>OW386286.2:70428796-71877296 GCA_936432065.2 Rutpela maculata | reverse complement strand
TTCCGCGGGTTCTGGGGATTCCGAGGGTTGAGCTGAAGTGCTAGCGCCGATTTGCTCATTAAACTTGTCAATATATTCAAATATATCACTCGTCTCTTTCGCGTGTAATTCTATGCGGGATAACGCGTCTGCGTTCGTATTTAATTTACCCTTTTTATATATGATATTGTAGTCGAATTCTTCCAACTTGAAACGCCATCTTATTAATTTAGAATTTGGCTCTTTTAACGAGAATAGCCACTGTAGGGGTTTATGGTCAGTTATTATGTTAAATTTCCGTCCAAAAAGGTATGGCCGGAAGTATTTAGTAGCCCAAACGATAGCCAAAAGTTCCCTTTCTATCACGCTATAATTTTGTTCGGAATCATTCAAAGTTCGAGACGCGTACGCGACGGGTAAGTCTTTCCCAATTTGGCCCTGGGACAAAATGGCGCCAACGGCCACATTGCTCGCATCAGTGGTTAAATTGAACGGTTTTGTGAAATCGGGGTATTGTAGGATAGGCTCGTTAATCAACAAATTTTTACAAACTTCAAAACAAGATAAGAATTCTTCGTCGTGGGTGATTTTTGCATTTTTCTTTAAGCATTTCGTCATCGGTTTGGTAATTTTGGCGAAATTATTTATAAATCTCCTATAATAACCCAATAGTCCCAAAAAGCCTTTAATTTGTTTAGTTGTCTTAGGGACTGGGTAATTTTTTATAGCTTTTATTTTATCCGGGTTTGGCTTAACCCCGTTCGGTGTAACAATGTGGCCTAGGTAGGCCACTTCCTTGCGTAAAAATTCTGACTTGTCTAACTGAATTTTGAAATTTGATTGTCTAAGTCTATCAAAAACTGATCTTAACCTTTCCATATGTTCCTGAAGTGACGTAGAAAAAATCATTATGTCGTCTAAGTAAACTAAGCATTTTTCGTTTTGTATACCACGAAGAATATTGTCCATAATTCGCTGAAACGTCGCGGGCGCATTTTTTAGGCCAAAAGGCATTCTTAAATACTCGTAATGCCCGTTTTCTGTGTTAAAAGCTGTTTTGGCTATGTCGCTTTCGTCCATCTCTATCTGGTGAAAACCACTAGCCAAATCCAAGGTGGTAAAGTATTGACATTTACCTAACTTGTCCAATAAATCGGTAATATTGGGAAGTGGGTATCTGTCGTCGACCGTCTTTTCATTCAGTTTGCGGTAGTCCACCACTACACGCCACTTCTGTATTCCCGAAGCATCGGGTTTTTTGGGCACCACCCAAATAGGTGATGACCACGGTGAATTGCTAGGCCTTATTATATTTTGATCTAACATTTTTTTCATTTGGTTTTCTACTTCCTTTTTGTGGATTAACGGGTAACGATATGTTTTCGTATATATCGGTACTTCGTCCGTCGTATTAATTTTATGTTTAATTTGATTAGAAAAAGTTAATTTAGTGTTTTCTTGATAGAAAATGTCTGAATATTCTTTACATAAATTTTCAATTTTACTTTTTTCTTCCGGGTTTAGATGGTCGGTACGAATGTTAGATAGGCTTAAGTATGATTTTGGTGTTTCATCAAAATTGTTTAAGTTTATTTCATGAATTGATTTTTTTTCGAATCTCTCAACTACTATAGGTTCGGAAAAGTCTAGAGTGATGAGATTGACCGTATTATTTAATATTGTAGTAATAGCTTCGCCATTGTTGGCGGTGGCTAAACATTCTGGTATCTCACAATTGTGAATTTTTTGATAAGGAATTATTATTTCTCCATTTTCTAGAGACGTTTTTATTTTTATTACTTGTTCGCTGCGAGGTGCGATTGATATTAAATTTAATTCGTTTTTTGTTTTATAGTAAGATAAGGTAATTTTTGTATACGGCGTTATCAATAATCCTTTGTCGAAGTTTAAGCTAGCCTGAAGTATTTTTAAATTATCCAATCCGATTAATCCGTGAAAACTATTATGAAATCTAAATAAAAAGAATTTTAAACTTGTTGGTTGTGGTAAATTAAATAGTTTTGAAGATGGTATTAATGCACTTTCTTTGTGAGCGGATTTTTGAAAAACGGTAGAGACTATAAATGGATCATTTTGAATACAGTTAGGGTATAATTTATGAGCAAGATTAGGGTCGATAAATGATTTCGTTGAGCCCGAGTCGATTAAAAATTTTAGGTTATGTTCAGGTAGTATAATATAGGGTAATTCATTAGAATTGGTGGCATTGATTGAGATAATTTCAGGGTTTACGTTTGATCGTCGACCGGTGGGTCTTGCTGAAAATTTACATTTTCTTGCTGAAGATTTATATTATCTTGCTGAAAATTTATATTATCTTGCTGAAAATTTATATTATCTTGCTGAAAATTAATATTATCTTGGTAATATGCCTCGTTTACGTCTCCGTAAGTTTCAGGAAGGTTTTGGTTGTCGTACTCGTAAACACCGCTAGAGGTTGGTTCAATTTCGTTTACTTCAGTGTTATGAAGTTCATGGGAAGCGAAATTTCTTTGAGGGGGGCGATATTGATTTGAGGTCGATGGTCCCGGTTGAGGTCGGAAATTATTCGAAGTTTGCCTCGTTGATATACTCATAGGAGTGGGGTTAGGCAGATTTTTGTATGGATTTGGCCTGAAAACGTTTTGGTTTTGGTTCCTGAATATTTGCGAATTTGTGAAAAATCTCTGCTGTGGATTGTTCACTCTAGGGTGAAATTGAATCGGTTGAGATGGGAAACTATTTTGTTGACGAAATTGATTACTCTGAGTTTGATAATTGAATGAGGGCATTTGGCCATTGAAAGGGTTTCTGGGGAAGTGGTTTATTGGTCTGCTGAAATTATTTACTGGTCTATTAAAGTTATGCATTGAATTTTGTTGATGAATGGTTGGGAATATTGGTCTTGGTTGTACAGGAGCCTGTTGTACGAAATTTTTGTTAGTCAAATTTTGATAATAGTGCGTATTATCTTCTTGAGTAATAAATTGCATCGCCTCTTTCATGTCTTTGGGGCGCATGCAACGAATAGTTGTGCCTAGAGGTTCTTTTAGCCCTGACAAGAATGTTTTTAGAGTAAGATTGTTATAGAGAGCTCGTTTTAATACTTTGGCTTCTGCTTCTTTTTCATGAATGTCTACATATGAACATATTAAATTTAATAATTGTAAGCAACGGTCGTAAAATTGTTGCGGTTTTTCGCTTGGAAGCTGTTTTAGCAAAACTAAATCTCTATTTAGACAAGCTTCGTCGCGTTGATCTGCAAAGTTTCTATATAAAGTGTCTTTTAGTTCTTGCCAAGTAGTAACACTCTGTATATTAACAACTAATTTAGCGTTATCTGTTAATTTGCCTATTAGCGAGTTTAATAAAAACACGTTATGAAAACTATCAGGGTGAGCTGTGTCGTAAAATTCTGATATAATGCTATCACAAATACTTAAATATCTATTTAATTCGTTCGGATTTCCGTCAAATTGCGGAACGCATTTTAAATACTCTGGTTTGAACTGAGTCATTTTCGTATTATTTAAGGTTAAATTAACTTCTGAATTACTTATTTCACTAGAATATTGAATGTTATTTTCTGGTTTATGTGAGGAACTAGAAGGCAAAAGAGAATTGCTATCTTCTACGTCTGAGTCAGTTAAAGGTGATAAGCTTAAGTTTTCAAAAAGTTTTTCGAGTGACATCAAATTGTACTTACATTAATATTATTGTGACTTTGAGCATCGTTTTTCACTAACTATAAGGAGCCCTCAAATGGATGAGCGATTTTGTCTTCTCCAAATTACGAGTTCCTTGCAGAATGGGACGATGTAGTTCCAATTCTCGTGAATTATTGTTGAAAGAGTCTTGCACAGGTTTGCGATAAACTGGGTTTCCTAATGTTCGAGGAGCCACTCTGTTTTAGGCACTTTCGCGAATTTTTCACTTTTTTTTGTCCGATAATCGATTAATCGTTGAAACGAAAATTATCTGTTCGATACACGATAATTTCGATAATCCTTAGACCGACTGCGCCACTAACGATTTCGACACCCAAAAGTCTCTTTTTAAAAAATTATTAAATTCAAAAATTTATTTTTTATAAAAATGTTTTAAGTACAATGTATGTATTTAATCTAAGAAAGCTAGTTACAGACTGAATCTAAAACAATGCAAAATAGGAAAGAAGGCACAGCGCCTTATCTTCTAAGTATCAGGTTACAACTGCTGATGCTGGGAAACATAGTCGTCCCCTTATAATTTAAATGGGTCGATACATAATTAGTGCCAATTAAATATACTTTACTCTATTATACACGTCCATCTATTGAGATGTGCTACAACTTATTTTCACTGTTCTTGCGTTTAAAATTTTACATGGAAGAAAATGCTGATATGATAAACCTTATACCTCAAGCATAAAGTATTGACAGTGGATGATTGTAAGTTGTGGCTACCAAGAGTGCAGCGGCATGCCCGCCTGACAGTCGTGCACACTGTATTAGGACTTGTATTATTTTATATTGTGAAATCTGCTTTTATTAAATTTATCACACATATTTCTGTCCACTATCATTACCAGTGATCGAAACTTGGGTTTAATTTTCAGGTGCGTCGTTACAAGGATTTATTAAAATATGCATACATTTTTAGTTGTACATATTATGCCAAAATAAATGAAAAACTCATAAGGTATGTTCGTATTACATTTAATTTCGATTTATTTTGTAAGAAAGAACAAAGATACATTTAATTTCTTGATGTAAAATTTTATATACTTATGTGCGCTAGTGAAATTAAACGCAAATTCCGATCATTGATCATTACCCTTTCTTCAAGAGGTTATGGGCCCAGAAGAAATTGTTTAAAATATAATTGCTAAATTTTTGTAATTATAATAATGGATGTTGAAGTTGATAAATATCACATTCCTTTATTCAATGGAACCAATTTCGACAACTGAAAGTTTCGAGTGATAATTTTAATGGTAGACAAAGATTGTGCGGAATATATGATCGTATTTCCGGAAGATTTTAAAATATTAAAGACAGATAACAATACAGTTAAAGCAACTAAAGAGAGGTAAAAATGTATTTGGGACTAAAGATTGAATGTCACTTTGACAACAATTCACTATCATTCAATTTTACTATTTACGTCAAGTATTACAAAAGTTTAACATGAATGATTGTAAACCCGTAAATACACCTCTGGAACAAAAATTTAACATATCCTACCATAAGGAAGAAAACGAGTAACTTAATAAACCATAGAGGCAATTATTGGAATCACTAATGTTTGCTATGTTAGGAACAAGACCAGACTTAAATTTTGCAGTTAGTTACTTAAGTAGATTTCGAGATAAACCAAGTGAGAAAACTTGCAAATATGTGAAAAGAATTTTGCGGTATATACAAGGTACGATTGATTTAAAACTTGTATATAAGAAGAATAATACTGATGCCGATTTTACAGGTGATATTGTTGCAGAATCTTCCAGAATCGAAGTCGAAACCAAAATTAAAATTAAACTTAGGCGAAAATTTTATTTAAAGACATATTCAAGAGTCTGAGAGACTTCAGAGCCACAAACTAGTCCAAAAGGGCCGTTATGAGTTGGTACGCCAAAAATGTATTTGGAAAATATTCAAAATATTTTCAACATTAATTCCTCCGCCGAAGACATTGACCATGGAGGTACAGTCATTATATAACCTGTTTTAAAGACCGACTATAAAATTTAATAGATGCAATGCATAAAAAGGGGGAAACTGACGAATTAGCAAAGGCGTCGTAGTGCCTATAAGCAAAAAATTGGCAAAAATGAATGAAAATGCACAAGGCCGGTTTCTCGCATAAAACAAGTCTGGATCCTTCCAGCGACTCGCAATTTGGTCGAGTGCGTTGGGTAGTCAATACAAAGGGATGGTAGGAAAGCCAATAGCAGGGCTTTCCAAATAATAAAGTTGTAGAGAAAATCGCCTTGTGCACAAAGCACTCAAAAGTCTATTTTGCCTAAAAGTCGTTCGGAGATGGGTCGCTCCCATTTTTCTAATATTGAACACCTACATAGACGCAAGTAAGTTGTGGACTGATCAAACACTATCAAACTTATATAGTAAGTAGGTCCTCTTGAATATTGTTTTAGTACGTGAAATCTCACGTTACGAGAACTTTAAAGCTAAGTAGTCTCTAGCGAAACTGATTTTTTTTAGTAAAACATTTTTATATTATTTTCAGTCAGCCGTAATTACCATATTACAAAAGTCATATAAATTTCAAGAAAGGCTTATATTTGATTCTGGGAGGATTGCATGAATCTTTTCGACCAAATCGATTATTAGCGTACGCTCTCACTTGTATGGTGAGGCGTGATTCTTTCACATTATATCATTTTACTGAAAATCACTGTATTATTTGATACTTATTAAATAAATGGTATTCTTTGAACTAATTGCATTTTATTGATGTAAGGACTTGTTGCTAGTCTTAATCCCTGGAGTTTTCGTTTGGAAGACCTAAACAACTGAGTAATCGGAATCTCATGATTCCTTAAGGCTGATACTCAGTATTCTGGTCGCCTTACGGAAGCTTGAAAGGGATTTTTTTATGCGATTTCTCCAGAAATCTTAAGCGCCTAGACCATTATTAGTAGGTAAATACTTACAGATCACATCAAATTCCAATCCCGTTGGAAAGAAATCTTCGATTGGGATTTTTTTATGCAAAAATCGTAATAATATATAGACGTAAAGGCCCTTATTATTAGTGAAAAATTGAAATCACCTCTCGAGAGAGCGTCGTTAATGATCTGAGGTAGTGAAGTCTTGATCCATTACTCGTCTACCGAAGTGCATCTTTTCTCGAACTCGACTGGGAGTGGAAGAACAGGGCAGAACGCGACTGGCGCCCCTTAATAAGTAAATTGGTGTCGCGTCAATTTGACGCTCGGTAGTGTGTTTTTCTACAATGTAACTGACAGACGATCAACTACGGGATACATTTTTAAAGTATTCGGTTGCACTGTGACTTGGATATCTCGTAAGCAACAACTATTGCTTTCTCCACCACTGAGGCTGCTCTTGCAGCTGCTACTTGTGAAGGTGGTTGGCTGAAAAGCATTCTAAATGACATACAAGTTTTAGGGAATAAATCCTTCACCATTTTTGAAGACAATCAAGGTTGCATATTTATTGCAAAGAATCCCGCTGATCATAAATGCAGAGAAGCAAGTAGCTGATATTTGTACGGAAAGTTTACCGAAACCAAGATTCGAGAAATTTCGAAAGGTCTAAGTTATTACCCCATAGAAGACATTTCATTGAGAACCAATGGATTGTGTAGAAATATTTATAGTGTGATATGTTGTTACTGATTTGTTAATTTATTATATTTGACTTATTGACTTTTATTATTTTATATTGTGAAATCTGCTTTTATTAAATTTATCAAACACATTCTGTCCACTATAAATACCCTTCCTTCACACTCAACGTATAGTTTGTCATTATGCACTAAAGTCTCATACAAAACTATAACGCTCATCATATCATCAAAATTCTAATTGCAGTATGGCATAGTTAACATGACGAACGGGCAAGGTGGTTCTGTTGCTCTCTCCTGCAAAAAATGCAAAAAGTGCAAATCAAACGTGGTAAATGGTTTGAAATGCAAAAAGTGTGACAATATGTTTCATGTTAGTTGTGCCAAATTATGCAGTAACGTAAATTTCATCAATAATAATGAAATAAACTGTTGTGAAAATGTGATAGTGTCCTGCGAAAGTGACAATGCATTTTTCGATTCTGTGGAGGAACTGTCAGGTATAAATAAAAAGATAGACATATCATATTTTTAATCACGTTATTAAGCAAAAAGACTTCATAATCCAGGAATTGCGTGATAAGATTCATTTGCTAAATATCCAAATTAATTTATCTCAAAGTTCTAAAATAATAAATGAACATGAATCAAATCAGTAAGAACAAAAACCAGATAAAACTGTAAATGATAAGGACACAAAAAATTAGCCAAGTAAAAATGAAGATAAAAACTTACAAATAAAGACGGTAAATACGGTGACTAAAACTGACGTGTCTCTAAGTCTTATGAGGGTGGAAACGGAGAATAAATTAAATAAATATATAAATTTAACAAATGATAATATTACACAACCTTCTAAATCCCAATGCAATGAGTCGGTTAAGACTGATTGGAAAGAAGTAGTTCGAAGGAAAAGAGATAAACATGTTATAGTTGGTAATAATAAAGACTCAAACTCTGTTAGAGGTGTTCCAAAATTAGTCGTATTGCACGTCTACAGGGTGGACAAAAATACATCAGCTGAGGATCTTGCAGCACTTTTAAAAAATAATTTTCCGGAGGTGAAATGTGAGTCAATAAACTCAAAACATCCGGAGCTTTATTCTTCATTCAAAGTAACAATTCTCGAGGATAATTTCAAGAAAGCAATGAATCCTACATTATGGCCCTATGGGGCGTGTATTAGTCGTTTTTTAGAATTTCGGAAGAAATTGACCGAAGTAATGAACTGATTTTTAATCCTGGTGTGCTTCTTTTAAATGTGCAGTGTTTAAATATTGAAAAACTAAATAATTTGTATATGGAGAACTGTAATTATGACTTAAATTTTATATACTTGACTGAAACTTGGGCTAATCCAGTTTCAATAAATACTTTTAATTTGACTGATTTTGTGTTAGGAAGTAGTTATTGCAGAAATATGTTCAAGGGTGGAGGCGTCGCCATATTAGTAAAACGTGATTTAGACTTTAGGAAAATTGATTTAAAAAATTATTGCCTAGACAAACATATAGAAATATGTGCTGTATCTTGTAAAATAAATAAGGTAGGTAAAACGGTTGTAATTTTAACATGTTATAGGTCTCCTTCTGGAGATATCAATATGTTTTTGGAAGGACTTATGAGTGTCTTGAACTTTATTTATAAACCAAATATAAATATTTTACTTTGTGGCGATTTTAATCTTGATTCATACAATAGCTCAAATGATTTTAAAAAAATGTGTAATTTGTTGTAATGTTTCAATCTTAATAGTATGGTAGGGTGGCCTACTAGAGTAACAGATACCAGTCTATCCGGAATCGACCATATATTTAGTAACTTTACTGATAATGGTACATCTTGTGTTGTGGATAATAACATTTCTGATTACAGAACAATTTTGTTTGACTTCGGTCTAGATAAAGCTAGTGAAAATTCTAATGTGTATTATGTAAAAAGATCTTTTAATGATAACAGTCTATGTAACTTTCAGTCTGATATTCAAAAAGAGAAGTGGGATGAAATTTATCACATTAACGATGTAAACTTGGCGTTTGATTATTTTCTAAATATATTTCTGTTTTATTTCAATAAACATTTTCCTAAACGTAAGTATTATGTGAATAAAAGCAAAAATAAAAAATGGGTTGATAACGAAGTTCAGATTTCGAGCCTCAAACTGAAGGACTTGTACGTTTTAAAAAATATATACCCCGAATTGACTTCTTTTTACAAGAAAGAAAAGAAAAAACACAATACTTTAGTTAAAAATACAAAAAAAAGATATTATCAAAGTAAAATTGATAACTCTGACAACCCCACAAAATTGGCGTGGAATATTGTTTCTGAATTGTCTAATAAATTTAAACAAAACAAGAACATTATAATTAAAGAAAATAGTGAAATAGTCTATAATCAATCTGATGTTGCTAACGCATTTAATATTTTCTTCAAAAACGCTCCAGTTGATATTATCAACAAAATACCACATAAGGATAATGAAAATGCTTGCTTTAGTAATAATATAAATAATCAGCATAGCACAATATTTTTAGAACCATATTCAGAACCAGAAATGTGTAATATAATAAGATATAAACTAAAAAATAAATGATCATCAGAATATGACGCCTCATTTCTCATTAAAAGAGTAATGATGGAAATAATCAAACCCTTAGTTTATATTGTAAACCTATCATTTTCTGCTGGAGCTTTTCCAGAAATTTTAAAAATTGGGAAAGTTATTCCTGTTCATAAAAAAAATAATATACAAGAGTTACAAAATTACAGACCAGTTACCATACCTTCAGGGTTTTCAAAAATTATTGAACATTGCTTTTTAAACCGATTACTGATTTTTTTTTGAATAAAAATAATACACTTTCACATAACCAGCACGGATTCTTAAATAATAAATCAACTCATAGTGCAATGCAATCGTTTTATGAAAAGATAATAACCTATGTCGAAGCAGGTGAATGTCCTGTTGGTATCTTTTGCGATTTAAGCAGGGCATTTGACTGCGTTAATCATAAAAAACTTATCTCCAAACTTTCTAAGTACGGGGTAAGGGGCCTAGCCTTAGACTGGGTTGAAAGTTATTTGTCATGTCGCAAACAGTATGTGTCAGTTACCAATATTACGCACAATACAATTGATTCTGTTAACTCGGCATCTGTAGAAATTAATATGGGCGTGCCACAAGGGTCGGTATTAGGGCCCACATTATTTTTATTATATATTAATGATCTGGATGGTTTGAGTGCTTTAGCAGATTTTACTTTTTATGCAGATGACACATCCATTATACTATCAGATAAAAATGTTGATATTTTAGAGATGAAATGTGATGTTTTATTGAAAAACCTTAGTAATTGGTTTAGTGAAAATTCTCTTTATTTTAATGTTGAGAAAACACAGGCATTAGTGTTTCACAATAGACAAAAGAAATGTGATTATCCAAATATTCAACTTGATAATACGTCAATATCAACAAGGACGTCTAATGTAAAATTTTTAGGTATAAATATTGACAGTTGCTTGAACTGGAAAAGCCATTGTGAATTACTGATAGCCAAATTACATTCAGTAGTTTATCAGTTCAAAAATGTAAAAAATGTTTTAAACACCTACTTCGAGAAACAGTTATTATATGTCCATTTCATCGAAAAATGATTTAAAAAAACAAACTCCTAAGAAAGAAAACACCAAAATGTAGAATTTATGTAGAATTTAAAACCGCGCGGTATTCGATGACAGTTTTTTCACAAATCATCATCATAGCCGTTTGTCCTGTACAGAAGACCCCCAAATTCGGACAGCGCGACCTTTCCGGCCTCGTACAGCCAAAACCGTTTGTCCTACGGCAAATGTGTAATATATATATTATGTAGAGGAGGGATGAATCTTCAAAAAGTGTAACTTGGTAAAGAGCCCTACGGGCAATAGGGAAACAGATATGGACACATAAGTAAAATTTCAAAGTTTCAAGCCCTAAAAATAGGGGACGCACATGGTGTAGCAGGGTGTAGTTTTCTGTGCTTGCTTATTATGCCCTCTTAAACAACTTCCACAAAAAAAAGTCCGCAGTACGCAAAATTTTTTATGATGTCTAATTCGACTGGACTAAGATGTATAAAAACTGCTGGTCAAAAATCATACACGTGTCTAGAATCACGAGTATATAATAGCCTACCACCTGACCTCAGAAATACAGATAAATACACAGCTTTCAAAAACACCTTAAAAAAGTGGATATTAAATGACCGCAGGTCAGACATAAACGATATTATAAATCAGAACATACTCACCTAGAAAAATCATATGCGGTGTATAAATTAAAATGTAGCAGAATATTACCAATTCAATGAAATGTTATAAAAAAATGTTTCACTTTTAAATTTTATTTTGTCACTAGTAAGTAAACTTTTTAGTTTGTTTATTGTAATTTTAAGTTATTTATGTTATCATATTAAATTAAACGACACAATTATTGTCACTATTATTTTGTTGTTACTAAAATATCATCAGATAAATAAACTTGTTATTATTATTATTACTTGAAAACTTAAAATTTTGCCTACTTCACCTTAAACGCAGAAGGGGCGGGGCACCAGAATTGTGTCTTTTCAAATAGGGGACATACAGCTATCCCCAACAAAATTTTGACTTGTGTAGACTCTTGTTAAAAACCGTCTAGATAGAATACCCTAATATTTTTTCCTGCAAAACAGTCCATCTCTTCATCATATTTTTGTCTACCTCCATTTTGTGATGAAGTCTAAATCATATACGATATTAGAATTATATTAATGTAATTTATGTATAAAAGTACACAAGCTTTCTGAGCTTATGAATTGCCAATTTCCATCTTGGTTATAACTGACACCTAGTAAGATTTTATTTGATATTAAAGAACTTTACATATTTTACTTTTACAACGACTGGAATTTACGAAAATAGCACCACAAGAAGGACACGCTTGTATAAAATATAACCTGTACTTTAAATTGTAGGCTTTATAGTGTCAACGGCATGCTCAAGTATTTACGTATTTAGAAAAAGTGATAAGGTGCTGTGTAGACGCAATAAATTTGAGCTATTTAGATTTTATCTAACCCCTTAAAATCCAAAGACGGAATAATGTCGCTGCTATAAAATGCAACTTGAGTTAAGTTTATATATTGCGTGATCCTTAACATTTGCCACAAATTAACTGGAATGACTGAATTTATTTTCCCTTTCAGAAGTTTTACGTAGGTAACATTCATTCATGAAATTGTTATCCCTATTTCTTGCAGATAATGCGAATATAGTACAAATATAATGGTGCGGGAGCTAAGTGGCTTTTTCGGACACTCATCGTTACAAGCATTTTCTATGCACTGATTAATTCTATCGAACTTAAATAACGACAAAATAGACTTCTGGCATATGTGAGCCCGTCGAGTTGGCCATGGTTCAAGATATAAAAATCAGTGAAATTATATCATCGTTAGGGGGCGAGCGTAGAGGCGACTTCAATGTGAATATCAGTCGATATTCCGTTGAAGCAACGTCGAGCGCGGTTAGTACTTGGATGGGCCCCATCTTGGGAAATACAACGTTCTCGTCCCACCTTCTAGAGGCTTGTATCTCAGTGTATACTCGGAAGTTACGTAATTTCAGACGAGGATTACGTAGTGGATTTACCATCCTTCGGAGGGGATGTAAAGCAGGCGGTCCCTTGTCTATTAAATGTTAGGCAAGTAAAAGATCCCTACTCTTCTTAAGGCAAGAGGTTCGGCAAAATTTCCAGGTTGGGGGTAGCTCGTCTCCTGGCGTCGGTGATAGGCCCTGGTAGCGGAAATAGGCCGACGTTAAATAGTTTAAAAATATATATATATATATATATATATATATATATATATATATATATATATATATATATATATATATATATATATATTTATATAAGGTATTCGTTGGCATCCCACAATGTAAAATTTTAGGTTCAGTTGGCATCCACGAGTCAGATGGCATCCGGTATTCGGATGCCATCTGACCTGCTAGAGATATTAACGCAGGGGCATCGTAGATGTCTTATTATGCCATTAAAACTTATTTTAAGTTGGAGGTCAAGTGACCCATTTTAACACCCTAGTGAATATTTTAGTTCAGCGGTTTGTTACTAGCTGCCGTGCCTGTCGCTCGAAAAATATTCATTTTGAATACCTGCTGACCACAGAAGCGGTTTAGATGGCATCTAGTCAGCTGGCAACACCGTGGAAGTAGGTTATTATATACCACATGTTGATCCAGATGTTTTAGTTTGTTCGAATATATTACTACTAGGAAAAGTAAACTTAGTGGAGACAATTCGTGTAACTATTAAAATGAGGACGGAATTTGTACCTCTTGATTGTAAACAACTTTTGTTAAGGATGGTTCAGCAAGGCTATAAGAAAAATAGTGTTCTGTAGTTTAATTAAACTACAGAAGTAAGAGAAAAGTTATTAGCAAAAATATTTTAGATACGTGATAAACTACAAAATTATGTTAATATAAAAGAATCTTATTTAGTCTAATTCACAAGTTCAAACACGTGTTAATTCTTGATAAAGCTTGTAAAAATATAAGTGAGGGCTCATTGGATTCGGAATGACGTCTAGAAAAATGTGCAAAAGTTATAAACAAATTAAGATTGAAAAAAATGACGAGTTTCGTTTTTTGCAAATAACTCGAAAACTATTAATAATTGAGAAATTAAAAAAAAAGAGGTTCTTAAAGAGGAAAAAATTTTCAATAAAAAAGTCTGGACTTCTGGAACTCTATCTCTACTATTAATAACTTTAATTTAATGTTGAAAATGGGGCTTCGCACGGCGAACGCTAAACCGTTACGATACTCTGAAACCGATCGTAAGAAGCAAAACAATTTTTTTATATTGTCAAGTATTAATATAATTTTTTTTAAAATTGCATTATTATTTAGACACTTAAAGGAACAATATCCCGTTGGAAAAAAATTTTTTACCGATTTTTCATAAAATGAGCTCGTTGTTAATTAACAATTTTTTTTTTGACTTTACATTTATGTTTCAAATCGGAAAATTGTTAAACAAAAGCCACTAAAATTATTTCGCTTCGTGGGGACCTTATGTCAACTATATTTTATGAGATTATGACATTGCGATGTTTTTAATTGTTACAGTCTATTAGTTATTAATTATTTAATCTAACAAGAAACAAAGAAATTAAATAGAGGTTGAAATTTTTTTTTTATTAATTTTAAAATTATTATTATTACTATTTTTATATTCAAAAATACTATAAAATTATATAAACTTTAAATTTTTAGTGCTATTTGTTTAAACAAATTTTATAAAGAAATAGATAAATTAAGTATTTTTGAAAAAAAAATTTTTTCTTAAAACATTTTTTTAATTGTTTATAATTATTTTTTCTCGTTTTTCTTCATTTGAACAAATTATTAAGAAAAAAAATATTCTTAAAATTTTTTATTTGTAATTCTCTACAAGGTGGAATTTTTGTTATTAATTAATTTGTTTATTTAATAAATAATTTCTAATTAACAATCGCCGAATGTGTTTATATTTTTTTAGATAGAAAAAAATAACCAGAACAACCGTATACATAAATATGTCAAAAAACATTTTTAATATTTAAAATTTAAAATTCTATAAGAAATATTAACATTTTTTTTTGTGTTTATGTATACGGTTGTTTTTTTTTATTTTTTTTCTATCTAAAAAAGTATAAACACATTCGGAGGTTGTTAATAACAAATTATTTATTAAATAAACAAATAAATTAACAACAAAAAAAAAATCCACCTCGTAGAGAATTGCAAATAATAGGTTTTAAGACTAAAATTTTTACTTAATAACTTGTTTAAATAATGGAGAAAGGAAAAAAATGATTATAAACAATTAAAAAATGTTTTTAAGAAAAATTTTTTTTTTTAATTCATAATATTTTATAACAAACAAAATGGCAAAAAATGTTTTTCAAAAATAAGTAATTTATCTATTTGTTTATAAAATTTGTTTAAACAAATAACACTATAAATTTAAAGTTTATGTAATCTTATGTTATTTTTGAATATAAAACCAGTAATAATAATTAAAATTAATAAAAAAAATGTCAACCTTTTCTTTAAATTATTTAGTTTTTTGTTATCTTAAATAATCAATAACTAATAGACTATAACAATTAAAAATATCGCAATGTCATAATCTCGTACAGTATAGTTGATATAAGGTCTAAAGGAAACGTAATAATTTTAGTGGCTTTTGCTTAACAATTATCCGACTTGAAATATAAACGTAAGCTCTAAAAAAATTGTTAATTAACAATAGGCTCATTTTATGAAAAATCTGGATTTTTTTTTCTTTAAATGTCTGAATAATACCATAGTTTTTTAAAATTTTTAAATTAATATTTAATACATAAAAAAATATTTTTACTTATTACGGCCGGTTTCGTAACGGCTTAGCGTTTGCCGCACGAAGCCTTATTTTCAACATTAAATTAAAACTATTAATAATAGAGATAGAATACCGGGAGTTCTGACTTTTCTATTGGAAATTTCTTCCTCTTCAAGAATCTTTTTTTTAATTTCTTAAATATTAATGGTTTTCGCGTTATTTTCAAAAAACGAAGCTCGTTATTTCTTCAATCTTAATTTGTTTATAACTTTTGCAATTGTTTATATGCGGGTTTGAAAGTTTTGCACATTTTTATAGACGTCATTCCGAATCCAATGTGCCCTCACTTACATTTTTACAAGCTTTATCAAGAATTAACACGTCTTTGAACTTGTGAACTAGTGTATGTTGGAGATTATTTTAATTCGTTTTGTTTAAATTTTTGGATTTCTTATTGGATTCTATTTAAGAAAAGTATAGTAGGTGACCCAGGAACAACCTCTTGTAGAGAAATGCATGGTTGAAAGAGTTGTAGAGTTACTAAGACACCGTTAAAGATAAAGCTGTCGAATTGAAACTAACAAGATGGAAAAAATTATACGATAAAGTTTGATAGCTTAAATTATAATATATTTTTTACTTTACACTTGCCACTGTGCTTCAAAATTAATCAGTTTGGAGCATCTACACCTCGTAATTTTAAATGTAAGTTCATAAATATCTGTAAAACTATAATTCATCTAAACTAACAAAGTTTTTTCCAAAGTATATATTTATATAAATAAAATTAAAATTTAATTGCAGTTTACTTTAAGTAAACATATTGTACATATTGCACGTAAAGTATATTTTAGTTTTAATTCGAGCTAGTTTTTTCGTTGATAGTGTTTAAGTAATTCAACAATTTTTACTTCTATTTCTCTCATGATATTAATTATTATAGGTCACTCAAACAACATGTTATAACTAGAATAATAAAGTTGATATAAAAGTCATACAATTTTGTTAATATCTCCGCGCAATTTGTATAATTTGAATGTAAATGACCGTGATTTTTGATTCGTTGTATCTAGCAATTCGTTAAAAAATGTGTTTCTGGAAATATCTTGAAAATTTGACACAATTCGTGTGTCAAAAACTGTTATTTGTACGACTTGAAAAATAAGAAATTAACTTTACCTTAAATTTCAGATTAGTCCCGTTCAAAGATTGTTCGAGATATTATTTTTTTAAGGTTTTGTGTTTTTTCGTCCCTTTCTAAATGTCAAATTTCAACACTTATTTTTCGTGAATAACTTAAAAACCGAAGGGTCTGAAATTGGTTATTACAACGTTGAAAGGTAATTCAATTTAATACATTCCGGTTCTTCTACAATAAAAATTGTCAAAGTTATGGCTATTTGTTAAAAGATTACTTTTTTTATGAAAATCGAAATTGGAGTATTACTCTCAATTGAGTTGTGATATAATAAATCATTCAAAATTTGTTGTAGCTTTTGGAATAAAACCGCTGCCTAAGGAATCAATATTTCCACATCCAGATTTCCCATCCAAGTCTCTGTAAAGGAAAACATCTTGACCATATTTGCACTCTAGTATGTGGAAATAATTGGTCACAGAATTTTAATAAAAGGGCGTTGCCGAATGCTAGCCAAACCTCCAGAACTTCCGGACGCTGCCGAATACGAAGGCAAATTCCGGGCGTTTCCGTATCCATATTAAGATAGTGCCAAATCCATATCCGGGCGCGCATGAATACCAAGGTAATTTCTGGGCGCTGCCGGATCGATATTAGGATGCCGCTGAATCCATTTTTGGGCGCTGCCGAATTCCAAAGTAACTTCCGGGCGCTGCCAAATCCAAATTAGAACGCCGCCGAATCTATATTCGAGCGCTGCATAATCCATATTCGGGAACGGCTAAACACCAAGGTGACTTCCAGACCATGTCGAATACCAAGGCAATTTTCAGGCGCTGCCGAATCCATATTCGAATCTTTCCGGGCGCCGCCGAATCCACTATTAAACAATACCTCCAGGATCCATTTTGGTTGCACGATTTGACCCAAACATACTAACTACCGTACAAAGCTTTTAAAATGAAGTTAAATAGAAGATTTTAAAAATTAAGTTTCTGGACTGTTATTAGCTTGCTTTATTGTTTTTCCCTATTTACCCTATTTAACTCACAACCCTTCACCGGAATTAGCGCAAGACATAATCTAGTACCAGATATCGTCATGGAGCATATGTGTGCCAAATTTGAAGACAGTATCTTAGACGACCGTTGCGAAGAAAACGTGCGCACAAAAAAGTTACAGACCGACACACAGACAGAATTTTTTTCTCTCTTAAATTTAAAATCTCGACGTTTTATGACATTTATTATTTCAGCAAAAAACATTTTGAAATTTTTTTTAAGATTACTATACAGGGTGCGCCACTTAAAACTCCCCAGGCTTGCAACTTTCTTATTTTTTAAACTACGACCATGTTGGGCATATCAAATTGTAGATAATTTTAAGGCATTTAAACATGTGTACAGAGTGATTTAAAAAAAAATAAAATAATTGTTAAGAAAGAAAACTTAATTTCCTTGAATATTTGTTTACCTCATCATGTACATGAACTGCGTCAATGTTTTCTTATAAAAGTTTTAATTAGCTTCAATTTATGTTATGTTTATTACGTCATATCCGAAATTCTTTTTGGTTTTAGAGAAAGAAATTAAAAACACTCCTTCCGACTCCTGATTTTTTTAAAATAACTGAAAAAATGTAAATAATAATTTTATGCTTTATTTGTAAAAGACATATCACAAAAAATCCTCAACGTAACAAAACAGCAACAAGAAACAAAAGAAATAAATATTTTTAAAAACAAACTCTTAAAATGTACTAAATAATAGGAATTTTTATTCTTAAAACTTTTTTTTTAACATAAATTGAAGCTAATTAAAATCTTTATAAGAAAACATTAACACATTTCATGTACAAGTTGAGGTAAAAAAATATTCAAAGAAATTAAGTTTCCTTTCTTAATTTTTTCAATTTTTTTTAAAATCACTCTGTATTCGTGTTTAAAAATGCCTACAATTTGATATACCTAACAAGGTCATCGCTTTAAAAATAAAAAAGTTACAAGTATGGGCAGTTTTAAGTGGCGCACCCTGTACATCTTTCCACTCCACTACGTGGATGTGGAAGTAATAAATCAAATGGCATATATTTTCATTAAAAATAATGTATGTTTTTATCCGAATTTGTTATAAATAAGAAACAAGAAATGAAATGTTTCATATTTCTATTGTGAAATATAGTTCATTTAGTTATCCCTAAAATAAAATCATGGAAAAAAACATTTTATATTTATTACAAAAAATGTTTTGTAAGACATACAAAGAAAAATGTTAGTGTAGTTTTGGTGAATAAGTATACCTACTAGAAGCCAAGGCCTCAGATTTTTTATAATATTTTACACTACTATAAAGAAAACTACCTGTTGTTAAACTTGAGGCATGTTCAATTTTATTAACATTTAACATTACAAATTGTGTAGTAATCGTAAAAAAAATTTCAATTTTTTTTTTGTTGAAATCGGTTTAGAATGTCATGAAATATCGAGATTTTAAATTTGAGGGCAAAAAAAAATTGTATCTATCGGTCTGTCTGTATTTTTTGTACGCACGTTTCCTGTGGGACGGTTTAAGATATTAACTTAATAGTTGTTACGTGTATGTATTATAAAAAGATCTGAAACACATTGCTATAAAATTACACAAAAAATAATCGTTTTAGAGATTCTAGCATTTTACTTAATCGCCAGAATGTATTACGGTGTAAAAGCCGCTCGAAAAGTGGCTTATATTTGGTAATTTTTTACAGTTTCGGAGTCTGTTATTCTAGTTTCGGTTAAACAGACAATAATGGGTTGTATCTGAAACTAATTGACTTGTCTTTTTGAAATGAAGGATTTCTATTTCTGAAAGACAGTTTTATTGCGTCTTATTATGGACGCTTGTGGGGTAAGGCCTCTATTGTAACAAACCCTGTCCGAAATATATTAATTTCAACCATATGTTTGGTTTTTTAAATTCATAAACATTTTCTCCACAGATATTTTAAAAGATGTGTTTTGTGTAATTATCTATTGTTCAAAATAAGTAGACTTCATCGACTTACAGTCCAATTTACGTCTTTCTATTTGAAAGGGTAAAGGTGGTTTAATATTTGCTTACGAGACAGCAGTAGAAATTTTTTCGTTCTTTCTTTTCTTCACAAATTAGATATTTTTCTATTAAATATATATAAATTAATTACAATTTTAGAGATTACATGCATTTTGTGTCATGAAAAAATTTAGATACATTTTGATAGTGAAAAACTGTTGAAAACTCGGAAAATATGTACGTTACAAAAAAATTAGAAGAGAGCAAAATTTTAAAGAATGTATTAACCTATACGTTTGAATTTTTCCAGATTTTTAAATTTCATAGTTTACGATATTTTCCGTTTTCCAATAAGGGCCTTTTTTTCGGTTTTTTCCAGGAAACTTGGACAGAGTGCACTTTAGGAAAAAGTCATAAAGGAAAAAAAGTCTTGTAGTTTAATAATATATTCACTCGAATTTATGGATTTTTCTCGTCACTTTTTATTCCACCTTCAACCCTTTTTGGAAAAATACAACCGCTATATCTCGGAAAATATGCATTTTTCGAAAATTTTACGAGAGTAAAAAGTTGTTATTTTTCATAAAATTATCTAAAAAGACATTTTGTTTTTTTAATCAATTTTACTAGTTAACAAATTAGCAACAAGATCATTGTTTATAACAATTGCGAGGCAATATTAGCGGCCATTTTTTTTTTGGAGTTTGATCTAGACTTCAAAACGAACAGAATCCACAAAGTTTCGTGAAAATCCATTCATTCGATAAACTATTTAGTCATAATGCTAATTTGCCTACACTATAATGTATTAGAACTACAAAGTACACATAACATAATCCTGGGATTATATAGACAGAGAAAATAAATTTCCTTTTAAGAGTTGATGTTCGGTTTTTGTTTCATTTTACCATTATTGTATTATTTTGGTTTGAAATACGTATGTTTACATTTTCATAGATGCTAAATATTTGTGTTGTATTCATTTTTTTAAAAGCTTTTATTTAACTTGCAATGTGTTATGTAAGAATGTATGTTTGTTTGGTGAAATCTTGAAAGCTGAATTTCGACTAGTTCTTACTATACTAGAGCTTTGAAATGTGGCACACGTGTATAAGTCCGGTGACAATGTAACATAGTATAGCCATTATCGGTCTAAATCCAATATGGCGGACGTCCCAAGATGGCGGATCGGCTTTTTAGTCAGAACCCTATTGATATGGGTATCAAATGAAGGGGTTTTACGAGTAAAATACGATAGACAATGTGACGTCATTCTAAATTCAATATGGCGGACGTCCCAAGCTGGCAGATCGCCTTTTTCTTCACAACCCCCTTGATATGGAATTAAATGAAAGGGTTTGACGAGTAAAATACGATAAACTATGTAACGCCATTATAAATTCAATATGGCGGACGCCCTAGGATGGCAAATTATCTTTCTTCACGACTCCCTTGCCATTTGTATCAAATGAAAGGGTTTTGTCTGTCTGTCTGTAAAATAAGTAGACTAAAAAGTAAAAAATAAAATTATATAAAAAAAATATTTTTAAGAAAAAGCCTTCATTTGAAAAAACTACTAAAAAGTTTAAATATTTTTTTAAAATTCATACACCTGGAAACCAAACGCTTTGGGGGCGTTCAATTGAGCAAAGTAACTATGCAATAGTGCTATATGACCGTCCGCAAAGTTTTTGGTTTCCAGGTGTATAAAGTACTTTTTCTGAAATCGATCGGCAATGTCTACATTTTCGGCGCGATTTCAGATCGAAAAATGCACAATTCCAGTATTTTAGTCCGTTGCTAAGAAACTATCAGAAAACAGACCGGAAAAGATCCGTTACCAAGCAACGATCAACAAAACCGTACGGGAATGTTACTTTCCCCGCATAGGCCGGGTAACATTCCCGTATGGTTTTTTACGTATATTTTTGACAGTAAATAAATACACGCAGACAAACAATCAAACTTACATTTACACTTACACATACATCAAAATTATACTTATTAGTAAGCAGTTAGATTGTAATGAAGAAATGTAATGAAGAAATGTTAGATTATAATGAAGAAATGTTATTCATTAATGAAGAAATTTTATGCATTAATACAAATTCCTTAATTTATAATAATATTGATTGTGATTTCAGAAAAAATAGTATGCGTATTTCGGTGTGAAAGCACATTCCCGAACTTCGATGCATCGTCGTCCGGGAATGTACTGCTTTCACACCAATACACAATATACTATTTTCTGTAAGAGATAGGACAAAATCTTAGAAAGAATTATTCAGAATGAGTATTGTTTATTTGAGATTTTTTTATAGAAATAGTTTTGAATTAGTCAGATTTCAGTTTGTCTTAATATTTTAAGGTTTTTCAAATTGTTTAAACAATTTTAATTTACTTAAATAATTATAATTTATTTAAGCAATTACGTTTTGTTACAAATTTGTAGCATTTCCATCTTTTTTTAGTTTCACAATTTTATTTATTAAGAGTTTGCTAATGAAACCTGCAAATTATTTAAGCAACTTATTCCTGTTTATTGCCAACTTTCTTCAGAATAGAGCTAGAGTGTGCAGGTTTTAAGAAATTTTGAACTTTTCATCGACTTTCTGCTCATATTTAAAATAAAGAACATTTTTGAGCCTAATTAAAAATAATTTCTGCAAAAAGAGTCGCAAATAAATAACAATAAATGCTAGAAATACATGATACTCTACTTTTGTCCTTATGTGGTCATTTTGAGGCCCAATAGTTCTCATGGGGGGTGTAATTGAAGAAATAATTATTAATTCGTATTCTTTGAACTATTGTGAAATTTAAAAAAAGTTGGAAATGTTACAAATTTATAGCAAAATATAATTTTTTGAATAAATCATAATTGTCTAATACATTTGAAAAGCATTAAAATATTAACACAATCTAGAAGGTGATTAATTAATAATAATTTGTGTAAAAGAGAACTCAAATAAATAATAATAAACGTTAAAAATACGTGATACTCCAACTTTACCCTTATAGGGTCACTTTGCAAGTGAGCAAAATTTTAACAAATTCAGTTTTATTTTTCTGAATAATATTTCTTTACAGCACCCTGTCCTATCTCGTACAGAAAATTTGATAAATTGACAAATAGCAGAAAAAAACTATCTGCGAGATCTAAAAAGAAAAACTATCTACAAAATTAATTTCCAATCTTTGCAGATAGACTTTCTTTTTAGTTCATACAGATTGTTTTTTCTACTGTTTGCCAAATCCCATAAAGAATATGTTTTATAACAATTATAATCAAATAAAAAGTAATTCAGTTTTACGCGAACTTCATGTTTCAAAACTTAAATTGTGACATAAATTAGTATTCTCACAGGATGAGATTTCCTTATTTACTTATACGTCGACAGACTGCAGATTGTAATAATATTCTTCTAGGCAAATACGATAAAGCAGTATAGCATACATCTGACAACGCCGCCGGAAGTCAGTTAAACCTGTAATTTTTATATTCGGGTGTCATTTTACGCATCGATTAAAATATTCATAAGGACACCAATTAAACCGTAAAATAGGTAGGATGCTAACTTAGCCTTTAAATAAATTTTGTGTATATCAGCGTGTATATTAGTGGATGCCAAGTGAGAACGTTATTAGGTAGGATGCCAACGGATACCTTATATAAATATATATATATATATATATATATATATATATATATATATATATATATATATTTATATATATATATATATATATATATATATATATATATATATATATATATATATATATATATATATATATATATATATATATATATATATATATATATATATATATATATATATATATATATATATATATATATATTTGTCCTGCAAATAATGCTGCGTCCGTACATGTGCACGATACCATACACTGTTGCGTCCTGTACAATACTGCGTCTGTATACCGGACGCAGTATTGTTTTCCCATGTTATCTTCAACAAATCTCTGAAATGGTCGATTTGCAGCACCTCAAAATGTTCTTCGTCTCCTGGGTTATATGTAGACATAGAAATGAGTTCTGTTTCGTTTCAATTGACCAAAATATAGACCCGAGTTTTTTTTGGATTCGGACGCAGTATCATATGTTCCGTAAAACTAAAAGTATATTTTTAGTTCCATCGAATTATGTTTGGGGGCGCATAGATTTGTGAACCTAAATATACTTCAAATATTCTCTATTCAAAAATCGTATAATGCTGCGTCCGAGATTTGACAACACCGGCACTATTAAATATCCAGTCATTCTTTCATGCTTACTTGGTAAGCTGGAGTTCGGACGAGTGTAAAATTCTTGTGAACATTTATATAAGTTTACAAGTAATTATGTTTCATATTTAAACAGTTATCTTCTTACTTATAATCTGAATGTTTTTATCACAGAAATTTATTTTCAGGAAATGAAATAACGGAAAATAATTTACAAATATTTAGTTATATATAATCATAAAAACAATACCTCCTCCAAAATTAAACTAGTAAGCCGTTACTTTGTGGTAATTAATTATGATGATATAATAATGAAACACCAACATTAACATTTACTTTATTTTTTACCGCCAAATTATTGTAACTTGCACCTTACTGCAGTTCGGCAGTCAACGTGACATTTTCAGATGATTAAAGTAAATGAACATACAAAGGCAGTCAGTCTACAGGACATTATGCTAATTTTATGGTTACTGTTTTGAATAAGGAAATAGGAGAATTAGAGACAATATTGTGAATGTAAATAGGATTAGAAATATTAATAAGATATTGTAGGTAATATTCTAGGTATGCTAAGTTAGGAGCAACAAAAATCTATGACTAATATAAACTATTTTTGGTTATTTTATTTACTCTTATTAGGTTATATACTAATTAATGAACTGCTTTTGAACAATTTATAACAAATAGCGTGAGTTATAATGAGTGAGTTATTATAAATCACTAGGTGATAGTGCCAATCATCTGTATCTTCATGCCCTAGCCTATCCAATCGACGTAACGCGCTTCACGAAGGTGTGGCTCTGTCCGAGAGAAATCCTTAAATTAAGTTAAGTTAAATTTTACAGTTAATTTTATTAATAAACAAACTGAGTACCTAATTAAAACGAAATTTTCTCAATTTAATATTTATTGTTATAATCGTAGATAAAGTATAGTATTCAACTTGCGGTAATGGTAATAACCCACTTGAGGAATTACAGCACTTACCTGCGGCTCAAGCTGTAAACTTCATTTGCGTGAGTTATTACCTACATTACCGCTCGTTGAATAATATACTACAAGTTCATCAAATAGTGTGGTTTATTATAAGTCTAATAACTACAAATAGAACCTTTTTGTTTGATAAAGAGGGAGGTTGAAATTTTAGGTTTTTCCAGAAACGGTTAGATGCATGATGCATGAAATTTGGCAGACATATTTTTTGTTGAAATCTATTAGATCGTGTTAAGACGAAATTTCGATTTTCACTTTTTGAAGAGGTCAAAACGGGGGTGGTAGATGGTTTAAAGCGCACCTGTATTTTTGAAATCGCGTAAGTCAGAAACGTGATTATTCGAGCGATGGACACTTCTGAGAAAATAAGAAGACACGCACGTATTTGACGGTTTTCAAAAAGAGACCTCCGAACGAGTGAACGGGGAGGGGGAGGTTTTTTAAGCCTTCCGGAAACGGTTAAACCCAGAATCATGAAATTTGGCATAAATACTTTTTATTAGAATCTGTTAGACACGAGTTAGAATAATGGATTGTTATCAAATTGCGATGTGCAATGGGTTTCCCCGAGTACTATAGATGCGCAGTGGGTTTCCTCGAGTACAATGGATGCGCAGTGGATTTCCTCGAGTGCAATGTATGCGCAGTGGGTTTCCCCGAGTACTATGGATGACTAGAAGGTTTCCTTGAGTGCGCAATGAATGCGCAGTAGGTTTCTTCGGGTACCATGAATGCACAGTGGGTTTCCACGAGTATTATAGATGTGCAGTGGGTTTCCTTGAGTACAATGGATGCGTAGTAGGTTTCCCCGAGTACCATTGTAGGGAACACGGTTTCAAATTCATGTCACCTTAAAATGGCTATAACTTTGCGAGGAAACATCATAGATGACCATTCGAAAGCTTATTTTAAAGAGGAAGGATGTTACTAAATGATATTTATTAGAAATAAGCTGAAAAATTTTTTGGGTTCTAGACACAACTTCAAAACTTGCTAAAAAAGTCATCTAAAATATTTCAAAATCCTGACATGATGGGCCAATTCTGAGGCCAGATTCGGATTCAGCGCGAAAAATTACTTCTGAAATGACAGCTGCACAACAACATTCATGACCTGTGTTATTGAACTGTCAAACTGGATAATATAAGTGAAAACATCCCTAAGGGATCTTATCAGTGTAATTTTGTTCTGATTGGTTGTTTCAGCACACGTGATTAGAAATTAGCGAATTAAATTGCTATTTGAGCTAAAAATTTTCAACAAGTTTTTATTTCCCAGTCAGTACCACTAAAAAGTGTTAAGCTCTCGGAATTATTATTCAATGAAAATTGTATTGAAACTGTCTTTGTTTTGTTTAGAATTAGGTTATTATTTTGAGACCAATGTATGATTTCTTGATAAAATCTTTCAGTGTTTTTTTTCTTCAATTACGTTGTTGCCGGTAACTAGAATGTTTGTATCATCAGCATAACAGATCACATGAACATTTGGTATCTTTTGTTGATGGCTGACCAGATAATTAGTAAATATTATATATAAGTGATCCCAAAATTGACCCCTGTGGAACTCCTTGTGTAATATCACAAATATTACTTTCAACTCCACCGACCATTTTTACAATTTGTGTCCTGTTGTCTAAATAGGAGGAAAATATTTGTAAATCAATTAGTCGAATACCGTATAGTGCTAGTTTGGTCTTAAGCAGCTGATGGTCTACCAAATCAAAAGCTTGTGAGAAATCTTCGAAAAGACCCACAACTGATTTCTTGTTGTCTAAAGCTTTAATGATTTTGTGATGAAAATCACACAACGCAGACTTGTTGCTTTTGTTTGTAGTGAAACCATGTTCAGCAGGAGACAGTAACATATTCCGATGTAAAAAATCTGATAATTGCTCCTTAAGATGGAGTTCTAAAATTTTAGAAATTCTACATAGTAGACTAATGGCTTCATAATTATTATTATAGTCATTTGGATCTCCCTTCTGGTATAATGAAGATACTATGGCTCTTTTAAATTTACTGGAAAATATGGCTTTCTCTATAGAAATGGACCGCTTATCGCATATTTGCATTTTTATCCAAATTATTAGAAATATCATGACCATTAGAGTTTGAAGACTTTAATTTATTTACAAGAAGTTCAACATCCTTAGTTGAAACTGTAGATATATAGAAAATAAATCCCCTCTTTTTCCAATAATATTTGGTTTCTGGTTTAGAAAAGAATTAAATTAAATTAATTAATTAAATTGATATTAAATATGAGTACAAAAACTTTTATATTCATAAAAACAGTTTTTAAAAATTCTAACGCGGTAAAGTGTTGAAGCCATCTTTTTTTACTAATTTTGGGGTGTTGAAAACGAATCCGTTGCCAGTTTTGCCAGTCTAGGGAGCATATTAAAAGAAGACCCTTATTTGGGCGCCATGAAGTGAAGGTTCTCATGTTCCCAACCCAAAGTCATTTATTTTTACAATTAATTATTTTTTATTTATTTGCTTTTATCATGATTAGAGAATATTATTTAGGTATTATGCAAATCACAACTTACACACTTTTTATTTATTATGAAAATACCTACTTTCTGTATATTGTTGCCCTAATCTGGGCACGCTAATATACTATATAGTATATTAGCTAATATATAGGGCAACAATATACAGAAAGTAGGTATTTTCATAATAAATAAAAAGTGTGTAAGTTGTGATTTGCATAATACCTAAATAATATTCTCTAACCAAAGTCATTTAAATAATTAAAGAATTTTTTAATTTAAAAACAAGTAATATTTTCTGAATAGTGATACGCACACCTTACACCCCAACCCCAAAAATATGAGAAATATTCAGAGGTGAGAAATATTCATCTGAATTGACTAAATCACCTCATTATGATAGAAAAACTTCAAATTGGGTGATTAGGGATTTCTTTTGCAATTAAAACCAATAAAAACTCTTAAAAGATAAAATCCACCACCTTGATTGGTGGGGGTGTAAGAGTATTCAGAAGTAATAATAACCTGATAATAGCCATTTAACAAGGAGTAATATTGTAAATATACACCGTTCTTAGGGTGGTGAAGGGTGAGGGAAACGAGGGGGAGGGATGGTGAATTTAGAATTTTTGCTTCTTTCATTACTTACCTAATGAAACTGAGTATCTTGAAAGAATTTCCTGCACTAAAGAATAACTTTTTGTTGCAAGCTATAATATCAATTTCAATGCCACCCCCCCCAATAAGAGTTATTTTTTACTGTCTTCCCGATGTTTTTAGCCAAATCGAATGACAGATTCGTATTCAGCACCCCAAAACTAGTAAAGAGATGGTTTCTACACTTTACCGTGAATGGGCCAAAAAAGGGCTCTCCCTCGCGTTCCCCTCACCTTTCACCAGCCATAAGAACGGTGTAAGTTACAATATATAATATACGATTATTTATTTATTTAAAAAAAAAAACAAAATTCCTTATTAAAAGGCTATTATAATGTGATTACTTCTGAATACTCTTACACCCATCCCCATCAATTAAGGTGGTGGATTTTGTCTTTTTATCATACTAAGGTGATTTAATCAATTCGGATGAATATTTTTCATCCCTGAATATTTCTCACACTCTTGGGGTTGGGGTGTACGGTGTGCATATCACTATCCAGGAAATATTATTTTTTATATTAAAAATTCTTTAATTATTTAAATAACTTTTGGTTTGGAAAATGAGAATCTTCACTTTATGGCACCCAAATAGGGGTTGTTTTTTAATGTGTTCCCGAGACTTTTCGTTAAAACGGGTGAGAATTCGTTTTCAGCAGCCCTAAATTAGTAAAAAAAAGATAGCTTCCACACTTTACCATGGATGGGCCAAAAAAAGCCCTTTTTTAACATTGTTCATTACAAAATAGTAAATCCGAAGGCATTTATTATCCAACACATTTGTACTTCAAGAAATGTGTTTTTCAGCTTTCAAGACTAAAACACTTATCATATGTGCAAAAAGCAAAAGCAAGAAGCATATGCCCTCCCTTCTATTCTAAGGTGAACTCATCGCTTAGTGAAGAAGTAAATAAAAATGAACATCTAACCAAAATTCCATTGATCTCCTAAATTCAGCATTTTATATTGCAAATTTGAGGCTACTTTTAGTGTACAATTGAAAAACTGATCCTAAAATAATAATCGACAGAAAAATCATATTTCGTATTTTACTGACATTTAGAAATAAATGACGGCTATCGATTTGTTCTACTACAAGTGCAATAAAATTATTAGGGTAAATATGTCAACCGCGCCGGACGCAGTAATATGCTAAGTTTCACAAAAAGTAGTCATCTCGGATGCAGCATTGTATTGAAGAAGAATGAAATTATTCTCGGCCGCAATAACGTGCTGTTTTTGAAAGGACGCAGTATTGTCCTGTATATTAAACTTTTTTGTTTCTTGAGTTATTACAATTCTAAAACCAGATATTAACTGAATTTGGTTAGTAGATCCAATATACTTCATTAGATTTGAGCTAACTAACGTATTTCTGGGAGACGCAGTAAGGTTGGCTTGTGAAAGGACGCAGCATTGATAGCGGGATGTATATATATATATATATATATATATATATATATATATATATATATATATATATATATATATATATATATATATATATATATATATATATATATATATATATATATATATATATATATATATATATATGTATATATATATATATATATCATCGTTACAAAGCCACTTTTTTTGTGTGTACACATTTTATGTTTAGAATGAATAAAATAAAATCGCCAAAAAGTGTGGACCATCAGGGGCGCAACCAGAAAGGTCAAAGAGGTAAAAAACGGAGTTATATAACATCATCGTTACAAACTTTTTTAAGGTTTATTTAAATGTTTTGAACATAGAAAAAAATTCCCAGAAAGAAACTCCCGTCAGTAAGGCTAGCCAGAAAAAATAATGTTTAGGATTTTTGAAGAAAATTGGATTTTTTTTCACATATTTCATCTCAGAACTCTAAACTCATCGTTACAAGTTCTGGCTCCTTTTTAAAACGTAAATATAAGCTCCTTCAACAATAGAATAGCCTCCCCGTAAAGTTCTTAGTGTCAACGAAAGTACCATAGGCTCTTAAATATACAGGAATTTAACACTTTCGGCTAACTTGACTCCGTACCGTACCTCAGATGTATTGTATCATTATTACCTTTCTGGCTGCGCCTCCTGACAGCCCACGCTTTCTGGCGATCTTATTTTATTCATTCTAAACATAAAATGTGTACACACAAAAAAAAATCAGCCTTTTAACGATGACATGATTTCACTGATTTTTAAACAGTGTTCGTGACGCTCCTGACTGGAGGTGCCCCGCCAGAAGTCGATTTTATGAATCGTTATCATCCATTAAACCATAAAAATATCTCAAAGTTCATAAAACGATGAGCTGCCGAAAAAGCCACCTAGCTCCCGCTCTATAAAGTTTATTCTATGAAGTGTGAACGCCTGTGTCATCCCGTGTGCTCTTTGATGAGATAACTGCAATATTTTTTATTTTTATAGGCATATAACAATACGAAAACAATTGTTGACCATGTAGTCTATGTTGTGGCGATCAGTTCACTTGCTGGATAAATGTAAGTCACACACCAGAAGCTCAAGTAACCAAGGAGGGGAATGAAAAACAAAATATATTAGAATAACAATTTTTATCAAAAAATATAACAACATGTTTATTTAAGAATGTTAATTTAAAAACAACTTATTGGAATATATATATATATATATATATATATATATATATATATATATATATATATATATATATATATATATATATATATACATATATATGAAAATTTTATTATTGAATTTTAACCCTGACGTGATATTTATATCTGCTATATTAAAAACGAAAGGAAATAACCTACGTAAGTTTAAATCGATTTTCAAAAATTTCTTCCGAAAGGTATCTATAACTGAACCATTAGCTGCTGTTAGTACTACATCAGGGTTTCTCCTAGTATTCGTTAATAGATTCCGAGGTATAATTGATAAATCAGCGCCCGTGTCAATGAGGAATTCAATTTTATTAGTATTATCAAATATAAAGAGACGAGGTTTACTATTCGAAATTTTAACGTCAGTTGTCAAAATATTATTGACATTTAGTCATCTCTGATTGTCGGTTTTGACATCTTTGGCGAACGTGCACCAATCTCCGAGACACTTAAATGCTTTACGACCATAAAGTTGATGGTAATAGCAAACCTTGGCATTAGAAGGATTATATCTAACGCTGGTACCACTTCGACTATTAGAACGGGGCCTTGAGCCTCTACGATTTCTTGAGTCGAGTCGACTTCTACAACTATCGCAATAAGTGCCAGAAACTGTAGGAGTAGTGGAAGGAATTGTAGATTCAATAGCAAGTAATTGAGATGTAAAGATTTCTTGTTTGTGTAAGACTTGATTTAACGTGTCTTGAAATGTTGCGATCAAACTAGATGTAGAAACTGTTGGATTGATGTTACAAATCGAATTCGAGGTAAGGGAAGTCATAGAATTCTGACACGACTCCCATATACGATTGGCAATGTCGATTAACTCCTTAATCTCAGTTTTTCCCGACGCCGTAATTGCAATGAAGATTGTTTTGGGTAGTCGCCGCTTCCATAACTTGACCAGGAGCTCCTGGCTCACCACATGGGAACCTCCGACCGTTGATAGCATTGGATCGGTAAAAATCTGATGGTTTTTGGTCTCCCATTTGGGAACCAGAGAGTAGGTCCTCCAACCGCTTTTCCTCGCTTGAGGTCAAACGAGAAATTAGTCTATTTTTTAAGTTGTCATATAAGATCTTTTTCTGGCTGATTAGTGACAAACGCCATACACCGTGGTAATAATTTCAGGGGTAAACTGGCAATGACATAATCGTATTTTTTACGATCGCTAACAATTCTGTGAATAGAAAATTGCGACCTCAATTTGAGTAAACCATATTTCTGGTTTAGATACCCAGAAAGGTGGTAATTTAATGGTCGCGACGTAGTTACCATGAGATGTCCCTGCACCTGATGAAATTTTGAATGTCATCTAACTAAAATTATCTGTTGGTGGTGCCATTTTTAAAACAAAGAAATAATAAATCGATGACTAATTGATTGAATGATTAATTCATTGATATATATTATGCTTTATCTCACCCTGGTATCAAAGCGACTACATTAGTTTCTACACATTAGTTTCTACACATTATTTTTGGCCTAAAATGACTTCAGATTGTAATCTCTGGGCAAAAACTTGTATTAGTTGTCAAACTAATAAAGTGACAAGGCATACGAGGAGCCCGATTACTGACTTCGATATACCTAAAGGACGATTCGATCACATACATATAGATTTAATAGGACCATTACCTCCTTCTAAAGGTTGTTCTTATATTCTCACTGTGATCGAACGTTTTACTAGATAGCCCGAGGCTTATCCACTGCAGGATATTACTGCGGAAACTGTAGCGCGTACGTTATTTCAAAATTATGTTTGTCGATTCGGTGTCCCTGTCACAGTGACAACCGACCAAGGCGTTCAATTTGAATCAAAACTGTTCAAAGAATTTTCAAAATTTTTGGGATTTCATAGGATTCGTACGACGCCATATCATCCTTCCTCGAATGGAGTGATTGAACGGTTTAATAAATCTTTTAAAACTGCTCTGAGAGCTAGGACTTCTACACCACATTGGGTAGACGAACTTCCTATCATACTATTAGCTCTCAGAACTATCCCTAAAGACGATTTGCAATGTTCTTCCGCAGAACTCGTTTTTGGTCAAACATTACGAATACCTGGTGAATTTTTTATTAAATCATATACTTGTCCGGATATTCCTTATTTTATTACTAAATTACGTACTTCATTTAATAATTTAACGTTCATTCCACCAGTTCACCACGTTAATTACAAATCATTTGTCAGCCCAGACATCTCGAATTGTAGTTTTGTTTTCGTTCGGAAAGAACGTTTTAAAAACGTTTTACTCCGCTGTACGATGGACCTTTTAAAGTGTTGTCCCGTACAGATAAATTGGTTACTTTTGTTAAAGGAACTAAAGCCGTCACGGTAAACATTGACAGGATTAAACCAGCATTTTTATTATCTGACAAATGTGAGGGGGGTTAAAGAGTAAGTGGAATCCAGACAGCAGGCCTAGGGGGTTGCTCCCCATTTTCGGGGTCGCTGATCACGGAAAAAGTATTCGTTTTTAGCTCCAACCCCTCCTCATCTATCAAACGGGCAGAATTCTCCCCCTCACTCACCAGAAAGCATGCTATCCAGGATTAATAGATTTTTCGACACATGATCGTTATTACTGTGCATATCCCTTCATTTTTCACGGAAGAGAAGGTGGTAGCGACCGCGGGGGCTGCTTCAACCCTTTCAATTACACTTTGGATCATCAGTACGTCCTCTCCCGTTTTCGCAGGCGCTGATTACGATAAGAATATTCACCTTCATCTCCAACATCCTCAACCCCTATATGGACGGAAACTTGCTCTCATCCACCAGTTATCGCTGGGGCGATGATTGTGTAGGTTGCTGAGTAGGGTATAATGATTTCTTTATCGGGGAGTATTGAATAATAAATTTTGTCGTCAATGGCAATGTTGTTTATTTAAGGAATTACATGAAAACATTTCTGTGACAAAATAAATTATTTGCTTACAATTAATTAAGAAAACCTAGGTCATTTACAAACAGCGTAACAATTCTCATATTCCTCAATTCCCAAAATAAAAATCATCATGATTATCGTCATCATCATCTGCTCTCTCTTCTGTACATACATCTTTATCATCTGGCGTATAATTTAAACACATTTCGCCTTTGCAGCTTTTACAGAAAACATTTTAAATAACTGCATTGCTTTGAACAGGTTCAGTAGTAATCTTGATAAAAAATCTGGTATCAATTTGTTTTCTGAAAATTTTGGTTTCAAATAATTATTTTTCAATTTAATGCCTGAAATTTGTTTAAGCGATTCCGATTCAGATTCGCTCACTGAAACGACGGATGAAGAAGAAGAAGAGACCGCATGCGATGTGCGTTTTGAGGAATATGAGAATGTAACGGTTTAAAAACAATATCGTTGAGCGGTCGACTTTAAATTTATTCGCGGGGAAATATTCTACTCCGTAAGCTAATTGAGTTATTAGAAGACGATATCAGCAACGTTAATTTAACCTAGGTGTATATCTGGTTGCGCATCAGGCCGGAGTCGAGCGGTCTCAGTTGCCGAGGAACTTGTTTTTTCCCTGGGACTGATAACTTTTTGTTGGGCATAAAAGTATATGGTGACAAGTGCTGGGTTCGTATTGAATTTGTTTATATTTATAAACATCCGTGAGGGGATTTATAATACGAACCTAAAAGTTAATAATTTTCAATTGGTGTATCGGTGTCTCTGGATTGGAGAAGATATTTATTTGTTGGAAGATTGGAAATTTCCGTTTTCGGGATTTATTGTCACCATATCTCTGGGTTAAGTTATCTAGCCCTTTCAACTGTTTGGAAATTAAACCCTCTTGTCTAAGAGGTAAAGTATCCAGGTATGTTATTTACCATCATCTCTAATTTTCTCGTATTATTTGTAGGGTTTTTCGTACCGGCTTTCATTACCGGTTATATTTTAAATTAGTTCGTAGTTTAAATTTTACTACACGGAAAATACGTCTGCTTGGTGTAACTAGGACTAGATTGTATCCTGTCGGGTGTATGTAGTCAGATATAGTTGGAAATTCAGTAGAAGAAAATATATTTTCCAAGGAGGAGATTCAGGCCTCAAATGGAAATCTAATTTGGCAGTTCAAGGAGCCCCACCAAACAGATAAGCCTTACAAGTTATTCTAATTTTACGTTTCATTGATTTTGGTATTTGTTATCTTAAATATTTAGGAATAATCGAGTTAAATTGCATTTAATGTCACCTGAAATTTAATGTGCTGAGTTCCAGAATTTACATATATTATCAAATTGTGTTTGTTTATATAGAAGTGCTGCCTTGAAAATATGCAGTTCGTATTCGCTCTATTTTATTAGCACAGATTAATTCTTACGTATAGCTATAGCTCGCAAAAGTGCATCTGGTGCGCTGCAAAATCATATGTAATATATCACTTATATTATTGTCATTATAATTAACTAATTTGTTAACCGTACGTGATCACGTTTGGGTATAATTCATACGTATTATACATAACGTTAGTTATTTTGAATTATTGTGCATTTTGATATTAGTTTTCATATACACTGCTCGCACAAATTAATGATACATTTTCTCGATTTGTTTTGTAAGTCAACTTTTCTATTAAATTAAGTATTAGATTTTACTTGCGGCTATTATTTGGTGTGGCATGAATTCTCCCTGACTTTCCTAGTTTTTTTTACAGGGTTACTCCTACAATAATTAATCATTCAGGTATTATTTACTTTATTGTATTTTCGTAGTTTCGTAATTTCAGGAGAATACATTATAGATAGTGGTATATTATACAGCCAGATAAAATTACGTGGCGCCTACGCTTTTATTATTACTTAACCGTTTACCTAAATACAGCTGAGGCACTGGCACGCATATATACTTATTAGTCACCAAATTATTGTAGGGAGAGATTCCCCTTTTTTTAGTCTGGGCATTTATATGGCGATTTTCAAAACGAACCTGGTATAAAAGTAAGTTACCAAACGACCCTGAGATATAATTCCAAGTAATCGTCACAAGAATTATTGCTATTTGTAAACGACCTAGGGTTTTTTAATTAATTGTAAGCAAATAATTTATTTTGTCATAAAAATGTTTTCATGTAATTCTTTGAATAAACAACATTGCCATTGACGACAAATTTTATTATTCATTACTCTCCGATGAAGAAATCATTATATCCTAATCAGCAACCAACACAATCGATAACTGGTGGATGAGGGTAAGTTTCCATGTATTATAGGAGTTGAGGAGAGTCGGAGATGAAGGTGAATATTTTTATCGTGATCAGCGCCTGCGAAAATGGGGGGACGTATTGATGATCTAAAGTGTAATTAATGAATTTTGCACCCCTTTGAAGAGTTGAAGCAACCCCCGAGGTCGCTACCGCCTTCCTTTCCGTGAAAAATGAAGGGACATGCACAGGAATAACGATCATGTGTCGAAAAATCTGTAAATCATGGATAGCATGCTTTCTGGCGAGTGAGGTTTCTGTCCATTTGAGAGATGAGGAGGGGTTGGACCTAAAAATGAATATTTTTCCCATGATCAGCGACCCCGAATACGCGTTTGAAGCGAATCATTTGAAAAGAAATTATGCCCTAGACCTGCTGTCTGGATTACTTTCCATATTGATTCAAGTATAACCCGTTCATAAATCTCTCCCCAGACCCGTTTATATATGAAAATATAAAGGGATTCATGAAACAGGTGGTTTTTTCAGTTTCAGGGGATTTCGGCGGTCACAAACTTCTCTCACCACTTGCATTGTGTTCAGCACCCTTGAAAACGGGGGGAGAAGGTAATCTCGTCTTTGCACGAAATATTTACAAAAAAGTTGTCTTTTAATGCTCTATTTCATATTAATGTGAGAAATGATGCTGACTACCTAGGATGATGTCGTTAATTTTGAAATTAGCAAACTCTGCTATCATCCTTTAAATCGTATATATTCATCACTATTTTTCACTATGAACATTTAAATAACTTGTCATGAAGAACATAATTTGATTTTTTAAATTTTTTGAAAAAAATCGGAAAAAGTATTTACGCAAAACTTCCCCCTCTATTTAGCACTTTCCATTATCTTTTTTTGTAAGATGATTACCCTGTATATTTTTATAACAAAAGTATATCATATTTTCTTCGTGGCAATAGTGACAACTATATTCCAAATATTATTTTCCTCTGCCGTTTCTTATTATTTATTTTTACTTATTTTTTGTGTTAACTACTTGCGAAATATTATCATCAGTCACATTTTATCATTAATTTTTTGTGTGACCACCCTGTATAACATTTTCATATTTTTCTTTGTCAGTTCTGTTAACTGCATGCGAAGTATTATCATCCACCGTGTCCACTCTGTATATTTTCCTTATATTTTTCTTCTTTGGCAAATATGTTAACTACATGCCAAATATTATTATCCTCCGTCACATTTTTTCATAATTTTTTTGCAGTTACCACCCTCGCCACCCTGTATGTTTTTCTTTTTGACAGTTGTAGTAACTACATGCGAAATATTATCGCCCTCTGCCACATTTTTTTCATAAATTTTTACATGGTAACTTTAGGTTTCTTCATATTTTTAGTGAACATTGTCGTCCTCCTTTGCATTTTTTCATTAACTTTTTTAAAGTGACCACCTCTTATATTTTCTCTCTCGTTTTTCCTTTTTTTCTTCTTTAACAGTTGTGTTAACTACCTGCGAAATATTATTTCCTCCCGTCACATGTCTTCATTATTTTTCTAATGTGACCACCCTGTATATTTTTCATATTTTCCTTCCTTGCCATGCCAAGTATTATTATTCTCGGACACATTTTTTCCATAATTATATTTTTATGGGGTCAACCCTATATATTTTTCAACGAAAAGTATATCCCAATTCTTCGTTAGCAGTGGCGTCAGCTACCTACGAAATATTATTTTTCTCCGTCAAGTGGTTTTGTAGATATAGCGCCAATAGACAGCTTCAGTGGTAGTTTATGACATGTCGATCAAAAGTCCCCACGGGTACAAAAAATTTTAATGACAGGGTTTCGAGATATTGGCCAGAGAAGCTCATAATTTAACAATTTTTCCAACTAAAATAATTTTTATTTGTAAAACGGATTCTCAAATGAAAAAAACGTATTCTTCATTTTTTGTTCAAGTACTAGTCTGAATTGATTACAACAAAATAAAAAAAAAACATAAAAAAAATTAAAAAAATAGATTAATTAAGTTAAATAAATTGACACTTGCAATCACTTTTGTTTTCCTGACTTACTTAGGTCTTTATTATTAAATAAATAACAATTTTGTGGTAAATTCAATTAAAACTAGATCATCACATTATTCTGAACAAGAAATGGAGAATACAGATAAACATTATTTTTAGTTGAAAAAATTGTTAAAATATTACCTTTGGTCAATATCTCGAAACCCTGTCATTAAAATTGTTTGTGCCCGTGGAGGCTTTTGATCGACATGTCATAGACTACCACTGTGTAAAGTTTCAGCACCCAGAAGTGAAACCCAAATTACATATACAACATGACATTCGGAAAATTTAACAGTAGATAGGTTGTCCCCAGCGAAAGCAGTTAAAAAAAATTAAATATTAAAAAAATGACCAAAAAAATTACCTTATTTTTTTGTAGAAATGCGCCGCCAATGACTTTAATCAATCTGACGTAACGCGGTATAACCATATCACTTTATCAGGCTTGGGATTGACACTACTGACAGCAAAGCTGGAGCGAGTGTATCTTCGCAAAACTAATAATTTAGTATTACCTAAAAACACTCTAAAATTTTACAGGGAGTTTCCCACATTGAAGACTAGTACACCATTTTATTTTCCGCATATCATGGTAAATCACTTTGTATAGTACAGTAAGTGAAGCAGTAAAAATGGTAAAATTCCCGGCCCGAAAACGATGAAAAGAATTTCCTTAATTTTTTTTTGCAATATGCTTTATAAAATACATACATCAAAATCTACATTGTCGCATTACCTGCTTTTTAATTTTAAGGGTGGAAATCACCTCTAAGAACTTAAAAATTAATAACTCTTCTAATTTTACGAATAAATTAACGAAAGTTCATAAACTTATGTTTTTGAGGCCGCTGAATATGACTGTGAGGTTTGTTGGACCACAAGCCCATGCTAAATTTTTAGGGGGTCATATGATACCTCTAGAAAAGGTATAATTTTTGTAGTCCTACAGAAATAAATCACTTTGAGCCCTATGCCGTACATTTTAGGTGGGATATGGGAAAGCCGCGGAAAAGTGAAAATCGTAACCCACGGGGGTTGCATTTTTTCAAACGATCCTGTACGGCTTACGTTTATTTGGACTGTATTTATATATGTGACTCTTAAAACAAGAATGCCGTACAAAAATAATGGGAGATAAGTTTAGGAACAATTTTGGTTTTCCGAAAAGTGACCTCTATGTACTAAGGTGATACGATACCGTACGGCTTTTATGAAATTCGATTTTTATATTAACAAGGATGAACTTTTTTGTTATGCCGTACAAACCGTTTGGACCATAGGGTGGCCAACGCGAGATCAACCCCCTTCCTAGACCTCTATTAAGGGTGGTGATTTGATACCACATAAAGCTTGATTATTTTAATACTATTTTATATAATAATAATTTTTTTACCATGCCGTACATTTTAGTTGGTACATGTGTCTGGAAAATTAAATTTTCCGCCCCAAAGTGAGCTTTTCTGAATAAAAAATTTATTACATTCAAGCATATTGTAATTATTCGAAACCAACAATTCAAAATTAATGGACCTGAAACGCAAAAGGATTTTCCGAAAATTTTCCGCTGTATTATGTCGAAACTGTGCGTAAATAAATTATACTTTTTCATACTTTTTACGAAAATCACTATTTTCGCATTTTTAATTTTCCCACTTTTCTATATCTGTTATTCGTTGTCATAAAAATTTGATATTTTAGTATTGCAATACTCAAACATTTCGCTTTCCAATGGATACACCATTGGAAACAATATATGTTTTGATGTGACTGAAAAATAAATAAGTATTAATGAAAGAGTTGCCACTTTTGTATACTTATCAGCGATAAAGTGTGGATCGAGGTAACTTTTTTATTTTTCAAAATAACTGGATACTGTAAGCGAGTAAGCTGTAGCTAATGTAATGAGGAAGTTTTTTTATTTGGAGCGTTTTTTCATAAAATTTATATTAAGTGAGAAAAAGGCCGTGTAACATGAATCATACGCGCGGCGCTCTGACGCGCAATCCCTAACCGTATCGGGCAACAGACAGTTTTCATTTTAATACGTTCAATATGAGTAAGGAGTATTACAGTTCACTGCTGTTACTTTTTTAGAATACATTGTAAACATGTAAACATTGTAGTATTTAAAATACATAATATTCTCAATATTTTCAAGTGGTTTATTTATGATTCACCGTATTGGTATAACATGAAGAGATCGGGTGAGAAAGTTTTACTGTAGACATGTGCAATGTGCACATTCCCAAATATAATTTTTAGCTCTATCTATGGTTAGCATTGGCTTTGATCGGTGTATTATGTGAAAGGCAGGAACTTCAGAAACTGTTCGTTTTGAAACGATTCGATTGCATTTCTAATTCTCTGCAATAATTCTTCTCCATTATTTATTGCATCTTGATACACAAGAGACTTCATGTACCCCCATATGCAAAAATTCAACGAATTAAAATCGGGACTCCGCGCAAGCCAAGGCATATTGCTCCCACGACCTATCCAGCGGCCAGGAAAATTTGTATTTAGGTAGTTTCTGACAGGTATAATATAATGCGGTGGAGTTCCATCTTGCATAAAAATCATATTTTATCTTAAATATAGTGGTACATCATCCAAGAACTCACCTAGCTGAGTTTGTAGAAAATTTAAGTATAATGCACCGTTTAATTTAGGTAGTAACTCATACGGTCCAAAAAAATAATTACCTAAAATTCCACACCAAATGTTTATTTTAAATTCATATTGAAAGCGGCGTTCGAACATTTGTTACTGAACACATCTCTTTTTTTTTAATTAATTATTGTTATTTATTTATTTTTTAAATGAAATTTGTATTTAAATAAAAACTGTTCCTGAAATTTTAAGTTTATTTATTTGACAGTCATTGTTCTTCATACTTTTATTGCTAGTTTTAGAATGTAATAAATTTAAAAATCTGAAAAAAGAGAATTTAATTTTATACTGTTCGCTTCACCATCAATTATTCTGTAAATCAAACCATAATATATTTTATTTAATTTAAATTGGTTGCATTGAATATTTTAAAACCAAATATCTCGAAAACGGTTACTCGTAGCGACATTTAGAAAGTATACCTTTTTACGTAAAGAAGACAGGAAAATACTAATTTTTATTTAAAAAAAAATTAAAAAAATTCGCCAAAAATATAAGCGACCGGCAAACCACCGTAGGTGGCGCCCTCTACAAATAACAGCAAAAGTATGAATAGATTTGAATCCCTCGCCTTAAAAAATTTCCAATCATCAAATTTTGTTAAAATATTTCAATTTAAAAAAAAAAAAACAAAACAAAAATTTAACTTTGACACCTTGTATCTCTGTTAGTATCACCTTTTGGACTAAGGTAAGTTTAGTTAAATCGTAATGTTTTTACGTAAGGAATCTGCCATTGCTCTATGTATCATTACCTATGGGACACCCTGTATATTTATTTCGGGTATTTCATTGCAGTCCATCTAAAATGTACGGCATTGTGATTGTTTATCAACTGTTGCTATTTTGCAAACGTCGTACGGTATCTAATGACCATTAAGGGTCGTGTAAATCGCATGAATAACGTAATCTAGTGTCTAAAATCGCAACAATGAAAATGTACGGCATGGACACATTTGTATTCTTTTATAGTTAAGGAAAGGAAAAACGATGTAAAGTTGAAAATATATCCATTGTATTAAAAAATAGAGGATTTTTAATTTTCATAATTTTTAAAAAATTTCACTTGTTTTGAAATTTTCTAATTTTATTATTATCCATTATTTTTTGTACGGCTACTAAATAAAATAAAAATTCTAACCTATATTAATCTAAAAAATAAATAGCCGTACAGTATTAAATAAACTTACCCGAGAAAAGGTGAGTTTTTCCCTTTCTCGGGGGTGATTTTTTTATTTACATGGATAATACCCATTCTTTTTAGACGGGTAATTTTTTTAAAGATTTTAAATGTCGCATAATATTTTGGAATTGATGCCGTACAGGATCAAATCATAATAGATGTCTAGGAAGGGGGTTGATCTCGCGTTGGCCACCCCATGGTCCAACTGATTTGTACGGCATAGCAAAAAAGTTCATCCTTGTTAATATAAAAATCGAATTTCATAAAATCCGTACGGTATCGTATCACCTTAGTACATAGAGGTCACTTTTCGGAAAACGAAAATTGTTCCTGTCCCATTATTTTTGTACGGCATTCTCTTTTTAAGAGTCACCGATATAAATACAGTCCAAATAAACGTAAGCCGTGGGTTACGATTTTCACTTTTCCCCGGCTTTCCCATGTCCCACCCAAAATGCACGGCAAGGTCTCAAGGTGATTTATTTCTGTAGGACTACAAAAATTATACCTTTTCAAGCGGTATCATATGACACCCTATAAATTTAGCATGGGCTTGTGGTCTATGTGTGTCTTCTAATTTTACGAATAAAATCACGAAAATCGATATACTTATGTTTTTGAAGTCGCTGAATATGATTATGAGGTCAAAACAAAGGAAAGATGAAAATATTAAGGGTTGAAACCACCCCTAAATACTGAAAAATTAATAATTCCAATGTCTAATAAATTCACGAAAATCCATATACTTGTTTTTTAGGTCGCTGAATATGATTATGAGGTCTAAATTTAAAAAAAAAATGGTGGATTAAAAATTGCCACAAAAGAGTATAGTAATATATCTAATTTTATTAAAAATGCAGATTGTTATAAATAAATCAAATGAATACAATTAAGTAAACTAATTAAATAGTATTTTTAATCTGCACTCTAAACATGCTAAAGAGCAATGCAGCCCGCTTTTTCTGTGTATTCTTCGAAAAATAGACGGCTATTGTTCCTACTATACACATCTAAAATGCACGTACAAACTTAAAAGTTTCAACATTATTTCAAACTGCGATATCTCTGGAACAGTTTGTCGTAAAAAAAAAATAAAACTCAAACTCTTCGTTTTTTGATAAGCTCCATTTCATTTTTATATCATGTGTTTATCAGTCTTATAGTTTTTGAGATATTTCATTGTTAAATACATAATTTTCTTGCCTATGTGCTCAAAAGCCATCTTTAAACCTTTATATCGCTAAAACAGCTTGTCGTAATAGCGCAGTCAAATTAGATTGAAAACCACTGACAATTCGGACAAATTTACATAAATCTGTTTTCACCGGAAATGGGTATAGATATATGTACTTAACAATATACTAAAAGTCCCCATATGTAGAAGTGCCGGAACCCTAAAAAAACGCAATTGTTTAATGAGAGGCGCAAGATTTATGTAGATTCGCGCACTGCGTCTGTAGTCCATGTAAAACGCCGGGTTTGACGCTCGGAATGCCCCCCTCATCGGGAGTACTTTTATTTCATATTTTCTTGGGTCGCTGATCACGAAAATCTGGGTCCCGTGGCTCTAAAAATAGTGCGTCACCCCTAAAAATGCCAAGAACCTTTTTTCGTGGTAATGTGAATAATACTGTAAAATAATGCTATGAATGTGATAATTGTAATGATATTTTGCTAGTTCAGTATGCTCATCTAAAACAAGGACAAGTTTTATGCTGAGAGTTAACCAGAGGGGGTAAAACTACCCCTAAATTGAGGCAAAAGTATGGATTTTTTTTCTTTTACTTTTTGATTTGAGTTTAGATGACTGGGGATTGTAAAATGAAGAAAATTTTTTCCTCAGGGGTGGAAGCTACCCCATATATCGCCTTTAAATTGAATTAATACTTAGAAAATAGGTAGAGATATGCACTTTTTGGTTTGCTTATTTTTTATAAGCTTCCGTTGAAAAAAATTACTAAAAAATTTTTTCACCCTTTTAGGTGTGAAAACTACTCCCAAGCTTGCAGGGAATTGAAAGAGAAGATAGAAATATTGTTGATAAATGAACACTTCATACATTCATAACATTATTTTACAGTATTATTCACATTACCGCGAAAAAAAACCAAAAGGGGTGGCACTATTTTTAGAGCCGCGGGATCCCGATTTTCGTGATCAGCGATCCAAAAACATAAAATAAAAGTGATCCCGATGAGGGGGGCATTCCGAGCGTCAAACCCCGCGTTTTACATGGACTACTGCCGCCGATCTTCACAGTAGATTACTACTTGTTGCTTGTGTGTATGGCCCGTAGTTGTTTGCTAAATAATGAGTATTTGACAGACTGATCGTTTAAAAATTTGTTACTTGTTGTTGTTCCTGGTAAATATTTTTAAGGCAATATGGAAGCTAATACGTGTATCTTGCAATGTTATGGCTTTTAAAAGATGGGAGTGTATGTGCTAAATCGAAGGACTTGTGACACTAATAATTGCAAGCAAAACGGAAATGATGATAAGTGGAAACATTTTTAGGGTGTTGAACAAATTTCTGTACATAAAACATGTAGGAAAAACCGCTGCCCAAGGAATCACTACTTCTACATCCAGATTCTCTATCCAAGTCACTCACAACGAAAAAACTTTGTATGTGAAAATAATTGTTTATGGAACTTTAATAATATAATATTTGAAATCTTCTACCCCAAAAACCCATAAAACGACACCCCACATCAATAGTGGGGTGGGGGTGGTGATAGGGGGGTGGATGAAGTAAAAAAATATTTTGAGGTTTCTGGTTCCTGTACATACACTAAATCACAATTTTTTTTCATCTCCTTTAATAAGGGGGTGGGGGTGGTAATGGGGGTGGCTAATGCCAAAATTTTTTTTTAGACCTTAGCTTCTCTTGTATATACTAAATACCAATTTCGTGGACTCTTATCTGCTTGATTTACCCATTTACCCCAAATTTACCCCAATTTACACCCCAATCCTTCGACGGAACAAGATGAAAATATAATCTAGTTCTAGATCTCGTCAAAGTACATATGTGTACCAAATTTCAAGTCAATATCTTAAACCGTTCCAGAGTAAACGTGCGCACAAAAAAAAGTTACAGACAGACAGACCGACAGACAGAATTTTTTTTTTCGCTCAAACTTAAAATCTCGACGTTTCATGACATTTTAAGCCTATTTGGACAATAAAAATTTAAAAATTTAAAAAAACTGGTTTTGTCGTTACTATACTTCCACTGAGGAAGTAAAAGGTAAAAACGCTGTTATAAAACTTGTCCAAAGGAATGAGAATTTGATTAAGCATATTAAAATATTTAACAGACCTGATGTGGATGCAGATAAATTAATTACAGTTTGAGAAAATTTTGTAATGCGACTCTATGGTAATAAAAAAGAAAATGTTAAAACTATTGATGAGTTGAGATTTTATACATACAACACCATTACGACACATCACAAGCTTCATGGAAATTTTGAACTTGCAAATCTTTCACCCACCAAAGATGCAGCTAAATATCATATAATGAGTGCTTTTTATTAGATACAGAAGTGGATCATTAAATCCCAAAGATTGGGGCTGGAAAGAAATTGAAACAGTTCCGGTTCTTATTACACCAGTGAGGCCTCTAGCCCCAATTTTCATTATGAATTTAATACGTTGTAGCTGCAAAACTGGTTGTGGTTATTCTTGTAGCTAGAAAATCAACTTTGTGCTTTACGGCTTTATGTAAAATCTGCCAAGGAAATTCTTATTCAAACATGATGGTTCAAGACGATGATGAACTAGAACTGCCTTAAGTTTTGTGGTAAAAGTTTTCTTTTACAGATAATGGCATATAGTTAATGAAATTTTTATCTTTTAGGTCTTCAAGTTGTTGAAAATCATATTATACTAACTAAACATATTTAAACTATTTATTTTTTTAATCTGCAGTCAAGTTAATTGTGTTAATTCGTTTATTATTAAAAAAAATATAACAAACTTGGGTCATTTTCATATATTTCAATTTTAAGTAAATTTTCTATCTTGTACAATTTTCAAAAAACTGACCGTTTACGAGAAAATCTCTAAAAACTATATAATCCAAGATGCCGACAGAATTTTATGAGTGTTCCGGCACCTCAATGTTCGGGGACTTTTAATATGGTAATAATACGGTTCCCTAGAATACATTGCCGTCGAGAACAGCTTTATGTAACGAATTAAAATCTTAATTTCACTGTACTATAAGAAAATAGAAATAGAATCAAACTATTCGTTTTTTATAAGCTTTATTTTTGTACTCTTACAATTTTTTATAAAAAAAATATTTTCTGAGCAATTTCTAAAAACCAGATTTATTTTAAAAAATTATAAAAATTTTCATTATTGAAAATGGGTACAGAATGAAAAATAATTATTTTAACAATTCTAAAAAATTTGAGCGTGTTGGTAATAATATGTATGCATTAACAATATTTAAAATGATTTTTAAAAATTTTGAATTAATAATAAATTAGAGCAATAAGACTAAAAAGAAATGGGGCCTAAATTTTTTAATGCGCAACTTTTTAGTTTTCGTTATAAAAGGTCGTAATACGTCTCAATCGAAAGAAAATTTTAACACCTTTAATTTTTACAAGAATAAAAATGTTTCTCCTAGTTGTAAATTTTGAGTAATTTTAGATTTTAACATCCTATATTTTTTCTAAACATTTCGGCGCCACTTTGAAAATGCCATATTTCCAAAACTAAACATCGGAGAAAAAAAAAGAGAAAACCATTCGATTTCTTTTCGTAAACCTTGACTGCTGACCATGCATATATACATACTTTCTTCCAAAAAAGCACCATTTATTACAGCATTTCCAACTTTACCACTGTAGTAATAAGCTAAAAAAGTTTGAAAGACCCTATTTATAAACGTCCAAAATGCATTTTTTAAAATTAAGATATTAATGACTTAAACGCAATTTCTTGTAAGTTGTGGGAAACTTTGAGAGTGGAAATGATAAACGGTACTCTAAATGCAGGAACTGTTCGAGTTGGTGTTAAGAAGCTTCTACGGATCACCTACTTTGCCATCCTAGTTTCCTGCAAAGTGCAAACTACAAGCTTAAAAACTGGTAATGGCTCTCATAAAAGTCGTTAATATCGTTAGGATTTTATTTATAAGTTAAGATTAAAATGTTAAAGAACCCATGCTTTTGATTGTTTCGCTACGCAACAAGAAAAGTTGTATTTTAAAAGTTTTGTTGTCGAAAGCGAATACAATATAAGCTTGCATTTAAAGTTTCCAATTTTATATTTTAAAGTGTTAGTTTCGAATTCGTTTATATACAGAAGCCAGATTCGTAGTCATCATTCCAGAGACAGTATATAAAGTAGTTAGTAATAATTTATCTTCACACAAAGGAAAAAATAATGTTTTTAATCAAGAATCTTTTATTTCATAGACATGCAAATAAACAAGCTTTTCATATAGAACAATTATTTTTGTAACCAGAAATAATCATTCTTAACTGAAAACATTATTTTATGTGCACATTTTCACATGTACACAAGATACGTACTATATACAACGTAAACATGTGGAAAGCACTTTAAATAGGTGGAAAAATTATTCCTGCTAATCTCCGTGATTCGAACCATTACGATGGCACGTGCCTTCTTATTTAGCAGTTTATGTAAACAAACGTACTACAGTGCTCAGAGGTAAAAAATATTCAAAATTTAGTAAATAACGCCACATATAATGATAATTCTTTTATGGCTAATTGTTATAGTAAAAGGTATCATCTCCAATTTATATACCGGTGGTCACAAGTCAATGTACGCCCCCAATTTTTTGGTCGTTTTTTAATTTAAAAATTTCGTTATTGGTACACTTAAATTAGACAAAAATGGGCTACTTTTAGACTAACAGAATGAAAATAACACCGGAAGTGACATCATTTTTTTTTCTTAATTAGAATGACTGTTTGTTTAATGGTTTCTTATTAAGCATAAAATTCTAAGTACAACTACTCCATGCATTTTAGACTTTTGCTGCCAAATTCGTGCCCTACGAAAAATTTTTTTTTTATTGTGTTTATTTGGTAGTTACCTGGAGGATTTCGTGAAAACCACGTCGGAAGGTCGCGGAAACTGCGGATTCGCGATTAACTCCTCGTTCTTATAGACCAAACGGGAACAGCACCTATTATAAAAGCTGTACAGATGTAAATTCTCTACCTTAAAGTAGTCTATATAATGAAACATTATTTGACGAGTTTTTTGTAAATATTTCGTACAAAAACGAGATTACCTTTCCCCCCCGTTTTTGAAGGTGCTGAATACGATGGAAGTGGTGGAAGAAGTTTTTGACCGCCGCAACTCCCTGAAACGGCCAAAAACCACCCCTTTTATAGGGATCCCTTTATATTTTCATGTATAAACTGATCTGGGAAGTAATTTATCAACGGGTTATACTTGAAATAACATGAAAGGGGGTTATAGAGTAGGTGGAATCCAGAGAGCAGGCCTAGGGGGTTGATGAAACTCTCCCGAGGGGTGGAAAATCTTTTTTTTCAAATGATTCGGTTCAAACGCTTAACACCCCACGGGAAAAATATTTATTTTTAGCTCCAACCCCTCCTCAACCCTCAACGGCGGAAATAATTCCTCACTCACTAGAAAGCATGCTATCAAGGATTTACAGGTTTCTCGGCACATCTCATTATTCCTGTTCATATCCCTTAATTTTTCACGGAAGAGAATGTGGTAGCGACCTCGGGGGTTGTTTTAACCCTACCAAGGGGTGTAAAATTCATTAATTACACTTTGGATCGTCAATACGCCCTTCCCCGTTTTCGAAGGCGCTGATTACGATAAAAATTTAATTAACGAATTTTACACCCCTAGGAAGGGTTGAAACAACCTCCCAGGTCGCTACCACCTTCTCTTCAGTGAAAAATGAAGTATCCCTTCATTTTTTATGGAAGAGAAGGTAGTAGCGACCTGGAATATGTGCAGGAATAACGATCATGTGTCGAAAAACCTGTAAATCCTGAATAAAACGCTTTCTGGTGAGTTGGGGGTGGTTTCTGCCCGTTTGAAGGATGAGGAGGGGTTGGAGCTAAAAATGAAATGAATAAAATATTATGAAAACGGGGGATAGGCGTTTGAACCGAATTATTTGAAAAAAAAAAAAATTCCAATCCTCGGGAGGGTTTAATCAACCCCCTAGGCCTGCTGTCTAGATTGCACTTACTCTATAACCCCCTTCCATGTTGTTTCAAATATATATATAACCCGTCGATAAATCACTCCCCAGACCCGTTTATATATGAAAACATAAAGGAATCCCCATAAAAGGAGTGGTTTTTGGCCGTTTCAGAGAGTTGCGGCGGTCAAAAACTTTTTCCACCACTTCCATCATGTTCATCACCCTCGAAAACGGAGGCAAAGGTAATCTCGTCTTTCCACGAAATATTTACACTATTTTTGCCTTCAATATATAGAAAAATGCATTTATTTTACTGGAGACACCAACATAAATATAACTGATAAAGAAAATAATATTGTTAATTCGTATCTCGCTTCACTTAATCACTATGGGTTTATGTCATGCATAAACTCCCCTACGCGTGTTGCTACAGATTCATCCTCCTGTTTGGACCATATATTTATCAAAATAAAAAATAGTAAATTTAAATACAAGTCATTTATTATCAATTCTGATATAACTGACCACTATCCAATAATGTTAAACCTAACCTACAAAATCGATTGCAAAATAAAGAAATTAGATACTATTGAAAATGCAATAACCAAAAAAATTGATCATAAAAAATTACAACAACTAATCAAAGAACAAAATTGGAATAACGTCTTGATATTAAATGATCCAAACATGGCTGCTGATACTTTTTCCTCTATATTCCAAACTCTAATTGAACGATCAAAAGTTATTAAGAAACATTATAAAAAAAATATAAATAAACGGAAGCCATGGATAACCATTGGTATCATCAATTCAATAAAAAAACGTAATGAAATGAAAAGACTTCTACTAAAAAATGATAGTACAGTGTTAAAAAATGAATATAAAACTTACAGAAACAATTTAAATAAAATAATAGCTCATACTAAAAATTACTATTATAAGAACAAAATCGGAAATAATACAGCTGATATGAAAAAAATATACAAAATTATATCAGAAGCTACAAATGAATCATCTGGAAAAAATAAAAGTAATATACAAATCTTAAATAGAAACACTCAACCTTTTGTAAATGACAAAGAAATGGCTGATTACTGTAATAATTACTTCGTCAATGTGGGATTAGAAATGGCTAATAACATTGTACCCCCAGCGATTGAATCTGAAGTGAGTTACGAAAACATTTCCTCCATGTTTTTAAAGCCGGTTACGCAAACCGAAATAATTAAACATATACACTCGCTAAAAAATAATAGCTCACCTGGTATCGACGGGATATCAACCGAAACTATAAAAGACTGTCACTTATATATTCTCAAGCCACTAGTTCATATCATTAATTTAATATTCAAAACTGGAATTGTCCCCAGATACTTTAAAAATACAATTATTACTCCTATACATAAAGCAGGTAGTAAAACGAGTATAGATAACTATAGGCCAATTAGCCTAATAAACAATTTGGCCAAGATTTTTGAAAAATGCCTTAAAGACAGATTAATTAGTTACCTAAACACTAATCAAATATTATCCAAAAATCAATATGGTTTTTTAAGTGGCTCTAGTACATGTGATGCAATAAATCAACTTACAAATGAAATAACTGATAACCTTAACAACAACAAAAAGTGCATTGCAGTATCTTTGGACTTAGCTAAGGCATTTGACACAGTGCCCCACAAAAAGCTACTGGATATATTACAGGGTTATGGGGTGCGGGGTACAGTGTTAAATGTTTTTAAAAACTATCTTTCAGACAGATATCAAATGGTCCGGATTAGAGAAACCATTAGCTCTCCAAGTAAAATTGTTATAGGAGTCCCACAAGGCACTGTCCTTGGACCAATATTATTTATCACTTATTTAAATTCTTTAACTAAACTAGATATAAATGGCACTGTTATCTCATTTGCGGATGATACAGTATTGTTATTTCAAGACGTTTCTTGGAATCAAACAAAATCTAAAGTCACAGATGGATTAAACAAGATACAAAATTGGCTTAACACTTTCAAATTGTCATTAAATTTAAATAAAACCCACTACATAGCCTTTTCATTGACATCTGCAAATCGGCCTGGATTTACAAGCATTAGATTCAATAACATGACTAAAGAAATTAAAGAAACAGCTCAAACAAAATACCTAGGAATAATAATTGACCAACATTTAAAATGGGACAAACACATTCTTAAATTAACAACAAACATACGTAAACTTATACATAAATTTTATATAATGAGGGAATTTTTAGGAAAAAAAATATTAATCATGGTTTATAAAGCACTAGTAGAGTCTCTAATCAGGTATGGCATTACTTCCTGGGGTGGTCTATATAACAATTCACTAAAGCAACTGAATGTAATACAAAATTTCATCCTGAAAGTAATCTACAAAAAAAATTGGCTGTACCCTACAGATTTATTATACTCCGAAGATATTTTGAATGTGCGATCACTATATATTCTTTCTTCTTGCTCGTATTTACATAAGAATGATAATTTAAAAAAAACTATCACCCATCAGCATGATACTAGGGGTAAATTACAGAGGAACCTTCAAATACCTATCATTAATAAGAATATCAGTTTGAGATCTTTTCAATACTTGGCTCCAAAATTTTATAACCTTCTACCCATTGAAGTCAAGCGATCAAGGAATCTAAAAACATTTAACAAGAAATGTAGAAACTTTATAAGTAATCATTACGACTCCTTTAAAAAAATTTTTTTAAGAAACCTAAATACAGAATGATTGTATCACATAAATAGCATTATGTACTTTGCTATTTACTTAGTAGCTGTAGTTTAGTTTAGTAAGTAGGAACTAGATTTAATTCATATTTTATTTGTAATGATATTCACTCTGACTCATTATATTTATTAATCATAAAAATACTGAATTGTAAATAATGCAATCTACATCACCTAGGCACATTCAAATGTTTAGTCATTTAGGTGCCTGTACTAACTGTACAATTAAGTATATAAGTTGTAATTTATGAATATCGCATCCAATTTGTATCTATTGAAAAATCCATTGAATAAAGTTGAATTGAATTGAATTGAATTGAAACCTCTTTCGCACCACATATTTCGCAATTATATATCTTTCTATGTCTCAGAAAGAAAATATAAGAATATACAGAATGCTAGACGTGCAGCAATAAGTCGCAGCTCGGTAGCTCAATCGGTTAAGGCGTATTGAGTGGCGAATATGCTGACCGACTGTCTGTCGCGTTCTGGGTTCGAGCCCCAGCCTTAGTACTGAAACACTGGTGGGATGGATGTATGTCTGCGTTTTTTAAATGTATAACCCCCCTCCGGACAGCCTTGACTTTGGATTTTGAGATTGTTTACTATATGTTGTGTGTTTTGTTTATGTTTGCTCTGTGTTTTAATCAAAACGGTGAACAGTTTGAATTTTTATGATGGTTTATTATAATTTGGGTTTTAAATAATTTTGTTATTTTATTTATTCATGGTTGTTATGTTTTATTAAAATTATTTCTTGTTAAATTGTGTTTACCTTTTAAAAGTACTTTTATTATTACGAAGGATATCGTGCAGAAATGATTAATGGTCAAAAAATTAAATTTTATGGATCACTATTTCTGATTAATAAGAGAAAATTTCACAGTCGCATTAAAAAAATTTCTGTAGGTGAAAATCATCCCTAAATTGAAATATTTAATATTTGAAAAAGTACTGCTGATTTGTTTTTGAAAAGTGGTATACTTATGCATTTTCGCTAATTAGAAACCTAAGGTCAAAAATTAAGAAAATTCAAAATGGCAGAACCAATATGGCGGATTGAATTTTATCCAAAGCAAATGTTTTAAACGGACAAAAAGAATTGAACATCTTGGTGACAAAAACAGTATTTAAAATTTTGCTGGGTAATTACAGTAACAAAATGGCGACATTTTTGTCAGATAAAATGAGGAAACGCACATTATTTCTGTCATAATAACGCTACAACCGCTATATCGCTATAATTCATATCACTGTAACTCCATAACTCTACTTCATAACACTGTGAAAGGCGAGAACCCGTTTTTTACGGGTGTTTCTCGAGGTTAGAGATGAAAAACGAGCCAATCTGAAAATTCTGACTTCGGATTCGGATTCATCGGGTCAATCAATCAATCAATCAAAACAAATTTATTAACAGTTACTTGTACAGTAATGCGCCTGACTGGATCCCGGTCCGGAGCGACCCACGCAACCACGGCATGCAGCGTCGTGGTGAATGCGTGGGTGGACGGAGCGGGTTCGGTTCGGCTTAAACAATAATTGGGGTGGAATGGTTAGCGCTCCTGTTTAACGATTAAAACTTAAAGCTAACAATTTATTTTGACAATATCATGAAGTGATTTGAAATATTAAGGCTAATTTTAAAAGTAAAAACAAACTTAAAATTAGGCACATAGTGTTCTGGGTCGCGGCACTCGCGCACTGCGCACTTTTTCAGTTCTGGTTGCTGGTACGGGGAAAACTCAACAAAAAAACCCGTTCGAACTAGTAACGTCCTTCGTCCGATGGTTAGACTGCCTCCGGAAAGGTACGGTGGAAGGAAAGTTGTGATTTAAAATGTTTGGATATTCAAGAGGTTATTGGTCGAGAGGGGATTTTGAAAAAGGGAGACAAAAAAGGACAAAAGAACAAAAATTAACAGAAAAACCGCTGCCCAAGGAATCACTACTTCCACATCCAGATTCTCTATCCAAGCCACCCACAACGAAAAAACTTTGTATGTGGAAATAATTGTTTATGGAACTTTAATAATATAATATTTGAAATCCTCTACCCCAAAAACCCATAAAACGATCAGTAGTGGGGTGGGGGTGGTGATAAGGGAGTGGATGAAGTTAAAAAATATTTTGAGGTTTCTGGTTCTTGTACATAAACTAAATCACAATTTTTTTTCATCCCGTTTAATAAGAATTTAATAAGAAGTGGTAATGGGGGTGGCTAATACCAAAAATTTGTTTGAGACCTTAGCTTCTCTTGTATATATTAAATACCAATTTTATGGACCCTTACCTGCTTGATTTACCCATTTACGCCAAATTTACCCCAATTTACCCCCCCACTCTTCGTCGGAACAACATGAAAATATAATCTAGTTCCAGATCTCGTTAAAGTACATACGTGTACCAAATTTCAAGTCAATATCTTAAACGGTTCCAGAGTAAACGTGCGCACAAAAAAAAATTACAGACAGACCGACAGAAATTTTTTTTTCGCTCAAACTTAAAATCTCGACGTTTCATGACATTTTAAGCCTATCTGAACAATAAAAATTTTTAAAAATTTTTTTGTCGTTACTATACTTCCACTGGATGTGGAAGTAAAAGAGGTGGTGATGATGAAAGTGGCTGTTATCAAATTAAATTTGAAGAAGTTAACATATCGATTCGAGTCGATTCTGATTCTTAAAAAAAAAAAAATTTGCAAATATTGTTTTTTGTCATTTAACACAAAAACTAAAAAAGATAGAGAGAAACTTTCTGCACAAAAACCAAAGTCCACAAAATTTTCTACAATTTTGTTCCTATACAATATTTGGATGGGAATTACGTAAAACTACGGGAGCCCACCCTAACTGTCGGTGCACCCCCGATCCTTGAGGACAATATTTTTCATAAAGATTAAAGCCTAAGGAACAATTTAAGATATGTCCCCAAAAAATAAACTGTCTGTACTTTCGAAATGGCGTCCGTTTAAAAAAAAATTGCAAATATTGTTTTTGTCATTTAACACAAAAACTAAAAAAGATGGAGAAAAACTTTCTGCACAAAAAAAAAGTGCATAAAATTTTCTACAATTTTGTTCCTATACAATATTTGGATCGGAGTTACCATTTTCCAGATACCATTGTTACCGTTTTCGAGATAAATATCTGCAAATTATAATATTATCATTATAATTAATTTTTTTCAGTTTATTTTATTTTTTGTTATGTTAATAATATAAAGTTATATTATAGGTACGCCTTAAAATAATTGTCACAGTTATCTCCTCTAAGTGATTTACCGATATATGAATTTCCATGTTTTCTTAATTTCGGACTCATTTATTTGGAAAATGGTAACCCCCATCAAAATATTGTATAGGAACAAAATTGTGGAAAATTTTATGCACGTTGTTTTTTGTGAAAAAAGTTTTTGTCAATCTTTTTTAGTTTTTGTGTGAAATGACAAAAACAACATTGGCAACAGTTTCTTTCAACATATGGCCGCCATTTTGAAATTAGAGCCAGTTTTTTTTTAGGATATGTCTTAAATTGTTCCTTAGGCTTTAATATTTATGAAAAACATTGTCCCCAAAGATCGATTTAGTCGAGTAGAAAGACGGTCGAGTATTTTAGTAATTGCTTTCCATTGCTTTTCACTAAATTACTCGACTAAAACACGCTGTCCTCATTGGTCGACTACTAAATTACTAAACGACTCGACTAAATTACGGGATGCGTGCAAACGCGCCTTAACGCATAAGACAAAACTAATCTTACTGAAAATATTAAGGTGTCACAAGGGATTATGGCTATTTCAGGGAGTATTGCGAGGAATTGCGGGTAGTAATTAAGGAATTGGGGGGAAATGAAGGTATTACAGGTATTAGAGGAATTAGGGGAACTACAAGGAATTAAGGAGAAATGTAAAGTATTTTTTCTAGAAAAGGTATTAGGCGTACAAAATTTCGTCAGCTGTTTACCCCTCGTATTTAATACAAATATAACACATGCATTTAGATTTAATCTTTTATTTTTTTTTCTCTCGAGCCATGTTGCCCAAAGTAATATAACACAAGTAAATTAGACAGTTTATTGAAAAATCAGATAAAAAAACTGTCAATTTATACTCTTCACAAAGTTTCTAAAAAGGAATCCAATATGAAGGTATTGTAAAATGGCAACTGTGACGATTGTCAGTTTAACCTCTAAAGAAAGAACAACTGACAACATGCTGACTTTATTTCAGTGTGCGATATATCCTTGAGAATATAATTCACGTGTCACATGGTACATTTTTGATTAATTTCATTGGTTGAAATACAAAAACAAAAGAGCATAATAGGCTATCAAATCGGTGATAATTTTATCATCAACAGTGCTCTTAAGCAGAAAAATGTTTCAACGAGTAGATCACCGTCGAAGGGGAGATGCTAGCGAGGAAGAGATTCGAAAGTTAATTGAGAAAAAAACACCAAAAAATACCAAAATTAATAAAGAATCTCAGTGGAACCAGTTCAATAATTATTGTATTGATTGTAATATTTACTGTCAAACTGACAGATCGTTTAAAATTTTTGACTTTTTAAAAAATTTATTTTCTGCTAACGTTCATTATATTCTCTCACCAAATATAGCACGTGTTATGATTAATAATCGGTGATACTACTCGTTAAAACCTATAGAAAATTGAACTCGTGCTTCGCACTCGGCCAATTTTCATCGGTTTTACCTCGGGCTATCACCGATGATAATCATAACACTAGTTATATTATCCCCGATTATTAGCTTAATGTAGTGCCACTCAAACATTTCTGGTGTTGTAATTTTAAATTTCAATGTGCACTACATGAAATATGTGTCTAGTGCATATATTTTCCAGCACTCGTAGGAGATATCGTTTGTAATAAATTAGCACGGGATTTGTGCATGTGTTGCGATTCAACTAATTTGTGAAAGAAAAACTTTATTTCGTCATAAAGTAAAACTGCATGCATCGCATAAAGCTTAATGTGAAAGTTTATGAGACAATTTTTGAAACTTCAATAAATGCCCTTAAAAAACACTAAAATCCGGTTATTAAGCCGGAAATTATAAACACTAATAAAGTCTAACGTACTGCAAAATATTGTTCACCGTATATAACATTTATTATCATGAATATTTCTATTGCAGTGTAGGAAATGGTTTCAACTGTACAACCAACATATAACTTTATTAAAACATTATCAAATTTAAATGTAGTAGCTCGGCCTTCTCTACTGAAATAGCCGGAGAGGCGGCCGTCGAATGTCCTATGAATAAGATACATGAAAAACTTTTTGTGAGTGATTAGTACTACCACGGCCTAAAGGGAGCCACCTTTTATACGAGCTAATTTTGCCCCCGTCACGGATTTTTGACCTCACTTCCGGTTACGATTTTTAATGTTTTCTTAAGTCATTAATAGTCCCTTGGACCGCAAGACATGTACCTCCCCCCCGGGCTTCGAGGGCGCGGAGCACGATGGTGACAATATTTTCCGACCTAGCGTCCAACCGCTACCCTTAACTCGAAAAAACCACTCCTTTTTCCAATTTTCCGGTGTTACGCTTGCGAGGGCTTGCCAGGTCTGGTTTTTCTTGGTCAGATTGAATAAAATAAGTAAGTATTGACCACAGGTGATCTAGCCCACCCCCGGGGGGTTGAAATTACCCCCACCCCCAATAACTAAATGCCACGAAAACAGCGAAAATCAACTGGAAAATGGTATACTCCCGTTTTCGAGGGCGAGAAATATGATTTTCATAATATTTCCCAACCTACCCTTTACCCACTACCCCTAAACCTACATACCACCCCCTTTTCAAATTTTCCGGTGCTAGGCTTGCGAGGGCCTATCATATCGTTTTTTTGGTCAGTTAGAATAAAATAGTTAAATATTTACGACAAGTGACGTAACCCACCCCCGGGGGTTGAATCTACCCTCATTCCCTATAACTGAATGCCACGAAAACAATGAAAATTAGCTTGGAAGCAGTATACCCCCGTTTTCGTAGGCGGGGCATACGATGGTAGCAATATCTTTCGACCTACAATCCAACTGCTACCTCTAAATCGAAAAAACCACCCCTTTTTCCGATTTTTCTGTGCTACGCTTGCGAGGGCTTGTCGGATCGGGTTTTTTTTTGTCAATTTGAATAAAATAAATGAATATTGACCACAGGGGGTAAAAAAAATTGAATTGTGATTTAGTGTGTGTACAAGAACCAAAATCGCAAAAGGGGATGGGTTTTTTTCGATTCAGGGGTAGTGGGTGAAGGGTAGGTCGGGAAATATTGTCCCCGCCTTCGAAAACGGGGGTATACTGGTATACCCCCTTTCCTGCTGATTTTCGTTGTTTTCGTGGCATTTAGTTATTGGAGGTGAGGGTAGTTTCAACCCCCGGGAGTTGGTTAGGTCACCTGTGATAAATATTTAACTATTTTATTCTAACTGATCAAAAGAAACGATACGGCAGCCTAGCAAGCCTAGCCCCGGAAAATCGGAAAGGGGGTGGTATTCATGTTTAGGGGTAGTGGATGAAGGTCGGGAAATACTATCACCATCGTATTCCTCGCCCTGAAAACGGTATACCGTTTTCCAGCTGATTTTCGCTGTTTTCGTAGCATTTAGTTATTGGGGGTGAGGGTAGTTTTAACCCCCGGGAGTCGGTTAGGTCATCTGTGGTCAATAATAACTTATTTTATTCAATCTGACCAAGAAAAACTAGGCCTGGCAAGCCCTCGCAAGCGTAGCACCGGAAAATCGAAAAAAAGTGGTGGTTTTTTCGATTTGGGGGTTGGACGCTAGGTCGGAAAATATTGTCACCATCTTCTTCCCCGCCCTCGACAACGGGAAGGTACATGTCTTGCGGTCCGGTGGGGTAAAAGTTTTACCCCAAGGGACTATTGATGACTTAAGAAAACATTAAAAATCGTAACCGGAAGTGAAGTCAAAAATCCATGACGCGGGCAAAATTAGCTTGTATAAAAGGTAGCTCCCTTTAGAACTGTGGTAGTACTAACCACTCACAAAAAGTTTTTCATGTATCTTATTCATAGGATATTCGACGGCCGGCTCTCCGTCTAAAAGCTAGACTGAGAGAATGGCAACAGAGCTCAATGTGCTTTTTTAAACTAATAAAAATGATGACGAATATCTATGTATTTTGCTGAAATAAACTTCTATAAGTATTCTATAACTTTCTACAATTTTTCGTTGCTTGTGATATCTACTGGAAAATTAATGAATTGTTAGTTAGGGTTTGCAATTTACCGGAAGTTTTAATAACCGATAAATCGGTAAATAAAAATGTAAATAACCGGTTAACCGGTATTTACCGGTAATTTTTAGAATGAATGATTAAGGTGGCGAAAATGGCAATTATCTTTTTCCATGTACAAAATCATCTAAATTTGACAAACAAAATTTTTGTCCACGACTATTAAATAATGTATTCATTATGTATGTCTTTCCTCAAGGATAATGCTATCCATTATTCCTTGCAGTGAATAATGATTTCAGTATTCACTAGTGAATAATAAGGACAGTCAGTTGTTATAAGAAATCACGGGCAAGTATTTTTTCTATTCGAGTGCAATCTCGCAACTTTTTAGTAGAATTTATGGCTACTTTTTGAAACCTTAAATATAATTATTCGTTAACTGTCATAGCTACAATTGTGTGAACAGTTTTACTATTACTATCAAATTTATGAATAGATAACTTTATTTAGCGTTTCAGAAACAGACCCTCTTTTATGATACAAGTTCGTTTTTAAATTTGATTGTGTAGGCCGTTATGTGTCAAAGAACGGCGTGTCAAATTAAATTTAAACGTCAACGTCATTTATAATAATTATACATATCACCCAAAAAGAATAATATAAATAATTCATTAATTAATTTCTTCAGTAAACAATTTAACAAAAATATCTAATAGTCGTGGACAAAGTATAGTATTCTACTCGCATATAATGGCTACTCAGGTGATTTACGACATTCGCCTACGGCTCGTATCTTAAACTTCACTCTCGTGAATAATAGCCATCATTATATGCTCGTTGAATAATATACATTATATACGTATATTTAATATAATGAACAAACCAAAGGTTTTTTATCAAAAGGAAAAAATATAAATGAAATAAATTTAAATAAATAATTATTCTGTAAATAACAAAAATATTAACTTAAATAACAAAAATTATAAACATAAACTCAAATAGGGCATTTACTGAATACCTAATCTAATAATACAATATTTTTAAAAAACGACCTGTTAAAAGGGTTAGTTTTTCAAAGCAATATCTGTTAGTCGTCTGATATTTGTGCATAGAATACCACCAGCTGAAGATGTCCTTCCTCAATCGATATTGGTGGGTCGATAAGTTAATAAGAATTGGTAATAACATACTTCTAAATGTATTCCACGGATATTTGCGGCAGTGAAATATTCAATTTCCTATCGCATGATATGTCAATGTCTCTCTTACTTGTATTTCTTGGGGCTTGGTGTCTGGGTTTTACTTTTTATAATATTATTTATTTATTGTTAAAAGTACTCAGTGTTGGGACAGTCACTCTGTATTTAGTGAATACTAGTCATTGACATAAATAGAAACGTTGAATACTTGACATATCGTAAGTTTAGAATTTACCGAAATAACCGGTAAAAAATTTAAATAACCGGTAATTATCATCATGTGTTTTTTGTCCTAATAACCGGTTAACCGGTTAACCGGTATTGCAATCCCTATTGTTAGTTCAAAAAAATTCACAGCTAGAGTTGGCAATCCTGCAAAGTGGAATCCCACAATCCCGCGGGATCCCGCGCCACTTTTAGACCCCGCAAACGATGAATCAGCACTTGCAGCAGTATGAGATTTTCTACAACAGTTTTTTGGAATGGTGCGATCGTAAGAATGTTTCCAACAAGTACAGCTAGAATGCATTTATGGCATATTAGAGGAGAAGTCCAAGATATGCAAATCGTCGCTTTGGTCGAATTACTGTATGATAAAAACAATGACGAACATAATGAAAAATCAAAACACAAACAAACACAACGAGCTTATTGCATTATTAAAACGAAAGGGCGAAGGAAATCTAAAATCTTGACCAACGAACAAATCGCCCCTCTGATAAAAGTAAATCGATAACATAAAATGGTTCTAAAATAACTTAAAAAAAATCTTAATTAGCCGAAAACAGTCAGAAACATTTTTTATATGAGCTATATAACCGGGTGAATAAAAAATCCCGGAACGGTAATGGATGAAGTAAAAAAATATTTTGAGGTTTCTGGTTCTTGTACACACACTAAATCACAATTTTTTTTCATCCCCTTTAATAATGGGGTGGGGGTTGTAATGGGCTAATGTCAAAATTCTTTTTGAGACCTTAGCCTCTCTTATATATACTAAATACCAATTTTATGGACTCTTACCTGCTTGATTGACCTATTTACCCCAAATTTACCCCAATTTACCCCCCAACTCTTCGACGGAACAAGATGAAAATATAATCTAGTTCTAGATCTCGTTAGAGTACATATGTGTACCAAATTTCAAGTCAATATCTCAAACGGTTCCTGAGTAAACTTGCGCACAAAAAAAAGTTACAGACAGACAGACCGACAGACAGACAGAAATTTTTTTTTCGCTCAAACTTAAAATCTCGACGTTTCATGACTATTTGAACAATACAAATTTTTAAAGTTTTTTTTGTCGTTACTATACTTCCACTGGATGTGGAAGTGATAACAAAAAGGAGACGGATAGAGGGAATTGAAAGGGGTTTGAGAGTAAAAGGTGGTGAAAAGTAAAAGGTGGTGAAAGGGAAATTGTAGTATAGGAAAGTTTTGGCTAAGGAGGTTGCCGAAAAATAGGCAACGCCCGGTATGGTAATGGGTGTTCAGGTCGAAAAGTATGGCATTATGCTGTCTGATTCGTGTTATATCGCGGGTTAGCGGATTATCGCCCAGCTTGAATTGATAGAATTTCTGTGATATTTTCTGGACGAAGTCCGCTAGTGGGGTTATGTCGTAGCAACGTGCGTAGAGATCTCTGAGGGAGGTGTACCTACCGGAGTCTGAAATGGGGCCCATAAATTTATGTTCTAAAACTCTAAGTTTCCGCATTGTCGTTGCCGGGATGCTGCACCACACCGGCGCCGCGTATGTGATGGCCGGCCTGATCACCATCGTATACAATAGTTTTTTGTTCGTCCTGTTTAGTCCGCTACCCAGTGCCAGGAGCGGGTACAGACTCCTGGACATGGAGTAGACCTTTCGTATGGTGTCGTTAACGTGTATGTTGAACGTCAGTCTTCTGTCTAAATTCACCCCCAGATACTTCACGCACCGTTTGATTGGAATTTGGCGATCCCCAATCGAAATTGTTAAAATGCGGTTCTCAGTGAACCGGCGCCTGAAGAGTATGGCCTCCGCCTTTTTTTGCGTTGATCCAAATCTTCCACTTGTCGTAATACGCCATGGCACGGGCCATGTGCGCTTTCAGCAGCATGTTCGCCGCTTATGCGTAATGCGAATGCACGTACATGGCCCTGTCGCCGGCGTACTTGGCAAGGTTCGTGTTCGGAAACTCCGGAAAGTTGTAGCTTAGGTGACAGGCAGTACAGACACGACCCCTGGGGGACGCCCTCGCGAATGTCCAGCCGAGTTGAGAGTTTGTTATTCACCCTGACTTGCAGTAATCTGCCCGTCAGGAAAGAGTGAATTAGTTTGGTGATACGCGTCGGAAAGTTCAGTGAATTTAACTTGTGGAGTAAGCCCGGGATCCACACTGTATCGAAAGCTTTCTCAATATCGAGCAGCACCATGACGGTGCTTTTTCCGCGGTTGCACTATACTTTGACGTCATTCACGATCCTGACGACCTGGTGCACAGTGCTCCTGCCTTTCCTCAAACCAAACTGGCATTCATCGTCCATGTGGAGTTCATCCTGGGCAGCGTCTAGTCTGACCAGGAGATTCATCGGGTCAAAATACATAAAGATTCACTGGTCTGGTTCGTTGGACAGACCATTTTTTTCTTTTGTGGGCATCTTTTATCTTGGCCATTCGCATTTTTGTGCCATAGTTTCTAAAATATTCAACATTTGAACTACATACTTCGTCTTCTAAACGTTTGGACGCCATCTTTATATTTCCCTACCTCCGAAACTGTTAATTTTAAATAAATTAGAAAAAATAAAATGCATCATCAGTGTATAAGCTTTCTCAGTGATATCATCTATACTAGCAATGTTCCTCTAAATGTGACACGTTTTGAGATACGTTTTCCTAAGTCAAAAACGCAATTTTCAAGTCTTTATAACTTAAAGATTATCAATTTATATGAAAAAATGTATTGAACCTTTTTTCTCAAAATTTGGCCCCCCCTTTCCCCTCAAAAGGGGAAGGGGGCCTCGTAACTCGTTCGTGGAAATGCAAATCGCACGTTATAAAACAATACAAAATCATTCCAGTTATATTTTCTGTTCCTACCTTTTTAGCCTCTCTGACAGTTCTTAATAGGTAAAATTTGACGGGAATGGAATTGTCAGCTATATAGTCCTGTCAATGAATGATTTCTAGAGGGAAATGCCGATATCACAATTTTTGACTTGAAGGCTGTGTTTGGACTATTTAGAAGGTAAACATACCAAAAGTCCCCTAACGTAGGAGGTGGGGGATGCAGGGGGGCACGAAGAAGGTCCCGGTTTTTGGTTTTTCGCTCATATCTTGAAAACGGTTAGCCCTAATCAAAAAGTGGCTATATGCAAAATTAAAGCTGACTAAATTTTCTACAACGGTTCTATTAATTTTTTTCGTATCTGTTATGGTCCAGTAATGAATTGACTGTATTCTAGCTTTATTATAAATTGAAAATAAATGTTAATAATCAGCGTAGAAAAAAATTTGTTTACAGATATCTCTTTCACAGCAGACTGAACTCAAATATCGAATAAAAAATGTCTTTGCGTCTGCAAGTGTGTGTGTGTGCGTGTATTTGTATGTGTGAGTGTATACCGTTTCTTGTAAACACGACAACTTCTGTTAGACTTAAAATATTTAATTACAATTTGGAACATATGTAAAACAGCATATTACAATAATCCCTACTGAAATTGGGCCATATCTGTAATACATGGTGATAACCAGAGGCCTACAAACTCTGTGAATTGCATTGTCGCCTGGTAATAAAAAAGTGTCAATTGATAGTTTATTATTTATTATCTATGATAACAAAGTGTCAATTTACACGAATTATATTACCTTTTGGCAACTTAGCTTGAGAAAAAATGTATAGTTGCAATTTAAAAGCACGAGGGGCATTTGAGGAGAATATTTTTCGAATAAATAGAGTAGGTACATAAAACATCTTTTTCGTTGATTGCTTATTTATAAGTTTGATTACTACATAAAAAATCGTTTATTAATAACCCCTATTAATGAATGATTTTCTATTAATAAACGATTTTATTATAGTTAACCAAGGACATCATTGATAACAATTAATATGACAAGTAATGTCGAAACTCTAAGTGTCAAACGTATAAAACGCGTATGAAACTTTTATAATTTGTCAACAGTTATAGATATCGAAGAAAAACACAACACAGATAAATAACACAGGCTCACAAAAACAAAAAAAATATCGTGGGATAGTGACCAGACCCACATTTTCCCATGTATTTTCACTCGCTGAACAAGAATCTGGCATCAGAATAGGACCGTCCTGGACGAATTTATGAGTTATGATGGAAAAAAGTTCGAAAATCATTAATTCGTCGTATTAACCTTACATATTTCAAGATCGTTGGCAGTAGGATTCAATACATATTTTCTATTTATGAAATAGGATTTGAAGGAAACAACTACTCAGCGGGCAAATACCCCGACCTGCATTGAATTACACCTTCAAATCGTGATCAGTAACCAACTATCATTTGTCAATTCCTAACCACTGTTTATGAAATAGGATTTGAAGTTGTTTGTAGTTGTTTCCTTCAACAGTGAGTATAGCCCACTAAGGCTAGAGGTCGTCGCTCTTGGTACTTGCTTTGCAAGTCGCTATACGCCACAGAGACATATGTGATTATGTCCGACGTATAGTAGAATCTGACCATATGAGAGTTTACCTCTCACCGCCACTCCATTTGCGTTAGTTCGTATAAGACTAGCAAGTTGACCACTATCATTTGTCTGTTTCACAACCTATGGCATACTGATGAGAACATAACAAGTTCGAAACCGGTCTATGTCTGGTTAGGAATTGACAAATGATAGTTGGTTACTGATCACGATTTGAAGGTGTAATTCAATGCAGGTCAGGGTATTTGCCCGCTGAGTAGTTGTTTCCTTCAAATCCTATTTCATAAACAGTGAGTATAGCCCACTGAGGCTAGAGGTCGCCGCTCTTGGTACTTGCTTTGCAAGTTGCTATACGCCACAGAGACATATGTGATTATGTCCGACGTATAGTAGCATCTGATCATATGAGAGTTTACCTCCCATCGCCACTCCATTTGCGTTAGTTTGTATAGGACTGGCAAGTTGACCACTATCATTTGTCTGTTCACAACCTATGGCATACTGATGAGAACATAACAAGTTCGAAACCGGTCTATGTCTGGTTAGGAATTGACAAATGATAGTTGGTTACTGATCACGATTTGAAGGTGTAATTCAATGCAGGTCGGGGTATTTGCACGCTGAGTAGTTGTTTCCTTCAAATCCTATTTCATAAACAGTGAGTATAGCCCACTAAGGCTAGAGGTCGCCGCTCTTGGTACTTGCTTTGGAAGTCGCTATACGCCACAGAGACATATGTGATTATGTCCGACGTTTAGTAGTATCTGACCATATGAGAGTTTACCTCTCACCGCCACATATTTTCTAGGTGGTAATGATATAGCAGCAATAAGACTCATAACCCAACAATAACCCAACGGCCCAATAAATCATCAATTTATATTACCAAAATTCGTAAATTTAAAAGAAAAATTCCTCGTTCAGTGATGCTTTCGTACTCTTTCATCTTCAAAAAATATACGTAATGATCCATAAACCAACAATAGCTTAACGACCCAACAACCTAATGATCCAATAAATCAGCAATTCATATTATCAAGTTTAAGTAAAACCAAAAAAGAAAATTTCTACCTTCATGTTATTTGAGCCGCAAAATCCGAATATGGCATTGAAATTGGGCTTACATGTCACATTATTTTTTATAATCTATTTATAGTCTAAAAATGAACCAAATATGGAACAGGCATCAATTTTTTTTGAATTTTTTCAAAAATGTGTATTTTTCAAAAATGTGTGAACTAAAACCAAACACACCTAATGAATGGAGATTGTTTTTGGACTCTCAACGCGAAGTTTAAAAGCTGCACTACTACACAATACTAGTAAATTGGCACCGATACCTGCTGCCCATTCGGGAGTCCTGAAGGAAGAGTATTCAAATATAGAATTGGTTTTGAAAAAAATCAAGTACCAAGAACATGAATAGCAAATTTGTGTTGACTTGAAAATATTGTCAATGATTTTGGGCCAACAGTCGAGCTTTGTGAAGTATCCATGTTTCTTATGTGAATGGGATAGCCGAGATCGAGAGAATCATTATGTCAAAGAAAAATGGAAAGAAAGGATCTCGTTGAATCCTGGTTCAATAAACGTCATTAAAAAGATACTAGTCAAATTCTTTTGTCTCCTCTTCACATTAAACTAGGTTTAATAAAACGATTTGTCAAAGCTCTTGACAAAGAAGAAAAATGTTATATGAGTATTTAATACGTAAGTTCAGTCGTATATCAGAAGCTAAATTAAAGGAAGGAATATTTGATGACCACAAATTCGTACTTTGTTGAAGGATGAAAATTTCACTACTCAAATGACTGACATCAAAAAAGCTGCATGGATTAGTTTCAAAGAAGTCGTAGAACAATTTTTAGGTAACAGAAAAGTGGAAGGTACAAAAATACAGTAGCCAACATGATACAGAATTACCACAAAATGGGCTATCTAATAAATTTGAAATTGCATTTCCTTCATTCACACATTGACTACTTCCCTAAAAACTTACAGTGAAGAACAAGGTGAATAATTTCATCAAGATATTAATGAAATGGAAACACGGTATCAAGGTAGATGGGACATCAATATGGTGGCTGACTTTTACTGGACAATGAACAATGAATCGTTGTCAAAGAAAAAAAAGAGGTGATATGAATTGCTGATTTATTGGGTCATTGATTTGTTGGGCAGCTAGGTTATCATTGGTTTATGGATCATTACGTATATCATTTGAAGATAAAAGAGTACGAAAGCATCACTGACCGTAAAATTTTCCTTTTAAATTTACGAACTTTGGTAATACGAATTGCTCATTGATTGGGTCATTGGGTTATTGGGCCGTTGATTTATTGGGCCGTTGAGTTACTGTTAGGTTATGGGTCTTATTGTTGTCAGCTATATCATTACCACCTCGGAAATACGTATTAGAGCTTTCTTCAATTTAAGCCAACGCTGCTGCCAATGATGTTGAAATATGTAAGGTTAATTCGACGAATTAATGAATTTCGGGCTTTTCTCCATCATAACTCATAAATTCGTCCAGGAAAGTCCTATTCTGATACCAGATTCGTGTTCAGCGATTGAAATACAAGGGAATATGTGGGTCTGGTGACTAGCCCAGAACTTTGTGGGCTTGTGTAATTAATGATTAATTGTATTTTTGATATTTTTTTATCATAATTAAATATATAAAGTAACATTTAGAATTAAATTTTGTTCCACAAAATAAAATTAGATTTTCTCCTATGTAATAATATACGATCAACAAAAACATTTTGCAAGTAACTCGTGTGTTAATCTGCTACTAATAATCTCGACAATTAACGCACTTATAGGCCTTTTCATCATAAGCGCGCGCATGTGCTGCCGCTATGTTTGTTTGCGGGAACTATGAAATGTTCGGACACTTGGTTGTTAAAATGGTATCATTTTTTCACATTAATTTAGACGAAAGTGTGATTGACGAAGCAAAATTAGTACTAAACATTGTGGAAGTACACACTTGTACTCAATTAAGGCGCTAGCTCAAGTATCCTGGCCGTAAAATGACTGGAAGCAAGAATAAAGAACTGGTTGCAAGGTTAGAATTCAACTATCAACTTATCAATTTATATACAAGTGCATTAAAAGAAAACAAATGTGTTTAGTCTACAATATGTTTAATAACATTCTTCGTGCAGTAATTGATAATGCAGTAAAAATATTTTCTGTTTTTTTACAAAAATGTAGGGTCAAAAACGCAATTGAAAATGAGGTTTTATGTCGATCCTTCTGTGGATAGAGCTGACTCCTTTTTTTCTAATTTTTTCAAATATACGATATGGCACTACCTATTTTCAAAAAATTGGTAACAGATTCATCATTATTTGTTTAAAAAACGTCGAGTTCCGCCATGTTTCTTCTGACAGTTTTCGCATGTCAATATTGGATTTGACAAACATTACGTTTTCTAACCAAATAATGTGTGTGTGAATGTGTGTAATGAATCTGTTATCAATTTTCTGAAAATAGGTAGTGCCGTATCGTATAGTTTACCTATTTGACAAAATTAGAAAAAAAGGAGTCTAACCTTGCAACCAGTTCTTTATTCTTGCTTCCAGTCATTTTACGGCCAGGATACTTGAGCTAACACCTTAATTGAGCACAAGTGTGTACTTCCACAATGTTTTGTACTAATTTTGCACCGTCAATCACACTTTCGTCTAAATTAATGTAAAAAAATGATACCGGTCCAGCCATTTTGACAACCAAGTGTCTGAACATTTCACAGTTCCTGCAAACCAACATAGCGGCAGCACACGCGCGCGCTTATGATGAAAAGGTCTATTGGCACTCGCACGTTAAAATGTCTCAGTTGGTCGCTATCATTAACATACTTGTTTTTTTAAATAACTATTGATATGAATTGCCTCCAGAAGTTTTCTTGTCGTTTTCTTATCATTTTTTAGTGTTTATTTTCAATTTCATCATTTATGTTACATAAAAATGTATTTCTAAAACGTCTCAACTAATAAAAAACAAAGTAGGTATAAATATTTAACAAACGCAGCCAGGGGTGGATGGGTCATCTGGGAGAATTCCCGAATGTCCGATCGCTTTGGGGTCGGTCCTACCCTATACGATAGGTAACATGGCTGGTGTTAGTATATTAAGAAAACACCATTATTTAGCATTGTAACAAAACAGTGCTGATATATTCCCGGGCTGATGTACCCGCTGAATGCAGCTACAGAACGTTAAAAGTCCACGGAATTCGCCAAATTCTAAATGTAATGACAATCAAGAGAAACAAAATACACTGGAACATAGATATTGTAACGCATAATCTGCTGAGAAACCTTCACTATAAGAAGTTCTCGGCATGCTTCGACCAATTATATTGTGAGTAGTGATAGAGAGAGAGCACTACTGGACTTACCACTCGCCAAACTATGTTCTCAGTGAGTTATTCAAGAATTATTGTATTACAGTGTTCTTTTACCTATTTTTAATAATAAGTTCAATAATTAAGTTTGGGTTTGCTCGATTAAGCAAAGAGAACTTTAAGTATAACGAATTATAATATATAGTGCCATGTTTTGATTTTCCGAATTGACGTGTTGTTACTTCTTGACGGATCACTGTATGTAAGCAGATTTTTAGTTTATCTGTTTCTAGAGTGTGTAATAATTGAATTGTCTACTTGTAGTACAGTACCTAGAGGTACAAAATATGCAAAACTTCGGAAATAGTCTCATATTTAATGATAATTTTTTCTTTGTAGTAAAAAGTATCATCTTCAGTTTCTATATGGACCCGACGCTTGCTCTTCCTCTGATTTGATTTAGGGGTGATTTTCCATCCCTAATCAAAAAAATTAATATATGGAAAAGTATTGATTTATTAATTTTTGAAATGCAGTATATCTATGTTTTTGGGGTCGCTGATTACGAATCTGAAGTCAAAATAAAAAAATTCAAAATAGCGGCTTCGATATGGCATCTAGGTTAATGCTACATTTTAACAAAAAACTGTATTTGAGATAATTTTTTTAAATTACTTTTTATAAAAAAAAATATAAATACGCATATTTTTTCGTCATAGCTTCTTTATTTCTCATGCTACAGAAACAAGTATAAAATTTGAAAGCGCAATTAATTGTCTTTAATTTCATTTCCTAGCATGCTTGACGTAGGTGTCAAAATTTCTGAGATATTTAACATTTAAACTAAATTTTTCGTCTTATAAACATTCGAACGCCATTTGTAAACTTTCACATCTCCGAATCTATTAAATCTATGTAAATAATTAAAAAAGAGAAATTCATTATCAGTTTATCAGCTTTATTTTTGGTCTCTATCCATTTTTCAATAAAACTAATATTTATTGAGATATTTGGAAAAGGAAAAAAAAACGTTTTATCGAAAATACGTTTATAGTTTAAACTTTAATTTTTTCTGAAGCAAGTACTCCATACAAACGAAAAAATTTGAGCTTCTACGTCATGCTATATATTATTGAGAAATAGTGTTTGATATTCCTTTTTTTTTAATTACTGATTAATTACAGTAACAAAATGGCGACGTTATTATTAAAAAATGTGAAGACGCACATTGCTTCGGTCATAACTTCTTTGTATTTTATGCTACAGAAACAAATAAAAAAAGTTGAAAACTTAATTAATAACCTATTATTCTACCTATTACAATTTTTGACGTAGGTGTCATAGTTTCTGAGATATTTAACTCTCACTCTAAATAATTATCTTATGAACACTTGGATCCCAAATGTAAACTTAAATATCTCCGAAATTATTAATCCTACATCAATAGCCAAAAAATATAATTAATTCCTAGTTTTTACTTTCTGTAATTGGTCTGTAATATTTTTTCGATAAACTAATACTTTTCGAGATACTTGACGAAAGCCATTTGGAAATACCTTTTTCTTAAGCTAAAATTTTGAAGTCGTTATATTTGATTCTTTTTTCATTTCCAATAAATATATTTTTTTTAGGTGAGAAGGAGTGGCATTCCTATATATATAGCAAGCCCCCACACAATACAGAAACTTTTCCATGGAGCATTTACTATTATAGTGCCAAAAATGAACGAAATTCGTTCGTTCAATATGACATTATTTCGAAGTTAAAACCTTTATTTTCTTTTATATCAATTAATTTAGATAAATTACACTTGTCAACCAAAAAAATGCGTATCACTGTATTTATACTATGTTCTTATTATGAATTAATAATAAAATATTTTATGAAATTTATGGAAACAATGTTTCCGGAACGACCATGAATATCTAAGATCCCAGGCAGTCATAATTTTAAATAAATACGACCGAGTAAATAACTTTGAATAAAGTTCACCGGGGCTAAAGTAATAATCTTTTATATTAGAAATATCGTTTCTTACTTTATGAGAGATTTATATGCTTGCCGCTTTCACTCTCCTCCAAACTTAATAAATTATGGAATGCAAATATTGAGAGAGGCGGCAATAATAATTTTGGTTACGAGCACAGGCGGTTTTTGGGAAAGTGTAACTGGGAATTAGTAACTAATATTCTCGCAGATGTAATTAATTAAATTCTGAAGTATTATCAAATTTGCAGATGAGAATTCAAATATCGTGGTAAATTACGCCACCGTGGTAGGTAATGTCAACAAGAGTTAATTTTAAGTTAACTTCATCACAATTTTTCATTATATTGTAACAATTAGATTTTACTTTAAAAAAATCCTCAGACGCTGATATCTTGAGAAAATGATTTAAAAGTAAAATAAATAATTATGCGAAAACACCTTATTAACCGTGTACTTATTTAACAAATGAATTATTAGAAGCGTGTTTTTGAAAATGTCTGAAAGAACGTTACTTTCCTTTTTTTATTTTAGTCGTCTTATTTGTATTCGTGTCCTGGCTTAGTTTAGCCGTAGACTATTCTACCACAACCAGGATAACCTACCGTGTTGTCTCTCATACAATCTAACCCACTGCTACACGTGAGAAAAACACGTGAAAAACGCCACTACACATCCATACCCTAGCCAGGATTCGAACCCGGGACCCCGTGGTCGCAAGCCTAACAACTTAAGCACTGCGTCACGGAGCCAAGGAGGTTAAATAAGTAAGGAGTTGCCATAAGAAGCAGAATGTGGCAGCACATTCGTCATTTTAGTATGATCGAAACGTCAACAAAACGCGACATGTATCTTGGTTTAATATTATTATAGAATAAATGTTTTTGATAGAAAATAGTGTTTTTCTCCATAGCATATGATTTCGTGTCCGCCAAGTAGCTGTACAAATCAAAGTAGTATCGAAAAGAAGAAATGTTTTTGAATCACTTTTCATAGGTTAAAACAGGTCTGTACTCAAAAGATATGTTGGAACTATTTTCTATTTATTTTAGATTATATTAAATTATATTTGCTTGAAATGTGAAACCGTCATCTCATTCATTACTCTACTGGCTTGATATATGGTAGTGTCAATGTGTAAAGTCAACTAACATGTATCTCCTCAAATGCTGTATAAACTTTTTTTTAAATCAGGACCTGGCGAGCCGTTCATGACAGTGTGATCACAAGCCACGCCTTCTGCGGCCGTTTCTCACTGTAGGATATAAGCTTTATGGCTACTCCTTATTTATATTCTACCTCCATGCACGGAGCCAGTTTTCTTATTCACAAAGTATTAGTGGCGTTTTGTGATCCATATATTATTCTACTTAATCTCTCTTTACTGCATAGTACGTCTGAAAACATCACGTCACCTGCCGCAGTTACCTGTTAGGCTTACGGCGTCATCAAAGCTCTCTCCAATTAGCTTCTTGGTGACATCAGCCCCAATGTTTTGGAACGCGTCCTCTTCACCTCTTGCCATCTGGTTTTGCTTAGTCTATCAACTTCTATATTGTCTTCTCTTCTGTAAATGTAGCAAAAAACAAATAGAGAATAAGTTGCTGGAGAACCGCTTTGGGGATGTATTTCTTGGAGAATCGAACTCAGTGTCGGCTTCTCTTGTTATCACTTATCAGAACGGTTTTTAATAACAAAAAAAACTGGTTCAAAATGTTACATACAAGCGGCAAATATGCTGCTGAAGGCGCACATGATCCTTACCACGGCGTGTTACGACAAGTGAAATATTGGGATTAACGCTGAAGTCTGAATCGATTCTCTTCACGCGCCGGTTCACAGAGAGCCGAATTCTAATAATTTCGATCGGGGGGCAACGAATTTCAATCAAACGATGCGTGAAACGACTGGCGTTTAACACCCACATGAATTGGAGCGTACGCAAGTTCTACTTCATGTTCAGGAGTCTGTACCCACCCCTAGCCAGAGGTAGCGAACTGAACAGACCAAATAAAAAACTGTTATACTCGATGGAGATCAGGCCGGTCGTCACATACGTGGCGCCACTGTGGTACAACATCCCGGTCACGACAATGCGAAAACTTCGAGTTCTCGACCACAAATTTATGCGCCTCATCTCTGGTTCGAACAGATACCCTCATACCCTTTATACGTACATTGTCACGACATAATCCCACTAGCGCACTATGTCCAAGAAATTTCCCAAAAATTCTACGAATTCATACTGGGCTATAGTCCGCTTACCAGCAACATAACCCAAATCAGACAGCATAATGCAATACTTTTCGATATCAAGCCCTCCCTACCATACGGGGCGTTGCTTATTTTTCGGCAACCTCTTCCCTAGCCACACTTTCCTGTACCACAATCTCTCATTTCCCTACTTTTGATGTTTTCCTCAACTCTATAATCTAATCTTTCTATTCGCTTTCTATATGTTCTATTTGTTCTTTTTGTCTTATTTTTGTTCTAAATTCCGTTTAGACCGACGAATTCATAAAAATCCTAACCTTTTAAATGGCAACCTTTATTTCGACTACATTTTCCTGGCGGCAGGAAGTCTACCAGGCGGAATTGCTTCGAACGGGTTTTTTCGTTAAGTTGTTTTTCTCATGTCAGCAATCAAAATTCTGAAGTGTTTGGGTGCGCACAATTGCGATAGATTTAAAGCGTTATTTTTAATTAATATTTTAAGTACTTTTATGTATTAGTTTTAATCAAACCGTTAATTTTTAATTCGCCTCAGGCGAATAGAAGTTATAACTTTTTTTATTTCTTGTCGTTAAGCCGAACCGGACCTGTCTCGCCCAACGCTACATTCACCACTGCGCTGCGCACCGTTGTTGTCTGGCTGGCCAAGTTTCGGGGTGGCAATTTTAATGTAAATATAGTATTGACTTGCATTTGTATTGTATTTTGATACATACAGTGAAGCAACGATCGCAGTTAGTACTTGACTGGGCGACCCATCTGAGGAAACAGGACGATCTCGTCTTTCTAACGGCTTGTATATCAGCGTATACGCAGATGCTATGCAATTTCAAGGCGAGAATTACATAGTGGATATACCATCCTTCGGAGGGGATGTAAAGCCGTCGGTCCCTTCTCTATTAAAGTTAGGCAAGTAAAACATCTTCGATAGAGAAGAGGTTCGGCAAAATTTCCAGGTTGGGGGTAGCTTGTTTCCTGGAGTCGATAATAGACTTTGATAGCGAAAAATGCCGACGTTAAACAAATAAATAAAAAAAAGTGCTAACAGCTTTTGCTATGTTTGTGGAAAGCTTATATTTTCAAAAAGGGGAATACCTACTTACAGTACAGTAAGCGAAGCATTAAAAATGGTAAAATTCCCGGCCCGAAAACGATGAAAGGAATTTCCTTATTTTTTTTGCAATATGCTTTATAACATACGTACATCAAAATCTATATTGTCGCATTACCTGCTTCTTATTTTTAAGGGTAGAAACTACCCCTAAAAACTGAAAAATTAATAACTCTTCTAATTTTACGAATAAATTAACGAAAATCCATATACCTACTTATGTTTTTGAGGTCGCTGAATAACACTGCGAGGCCAAAACTTATGATATGAAAATATGAAGGGTTGAAATCAGCCTTAAATACTGAAAAATTAATGTCTTCTAATTTTAAGAATAAAATCACGAAAATTCGTATACTTATATTTTTGAGGTCGTTGAATATGATTATGAGGGCAAAATATAGGAAATACGAAAATATTAAGAATTAAAACCTTAAATACTGTAAAATTAACAATTCTTCTAATGTTAAAAATAAATTTACAAAATCCATATACTTATGTTTTTTAGGTCGCTGAATATGATCATGAGGTCTAAATTTATATAAAAAAAAAAGTGATGGATTAAAAATGGACACAAAAGAGTATGTCTAATTTTTATTAAAAATATAGATTATTATAAATAATCTGGCTGCTGGTTTCTGGGTCTTCTTCCGCGTAGACTTGAGTGCTTGACGTTTCGACCATCTTGTCGTGGTCTTCTTCTTCTTGTCGTGGTCTTCGCTTCAGAAACAGCGTCAAGCACTCAACCAAGTCTACGCGGAAGAAGACCCGGAAACCAGCAGCCAGATCACCAGCTCCGCGAAAGCCTTAGCAACAAGGTCATTATAAATAAATCAAATTAATGCAATTATGTAAACTAATTAAATATCTTTTTAATCTGCACTCAAAGTACAATGCGTATTCGAAAAATAGACGGCAATTGCTCGTTTCTCTACCTACTATAGACATTTAATATGCGCGTAGAAACTGAAAAGTTTCAACATAATTTCAAACTGTCATATCTTTGGAACAGTTTGTTGTAGGAGAAAAAATAAATAAAAACCCAAACTCTTTGTTTTTGATAAGCTTCATTTCATTCTTATATCATGTTTTTATTAATCTTATAGTTTTTGAGATTTTCAATTTTAAATACATAATTTTCTTGCGTATGCGGTCAAGCGCCATCTTTAAACCTTTATATCTCTGGAACAGTTTGTCGTAGGAAAATTAAAAAAAAATCAAATTATTCGTTTTTTTATAAGCTTAATTTCTGCACTCTTACAATTTTTTATAAAACAATATTTTCTAAGCAATTTCCAAAAACCCGTTTTTTTTCAAAAAATTATGAAAATTCCCGTTATTGAAAATTGGTACAGAATGAAAAATAATTATTTTAAAAATACTAAAAAAATTGAGCTTGTTAGTAATAATATGCATTAACAATATCTAGAATGATTTTTAAAAATTTTGAATTAACAAGAAATTAGAGCAATAAGACTTAAAAAAAATGGCGCCTAAATTTATTATTTTTATTTATTTGCTTTTATCATGATTAGAGAATATTATTTTGGTATTATGCAAATCACAACTTACACACTTTTTTATTTATTATGAAAATACCTACTTTCTGTATATTGTTGCCCTAATCTGGGCACGATAATATACTAGTTAGGTAAATACTTTAAAACACTCATTATTGGAGAACCAATCAAAACAACTACTCTTCTAGCTAATACTGACGAAGTATTGAATTACATGATAGGATTCTTAGCATTTTAAAGAAAAAAAAATATTGAAATTACTTAAATCATTCATTTACATTTAGTCATTCACACCTTTTTTATTTAATATGAAATTATCCACTTTCTGTATATTGGTACCTTAATCGGGTCACGCTAATATACTACTTAGGAAAACACTTCAAAATACTCATTATTGGAAAACCAATCAAAACAACTACTCTTCTAGCTAATACTGACGAAGTATTGGATTACATGATAGGATTCCTGGCATTTTAAGGCAAAAAAAATATATTGAAGATACTGAAATTATTTATTGAAATTCAGTCATTCACAAGAATTATTGAACCTTACATTCTATTTCAACTCTAGAAAAGTTGTACAAGTTTTTTCGAACTCGTTAGTTCTCATCAGTAGAGTATAGAAACATTCATTCATTATTTACAAGCCTATTCTTGATTTACTTTTTACCATTTATTATTTTTATTTATTTGCTTTTATCATGATTAGAGAATATTATTTAGGTATTATGCAAATCACAATTTACACACTTTTTTATTTATTATGAAAATACCTACTTTCTGTATATTGTTGCCCTAATCTGGGCACGCTAATGCCTCTTGTTTGTCTTTGTAAAGAACTCGTTTTCATCCAAAAAGAAAAGATTGTCAACGATCTCATATTTTAACAGTTCATTAATAGGGTAACCTCTCTCTCTCTCTCTCCCCCTCTCTCTTTCTCTCTCTCTAGCTAGTTGAATAGTGCGTTGAGCCATACCTTTTTTTTTTCTAGGTGTCTTGGTTTTTACACTCTGTTTCTCTGTGAGGATATTATTAATTGGTGGTAAATTCGTCCTATGGTATCTGAAATATTAGCTTTCTTATCAATGAATCTGTCTTTCGTTAATGTTTCATACGCTTTATTTCTTATAGTGAAAACCTGAAGTAACTTATTTTTCACAGCATCTTCCGTAATGATGTTTCTCAGTTCTTTTGCCCCTGGAGAAAATGAGCTTTCGTTATCTGTAATTCATAGGGATTGCAATTTACCGGAAGTTTTAATAACCGGTAAATCGGTAAATAAAAATGTAAATAACCGGTTAACCGGTATTTACCGGTAATTTTTAAAAAGAAAGATTAGGGTGGCGAAAATGGCAATTGCCTTTTTTGATGTAGAAAATTATCTAAATTTAACAAAAAACATTTTTATATGCGTATATTTAATATAATGAACAAACAAAAGGTTTTTTATCAAAAGGAAAAAATATAAATTAAATAAATTTAAATAAATAATTATTCTGTAAATAACAAAAATATCAACTCAAATAACAAAAATTATAAACATAAACTCAAATAGCGCATTTACTGAATACCTAATCTAAAAATACAATATTTTTTAAAAATAGCCGGTTAAAAGGGTTAGTTTTTCAAAGCTATATCTGTTAGTCATCTGATATTTGTGCATAGAATACCATCAGCTGAAGATGCCCTTCCTCAATCGATATTGGTTGGTCGATAAGTTAAAAAAAATTGGTAATAACATACTTCTAAATGTATTCCACGGATATTTGCGGCAGCGAAATATTCAATTTCCTGTCGCAAGATATTGTCAATGTCTCTCTTGTATTTCATAGGGCTTGGTGTGTGGATTTTACTTTTTATAATTTATTTATTTATTTATTTACGTATAAATACATTTACATATTGTGATACTAATCCTAAAAGCTTGACAACTAAAATAAACATGAAGAGAAAATGCGAAATACAAAAACTGATTAACGACAATTACTGCGGCATAGCGCGTTTAGCCTAGTTTTTAAAACCACCAAGAGATTTTCTCAATAAGTCAAGTTCAGTGCAGTATTTGTTGACTGTTGAACTTATTCTATTCACCGGACTGAACATAGCGTAAGTTGTTCGACAATAAGGTACAGACAGAATGGATATATTTCTGGTGTTAAAAGATGATACATTAAAACGCATAGACTCCAAGCAATCAGGAGAACTGATGCAGTTATTGATAATTTTGAAGGCGAAACAAACATCGTAATATTGGCGCCTGCTATATAAGGAAGTAATTCCCAAATATGATTTTGCTTCCTCACAGGTTAAGAATATACCCCTCATGCTCAGTTTATAGCACATAAATTGGACAAATTTGTTTTGTACAGATTCAAGTCTGTTGATAATATTATTTATTTATTACTTATTTATTATTAAAAGTACTCAGTGTTGGAACAGTCACTATGCATTCAGTGAATACTAGTCACTGACATAAATAGAAACGTTGAATACGTGACATATCGTAAGTTAAGAATTTACCGAAATAACCGGTAAAAAATTAAAATAACCGGTAATTATCATCATGTGTTTTTTGTCCTGATAACCGGTTAACCGGTTAACCGGTATTGCAATCCCTAGTAATTCATCATCGTTGTAATCTTACTTTCCATATTATTTGATATAATTGATGATGACTCATGGTGTGCTCTTAGTTCATAATTTTCTGAATAAATATTGGTAACATTCCAGTACATATTACTTATGGCAAGGATTTCTGGTATATTAATTCCCATTCTGTCACTGTCGTTTTTTTTTTTAGTTATTCCAATAACACCAGAAACTCTTCTTGGATCTATTTATCTTTGAGCTATAAAAGCCCCTTCCATAAACTTTTGTTACACTTTTGGTGATTTTTCTTCTAACACTCTTGCATTTTCTAAATATACTGATCCCCAGCGGAAATAATTAATGCGATCGACGAAAGCTGCGAATAGTAGTAATCATTTTTGGAGAGTATGCAATTTCCTTCGCGGTCACTCCGACCAAGGTCTCTAAGTAGAGTGATCATCTTCAAAACATTATTCCAGTACCGGACCAATTCCGATTTAGACGAAAGGCGCTCTACGAATTTCTCGTAGTCAAAAAGCAACGTAGGCATTGAATCCAAAACACCATTCATAGTCTCAGTAGCATCAATATTGTCTTGGAAGCATTTTCTCAAACTATGAAGTGCCGCATTAACATCATAATTGTGGAGAGGATTTTCGTTAAAAAACTCGTTTAGCTGTAGCCTCAACATTGCTTCACCAAGTAGGACATAATTTGTACCATTAAGAACAGCCTCAGTGACATTTACACCAAATACTGAAGTTTCAATCAAGATTTTCTCAACACCAGAGCCTTTGATATGTTTCCCTATACAAGCAAGGAGAATTCTAGTCATATGAAATGTTCCAAGAAGCAAAAATATATTTTTAAATTCTTTGGAGCGATGTAAAATAATCTGCTGTACAATTTTATATACACCCTCATCACATGCAATAGGTAAAACATTTTGCTGAAGTTGACTGAGCACATTTTTGAAGTTACACAAAACTGAGTACACAGTTGAAAAATCTGTTACTGGATTTGGAATTAAGGGTAAGAAGCCAACAATGCGTTGCTGAATCACAAGTATAAGATTCTAGAAATAAACTTATTAAATTATTACTTTGTTAAAATGTTTTTTTAATATCTTCAACGTGTTCAGCACCCTTAAAAACATGTAAAATAACACCTCACATGCTTATGCAATGCATTCTCTATAAGCATGAAAGATGGCGTCGCTTCTCCAAAATGGCCACTCGCACAGACCATCACCCAATTTTTTTCCATCCCAACATGATTACCAACAATACCCAAACGGGTGAATCTCTGGTAAATGAATGACATTCAGAAGCGTTATCAGCAAATGGACTAACAGGTTCGACCACAAGTTTTGAGATTTTTCTTTTCCAAATGATAAAGGTATCATTTTTACGTGAATTTGGTAGGTATGCTTATTGTGCTTGTAATGTAAAATGTAACATAATATGGTGACCGATGATGATGATGATGTGTGAATGAATTTGATAATCCCAACCGTTTTCGAGCAAAAATGAAACAGGAAACCATCATTGGCTTGGCACACACTCAATTTAGAAAAAAATATTTGAGACTATTTTGAAAAAAGTAATGAATGAAAACAATTTATTATAAAGCATTTTCTTAAGAATTATTATTATTATTGCACGAGATGTAATGTAAATCAAATTTTGATGTAATTAATTATATATTTTTTCTTCGTCATAAAATAAATTTTCTTTGGTCTAAAAATTTTTTTCTAAATTGGGTGTGAATTTACAAATTTCATGCAGAAATGATTCTTTACTTGCGAAAATTTTAAAGTGCTCACAAGTCATAAAGGGCTTGGGAGCTTTTTTGCGTGCTCGCGAGCACTTTGCGGGATTACTATTACTAAGTACTACTTTGGCAAATTGCTCCCGAGCACACAAAAGTGCTTATAGTGCTTAGACAAGCACTAAGCACAGTGCTTAGGAACGGCTCTGAATCAGAATTCATTACAGTAAAGCGTACAGAGCTTTCCACTGAAATAAGGAATTTTTATTGTTGAAGGATGACAAATTGGCACAATTCCAGATTTATTAAAAAATGACAACCAATCCTTAATTATTTTGTGGATATTCTTAAAAATTCATGTCTTGATAAATCCTTTCTAGCCTAACGTAAATTTGACGCAAAACAAAACCTAAAATGCTGTTACATCACAGTAAGCTCACAGAGAAGACATGACAGAAGAAGGCATGTTTTTGGTACAAACTCATCCATATGACGGTACCCATTCATCGCAGACCCATCAAATAGCATATCGTCACGCTTAAATGGAACATCTTCCATTTTTTCAAATAATTTTAAAATAAAACAGATTTGTGCACACGTCGTTTTTGAAAATGTTCGATATCTTTTATAGGAGACCCAAGATATATATGAACGACGCGAGACTCATTACCCTGTATATTTCTATTCATATTATCATCTGCTTTTAAATACTACAAAAAATATATCCTTAGGTATGCACATCAACAGAAAGAGGTATAATTTAAAAACTTTAAAGTTTAATGTTTTGTTCAGTAACAATGTGTTCATATTTTTTTTCACAAAGAATTCTCTTTGCTGTACAATAAAGCATTCCTTATATCAGTCTGTTGTTAATTGTGCATCTGCTTTTCTCTAGTTTTGTGCAATCTTGACTATTCACTTTTGCGTTATGTACAGAATACAGGTACCGTTGTGTCTTTGAGGCGTGTTTTTCATTCTGGATTATCTCAACTTTTTCATATTGCAGCAGTATGAATTATAACCCTGCCAGTCTTTTATAATGGCGGAAGCTTTGTAATTATTTTGCTTTAGGGTTTTGAGGAAATTATCATTTTTTAATGTAATAAACGAGGAAAAGTTTTGATGTTATATTCTAGTAACATGACCATCTTCAAGGGAATTATGATAATAATAAGTTGATTGTATTTTGTTGTATTTGAGTTAAATTATATTAGACAAATAATTGTACAAGCCTCCCAGTGGAGTTTTAGGTTTTAGGGTAGCCAGAAGTGTGGAATCCTATAGGTAAATATTTATTATTACCACTGGATTTTTCGTCAGGATAATAAAGAAAATAATAATTTTGCTTTAGTGCGGAAGAAGATTTAAGAATAAATCATACAGCTAATATTGCCACATATATCTCCCAATGAATTCCTCTTTATTGACAACGTATTGGCAGACGTTTTGTGATCCATGAATTATTCCAGTATGATACGTCTGACAGCACCATGCCATCTGCCACTGTTACCATCAGCTCATTGGTGATATTTTTGTAGAACCTCGGAGAATCGATCTAAGTCGAAAAATAGCAAAAAATCGACTTGGAAAAATTTCGTCGAAAAAGACGTTATAGTGCACAACTGATCAAATTTCCAGAATCATCGCCGAAATTTAGCATAAATAGATTTTTACCAAAAATGAAAAATTCGAAAGAGCACCGAATGTTAGGTCGTTTCACGACACATAGCGAAATTAAGAAATACTATAAAGGTGGACTTAATTAACAATTAATATTAATATTTTGAAAATTGACAAAATATTAAGTGGCAAAGCGAAAAAAGTGGCAAAAGCGCGTACTTTCTAAATTTAATTTTCAGACAAAATAGGCAATCATTGCCAAGGTCGGAGGGAAATAGAGGAAGAAGCCGATTAGCCCATACATGTGTACATGCGGGCATGTCCATAGGGCTCGCTCGGAAACGAGGTCATGGTACAAAACTTTTATTAGGTTACATGCCGTCAGTACATTTTCGCAAGGAGGGGGACACCTCATGTGAGTTATATACTGCCGTAAAACGTATTTCCAGTTGATAAGTTCTTGTGAATGATATAATCATTATTGGAACTACAAAGCTAGCCACAAGGCCATCAAAATTTTTGGTAAAACATTTTTATATTCAGTCCCAGGTAAAATGCTCTCATAAGCTTCTAGGAAGTTGTGTATTTTTGTGCCACGTCGATTGCTGCTACATACTCTCCGTTGTATGGTGGTTGAGATACACGTCCTCTAAAGAAGGTGTTCGCCCTTGCCATGTTGGTAGGCAGATTCTTACAAATTATTAGATAGGTTCTTGCACATTTAAACCAATAAATGGTATTATTTGAACTTTTCAATTTTCTTGATTTAATAATTATCTTTAAGTCTAACATCTCGAAAACGTGTGTTATGTCAACACTGAATGAACAGGATACTCAAAGGACCCACGCGTGTGATATTTAGGGCATCGATCAGATCACAGAAACTGAAGGGAGGAACTCTAAAAAGTGATTAGGATATCCAGAAGTAATAAATTCATACACAGTATTAAATATAAGACCAGTGCATTGTAAGAAGGCGGAAACCTTGGTGAGAGTAGTTAGCAATACACGGTAAGTACGAACTTATGCCTTTCTCGATCATTATAGGAAGCCGGTCCTATCATCTATACTCGTGTCTCGGAACTTAACCGGACCCCACTGAAAGTAGAAATTAGCTATTAGCGTCAAAGGAGGGAGCGCGACTGGCGCTCTAAATAAAATAGTGTTCAGAAAAGTGGTGGTTCAATAAAACCCACGGTCAGGTTTTTGTCATCAGGTTTTCCTTGAATTCTCAACCGCTGTGTATCCTCTCTTCTGTAGACATGATCTATAAATGAGGGGATTTGGAAGACTACTATACTGGAAAATCGCTTTGGGTGACGTATTTCTTGGAGAGTCGAGCTGTTGGTACAATGATACAATTGACTGCGTAGGAAACGACAAAGAACGTCTCTAAGCCCACACCTCGAAAGCTCAATACGTCGTCTGTCTGCCTCTCTACCGATCCATGTCTCAGAGGTGTAAAGAAATATGGAGAGAACTAGGCCGTTAGCAAGTCTGACCTTTTCGCAGCTCGTGGTATTTCTATCACACCAAATTTTGCTGAAATGGTAAGTTGCTGATCTTGCCATTTATATTCTTCGTCGAATTTTGCATTCGCTGTTGCCGGTATTGTTCACAAGCTACACCATATTTCTTGTTACCTCACAATCATCTATCCTTAGTATGTCTGGGTGGTTCTCATTTGCTCGGTCTGCAATATTATTTTCATTTTGTTATATTTTACACTTAAACCGTACTCACAGCTTATTGTTCGAAGGTTATCCAATAGATGTATGAGCTCATCCTCGCTGGCTGCAATTAGTTTGTACTCATGAAATACATGTAGGTTGACATAACGCGTAAATCAGGTATATCACAGCTAAAGAAAATGGGATTAGTATAATTACTTTTTGCGATGTTATCAAATGTCTTAACTCGATTTATTTTCTTATTATTTACTTTATATCAAATATCTTGACCGATATCAACAGATTTTATAGCCATTTCGATTACTTTTACTGACCACCAAAATGACATAAATATTTTTATTAGGTGGAATAAAGTCTGGAAATCCTACTTAATAAGATAAGGTCTGTTTGTGCCCGACAATATCATCAATTTTTAATGTCAACTCACAATTATTTAAGATGTCATAAAATAGGTTATTTCACATTAACTGAGTATGGTATTTTATACATTTCTTATATTTAATTATATAATATTCTTGTTTTTTAAATATATCGCAGTAGGTTGATTCTTATTTTCAAAGTTTTGAAATGTCCCTATCGATGTACGTTAATCTGTTAAACGTTGCTAAAAGAAAGATTTTCCAAATCTATAAAATCTGTAAAATTGATTAATATTCAAGAGTAGTACCGAACCTTTGAAGTTTACTCTAGTCGATTTAGTCCATTTGCTGAGAATGCTTCTGTATGTCATTCATTTACTAGAGATTGACCCATTTTGTGTATTGTTGGTGATCTCGCAGTGATTGAGAAAAAATTGAGTGATGGTCTGTGCGAGTGGCCATTTTGGAAAATGGACGCCATCTTTGATGCTTATTGAAAATGCACTGTATACGCATGTGAGGTGTAATTACTTCCACGTCCAGTGGAAGTATAGTAACGACAAAAAAATTTTTAAAATTTTTTATTGTTTTACATGTTTTTAAGGGTGCTGAACTAACAAGAATTGAAACATATAAAGCTGAAACCATCCTATTATGTCAAATAATTATTAGTGGATATAGAAATCACTTCTGCTTGCATTGATTAATTTTGTATTTCTACATTTTCAGGTCTATTTTCATAACACCTATTGTAGTCAAGAGTGATTAAGGACGAGTGGTTATAATATGGAGCCAGAGGGTATATCGTTAATAAGAAGAATAATCTCAGTTGATTCTGAACTATGTGTAATATTCCAAAAAGTTGAGTCAGTATCAACGGAAAATGATCGAAAACGAGTCTGGGAGGCTGGTGATATTCGTCAAGATCAAATTTTCAACAGACTCACGCAAATGGGTCGAGGCAGCGCCTATAAGGATCATGTAATTAATGCATGCTATAAAAACTATACTCACAAGGATCAGCTTGAGAGGGCCATCGCTAAGCATAGAAAACTTGTTAAGCAAGAATCATTCCAAACAGATGATATCGCAGTAACAAGCGAAGTAAGACAAACTCGTTCGTCAATAAATCCTGTTCCTGCACCAATATATAATCCCGATGTGTGACAAGTAAACTGTGTTATATGCGGAACCAATAAACATCAAGGGGATTATAATAAATACAAGATTTGCGAAACCGAGAGTGCGAAACATTTTTTTAATGTCTCGCGCTTCTTCAAAGATGATGTGTTCACTCGCACTGCTGATCTTAGTGATTATAAGAATGTTCTGGCGCAGGACGTTTTCTATCACCCCGCTTACATATAGTACATGTTTTAATCACTATGAAAGTCAAATGAACAAGTTATCAGCATCTAGTGATGGAGAAGCAACAAAGTTATCTAAAGAAGAAGCAATTGCGCTTATTATAAATCAGATCACTCCATACTTGAAATGTGGAATTGGATTACTTTAACTGAAATTAGTGGAAAACTTATGATGACAAACTTTTCACAAACGGAAATATTAAGAGTTGCCTTGAAAAAAACTTCAGCAAGGACATCCAGTTGTCTATTCCAAAAGAGGCAAACCAGCCAACCATGTTTTTTCATTCTTCTGTTGGTATTGAAGGGGTAGTCGATATGGTGCGATTAAAAAATGCTATTCGTGATTGTGCAAAAGTGCTTAAGCAATCATTAGCGGCTCTTCAGTTGACCTAAAAAACCGTTTTTGAGATAAAAAGGACTTACAATTATCAATTGACAATATGAAGATCTGAGAGCCCCTCACTAGTCTCTTGGCCGAGCTATTAGGTTGTAACGAAACAGATTTCAATCAACCAAAACCGCTTCGTACGAATAACAATGGCAAGTACACCCGAATCATTTCTCACAAATTTCGGAATTCCTACGAGTGAAGTAATGAAGCAGTCGATACAATTAGTAGAAAAATATCTCGTACAAGTGTTGAAAAAGGGATCAGTTTGTAACGAATTACGAATGTTTCCTTACACACATGTGAAAAGCATTTTCATAGAAGACACCCCACCAACCAGTGCATCAATTAGAATACACATTTTAACGGCCTACTACAAGACACGTTTATATATAACATTATGACATCACGCAACATTCTATGAAGTTTGGTTACGAAGATGTAGGTGATTATTTACAGCCCTCACGTACAACTTCACTGTTTCCTCCTGGCACCGAATTTGTGTCTAGTTGCTCATGTCTAAAGTGTGCAAGAGATTCATGTTTATGTTTTTCAAATGGAATATCTTGTTGCATTTACTGTCATTGCAGAAGTGTAGCCATTATTGATTGTCGTAATAAGTATTCTAATATTGCAACGTAAATTATTACGTCTGCTGTTCAAAATTATAGATATAAAGAGTCATATATTGTTTTTTGTTATATATTAATCATGTCATATACTTAAATTAGTGATGTAATTGACTTATTCATTTTATGTTACTTCGTGTTTTATAAAACAATGTAAATCTGTTTACTAAATAATGATTAGTAACCACTTTTCAGTATTTATACTATCGGAAACGTATTCAGCACCCTAATAAACATGAAAAATGAACCTCACATGCTTATGCAGTGCATTTTCAATAAGAATGAAAGATGGCGTCAATTTTCCAAAATGGCCACTCGCACAGACCATCACCCAATGTTTTTTTTTATCACTGGACAATTATCAATATAATAATATAAATTGGTGAATCTCTGATAAATGAATGACTTACAGAAGTAAGCTCAGCGGTTGTATTAGTTCTCTCAGTGGAGACTTGGTGACTTCACTAGGCCCTGTCCTAAAAAATCACGTTCATTTCTACGCAATCTACGGACTTATAATACACTTTCACTGACAGACATGGTCAGTACTGGATGAATTAGAGATGTTTTATTCGTTTCTTTGAGAAGATTCGTTCGATTCGTGATTGACTACCAAACAGAGCGAATTCCTTGAATCTTTCATTCGTTAATTCTATGTCAATAGCGCAGTCGCGATGAATTATTGACATCGAATGAACGAATGACGAGTGTTAGTCAGTGCCAGTTAAACAACGTCACATTTTCTTCTAGAAAAACATCTGAAAAATCTGAAAAATCATGAAACCTCACATTATTCCGAAAAGCCTGGCGCGATCTTTTAAAGTAATACTGATTCAGTCAGCTTTTGCAAGGGTGGTGCTAATTTTCATATTGGCTACTGCCAAAAAAATGTTAGGCCTTTAATTCTTGTATACACATTAAATCACAACTTTAATTTTTCACCTCCTTCAATAATGAGGTGGGATGAAAATGTACTAGCTTAGATAACATAACCTAAAAAAACATTATTTATTCGTGTGATTTTGAGTGTGCGATCATTATTAATTTCTCGTTATTTCTGTAAGTGGGGGAATCAAAGGATTTATAAGTGCTTTATAAAAACCAAAAAGTTTTAACGTAGCTTAACAAAGCTACCAAAAAACTGTTAGGTTGTAAGGAACCTTTACCAATTATTGTTAATAGCAAATAGTATTTATGATAACATACATTAAGGGTAAAACTACTTAAGTGTTATTAATTTTATTGCTTGATCATAAGGAGTACTTAAAGACCATATTTTAAAACTCGCATAAAACTTAAAGATTTACCACAAAATTTAAAATATTTAAAATTCACTATAAAATTTAATGAGTTTATTGTAGTTTTGAATAATGCAGCAATTAAGTGGCTATAAAACCAATAGGTCTTAAAGAGCAAAGAGGTTTAACAAATTGCTTTAAAGATAACTTGAAGGCCTTTTTTTTAAGTACATATTATCTGCAGATATATTGGTATTCACAAAAGAAATAATAAAACCCAGTTCGGTTTATTTACCTTCTTAGATCTGTGATAAAACCCGATATGTACTTGTTGGCATTTAAATTGTTACTTGGGGTAGTAATGGGGATGATACTGGGGAGGCTCAAAAAATATTTGAGATCTTGACTTCCCGTGCATTCACTAAATTTCAATCTTGTGGACTCTACTTGCTCTACCTATTTGCTCCTATTTACTCTCCAACCTTTCATCGAAATAAGATCAAACATGTTCCAGATCTCGTTATAATACATGGGTGTACTAAATTTCAAGTTAATGTCATAAACCGTTCTAGTGTAATCATAGCATAAAAGAGTTACAGACCGCACGACAGACAGATTCTTTTTACTCGAGATTAAAATCTCGACGTTTCATGACATTTAAAGCATATCTGAATAAAAATAAATTTAAATGTTTTTTTACCGTTACTATGCTCTCGTTGATGTTTTTGTAGAAAATTCCATGCTTTTCTGCTGCTTACCGTTTTCGCAGTAAGCGGTGAAAAATCAAAAAACTCCATCCTCGAAATTCCAACAATTTGTTTCTTATTATTTAAACAAATTTGAAAACCTTAAAAGTACTCAAATATTATTCCCACCGAGCTGAATCACCACCAAAAAATATTTTTTTTCGAGTACTAGGTACCGGGAAAGTAATACAAGTATCTATAGAAGACCACCTAATTGCACTGGTCTATTAGCAAAGATAGCCATGAGCTAAGTTGCAAGAAATATTGTCGATTGTCTTTTGTTTCGACCGTCATGTTTGGTTTGTGATTCAATAGTGTTGTATTATGTAACTTTCGATGTACTTTTGCCTTAGTAATATTTAAAAACTGTTAAATTATGTGATTGTGTATCAGTGCGTTAATATTTTGGCTCCAACTTAAAAGAAAACAGGTATGTAATGATATCCAATGCTTTCCGTGCACATATGGATTTCCATCCTGGTGGATATAACCTATCATTTCAATTTTAAACTTATTTATGAATCCGTAAAATTTTTATGAATATATGTTCTTAGTAGTAAGTTAATTTATAACAACAATTATTTGCGAAGTCTACAAGTTTTATATTAATGAATTCTCTATATTTACTTTAAACAATAAAATTTAAAGTTACATCCACTAATGCAAGAGCAGTGGAGTACTGAGTTCATAACTTGAACTTTCAGTTTTACTTACTTTACGGATTTTCACGTTTCATACTTGTAGATTACGAAAATTAAAGTCATTCAGTGCCGTATGTCTGTCTGTCTGGTGTCTATCTGTCTGGTGCCTGTTTCTCTGTTGGCGATATAACTATAAAACTATTGGATGTAGAAGAATAATTTTTGGTATAGTTATGTTATGCGTGTAAAAAATGTCGACGTTTTTGTTAGTGTGGTAAAGATCAAAGACGCCGACATTTTTTTAGTGCTTAGTAGATCTGAAGACAAATAGTTGACGCTATTGCCATTGAAGAATTGGGATATACTTCCAGTGGTCCCCTAAAAAAATATTAAAAAATGTGACGGAGGAGCAACATTTCGCATGTAGTAATACAATTGTCAAAGAAAATTATAACAAATATATACAGGGTGATTACCCTACAAAAATGTTTAAGAATTGTGACGTAGGACAACAATATTTCGCAACTCTCAGGAAAGGATAATATGAGAAACGTACAGGATTGTCACCTTAAAAAAATAATGAAAAAATATGACTGAGGACGGAGGAGGATATTTCGCATGCAGTTAACACAACTGTCAAAGAGGAAAAATATGAAAAAAAAAACGCAAATTAATTGCTCTTAAAAAGTTAATGAAAAAATGTGACGGAGGACGATAATATTTCACATGTCAAAGCTGAAAAATACGAAAAGTTTAAAGGGTGGTCACTCTAAAAAATAATTATTTAAAAAACAAACTATGGTTGTAATAATATTTGGACTTTAGTTGATACATTATCGAGGAGGAAACCTGACAATACTTTTAGGTAAAAATATACAGGGGCGGTGACTTTTGAAAAGTAAGAAACGACATAAGAAAATTAACCGGGTGGCTCAGTAGACACTCGTAACTTTTGAATGGTTGTAAGTTTTGAATGATTTTTTTCAGATTTTTCGGATTTTTTTTAGAGATGGGTCGAGGAAACTTTCCGTATTTGATAAAAGTCTGTAAAAGTCATGTAAATAATATAATTGTATGCACTTATTTATTGATATCAAAATGAAGCTTTCATCGCGAATCAGATTTTACCATAAAATAGGCTATCAATATACCCAATGGAAAGTTAGAAGGAAAATTTCCTGGAAATTTTCGGAGTTTTGAAAACGGAAAATTTCCAAGAAGATTTTCTTCTAACTTTCCATTGGGTATATTGATAGCCTATTTTATGATTCGTGATGATACCAAGTAAGTGCATACAATTATATTATTTACATGACTTTTACAGATTCTTATCAAATGTGGAAAGTTTACTCGACCCATCTCTGATTTTTTTCAAGTTTGGCGTAGTGATATAGGATGAAATTTTCGATTATATGATGTAAAGAACCAAAATAGCTGACTTCCGGTTTCGATGCAATTGACATGAAAATCAAATTTTTAAATGGGACAACCTATATATTTTTGCATATTTAGATCCTGCTGATGAAAATATATGTGATATGACCCTCAAATATTATTTTGATTTTCAAAAAATATAGATTTTTAAATTTTCAGTTTTAATTATAGAAGGCCATGATTTTGTCAAAATTGTTAAAAGTCAATCTGCAATCACGATAAAAGTATTATCTCTTCAGATAGTGTAGCATACATATTGCTGCTTTATAAATTAAAACATAATTTAACTCAAGCGTGAAAGACCGCCGAGATTTCAAATATTGTTTCTTAAAATTTCTTCATAAACAAACACAACGGTATGCAACCAGAGTCACGTGTAAGTGTACTCAAGGTAGCTGATATTCTAACTTAACTTTGGAGAGGGAAAACTTGCAACATTATTTGCATACTACGAAAGGGCGAATAGAATGAGTTGTTTTCCGTTACTAGAAGCTTGGTACTTCGTAATTGTCTGCTATTTTTTTTGAGTAGTGATGTGTTTTCATTAATTAAATTCGTCTTTTACCAACGACTTTAACATCGTGAGGGTTGATAGTCCCTCGTCATGAACATGAAGCAGGCCTAAGATATTGTTCTTCACCCGTTTAATTCGTAAGTAATTTATAAAGAAATAATTTTTTTGTAACTTAGATTTGGCAACGGCCATTTTACAGCAAGCCATGCTATATGCTTCATTTCTTTCCAGGGTTCTAGATGCAGATCTTCTAGATGCAGATCGTAGATACGCATTCTAGATACGTTTTTCTTTTAACGTCACATTTAAGTTTGGGTTGGAAACTTTTATTTTAATCACCTAATGGGGTTGTCTTTCTTCTACTCTACTTATTTTGGGGATGGAATGCATATATTAGACTAGAACTACCTTTTGCGGAGACCGAGACGGTAATATGGTAGGATAGATGTAAATTGTCTTTATGGAATTTCTGGAAGCGTCGAATATGGTACTGGGAACTCCTTAACTTAATATTGGGCTCATCTAGAAATCAGAGATAGCATCACAGTGGGTTGGATTTCACCATCATCATCGCTCATTTGGATTCACAAGTTAAATTCACTGAGAATTCCAGATAAGTGTCGCAAATCAAATTTTTATCTATGTTTTTTTATATATATTTCATATTTTTATGCTTTAACACTTTTAGAGTTCTTTAAAGAATCATATTGCAAATGTTCTTTGTGGAATTATTTCAATTTTCAACTTTATCTTTAATATATTTTCAACGAACAATTGGTATATTTTCAATTATTATTTAGGTGTAAATTATCTGCGTAACGTCTAATTGAAAACAAATATATGAAATGATCTGTAAAAACTTTGTGATCACAATTTCTGCGAAACGTTTACATTCAAATAATTAATTATGACTTTTAAAACACTATATTGTCGGTTCATGTTTAAGACAGTATTTTAAATAATATCTACGTAACATATTATCGTCCATTCGTTTTCCCTATTGTACATAAATTTGTTTAATTTTAAGGTCTCAGTTTAGTCGTTTTCTAACAAAAACACATCCAGTTTGATTGGTTTATAATAAAATCAATTTTATAATTACTTTGTCCATTTATTTCAGGTATTTTGATACAAACTATACAAACTATACAAACCATTTAGATAATACCTACTGAATTAATTAATTAACCTTTTTGTAAAAGAAAAGTTGAATATCTTTTAGAAATATTTTTTAATCTAATCTTGATTTTTGCTAAATTTGGATTATTAATTTACACTTTTTTATAGTCAACAATTTATACTTTCTTTATAATTTGATTAGTTTATCTTTCTTGTAATCAAACTCCACTCTTAGTGTAAATTACGAATATAGAAAGATTGGCGCCCCGCCTCTCTAGGAAAATTATCATTACATAAGTCAAATTAACATTTCTTTAAGATAAATTATAAAAACATCTGTCATTTATTAACTACAATCTAACGAACACGTAAAACTATTTGGAAAGTGTCTTCTTACCCATGACTCGTCTGCTGAGTCTCTGAGCTGCTGGTGTAGTAATTTGTTTCCTCTAAATAATATAAAGTTCAGTCTGAATCTCGAACAAATAATAAAAATTAATAATTTATTAGACAGCGAAGGAGTCATGTTACAATATTAATATTAAACAAGATTTATTCTTCAAGTTCAACGATATTGATTTTTCAAAGAAAACTATGTATTTTTGAACGAAACTCCTATGGGACAACTTGCTATTTAATTGGAATTTTAAATTACGAAAAAAAATGATATGCATAACGTCTACCTTCTCTTTGTACTAAATTTAGAAAAAAAAAATGAAAAAATCTATATCTTGAAAATGAAAATAATATTTGAGGGTCAGATGATTTTAGCCAGCATGATTTAAATATGCAAAAATATATAGGTTATCCCATATAAAAATTTGATTTTTATATTAATTGCAACAAAATCAGAAGTCGGCCATTTTGGTTCATTACATCATGTAATTTCAAATTTCATCTCATGTTACTACATAAAATTTGAAAAAAATCCATTCACCCGTTTAAGAGTGTCCCTATCGGCTGAGCCACCCGCTATGTATGTCATTATTGCTAGGAATAAATCTGATATAATTTTAATCAAAAAAATATACAGGGTGGTCATCCAAAATAAAAAAAAATCATAAATAAATAAACAGAGAGGGAAGTTTTGTGTAAAAAAGGAAATGTCGTTGCTATATGTGAATAAAGGCCACTCTTTCCAATTGTGGAAATAAGCACATTCGGCTACATCCTGTGTGCCAATCATGTTGCACATAGAAAAATATATCCTTGTTCATCTGTACCATAATTACCTAATTATCAATTAAAACCGAATTAATTAACTTTTAAAGTTATCAAGAAATTGAACGACATCAATTTTCAGATTAAACTAGTGTGATTAATTTTAACATAGACCTACCAAGCTAAAAATTACACTAGTATTGTAAATAAAACAGTGAATTTACAGTTTGCTGATGTAATGTTATTTGTAAATTCAATTTTTTTCTGCATGACCAATTTATCGCTCAATATTAAACTAACGTTGAGAAACTTGGCCTATTGCCAACTTCAAACTTCGTTTCTTCTGTCAGTTAAAACAAACTACTGAAACTAACTACGATGGGAATAGTAAACCCAAATGAACTGAAATTCAGCTAAATTTCAATAAACAGCTCTCAACTCTCCGTAGATATCCCTCAAAGGAGTGATGAAAATTCATAGGAACCGAAGTAGCGATTGAAATTTGGTTGTTGCACTTAGTCAATATTTTAGTAGAATATGTGTTAAACAATAACATTTCTTCTTAAAAAATCTTTAGAAACAAGGAAAGAAATCTTATTTACAATTTCAATTTATATAAAATTAAACGTAAAAGAATATTTTTAAAAACAAACTTTTATTATTATTTGGATGTACTAAGACGAAAAAAGTAAGTTATGTTAAATTAATTGTCTTAAAAATTTGTCACGTCAAGTTCATGCAGGCATTCATTTTGTTTAACAGAGATTGTAAGTACCTTGTTTTAAATTTTTTTTTTACATTATATTTTATTTTTAAATGTTTAGGTTATATCTTAATTAGTTTTATGTTCATTGCGTCGTTCTTACTTAAAACCGGATCCTCCGCCATTTATTAGAATGCAATGCAATAGAGGTTTTCAATGAGAAGTCTCCAGATGTTAAAGTGAGTTCCAAAGCAGTAGGTAGGTACGTAAATTAATTTATAAATTTTGTTCCACCGGTATGATCAAATAAACGACAACAAAAAAAAACAATTAAATGAAGATGACGCTGCTACCCTTGTAGTTTTAGGCTCTGTATACCCAAGATTGTCGTTAAGGGAAAGATCAATTTTAGGTATTAGCAGATCTCATATTCAAATGATTTTAGTCAGCAACAAATTGTATGCATTCAAACCTAAATTTATTCACAAGCTTCAAGTTGGAGATGATGCTCGTCGTTTGGACTTTGGTTTAACTATGAGTGAGAACATTTTAGCAGATAGATCATTTCATCGAAACGTTTTATTCACGGACGAATTTACTTTTATGACTAATGGGGTAGGCTCTTCTCAAAATTGTAAGTACTGGGCTCAGGAAAATCCTAATTTCCAAATTACCGCCAATAATCAAAAGTTTAAAAAGGTAAATGTTTGGTGTGGCGAAAGGCATCACAGAAAATTTAGAATCTAGAACAAAAATAACTTTTCAACAAGATTTCAACAAGCATATTCTACAATTCTAGTTAGACAATGGTTAGACAATCACCTTCACGATAGGTGGATTGGCCGCTATGGACCAATAGTATGGCCAGCCCGGTTGCCAGATCTAACCCCGTTGGATTACTTCTTCAGAGAATAGACACGCTTTAGAAAACGGTCCCAATAAATCGAATAACAGCTCGGCCATAAGCTGATCCAAGTAGGTCAAAATTACGCTCGTTGTTAAGTGATAACTTCTACATAGGGTGGTACATATTAGCATAACAACAATTAAGTAATATAGCTAATATTTAATTAATAAATCTTTAGTGCAGAGAAGTGATAAACAGGGTTGATAACGATCGAGTACTCGACCGACCGAACCACCCAGGAAGTAATAAATCACAGTGAAGTGGAGTGTATACGAAGACAACAACAATAAAGCTAAGTCTCCAATTTTTACCACTTAAACTATTTATGACTTATGTACTTGTAGACAACCTAAAAAATTTCATAAACAGATCCTGACATAGGTCAGGTAGTAACTTAAAAATAAGTCAATAAACAATTCTTTTCTACCAAAAATACATATGAGCCAACCAGTGGCGTACTATTAGGGTAAATTTACACCGCGCCAAATTAACTCAATTTAAAAATATAATAAAAATTTGAATAACATTGTCCCGCTCATTAGCTTGGTTTCAGTATCATTAAAATTTAAATAACCTCATGCATGCTCTAAAAACATACTGACTGTTTATACTTCACATCTAGTAAGGCTCTGGTAAGGCTAAGAAATTTTATTAAAAAAGTAGGACCGCAATAATAACAAGCAAAAACTAAGCAAGAAATAATAACTCTCCAGAAAACACAAAAATAATATATCCACTACAGAACGAAGGAACGAAGACACATCAGCTGCTGGTACAAAAAAATTGACGGTGACGGGAACCATCTATGCACACAGCCATTAGTTAGAAGGAGAAAGCATAACAACCTCGGCACACACAAACGCTGTGAAAAATCTACGGAAACAAGTAGCGGACTATATACAAAACAACATAGATTATTTCAAACCGATCATGCTGGCATCCATCAACGAACTGGAACCCCGTTACAATCAATACGGTACCAACAAGGATTATCAACAGGTACCAAACATCGCAAAGAACGGAAGAGTCACGAAGCACCAGCTGATTGGATAACTCTGGTGACATGGAACGTCAGAGGATGCAGGCAGAGAGCGAAAAGGGAAAAATTGACGAGGCCTTACAGACAGAAAACATCGACTTCGCATGTATTCGAAAAACACATACGATAGACGGGACAGCAATCACACAAAATTGCAAATGGCAACTAAGCCGGGGAGGAGGGCAAAAAAAGAGCAGCAGAGGAATTGCATGGGTAACCAGAGGAGAGAACCCCATCGAAATAAGGACGGAAAATATAAACGAAAACATAGCCACGGCAATCATACAAAATGACAAGAGAGCAGGAAGGGTATTCAGGTAGCTAACTCAAGAAACCAGAAGAAACGAAAAAAGAAAAATGCCCAATCTACTACAGCACGAAGACTTTCAGAAGAAATAAGGTGAAGAAATAGAAAACCAATTGACAGGAGAAGAATTAGACTGGACATGAATGGGTGCAAAAATAAAAATTGCAGCAAGAAAAACGTTCAAAAGAGGTCACCTATGAGCCCGACAAAAAAGGAAAAAGATAACAAGTACGAACAGCTAAAAAAGATGAAGGCCACAGGCAAACAACACCCGACGGTGAACTTAAACGAAAAGCTAAAAAAAACACTGAAGGAAAAAGAGGCGGAGAGAAACCACGACGAGGAAAAATGTAGAGCATTCCTCGAAAGCATAGAAATACTCCCAATAGGACAACGACTAAATCGAACCTTCAGATGTCTTAAAAAATATAGAAAAAACAACAGTATCCACAAGAGAAGATACATACCAATGCAACATTGGACCAAGAAGCTGGAGGAAGAAGAGAATGCAACCAAGGAACGAACTAATAAAAGAAACGAACCACTGGCCCTTAACCACTAGCCCTTGGACAAGCCACCATCAAAAGACCAATTGCTAGAAATAATAGCCAGAGCTAGAAGAAACACCGCACCTGGAGTAAACGAAATAAACATAGAGCTAATACACTATGGTACGGAAAGGTTAAAGTAGTAAACCCTAGAAATCATCACCAGAGTATGGACAGAAACTACACCTCTGCCTACGGAATGGAGCACGACCATACAAATACCTTCCAAAAATCAACTCGCCACAGAATATAGGTGAGAAGAATAACATTCTGTAGCATAGGATATAAATACTACGCACAATTCCTGCTCGAGCAGCTAGAGAAGTACATTGGAAGACCGCCAGACTACCAGACAGCATTCATCAAAGGCAGATCAACGGACGACCATATGTACACCACCAGAAGAATACTGGAAGAACAATGGAGAGAAGGGACAAAACTGCACATAGTCGCTATAGATCTGCGGACGACTATGTACACCACCAGAAGAATACTGGAAGAAAAATGGAGAGAAGGGGCAAAACTACACATAGTCGCTATAAATCTCTAAAAGGCATTTGATACCATCAGTCGCCCTCCGCGGAAAAATTTTTGGGGGCAAAACGTCTTGCAGACTTCACCGTGTCCGGTGTTTCGATACACAACAGAAATGATATTTGTTGGGATGTTTAAATCTTCAGAATAGATATTTCTTATTTCGGACAAATTACAAAAAATAGGTATATATATATATATATATATATATATATATATATATATATATATATATATATATATATATATATATATATATATATATATATATATATACTCCAGGCGAATTAGACTTTTGCTGCCAAAATCGTGCACTACGATTTTTTTTTTATTGTGTTTATTTGGATGTCTTGAATAACACTTGGTAGTTACGTCAAGATACACCTGGACAAGTTCGTGAAAACCGCGTCGGAAAGCCGCGGAAATCGCGGATTCGCAATTAACTCAGTTTTTATGGCCCAAACGAGAACAACACCTATTATAAAAGTTGTACATCTATAAATTTTCTACATGAAAGGTCGTATACATTTTTTTCGTACGCCTAACCGTTTTGGAGATATGACGCGGACTAAGTGAAAAATGCATTTAGTTCCGCCAAACCTCTTTCGCACCACATATTTCGCAATTATCTTGCTTTCTATGTCTCAAAATGAAAATTAAATATTGCTGTTGTAGAGCTCGGTGATCTTTATTCTCTACCAGAATGTCTTATAGATTTTATTTACATTTATTTACAGTGAATAAGTCAAAAAATGCATTCGTTTCCGCACCACCCTAAAGGTAGAATTCTCGGCGTGCTTTTTTTACATGGTTCCCCAGGAGGCCTAATCCATGCCGGATATTAAATTAATCAATATTTCCGACTCCTTCGGTATCTGAAACGTTATCATCCAATGACAAATCGGTGTCATTACTTTCATTCTGATAAGATTCTACGTCGCCCATTTCGTCATTCATAGCAATTATAGGTGCGGCATTCAAGCAGGAGTGACCGTGGCAATGGCCACAAAAGCTGTTGAACAATTCAGTCCTACTTTCCTACAGCTACATTTTCCTGCACAACTCTTCGTACAGTTGCAAAAAATTGAATTTAACAATATGTCTGGTACTGGTGGTAACTGCGTTGTCACTGGATACAAAATATCATTCTTCCTAATCCAGTCCCACTGCTCAGGATCAATGTCTTCTCCCAACCAGGTTTGAACTTGATAATATTTAATTTTCATTCTGAGACACACAAAGCAAGATAATTGCGAAATATGTGGTGCGAAAGAGGTTTGGTGGAACTAATTGCATTTTTCACTTAGTCCGCGTCGTATCTCCAAAACGGTTAGGCGTACGAAAAAAAATGTATAGGACCTTTAAGGTAGAGAATTTACAGATGTACAATAGGTGTTTTTCCCGTTTAGGCCATAAAAACTGAGTTAATCGCGAATTCGCGGTTTTCGCGACCTTCCGACGCGGTTTTCACGAAATCCTCCAGGTGTTTCGTGGCGTAAATACCAAGACGTCCAAATAAACATAGTAAAGAAAAAAAATTTCGTAGGGCACGAATTTAGCACACAGGTCAATTTTACTACTAAAACGCCTGGATTAATAATGTTTTTCGCGATTTAAAGGAAATGATGCAATTTTTCGCAATTTGGACCTCAAATTCGTGCTTAGCAGTTTAAGATATTCTGATCTCTGGGATTTTTTTTGTGTGCCTGTGTTATTATTTGTATTTCAGTAGTTCGGTAGTGTAGTTAAATTTTTTAATAAACATCAGTCACGGAATATTTTTTACTTATATGATTTTTACAAAGATTGTTTAAATATTTTACTTCTGGGACGATGATATTCTGTGTTCAAAATATATTTGCTCTTCAAGTTATTTACTTATTAAAGATACACTACCATATCTTACAAATTAATTTCTTGGTGAAAACATAATGCTGCAATATGGGCTTTTTTCGTGTGAAATATATTAAACTGATCTGCATCGCGCATGTAAGTCAGACATGAAATGCGAAGGTGAGACCTGAGAACGGTAGTTTGTGGGGGAGGTAGATGGAATGTTTTTACTTCCCTCGCTTACCGAAGGGAAGTCCTCCGGGATTTCTGGGGATTTTCACGTTTTAGAGTACGTATATTACGAAAATCGAAGTAATTTAATTAGGTCAGTCTGTCTGTCTGACAGTGGGTCTGGCGTCTGTTGGCGCTATATCTACAAAACCACTTGAAGGAGAAGGATAGTATTATCTAGGTAGTTGACGCTACTACCAACGAAGAACTGGATACAGTTTCGTTGAAAAATATACAGGGTGGACCCCATAAAAATGGAATTAAAAAAAATGACGGAACAGTAATATTTGACATGCAGTTAACACAACTGTCAAGGAAGAAAAATATGAAAAAGAAAATATACAGGGTGGTCACTCAAATTTAAAAAAAGGGAAGAAGGAAGATGATATTTCGCATGTATCTAACACAACTGTCGAAGAAGAATATGAAAAAAATATATACAGGGTGGTCACCCATTTTTTTTTTAAATATGACGTAGCACGATAATATTTCGCATGCTGCTAATACAACTATCAAAGAAGAAAAATATCAAAAAAAAATATATAGAGGGTGGTCAGCAAAAGAAAAATTAAAAAATATGGCGTAGTCCGAAAATATTTAGCATGAAGTTGACACAACTGTCAAAGAAAAAAATTTGAAAAAAAATATGCAGGATAGTTACTCAAATTAAAAAAAAGCCAAGAAGGAAGATAATATTCTGCATGAAGTTAACAACTATTGAAGAGAAATACGAAAAAAATATGTATATTGGGTGGTCACCCAAAAAAAAAAAAATTGAAAAATTCGACGGAGGAAGATATTTCGCATGCGGGTAATACATCTGTCAAAGAAGAAAAATATAAAAAAGAACATATAGAATGGTCACCCTAACAGGATTAAAAAAAAAATGTGACGGAAGACGATAATATTTCGCATCCAGTTAACACAACTATCAAATATGAAAAATTTGAAAAATATACATGGAGATCACCCTAAAGAGACAATAAAAAAAGTGACAGAGAATGATAATTTTCGGCATGTAGTTAACACAGCTATCAAAGAAAGATACAAATGTACAGGGTGATCATCCTAAAAAACTTTATAAATACATGTGAGGAATAATATTTTGCATGTAGTTAACACAACTGTCAAAGAAAAAAAATATGAAAAATATTCAGAATGGTCACCCTAAAAGAATTAAAGATAAAATGTGACGGATGGCAAGAATATTTCGAAAGCAGTTAACACAACTGTCTAGGAAGAAAAATATGAAAAATAAACTATATCAAAATATAGATTATTTGTGAATGATAAAACGTCCGGCAAGACGTTGGCAATGAGAAGAATAAATAAAGTATGATGAACAGAGTAAGTATCTTTACCGATTTTTTATTGTTTGTTTTAAATACAGGGGCATGGCAGTTCAACATATATAAAGTATTTGGGCATGTCGGAATAGATTGTGTATTAATTTGCATACGAACAATAAAGCTCAGAGTTTCCCGTGGTCTTATAAATTTCCTAAAAAGACCCTATTTAGCAGATCGCCATAAAAATCAATAGCAGGGTATACATTATACATTTTAAACGAAAAGAATGTTAGATAATAAAGTTGAATATTCTCGATAATAATACAATATTTAATATATGCGGGATTAAAAATGAGGGAGGCGTATTCAAGTTTGGATTTAAAGTACAAAGCAAAGGCAACAATTGAATGCCATCAAACCCTCGAATTTTCAATTATGAAATCCAACCTTTTATAAGCAGACAATATTTTCGATATGTTCGTTAAAATTCAGTCCGGAATAAAAAAAAAACACCAAAGGCAGCAATTTCATCTAATTTGGTGAAGACCGTACTATCCAATTAATAAATGAATATTACGTGGTGTTTTTTATTACTGTAAAACTATACTACACTTCACGATAATTAAAAGTAAATTGCTTTGAATTATCATCACTACATTATTTAAATCTCATTGGAGTAAGATGCAATCTTGATCGATATCCGGAGTACACTTTTTATTTTTTATAATTTAATAATAGAGGCTCTATTGAATCTTAGGACAGACGAATCTATAAATTGACCTGACTTATATTCTACATGCTGCTTTCGGTTGGCTAAAAATGACATATGAAAAGTCAGCTTTTACTCCATAGACAAAGATGAAGCCTTGATTTAAAAAGAGCATTTGAAATTATCAACTGAGAACTTTTACTAAGTAAACTTTTCGGAATCGTTGACATGGCGCACAGTGGGGCAGGAGACCAGAAAATCTGGTAAAAAATCTGAAACTTGGCTAATGATCCAAAAATAGGTTCAGGTTTATAGAAAAATTATTTAATAATATCATTTCTCAAAAGGGGGTGGGTTATAGGGGATGGAAAAATCATATCAACAGAAAATTATGAAATTTTGTATTTTTATGTTTTCTGTAATGCTAGTAATGGGAAAAATATTTTGTAAAATCTAACTTATAAAAGTTTTATAAGTATCGAAAAAAACATTCGAATATAATAATTTATTATGTACTTGTTAAAAAGCGTTTCAGGCTAGAAATAATTTCAATTTTAAAAGTGAAGGGCAAAACGTGGGCATAAATTTCAAACGTAATGTATTTATTTAACAAATAAAGAATACACCCATTTAAAAAAATGTGTTGGTCGCACTTGAAACGCAACTAAATGTTTCATTATTTAATTAAATTGGTATGAAGTAAGTAAGTAAGTAAGTACTAGAAAATGTAATATACACCTAAACTTGAAGCCTCTATATCAAATAAGTCGAATTTAATATAATAATAAACAAATAAACGAGCACAAAGATCTAATAAAACTTTAAAATTAACAACGCACGAGCACTATCTGCACTACTTGGTTTTGACTGATGTGGGCACTAAGATACATCGTGTAACAGACAACTGCCATTTATTTTATTATGTGCAAATAAAAGGTGTTGGCTACGCATAACTCAAAAAAGCGATCGTGTTAACTCTATTACATATTTTGATTTTTTGCCACGTTTTTAGCTCTATTGTCCCAATGTGCGGCGTATAAATGGTTCAGGTTGTATCTATATGAACAAACTCAACAAACTAACAGAGCTCCATAAGGCACCGTACTGGGACCTATGCTTTTCACGCTACTTATTAATGCTCTTTTTCTAATCGTTTCAGAAGAGTGCAAAATATACCTCTTTGCAGATACTATCATATATTTATCTGGATCTGATTGAACAAGTTGTTCAAAAAATTAGCCAAACACTGGAAATAACCAATTAATGATACACAACGAATGGATTAATGGTAAATGAAATAAAGTCCAAATACATGATATTAAGTTCCAACAAATATTTAAATAAAAACATTGATGATACGTGTGTAAAATATAACGGAGAAAAACTTGAAGAAGTAATAACTATGAAATATCTAGGAATTTTTTCATAGATTGTAAATTAACATTTTTAGTGACCATAGAAACTATATAGTAAAAAATCGGTAAAGGTATTTACCTAAAACTTCCCTCTCTATTTAGCATACTTTATTTATTCTCCTTATTCGCAACGTCTTGCCGGACGTTTTATGATTTATAAATTATTTCATATTTTAATATTAATATTTTTTATATTTTTCTTCCTAGAGTGTGGTATTAACTGCATTCTGTCACATATTTCTCAATTTTTCTTTGGGTGACCACTCTGCATATTTTGTTTTTCATATTTTTCTTCTTTGACAATTGTGTTAACTACATGCGAAATATTATTCCTCACATGTATTCATAAAGTTTTTGTATGGTGACCACCATGTACAATTTTTTTTATATCTTTCTTTAGCAGCTGTGTTAACTACATGAAAAATATTATCGTTCTGTCACATCTTCCATTGTCTTTTTAAGGTGACTTCCCTGTATATTTATTCAATTTTTTTATATTTGACAGTTGTGTTAACTGCATGCGAAATATTACCATCCTCCATCACATTTTTTAAAGACTTTTGTTAGGGTGATCACCTTGTATGTTCTTTTTTATATTTTTCTTCTTTGGCAGTTGTATTACCTGCATGTGAAATATTATCATCCTCCGTCGCATTTTTTCATTTTTTTTTTTGGGTGACTACTCTGTACATTTCTTTGGTGACCACCCTGTATATATTTTTTTTCATATCATTTTTCGACAGTTGTGCGAAATATTATCTCCCCCCCCATTTTTTTGAAATTTGAGTGACCACCTTGTACATTTTATTTCATATTTTTGTTCTTTGAGTTGTGTTAACTGCATGCTAAATATTTTCGTGCTCCGCCACATTTTTAAATTTTTCTTTGGCTGACCACTTTGTATATTGTTTTTTCATATTTTTCTTCTTTACTAGTTCTATTAACTGCATGCGAAATATTATCTTTCTTCTTCCTTTTTTTTTAATTTGAGTGACCACCCTGTATTCTTTTTTCATATTTTTCTTCATTGACAGTTATGTTGACTGCGTGTCAAATATTACTGTGTTCCGTCATTGTTTCCCTTAATCCTGTTTTTATTAAGGTGTATATAATAAAAACGTACACATATGTGTACAATAATTATAAAATAATTATGAGCAGCCATATGTGCACACATACGTATACGCGCATACACTAATATATACGGACGCATTTTCCCACATAGACGCACCCACACACAACTACCCATAACGTAGTCTAGATGAAGAGATAATGATTGAAAGCTTCATATCAATAACCATGCTGGTCTCAACAAAACCACAACATTAATAACTTTAAAATGTATGTATAATAATTAATAATTATTGTATTCAAAGACAGAAAGTGGTTTAGGTTCCCATTTTCTGTACCACAGCAGCAATGTGATGTTTGTAAAACGTCTACTTTATAGAGGTGCGAGGTTGCGTGAGATTCATTCTACTGGTAGTAGAAAGAAGTTTTGTACTAATGTCCAACTTTTGATACCACGAATTACGTGGTATATATTCATAAACTTGATAGTAAAATGCTCTAGTTCTACTTCCATATTGCTGCCAGTGAATATTCCATTTTTTTTTCAGATGACTCTTAACTACTTTGTGTAGGTCTTTTCTTGGTAGCTGTCATGACTAGCTTGTTTTGTTATAAGATCTGCAGTGTTATTACCTTCGATATTACCATGGCCGAATTTTTTTAATTGTGTCACTTATTTTGAAGGAACAGACTTAAAATATTTAACATAAAAAAATTATTACGAATCAATCTCAAAAACAATAGATCTATGCAATCTCACATTTTTTTAAAACAGAAACCAAATATTGTATTAAGTTTCATTTAAAAAAAATAGTCGTCGCCATGTTGGTTTTTTTGATAATTTTTTAAACCTCAAATAATCTGAAGGCACTTAAAAAAATTATTTTTATTAGTTTTTGAAATATATATTTAATTTAAACAGCCTAGCTATGATAGAGAAATGCTTTTATTATATACCCTGTACAGTGTACAATGTACATTCACAAAGTAATAATTTCGTATTCTCACGTCAAAACAGCCTGTTTGTAATATTCTGTTTACATTTTATCTGAATATCTCAATTTTAATTGAATATAAAGACATCATTCTACTTCATTACAGCATATTTGCTGTTAATCAGCGAAAAAATCTAACAATGAATGTATAAGAAGACGTAAGGAGAACGAGTAGGAGAAGACTAGGGAAAAAGGATTGTGCGTAAACAATGTTGTGTCGGGGGCCCTAGGGGGTCCTCCAAACGCCAATCAATGATATAGGGGGCAGTGCGCGCGCGCGACGCACCTGTTCTAATGCAAGCGCCTATTCTATTCGCGACGCTTCCTCGGGTCGGTCGTGATAATGTGAACGGGTTATACCACGCTTTCGACACTTGTTTATCTCTTGCGGCATGGTGTAAAGGTAAGCGAACTCTGTGTTGTTTGGATGTTCGCAAAGCACAATATGTACTTATTTTGCACAATATTTGTTTTATATAATTCGGAAAAAATATTATTAAAAAATATATAAAAGAAAACTATTGAAGTCATATGCAAAACTATATTTCAATTGTTGTGTTTAATTAACTAAAAACACAAAATTAGAAAGAAATTAAATATTTATATATATACGAACCAAAAATGAAGTTACATACTTAATGAGAGATACAGTAGGCACCTTAAAAATATGAATCAAAAATTTTCCGCCTTGATATAAATTGTCCTGCACATTTATACATTTATGTAGAATATCTAAAGCTGCTGTATTTATGATAGTTACCTAGCAAATCAGAGTAATGAATAAAAGCAGCTTTAAATTAAAAATAAGTACCTGATACGCTTGTTTTCATCGCGTTTATGGAATTTTATCTTGAGCATATAATTGGTAATTTTTCACCCCTCACCAACATAACCGTCAAGCGTAGCAATCCTCCCTCCAGATGCAATGATTTACACACATGTGAATTACAATTACTAAATCTTAAATCACCATTTTCTTGAAATTATGGGATATTCAGTGTAAAGTACAATTATGTACACTTTAAAACCTCAACATCTGCTATATATCAAAATCGACTGAAAAATATAATTTTAGTTCTTATCAGTATTTGTATGTTTGACAAATTTTTAATATACCACTGAAGATTAAAAAAAAATAAAGGAAATTATTTATTTAAATATACATAAAGTTATACTATTGAAGTTATACGTAAAAATATATTTTAATTAGTGCATATAATTAACTAAAATCGGAAAATTACGAAAGGAATAAATATTTATATGTACAGACCAAAAATAAAGGTACATAATTTATGGGAGATACATTCACATTTATTTCCAACTGGTATAAGGAGATACAGTAGTAGGTGCCTTAAAAATATAAATACAATTTTTTTCGCCCTGATATAGATTTTCCCGCACATTTGTCTACTTATGTAAAATATCTAAAGTTGCTATATTTGTAATACTTACTTAGCAAATTAATGTGATGAATAAAAATAGTTTTAACTAAATAAGATATCTAATATTCTTGTTTCCATCTCATTCATCTCACCAACATAACCGTCAAGCTTAGCTTTCTCCCTCCAGATGCAATGATTTATCTGAAATACAATTACACAGGCACACAAACAAAAATTTAAGTGCGAAGATCTAGACCACTGGATTCCTACTCATTTGGATGCTAATAATCGAAAAAATATGCTACTACTTTTAGGTTGGCTCTCAATTTCTTTTTTGCTTAACAAGTATTGATTTTACTAGACAATATCTCCTCGGGGAGGGACACCAGCAAAAAATGTTTGAGACGAAAGTTCTTCCTTTCAGAGGAAGGATATACATCTTTTGGGTAGAACATTTTTCCATCCCCCACATCTGATGAGCGGGGGGCGGGGCTAACTTTTGAATTTTTAATGGCATTCTCTATTTTTTATCACATATTCTGATTCTATGGAAAAAATTACATAACCTTTGTACCAAACATTTTTCTCTCTTTCACCCTTCAAATGTTAGCCCCACTTCCCGCTCATCAGAGGTGGAGGGTGGAAAAATGTTCTACCCAGAAGATATCCCCCTCTGAACGGAACAACTTTTGTCTCAAACATTTTTCGCCAGTGTCCCTTCCTGAGGAGATACTGTCTAATAAAATAAACACTTGTTAGGCAAAAACTCCAACATAATATATATTAAGACCGACTGAAAATATAATTTTAGTTCTTATTAGTGTTAGTATCTGTGACAATTTTCTAATACACCACTGAAGATTAAAAAAATAAAAGAAATTATTGATTTAAATATGCATAAAGAAATACTATTAATTGAAGTTATACGCAAAACTATACTTTAATTAGTGCATATAATTAACTAAAATCGGAAAATTGTGAAAGAAATAAATATTTATATGCCCAAAACAAAAAAACCGCTGCCCAAGGAATCACTACTTCCACATCCAGATTCTCTATCCAAGTCACTCACAATGAGAAAACTTTGTATGTGAAAATAATTGTTTATAGAACTTTAATAATATAATATTTGAAATCTTCTACCCCAAAAACCCATAAAACGATACCCCACACCGGTAGTGGGGTGGGGGTGGTAATAGGGGGGTGGTAGTGGGGGGTGGATGAAGTAAAAAATATTTTGAGGTTTCTGGTTCCTGTACATAAACTAAATCACATTTTTTTTTCATCCCCTTTAATAAGGAGGTGGGGGTGGTAATGGGGGTGGCTAATGCCAAAAATTTTGTTGAGACCTTAGCTTCTCTTGTATATACTAAATACCAATTTCATGGACTCTTACCTGTTTGATTTACCCATTTACCCCAAATTTACCCCAATTTACCCCCCAACCCTTAGACGGAACAAGATGAAAATATAATCTAGTTCTAGATCTTATTAAAGTACATATGTGTACCAAATTTTAAGTCAATATCTTAAACGGTTCCAGAGTAAACGTGCGCACAAAAAAAAGTTACAGACAGACCGACAGACAGACAGACCGACAGACAGACAGACCGACAGACAGACAGAAAATTTTTTTCGCTCAAACTTAAAATCTCTACGTTTCATGACATTTTAAACCTATTTGGACAATAAAAGTTTTTAAAAATTTTTTTGTCGTTACTATACTTCCACTGGACGTGGAAGTAATTAAGGTACATAATTTATAGTAGATACAGTAGGTACCTTATAGTTATTTATGTACTAAGGATCGTAAGTGCACTTTTTTGGTCGAGAATACAGTATTCGAGATCAACAAATCGCACTGTACGACACGCGGTGTATATTATAGTTTTCGTCATACCCATGAATCATTAAACTAGAAAAGAAATTGAGAAAAAATAGTGGAAAACTATAATTACTTGAGTAAGGTTTCAAAGCTAAGCAAATAGTAAAGGTAGCGATGCTTGGAATATCCACGGCAACCGTCTGTAAAATAAATTTAGGACGAGCCTTCTAGTCAAATGACAACTGCTGTCAAGATAAATTAAATCATATTATTATAATAGCTCTGCACATTTTTGAAAATAATATCTGTCGGCTTGTTTGGATTAACTTCCAAAAAAGTATGGCAAACGATACGAAGATACATATAAATTGTTTACTTTATTTCCCTAGGTACGTTATGAAAAATAACGACCCGTTGCCATACCCGTTGCCAATAGCAACAAGTATATGGTACATAAAGCGTCACTTACGATCGATAAAACAATGGAACTAGAGTATACTTACGAAAAAAATATAAATACAAATTTTTTCGCCTTTATATAAATTTTTCCGCCTTTATATAAATTTTTCCGCACACTTGTATATTTTATGTAAAATATCTAAAGTTGCAGTATTTATGATACTTACTTAGTAAATCAAAGTGATGAATAAAAACAGTTTTAAATAAAAATGGTATCTAATACTCTTGTTTCCATCTCATTCATGGAATTTTATCTCGAGCCTCTAATTGGTAATTTCTCACCCTCACCATCATAACTTCCTCCAGATGCAATGATTTATCTGAAATGCAACTATTAAACCTAAAATAATAACGTTGCATTTGCCATTTTCTAGAGATTATGGAACGACGTAGTCCTAAAATTACTTAGACCTTAAAACTTCAACATTCGCTGTATAGCAAAATCGACTAAAAATATAATTTTAATTCTTATCAGTGTTAGTATCTGTGACAACTTTCCAATATACCATTGAAGACTAAACAAAATAAAGGAAATTATTGATTTAAATATGTATAAAGTAACTTATTGAAGTTATACGAAAAACTACATTTTAATTATTGTGTATAATTAACTAATGATGCAAAATCAGGAAGGAAATAAATATTTATGCATACAAACCAAAACTGGAGGTACATTAGGGTGAACCATCTCTATAGGGGGTGAATTATTTTTGCGTATTTTTTAAGTCTCACCCCACGAAAATATACTATTATACTAGGAATAATTTATGTCAAAGTTTCAGATAATTCGGTGAACGGTAACCCGTGCCGCATTCAGGTAGAAATTTGTAGGTAAGATTTTATTACGGTAATACACTTAAATTTTACATAAAATACAAATATCTACCTCTTTTCTCATAATGTTTTATTGGTGTAATTATTTCCTAGAAATTATTTGTTTTGGAAGTTTGGAAATATAATGCACCTACGGTAGGTTTTTATGTCAGTTTGCAATTGTGTTTTACAGTGTTGACATTATAAGTTCTAGCATACGTTCCTTTTTGAAAAAACATTTAACGATGGCTGATGTTAGATCCTTACGAAAGGATACTTTCATTTACTTAGTTGGACACTATTCGTCACAAATCATTGGCAATAAATTGCCGTCTAATAGACAAGTATTACAAGTGCTCTTTTATAACATTCGTGAAGTGAAGCTAAGTGTACATGAAAGTGCTAAATTAACAATAAAAGAGGTGTCAGTTTTTTGGGATAAAGCTCGCATTCCGACACGTCAGGATTTTCATTGTGTTAAACAACTAGATAAACTTTATGCAGAGTGGAGGAACTTAAAAAAATCGGCTAAAAGGGCCAGTGCGGGAGGTAAAGAAAAAAATTTCGTTGAAAAATTGGACGATCTCTTTGACATTTCTCATGCAAATGCATTGGAGTTGATGAAAATAGATGAATATAAGCAGTTTTTAATTAACCAAAGAAAAAAGGACGTCCTGGATTTATGCATGGTATTGATTACCAACTTGCTTCTCAAGAAAAATCAGCTGAGGAGAAATTACAGAAATTATCCGAACGAATGCAACGAAGTCAACAAGAAAAAGCTAGATTAGAGAAAACAGTCACCTGTCCATCATCAAGTAGTAATTCAGCCGACTCCAACGAAAATGAAGATGAAATAATCGAAGCCCAAGAAGAGTTGTTACAAGACCAGCCTGGCCCGTCACAGCCAAAGAAGAGAAGATTGTATGGAACATGTAACATCATCACACCAAAAATAGCCGCTGCATTTGATGCTTGCAAAATAAGCGACAGGTATGGAGTCCATATTTTGACGGCAGTAGCAGAAGCACTAGGACATGACACCACATCTTTGTCCATCAGCAGAACCACACTTCAGCGCTCTAGACAACGCATCCGCGAAGAAAGAGCTGAAATATTAAAAACTGCCTTCGGTAATTCTGAATTGCCGGCCCCAGTCATCCATTGGGATGGAAAACTTTTACCTTCTCTCACTGGAATGGGAAATATCGATAGACTTGCTATCTTAGTTACTAGTGGAGATATTGAACAACTACTTGGAGTACCAGCTTTGCCCAATTCAACTGGAAGAGAACAGACTGAAGCAGTTTATGATGTGCTTTGTGAATGGAATTTGGACGAAAAGGTAATAGCTTTGTGTTGTGATACAACAGCATCAAATATGGGTTATATAAATGGGGCAGCCACACTATTGCAACAAAAATTAGAAAGAGATATTCTATATTTTCCTTGTAGACATCATATTTTTGAAATATAGAAATGCATTGGAAATGCATTGGACTATCAGTGGTTCCCCCAATCTACGTTAAAATAAATAGAATTGAAATAATGTTTTGATCGTTAACAAGCTTTAACCTACAACAAATATCGTAAATATAACAAATATTAAGCCATTTTAAAGCTAAGCCGTACGAATATTTTTAAAGCTCCAAAATTTTGACAGGTACACGGTATTCGTCTTCATAAGCTTATAGTATTCGATTTTTCTGACCTATTAACTTCCCTCCTTGTTGTCCTCTTTTCTAATTGGAATAAGTAGAATGCCGTGGATTTAAGTCTGACCAATTCTTAGCTACAACTGGAGTGCTCCAAGGCTTAATTCTGGGGGCCCCTATTATTTCTCTTATTTATTAATGATATAATTACCTATGTTGTTGTCAACTGTCTACTATATACTGATAATGTAAATTTGTTTTGTACTGTTGATTCTTAGAAGGAATGTGTGCTACTTCAAAATAATTTAATTGGTGTAAATGATCGGTTCATTGGAAATCATTTGCCTTTAAACATCACCAAATGTAACGTTTCGTTTTTCAGCCTTCCTGTTATTTGATTACTAGTTGAATCGAAATTAAATATTTAATAAACATATTGAAAGTATTGTACTGTCGGCTTATAGCAGTTTGTGTTTTGTTCTTAGAAATTTAAATGGTTTTGATGATGTTGAATTATTGAATTTGCTTTTTATTGCATTTGTTAAATTCAGATATAAATATGCCTCTCTTTGGAATCCTGGCTATAAAAAATATTCTAATTGAAAAGAGAATATTCAACGTGGCGATCTAAAATTCGGCTCATATAAAATTGATAATGTATAGCCTGTTCTTGGCTTTGAACATGGACAGTTACTAAATAGGTTTGATTTTCTTAGCTTACATGACTGCAGGAAACTTTCTTCCCTTTTGTTTTTGCTCAAGTTAATTCACAATCTGATTGCCTAAATAAGTTGAATATGAAATGTTCATTTTCATAAAATCTACTATCTTCACACGCCACGAACAAATGTTTTGAAATTCTCGTCCTTGTACCTTATGCGTAACACTTACATCTCTATTGAGGACCAATTTGATATGTTTCGCTCACATATTGCAAATATTAAGTCTATCTTTTTCTCATCATTTCCGTCAATTCTAATGTGCTTTTTAGCCTGTTGGTTTATTATGTATTTTTTGTTTTCCTTTTGTCCTTGTTTTTTATTGCCTTTATATGTGTATTTACTCGTATATATACAGGGTGGACCATTAATAATAGGCCATAGTTCAAGGATAGATTCTTTGGACCAAAATATGAGGATATAACCAAACATGCTTTAGTAAATTGTTGCTGTTGAAAAAGATAGAGGGTGTCAGGATTATATTTTTTTTCTTTTTTTTTGCAATATCTCAACTACCTCTTGACCGATTTTCTCTCATTTTTTAAGGAATAATTTTTTAAGCTAAGAAACAATAATTTATGTATTACATCATGCTAGCCCGTGGAGGGCGCCTCATGAGCTCTACCTGATGATGAATGTTGTATCTTTTTATTTACAAAACGTAGTGGCACTTTTGACTAGAAAATCTCATACAAGAGTAATTTCTACGTAAAAAAAGGTACACTTGATAGAACTTGATAATTCTAACCGTTTTCGAGAAAACTGCCGCAGAGATTTCAAGAATTCTTTGAAAGTAAACTCAATTTGAAAAGAACAAATTGTATTTATTGAAAAGTGTGCTTTGGTGACATCTTAGTTCTGTCATTTACGTACACTTTCATTAATATGACATTTTGACAGAACTGTGATACATACATTTTTGTTTCTTAGCTTAAAAAATGTTTCCTTATCAAATTAGGAGAAGATCGGTCAAGAGATAGTTGAGAACATGCATCTCTTTGGAATCTCGGCTGTAAAAAAGAGATTGCAAAAACAGAAACAAGAATTACAATTTTGACAAATTGTATCTTTTTCCACAGCAACTATTTTGTTACAGGGCCTAGGCCCACTTATAAAAGGGGGCTCCAAAGGCTGCTAAACCTCGAACGTAGGGTAGGGTAGTCACCCTGTGCCCTGAACAAAATTTTAATATTTTTCGTGCAGTACCCCCTCTGCAATACGCTAGTGAGGAGGGAGTCTCACACGGCCGACTAGTCAGGTCTTTGGGGGTGGCTTCGATAATTGGGGTGGTGTAGGTGGTCAAATATAAAAGACAACGTCGTTCTAATTAAACATTTATTAAAATATAAGGGTATGTAGTACAAAATATTTCACAATTGTCACCGATAACTCAATACGCAGTACAAGTAGCACAGTATACCCTAATAAGTGAACTAATAAGTGGGGCCCCCACGCTTAACCTAATATACACAAAATAACTTACAAAATAATAAATCCTTGATACATGTACAAAAGGTCATATGCCAGAAGCGTGACAAAAAAAACTACAAGTGACCCAAGGCACGGTAAAACATAAAATTACTTAAAATTATTGACATCTATTTGTAAAATAAGGCAAAACTATTCAATTAGTGAAGTAACGATACACAAAATATACAAAATATTACTGAAATCTAAATTGTTACTGAGATTTACGTTACGAGCAAAATATTAGCAATATTCCTTGAAAATTTATTTTACTGTCCCGTGGACGTTGAGTTAATGTACCGGATCCCTCGTTAAGAGAATATGATTCCGCTTACCTTTGGTAGTGTTTGAATACCTTTTCCCGTCCTACCAGGGTAGCGTAATTCAGGTGATAACAGCTGCAGGTGGTAAACCATCTACGTGGAGCCTAAGGTAACGTACCGAGATCCCCAGTACCATACATACACAAGATCTCAGTCAATAATCCACCATCTAGACACCAAAATCTGGACTAGAAGTTGAAACCAGAGTCAGTCCCTCGTAAAGTGTAGAATGTGACATAAAAGCTCAAGTAGAATACGAGTAACAGATCCAAGTAAAATCATAAGGTATTAATCCAAATAGCCATAAACTAACAAACAGATCTCAATACTTGTAATATACTTAACAAGGAAACAACTAACAAACGAACAACAACAAACAGCCCTGCAATAAAATAACCTAAATTACAAATCTATTTCAACTTTAAGTGGGTTTTCAGAGACGTACCTGAGATGTGATGTGGGCTGAAAGAGGTCCTTTGCCGTCAAAATGGTACTCCAAAATCTTGCATTCAGACGACGCCATGTGCTTTGAAAATTGACTTTATCCGGAAATCCGTAGCTGCATTTCCCCAAAACGATACTCAAAACCAAATGAAAATACAACTAATCTTGTCGTGATGAATACTAAATCCCATAAATGGAGCAAAACTTACAATATTGCTAAAACTCGTATTCAGACGACTCAATCTTCTAGCAGCAAAAGGAAAAATGACCAAGAATGTCAAGTTCTTGTCTTCCGTCTCAGTACGTTCAGAATTTCCACTCCACGGCGTACCCCACAACTAGAATAGATTTTCCTAACTTCGTTTATATCCACAAATATTATCATAATATACTGTAATATGTTGCACCCCTTAAAATTTAAGGTTATGTTACTAAAAAGTAGGCAAACTTCAACAGATCGAATGTCTGAATGAATGTAGTGTATCTGCACCTACTCGAAAAAGAACCTACCAGAAGATTCCAAAGTGACATCTGGAATTATCGAGAGAATGGTGGCGTCATCACAGAACAATCGAGATCTGTCATTTTTAGGTATAAAAGACCGATCGCATTCTCGGCGAGTAGTTCAGAAAGTTCAGAAAGTATAGAAAGTGAGGTTAAAAAGATAAACAAAGTGATAAACATTCAAACATTGTGATTTTAGTCAGTAAAGTGTATTTAAATTAATAATAGTATTGTGAAGTATCCAGTAAATATTTAATAAAGTGTGTTAGTGGACATCTCTTGTTATAATTTTTGGAACCCACGGAATTTGCGAGGGTGGTTTCCTAAGGGTGGAAACACGCGACAAATTGGTGTCAGAAAGCGGAATTTTATGACAAGAGGAGCTCTGTAGTTGTGTTGGAGTGTTCGAGAAGTATTCTCGGGAGTTAGTGCTAACACAGGACTAATTTACTGGACATTTGTGTTGTTATTTTCGAACAGGAAAATAGTGTTTAAGTGCATTTTTGAGACATTGTCGAACATTTTATTAGGACATTAGTGTGATAATTAAATCCTTTGAACTGAGAAGTGATAGAGACACTGAAAAAGACTCATTTAGTGCGTGAAAATTTCTAGAACTTTTCTATTTGGACATTAGTGGAGATTATTAAATTCTCTGAACTGGATAGTGACAAGAGACTCTGGATAAGACTTTTTCGTGCTATTTCGAGATTTGTCTGGAAAGTTCTGATATTGACGTGACAGTTAAATTTATTTTATTTTAATTTCATCGCATGCCCGTAACAACAAGAAGTATGGCATCCGATAAACAAATACAGGACTTATTCGAACAATTCCAAAAAATGATGGCGCAGCAACGGCAGGAAGACAAAGAAGAACAGGAGAGAAAACGTCAAGAAGAGCGAGATGAATTAAAGAAAATTATGGAAGACCAGGAAATAAGACGCCAAGAAGAAAAGGAAGAGCGAGAAAAACGACGTCAGGATGAAGAGAGAAGACGCCAAGAAGAAAAGGAAGAGCAAGAAAGAAGACGTCAAGAAGAAAAAGATGAATTGAAGAAAATGATGGAGGACCTGAAGATACGACAGCAAGAGGAGAAAGAAGAGCAAGAAAGACGACGTCAAGAGGAGAAAGAGGAACAAGAAAGACGCCAAGAAGAATTAAGGAAAATTCTGAATGAACAAATGAAAATACAACAAGACACTATCATTTCTGCCAATGAAGTACTAAAATGTGAAGTTAAAGAAGAGATAAACAAGGTAGAAGAAAAAGTAGATAAGGTAGAAGACAAAGTAGATGTAGTTGAGACCGAAGTCAGTCAGATCAAAGGAAAGATGAGTGAGTTCGAAGGAGAAGTGGAGCGACTTAAACGACAGTTGAGAGATAGAGGAAGCCAGCAGGTGGTATCATCAGGTCACCGGTTAAAACCTCCCTCCTTTGACGGCCAAAGCTCATGGACAACGTACAAGAGGCAGTTTGAGGCAGCAGCATGTGCGAACAACTGGGATAACGAGGAAAAGGCCATGGCATTAGTTCTGGCGTTAAGGGGCCAGGCCTCAGAATTACTTCAGACTATCCCGGTGGAGAAACAAAGGGACTTCAAAGTCTTGGAAGCTGCATTAGACTTGAGGTATGGCGATCAACACCTTGCCCAATTATACCAGGCTCAGCTGAAATCCCGGATGCAAAAAGCTGGGGAAAGTTTACAAGAATTTGAAGCCGCGATAGAGAGACTGGCACACCTGGCGTATCCAAATGCACCTAAAGAATTCCAGGAACAATTAGCCGTGGGGGCCTTTATAGATGGTATAAGGGACGAAGAGGTCAGGCGAGTTCTGAGGCTGACGAGACACCAAAGTAGTAGCGAAGCTTTGGTGCGTGCACTCGAAATAGAAGCCGCTTACAGGGATACTCCAAGGTCGAGAGTGCGAGCTGTGACTCTCGAAGAATCGCAACCAGAAATGAACCAGAACCCCTTGCTGACTGAGATGCAGAAAATATTCACCAAATTATGCGATAAATTGGATGGCCTCGGAAAGCAGGAAAAACAACAAAATAAAGGAAAGCCGAGCGGAGGTATTAAATGTTTCAACTGCGGCAAGGTGGGACATATGAAACGAGACTGTCGACAACAGAACTCGGAGAGTCGAGTAAATGCTGTGAATGTTGAAGAGAAGCAGGAAAACTAAGGATAGCCAGCACCAAGGGGGCTGTGCTGGCTAGGGAATGCGGTGCCCCCAGAGAAATAAAGATTTCCCAGCTCCAAAGAATTCCAAGTAGTCTGTTGTTGCAAGGATATGTGAATGGAAGAAAATGCGTGTTTACGATTGACACTGGTGCTACGTCTTCAATAGTGCGGCCAGGGTTTATATCAGGCTTGCAGATTGACAAGAAGCAAAATGGAGTAATCATTCGGACAGCCACGGGGGACAGGGCTGCGGTCCATGGAGAGGTCAACTTGGAACTGCAGGTTGGACGGTTGAGGTTCAATTACAAGGTCATTGTGGCTGACATTATGGATGATTTCATTTTGGGTCTAGACATCATGGGAGAGCAGGGATTCATTGTTGACGTAGGGGAGCGAGTCTTAAAAATTGGAAATGAGGAATTTATTCTGGCAACCGCAGACGACCAATTCCATAAAGCGAGATTGTTAACAACACAGACGATCAAGATTCCTGCTCATTCAGAACAAATGATCGATGCTGCCTTAGAAGGAAATCTTGGAGGGTACCGTGTTGGCCTAGTTGAAGATGACGAATCGATTAAGTCCCTACCCAATATTATTGTGGCGAGAACTTTAACCCGGACTAAAGACAAAATCCCAATTAGAGTCGTTAATTTAAATTCCCACTCGGTGACAATTAAGGAAGGCAAACCGATTGGCTCCTATGAACCGGTCACATGGGTAGCGAGGTGCGAGGAAGAAACAGAGGGAAGTTCATCTATGAAAATAGACCAGGAAGTTTTGACCTTGTTGAGTACCCAGTTGGAGCATTTATCTGAGGATGAACGAAGGGAGGCAATCAAGTTCCTGGAAAAGGAAAGTTCAGTATTTGCCAAGAATACAGAGGCCCTTACAAAAACAGACATAGTCCAGCATCGGATAAATACTGGCGACTCACCCGCTATTCGACAACCACCTAGGAGGCTTCCATTAGCAAAACAAGAAGATGCCTCGGCAATGATAGACAAGATGCTACAAGATGGAGTCATTGAGGAGTCGACGAGTCCCTGGTCATCGCCAGTAGTTTTGGTTGCCAAGAAGGACGGAACATTAAGATTTTGTGTCGATTATCGAAAATTAAATGATGTCACGAAGAAAGACAGTTACCCATTACCACGAATTGACGACACGTTAAGCACGTTGGCAGGCTCACGATGGTTTTCTACGTTAGACCTTAGGAGTGGATACTGGCAAGTGGGGCTTCATCCTGATGATAAGGAGAAGACAGCGTTTTCAGCAGGCAGTGGTCTTTATCAATTTACTGTGATGCCCTTTGGACTTTGCAATGCGCCAGCTACCTTTGAAAGACTGATGGAGTTCGTGCTGCGAGGGCTAACCTGGAGGACGTGCCTGGTTTACCTTGACGACGTGCTTGTTATGGGACAGGACTTTACAGAACATTTGAAAAATCTTCAAGAAGTATTTGGGCGAGTCAGGAATGCCCACCTGAAGTTGAACCCGAAGAAGTGCCTGCTATTCCAGAAAGAAGTCAAATTTCTTGGTCACGTGGTGTCTTCGGATGGAATACAAACAGACCCCGACAAAATTTCTGCTGTACGAGATTGGCCAAGACCATCTAACGTTCATGAAGTACGGAGCTTCCTTGGCCTCTGCACTTATTACAGGCGCTTTGTGGAAGGGTTTGCAGAAATTGCGAAACCATTACACCGGCTGACAGAAGAGAAAGTGCAGTACCAATGGACACCGGAATGTGAAACGGCATGGAGAAAATTGAAGGCAGCTCTATGCACTGGTCCTGTGCTAGCGTACCCACAACGGGAAGGACTTTTTATTTTAGACACTGATGCCAGCAATTCTTCGGTCGGATCTGTGCTGTCTCAAATCCAGAATGGGCAGGAAAGAGTGATCGAGTACTTCAGCAAGGTGCTGTCCAAACCAGAAAGAAATTATTGTGTAACCCGGAAAGAGTTACTGGCCATCGTAAAATCAGTGGACCATTTTCATAAATATCTTTATGGAAGACATTTCAAGATTCGGACCGACCATGCTGCATTAAAATGGCTGTTGCAGTTGAAAACCCCTGAAGGTCAACTGGCTCGTTGGATAGAACGGTTGCAACAGTATGATTTCAAAATAGAACATCGACCTGGAAGATCTCATAAGAACGCAGACGCTTTATCTAGAAGACCATGCAAGGAAGATTGCAAGCACTGCCGCCACGTTGAGAAATTGCAGGGTACGGTGGCTGTCAACACTATTAAAATAGAGGTTCCGGACGATTGGACAACCGAAGCCCTGAGACAAGAACAACTGAATGACACAGAAATTGGGGCTATATTGAGAGCAAAGGAGAAAGGAATTCGACCAGCGTGGAAGGATGTTTCGGATAAGGCAGTTGGATTGAAGGCTTTGTGGGCCCAATGGGATTCACTCAAAGTTATGAACGGGCTGCTAAAGAGAGCTTGGGAAAGCCCGGATGGCAAGGAAGTTGTTATGCGTCTAGTGATTCCCAGGTGTCGAGTACCGAAAGTACTTCAGGAAGTGCATAATGGAGCATCCGGTGGACACTTCGGCGTTAATAAGACCCTGAATAAAGTACGAGAACGATTTTATTGGGTAAATAGTCGTCAGGATGTAGAAGCTTGGTGTCGCAATTGCAAAATTTGTGCAGCAAGTAAGGGACCGCAGACTAGAAGTAGGGGTGCAATGAAACAATATAACGTCGGAGCTCCTTTCGAGAGGATTGCGATCGATATAGCCGGCCCATTCCCAGTAACCAAGGACGGTAACAAGTATATACTGGTTGCCATGGACTATTTTAGTAAGTGGCCAGAGGCATATGCAATTCCAAACCAAGAAGCAGTCACTGTTGCCAAAGTCTTGGTAGATAATTTGATATGTCGGTTTGGTGTACCCCTGGAGCTGCACTCAGATCAAGGGAGGAACTTTGAGTCAGGGGTGTTTCAGCAAATCTGCAAGTTATTGGAGATACACAAAACACGGACCACAGCCCTTCACCCGCAATCAGATGGAATGGTGGAACGACATAACAAGACCATGAAAGAACATCTCTCTAAAGTGGTTCATAAGAATCAACGCGACTGGGATCTCCACATACCGTTCTTCCTCATGGCATACAGAGCTGCTATCCACGAGTCTACGAAACAAACACCAGCCCGTGTAGTATTTGGACATGAGATCAGACTTCCGTGTGATTTGATTTTCGGAACACCAGGCAGAGAACAGTTTCCTGTGAACAGCTATGTGGATGAAATGAGTGAACGGCTAAGAAATGTTCATGAGCTGGTTAGAGACCAAATCACCATAGCCAGTGACCGAATGAAGGCTCGATACGACCGTAAGGGTAGTTCAGAAGGGTTCAAGGCAGGAGATCTGGTTTGGCTGTACAACCCACAGCGGAAGAAAGGGAAGTCACCGAAACTTCAACCTCCTTGGGAAGGACCTTATACTGTTATTACCCGAATTAATGATGTCGTCTATCGTATTCAACGAAACAAAAAGTCCAAGATGAAGATCGTACACTTGGATAGACTGGCGAAGTATGTGAAAGAGGCTGAATTGCCTGACCGGGACGTTCAGGCTTAAGGAGGGGGCAGTGTAATATGTTGCACCCCTTAAAATTTAAGGTTATGTTACTAAAAAGTAGGCAAACTTCAACAGATCGAATGTCTGAATGAATGTAGTGTATCTGCACCTACTCGAAAAAGAACCTACCAGAAGATTCCAAAGTGACATCTGGAATTATCGAGAGAATGGTGGCATCATCACAGAACAATCGAGATCTGTCATTTTTAGGTATAAAAGACCGATCGCATTCTCGGCGAGTAGTTCAGAAAGTTCAGAAAGTATAGAAAGTGAGGTTAAAAAGATAAACAAAGTGATAAGCATTCAAACATTGTGATTTTAGTCAGTAAAGTGTATTTAAATTAATAATAGTATTGTGAAGTATCCAGTAAATATTTAATAAAGTGTATTAGTGGACATCTCTTGTTATAATTTTTGGAACCCACGGAATTTGCGAGGGTGGTTTCCTAAGGGTGGAAACACGTCACAATACTCTGAAAGCCGTCTCCTCATAAATCTACCCACCAAAAGAAGGTTTCATCAACAATACTAGCCATTGTAGAAGCTTTAAAAGGGCAGTTTTGCAATGCACTCTCCTAATGAATATCTGAACGCACTCACCCGTACTTCCAGTAACAAAACGCATTCAATGGCAAACGTGAACCAGGTAGTGCTATTATGCAACCAGTTATACTCTATTAATATCTACTGGCGAGAGACGGTATCAATAGGCTCAAGTGCACAATAAAATTTGGGAAAATAACGAAAATTAGTACATAAATTTCTGGCCATTATTAAATGTGAAAATCGACCATAACAATTTACTAAAGCATGTTCGGTTAAGTCCTCAAATTTTGATTCAAAGAATCTACCCTTGAACTATGGCCTATTATTAATGGTCCACCCTGTATATATTCTTTAACTCTTTTCATACTCAATGTGTATAAACCTATGCTTCATATTTTCCTCACCCTGAAAAATATTTATTAGATAACAGCGCCTAGTTTTCGATAATTTGTGGATTTCCAATTTTCTATACTTGAAATGAAATCACCCTGCATTACTGAAAGTAAAGTGAACCAATTGAAACAATTTCTATATAGTACTCGTTAGCCATTTCTATTTGCTGTAGTATATAAGTTACATTTCGCTATTTTGAATTGACAAACCAATGTGTTATGAATACAATGGTCAACACTGCATTGCAGTATGTACCTATATTGTGGTGTAAAATACAAAATTAAATTCACAAAGCGTTAAAATAAACAAAACTGCAAATCAAATTCACTTTCGCGGAATTTGGTATATATTAAATGCTAATTGTGTTACTGAAACAAGCCAATGAAATAATATAATAGGGCAATTTTTTAAATAAATCACGTATTGGTTGAAAAACATTAGAGGTGTTCTGTAGTAGGAATATATATGCCAAGAATAGCCAATAAAGATAATAAAAATAAACGACGTAGCTAACGAAAACTGTTCCGAAAGTTTTTCCGCCCATAAAAATTGATTTTCTGTCTCAAGAGAGGAATAAGAATATTAGCAAATCTATATAGAAAGTTTTTAGGAGGCCTGGATTCGGGAGACCTTTGTCTGCGTATAACTTACATTAATCTACGATATTTTCAATTATCCTACGAGAATTATTACCAAATCTAAGAAAAATACATGTGTATATTAGGCATAGATGACATTAAGATTTCATGCCTAGATGCTAAATTCTTAACTAAACGTAAAAAAAACAAGTTTTTATAATTATTTAGGTGTACTAAAACGAAAAAAATAAAACTAATTGTCTTAAAAGCTTGTCGCACGCGAGAAGTTCATATAGGCATTAATTTTGTTTGACAGAGATTGTACGTATCTAAGTATGTTTTTTCTATTCACGCAACAAGCTTTTAAGACAGTTAATTTAATTTTTTTCGTTTTAATACACCTAAATAATAATAAAAGCTTGTTTTTAAAGAGTTTTTTATATTTAATTTTATTTTAAAATTTTTAGTTACGTCTTTATTATTTTTAGTTTTATATTCATCGCGTCGTTTTTATTTAAAAGTACCGGATCCTCCGGCATTTCTTAGAATGCAACGTCCGAGTGAATACACTATCCGATCAAATTATGATTTAAAAATCTAAAAAACACACTTTTTAGTACCATATTATTGCATTTTCACCGTGTATCCAAAATTTCAGTTCAAAATTGACTTGCAAGATTTTACCCAAACATGCTAGCTGACTAACATGCAAACATGTGAAGTTAAATAAAAGCTTATGAAAAATCTTTTCAAAGTGAGAATAAATGGTGTACTTTCAAATAAAAAACAATTACAAAATGGCATTCCTCAGGGGTCGGTGCTAAGCACTACCTTATTCCTTATTGCAATAAACGATATTATGATTAACACCTCACTTCCAGTTCGAGCCAACTTGTACGCAGATGATTTTGTTATTTACTGTAAAGGAAAAAATATCGAAACTTTGGAATCACAAATTCAACTGACTATAAACAACATCGTCACCTGGACGAACTCGTCTGGATTTAAACTGTCGTCTGAAAAAACCAGGTGCATACTGTTATCTAGAAATTATCAAATAAGACAACCAACATTAACTCTAAATGGTGAAATACTACATTCCTCAAGTAATATATGATTTCTGGGAGTCCTCTTTGACCAGAAATTAAATTGGAAAAATCATCTTGACTTTCTGGTGCAAAACTGCTCAAAAGGTATTAACCTACTAAAGGTACTGTCACACCACAGCTGGGGAGCAGACATGGTAAGTCTGTTAACCATATACCGATCCATAATAAGATCAAGAATCGATTACGGTTTGATAGCTTACGGAACATCCAGGAAAACTTACCTCAAGACAGCGAAATCCATCGAAAACAAGGCACTCCGAATAATTACTGGAGCCTTTCCAACAACTCCTATAGAATCCCTCCACTGTTTATTAGGCGAAATGACTATGCAAGATCGAATAATGTCAGCATCACTTATATATGCCTCTAAAACATCAGTTTCGACCAACAACTTCAACTACGTCCATACCTTTTCAAACCGTTTTAAAGTTATTTATGACCGAAATCCAAACATCGTTCCCCCTTTTACGAGAGAATAAATAGATACCTCACTTAATTAAACCTTTCCTTCCCCACCACAATCCTGCCTACCATAACCTCTACTACAGCTCCATGGATTCTCCCACCGGTTAAACTCAACACGGAACTCTCCAAATACAGGTAAAAAAGACACTCATCCACAAATAACTTTGAATGCCTTCCGTCAACTTTCTACAACATACACAAACTCGGAGTTTATCTATACCGATGCATCCATGAATCCTGAAGATCATAGCGTAGGTTTAGCAATCGTTATGCCCAACGCCACGCTTAAATTTCGTCTACCAGAAGGCAGTAGTGTTTACACAGGAGAAATGTTTGCAATTTACCAAGCCATTACAAACATAATGAACAATAACAAACAAGGCAACTACATTTTATGTTCAGACTCGCTAAGTTCCCTTCAATCCATCAGGCAGTTATATACCAATAATCCGATAGCCCAGTTGGTTCAACAGATGGTACATCAACTAAACTTACAAAACGTCAACATAACATTTGTACATGTCCCGTCCCATGTTGGCATCCCGGGTAATGAAGCAGCCGATGCAGCAGCTCGTGACGCAGGAGCATCTCCCAATGTGCAGATATGCGAAATATATACGCAACCCGACCTAGCATGCGTATTCAGTAATCGAATCAGTGATCAACGGCAGCAGAAATGGCATAACACAAACGCAAAACTTAGAAATATTAAACCAACGGTTACTAGTCTATTAGCCCTACCACCAAACCGTGGACACAGACTAAAACAAATCAGATATTTCACTTATGACGTATCATGGTTTAGATAATAAATCAACTCCCAGCAGGTACCAATTTGTGTCGTGATCTGCGCATTGTCCAATCAGTCTTAACCAGCGAGTATAGTCACAGGAGGGACCTTATGATGCGTAAAGTAACCTAATAAATACTCAAAAAACCACTTAAATGTATAACAGTAACAACTCTAACCTTCAATACAATACGCCACATTCCAAAATAATTAATATCACCGGTGGAGCTGTTGACTACTTCCATCTCTGAGATTTCAGTACTAAATACTCGCTCCTGTGAGATTATACTCGCTGGTCTTAACTTCCATGTCAACCGCACGATTTCTCTGTTTATGTCTTCTGCGCAGAATCCTGGCAGGTATACGTCACATCACAAAAAATGAAACTGGTAACATAGGGAATACTATTGAGTGAAACATCTGATTTGTTTTAGTCTGTGCCGTGGAGAGCAAGTAAAAATTTCCAGACTACGTCTAGGACATACACGCTTAACACACGAATACTTGCTAGCTAGAGAAAACCCGCCTATTTGTGAATTCTGCCATGGAAACCTCAGCGTTCAACACATCCTAATAGATTGCCCTGAGCAAGAAGAGGAAAGAAGAAATTGTCAAATTGGATCTATAAGCGAAACCCTAGGGAACAATCTACAGAATATAAGAAACACAATAAGATTCCTGAAAAACATAAATATATATCATAAAACATAAACTGTTATATACCAATGGTTCTATTAATATCAGGTTGTAAAATTCCACATATAGTTATCTATTATTTTTACTGTACTAAATCCTAATATGATAATGTAATATTGTAATATCATATGCTAATAACCCTCCGTGGTTGATGCATTTATTCTAAAAAAAAAAAAAATCTTTTCAATAAACCCACTTTTTGGTGCCACATTATTGTACTGTCACCAGAACTGCACGTGTATGCAAAGTTTCAGCTCAACTTAATGTCGTTAAGTGGTTCAAAATTAACTTACAAGATTTGACCTAAACATATTAGCTAACTTACATACAAACAAGTTAAATAAAAGCTTATAAAAAGAGTTGCATCATGAGGCATTTGCTTGATCTGTGCAATATACAAGGTGGTCATTAAGTCAGTTGCAATATTGAAAGGACAACTAATGTGGTTATTTTAGGAAGAAATGTTCACATGAACTCATATCCTCAATGGCGTAGTTTCTAATTACAGAGTGTTCAATTAGAAAAAATAATTACACAGGTCTGCGAGGTTTTGTTGTTGGGCAAATGGGGGTCATTTCCGAAGTAATTTTTCGCGCTGAATCCGAATCTACTCTAAAGATAGGACCATCACGCCAGGATTTTGATATATTTGAGGTTAAGTACTTAAAAAATGGCTTGTTTGTCTATTTTTGAGGTTATCTATAGGATTCAAAAAATGTTTCAGCTTATTTGTAATAAATACCATTCATCATCTTTAAAATTAACTTTCAAATGGTCATCTATGATGTTTCCTTGCAAAGCTATAGCCATTTTAAGGTGACATGAATTTGAAACCATGATCTCTTACAACTCAAGGTTCGAATTCAGCGCGAAAAATTACTTTGGAAATGACCCTCAGCTGCCCAACAACATTCATGACCTCTTTATTCGCAGACCTGTGTTATTATTATACTCTTCGCAAATACGATAACGAAGAGTATATTGTATTTGATCGGCACATTTCTAAAATCGTAAATATCGCTCGTAGACAAAAAATTTTCATACCGTGCGTGTAATTTCCCATTAGGCATGTACATTCACGTAGCGCGAGAGATTTGACAACACCGGCAGCCGTAAATTCGTCCATTGGTGGAGCATTCCAGCTCTGTTATTTCATTGCAGCCAGCTGGCACGCGCGATGTTGTAATTCTTCTCCCCATGGCTAGCCCGCGACTACACACACGGTATCATTGTGTTAGTGAACGAATTCTGAACAACTTTCAAAATGTCCGTCTGTCCGTCCGTCACGTTTCTTGTAAGCACGATTACTCAAGAAAGAAAAATCCGATTGTATTTAAATTTGGACAGTAAGTTAGTGTTAGCTAGAGGAAGAACCATATTGCATAAAATCGATCGGTAAATAAAAATGTTATTAATGATTTAAATTTGAAAAAATTTTTTTTTGATTTTTATGTTTTTGTAATTGAATAGAAATTTGGTGGAACGATATTTGATTTTGATATCTAAATATTTATATATTTTACAAATATATTTCATAATGTAATATACAACCGTGAAAATATGATTTTAGCTTTAAAAAAAATGAACATAATATTAAATTCAACCAGCACATTTACAACACGAGACATAAATTGAAAATTACAGAAAAGCCTATAACTAAAAAAGCAATAGGACAGAAAAACCATACTTACCTCGGTCCCAAATTATATGATATTATACCCGATAATCTAAAACACATAAACAATATAAAAATATTTAAAAACAAATTAAAGATGTGGTTGTTCTCTATGCAAAATAGTGTAATAGAAAGTATAATTAAAAATTGATTTCTACACCGTGATACTGTTTATGTTTATTATTATTAAATAAAATTAAATCTCTAACCGATATTCCGTTTTCTTTTCTACAGAACTTTATTTACCTTGTCTTAATAATGGTTACTTATCCCTTCTTTAATACAAGTCAGTATTAGTAATAATTAAAATTAAGATGCCTTGATTTACCTACTCCAATGTTACTACTACCGTTTTTATTTTACACCTTTTGTTTTGTACTTTGTACAATGTACATCCTCACGAACAAGTATTTCAAATACTTCAGTGAGTATTTCAGTATATTTACAATTGTGTATTATTACATTACTTAAGATTAATAGGAAATCAGATTGATTTATTGGTATTTGCACTTATTTATTTTTTTAGTAAATAGTTTATTGATCTATTTGTATTTGTATCTGTATTTGTATTTTGTATTTATATTTCCTTTTTTCGTAAATATACTATTATTATTATTATTATTAGCTCGTGTCTTATAATGCAAAAATTTACATTTTTTTACGTGTAAGGTGGTGGTACAGTTCTTACGCTTTTAATTGAAATTGACTCGGAATCCAAGCGTCCCGGGTTCGACATCCAAATGGGGTTTGGTATGTTTTTTTAATTTTTACTTTATTTTACACTGAGTCTTTTACCAACTAAGTTCGCACTATAAAATTAAAGTGTCTAAAACTAACATTATTTACAAAAAACTGCGAAAAGTATCCTATAGAATGTGTAACAATTATATAAAAAGTTCAGTGAACAGGCGAAAGCTTGCTTTATTTATATTTCGAAAACCTCTTGACTTATTTTATTGGAAATTGATTCACAACGGCAGTAATTCGAGAATTAATTTAGCACCAATTTAACAAAATATGCCATTGGAGCACGCAGGTTTATATACAGTGTGGACTATTAATAGTAGACCATAGTTCAAGGGTAGATTATTTAGATCAAAATATGAGGATATAACCAAACATACTTTAGTAAATTAGTGCTGTGGAAAAAGATACCAGGTGTCAAAACTGTATTTTTTTTGCAATATCTCAACTACCTCTTTACCGATCTTCTCTCAATTGGGCAAAGAAATATTTTTTTAGCTAAGAAACAATAATTTAAATGTCACATCATGCTAGCACATGGAGGGCGCCTCATGGGCTATACCTGATGATGAATATTTTTTTCTCTTCTATTTTACGAAACGTTGTGGCATTTTTGACTAGAAAATCTCATGCAGGAGTCATATCTACGTAAAAATGGTATACTTGATAGAACTTGATAATTCCTCTTTAAGGTCAGGTGGGTGAAAACAATACACAGGTTGTCAGTTTTTCTATATTCATCTTAAATGCATCAATTTAGAAAAAAAAACTTTAAGAGTTAACTTCGAACACTTCTATCTCCTAAGCTATTATCTTCATCAAAAAGATAAAAAAAGCTCTCGTTCAGCTGAGATGATTCTCTGTTAAGTTATTTATCCTTAAAGCCAAGAAAAATTCTCAAAATACATTAAGTGTAAAATGTTTTAGATAATGCATCGATCACGGTCAAAATAATTTGAGAGTATACATAATAGTTAGGACTAACAAAAAACACGATTTGGAATTTTAATTTTCAGTTTGGAATTTACTGGAACCAAAAAACGGGCACTTTTTTGTGTAAAAAATCAAAATTTTTACTTTATTTTCCTTGTATTACTTTTGATTTTGCAGATATCAAAATTTGGCATAGGAAAATTTTAAGCTACTGTACTAAGCTTTAATTTGGTTCAAGCCTCATCTTAAAAGGTTTTTTAAACCAGAGTTATGACTGTTTGAATAGCGCGACGTTTTCAGGGCTACGTTCAAATGCACCTAACATTAACTGTAACTCGGCAACGATAAGCCTGAACAAATTTTTATTTCATGGATTTCTTTTTTGTTTCATAAGCTAACTTTTTTGTTATGACAGACTTTTTCGAAAATGTGATCCTATTTAAGTAATTTGCTTAAAACCTTTGAAAAATCAGAATTTATTACTTAAAAGTCAACGTTTTCAACATCCTGTAACTCGGCGAGTATTAAAGCGAAAATAACGTTATAGGTGCTTTATTGGGTAGAATTTGACGATCTACATGTTCCAATAGTCACTTTTTTTTTCTAAACCACTGAGTTGGGGTGAAACTCACTCCCAACGAAAAAGCACCCTTATTTTAATATTTCATATTTGAGCGATTTTGAATTAAACTATCCAAAAATATTTGAATTTAAAACTACTATAGAATGAGTCCGAAGTGAGATCACCAAGTTACTGTACTATAAGGGTATTAACGCAATACCTTTGAGAGTTCAATTCATCAATATCAAAATCAGAAGCACGAGCATGCGTAAATCATATTTTTACTATCACATGGAAAAATGGGTGAAAAACGTATAGATGTAAGAACTAATTTTTTATTATTAAGAGCTTTTTTTATGTTTGTTGGATATTTTGCCACTGTAAAAATATTTAAAAATGTTGATGAAATAAACCTCTACGCCAAAAGGATCAGACAGAGCTTTATTATATCATGTTACACGTACTTTGTTAATGTATGTTATGGTATAGTTATAGAAACTAAGTTTTATTTTGACAATCAGGGGCGGCTTTAGGCACGACCGATGTAAGCTCTTGTATATGGCGCCGATAAAGGCGCAAAAATGTCGAATACCCAAAATATCACTTTTGCAATTTAGCAAAATATTAAGAATATGCTTGCTCAGATCTACAAACGGCTCTAAGAAATGGAAATTCATGTGATACTAGTGAGTTATATGATGCACTAAAAGTAAAGAATATCTTCCCACGAAACACTCGCCTTTTTTAGAAGTTTCATATTTTAAACTGGAAATTTGCGTCAAAAACATGTATATTTCTTTAAAAATTCTATTGACAATTGCAGTAACAGTAGCTTCCCGAAAGGTCATTTTTTTATACTTAAGTTAATTAAAACTTATTTAAAGTCGATGCTAGCGCAAAAAAAATTGCCTAATTTAGAGGTGTCTTGAATTGAAGACGATGTAGCGGCTTCTCTCAATTATTTAAACTTAATTAATATATTCGCTCTTCAGAAAGATAGAAAAAGAAGTCTACAAATTATTGTGTTTCAGTGTCTCTTCCTATGTAGTTGTAGCAATATTTAATAGTTTTTACCTTGTATATACAGTATGTTTTCGCTTGAAAGGTAACACCCTAATAACTTTTTCTTTTTTGTTAATTTGAATCGAATTTTATTTAAATATGGAACAAATTAGGATCTAATTATGACCAGAAAAAACATTCGCCTCCTACAAATGCAAAGCCACCTGCGGTACCAAAATATGCGGAGAAAGTCAAAAAATCATATTAGGCATATTTTTATCGGAAAATTTTGTCGATGAAACTTGTTGAGAATTGCCCAAAAACCTTAAGTCCAAAATTTAATCAAAATGAAAAAACATATAAATTTTGATTGCAATAATGTTCGAAGTCCGAAAATATCATTTTAATGGGTTTTTTTCCTTAGAAATCTGTACTGACAATTTTGTTTGAAATTAAACCAAACCTGCCAGGTAGTTGTTAAGCAATTTACAGTTTTTTTTAAATAATTATTTTGGATAAGGTTTTTAGAGAATTCTGAACAAGTTTCATTAACAAAATTTTCCGTTAAAAAAGTATTTTTTTGATTTTTTCCGCATATTCTAGTACCGCAGGTGGCTTTGCATTTCTAGGAGGCGAATGTTTTTCTGGTCATAAGTAGATCCTAGTTTGTTCTATACTTAAGTAAAATTTGATTCAAATCTGAAAAAAATAAAAAGTTATTCTCGTGTTACCATTTCAAGTGAAACACACTGTATAGTGATGAATACATTTTGAATATGAATCAAGATAATATTGAACACCTCCGTGCAAAAGTTCCCATTATTAAGGATTGGGGGGGCGCAAATTTTAGAGATCGTTTGCACCATCAGTTCTGCCTAAAGCCGGGCTTGATGACAATTTTAAATAATATTTAAATAAGAAACCGCTGTTTAAGGAATCAATACTCCCACATCCAGATTTCCTATCCAAGTCTCTTGCAATAACCAAAATGTTGATACTATATTTGTACTCCAAGAAATAACAAATTCATAAGAACTTGAATAATACAGTATTTGAAATCATCTACCCCAAAAATCCATAAAACGATGTACCACATCGGTAGTAGGGATGGCTGATGTCAAAACCATTTTGTGATCTTGTCTTCTCGTACATACATTGATTCTCAATTTTATGGACTTTACTTGCGTGTTTTACCTGTCTAACCCTATCACCCCCCAACCCTTCAAAGGAATCAGATCAAAATATAATATAGTTCAAGATCTCGTTATAGTACGTAGGTGTGCCAAATTTCAAGTCAATATCATAAACTGTTCCAAAGTAATTATACGAACAGGAAAAGTTACAGAAAGAGCGACAGATAGAAAAACGGACAGACAGACAAACCGACAGACAGAATATATTTTTGCTCAAACTTATAAACTCGATGCTAAATGACATTCAAAGCCCATTTGATAAAAAAAAATCATTTTTTTTACCTTTGTTCTACTTACATACTACCACGTGAATGTGGAACTAACTAAGCGATTAGTTCTCCACGGTACGAGTTATATGTACATATATTATTATATCTGTCTCCGGCGTTAGTCCATGTAGATAAAAGAACAAATAAATGTATTACCTGTATGTTTATAGATAATAAAAGTAAATTCCCACTAGAGGTTACTTGTATTTTCGCAAGCGATGGAAGTCACTCTGCCGTTGTTGGACGATTCGCCCGGTTACCCAGTTTTAGTGGTAGCCGCCGAAACCGCCTAGAAAGTTTCCCAATTTCTCGATAAAGTAAAAGATTACGATGATCAAATTACATCAACTGCGATTCCTTGGCGGGTAAGCAGCAAAACAGAGCCATGCAGAAACGAAACTAGATGTAAACATCTCCGGTTTATCGAGGTTTTTACATAATCGTTGAATATTTTATAGGATACGCTCCGTAATTTTTGGAAAGTAAGTTATTTTCTTAGATATAATTGCTATATATATTTTTTTGATATAAATCATCTCCAGTTAATGTTTGGTTGGCAAAAGCTCTATAGTAGACTATACCCAGTATTTTAATTTTTGTAAAATTTTACCGTGTTCATCTGTCTTATTAAAATGTTTGATAACTTCTATATGTATTATAGAAAAACATTATTTTGGGAATTCAGAGGATAATTTTCAAAGAAACCATTCGTTCTTTTCATATACTATTCATCCAAGTCTAATCACGTTAGTGTATATCAACAAGAAGTCCCCCCTACGAGACATCTTTAATATATTTGATATCTAACATTCAATATGGAAAACAAGAAAATAACCATACTTTCTGTATACTGATGATCTGAGTCTAGTCGTGGTGGTATATTACAACAAGTCTCCCTTACGAGGCATCTTATCAGAGCACTTCTTACTATTTACTTTATACTTTAGTCCGGCCGAAATAGGATTTGGGGTCGACATCTTTTCTTCATCAGATTTTTTTGTATAGAATTCTTGCTTGAGGTCTACACAAATAGACCAATCGGAATGGTTTTTTTGTGCGAAATGTCGTTTACCCGCAATTTTTTTTTCTTAAAGTATAGTTTGGGATGTCCACAAACATATGCCAACTATCCGCATGAGTGACAGGTAGGGCAGCACACTTTAAATTAAAAAAATCTTCAATTTTTTGCCATTTTTCACTTTATTTGCAATATAATTCGTAAATGAAGCATTGTTTGAAAATATATCAAGAGATAGACAAGTTGAAAAAATGAGAAAATGGATTTTGAACATTTTATTATTCTTGACATTTTCCCAGAAAATTTTTCGTTTAAAAGCTACAGACGAAAGAACAATGCTACTTTTCTATTTTGTGATTTTTTTTTAAAGTGAACAAATATTAATACGAAATATATCATCGGTATAATGTAAATTATGTTTAAATATCCAGTTGAAATAAAATATATTTGCAGACCTATATATAATTTATATGTACATGCGTTTCATGTATAACTTAACAGAATAGAATAGAATAGGTTTATTTAACAAATTGTTCTACTACAATGTAATTGTTAAAAACTAAAACATGATAAATGAACTAACCCCCACATTAAGTGCTATTTAGAGCAATAAATATATTTTTGTGTGACCAATGCACGCTCAAGTGCTCTAAATAGCTCTTAATGTGGGGGCCTAGTTCATTTATCATAATGTTTCAGTTTTTAACAATTACATTGTAGTAGAACAATTTGTTAAATAAACTTATTCTGTTCTATTCTATTCTATTAAGTTATACATGAAACGCATGTACACTGTACTATGCATAAAATAAATAGTCTGTGAAAATATATATTTGTTTATTTATTTTCTCATCATTTTAATACCTCAATACCTGAAAAGTTTTATTATTTTTTTTTATGTTTAGCATGTAAATTATACATAGGTCTGTAAATATATCTTATTTCAACTGTAAAGTAGACATTTAAACATAATTTACATTATACTGATAATATATGTCGTATTAATGTTTATTATATTCACTTCAAGAAAAAAATAAAAAAATAGAAACGTTGCATTATCCTTTCATCTGCAGCTCTTAAACAAAAATTTTCTGGGAAAATATCAAGAATAATGAAATGTTCAAAATCAATTTCCTCCACTTTTCTATCTCTTGATATATTTTCGAACGATGCTTCATTTACGAGTTATATTGCAAATAATGCGAAAAATGGCAAAGAATGGACTATTTTTTAATTTTAAATTGTGTTGCCCCACCTGCCACGCATGCGGATAGATAGATAGATAAATAGATTTATTAATTCTGTATGCCAATTACAAAAATTGGATAGAATAGGTCAATATACAAAAATATACAAAATACAATTAGAAATAAATATACAACAATGAACTAAGTGTAAAAAAAAACAATACAAACATATAGCATAATATGATTTATATGTAATTAAAAGATAGCATGTAAGAAAAATAATTTATACATTGTGTTAATTATGATTTATAAATTCAGTCAGATAGTAAAAGCAATTATCGCATAGAAATCTCAGTAATTTAGATTTAAATTGTCTTATGTTATTTATTAATTTTAATTCAAAAGGCAGTTTATTAAATAGATAACTACTGGCATATTTTGGAGATTTTTTATAAAGAGTTAAATTACAATGATTTATATAAAAGGTACTGCGGTTGCGTGTATTATATTCATGTTTAGCTCCGTGTATTGGTAATTTGTTTTTTATGCTGTGGATATATGTAAATAATTTATGTAAATAAATACCAGTGACAGTAAGCAGATTATTAATTTTAAAAGTGTCACGACAAGAATCACTGTACCCCATATTAAAAACTATTCGCAGCACTCTCTTTTATATAACAAAAACTCTTTGTAGGTCCACACTTTGAATTATATTGTATGATAACTTTGAATAGAATAAAGCATAGTATAGTACACATCTATCAGCGAGGTACGATCCAAACTATTTTTCAACATGGAGATAGCAAGGCACGACTGACTCAGTTTTGCACAAAGTTGATCTACATGGTTGGTCCAAGAGAGATTTTCATCTAATAATATACCTAAAAAGTTTGTATGGGTATGTGTGCTTGGTTGATTACCATTTAGGGAAATTTTTATATTTTTAGAAATATATTTTGATCGCGTTTTAAATAGGACTTATGATCAGCCTGTTTTTATAGCACCGTGTATTAAATTGGTAGAGTGTTTTATTAGCTAGTTCTTCTTCTTCTTCGAGACTCTTAGCCGAAATAATCATTGATGTGTCGTCCGCATATATGAAAATTTTCCCGTAGTTAACATATTCGGGTAGATAGTTGGCATATGTTTGTGGACATCCCAAACTATACTTTAAGGAAAAAAAATTGCGGGTAAACGATATTTCGTAAAATGGTCCTTTTTCCATCTATTACGACTGGCCTAAAACAGGAAATCATAACGCGGACACTCACTTAGTAGGTGGGGGAACATATTTATATGCACTTTTCTGCAAAATTGGTCGGGATGCTTATCAAGTCATTCTCTAAACGTGTGTAGTCGGTCATGGCAATCCGGGTTGCAGCGGCGCAGGGGCAGCCATTTTTGTTATATGGCTCAAATAATTCTTGAATGTGATGCTTTTCCATGACATCCAATCAAAAAAAGTTTCAGACAAAAATTTTTTAGTTTTGTGGGCTCTACATAATGGCACTATGGGGTTTTAGTTTTAAAGGAGTTTAATGGGGTTTCTATGGGATAACATGTTTTTTTATATAATCAGCCCCGATTTTTAATGATGGATTTCTATTCTATGCCGAAAATATCAATCTTTTGCTCTTTGCAATTTTTTACTCCGAGGCCAGTTTGCGCCAAAAATTTTTCAATTTTCAATAATTTTTTACGGCGAAAGTATGCGCTCTAGAGAAAATTGTAAAAGAGAAAAGTTGTTTCCTTTTTTATGTAGAATATACATATTTTTTCAGATTTTTGTTTTGAAAAAAAATTTTTTTGCCAAAACTCGAAATTTTTTTTTTTTGCGAGAAAGAAAGATTTTGAAAATTTGTATTGTTCAAATAGGCTTCCATTACTCTGGAACCGTATGAGATATTGACTTGAAATTTGGTACACGTATGTATTTTAACGAGGTCTGGAACTAGATTATATTTTGATCTTATTTCGTGGAAGGGTTGGGAGTAAAAAAGGGTAAATAGGTAAATCAAGCATAAAATTGGTATTTAGTATATACCTGGTGACTCAGCCGACACTCTTGTAACTCTTGAACGGGTGCATTTTTTTCAAATTTGGTGTAGTGATAGGGGATGAAGTTTTCAATTATATATATGATGTAAAGAACCAAAATGGCTGACTTCTGGTTACGATGCAATTGACATGAAAATCAAATTTTTAAATGGGATAACCTATATATTTTTGCATATTTGGATGCTACTGGCCAAAATATAGGTGATGACCCCAAATATTATTTTGATTTCCAAAAAATGCAGATTTTTTAAATTTTTAATTGCGTAAGGAATATTGTTTCAAACATTGAATTTGCTAAACTTTTGAAATTTTTTTTGTGGTACAAAAAGTGCAAAAATCACTATTATTATTAATTTTGTAAAGTTCTGTTCCATAAAGTGTTAGCAAACCTAATATAAGATGTAATAATTTGAATCTAAGATTTGCTAATAAATTTTTAAACTTTTGTAATTTTTGGGACAGAGACAAAATGAACAATGCAGAGATTGCATCGTTTAAATATGTAAAATTATGTGCTCAGAAAATTTAGCAAATTTACAGAGTTTTTAGAGGCAATAATTGAGACTTTCACTTTTGAGAATTTTGTCTTCGAGTTATTATCAAAAACATAACAAACATAACAATTTTCAAAAAAATCCTTTGGATTTATTTTCCGCAAATTATTTTAAACTTGCGTTTTTTACTATTTAAACAATGATCCGGACTTTGAAAACAGCAGCAAAAATGAGTTTTACTCTGTTTATATCTTACTGAATCATTTCTGAAAATTTAAGAACTTTTGTAATTATTAATAATTTTTCGACTTTTAATGTCCTCACTGACTGGACAATGATCCAAGCCTGATCATGTCAGTATATGTACAGAGTGTCCTACTTAAAACTCCCGGCGCCAGCGATATTTGAATTCTGTAAAATGTGTCTACTAGAATATACAGTGTGTTTCACTTCTCGTGAAGACACCCCTGTATCTTTTTTATTTGTTGCCGAATTAATTTCAAATTTTTATCAGCCATACAAGTCCATAAGGTGACTTTATTCAACACATAAATGCCGTCTAAATCTAAAACGCCGGCCTACTGCGATAAAAAGAAAATGTCAATTTTCGGGAAATCATAGTAGGCTTAGAGATAGACAAAAATTTTGTTAACAAAAGTTGCTCAGAATCACTTGATATGCCCCCCTGTAAAATTTTGTGAAAATCGGAATATTTTCAAAAAATAATTTTTTGTTTCACTTCTCGTGAAGACACCCCTGTATCTTTTTTATTTGTGGCCGAATTAATTTCAAATTTTTATCAGCCATACAAGTCCATAAAGTGACTTTATTCAATACATAAATGCCGTTTAAATCTAAAACGCCGGCCTACTGCGATAAAAAGAAAATGTCAATTTTCGAGAAATCATAGTAGGCTTAGAGATAGACAAAAATTTTGTTAACGAAAGTTGTTCGGAATCACTTGATATGCCCCCCTGTAAAATTTTGTGAAAATCGGAATATTTTCAAAAAAATTTTTTTTACTTATTTATTATATTGCGCCCCTTTCCACTAACCCACCCTCAAGTGTAATACACTTCTCAATCCGTTTTCTGTTATTTTTTACAACTCTTCGCAGTTCTTGAGCTGTAACTTCTAAACATGCTTGCCTTATCCTCTCACAAAGCTGCTCTATATTTTGAGGTCTGGTCATATAAACTTTGTTTTTAATGTGACCCCAAAAATAAAAATCCATTGGAGTGAGATCAGGTGATCTGGGTGGCCAATGTATTAAAGGGCTATTTCGTCCTATCCATCTTTGGGGAAAATGTTCATTCATCCATGCTCTCACTACTACGGAATTGTGGATAGATGCTCCGTCGAGTTGAAAATACAATTGTTCCAAAGGAAAATCAACAATTGCATTCCAAAGATCATTATTTAAAAATTCTAGCAAATTTAACGCATTTATATTTTGAAAAAAGAAAAACGGCCCTATTATTGTTTCGTTAAAAATTCCGCACCACACATTTACTTTCTGGGAATATTGCCTTTTACAAATTATTATCCAATCAGGATTTTCTACTGCCCAGAACCTAGAGTTTTGTGATGACACTACCCCGTTGGTGGAGAAAGTTGCCTCGTCCGTGAAAATTACTTTCTTCAAGAAGTCTCTATTGTTTAAATAATTACCTTGGATCCATAAACAATATTCTAATCTTCTCTCTTCATCACCTTCCTCCAAGGTATGTAAAAATTTTGGTTTAAACGGTTGTAGCTTATGGCGTTTTAAACATCTCCAAATTTTTGATGCCGACAAATTAAGGTCACGAGCCATATTTCGAAGACTGGTAGTGGGATTGGCGTTAAACGCCGCTAATATAACATTATCATCTCCGTGATTTCGATTAAGATGTACTCTCGGTTTAAGCACATTGCCAGTTGTATTGAACAAGTGACATATTCTTGCTACGGTACCATGGTGTATTTGTTGTCTTAAATTAAATTCTTCTGCTGCTTCTCTTGAAGACCGTACATTTTCACCGACTATCTTTATTATTTTAATTTTTTCATCAGTAGTTAAAAGTATTCTAACCATTATGAGAAAAGATATGAAATAAGGAAACTTTAGTATGAATAAAATTATTAAAACAAGAAAAACTAACAAACTCCACAGAAAATAACAACAATCACTTCTGTCATGAAAGCAATGACGAAATAAATAAAACAATACATATTGACAGTTAATTTCACGGCACTCTTTACATTCAACGCAATAAAACCGTCCATGTTCCTAAATTTCTGAGCCGATAAGGAGGAAGGATATGATGGAGAGTTACTCCTCCAGAAGAGAGATAACAAAAAGAAAAAAAGAAAAGATATTACATTCAACTTGATATGTAAAAATAAAAAGCCCTTTTAGTGTTTTATTGAATGCTGATTTTTGTTCACAACTTTCATTTGTTGGAAAAAGTTCTCTTTATGTGCTCTCTTTTTTTGAAAATATTCCGATTTTCATAAAATTTTACAGAGGGGCATATGAAGTGATCCTGAACAACTTTTATTAACAAAATTTTTGTCTATCTCTAAGCCTACTATGATTTCTCTAAAATTAACATTTTCTTTTTATCACAGTAGGCCGGCGTTTTAGATTTAGACGGCATTTATGTGTTGAATAAAGTCACCTTATGGACTTGTATGGCTGATAAAAATTTGAAATTAATTCGGCCACAAATAAAAAAGATACAGGGGTGTCTTCACGAGAAGTGAAACAAAAAATTTTTTTTTGAAAATATTCCGATTTTCACAAAATTTTACAGGGGGACATATCAAGTGATTCTGAACAACTTTTGTTAACAAAATTTTTGTCTATCTCTAAGCCTACTATGATTTCTCGAAAATTAACATTTTATTTTTATCGCAGTAGGCAGGGGTTTTAGATTTAGACGGCATTTATGTATTGAATAAAGTCACCTTATGGATTTGTTTGGCTGATAAAAATTTGAAATTAATTCGGCCGCAAATAAAAAAGATACAGGGGTGTCTTCACGAGAAGTGAAACAAAATTTTTTTTTTTGAAAATATTCCGATTTTTACAAAATTTTACAGGGGGACATATCAAGTGATTCCGAACTACTTTTGTTAACAAAATTTTTGTCTATCTCTAAGCCTACTATGATTTCTCGAAAATTAACATTTTCTTTTTATCACAGTAGGCCGGCGTTTTAGATTTAGACGGCATTTATGTGTTGAATAAAGTCACCTTATGGACTTGTATGGCTGATAAAAATTTGAAATTAATTCGGCCGCAAATAAAAAAGATACAGGGGTGTCTTCACGAGAAGCGAAACAAAAAATTTTTTTTTGAAAATATTCCGATTTTCACAAAATTTTACAGGGGAACATATCAAGTGATTCCGAACAACTTTTGTTAACAAAATTTTTGTCTATCTCTAAGCCTACTATGATTTCTCGAAAATTGATATTTTCTTTTTATCGCAGTAGGCCGGCGTTTTAGATTTAGACGGCATTTATATGTTGAATAAAGTCACCTTATGGACTTGTATGGCTGATAAAAATTTGAAATTAATCCGGCCACAAATAAAAAAGATACAGGGGTGTCTTCACGAGAAGTGAAACAAAAAATTTTTTTTTGAAAATATTCCGATTTTCACAAAATTTTACAGGGGGACATATCAAGTGATTCCGAACAACTTTTGTTAACAAAATTTTTGTCTATCTCTAAGCCTACTATGATTTCTCGAAAATTGACATTTTCTTTTTATCGCAGTAGGCCGGCGTTTTAGATTTAGACGGCATTTATATGTTGAATAAAGTCACCTTATGGACTTGCATGGCTGATAAAAATTTGAAATTAATTCGGCAACAAATAAAAAAGATACAGGGGTGTCTTCACGAGAAGTGAAACACACTGTATAAATGACTTCAGTTATGATTAAACATGGTTATTTACACATTGATGTATAGATGGCGTTGCGACGTAAAAATAATTTTTCGATCCTAGGAGCGATGAAATGAGTTGCATGAGATGAAGAATTATATTCTGAGCAACTTTTATAATATGAACAATTTTCGAAAAATCACTGGTTCTCGAGATATTTGAACTTCAATATAATTTTTTTGAATATAAAAATCGTCATAACTTTTTTAAAATACATTTTAGACAATAAGTCCTTTGGGACATTTTTCATAGTGAATCAGGCTCATTTAGATGGTAATGAAACATTTATTTCAAAACACAAAATATTTTTTTTTTCAAGTAAAACAAAGGTGGGCTGCAACTGCTATTTGGAAATTAAAGATTTTGACATTTTTGTTTATTGTGTATTGTCTAATTTTTGCGTCATGTTTATGTTGTATGTTCTACTAAATTTTACACCATAAATTGTAGACATATGAAAAAAAAAATGAAATTTTTGTTACTTGAAAAGTTACATTGAAGTTCAAATGTCTCGAAAACCAGTGATTTTTCGAAAATTGTTTATATTAAAAAAGTTGCTTAGAATATAATTCTCCATCTCATGCAACTCATTTCATCTTTCCTAGGATCGAAAAATGTCTTTGTATCGCAACGCCATTTATACCTCAATGTGAAAAATAACTATTTTTACTCAAAACTGAAGTCATGTATATATTCTAGTAGATACCTTTTACAGAATTCAAATATCGCTTTTGGTTATCGAGAAAATGGCGCCGGAGGTTTAAGTGGGACACCCTGTATATCAACAAGGATCTGCGAGACATCTTATCAATTCCTTTCATACACTTAATATCCAGTAAAATACTGGATAATCGTATTATTTTGTAAATTTAACGCACATTATTTTTAGAAGAAAATACATGTGGCAAAGAATCCCAGAAAGAAAAACAGGAGAACTATTTCAACATCATAATTGACCTAAATTATTTTTTCAATGAAACATGTTAGCTTTTCCTTATTTGCTAAAACATAATAAATGCAATACTGCTATTTTAAATTAATTTTGAATTATAGAGAAAAATTACATATCAAAAGTTACATGATAGGTATATAATGGTTTAATGGACTCATCCATTAGTACGTATGTAATTTAATCATAAATACCATTAGGAGTTTGCAGCTGTTGATAAATAATGAATTTTTGTTCCATTAACCATTTGTATAATTAACTATCACATCCAAACGCCATTAAATACGATCTTTAGTTTATTTAGTATAATATCAGTTACACAGAGTTAAACTTACTTTCGGGAAGTATAGTAGTTATAACGTTACGCACTGAACATTTATATACGTAATACAGAGATTAAGCCGAAAACTCAATTTTTCTTTTTGACTCTTATCGATTCTTGCGGGTTTGGTGGGGTGAGCACAATATCTTCTTGGGGGGGGTATTTATAAAATTTTTATAGAAAAGCTGAGGAGAACGTATATACAAATTCCCTTGCTTATATGAAAGTCTCTTTTTAAATATTTAAATTGGCCGCGCTGTGTATGTACAGTGTAAATATTATTCGGTGTCCGGTCAAATGTATGATCAAATTTGCGTGTTAACTAACCCCAGGATACTTTAAACCTCAGGTCAAAGTGAGTGTTAAACCCGCATTCGCTTATCCACTACATTTTATGGAGTAGGTTAGGAAACCCTTGAATAACCTGAAGTTGGTAACGTTTCCTGCAAGAGTTACCAGAGAGGTTGATTACCATTGGTCGAAAAGTGTGTGTTTCTTTTTGTTAGTTTTTCAAGTGTTTGTTACTAAGTTAAATTTTGTCCCTTTTGTTCCTTTTTAAAAATAATAAAACACAGTTTTGCTGATATTTGTACAATCTCCAGCAGTTAACATAGTGGATTGTGTGAGTCGGAAAAAACCAGACTATTGTTTGATGCAACTAGATTAGTTCCCCCCCCCCCGTTTTCGGGGATGCTGAAGACCGTGGTGGTGGCAGAATTTCTCGTTGGGGTAACCCACCCCCGCAAGCGGCAAAAATCCACCCCCAAACGGGGGTTAACGCTTATTATAATTGAGGGACTCTTACTTGGTGATCCCCCGTTTTCGAGGATGCTGAACACCGTGGTGATGATGGAACTTCTCCCCGGGGTAACTCACTCCCATAAATGGCCAATAACAATCCTCCAAGAGGGTGAGAGAGTGTTCTCATCATACCCCCAGACAAAGCTCCCCCCCGTTTTTGAGGATTCTACACAGGAAAAAAAAACATTGAGATGTCACCTCGATCTCATCAACAAAGTAGTTATCTTCATTTACTGTGGAGCTGAAAAAAGATGATACAGGGAGAATATTTTTGTAAATATTTTTTTGGGTTTATATAATAATTAAAACATCTGATTAATTTAATTATAATATATTATATAAAATATTTTTATTGACGCAAACAATTTCTGCATATATTGTTACGTTGGCTTTCTTAGATTATAAAATACCGTTTTTTTTTCTATTTTATTTTCGCTTGCTTAAAACTGGGAGGGAATCCTTTTTGTCCAGTGGTGCGAAGAGAGCGCTCTCATGGAGGGTGGTTATTGACCGTTGAGGGGGTGGGCGGATGTCAGCCATGCGTCCCAGGGTCCTCCCTATAATTGGCATGCTCGAAAACGAGGGATTAATAGGTTAGATTCTGTGAAACATTACCAAAACGCGTTTAACACCATTGGGGGGGGGGGGGGGGGTGTCACCCTAATGAGAAATTCTGCCACCACTACGGTGTTCAGCATCATCGAAAGAGGGACTACATTGGTTGCATCAGAAAATAGTCGGATTTTTCGGGTTTTTTCCGGCTCACACAGTCCACTAATAAAACAATTACCAGCTTCGTAAAATCTCAATATTAAAAACAATCGCTTCATTGGGGAAACTGAATGATTTCTACAATACAATAAAATAGACTTTAATGTCTGCTTTTTAACTACATTTGGTCGAAAGCTTTCATTGTTTTTTTAACAAGAAATAATTTTGATTTTTCATGTAACTATCCGCAAGAGACATCGTATTTTTAAGTTAATCTGGGGCTAACAGGCATAACTTTCACTTTGTACTTGAGTTGAATTAACTTTGACTTTAATCCAAGGTTGCTTTTAATCTGAACCAAAATAAACACTATTCTGGAGTTAGCATTTAACCCTGTACTGTTAAACCGGCCTTTAAAGCATGAGTTAGGTTTATATAAAGCCAACTTGAAACTGTGGCGTGGTTTTAAAGCTTATTTTCTGGTTTTGTTAAAGTTAGTTTTAGTGATATATCTAATCGCGCAGATGATTTATCTTCAGTAGAACTTAAAATGAGTAGAAGTTGTAGTCGGACATGGCAGACTGCGAATGCCTATTTGATTAATATTTTACACGAAAACAGCACGATTCACCTTCAATGGGTACTAGCCGGAGACCGAGTCCTTCGAAATATGCAAAATAAAAGTGGTCTATGCAACTCGCGAACACACAAAAACTGAAGTCATATTCTTATGTAAAATGATCTGCTGAATTCGAATATGGAGGTCGCGATTTGATTTGGAATTCCGAAATCGGAGAAAATTGCTTTTTCCACTTTTCTCTGAAATTCCGCGAAAATACAATATTTTATGTTTCTCACCCTATAACTTTGTTAATAACAATTAACTCGGCTTGAAAATTTGGACACATATATTTCGAAATATGATGAATCGATTGCCGTACATAAAATTATACTAAACATAAATTAACTGGTGGAAAAAAAATATTTTCGCCCGAGTTCACATAAATTTTTCAGTAGTGACATTGAAAAAGACTGTATCGAGGAAACTTTTTTATTATTGAAGATAGAGTACTAGTATAAACGAGTGAAATGCAGTTTAAGGTATGAATTAATTATTGAAAAACATAAAGTCTTTGTTTACAACAGTTTGGTGGTCATAAAAGTGTAATAAGCTTGAGCGTTGTACGCGCTGCATTAAATTCTGGGTGCACCATGCACCAGATAGCGAGAATATGAAATGACATGGCATGGCATTCGTTTCCAGATGTATTCATAAAGTAATATTGATAATATTATACTGGGTAATAGAATGGGCTCATTTAGCACTTTTTTTTGTTTGATTATCAGAAATATCTTAAAATTCTAAGACCCTGTGCAAAAAAATAGAATTTCGTGAGATCTGTAAATCGCCTAAAAACAATTATAAACATGGACCGCACCCGCCTTGTCGAATCTCGACCGTGACATCTCTTGATAGGAACAAGCTAGTCACACAGAGAAAGACTCGACGATCTCAAGCGGAATGCACGAGCTTTGATATGTTGCGCGACCGTTTCGTTTCCTATCCTCTGACGTCACGATGTTGGTCGCACCGCGCTTCTAATTCCCTCTTTAGAAGTCGTATATTTCGAGAACCACATATCGAATTCAATCAACATTGCCTAATTTTAAATAATACTTTATCCATAAGAAGTAACAACTACTAAATAAAATTCATTATATGAGCCCATTCTGGAGTAGCACACAATAAATACATTTTTATTCGATATATACATACTTACCTTCGCATAAACAGCTTATGGAACAAAGTACATTTGCTTTAGAACAGGAACATGATTTGTTACAAATCAGATGTTTGCACTTACAAAATGGTGTTATGTTTAGAAAATCTGGCTTCGCATTAATTGTCATCGTGATTGGCATTATGTTGCTGTTTGTCTTGTGCCATCCAGATTCAAAAAGGTTTGGTATTTTTGGCTGAGTGAATTGGGCAGTTTTGTAAAAAAAAATGTACAACGAATTCGGAATAATTTTAGAAGCACATTCTTTAGTAATTTCTATGTTATCAACCGCAGATTTACATAACTGATTATCTGTTTTTAAGACTTTAGATGGTAGATGTCAGACTTTAAGTGACAAGAAGAATTGGTCTGTCCGGCAACATCCTTCGTATCTGATGACTGAGATGTGCTCTCTTCTAGCACGTTCAGCAATTTTATTATTTTTGCCGTTGAACAAACATAACTAGACAATTTTGAACCCCTTGCAATTATTAGTAATTTATTTCCGAAATGTTACTTTAATTTCTTTGAAATCTCATCTGAACTTGAATATGATTCAGTCCAATAGATGTATTTAGTGGCATCTGTATGAAGAAAGTGACGAATTTGAGGTATTGTTAAAGCTTCAGCATTTACCAATAAAATTTGTTCTAATTTTAATAAGGCTTGCAAAAACAGGTCTTTAAATTGAAGAATATTAGCTTTGTTTTGTTTCTTTGAAGTATTAGTTTTTTTTTTAAATCTAACATACATGAATTGTGATATTTCAAACCATTTGCTGTAATGTCTATGCAACTGCCGCTGAATTGAATTCTATATAGTATTTCCTCGTCGTTTAACTCCTTAGCTTTCTGTATAATTTCGTTTTGCCGGTTAAATGACCCTACATACAGTTGCTTTCGATTTCCTTTAATGTCGCGTTCTTTATTGCAAATAAGACATTTTTTAGTAGTGCCTTTATTGTCGGAATTTTTCATAGAAACATGTATGTCTTGATAAAAAAACCTCATATACGATCTTCTACACTTCGCGTGATAAGCGGGATTCTTAAAAAAAATCCTTATTTTCCAACTGAGCTCCCGATGCCACTGATATATTGTCCGATTTAAATGACGCCGAGTGTAATAGTTTTGTATAGTTTTCTACTGTCAAATTTTAAACAGTTTCTGAAGTTCCTGCCTGACACACAAAACAGTGATCAAAGTCAATGTTGACCACAGATAGAGCTAAAAAATTATATTTAGGAATGAGCATATGTTTACATTAAAAGTTTCTCACCCGAACTCCTCATGTTATACCAATACGGTGAATCATAAACCACTTGAAAATATTGAGAATATTATGTATTTTTTTTTAAAATAACAATGTTTACAATAATGTAAAAAAAGTAACAGCAGTGAACTGTAACACTCCTTACCCACATAGAACGTATTAAAATGAAAGCTATCTGTTGCCCGATACGGTTAGGGATTACGAGCCAGAGCGCCGTGCGTATAATTCATGTTACATGGCCTTTATCTCACTTAATATACATTTTATGAAAAAACGCTCCAAATAAAAAACTTTCTCATTTCATTAGTTACAGCTTACTTGATTACAGTATGCAGTTATGTTGAAAAATAAAAAAGTTACCTCGATCCACAGTTTACCGCTATAAAGTATACAAAAGTACTGTCCCTTTCATCAATAATTATTTATTTTTCAGTCATATCAATACATATATTGTTTTTGCGTACACCGTTCGAAAGCGAAAGGTTTGAGTATTGCAGTACTAAAATATCAATTTTTTTATGACAACGAATAACAGATATAGTGGGAACAGATATAGTGGGAACATTAAAAATGCGAAAATAGTGATTTCCGTAAAAAGCACGAAAAATTGCAATTTTTTCCAATTTCGCAATTCCAAAATAAATCGCGACCTCAAAAATATGTTTTGTGAGGTTTTTTATATGAGAATCAACTATCTGTTTTTGTATGTTCGAGAGTTGCATAGCATGTGTCGAATACAGCTCTACAGTATACCACTAAGATTAATTATATAATCTGTATACATTTTATTTTCATTTTTGAAATAGATATTCGATGCCAATAACGCCTGACTGCAACTATCATTCGTTTCGTAGACATGCTATTCCACATAAAAGAAGCCATAGTGTTTATTAGGTATTCGGCAACGTCTGACTGCAAATTGTATTTGTTTTGGTAATAGTCTTATTAAAAATACCGTAACAACGTTTTAAGGTGAAATTGTTATATCATCTAACCTACATAAAGTTCGCTCGAAGCTGAAAGACGCACTGTATATTGCGGTTTAGATATCTTGTACATCTTTGCACTTTTATGTTCTTAATCAAAAATCTTTGTAACATTTTTCTCCAAAGTCACAATAACTTACAGTCTATATAAAATGATCTGAACAGTCAGAAATATGTCGGCATTTACTGTGCTAATAGCTACCATTGCTCTAGCCATGCATTCGATGGAAAAAAAAATGATCTGATGATCACCCTGTGTGACGGAGATGACCTAATTTCACTAGGAAGTGTTCTACCATGCTGTTTTGCACATGTTTTGTATTTTGCATATGTATCAAAGATTTTAAGTTCAATAGAAAAGCCCGACTGCAGCTTTTATTCCATTCATAGTACCTCAATAACAAAACTGATATATCGTCTAACCTGCGTACAGTTCGCTTGAACCTGAAAGATGAACTGTATTGCAGTTTAAATATATTGTATATTTTTGTTTGTTCTTAATCCAAAACCTGTTGCCTCTAAAGTTATAATAAAATATAGTTTTTGTGCAGCCGTACGTGAAATGAGTATTTCGCGTCCTCAAAACAGTCCGAGAAATTCAATTCAAACTAAAAGTCACTTTTATAATAATTGACGTTTAAGTCATTTCAAAATTGACAATTCTAAAATATGACAAACAAAAATTACTCGCTGTAACATTTTTTGTATATCCGTTTGGATTTTCCTGGTATTAAATCGGCAAGCGCCGAATATATAATACTTTTTAACTCTGGAGGAGTACAAGAAATTGAAATCTCATTATCGCTCTCAAACATTTTTACGATTATTCGAGAACTGTCAAGTACCTATACATTGAAAATATACCGTTTCCATAGAAACGCTCTGACGTTAAGGCCACCGTGTTTATTTAGCAAAATATAGCATAAACGGTGGTGTCATTTTCACCATCTATACTAACTATAATTTACGGTTGCACAAAAAATAGTGTTTATACCATGGCCGCGAAATTTTTTAGCGCCCTCGAGATTATCTTGCCTCGGCGGCAAGCGGCCTCTGCGATAATTTTTCTCTCGGTACGTAAAAATGAATTTCGCAGCCTTGGTATAAAAATAACTATTTTATAAACATGACACATGATTTACATCACGTTTCTGATAATCACCCTGTATGAGGGATATGATACAATTTCATTAGGAAGTATTCTACCATGCTGTTTTATATATGTTGCAAATTCGAAATGGAAATTTTTAGTCCAATAGAAATGATCACATTTAATAAATACTCGCAATCGGCAGCGCCCGACGGTAGTTATTATTTACTTCATAATAGCATTATTATTAAAAATACTTTAATGATATTTTAAGCTAACATTGTTATATAATCTAACTTACATAAAGTCGGTTCGAACCTGAAAGACCATCTGTATATTGCGGTTTAGATGTCTTGAACGCCTTCAAATCAAAAACCTCAGTAACATTTTACTCTATAAAATATAAGAAAACATAGTGCATATAAAGATGAGAGTTTATACGCTTCTAACGATCACCCTGCATGAATAATATTATTCAATGTCAATAGGAAGTATTTTAACACGCTGTTTTATATATATATTCTAAATTCTAAAGAAAATTATTAAGCGCAACAAAGTCTATCGTATTTAATAGATATCTGCAGTCGGCAACGCCAGACTGCAACTTTATTTATTTCATAATAGTCTTACTAAAAATCCCATGTACCATATTTGAGGGTAAAATTGATATAGTATCTAATCTATACAAAGTTGACTAGAAAACACCCACCCTCCCACACCCTGTATATTGCGGTTTAGAAATTTTGTGCGTTTTCTAATGCTCCTTCAAAATATTGGGTGGGCAGTTGCCTATCCTTGCCCCCCCCAACCCCCCCCCCCCAAATTACGCCTATGTCAAAAACCTTAGTAATATAATATTATACTCTAAAATTAAAATAAAAGCTGTTTCACACTCACACGCATACGCACACGCACGCGCACACACACATACACAAACAAATATATACATAGAGACAGACAGATATTTTTTATTCGATATTTGAATTCAGTCTGTTATGAAACGGAGTTTTGTACATTTTTTTTATACGATGGTGATTAAACATTTTTGTCCCTCTCTAGAATAATGTGACAATACAATTAGAATTTTTTTATGGATGGCTAACAAATATTTAAGCAAATCAAATAAATCATTTACACTAAATTAAAATTAAAACCATTAAACTCTACATCAAATCCTTCAAAAACTGGTAAATTTCAACAGACAATATATAAGAATAAACGGTGACATATATTGTGAAAATTAGTGCGAATGGTTCCCAAATTCAAATTTCTATACGTTGTGATATGAATGAACATATTAAAAAATGCCATGTATATCAAGAATTATTGCTTCCACGGTGTTTTCGATTCACTGCATTAATTCCTTTGGGAATTTCCCGCTGTGAAATATATGTGTGGGCTTTAACAGTACAAATTTCGTTTTCGGCGGTTCACAATATTCTAAACATATTACTTGAATATGTGGCTAATATATTTGAAGTGCAAAATATTAAAGCTACTCTCGAACTGATAAATAATACAAAGTGTTTACTATAACTCTGACCAAATCTTATAGGCTTATTCTACTATCCAAAATAATGAAAACATTTCTGTACAAATATGTCCGAAAATACTTTCTAAAAAAGTTATACGCCATTGATGTTTTTAACAGCGTGTTTATTATAAAAATTGATTATAAACAATATTAAACAAATAGAGGAAGCATTATACTCTTCGCCATTTTACTGAACTTTTTATTTAACTGTTACATATTCTATAGGATACTCTTAGCAGTTTTTTGTAAATAATGTTAGTTATAGATATTTTTAATTTTATAATACGAATCTAGTTGGTGAAACACTCAGAATAAAAGGTAGTAAAAAAAAATATTCAAAATCTATCTGGGTTTCGAACCCAGGACCCTTTGGTTCTGAGTAAGCAAAGCAAACATATATTTATTTAAAGTTGCATCTACAGTGCCTCGCCGGACCCTAGCCCTGAGTCAGTGAGACAACCACGGTGCGTAGCGCCGTGGGGATTATAGGACTGAACAAGACATGACCAGTTTGGCTTAACAAGAATTACAAAAATAGTTAGACTCCTAGCTGCCTACGGTAGGTTTAAAGTTAACAATATGATTTAAACCAATCTACAAAGAGACTTAAAAGTAACACTGAACACCACTTGGCAAAACACTTAGAAATTTGGGATGTTGACACGGGAAAAAGCTGAACGAGAAAGCCCGTTCGAGACAACTGCCAGCCTGGGGGTCCCCCTGCCGCCAGGAAAATGTGGTGGATAAAATTTAAGATTTAAAATGGTTCTGTCAATAACGTAAGAACTAGACCACCACCTGCCACGTGAATAAATGTAAATTTTTGCATTATAAGCGACGAGTTGAAATCATATTTCCGCGGCTGGATATTATATTATGAAATTGATATTAATGAAATATGTAAATAGATATTAAAAGTAAATATCATTTCACCAGATTTCTATTGAATTGCAAAAACAAAAATCAATTTTTTTTTTCAAATTTACATAATTAATAACTTTTTTATTTGTTGATCGATTTTATTCAAAAAGGGTTCAATAAGGTTCTTCCTTTAGCTTACACTAACTTACTGCCCAATTTTTAACCCAATTGGACTTTTCTCTCTTAAGTTATCGTGCTTATAAGAAGTGTGACGGATGAACAGACGGACATTTTGAAAGTTCAGAATTCGTTCACTACACAATGATATGACATTTTTTTTGTCTATGAGCGATATTTTCGGTTCGAAATTTTGAATAATAAGTTACCTCAGCACCTGTGCGTTAGGAATTGGATTCAGGTATATCAGTGATTTTAAATCCCCGCATAGAAAATAATATAAGGGATTTCAACCAGGGGAACGTGCTGGTTAAGTACTTGGTTCTCCCCGTTCCTATACATATGGCTAGATTTATTAAATGTTGATGTAAATGCGCAGAATTGCCACCGTGTAGGTATAGTAAAAGGGATTTTGCCAAAGCAATGTTTCACAATTGCTGTCGCCTAATTAAAGAAGATAATAAAACCGTATTAGTTAAAAACATATAAATGTACCGCCGTACGCTAGAATCTAATGTTGATACTAGGTTAGGATCGAATGCCTTCAACACTGCAGTTTTAAAACAATCAACTACGCCTGTAGTAGGTTATGTATTAACATTTTAAAATGAAATAAAATTCACTTTATCACGATGTGTTAATTTGTGATGCATGCCGTACAAAAAATGTTATGTTGCCAGTAGCCTATTGGGTTCTTATATTTAATTATCATAAAAATAAACATAACACGCAGCACATATTAAACAGAACAGGAAAGTAGGTGTTTTATTAAAAATTATTTTTTGATTTGCTAGATATGCATAACATGTTTTAGTAAGAAAGTAAGAAGCATTATCGTTTTTAGGTTAAATTTATTACCAAAAATACATTGTAGCTGGCAATATGAATATTTCACCATTTCGTCGTTTTTCTGAATGTTTCAGTATATATGCAATATAATATTATGTCTATACGAGAGCCGTCTCTAGCGCAGAGATAAAATTTCCGATCCTGGATATAAATTAACACAATACGATTAAAATAATTGATGTCTTCGTCTTTGAATTGGCAAAGTTTGATTTGGTTACGTTTATAATTTTACAGCAAGAGTACTAACAAAAGAGTACTAACAAAAGGCTAAAAAAATGAACTCAAAAGGCTAAGTTTAAATTCATTATGGCTGATACCGGTAAATCAATACTCTTATAAATATTGACGCGTGTATACAATTTCATTAATGTATCCCAAAGTATAAGAAATAAGAATGGAAAAATATGGTCACGGTTTTCGAAAGCACCTCTGTATTTATAATTACGGATTTTGGTAGAATAGCAATAAATATTATACAAGTTTTCAATCCTCTAGCCTAAGGGTATCATATTTCTACTTCATGATTAAATATATAACACTAAATTAACTTAAAGAAAATTCAAAAGTATTTATCAAGTGCAGAACGATATATGGAGATTAGTTAAGTAGTTGCGGCAAAGATATCATAAATGATGGGTACTATAAAAGCAGTCAAGGAAGTTATATTCTGTAGTTTCGAGACTAAGTTGAAGAGCGCAGCTGTCAACTTTTATTATTATTACTTTGCCGTATGTGAAATAGTTCCCCTTCTTACTACTGCAGAGAAAAACTGGAAAATGGCATCCGCTTAAAATTCACTTCACCTAGTCTGTAGCCATATTCCTATATATTAGATGAATTTCAAATTTCATCTGAAAGAAACAATGTCAGACAATATTATAATTTACATATTTATTGTATCACAATAAAAATCCAGAAAGTATGTACGAAAGAATTTTAGTTTTTTTTAACCTAATTCTAGGATACAATTTTATAATATTCATTATAAAATTATACCGCTAAATTAGACAGCCGCACTCGCCTGCTTTCCATTCGTGAAAAAAAGTACCACTTTACGCAGTTGTTGCGTAAATAACTATTATTGCAGAAGATGCACCTGTTATAAAAATTTAAGATTATACTAAGAAAAACATATTAGTTACTTCAAGTTATTAGCTAAAGTTGTCTAGAGTCAAAACATTGTTATATTTCGATAATAATTGAAGAATATGTTTTAATATGGCAACTTTTAAATTTTTTACCTGTGCCTACCTTCAACTTTTACAATTCAATTATGACAAGTTGAACTCCTTAATTTCCACACAAAATATCCGATTTTATTTTTTTCAACTAGGTCTCCATTATCTTTGATACACTATATGATTTACCAGTGGTATCAATTATAATTCTGCTACTGAAGTACTACAAATACCAAAGCACTTGAGTACTATCTTGACACACATCATCTGGAGTAGTTTGGTTTTAGTAATTTCCAGATGATGCCAAAATGGATGGCGAAATGCATGTCTAGTGACAGTATTCAAGAGTAGTGTTCAATTCTTTTCGTGTTTGTGGAAACTACTTTAGAAGTAGTAGCATCACACCGAATCTTCCAATCCCATCGCGGAGAATTATTATGCTATTTAACATTTCTGGAACTATGTACCTTTATAGAATTTTAATTTAAATACCACCTGAAAATAAAAAATCCGTAACTCTAAGGTTGGGAGATTTCGGTGGCTGCTCTCGACAATCACTTTCGAGACCTAACCGCTTCAAAGGACGAGTGCTGATTAAATTGTGTACTGACGTTCCACCTTCAAAAGTTTTCTTCTATAAAAAGAAAAATGATTCAATGATGCGATTATTGAATATCCTACAACTCATATGAATTTTCTTTGAACATTATTTCTTACACTTAATTATATAGTTATTATTAACTGTAGTTAATAATATAACTCTTATTCTGTGTAGACCACCATATGCAATTTTTAGGAGGTATCATATGTATTATTGGTGTTTTAATTTGCGTCACTGATAATTTTTCTTTTAAAAAAATTACGCAATTTATATTATGCAACGAGTTCCTTTCAATCCAATAAAGTTGTTCCATTTTTTTGTTTTCATCCCCATCATCACATGTATGTAATTCGGTTGGAAGATTTTTGGAGATGAAGATTTTTAAAATCTGTTCTTGAACAATTTCAAAGATATATTTCTCACACTATTGTGGAAACCATAATAACATTCTGATTTAGTACAACACATTTACTTTTTAGAAATGTTTCTGAGATTTAATAACCTAGTTAAGATTCTTTGTTGACCTAAATTTGTAGTTTTGAGATGAATAATTGTTTCCAAATAGTATTACCCCCTTTCAATGAATTAAAATTTTTAAAATTCAAATTTTATCTACATTGAAAATGGAAACCAGAGCAAAAGACATCGGCACATTTCTAATATTTTGCTTTCATCTCCATTTTCAAATTCATGTAAAATTTGAGTTTTAGAGACTACCTTATGTCGATGATGATCTTGTCATTAGAATCTTCAAATCTTGCTTTCATATTTCTTACCCTGACCTGAGGAATATCGACTAAAATCATCTGTCAAACTATTAAGTTATTGAATCTTCCTTGATTTGGTTTAAGAACAGCTTCAGTAGAGTTAAAAGAATTTTTAGTATTTGCAACCGGTGCAAAAATTATGAGACGGTTTCAATTTCACTCTCAATGTAATTTTTGTTGGTCATGGTAGAATAACCTGATAAACTGATTTCGAATTTTAACTTATCAAACAAAGAAAAAAATTACATATCTTCTTTAGTAAAGTTTTTGCAGCGCATTCTTTTTGAATTACTAACATTTTAAATAATTATTTCTCTATTTTTTCTGGACAAAACAACTCGACCGTAGTCATAGTCGACCATAGTCAACAAATATTAGAATTATTACAATGAATTTTTGGTTAAAATAAATGACACAATTTTCATGTTTAGTAATTTTGTCACCAACTTCACTAAAACAGAGCTTTAGTTAAATACAATAATTCTCGTCCATGATTGATAATGCATATGGAAAAACCTCTGCCCAAGGAATCACTACTTCCATATCCAGATTTTTTATCTAAGTCACTCACAACGAAAAAATTTTGTATGTGAAAATAATGGTTTATGGAACTTTAATAATATAATATTTGAAATCCTTTACCCCAAAAACCCATAAAACGATACCCCACATCGGTAGGGAGGTGGGGGTGGATGAAGTAAAAAAACATTTTGAGGTTTCTGGTTCTTGTACACACCCTAAATCACAATTTTTTTTCATTCCCTTTAATAATGGGGTGGGGGTGGCTAATGCCAAAATTTTTTTTGAGACCTCAGCTTCTCTTGTATATACCAAATACCAATTTTATGGACTCTTACCTGCTTGATTTACCTATTTTCCCCAAATTTACCCCAATGTACCTCCCAACCCTTCGACGGAACAAGATGAAAATATAATCTAGTTTTTTTTATCTATTTATTTAACGTCGGCCTATTTCCGCTACCAGGGCCTATCACCGACGTCAGGAGACGAGCTACCCCCAACCTGGAAATTTTGCCGAACCTCTTCCCTTAAGAATAGTAGGGATCTTTTACTTGCCTAACATTTAATAGGCAAGGGACCGCCTGCTTTACATCCCCTCCGAAGGATGGTATATCCACTACGTAATCCTCGTCTGAAATTACGTAATTTCCGCGTATACACTGATATACAAGCCGCTGGAAGGTGGGACGAGAACGCTGTATTTCCCAAGATGGGTCACCCATCCAAGTACTAACCGCGCTCGACGTTGCTTCAACGAAATCGACTGATATTCACATTGAAGTCGCCTCTACGCTCGCCCCTTATAATCTAGTTCTAGATCTCGTTAAAGTACATATTTGTACCAAATTTCAAGTCAATATCTCAAACGGTTCCAGAGTAAACGTGCGCACAAAAGAAGTTACAGACAGACCGACAGACAGACATTTTTTTTCGCTCAAACTTAAAATCTCGACGTTTCATGATATTCTAAGCCTATTTGTACAATAATTTTTTTTTTTTTTTATCGTTACTCTACTTCCACTGGATGTGGAAGTAAAACTAAAGGATCATTTAGAACTAAATCGGCATTTAAATAAAGTTGATAATGCAGGAACTAAGGCACATTTATTTATAACAAAAAATGTTTTAAGTTGTAAAGGTAAGAGTTCAATTTACACTTTAAGATACATTGAATAGCAAAGAAAACCAAATGAAGTGTGCGAATGACAAATGAGACACACTGCATAAATTGTGATTTGTTATTCAATGGAGAGACAGACATGTGGATGGCCCATTTTAAAAATGTTATTCTCCAAAAAATATGTTCACTGTTTAAATAAATTTATTATTTCTTATAAAATTGGTAAAATAATAATAATTTTTCAGAAAATAATTTATCTTATATATTTATAGAAAAATAAATTAATGTCTGTCACAATTGCACTGTTTCTATACTTACGTCCTTACCTTCAATATTCTCTCCTACCACTTCCAACACAACACAAGTGTTAAGGAAAATTAATTAAAAACATTTCTCTCTCAGCGATATTTACAGTTTTCGAAATGTGTCGATCAAATGCAATTTTAGTATTTTTGAAAATTATAATAATAGATAGAGTAGTATTATTATGAGAAGATGACAGGGGCGGAGTTAACATGCGGGAATATTTTTACCAGTGGCAGAGCGTCATCTGAGGTATAGGGATGTGTAATTGCGATAAAAGTTTCGCGGTCAAGTAGCTATGTAATGTAGTAGATTAAAACTTTGCCAACTGTTACAAGTAACCTTTGTTCAGGAGAAGTGTAAGAATAGCAATTTGTACTAAACTTTGCCTAATAAAGTAATATTATTATTATTACCCCCGCCGCCACTCTACTGCAAGCCACCTCCGCCACTGGTGTCGACATTAAATGTCACGTAATTCGTTCTCAATGGCTTAGAATGATGGAGTGCACAAACTCGTTTATACGCATATTTTTTGCTGTCATCTTCTCATAGTAATACTACTCTACCTATAGAAAAAATGCATATAACATTTTTGTAGAGAATTCTATAATCTTTATTGTTTATATGAAACATAACTTAGATATTGCTAATGGTTAGCGAGATGCAAGCAAAAATCTGAATCGGAGCTTTATTTTTCCAAGATGGCGGCACGAGCGCAACAGATTGAGTTTGGGACTTTTGGACTGTTTACAGTAAGCCTTGTAGATTGTTTAAGGGGTCGCTTGGCCCTGGGTTGGCCTTTCTTCACCTCGACCTAAAAGGTCTTTTGTGAATTACCCTGCATCTAGATGTTACCCAGGATTCCAAGACTTTTTGCAAAGCTTGCGATTTTCCTGGGGGCTAAATTCCCTATGTCTTCAGGCGTTAATTCCGCCTGTTCTAGGTACTTTAGCCTAATGCGGATTAATACCTTGCATTCACAAAGTATATGTTCCGCAGTTTCGGTTGCAGCTTCACAGTATCTGCATTTGTCATTTACTGCCATGCCCATGTTCTTGAGATGGTATCTCAAGGGGCAATGGCCAGTAAGAAGGCCTGTGATCAGCCTTAAATCAGACTTTTCCAGTTCGAGAAGCCTTGTGGCATTCTTTGTAGAATAGGTTATAAACCTTTTTGCTTGTCTTTGTCCTGGAGTGTTCCTCCAATAGGACTCTTTTTGTTCCTTTTCCCATTTTAGGTCCTCCTCCGTTATGTGTCCCCTGGATGAGCCACAGAACGGTTCGGGTCCAAAAAACGGGGCTTCAGCCCCTTTTCTTGCGAGGTTATCAGCTAATTCGTTGCCTTCTATCCCCTCATGCCCTGGCACCCACATCAAGGTAACTTTGTTGTTTTTTGCTAGTTGCTTCAGGGATTGTCTGCATTCCCAGGCAATTTTTGACTCAAAGGTATATGACCCGAGAGTCTTTAATGCTGCCCGACTATCTGAAAGTATATAGATCTTTGCCCTTCGAGTGCCTCTATTTAGGCATTCCTGGGCGCATAGATCTATAGCATAAATTTCTGCTTGGAAGATGGTTGGGGTGTTACCAAGGGCTTTAGATAGCCTGCATTTAGGCCCTGCTACGCCCACACCAACCCCTTCATCCATCTTGGATCTGTCTGTGTACCAGATGTGTGACTCTTTCTCCAACCGCAATGCTCCGGCCCTGCCCGCCCGACGGCTTTCAATCAGCACATCAAACGGGCAGTCAAAGTCATATTTGATTGGCATTGAGTCAGTGGGTTTGGTCATAGATTCGAATTGGATTAACTCCAGAATCCTTAAGTGACCAACCAGGTCGCCTGGTCTGAATTTAAGTGCCTGATGCAGCCTTAAGGTACTAAGTGCTGCCTCCTTCCTCACATGCAAATGCAGAGGGAGTAAGTCCAGCATTGCCTCCATAGCTGCTGTGGGACACGAGCGCATTGTTCCTGTAGTCCCTAGACAGGCAAGGCGGTGCAATTTCTGCAACTTTCCTTGTGCTACTTTTTCTTCTGTTTTTGGCCACCATATGCATGATGCGTAGGTAACCATAGGTCTCACAACCGATAGGTATAACCAATGTATCATTTTCGGCTTTAGACCCCATGTCTTACCAAACAGCTTACGGCACGTCCAAATGGCCGTTGTTGCCTTGGTAAGTGTCCTTTCTAAATGTGAGTTCCAGGTGAGTTTTTGGTCCAGAATTACTCCTAGATACTTGACCTCACTGGAAAAGGTTAGTACTGTTCCATTCAACATAGGAGCTCTCAAGTTGAGTTTTCTCCTTTTGGTGAATGGAACAATAACTGTTTTGCTCGGATTGACACTAAGACCCTCTGACGAGCACCATTTGGATATTATGTTTAGGGCAATTTGCATGTGGTTTGAGATCATAACCTCATGCCTGCCCCTGACAGTAACGACCAGGTCATCAGCGTAGCCCTGAACGTTGAAGCCATAATTGCTCAGCTTATGGAGAAGATCGTCGACCACCATTGACCACAGCAAAGGCGATAAGACTCCGCCTTGTGGACAACCTCTAACTGCAGTCACGGTGGCCGACTCGTTCCCCACATTTGTGGTAATTATTCTGCTTCTTAGCATGGATTGTATCCATCTGATTGTTGGGGACTGTATTCCCCTTTTTTCCGCGGCTCTTTGTATGGATTCATAGGAGGTGTTGTCGAAAGCACCCTCTATATCTATGAAAGCACACAGAGCCAGTTCCTTTGCTGTAAATGTCTTTTCGATGCCTTTGACCAGGCCATGTAGAGCATTTATCGTTGATTTGTCAGGTTGATAGGCAAATTGTTTCGAGTGAAGCGGTTTCACTGTAGTGATTTCGCTTCTAATCTGTTGATCTAGTATTTTCTCCATTGTTTTAAGGAGAAAAGAGGCTGATGGGGCGATAAGATTTTGGCTCGTCTGGTGGACGTCTGCCTATCTTTGGGATAAACGCCACCGTAACTTCCCTCCAAGCTTGGGGAATATACCCAAGAGTGTAGCTTGCTATGAATATGCTTCTCAGGCATTGGATAAGTTCCTCAATTCCATGTTGAAGCAGGGCAGGAAAAATACCATCCCTGCCCGGTGATTTAAAGGGCTTGAAGGTCGATACCGCCCATTTAATTCTGCTAGGGGTGAATATTTTTCCAGCTAGCCTTTTCCCTTCTCTGGTAGGACGATGTGCATCCTCTTCCAGGAAGGCCTGTGGAAGTTCACCTTCGATTACATGGGAGCCAGGGAAGTGAGTAGCTAAAAGTACTCTTATGTTTTCCTGCTGACTCTCTGCATGTTGACCATCGGGCTTTTTGAGTAGCCCTATTCCGTTTGAGTGGTCTTTTGCAAGGACTTTTTGTAGACGGACTGCTGGGGCTAATTTATCTATCCCCTCGCAAAACCGTCTCCATGATCTTCTTTTAGACTTTCTCAATTCTTTGTTGTACTCCGTGAGGGCTTTTTTATAGTCCTTCCAGTTTCCAGAGTTCTTAGCTCTATTGAATGTTTTCCTGGTCTCAGCCTTAAGGCGACTGAGATCCCTATTCCACCAAGGCACATCTCTTTGGACTGCCTTTTGTTTAACAGGGCAACTTTTTTCATAACACGAGGTCATGAGGTTTTGTAATTGATATGAGGTTATATCTAAATCCTCTATTGTGTCGATGGGGTGTGTGATAACCTTCGACCTCCGACTTTAAGTGTTCCTTGTAAACACTCCAGTCAGTCAGTCTAGGTATTCTACACTCCTCGAAGCTTGCTACAGATGCCTCCAAGTCGAATCGAATATGTCTGTGATCCGACATTGAGGGCTCATCTGTAACATGCCAGTTTTTGATAGAGTCGGTTATAAATGGATCAGCAAAGGTTACGTCTAGAACCTCTTTTCTAATCGCATTTATAAAGGTGGGTTCATTACCTTTATTGATAATGTCGATATTATTTGCAGACAAATATTCAAAAAGGTACTCACCTCTAGTGTTAGTGTCCGTGCTGCCCCACATAAGATGGTGCGCATTGGCATCGCTGCCAATAATGTTATGTTTGTTCTTCCTTTTGCACCAGTTGATGAGGCTCTTTACTTCCTCTGGAGGTGGGCTTCGTTCTTCGCCGGGAAAGTAGGCAGAGGCAATTACAATTTGCCTTTTGCCTTTTTCCGTAGGTACGTCCACAACTGCGGCAACTAAGTCCCTGGTTGTGAACTCTGAAAGGAGAACAAAATTAGTGTTTTTGTCGAGCAGTAAGGCTGCTCTAGGATTGTCATGCAAGGTAGAATAAAGTAACTTACATGATTGTGTGGGGAGTCCTTTGATGCGTCCTCTGTATACCCAGGGCTCTTGAATTAGCCCTGTGTTTATTTTATCCCTAATAAATCTCCTGCTAAGCACGCTCGAAGCTGCTTTTGCGTGGTGGAGATTTATCTGGAGGAATTTCAAGTTTTGGGGCATTTTGGCAGCTTGGGGCCTTTTTTGTGGCCCTTTTTTGCCTATACCCTTGCTATTGTCTGGTCTCCATAAAGTCCCACGAGTAGCGGAGGAAAAGCAAATTACCGGAGGCAGTGCCCCGCATACCCCAGGCAGGCATAATTGAAACCAGGGTGCGCCAGGTGCCCTGGAGTCCGCATAATAGAGACTAAGCTTCCTCTTAGTCACGCAGTCCTCGGCTTATGCTGTTCCACTTTGACTTGGGGGGAGTTTTATTGTGGCTCCCATCCACTTGGTCGGCCGATTAAGGCAGACCCCCACGTAGAGCAAGCCTGTCACCAAGTTACTCTACACGGTTTATACCAGGCAGGTTTCCAAGGGTGAGACAAAGTCCCCCATGCGCACGACACAGCAGGTCCAAACCTGATGCAAGCACCCGAGCGACTGAGCTCCATCATCCACGCTGTTGATCCTGATATAGCTTCAGGACGTTGGGTTCGCTACCTCTCATCCTGTAGGTGGTACAGGCCTGAACGAAGCTAATTGCGTCATACGATACCCGTCTACAAAAGTAAACGAACATCACACGACGTCAGTACCGGTGCGTGAAACCCTAGCTCATGCCGTCATATACCTTCGTCAACACCTCATGGTGAGAAAAAGATAAGTACGTTATGGTACCTACAGTAAGCCTTAATGAACGTTTATGTCAAGTTTCAAAACTTCATCAGTTTGCTCTCTCTAATTTTCCCAATTTGCCTGGAGTAATCAACAAATACGTAGAAGGTATGTAAATTGAGACGAAGTTTACGAAGTGGATATACCATATTTCGAAGGGGATGTAAAGTAGTTGGTCAATTTTCTATTAAATGTTAGGTAAAGATTCCTACTCCTCCTGGCGTCGGTGATAGGCCTTGGCAGCGGAAATAGGTCGGCGGCGGCGTTAAATAAATTTAAAAATATATATATATATGTTTCTCCATCGTTCGATTAATTGAACCTTATTACTTTATATTAATGTTGAGGTCGCTGTAAAAATAAACAAATAAGGTAATCAACCGCATTTCTTAACAGACCTTAATACCGATATTAGGTAATAAAGTTCAATTTAATATATCTATATTTATTCTCATAGTAAGAATTTTGTTTTTTTATTGGTAGAATCATGTGCGCATCAAACTCATAATAAGAGTTTAAGCGCACACTATTTTGTTGTAATACTTTCCTGTACTCGTGTTTTATAGTTGAATAAATATTACTATTATTATTATTAATTTACCGGACGACGTGACAGTGAAATTTTATTTCATAATTTTTTCTATTCTTTCTTTTAATTAAATGACAATATTAAAAAAATTTAAATAAATAAAGTATGTCGTTGGTTGCCGTATTTTGTCAAAGTAAAAAATTACAATAGAATACATTTTTTTTTATTTGAAATACATTTCAAATGCAATCGAACCAAGCTATATATTAGTGGACAAAAATTGCATTGCATTTTATTTTTAACATTTATTTTAAACGAGAATAAACCACAAAATGTGATATTTGTATGTATTATTGGATTACACGTGTCAAATGTGCAACGTATAATTTATTGTTCAAATAACACATTAAAATTCATAGCACATGTTGTTGTCTTAAATTAAATATCATGTATGTACAGCTTTGTAGTTTGTATGCTACCCTCGTGGTGTATTCAAAACACCCTCATAGTGTTTTATAAAGTCTATCTGGAATTAACGCAAAATCAATATCTAAAATATATACGAGTGAGTATAATTTCCGCCAAGAAATTGGCCCTTCAAACTCAGAGCAGTCTGATCTAATTTTAAACTTGTACAATAATGGTGTTAATATTTATAGATTTCACCGTTTGTTCGATTTTGAGAGGCATCTTCTATTAAAAGATTAAATGGTATGCGTGTTTTCTGTAGTTTGACAGTAATTATAATATCTAAATCTCTTATTATGCCAAATATAGACAAAATGTTTTCTCATTTTATTTCCAACATCTTGCCAGACGGTTTGCAATTCAGGAAAATTATTCTACTTGGACTCCGCTTGCTGTATAACACGTTTGACGCCATCACGCGGTTGTAGGTTAGGCGCACGGCTTCATTAGAGCTATTTACCATTAACTCTGACATTTGGAGGACATCTTCTTCATCTCTTATCATCTAGTTTTCCTTGAAGTATCAACCGTTCTATATTGTTCTCTCTCCTATGGATGAGATCAAAAAATAAGAGGGTTCGAGAGAATAAGTAGCTGGAGAGTTGATTTTGGAAAAGTATCTCCTAAATAATCGAATGTATTAGTGCGATGATCTATCCAGAGCATTCATAACAAACGTTTCCAGCCCTCCCACATCTCGAAAACATCAATACGCCGTCTGTCTGCTTCCCCAATGGTCGCTGTCTCAGAGGCGTAAAGAACGATGGATAAAACTTGGGCGTTAGCAAGTCTGATCTTTGTGGGTCTCGTGATATTCCTATCCCGCCAAATTTTGGTCAATGAGGTTGCATGATTTTTTTGTAATGAAAACCGATAAAGCTTTGATCGATTGATAGGTCAGCATACGGTAGGATTTGCTGCCACTCCCGATAAACATACCGCCGGGCCGGCTACGTCTATGCTGGGTTGGATTTGGGTCACGCTTGTTGTCAGCAACGAGAGCCATATGAAGCATGGTACAGGAATGTGGGATGGGAAGTGCATGTGTTTGTGAAATGCGTTACCGCATTGTGTCGTGTTCTGAGTGTTTATACTCCCCTCTTTTAGGAGAGTCTGCCTGGGATTTTTCCCAAAAATTTTCTATACCATTTGAGTTAGCCACGGATTCTTAAAGGAAAAATTCTGCTACAAGATTTTCTTATGAAAAATTTTCCTAAACCGCGAGCTTCATGATCAAATAATTGTTTAAACAACATTTTTTTCGTTTTTATTTAATAATATGAAAACGGTTTGACGGATCCGAAAAAATCTTGATTAAATCAAAAGATATTTTTAATACGCGTCGTTTGGCGCCAGACACAAATCATTTTGTCAATCCGTTCATTTCTTATAGCCAAAATAAATTACTTAATTAACAAATTGATTACTCCGAAACTAATGAGGTCGGGATATTGTTTTTTTCAAAAAACATGGCTTTTATACCAAAGAATATACCATATTTTTTTGGACCGATATCTTCAATACTTTTTGATTGTTTAAACAATTGGCATAATTTGTTAATTAGTAAATAACTTTTTTTTCGAAAGTTTGATCGACTTCAAACCAACTTTAAACGATAAATATTGATGCCCGGCATAACCTCCATAGAAGTCTGCACGAATGCAACTTTTTGTTTTTGTTTATTTAAAGTTTAAATTAATTTTGCAAATTAACAAATGGAATATCTCGGCTCTGGGTAAGCTTATCGAAATGAGGTTTTGTGCATATGAAAGTGCTTGAAAAAAGGAAAATTTTGAGGCCAGAACGAACCTGATCGGATAACCGGAACCGGAAATATAAGTAATATTGCGTTAGAGGCTCTTTTTTGACACGAGGTTTGGTGCAAATGGAAGCTAACAAGTTTTTCCATCAACCACAAAAAGTTCTACAAAAAATATTCAATCCCTGAAGAGTTATACGCGTTTTTGACCCTTAAAAAAATCTCTCCCGCAACGTGAAAATAGTAAGATTTGACGCGCAACGGGGTGGCGGGTTCGATCCTCGGTGTGGGCACATTTTTTTCCGTCAAATTTGCTTTTTTTGATGTAACCAAGTATTTTTTATGATCTTTTTACTTTCTGAGAAATTTTTAAAAACTTCGTAAATAATTTTTTTGCAATTTTCATTAAATAAATGGCTATCTTGCAACAAACATATGATTGTTCTTGTCCAACGAGGGTTTGTCGGTAGTTTTTGTTTTTTTACTACTTTTTGTGAAAGAACAGGCTTGCTTTGCTTTATTTGAGGAGCCTGTCGAAAAAAGACCAAGAATAAAAAGGCAACACATTTTTTTTCCACTTTTTAAAGCAATATAATAATAATGCCATTAAAATTGTTAAATCTTTTGATTATTTCTCATTTACAAATAACAAAGTGTGTGTTTCTTTCATGAGATGTGAACTTTTTTTCATTATAAGAAAAAAGTGAAAAAAAAAATTGTTCCCTTTTTATTTTTGGTCGACAGGCGCCCAACCTCAAATAAAGTAAAACAAGCCTATCAACGAAAAATATATTTATTCATTTAGGGGTAGTTGGTCGGGGGTGGGAAGCTAAATAATATCAGCATCGCATTCCCCGCCCTTGAAAACGTGTAAAAAATATTTTCGGCACGTTTGGATGTCTTTTGCATATTCCGGTATTGAGGGAGGGGGTGGCTTCAAACCCCGGGGGTCGTTAGGATGTTTGGTTGTGAAAATTTTACAGAACATATTGAGTTTCCTCAAAAAAAGCCGATCCAACAAGTCCTCGCATGCCTAACAACGAAAAATGGAAGAAAAGGGGTGGTTTTTTGCGTTTAGGGGTAGTTCGAGGGACCGCGCCAGTATCACCATCGTGTTGGCCGTCCTGGAAAACGGGGGAGTACACATATTGTGTCGCTACCCTTGTACTTTTGGGGTTTCTGCAACTTTCGCATAGGCTATAATAAATAATATTCTTTCACGTTATCACAATGTTATAGTCATTTTCTGGGAAAAGAAGAAATACTAGCAAACCACTTTTTCAAGTATTTTAAAATTTCATGCATCTTGCATCAGTAAGCTAACAAAGCTAACATGTTTTTAATTAAACTCGTCCATATCATGGTACCGACCCATCGCAGATCCATCAAATGACATATCGTTTGAATCATTTTTAAAATGTGAATTCAAATATGTATTAATATACACAGTGATCTTTTTAAAAAGAACACGATTTTAATTATGACGTCACGCTTAAATGGCTCATCCTGTATATTTCAAGGATGTAGGATATTTGGACGACTCGTGGCTGAAGTACCCTGTCCATAATTGATAAAATGTGCAGTATTGAGACTGATGATGCTGCTTTTCCCTTTGACTGTAGTATACATCCGGTAGAGGATAAACAACGCATTACCTGAAACATATTATCTGTCATTTCTGTCTGATAGTACAAATGCGGCCTAAGGGTGTTTCCTAAAATTTCCTAAAAGTTTTATAAGAGAAATAAATGTTTAGCGACTAATAGGGATAATTGAATTTATAATCTAAATAATTAAAATAACATTAACAAATCGTTTCTTAATTAAAGGTTCTATTCTCACATTCAAATGGTACTATTTGTATGCTAATTTATATTTTATTCAGTGTATTCAATATTGACTAAGGATTGTTATCATTAACTTGATGGATTATTATTCTTTCATTCGATATCAAGTTTATGTGGATCTTTATGACGACCTTTTCTCCATTCGGCCATAAAGGTAAAATATTACAAATTATGGTAATGATGCTCGTCTTATTTCAGAATAATATTGAGTTCTTTGTAGAAGAACAAGTGACAGAGTATTTCATCATTTTAAACAAACCAGAATCTCTTTTTTTACAACTGTACCTGTACTGGGTTACATGTTAAAAATTGTAAAACATGTAGACGTATATTTCATTCGAATTCAATTTGTGTGAAATTGTGTGCAGTAAAGTGAATATAATACGCATTTCTATATCGATCCATTAGCAAACGGTTCGTGGTAAACTTTACAATCGAGATTAATTCTCACAAAAGATGATTTTTTTAGAATAAAATGGAAATAAACTAAAAACGAGTCTGGAATTTTGTTACTATAATAGTTCGTGAAGAAATGTAATTTAAAAACACTGATGGACATTATTGGTACATTTTGATTTTCTTATATCTAAATACGAAAGTACTTATAGTAAATATGAATTTTTCCGATTACGAACAACTCATACATTATAAATACCGAATTAAAGACCAAATCAAAATCAAATCAAATCTAATCTAACTTTACTGCATATTGAATTATACTACTCGACACTCACTTCCGTATCCAGCCAGACATCCGCTGACTAATGCTCCTCGGCAGTTTAAGGGCTGGACTAAGACGAAGCCGAGGTAAAATTGAATAACTGCTGGCAATAACTCTACTCTTACCTACCTACCTATTAGGTTTATTAGCGAAATATGGCAGTGATATGTGTTAAGACACAATATATCTGGACAAATGAAACAAATATAATTTATAATTGTAGAAAGGCACATGTACTAACTTAATTTGAATTACTGAGACAGAAAATAACCTCACTGAAAATACGTGCAGTAGATAATGAAATGCAAAAAGCTATACGATGCCACTGATTTTTTCGTAATTACTAAGTTTTGATACTTCTGAATTTTTAAGTAATTATGATTGTAATCATTTAGAAACAAAAATAAATAAGCAAATAAAAACAAATGTACATAAAGTAAAGAAGGGAAGGAATTGAGAACGCTGGGTAAGATAAGGTAATAAAAGAGGAGGTGGCTATATGGACTGCCGAAAAATGGACAATGCCTAGTATGTTAATTTGTGCTCAATTTGGAATGGATAGGAAGGTGTTTGAATGTGTTATGAGGTGAAGACATGTTCGTTCTAAAACGGATAGCTTTTAATTGTCGTGGCCGACGCGCTACGCCAGGCTGGAGCTGCGTAGTATATAAAGACGGTCATATGTATTAATTTTTTTTGTTATTTCTGCTTACTCTATTATTCCCTGCCATCGAAGAGTACAGACTTCTAGACAGAGCATATACGTTGCGTATAGTTTCATTTACGTGTTTATTGCAAGTCAGTGTGATGTCCAAATATGAATTTTTAGATACTTCATGGATTCTCTTGTTTGAAACTTGAACTCTCTGATCGGAGGTAATGCGTCACAATGTTGTTCTTTCTACAATTTTCGGAGAAAATCATAGCCTCTGACTTTCCTTTGTTGATCCTGATCTTCTATTCATTGTAGTACACCGTTGATCGAGAAATATATGCCTTTAATGGCATGTTAGGTGCCAAAGCGCTGTGGCTATGTGCATATATTCCTGTGTTATCGGCGTACATGGCCAGCTTGGAATTAGGAAAGATGGGAAATCGGAACTCGGTATATAAATTAAATGATTTAGATGAGAGGCATGACCCCGAGACGACCATGCTGTTTATTATCAGCTCGCACTTATAGCGATTTGCCTGTCAAGTACTATTGATGAAATTAATAATTATAGTTGTGTAATTTATATATGGATCCCGAAATCCAGACTCTGCCGAATGCTTTCTCGATATCCGAGCACCATGGTGGTACTCTTTCCAAAGTGTCATTGCAGGTGGTTAATTATCCTACTGACTTGCATTGTTGCGGTCTTTCCTGACACCAAATGGAACTTGGAGATCATCGACAGTAACAACCTGAGATGGGCGAATGGTGTTATTCTTGTATATGTTTCATTTTTATCCATTTACATACTCTTCTAGTCCCCATAGTGCATACTTATGTTGTTGAAAATAATTGCAATAACTTTTTAAAGCCAAACTCATCGATTTGATTTTAAAATAAATTCTTACCTAAAGGTATTTTCAAATTATTTGGTTCACTTAGTTAATCATTTTGCACAATGGAAATAAAATAGTTTTGCATTTTGGGAAATATGGTCGATTTTCCGCCATGAATGTGTAGGGAATCCACATAAAAATACTGTTCAATGTAACTGCAAACTCAGGAATATTTTTTACGGATTTATAAACGATTATTTCTTTAAAATTTTACGTATCGCTTATTTACGATTTATCAATTTAAATGTAAATCATCAATTTTCATTTAGATTTTAACATATAAATTCTTTTTATAACGTTCATTTATTGCTTTCTGTGTGTCATTTGTACTATATAATTTTATTGTATCATTAATATTAATGTACCATTGTGAAAATATGTAATGGAATATAAAACGTTCCATTTATTGGCGTCATCGTAAAATATTACGTTAAATTGATTTAATGGATGTTTTATGTTTTTTTTTTCTTTTGTAGATAATATTAACTATTAGTATATTAAGTATTTGTATAATGAAAATGTTACTTTATTACCCGTCAAAAAGTGTATCCACAGCAATATTAAAAACTATAATGTCACACCCAAAACGTGCTAAAACTGGAAACTACTAATATCTGAATTAAGACGGCAAATTAAATTCATTAAATTTAACAAAACAAGATTTATTAAATAACATAACAATAAAACAATAACAACACAACTACTCATAAATATCACAATCTGGGTACAAGTAACCCACGGCGCGGCGTGGCTTTTGGGGAAGTTTTCAACGGACAGCCTCTGGACCTTTTTTTTTCGGTTCCCGGGTAGATACTGCCCAATCACTGTTTACTTTCTTGTTTAAATACCCCGGATAGATGAACCATGGCATTCACAGTTTACTGCTGACTTTGTATACAAAATATAAAAAACCTTGTTAAATCAGCAATTCTCGGTTTATGCTTATAGACATGTATTGGAACGTTATTGAACCAACTCATTACGAATTATATAAAACGTTTATTTTGAATTGTTTATCTTTTTATGATAATCTATTAATAAATTAAATTAGGAATTAGGTTTGTCATATTTCCCCTGCGCATTGAAATTTTAAACTTACAAATTAAAACTACCTAATATAATTGAATCTTTAAGAGTTCCAACACACTTAATGTTTTTTGAACACAGAACCATTAAGTTTTGATTAACACTGTCACTGATGTCACTGGTCCCAGTGGCTGATCTGTAGCAATTCGTCCAAACCAAGTTTATTGATTCACCGTGGGCTTGACTCCATACAAAGAATTGCGTTGATGGACGCCTCGCCGCCTCAGAGATGAAGTAATGCTAGTACCATGACTGGGTGGTACAGGTTTTAGGGTATCTGTTTATAGAATTTTTTGACTATGACCAAAAAAAGGGAAAACCAACCAAGAACTCTAGCTCTTTTAGGGAAGGGCGTTGAAATATGCGACAAAAGATGTGGAAGTTAAAGCCGACTCTGCAACACCGAGTTCACTCGAATTCTCTCATTTTTTGGCCACATCAGCCGAAAAGAGGACTACATAGAACAGTTGATAGTTCAGAGGAAACTGGATGGCAAGAAGCAAAGGGGGCGCCCTTAAAAGCGTTGGGCTGATGTGACCAAGGAGCTTGATGGCAAAGAGCTTCAATGAGGCTGTACGCTAACAGACAACCGCGATAGATATCGTGATGCCACCATGCGTGCTATACTGCAAGTGCAGGCCAATTAGAATAATGTTAATAAATACCAAAACCTCTGGCAAGATGTGAACAAGAAGATGAAGAGAATTGAGGAGTTAGTGGTCATTTTTTGATTCCAAATGAAGCTTCAATTACCATATAAATGGTGTAGTAACAAGTACTTGCAGAAATCTTGGGTTTATAAAAAGTGTAATACTCCTAGGATGAGGAAGAAAATGAAAATATCCTAGTCTAAATATAAATTTAAGGGAGGTTACCTATCGGTTCGGCCACTAGCCACATACGCACACAGCACATGTTATCACCATATTCTCGAGAACCATTCCAATTGACCTGTATCTACCTATTTTCAGCACTTTTCTCCCAGTATAGTATAAGTAATTCCTAATTTAATGTATTTTATACCTGCTGTACCAATAAAAGGTTTTTCTTTTTCAATTTGCTGGTTCTTCTTTAGAAATTTCGTCATCAATTAATTATCGCCTTTACTTTTGTTTTATTACATGTAGGTACTCAAGTTTCAATTTGTTCAACAACAACAACGCTATTCGCTTAGCAGCCAAATATTTAAGAATTTCAAATGTTCATGCACAACCCTGGAAAGACTATCTTGAACACTGTCCGAGTCTGAATTTTCGTGTCGTTCTGATCATATGTTCATGCCTTGCTCTTGTGAATATTTCCTAAAAGATAGCCCCGGAACACCGGTCCCAAGTAGCACAAGGAGTTGTATTTTGGTCATCATCATGTTACAGTAGCTAAAAAGGATGGCTATTTAGTTTTAGTGGCTGTTATTAAAAATGAATTATTATGTTTTGAAAACGTACAGGTGACAAAAATGGGGAATCATATGTTGGTCATCAAACGCAACTGGAGCCAAATGATCATAACGCATATGGAACTCATTTGGCTCTCTTTGATTTTTGTGGTTGCTTTATTACTAGTTATGAAATGGCTGTTATGGCGAAAGAGGTGATGTATCTACTTCACCGTGACTAAGTCACTTGACTTTTAGGTATAAAACCGTGACTTTTAGGTATAAAATAAAACACGAACACTATTATGGCCATCTTTTGGCCTTAAGCAAGTGTTGTTGGATAAAATGGACGTCCATCATACTTACAGTTTGTTTATCTTTAAAATTATCTAAACATCATAATTGCGTATAGTCAATCAAGAGGGTTAAATTTTATCAACTCACGATTTTTTTCTGTAAACTTATATAAAATACTCATAAAAACAAAGGGACCTCTAGAGATTTCTAAATTTTAGGTATAATTAAATTAATTTTAAATATATACATACAATCTAAAAACACTTATAAAGGCATGGATAATAGATTTACCAGAAAACTACCTAGAAAACTTTATTGACACTGGACAAATTATAGCACGATAAAAAAGAACCATTACTAACCAAAATCAAAACTATGGAAACTGGTATTTTCAGGTAAAAATTTACATTGCTGTGCCACCTGACCCTACTTAACTTTTATTCATTAATTAATTAACCATACATTTGAACATATATGAATACATACGTATATATATGTATAGACAATTCAAACAACACCCGCACTCAAGTTTTAACAACTTACCCGGAGCTTACTTAATATTTATCCCAAATGTAAAAACCATGTGAATGCATATTTAGCTCTAGTATATACTATTAAGAAAATATTGTAACATGTAAAATACATTTTAAAATAAATATTATTATTATTATTATTATTATTATTATTAATGTCTACTATCTGTGGTGTGTTTTTAATGTAATTTCAAGACGCACAATCGATGGTAAGATCATTAAATCTTATTAAAACATCGAATTAGTAAATGCAAACGTTATTTTATAGGTATAATTAATAATGTATTGAAAATGAACCTAATGGCCGTCTTTGGGGTTCTTCTTGATTGACAGAAAACATGGCGGCAAGTTGTCATCATTTGGCATATGCTTTCGCTAATGATGCTAGAAATAAGTCAGAATATGACTGTAAAAGATCTAATAAACTTTTTTCGTCAAATGGCAAATTAAACCGGTCATATTGGCGAAACTATTACCAGAAAATTGGTTAAAGTGGTTAGTGAGTTCAAAATACGGCTAAACTATGAAAGACACAACCTCTCCTTTTTACGTTTATTTTAACTGCCTTGCATTTTGATCTTTGTTTCTACAATGGTTTTACATTTTCTTTCTCCAACCAATTTAAAATTTGTTACTAAAGTTTCTGAAAATGTATTGCGTGGTCCAAACCATCGAGGAGCAAATTTGCCTTAGTACAGTTCCTTCAAGTTGGGTACGTAGTAAATAACCAACTGTACTGGTCAAATACAAAAACATACATACATTTTTGACCAATAAGCATTAAAAACCTGACCAAAAATGATCCCAGCAACCATGTACGTTAAAAAGGAATAATATTAAAATGTTAATGACGGCTAGAGCCATAGAAAATGAAATGTCAGCATTATTGGACACTGATGCAGAGGATAGGTTGACACTTTCACTTTAACAATCTAAATATTTATTAATGCATAGGCTTTTGTAGACACAAGGAAAAAACAACAAAAACATCCCGTGAAAAGTGTTATGCCGCTATAAGTACCTACTATTCGAACTTACTTTTAGGCGACATTCCTTTTCCAATAATATGCGGAACTATGCTTATATTTTCTTTTACATTTCATTTTTATTTTTCTGTTGACATTAAACTTATTTGCTTATGTATAAAGATTTTAACATTATCAATATTTGTTTTTAGGTTATATTTTTATATTGCTGTTTCCTCAATTTAGATTTAAATGTATACAAAATTACTTCTAAAATAGTCATTTAATAAGGATATTTTTTCATTATTGTTTTAGTCATAATTCGGTAATAACAGCTAAGAAAATCGCCAGAATAGAGTTTAACTCATATAGTCATGTTTAGGCTATTTTCTTAGTAATAGTTTGAATATCAACACTATATTAAAAAACCGTGTCAACATATTATAGCCATGTTTATAGGTAGAATGGCAGTATTAGGACTTAACATTGTTACTATTTAATTACTTGCTCATATATGACATCTTGAAAACGACTTTATAACCAAACCAGCATGGCGATATTATGACTACTAGTAATAACCTGTATATAGCTAAAAAGATATCGATTTACGCTAAACCACGACTAAAATAAGATGCCCAAAATATAACTAAACAAAAGCCGTTGAAACGTTTTAGTGGCTGCATTTTGATTATCTCAGCTGAATAGCATATTTGTGCTACATGGGGTGGGTATGGATGTATGTCTGCGTTTTTCCAAATGTGTAACCCTCTTCTGGCCTTGCGATTGGATTTGGGGGTTGTCTACTATATGTGGTGTGATTATAGGAACACTATCCTGTTCCATAAATATTTAACCTTCCTTTAATCTAGCAGGATACATTGAAATTTTATACGATGTCTTAAAATAAATCTAGTTCTGTATATGGTTTTATGAGCTATTTGAATTAAAAACGAATTTATTCACAGCGTCTTCCATTTTTAAACTTGTCTGCTTATATTTAAATGAAAAATTGCAGTTATGATTCTTTCACATTTAAAATGTCAGAAAATACAATTATAATATTAGGTAAGATGTAAGATAAACAAAGTAAAACCTGAGCTTGAAAGATATGATACCTGCAGACGGAGTACTCGGAAAAGAGACAATAAAAGAACAAAGCTGCAGACTGTTGATACTGCAGTGAGTTTCATGTAATAGTATGAATCTGAATATAATGTTTTTCTTGCAATTTCGAGGAAGTATAAAAGCTGTCATTCATTTATTAGAGACGCAAGAAAGGAATGAAAATTGCAGTATTGTGCTACCTATTGCGAAAATCTATTCTACTAATATTTGACACGACAGCATAATTTACTTATATTCGGTTTCTCTAAAACACGTGGACCGTTTATACAGGGTATCCATTAAAGAAGTAGGTTCCTTGAGTAGAATTAAGTAGTTTTAGCTAAACATATCTTAGTAACATTTTGCTTCCTTTAAAAGTTATAGGACGTCAAATGAATAATTTTTTTATTTAATTTTTTTTATATCTCTATAGTCTAGTCAATGAAAGAGTTGTAGAGAACATTGGGGAGGGGAGAATTTTTCTCTTCAGGAATGTGTTGGGGGTAGTTAGGAGGTAAACATACTAAAAGTCCCCGTCCCTAGCCGCGCCGCTTCAGGGGGAGAGGGGGGTGGAAAGATTCCTTTTTTCGATTCTTCGCTTATAACTTGTAAACGATGCCTCGTACGGAAAAAGTTAATCTATGCAAAATTAAACGTAATTAAATTTCCCACAAGAATATTTATATTCATTTTCTTCCTATGTGTTATAGTTTACGAGGTTTTCTCCAGCAAAACTCGATAATTAATTAAAAAAAAATGAATATTTCTATCAAAGCGGTTTACTGTGGTCTGCTAATAAATCACAGTCACAAAACAATCTTTATTTTGCAACACTGGACGTATTTACTACCATAATATTTTGTCGAAATCTAAGAAAGGAACCTTTCCACCCCCCTCCCCCCTGAAGCAGCGAGTTAGGGGCGGGGACTTTTAGTATTTTTACCTCCTAACTACCCCCAATACATACCTGAAGAGGAATATTCTCCTCTCCTAAACGTTCTCTGCAATCCCCTTTTGGGCATTCATTGATTGGACTACTATCGCTATTTACGTAACATAATCCAAATTTGGTATATAGGGGTTTTTTGGAATTCTGAGAACAGTCGTGTTAATAATTTAGACGAGTAACATGGAGGACGCTGAAAACTTCTAATTTTTGTTTTGTTTCGGTCATTATCTTTTTGAGGATAAACTTTCTAATGAAGTGATATATTTTTTAATACTGTATTTAATTCTACGTAAAAAAAGGTACACCTCTGTGCAATAAAATCCCGTACACCTATTTTTCGCTATATTAAATCATTCTTTATTTATTTGTCACTGTCATATTTTCGAAATGCCGAAATTAACTGAACATGAAAGAATTCTAATTCTCTCTAAAATTGAAGAGGGATGGTCTATCAGAGCAGTTGCTAACCACTATTACTTAAATAAAAGTACCGTTATGAGTGTGAAGAAGAGAAGACAGTTCAGGCCGATCGAGAAGACGCACAGTAGACGCTGTGTCCATGATACATTTTCCAGCATCGAGGTCAACAGCTAGCCGAGGGATAGAAAAATCGGAACTAAAAAAACTATGTATGGGCATGGATAAGCGTGTGTGGCCCTGGTGTGGCGTGGCGTATCATGGATAATGGTAGATTTAATGGACAGGTTTATAGGGATATTTTGGGAAACGTTATGCTTCCCTCGGTGGAGCAATTATATCTAAACAACACATTCATTTATGAACAAGACAACTGCCCTATTCATACTGCCAGGATAATTACTCAATGGTTTGGGAACAATAGTATTGAATTATTACCGTCGCCTTCGCACAGTCCCGATATAAACCCAATTGAGAACGTCTGGGGTTTGCAAGTAAAAAAAAAATTTTGAACGAAACCTCAGTCCAAGAAATGAAGAAGAATTGTGGTCGGCCATTAAAAATTGTTGGAAGGAGCTAAGTGAAGAAGAAAACTATTGTCGTGGACTAATTGCTTCTATGCCAATAAGATTTAATCACGTCTTGGAAGGAAACGGAACCATGACGAAATATTAGGTTGCATTATTTAGAAAATAAACACAAGAGAGTGACTACTGTACTGTCAAGTCGGTGCAGCAAAAAAAATACGTGCACTGTCCAACATGCGCAGATGGTACAAAATTTTATTGACAGTTAAACCTCTTTTAGTCTTTTATTCGATATTATTAATTCGGTATTAAATTTATTATTAAATTATTAAATTACTGACTGAGTTCTTAGGGTAGCCAAGGAACGAAACGCAAACATCTTTTCACCTTTTCCAACACACCTAAATTGGTGACCCCGACGTGATCGTCGACATACTCCTCACCTTTACCCATTCCTACATAAATGGACCATCACCTTAAGCTCTTCGGAAGCGTCTAAGGCAGTTGCTACCCCAGCAGCCTTACTGAAGGGTTCATAGGGTAGCCACGGAACGAAACGCATCTTTTCACCTTTCCCAACAGCCCTAAACAAAATATGTTCAATTTTATAAAAAAAAAAGTTACAAACCGACAAACAGATTTTTTTTCTCAAACTTAAAATCTCGACGTTTCATGACATTTTAAAGTTATTTGAACAATAAAAATTTTCAATTTGTTTTTTGTCGTTAATATATTTCCACTGGATGTGGAAGTAAAATTATCACAGGCAGACACGTGCAGAACAGCCATGCAGAAAACCGCTTTTTTATGTTTTGAGCTTTCAGAATCTGGCCTTATCTCGGACGCAATTTTTACATTTGTTATAAATCGAAATCATTAATTCATTAACATTTTTCCAAATACCTTACTTATGACATTTCACAATCAATGTCACTTTGTTATAACCTATATGATAATAAAAAATCTAAATTCCAAAAAGACTGATTCACATCACTTAATATTAGTAAAAACTGGATTACTTGATTTTTCAAGTGTACGGGATTTTATTGCACAGAAGCGTACATTGTTTTATATCTGTAAAATTATCGTTTTCGAGAAACATGCAATTCAATTTTTTGCAGCAGATTACATATACCCAATCATGATAAATTTGAATTATTTTAATCCAGTAGGTACACGGCTAAATCTGACAGTAAAATAATTTAGAATGATAGTTAAAATAAAAAAAAATTACCATTGACGTCCCATAACTCTTTAAGGAAGCAACATAGTACTAAGGTGTATTTAGCTAAAACGACTTATTTTTACTCAATGAAGCTACTGCTGAGGAATGGCTCATCTTTTAATGGACACCCTGTACATTTTAATTTTAAATTGGCGGAAGAGGTCAAAAAATATTTTAAAAATGTCTGATACCAAACGCAAATATAAAATGATGTCAGACCAAATTGAAAATAAATGAATAGGTTATAGTTCTTGCCAGAGAAGAAAGGACTTGTGAAGTTATACAATTCAACGAAACATTAATAGTCCACTGAACAGTGTTTCCAAGCGACATTACAATTAGTAATTACAAAAGGTGTTCGAAAAGTCCTTTATTTTGAATAAAACATAAATTATTTGTTATTTATACATGTCCTACGGACATGAGGTCTGCAGTTCTTTATTGTTATTACTAGCAATTTCATTTAAGAAAACTAGACACCCCGAATAACTTTGGAAGTAATAATTTTTTGAAAAATTGGTAGAAAACCTAAACATTGTTTCCATGGGGGACATATTTTAATGTAATACGTTTATACCAACCATACACAACCACCCCCTCAAAAATTCAAATGACAAGGGGGGCCGAATGATACATAATTTGAAAGATCTTTCAATTCTCTACATAACTGTATTTTTTTAAACTTTTATCGATTCGTTCCTGGGAAATAACTGTTTCATCATTTTAAGCTCGGGAAATTGAAATAAAATAAGTAGTTTAAATTATCGTATGTAATGTTCAAAATGACCCCCACCAAGTTCCATACAGCAGTATAATCTGTTTCTAAATTCTGTACGAACATTTCTGAACATATGTGGAGTTAATGAACGGCATTCTCGAACAATTTTTTCACGTAACTCTTCCAGAGATGTGGGTTTTGTTGCAAATACCTTCGATTTCAAATGTCCCGACAGAAAGAAACCCAAGGTAGTTAAATCGGGTGACCTGCCGGGTCACTCCACAGAACCTCTTCTTCCAATCCATCGCTCAGGAAACCGATTATACAAACACTGACGGACTGCTATAGCAAATATGGGGGTGCCCCATCCTGTTGAAAAAACAGGTCGCCCTCTAAAAGATTATCGTCTTCTTCGAGGATTTGGGTAATCATTGGGTCGATATTATTTTCTAACAGATCGAGGTAACTTTCGCCATTTAAAGTGTCAGGAATAAAAAACGGCCCGACACTGTGATCCCCTAAGATGAGAGCCCAAACATTTAATTTCTGAGACTTTTTGATAAGACCTTCCATGAACAAATGTGGATTGGTTTCACTTCAATACCTACAATTGTACCTGTTTACCTCCCCCATTTAAGTGAAAAGTCGATTCAATAGAGAAACACGTATTGTACAGTAGATTGGCATTACCGTTTAATTGTTCACTTAAAATCTCACAAAATTGAAACCGACGATCGGGATCATCCTCGTTTAATTCGCGTACCAGTTTAAAATTATATGGATGGAATTTGCGGGCCTTTACAATTCGATGGACACTGGTTCTTGGCGCACCGGTAGCCTAGCTACTTTCCTTATCGATTGTGTATTATCAATCTGCAAATGACCCAGAACTGCCACTTTGACTGCTTCATTCCTAATCGGTCGTTGAGGTTCATTATTTTTATTTCCCACAGAACCTCTCTCCATAAATTTTTTCATCAATTCTAAAACATACTGAAAACCAACATTTCTACTTGGGTGATTGTTATTGAATATGCGCGCCGTAACTCTAATACAATTATCATTTTAAAAATAAATGTCTATTCTATCCTGAAAGGTATAAACCATTTTGAGAACTCACTCTGGTGAAATGTATCTCGATTTAAAATTAGTTGGGAATAAATTAATTTTCAAGTGCTATCAAATACTTATGAATTTTTTATTAGCCGAATGTTAGAGCCTTCGATTAAGCCAGCGTTAAGTTTATACTAACATAACAATAAATCTCATGGTCACGATTTCGCAACTACTTGCGGGCAAGGCACATACAATTCTAAAACCAAACGGACAGGAAAGTGTTTTTTGTCGGAAACACGTGTTAATTTGAGAGCACTAAAATATGTACTTTTTTTTATAAATTCCAATATCCAGTGCCATGTATTTTAGATAATTTAAACGATTTCGATTGTGTGCAATCATCAAAAATATAATTGTTTCAATCAGTACAATTAATAATAGGGAACGTGAGCTGGGCTTAGACCGTCGCACAGTGAGGAATTTATGAGTTTTTTAGGTCAAAATTCGACTCCTCCTTTGTAATTCAACCAAAATAAATCTATCAAAATGTTCGTAATACTGAGCACTGCGAAAATTGCAATCCAGCTTATTTTTGACACATCAGAGCTGTCAGAAGCCTGTAAAAAGTGTGAAAACCCTATAAAGGCAGAAATTCTGAATTTTTTTAATCATTCTTTTTAAATGAAATAACAAAGTTCTAAAATATGACAGAGGTATTAACTTACATTATTAAGTTTCTCAGTTTTCTCTAATAGTCCCCTATAGTATTTATTTATTCATTGTTGGCTCTTTTCCACCTTGAAATTCATATTCTGCAAGTCAAAAATTTTGATAAAATATGATACTGATGGACTTCCAATGAGTTATATAGGAAATAACAGTGTTTAGATTCTGCCTTTATAGGGTTTTCACATTTTTTACAGTCTTTCGACCGCTGTTATGTGTCAAAAATAAGCTGGATTGCAATATTCGCAGTTCTTCATTAAAGTGCTCAGTATTGCGAAAATTTCTAGCCAAAATATATTGATTTTGGTTGAATTACAAAGGATGAGTCGAATTTTGACCTAAAAAACTCGTAAATTCCACACTGTGCGTCGTGAGACAGGTGCCTGTGTAGGGTAGAGGAATTATGAAAGGTATACAAGTATTACATTATGTCCTCCTTCGAAACAAGGTCGACATGACAAAAAATCAAGTGTAGTGAGATCCGGTGATCATGTAAAAGAACTCACCCACGTCGTCTGAAGGAAGTGACACTATCTGTTTTATAAAGGGTGCCAGCCGCGCTTCCCCTTTGACTTTGGGTGGTTAATTTCTACTCTCAGTGGGGCTCGGTTATGTTCCGAGAGTTTCTCTAGACTATAATAGATATGAAAGGTATAAGTTCGTACTTACAGTGGATAATTAACTGCACACTACAAAGTCTCCGCCTTCTTACGATGCACTACGTATGACTTATCACTTCTGGATATCCTAATTACTTTTTAGAGTTCCCCTCTTCAGCTTTTGTAATCAGATGATGTTCTGAATTCAGACGTGTGCGTTCCTTCACCACTTCATTCAGTTGTCGACCTAACACAAAAAATGTTAGATTCAAAACCGCTCACTCAAGAAAATGCAAGAGTGCAAATAATACAATTTATTTTTTTAGTCCAAAATATACAATAAATATCAAGAACTTATCTGTTCATATGTAGGAATCTGCCTACCAGATATGACAAGGTCGGACGCCTCCTCTAAAGGACGTTTATCTCAACCACCATGCGATGGAGAGTATGTAGCAATCGACTTAGCACGGAAAGATTCACAACCTTCTAGAAGTGTACAGGAGCACTTTCACTTGGGCTGACGGAATGATATAAAAATATTTTACTAAAATTTTAATAAGCTTGTGGCTGGGTTATATCATTCACAAGAGCTTGTCAACTGGAAAGTGCATTTTATAGCAATAGGCCAGTCGTCAGGGAGTTCAGGATGCGTAAATACCGTTTTAAATTGTACAAAAGATTGTACTGTTGAAACCAGTTCATTATATGCCTCCTTTAGACATACTAATTTTTACATACAGGACATTAACACTGTCCGGCATGTCGTTCTCAACGTTCTCTAAGAAAGCATCTGATGCGGAGTAACTTTAATTTCATGTACATGAGATCTAATATCTTCTAATATTATTGTTCCAGCCGCCTTTACAATTCGAGGGGAAAAAATTAGTAAGTCTAAAAGAGGCATGTAATGAACTGGTTCCAATAGTAAAATCTTTTGTACGATTTAAAACGATGTTAATTTACCTGAATTTACCTGACGACTGGCCTACAGTATATAAGTTATATAAGGTGTTTCTGCTCTGCTTCCTTGGGAAAACGTACTGACGGCATATGACCTAATAAATGTTTTGTACCATTACTTCGTTTCCGAGCGACCCATATGGAGATGTTCGCATTTATGGGCTAATCGACACTCTCTCGAATTTTTCACTTTTGGTCCAGCACATCATCGCGGACGTGAAAAAGCCTTTTTATGCAAAATTTTGGGACTGATGCCGAAAAGGTCAATTGTGCTCAATAACGTTTTCGAATAAAATTTTCGTCGATTTCTTTTTTTTCGACATAGATCGATTCTCCAAGCTTCCACAACAATCACTGCGGCCACTCTACCGAACGGTTATTTTCAATCCATTAACCTCATATACTCTTATATACTCTAACGGCTCTAGTATGATGTGAACGTACACAGTCTTGTTCATACCATAAATTACAGAGATGTTCAAGCAAAAGCTCATCTTACTAATCAGAAAATGATATTTTTAATAAATTAAGATAAAACTCTTTATTTACTTTAATGAAAATATAAACTAACGCAAATAATATGCAAATCAATCAACAGTTATATGAAAAGAATTTGAGTATATAGAAAATTGGGTATTTCCAAAGCCGACTTGAAAGTAACGAGTTTTAAATTCAGGATGAAACAGATTTGTTATGCTTTTCTGCTTGGATGAAATCATAATCAGAAAATGATATTCTTAATAAATTAAGATAAAACTCTTTATTTACTTTAATGAAAATATAAACTAACGCAACTAATGTGCAAATCAATCAACGGTTATATGAAAAGAATTTGAGTATATAGAGAATTGGGTATTTCTAAAGCCGACGTGAAAATAACGAGTTTTAAATTTAGGATGAAACAGATTTGTTGTACTTTTCTGCTTGGATGAAAAATACACTTGAAAACTGCTGTTTTGAACAATAGTCTGCTTGTAAGGAGCGAGAGAACTATCAATAATGTTTTCATTTTACAGGCTTAGATAAAATATAAAAGATTTTACGACGGGAAAGGTCGACATCTTTATTTAACAAGAGCTGCCACCGCGTGTTCCTTATGAGCTCCAGTGACAAATTTAAAAGATATTACTTTCCTTACGATCTTTTAAAGTAACGTTGCCACAAAAAGTAATTCATTTTAACGTTTACAGCTGTAGAAATAAAAGAAAATTGCACATAATATCTTAAAAAAGAAACCACGAATCGACTAGGGACACGTGTTTCAAAAATAGTTTTATACACTTTTTATAAAATGTAATTTTTTATTCATTATTAAAAAAAAATCTCAATTCAAATATCTTGAGAGTAGCTTTATATCCTTCTGAAGTGCTCATAACAAGGTCGAAAAATGTTTCAAGGCCTAAGCGATTGGTAGAGGTAGAATGACAGATTAATTTCAAGGTGAGTTCTGTTGAATATAAAAGTTTGAGATAGGTTTTTTTCAAATAATTTTTTTTTAGAGTTCTCTAGTACAACCAAATGTGGGTTGTCAGAGAATTACAAAAATAAAAAATGGATATTTTAATTACATTTTCATTTTTGATTAAGTAGATAGGAATTTTGTAAATTAATTAGTTTATTAATTTCTAGTATAACCAAAGGTATTTTATTAAAAGAATGCAAAGATCTAAAATTAATAATTTTATAGATAGATTCTGTTTTTGATTATTCAGAAATTACTTTTTCTGCTTTGTACGAAATTCTATCAAAAATATTCGCTGAGATAGATATTCATTATTTGGATATATTTTGGTATGTATGTAAGTTACGAATATTTACATCAAAACAAAAAAATACCTCAAACACACCTAAAATTTAAACACACATACCCCAAGTAACAATTTAAATGCCAACAAATATTTATCGGGTTTTATCACAGATTTAAGAAGGTAAATAAACCGAACTGGGTTTTATTATTTCTTTTGTGCATACCAATTTATCTGTAGATAATATGCACTTAAAAAAAGGCCTTCACGTTATCTTTAAAGCAATTTGTTAAACCTCTTTGCTCTTTAAGACCTATTGGCTTTATAGCCACTTAATTTCTGCATTATTCAAAACCACAATAAACTCATTAAGTTTTATAGTGGATTTCAAATACTTTAAGTTTTGTGGTAGACATCTATAAATATTTAGGTTTTATGGGATTTTAAAATATGGTCTTTAAGTATTCCTTATGATCAAGCAATAAAAGTAATAACTCTTAAGTAGTCTTACCTTCAATATATGTTATCATAAATACTATTTATGATAATAACGATAATTGGTAAAGGTTCCTTAAAACCTAATCGTTTTTTGGTAACTTTGTTAAGCTACGTTAAAACTTTTTCGTTTTTATAAAGCACTTATAAATCTTTTGGTTCCCCACTTACGCCTTTAAACTTTGAGAGAGGGGGCATATAACGCATAGTAAAAGCCATTTCGTTATTATGGGTTTTAGGTTATGTTATCTAAGCTAAGTACACTTGGATTAGAGATTGTCAGAGACAAATCTTAAGGGTTTTAAAGAAGAGTAGTAAGGCTGTGTAAAGTATTACAGGCTTTAAAATAGTAATGAAGTGGAGTAATTGGAATTTAACAAAACCTTTTGTTTTATAAAAATATTTCCTAAAGCCACAAACTCTTAATAGAGTATTCTATTAAAATAAACGGTTTTTTATTAATTTTTCAGCCATGTTTTTTTCTGTTAACTATGGCAGTCATGTTTGAACAAAGTTGAGGCAACAGTGTTTAGTTATATTTTTCTTATTCTTACTGTTTACATTTAGCCCGCAACTATCTAAAATGTGTTAGTGTGTCATGTAAACCCATAAAAGGCCCAAAATCATACTGAGTAAGTTAAAACTAGGGTTACTATTTTTTTTATTAATTGTAAATAATAATTAATAAGCCGACAAATAAAAGGCGCGTGATTTTTTTCAAAGTTTTTTGATTTGCTTTATCAACAAAGTGGTCTGCGTTGACAATTTTCTGATACTAGGTTGTTTATTAATATCAAATTTTAAAACGTTAGCACATGCAGATATTTCAATTGAGGCAGACATATTTTATTACTTGGCGACATTTTCTGATTTAGACAGTTTAAGTGCAACAAGTTTTCGACAAAGAATTATCAAAGAATTATTAAAGACACAATTATTTATGATGTTCTCAAAGCAGGCTTAAAATTTGATTGCAAGTACTAATGGTTTTAAGAAGATGTTGTAAAAGGTTTTATGGTAGATTTGAAAACATCTTGCAGATTTGGGTTCTAAATTACTGTTGGTTTTATTGATAGTTTTAAGGAAGATATTTATAACCTTTATAAAAGATCTTTTTTGGTTTTATGCCGAGTTTATTGTAGCTTTTAAGAGGTTCTAGTACAAACAGTTTTACGATCAGTTTTATTATATAGACTTAATAACCTCTTGTAGATTGTGATAAAACTTAAATTGTTACTTGGGACGCAAAATATTTACCCATAAGCAGATACCTATGTACAAAAAATATAAAAAGTAAGATAAATAAATATACAAGGTACGTATACAAGAAAATTGTATTTGTAACGCATGTCTATATTTTTAAAAACCGAAACTTTTAGAGTGAAACATCTTACCGAAAAATATTTTGTTTGCTTTTTAAAACTAGAGAATTTTTTTCTTTTAAGTTTTGAGGCAAAGTATTTAAATATTTCATTGAAGATATAGGCAGGAAATTTTTTATAAACACTTATCATACGAGCTGACGCCAATAATTTGTCATCATATATTGTTCCATCTGTGGCATTTTCCAACTGCTTCGAAATTGTTTTTATTTTTAAGCAATACAGCATACATTTTTACACAAATATCAAATGGATCGTTAATATATTTTTACTCTTAATATTATATTCTTTACAGCTGGCCATTGGCTGTGGATTAAAAATTAGCCCAACTAATTTTTTTGGGGGCATCAGTACTCTACCTACGTCTATGCCTACTAAGCAATAAGCCATCAAAATCCAAATTTGGTTTGCTGCAAACAGAGTCAACATGGTTGTCCCACATCAATCGACAGTCTAAATGTAAACTTAAAATTGTATATTGTTTTCTGCTTCTAGTGATGTTAAATTATTCGTAGGGAATTGTCTTGCAAGAGCAATTTTTTTGCATTACACGAAGTATAACAACAAGTTTTGAAATAAATCCGGGTTCCGAAGATCATTTGCTTAAACAAAAGAATGTTCAAAATTGTGCTTTGTCGTCGTTTTTCTTAGTTATCTCTGGTGGTATAGTTTGAAAACAGAAACAAACAGATAAAATTAAAAAAAAACAGAAATCAAAAACAGAAAAAAAAACGATTTTCCTGAAATTGCGAAGAAAACTGGCCTAGACTAGATATATCATGGAGAAAAGAGGTCATAACACTGAACCTTGTGGTACTCTCTAAATTTTGCTATAGAAGATTTAACCTTATTATATTTGCAGCAATTTCCTATTATCCAAATACGACTGTATCCACATTTTCATGTTCCCACTTGTCGCTATTAAATATAACTATATCGAGGTCCTTATAATTAAATTTTAGCAGGTGATATGAAATTGTTCTATTGCCATTGGTTCTCTGAAACCATATTGGTAAGATGTTATAATATATTTAATTACCTACTTACTACGGGAGCCCACTCTAAGTGTCCGTGCCGTGTCCGTCCCCCCGATCCTCGGGGACAATGTTTTTCATAAAGATTAAAGCCTGAAATAAAATATAAAATTCAACATAAAACGTAATACTACGGGAGCCCACCCTAACTTACGTGCTAACTATAATTCCGTTTGTTGCTCCTGATATGTATTTGGTAATTCCGAAACGGGATTCTTCTTTGATTTATATGGCGCGATTTCCTTTCCTTTTTATTATTTAGCGCTACAATTTTCCCCTCTATTTATTTAAAGTAACTTTTTGAATTTTGTTTTATTATAGTGTTAATAATGGAGTTAATACAATGTGCTCAGTATAAAAATATACCATACTATTTTACATATGTACCTGAAATAGAAACTGTAAGTCCAGGATTCGTAGCAATTGAGAAAACCAAGAAAACCGGGAAAATTTATAGATTTTAAAATTACAATTAGAAATCATAGAAATGTTAGGGAGTTTTGAAATACTTGGAAGAGTTTGCGATTTTCACTAATTATCTGGAAATTTCATTTATTATCAATTATCAGAAGCAACAGTGTAACATTATGAATATTTTATATTAATTAAGTAATAAAGCTGCGGTTCGATGAATCGATGACTTGATATATTGGAAACCTTAAGTTATATCATTGAAAAACTGGAAAGATCAGAGAGTATTAACTCTATTTGAAAAAACGAACCTTGCAGTCTAGTTAACTGTTTATAGTGTTTTGAGTGTTTTGAGGCTTCTACACAATACATAATAAAATCGGAAATAAAAATGAGTACGTTAATTGCCAGCTGTGATTCAATGCAAAATTATTATTAATTATCAAGAGAGTCGAGTATTACATTCGATCTAAATTACCGAAGAAATAAACCAAAATAAATCATTTCAGATTATATAAGAAATCATTATAAATAGATAAACCTTACCAGAGGAAAATATCAGAAATTTAACAGGGGAGAAGAATCCAGATTGTAATACTGAAAATCCACTCCACATAAAAAGAGAACTTATGCATGTTATCTTAGTTATTACAACTTTACACCAAAATCTAGAGCAGAATCAGTTTAGCTTCGCAGGGGTAGCCGTACTCTTGAAAATTATGTAATGTGTGCTATAAACATAAAAGTCTTAGCATAAGATTAAACTTAACAAATGTTTACGACTGTCTTAAAAATTTGACAGTTACACCGTGATAATAATGTATGAGGGAATTATGACACTAAACGTATCATAATTCCCTCATACATTATGGAATTTTTAGATAATATAGCATCCTTGTGTATTATCCACGAATCCATGTTATTTAAATTAATAACTATTTATTTGAGCAGGTATTTTTAAAGGTAATCATTATACGAAATACTAAAAGTAGATATTGTGATATTAAGAATCACATCAAATCATAGATACACGTATAATATATATATATATCTGTGGCTTGGTTCTAAAATGGCCAATGTCACTTTTTCTTTAAAATGTCTTATTGACACCAACGAACTATATTCGTTCAGATTATATCTTGAAAAAAAGGCCAATATCAAATTCTCATAAATGACTGAGAATTTTAAGTTTCTAGGGAAAATGTAAATTTGTAAAAAAAAAATTGTAAAACAGATAAAAGGGCCAATTGTAACATAGACTGTATTAATAAGGTATGTTTCGTTTCTAGAAAGACCAAAGTAGACTTTGGCCTTTTTATCATAATAACTTACACAAATAATAATAATAATATAATTTCCATAAAAATTTTAAACCTCATTACCTCAAATTGTAAATTTTTTACTTTGGCCCTTTTAGCACCAAGCCACAGATATTATACAGGCAACCATTTTGAAAGTCAACATCATAGTATTGACAGAAACATGGAAAACTGGTGTGGTAAATAATTGTTCATTAAAAAAATATATGACATATTATAACGGGTTATACTTCAATAAAATGATGGTGTAATTGTATAATGTTAAAAGTTACCGCAACGTAACTGTAAATATAAAAAAATAACGCAAGTAAACTTATAGTAATCTTATTTTATGTCATTTGGATTAACTGTTTTATACAGACCACCCGTTAGGGACGTAAATCAATACATATGTGATGTGAATAGATATTTTAGCTCCCTGATATAAGAAAATATAGAGAATATTAATGGGTGATATTAAGAACAATATTTCAAATAAATAACAACTTGTGAACAATTATTTAGATACCTCAACACGAAAAGTTTTTTCCTACATAAATAAGCCTATAGAGTAACAAAAAGTCATTTTTGACTATGTACCTCTTTGAAAGAAAAAAAGCAAGTCAAATAACATATTATCACTATTAAATCATACACATTTGAATTAATATAACTCATCTCATCAAGAATGCCTTGAAGTACATAAAATAATAATTAAATTAAACATAGAAAATTGCTACTCATCAACTATAAAAATTGTTCTAAATGTCAAGGAATGCATCAGGAATGTTTCTGTTCGGAATTTTTTCTTTAGAACGTCTCACAACTACAGCAGCATTACCAAGCTAAGTCTGTTGATTCAGTGAACGTGTAATCAACCATGTTGAAATATTACTAAATGAAATGGAATATTGCAAAAAAAAAACAGCAACAAAGTCTAATAAGTTACTATAAATTAAAGTAAATGTCACTCAGTTTGTCGAAATGCAATAAGAATACTTTTTTTATTTCTATTTATCTAAAAATTATTTTTTATAAGAGTTAATAGAAATATATTAAAAATAGAAAAGTTAAGGGTAAAGTACTGATAGCCGCCCCCTAAATCTACTTCTTAACCAGAAGAGAGGGTTTGACTATACTATGTAAACTGAAGTCCAGACAAACTAAAATCACATACGAACGTTTTTAACCGACAAGCAAAAAGCAAATCACTTAGCCGACAATTTCGAAACCGTACAGAGCGCCAACGGACCAAATAATTCCGAGCATGACCGCATCGAAAATTTAACAAAACAAATAATTGACCATGACGTCGAAATTAGGGATGATCAATTTTTGAATACAATAAAAGACGACTGCAGCTCTAGGAAAGGTATTGTTCAGCTTTTATACATCGCTAATGCGATACTACAATTACAGAACTAGCCCAGCCATTGAAAATATGCCGTGGTAGTTCCCATCTTGAAAAAGAACGAGAATGCCAGAGTCGCCGGCAGTTACAGACCTATATCGTTGCTGTTAACGATCTCTAGGTTGATAGAGAAGGTCGCCCTGAGCAGGATTAGTTCTACCCAGGAGGGACTTCACATCGATGTCGAGCATTAATTTTGCTTCAAGAAGATCAGATCAGAATTATTTTTTTCGTAATATAATGTATAAAACGTCATTTTAAAATCATTTCGAAAATGTTTTCAAAATATTTGTAAATTTTCCATAATCAAATCGAAATTTTGGGCTAACCCTGTAGAGCTGGCAAGGATCCGATAACCGAAAAGAAGATTTCTGGCGAAGTAGATTTTTCATCAAGAATTACTTTTTTTTGTAAAATCAAGAATTAAACAGTTTTTCCTCTTCCGGACTCCATCCGTGAACACTCTGTATATAGTTTTATCCAACATACTTTGTGACATCATTTCTTAAATAGTTTCCTAACTCTTTGATAGCCATTGACGTTGTGTCATTCGAAAATGGATGTCACAACGTTTTGTGCCTCAAATCGTCTTATAATGTCCTCTAAAGACACATCAATGAAATTCTGGTGGATGTTAAAAGTATCAGCAGCAAATGTAATGGACTAAAACATAAATGTTGAAATTTCATCATTAGAAAAGGTGAAACTTCAAGAAAAAAGTTGGCATTTCAACTTTAAAAAAATTATAATGTGACTCTTCAGAGTTCTCGTAATTTTTGGTATTCTAAATGTATTTGTATTTATATATTTATGCTATCATATAAAAAAAAACAAATAATATTTTTACAAGTAATATACACATAAGATCACTTAACACCGCAAATTATATGTGTAACTTGAGTAAGTTGCTTAAACCGCTATTTTTACAGGATGCAGTTTATTGTTAATTGTAAACAAGTTCAACAGTTGTCACAACATAATAAAATTGAACCGAATTGAATTAGAAAAGAAAATTAAATAACATATTTTACAATGATTACAAAATACTGCGATAAATAATAAAGCAAACTAAACTTTGCATGACTGACTGCCCATATGCATATAAAGTTCTCTTCATGTGGAAATGAATAATTACATACTTTTAGTGGACACGCAAAATAATGAATCTTGCCGCAGTGGTCAACTTTGAAAATTGAATCAATATAGCGTACATTTTATGTATGCCATTGTTGTGATATGAGACTCCTCCACAATGAAGCTACAATCGAAATTGAGTCCTTGTCTCGACGAAATACATACTGTATTCTAATTGGTTGTATTAAATACTTTCACTGACTGCTTGCATCTACTCGCATATTTACTTTAGGGAGTATTATTGGCTTCTCCAACTTATTTACAACAGGGCATTCCCCATAATCAAATAGTAATACTTTAACACCTACGTTGAAAAGTTTAGGGGTACTAACTAGCAGAAACAGCGATAAAGTCCATTTTCTTATAACAATTTGCTCTATTTCTGCTATCCCACAGACATTTAAAACATGGAAACTATGTAAAGCCAATCAGGCTTTACATAGTTTCCTAGCAAAAGTGATAGAATTTTCAAGTCTCCACAGATTCCAGAGATTTATAAAAACGAAGACTGAAAACTGGAGACTTGAAAATTCTATCACTTTTGCTAGGTTAATAATCAGGCTTTACAAATTTTCCATAGCGGAGATAGAATAAATCATTATAAGAAAAAGGTATGGACAAGCAGATCTTCTCTTGAATCTGGCTCACATAACGTTATTGCAACACTATTGGTTGATTCATCAAAAGTTCCTCTTCACATCAAACTCGGTGTCATGAAATAGTTTGTGAAATCTTTGGATGATGAAGGAGAATGTTTCAAACATATGGGTCGCGTACGCGTGACGTCACAGATCTCAGACCTTAGGAAAAACAAACTGAAATTCTTTAACTGTCAAATAGCCACTAACTGAACTTTTCGAAATATTATTTTCATGTATATTATACATACAAAATGACAAGTTTTTGGTTTATTATTAATTGTGGAAATGTGACAATCCGAAACAATGCCAGTTTTTATAAAATAACCTCAATTTATAACCAGAAGAAGTTAGGGATTAAAAGACTGCAACTGATTTCAAACAATTAAAAAGAACGATTTTACAGGAGTCTTCCAAGGATTTTATTAGTGGTACGTTGTTGCATATTAATGTAAGAATTTGATTTTTAACGTGGGTTTATGTTGTAGGAAGAACGGCCGTATAACAAGACTATGATGATACATCCAGTTGGACATCTTCTCTTAATAAGGAATACGATTTAAAACCCATATGTGAAACTGAAAGTACTTATGATAATAATAACTGCTGCTCAAACAAGAAATAAACAATTCATGGTAAAGAAAATTAACAATTTATAATGGTTTTTCAGTATTTTTAATAATAATTTCTTGTTTAAATTTTAGTTGAGCGAAAGTGAAGTTGTATTGAGGGATACAAAAGTGCAATGGTAGAAATTGTTTTAAGAGGAAAATTTGCAGGCTTCATAAAGATATTTGATGAAGTACGTAAATTAAGAAAGAAAATTGCAAAGTACCTACCGCTATTAACAAGTGATGCAATGTACCCTTTTAAAGTATATCGTGTGGTGTTTAGAAACTCAGTGTTGGACTGTTGAACATTGAAAAAGTATAAAATTAAAACTTTGAAGTGGTCTAAGGTCAGTGAACACATAAACAAAGTCTAAATGGGCTTTGAAAGTGTTGAATTGTAGCTATAAAATCCCTTCGAGTTATATATAAACTGTAAATGTTACTTATTGTTTGGGTAGATATTACTATAAAGTATATATGGTATGTTATATTACAATCATTTATTTTTTGTTACAATATAAACCTTTGTATCTCTTATAACTTTCTTGTCGATTCTTCTTAGAAGTACTAATGAACCTTGGAGAATAAATAACTTACTTAGTAAAGATGTTTTGTTTTAATTTCAGTTACATGCATATACCTACCTGTGTACAAGTTCGATGTAACTGACCTTTTAATTTACTGCTAACAATATATATTAGTAGAAGTGATAAATAAAACATAATAAAAAGGGAATATTTAATAAAATGATAATGAACATTTGTACCTACATAAAATTATAAAAGACATATAACCAGGGCTCCCACAACGGAGGGGGGGGGGGGGGGGTCAGTAGGTATCGTGGTACTGGGGCCCAGACAGACCACGCCCATGGCTAGCCAATATTTGTTAATCTAGCTGGAGAAAAAAAAATTCTATCGTGTCAGTTTTTCTCTACCACCTCTTTTATTCCCCTTAAAAGGGCAAAAAAAAAAAGTTCTGATCCAACTGTTTTTAAGTATTTTGACGCGCTGAAGTCAATTATGGACAAAAAAAATTCTATCGTGTCAGATTCCCTCTACCACCACTTTTTATCGCAAAATGCACTATAGAGTCACTTTCAAATCGTTCAAGATTATATTTCGTACTAACACTCTAAAATCTCTGTCATTAACAAAGATTTCATCCGAAAATTCGCATTGATTGTCATAGATTACTAATAATTTTTTTTTGATGTCGTCCATTATTGTGATTTATCAAAACTCACTCACTGATAGAGGTATGTATCTAATTGAAAAGTTAACAACACTGCAACAAGTATAAAATAATATTTAGTCTAGCGGTCAGGTATAGATTACACGACGGCGCGCGGCGTTGTGGCCGCTTATAATTTAATTTAACACGGTTGTGGGCGTGGTCTGGGTTGTGAAAAGGTACATTTTACAAATACGCGGTCCGGTTAGAACAGTAAACGCAATATTCGCTCATTAATTATGAGGTACCCAGATTTTATGGGCGGCCTGCATATAACAATGTATGAAAAATAAAATTACATGAAATTACAATAATCCAATTTACAGATACATTATAGACGAGGGGTTAACCGCTGGAGGAAATTGTGTACGTCTTATTATATACTTCAAATAGTTTATAGCACATCAGTCAATTTATATGGTGTCTTTTCACAAAATTTGCAGCAGTTAATACCTCGACTATAGCCATATTTACTGCTAAAAACTAAAAGGAAATACTTCCTGTCACTAAGCAGTGAACATGTTTTGTGTAGACTAGCAACACATTCACAATAAGTACTAAGAAACCATCTGAATCTGCAATAGTCCAAGGAGTAAATGGCTTTTGGTCATGATGCTACGAGTTCATAACCTGAAAAATGAATTTGTACGTTAGCAATTATTTATAAAGCAACATTTATTTAGGCAAGTATTACGAAAAGAATGGTTGATCACTGATAGCTATTTTACCTTTGCAACAAAGTTTTATTCTGTAAATTTCTTGTACAGTTCTTCTTTCACCTAACCACAAACAGCTTCAAGACTTTTAACGCCTCAAATTCATCCTTCTGTCTAAGTAATTCTCTCAAAAATCAAGTAATTCGCAGTATTCCTTTGTGTAATATTTGGAAATACATCAATATTTATACTAAAGCATTTTTTAATCAAAATATAAGGATTTAATTCGATGGTAGCAGTATACCTAATCTCTACATCGTGAGACAATTCTGCAAAATGCGAACATCCTGACGAACAAAACTGAGGATATAAAAGTATTAAGAATAGTTGCAGATGTTAACTCTTTGAATGCTGACGTAATATGGCCTGTATGACCTGGTGGCTAACCTAATCGTTTTTCTGTTGCACCTGTACTGGTTTTGACTAATTTTGGCAAGATATTGCCAAAAATATAATCTTTAAAAAAAAATGGAAGCCAAAATTAACAACAAAAAAAAAAACAAAAAAAAAAAACAAAATAAAAAGAAAAAACTTAAAGCTAGGTTATACGAATGACGCCTGAAGGCGTCATGAGCACTGATAGGTAGTAGGGAGATGACGCCTCCAGACGTCATCAGCAGTCAAAGAGTTAAATAACCTAACATTAAGCTTTTAAATGGCACAAACACAGCAAAATTTAATTTAATGAGAAACGTTAAATCGACGGATGATTCAATGACAGCTGTTTGTTTTTCCCAGGGTCTGAAACTCTGAAAATGTGTGAGGTCAGCGCACGCGACCTATAGAATAGAAATTTCCGAACTTACCATATGTAAAGCTGAAGGAAGGAAACTTTGGTAGCCCTCAAATACGTACCATGTTTAGAGATTTATAGGGCTGGTTTTATAGGTACAGTTTAAACCTAAGTTTAACTAGAAGATTCTGTTGAGGTCCGAAATAAAAATAAATAGCGTATTTAGCAAAGTGTATATTAGGCACATTCATCAAATAGGAAATTATTAATTAAATTTGAATAAAGATTCTGTGGTATTGATAGTTATTATTGAGTTATTATCTATAGTTATCGAACTCGTTGTCGAATGATTTTTGTAGTAAAAAAACTGCTGTGAGAAGCGTCTTTTTGAGTTCTTGTTAAAAGGTTCTTGTTAATTTCCTGTTTGATGAGTGTGCTTAATATACACTTTGCTAAACACGCTATTTACTTTTATTTCGGACTTCAACAGAATCTTATAGTTTAAACCGTACCTATAAAACCGGCCCTAGTGTTTCTTATGAAAATGAATAGCAATTAAAAAGCAAGTTGGATTAGTTTTCAAGAAGTGGCTGAAAATTTTCTCGGTAATAAAAAGGAGTGAAAATTACAGAGAAATAGTTGTCAAAATGGTTGAAAACTTTCAAAAGCTGAAATGCAACATGAACTTAAAGCTGCATTTGTTAAATTCACATATTGACGATTTTCCACAAAATCTTGGAGAATATAGTGAAGAGCAGAGTGAAAGATTCTATCAAGATATTATGATAATGGAGCGCCATTATCTAGGTAGATGGGATGTAAATATGATGGCAGCTTTTGTTGAATATTGAACACAAACAGAGAGGAATAAAGAGAAAGAAGACTCCACTACATAGAACATTTCATAGTAAATGGGTTCGTTATCACAAAACGGAATAAGAGGAAGAATGAGATGAAAAATAATGATACATGGAGCCTTACTTCAGCTATTTAAGTTTCAATTAATACAAAAACACAGGAATAGAGTATTTTAGATATGTTTTATAATATACATATCGTTGTCATTTATATAGTTGCGATTTTTTTATGATTTTGAGCCATATTTTGAGTTAGAAAAAAAGTTTGACTTGCTAGAACAATTCTACGTATTCTACGGCTTAAAATACATGGAAATATCGTGTTTTCATGTTTTGCACAGAACTTCTTTTTGTGCGGCTGTGAAATTAACCTTACTTTTTGGACAAGGTCTCTGCTATTATTGTGATCACCATGTGAGTCTTGTTCTTTACTTTCCAAATAAACTTATTATTATCACCTTAAAAAATGCTCTAATCAAAGACATGCGGTTTATCTTCGTAGATGCCGTTAATTGTGCTCTTTGTTGATCTTCCGATATTAAACATTCCTGAAAGTGGTTGTGGTGGATGGCAAAAGAATTTTTGTCATATTTTTCTAATATTTAGCAAATATTTATGAGAAGTCAATATATAGTAAGTATCGTATAACTTCCTTTTAGTTTAAATTATTTAAAAACATACATATTCATTTTCAAACGTTTAATAATTAGTACGGAAACGAGCTAAATAAACTGACATTTGCCGTAAAAATACTACGTCAAATGACGTAATATGGGAATGCCTAATTACTGCGTGAAATATGCCAGCTCTTTATAACCAACTGTAAATCAAAGGCTTCGTGAGGGGTTTATAAGTATATACAAATGGTTATTGATGTCACCCTAAAAGAGCTATGTTCTGTTGGGTACTTTATGTCAAAAGAGAAATTTAATAAAGTAAGAAAAGTCGTATTTAAAAGTAAATAAACTCTGTTTTTATTCAAATAAAAAAATGTAGAAACCTTCCAATAAAAATGAATTAAAATAGCCTCAAACGGAAAAAGCTGAAACATTATATTATTACTGGAGATCAAAGGAATAATATAAAGCAACGAGAAATCTGTGTTCCAGTAAAATCAGATAAAGCTTTATTGTGGCAAGGATTTTTAAATTTTTACCCTCGTTTAACCGTAGCATGGAGCAATTTACGCCACAAACCTAACTTTGAAATTAGATAACGCACTTGTGATGAAATTTTACATAGAATGTGTTTTTGTCTAATGAAAATAGTTGGTAAATCCCTCTGTTTTCGTTTTAGTGGAAAATGTGAACGTAGAAGAAAATAAAGAAAGCAGTTTATTTTTTCAATCTTATACAAAGTGTCCTACTTAAATTAAACTGAGAGAAAGTTTATTGTGATATTACCTTTGACAACATTTTTCCACTCATAAATACTGTATTACTTTTAGATGTACGTATGAGATAGTTGAAGAGCATATGTAATTCCGTTGGATTTTGTGATACATGAAGCCGATGATAATAATAATAATAATAAAATACTTTATTTGCTGAATACACATTCATGTACAATACATATTCTTTTGGCATTGTCATTGGATACATAAAAATTACAAACAGGTGTAAACTATTAAATTATAAATTATATCACATATAAAATAAAATGGATATATTACAAGCTGAAAATTTATAGATTTAGAAAAGAAGCATTATAAAACTCGTCAAGGCAATAGAGGGAGATTTTCATTAATATATCTTTAACTTCTTTCTTAAATTGGTTGGATGTTAAGTTTCTAACTTCAACGGGCAGGCAATGGGATAGCTTGAAAGCCGTAAAAATAAAACTTTTATGAGTAATATGCAATCTATGTTGCGGCAGAATGATATTATCTCAATATCTGTTAAAGTGGCTGTGTAGGCCAATATGCTCGTTAAAATATTCTTGATTTTCTTTTACATAACTTAGGCAGTGATAAATATAAAGCTGCTGGAAACATTAAAATTTGCAATTTACCAAAAAGTTGTTTATATGACTCCCGATAAGATTTGTTGTACCCTTAATGCCATTTTTGTAGCACAAACACTCGCATCCAGTCAGTAGAATTACCCCATAAAATCACTCCATAAGAAAGTTAAGGTTGAAATAATTCCATAATATGCTACTCTACAAACTGATAATGCTGCGTGTTGTGAAATTTTTTTCAGTAAAAATATAGTTTCGGATAGTTTATTACATATTGAGGTATTTTGGCTTTTCCAATTTAGTTTTTTATCTATGTGAATTCCTAAAAACTTGACTGTATCCGCTTCACTGAAAATGTCTTTTAGGGAAAAATTAATTAGTCTTACTTATATTTAAAGAGAGTTTGTTAAAAGTGAACCATTCTTTTGCTGCATATTGCGCCTCTCGACTAATGCAATTTAAATTACTGATGTTATCATCGATGTTATATAGAGTGGTATCGTCTGCATATTGTATTGTGTTGGTCATGTGTAAATAACAAGGTAAGTAGTTTACGTAGTGTATAAACAATAATGGCCCCAGTATGGATCCCTGAGGCACACCTGCCTTTACTGTCAGTGCAGTCGATATTATTCCATTACATTCTGTTATTTGTTTTCTGTCCGTTAGATATGACATAATTAAATTGATATAGTCAATTAATTTTTCTGACAAAATTTGATGTGACACACAATCAAACGCCTTCGAGAGGTCACAAAATAGGGAGGACACTATATCAACTCTCTCGAAAGCAATGTGGATATGTGTCACCATTTTAATTAATGGTTTTATAGTCGAAGATTGTTTTCGAAAGCCGATAACATTAAGTAGTTTGTGTTTCAGAACTAATTCAAACGAAAGGTTTTTTGCCTTAAATTGGTTCATTGGATCGGGGGGTAAGGTCACAAAAATATGTTTTTTCTCAATTTCCGGCTTTCTCTTTAAATTTACGACAAAAATGGTTATATAGAAAATTAAAGGTTAAAATATTCTCCACGAAATATATTGTTTGCAATTTTATCGCCGGATGCATATTTCTACCAGTCGCGTCCAAAGTTGAGCTAAGTTGCGCGGCTTTCAAATTTTCCAAGTTTTGTCCATGAAATTAAGTTTAATACAAGCTATAATAATATAAAATAAAGCTGGGAATTATAAGAATTAAAATTAATGTTTATATAAAAAGATAAAGATTGATTTTTTTAGAAGGGGACCAGATTATATTTATGACTGTTTTATTTAATCAAGTCTTCATCTCTTCCACATTAAACGATCTTCTGACGCATGATTCATTTGAAGTTATTGGTTTTGTATGTATACATATATATATATATATATATATATATATATATATATATATATATATATATATATATATATATATATATATATGAAGTGTTGTTGTGCTTCCGGGCGTTTTCCCGCGTAGTTGACAGGCTCCTGCTGGGACCACAGTTGTCTAAACGACGTTTCGGCACAATCCCATCTGCCATCTTCAGGTTCTCGCTGAGAGCTGCCTACTGCTGCTCCTCGTTACTCGAACTGAACAGTTCAGTTCGAGCATTCTTTTATGTATATAACAAAATCTAAAGTACTAAATACCCTTTTATTTTTAAGTTCTTTTATTCGCCGAATTTGTATATAAGTATCAGAAACGAAAAGGTCAAAGGGCTGCGAACCACGACCATTTTACTTCCACATCCAGTGGAAGTAAGATGAAATGAATTAGAACAGCTCTGGGTTACAACTAAAATAAACAAAGTTAAGACATCCATTGGTGTGTTATACACGGTCAATTCATTTAATGAATTAGAGGCAGTTTTAGCAAATATTTGTTTAGAATCTGAGAATATATTGCTAATGGGTGATTTAAATGTCGATTTCAATAAACCTAACACTCCAAACTTTCGTTATTTAAGTAACATTCTTAAATGCTTTAATCTAATCCAAATAATAAATGAACCCACTAGGATATGTGGAACATCTTCTTCCACCATTGATATTATCTGATTAGCGAAAATATGGTTTTTACTGAAACGGGTACTCAGGATTTGCTAAATATGACAGACCATTTATTGACTTATTGTGTATTAAATTGTACAATGCCGATATCACCACCAAAAACAGTTACATTTGGAGACTATTCTAGATTTAATCTTGAGGATTTTATTAAAGATGCAAATCAAATCAACTGGAATTATGTAAATAATCTTACAACGGTAGATGAACAACTAGATTTCTTAAATAAAGCTATTTTATTTTTGTTTGATATGCACGCCCCTAAAAAAACAGTAGTCATAAGAAAAACTTATCGTCCGTATATTACTCAAACCATTAAGAAAATTATTAAGCTAAAGAAGAAAGCTTATAATAAGTATAAAAAAACCAAATCCACTGCCCACCTCGAATACTATAAAGATTTGAAAAACTATTTATCTATAGCAATAAGAAATGAAAAAGCAGCATTTATAAAGTATCAAATTGAGGAAAACAAACACAACCCGGCAAAATTATGGAATAATTTCTCGAAGTGGAATATCCATTGCAAGTCTACATCGGAACTAGATTCAAGTCTGCAAGATGAGAATGAACTTAATCAATATTTTCTAAATAGTTCTGTGAATAATGATATCGACGAAGCGACTCTAAATTATTATACGGAAGGTGAAAATTACATTACAACTGTGAACAAGGTAGAGAGTGTCACATATGATAAGGTGCAAGAGTGTATATACTCAATTCAATCTAATGCAACTGGAATAGATGGAATTAATCTTAAAATGCTTAAGCTTATTTTTCCACACTGCAAATCCACTCTAACGCATATAATAAACACTTCCTTACACACTGGTGCTGTTCCATCTGTCTGGAAAAAATCCATCATATTACCGCTTCCCAAAGTAACCAAAGCGACGGAATTTGGTCAACTTCGCCAAATTAACATACTTCCTACGATGTCTAAATTGTTAGAAAAAATTATAGAAAAGGAGCTCTCAAATCATATGGCAATAAATAAAATATTGCCAGAAGAGCAATCAGGATTCAGAAAACACCATAGCACTAATACTGCTCTTATTAAAATAACAAATGATATAACTAGAAACATCGATAACTCCAAAATAACCTATTTAACCTTACTTGACTTTAGTAAGGCATTTGATGTCATTAATCATAAACTTTGCTGGCAAAATTAAAACATTATGGAATAAGGTCTACTTTCTTATTATGGTTTAACAACTATTTAAGTGAACGCACTCAACGTGTTAAAATAAAAAACTCAATTTCAAATGAAAGTGTTGTGAAATCAGGTGTACCACAAGGCAGTATACTTGGGCCACTACTGTTTATAATGTTTTCTTCTGATTTGCCAAGTATAATTACTCATGACTGGAACATACACCTGTTTGCTGACGACACCCAGATTTACAAGCCGTGCTATCCACAAGATGTCAACTTAGTGATTCGCGAGTTAAACGAAAATCTCGAAATAATAAGTGCGTGGTCTAAAAGAAATGGTCTACAACTGAACGCATCTAAAACAGTGTCCATATGTGTGGGATCTAGGATTTTAGTTCAAAAAGCAAAAGAAAATCAAACAGTAACCATAACACTGAATAATTGTACGATTGAACTCAGTAGTGAGGCGAAAAATTTAGGAGTCATTGTAGACCAAAATTTAACATTTGAAAATCACGTGTTAAAAAAACTGAGCATATGTTATTTTAAATTTAAATCACTGTGGAGGTATAAATATGTTCTACCACAAGATACGAAGTGGAGACTCGTAAACTCAATTATTTTGAGCAATATGGAATATGGTCTTCCTGTTTACTTTAATTATCTTACTGATATTTTAGAAAATAAAATACAAGTGCTTCAGAATTCTTGCTTACGATTCTCCTACTCCTATATCAATAGACGTGATCACGTGACCCCACATTACAATACTCGAGGAATCTTAAAAATCGAATATAGATCTGAACTATCATATGCAACTTTAATATTTAAAATAATGAATTTCAATATGCCAACCTACCTATCTAAACTATTAATAAAGTGATCCAGTATTCACACAATCAATATACGAAATCCAGATCTATATGCGATACCTCAACATAATGGCGCCAAATTTGAAAAATGTTTTGAGTATATAGCCTGTACTCTTATAAATATATCCAGAGCTACTTTTGATTCACCTACTGTTGCTCAGTTTCGCTTGGCATATAGGAAATATCTTTTGAATAAACAAAAGGCGTTACTGCCATAACTTTGATTAGTAGCCTATTTTCTTCTTCTTTATATGTATATTTATGTGTATGTATATTTGTATGTATATGTATATATATTTTTATTGTCGATATAAATTAAACATTAATACTTATCATTTATTACTATTGTTAATAATGATCTTATATTGTTAATGAATTACGTATTTATATGAGTGTGTATGTATATTTATATATGTTATATTTCCCAAGGGCAAGGCTGAAAAATGCAATGCAATGCCTTGTCCCATTGTTGCATATATTTGATATATATTTTTCTTGTAAACTTTTGTTATTTCTTGTCTATATGCACATTAAATTATTATTATTATTATTTTTATTATTATTATAAGTATAGTACCGACAAAAAAAATTTTTGAAAATTTTTAATGTTCAAATAGGCTTAGAATGTCATGAAACGTCGATATTTTAAGTTTGAGCGAAAAAAATCTGTCTCAAAATAAGGGTATTTGTTACTTTAGATTTTGTTATATACTTAAATACCTACAAGGGCTCAAAATTACCATTTTCGGCCAAAAAATTGTCATTTCTAAAATTATTTAGGTATATGTTTTTTTTTTTGAAATTCAAAGTCTGCAAGTCAAAAATCATGATAAAATATGATATTGATGGTCTTCCAAGGAGTTATATAGGAAATAACAGTGTCTAGATTCTGCCTTTATAGGGTTATCACATTTTTTACAGACTTTTGACGGCTGTCATGTGTCAAAAATAAGCTGGATTGCAATTTTCGCAGTTCTTCATTAAAGTGCTCAGTATTACGAAAATTTTGAGCCCAAATAGATTGATTTTGATTAAATTACCAAGGAGGACTCGAATTTTGACCTAAAAAGCTCGTAGATTCCACACCGAGGGGGCAACCGCTGAGGGGAAATAGTGTACAAATCGGAGGAATTAGGAAGGAATTAGGAAGGAATTGAAGGTATTTCGGAAGGAATTATTAGGTATTAAGGGAATTACAGGGGAATTTGGAGGAAATAAATATTATTACGAGGTATTAGAACGGAATTAAGCGGAAATAAAAGGTATTAGGAGGGAATTAGAGCGTAAAAATATTGAAATGGAATGTTTATCTTGAAGAATTACATACCAATTCTTATATAAAGGACGTCAGTGTTGTAAAAACATTAGCGCCGAGATTAGCACTAAAAATATCTAGTAAAGAAAAAATATTTAATTTAATTAAACTACCGATGATACTATGGACTTCTAGTTCAGTAATATAACGATTTATATCGGACAAAATTCATAAAATTTTGAAAATTGGTAGAAATATTAAGGATAGCATAAGAATTACTAAACCGAAAAGTTCCCACCCCTAAATAGTGTGCTTCATCCCCTAGGACGCCGTTTCCACCCCCCATTTTGAGGTTTTCTAGATTATCTCGGGAACAGTGCACTTTTTGATCAATTATTCCTTATAAAATTCTCTATAAAAAACGTCTCTACACTTTTTTCCTAAAATTAATAGTACCGTGGGAAACAAGGCGCACACATAAGGGTTGGTTCCGGTCAACACAATAAATTGTAATCTTTATTATAATCTACTTTAAAGTTCAATGCTTAACGCTAAAGCAGTAGCTACTAAACTCCACCTAAAATTATAATAAATGTACCACTTCCACCCTCACATCTCTATAAAATAACGCGATTTTTAAATAAGCGAGAATATTGTATATTGTAGGTACTTGTTTTCACGCCACCCTAGAGATAAAGTACTTAGCGTGTGGTGTCCCCTGTAGGCCGAATCCACTAATTATCAAAAGGTTACCTACGTTAATTAATCTTCATCGTCTTCCATAGATTCGACATTCATGCATGCTTGTCCGTAGTAATGGTAACACATTGTGGAGCAACGTAAGCCTGCTCTTCTGCAACTGCACCTGTTTTCGCACCCTAATTTGCATGAACAAGAAATTAGTGATATAACAGATTCGGGAGCCGATTCTTTTGTTGTCATAGTTCGGGTTAATATACCGCCATCTCCAGTCAGTAGCTTCTAGCGCAACGTTTTTCCATGTTTGAATTTGGTAAAAAACGCGATATAAGTGTTGCCGAGCAGCAGCAGAAGTTGTTGGTAGATTTGATAATATTACAGTATTGTTCGCTTTACCAACAAGTTTGTTAAAAGTCATGAATCTGTATACATTTAGACTTTTTTCTGCGGAGGTAGAGTTGTATAAAGTTAGAGCAAATCGCTCTCCTACGTCTACAATTTCTCCATGACTAGCTTTTTCATTATTAAAACTTTGCACGATGTCTTGTAATACTTCAGTAATATAACAGTTAAAATTGTAATATATTGGACAAAATTCATAAAGTTTCAAAAATTGCGTGCTTCATTCCCTAGAGGACGTCCACCCCCATTTTGAGGTTTTCTAGATTATTTCTGGAATGATGCATTTTTCCATAAAAAAACCTATACAACAGAATTAATTATTCCTTATAAAATTCTCTATAAAAAACTTCTCTAAACTTTTTTCCTATAATTAATAGTACTTTGGTAAATGAGACGCAAATGTAATCAGCGCAGGTCATATAATTCGCTGAATATCCGTATGGCTATTTCCAAAGCTGTCTTTACGCGAAAAAATTATAAATATCTATACACCACCACAATGTAAAAAATTTCAATGTCTTCCACTACATCTCAGACGACCCCAAGGTCACTGCCTTATTTTAGAGCTTGCTGTAAACGCTGTTATTGTTCGGGGCTGCCAATGTGCGGGATTTTACGCAAAAACCGGGTATTTTAAACCCACTTTCGGGTAAAATCGAAACCGGAAGTCGGCCATTTTGGTTCTTCACATTATATAATTGGAAATTATATCCCATATCACTACACCAAATTTGAAAAAAATCCATTCTCCCATTCAAAAGTTACAACTGTGTCCCTATCGGCTGAGCAACCCGGTATACAATATTCTCGCTTCATCAAAAATCGCGTTATTTTATAGGGGTGAGAGGAATTTATTATAACTTTAGGCGGACTTTAGTAGCTACTGCTTTAGCGTTAAGTATTGAACTTTAAAATAGATTATAGTAAAGATTACAATTCATTGTGTTGACCGGAACCAATCCTTATGTGTGCGCCTTATTTCCCACGGTACTATTAATTTTAGGAAAAAAGTGTAGAGAATTTTATAAAGAACAATTTTGTATATAGGTATTTTTATCAAAAAGTGCACCGTTCCCGAGATAATCTAGAAAATATTAAGGTATTAAGAGGAAATAAAGGTATTTGAGGAATTAGGGGAATTACAAGGAATTAAAGGGGAAATAAAGGGTATTTTTCTAGAATAGGTATTGGGTGTACAAAATTTCGCTAGCGGTTGCCCCCTCGTTCCACACTGTGTGTCGTGTTACACAAAGTAACGCATCTACCAAGGGAGACTGACGGGACTCCTCCCCCTCCACTTCTGCTATTATAAAGACAGATTTTACTATTACTATCACAAGCACGTATATGAATATCTACCAACATATTCATATTATAATGGAAATCAACAGACTCACAGTATACCTACTGAAGAAAGGCCTTATAAAGTGAATACTTAGAGAATATGAAGGTCGTGCAACTTAAATCAACTATGGACGATAATTACTTTTAGAAATATGCAATCGGTAATAAAACTTTATACAACCTGTTTTCTTTGAAATTTTATAAGCTCTAATTTTATACATAGCTATTTTTGTCGTAAATTCAATGATAAAGCCGAAAATCGTGAAGATGCATATTTTCGGGCATCTGCCCCCCTCCAAACTCCTTGAAGGTGGGCTTCGGACCTCGCTCTAGTGGGATAAATTAAGGACTTCTTAAGAACAGTCAGATGATGGTTCATCTGTTTACATGAAGAAATCTTTTGCTTAAATTATTTGGCACTTGGTTTAGTCAATAGAACAATTTTATTTTACATAAATACTATAGCAGTACGTCTCAAAGAATATATTACCAAATCTGAATCAAAATATTTCTTTGTTTTTAACTAGTATTTGCAGTTTGCAGAGGTAAACCACCTGAAAATTGTTGTAGTAATGGGAAAATTTCCTTATTTTTCATCTCGTTTTTCATTCTTTATATAAAATACTACTTGAATGAATAAGGTTTACTTAGTAAACGAATTATTATTAGGATAAAACCCATAGAAAATATACTACAGACAATGTACTATAAATAGCGACATCAATGAGAGAGAAATTACAATCAAAAATAAAAACGTTTATAAAAGGATTTAATATTAAGTTAGACTCTGTTAACGCTGAAGGAGAGTCCGTCCCCTAAGCATACTGTTATATTTTTTAAGTATCTAGTAATTTTCTATAAATACTGAAACATACTTACGCCTGGACGTCTCTAATTATAAATTTGCATAGAACCTTGTATAGAGATCTATATTAAGATCAAAATCATGAAAATATTACAGTTGTTAAATTATATGTTGGGGTTGTAATTACTTCGAATTGCAGTCAGTCACGAAATATTTCTGTTCACAAAATATACTATCGTATTTTTGTTTATAATTATAACGATCTTCGTTTAATACATCGGAATGGGTACATGCTGACGCAATTAACCAAAAATATATTACATTTGTGACATAATTCCACGTAATCATGAGAGGGCTAATTAGAATGAAGATGTAGTAATTACATGTGCGCTATTCGGGAAATTCCAAATGTACCAATATCACCTAATAATGAAGGCATTCTCTGAATGTAAATTGAGGTAATAGTACATGGTTTCCTCGTTAATAACGTCGGTATTTTATGAGGTTATATTCGATAATTACGGAATAAGCTCTTGCATAACTGGAATCGTTTAAATAGGTGTTTTAATAACGTTCAATATTATGCCGGATGCGCCGGTCATAAACGTCGATTTTTGAAAGTAGTTATACAAGGTAAGCATAAAAAAATTAAAAGGCGTGTTCTGTACATCTGTTGACAATATAGTACCTTAACGTGTACTAAAGTAGCTCCGCCTAGACTCGACAGATTGGTGATGTATTCTAGGAATTATTCTTTAGAGGCACAACTTTGAACTTGTTACCAGTAGGCACATTTTCAAGAAATTTGTAGTCAACGTTTCCAAGAATCAAAGGAGTACCACCATCTACTCACATTTTCAAATATACACCCTCCATCGAAAGTTGACTGGCTTAGCCTATACTTTAGCCGGGAAAGTAATAAATGCACGTGATCAGTGCGTGCAGCAGATCCTATTGGCGTTTTTTGGACGGGATGCAATTCAAAATCATTTTTACAAAGACCTACGAAACAAACGCCGCTCAATGATATGTGCAGCTTGACACTATTGACAGTTCAACTCATCACTTCCCTAAACTGTTAATGTTTTTTGCAATCAAAATGTAATTCTGAATAATGAGCAAGTGAACACGAACAAAACGAAACAAAGTTCTTGTGTAAAAGGTAATCTTTGCACTATAATTTGAAACAGCACATCACTGGATGTTTCCTTGACTATGTCAGAAACTTTTGAAGGGGAATTACTTTGGAAAAATCATGCCCAAAATGCTATATCATAAAATGACCTAAAATGTTTATTTAATGAGTTAGATAATGTTAAAATAAATACCACAATGAATAGGTATGTCAATAAAATGTTTTTAATTAAATGTATTTCTCGTACGTGATACCAATTATAGTATCTGTAAGATTTATTACGTATACGGGGTGTCCAGGAAACCGTATCGAAAATTTAAAAAATTATAGACATGTGCCTGTAAATGCTTCCTAAGGGAACTAGGGCTCTTTGAGATTGGGGCCATAGAGTATTTTTTTTATTTAATATTTGCCACGCCCTTTATTTAAAAAGGATAGTAGCCCGAGCACGGCAGCTCTTTAAGTCGGGAGCGGGCATGGGTTCAAATATCTCGATTTGGTTTCTGACAAGTAGTCAAGCAGTTTATACAAGCCTTCAAGCAGACCAGAGCAGGCGCCAGTCTATTTGATCTTATTAAACAAACAAATAATAACGAAACAGCAGGCAGAATGAATAAACAATGAAAAGCAGGTTTACTATTCAAAAACCTTATATTACATAAATTAATGAAGTTAGTTAGTTAGTATATGTATAAGAGTAATGATTGATATGACTTAATCTAAAAAATGAAACAATAAAACTATATGCAAAAGCACTAAACCTATAAACAATATGAAATATGACACGGGACTCATAAACAAACAATAAAATAAATTTATCAACCACCAGTTTCCTTTTTGTTACTTTTGATCTAATGGTAATTATGTACACTGGTCGTTATGCAATACGCCCTTGCTCTCTATCTGAGAACGGCTGGAACATAACCTCAAAGGTTCAGTATTATGGTTACATCAGCGTTTACAAATGATTTGGATATTAATCTACATAAAATATTACTCCAAGTAAAAGATGGGTAGCTACATTAAAAAGGAATCAACATAAAGTAGGCTACGCCAGTTAAAAGCTCACAAATAGTAAGTCCTTAAATATTACTGTTATTAATTATATATTATAACATCTACTTTATTTCTTTTTTTAGCAATAATTCAATGAATACCAGGGACTCAATAAACAGCTGTTCTTTTGAGTTTACATTAAGTCAAAAAGGTAATACCTACTTCAAAATATGAATATTTGTAAAAATGTACCCACGGTTCTCTTGACGTTAGCTGTCTCATCTACAGGGTGTAATTCATTTTCGTAGAAGTTGCAGCATGGAATTAAAAAGTCTAAAGCGTACTTACAATTGCCATCCGTAGTGGATAACGAGCAAGCCAGAGTGTCTCGATACTGTTCGATACAGCTATGAATGGACAACTAGTGGCCCTGGGGTTGATAAACAGGAAACTGTGTGCTACCAAATAATCTGCAGGCTATGTCTTCATAATATTTCTAAACTCCGACTTGAAGTTCCGGCTCAACCATGTGACTACGTAAACTATCTCTGCGAGAGCCTCAAACGGTCAGGTGTGATACAACAGACAGGTACAGTTAAAGTCTTATTTTGTGTTGCTAATGTTGCGAATTGACCATAGCAAATCGAAAAAAGATGAAGTGAGGGTGAGGTTTAAAAAGCCTAAAAATATATTATCGTCTAAGAAACGGTAGATATGTAATTTATATAAAAATTTGTAAGAATCATGAAGGAAAATATTTACCTAGTTGTTATTGGGCCTCTTCACCAAAAACAAATCAATTACAGGAGAAATGTGCTACCTCTTTTACTAAATGCCAGTATGGCTGAGTTTTCTCCCACAAAAAAGGAAGGAATTTAATTCATTTTTTTGTAGGCACACATTCTTGCCAATCTAATATCACCAAATGAACTTGACAACTTGTTCACTCATTTGAATTTGAATTTTGAGGCAATATATGCACAAATATACTTCTTCAAGATTTTGGCTTTTCCTTCACACTCAGTTCACTTTATTTATTTATAAATTCAAAACATTATAACCAACAAATTACTTTGATTTCACACATTGAATGATAAATATAGGTATCTCCCAAACTAATTGTGGATTGCACAAATATTGTAACCAGTGCATAGTTACCTACTTAATTAGATTTTACTGTGCTTAATTATTACGTAATTAATATTTTCTTTTTGTTTTCAGATTTTGGAACAAGGAGATTGATAAAAAGTTTTTCTTATGTATTTATCACCAATACAACAAGTACTTGTTTTCTTAATACTATTTTTTTTTTTTTTTTTTTAGAAAATATAAAAGATGACACAAAGAATGTTGCTTTCTTTGAAATTTAATTTGTATATTAATAAACAAATTTAAAATCTCACGGTTTTTTAATACAAACCAAATATACACCGACGTGTACGTCTGGTTGCCTAAACCACAGACCCAGATGATTCTTTAGCAGCATACATACACGGTGTCTCAAGGAAACCATTATCGTGATACGATAAATGTAACCGCTACATATTTTAGGAACTCTTTGTACCACAACAATGAGATTCGGTGCGTTATTAAGTATCAATCATGGCTATTATATCATTGCATTGACCATTTTCATTTCATTTTCAACATCATTCTTACATTTTGACGCACTTCCTTGAGAGTACCTGTCACGTATGACGCCCCTGTGTAACGGGCGGTTTACACGCGGGCGCCAGCTCCTGCTTATAATGTTGGAAACCCCATTTTTTGGGTAGCTACAGCAAAGAAAGTTATGTACAGGGTCGGTGCAATAGAAAATCACATTTTAAAACAACAAGAAGATTACATTTTATTACAACTCAAAGTTGCTTGCAAGAGAAATATGAGGCAAGTCCGGAAAGCAATGACTAGGATAGGACTAGGAGAGTTAACAAAAAAAGTAGTTAATTTGCAGTAAGAATAAATGTATTTTCATGCAAGAAAACTGCTAATCTACGAATCTGTGATTCTACAAGCGGCGGCATGGAAAACAGCGTTAAGGAAGAAGTTCAAGCAAACAAAAGTTTATGGTAATGACATTAGGCACCATATTGTCTTCTTCTGTGAGGACGGACGGAAAGACAACGAGTTACCTTTCAGACCTCTTATTAGTGAGTATTGTCACCCACCTAATAAGCGGTAATCGTGGCAAAAGACCTAATCGCAGCAAAAGACAATATTAACAGTGCGGGAAAATTTAGTTAAAGGAATTACCTACTACCGAGTGTCATACCTTACTAATAGCTAAATTTCGCACTATTGGCGTCAGAAAATATGATCGAATTACTAAGCTATCGGTAGTAATATTACCTACTTCTAATAATCCGCTAACGGCTGAAAGAGACTAATTTCGTTTTTACGGAAGGATGGGTATAAATACCAATCTTCGCAGCAATACTATTAACTGAGACTACATTCTTCTTTATTAACAAGATTCTCTGCACAGCCCATTGCACTAATACCTCGGTTCTCCAAGAAATACGTCCCCAAAACCGATACGCTGGAAGATTTTGTGAGGTAAATATGTTCTATTTAGTAGAAGATGCTTATTTATCTCTCTAGCACCGTATTCTCTCGAATCCTCTCATTTTTTGGCCACATCAACCGGAGAAAGTATAATATACCCGCTCTAATCTCTATTTGTTTCACAGTCACGCATGCGCTTAGTCTGGAACATAGCCCGACACTCGTTTTAGAGGTAATAAATACCATTCAGACCATTGTGGTATGTCACAGAGGACGCCACTTACACAACTGCCATTGAAAGCATTTGTTCGTAATATTTGTGAGGTTAGGTTTTATGGAATCGCTGATGAAAAAATACGAATAATTGTTAAATTTTAGGCAACAAAGATGATCTTTTATAAAGTTTTTATATGCACTGCTTTCGAGTTGTTTGATATTAAAAAAGGCAAATCATAGTCAATGAGCAACAAGCGATGATTCGGTATTTTATTTTCCCATATTACATTTGAATGAAACTTGCAAGCGAAGCATGTTTGCCTATAATTACGAAAAGTCAATGTTCCTACTGTATTTTGTGTTTCATTATTCATTAAAAGTTTTTACAATCAACATATATTTTATGTTTTCGGAACCTGATGAATGACGTCCCTAGTTCTAATTTACTATACGTAGATATTCATTCTTTCATTCTCTGACTGATTCTAGACTCAGGTGTAATTTGTTATGTCAGACAATATAAATAATGATTAGTTATATAAATTCATCCATCATTCTTAATTACGTATTCACTTTCATGAGTAACAATAGAGTAGGGTTCGAATAATTTATATGTGTAAAATTTCTTTATTAAATAAAGGCAAACAAAGTACTGTGAGGCTTAATATTAAACATATTAGATATTTTTGAACCAGGATGAAATAACACGCAGGCTCCATTAGTGAAATTAAATAATTAAACAAATGACAAAATTTACATTTTTAATCTTTAAAATACAGGTTTTTCTAAATGGCACATGACATGTTAGATCCCTCTAACTTTTAAACTGAAAAGTATATTGCTTTTGATCAGCACATTTCTGAAATCTTAAATATCGCTGGTAGAGTAATTTTTTTCATATTACTGGGTTAGTCATCGAATTCTGAATGATTTTCAAAATGTCCGCCTATCCAGTGTCCGTCCGTCCGTCCTTCTGAAAGAGAATTATCTTTATTAATGTCTCCAAAAAGAGACAAACAGTATAGCTTGGCTATTTTATAAAAAACTGTATTGTAAAGGTAAAAATGAGCAAAAACGAGTCCATTAATTTACATAAAAAACCTAGATTATTAGTTCAAAGAAAAAGAATACATCTCAGTCCGAGATATAATAAGGTAAAATTCGTAAATAAACTAAGGGACTTTTGAAATAAAAATAAATTAATTAACAATAATAAAATTTATTGTAAAGATAAAAGGTATGGTATGGCAATTGACAAATCAAGGATAGGCAAAAAAAGTATGTGCTTGGATTAAGTACGATTACAAAGTTCAAACAGAATGAAAGATGTACACAGAGAGAGACAGATTTATCATATACTAAGAGGTAAATAGATACGGTAACTTCTAATGTTAAATCCATAATTATTGGCAAAAAGCCACAATACATAAAAATTAATGTAAATACTTCCAAAAGATAGATACCTAAATTATTTGTTGATTAGTTGACCAACTTCGTTATTACTAAATGAAAATATTAAGTGGCATTGGACAAATAAACGTATTTTGATATTTTATAAGCTAAACAAATCTCTAAACGTAAATTAAGACAAATACATAGTCAATAAAATACATAGTAGCATTTTAAGCTACAAGATACATACAAAAACGAAATATGCTTTGCATAGAAAATTATTTACATGTATTAAACAAGAAACCTTCATAACAGTCTTTAAGAGATGGGATAAGCACCCGCGAAAAGATTGTAGCAAAGTTCACGCACATAACACTGAAAGTTGCACCAAATTGGCGTCTTTGGTCACGATATAATTACCGGGTCACACAAAATAAGAAGGTAAATGTACTTACAAAGAAACTGGAACTTGATGTATGAATTTAGAACAGTAACAGCAACAAATTTATAGCTTGGTATCAGTGGTAACGTTGCCATAATGCTAATCTTTACCAATCCTAGGTAAACTAATTGAAATGCACTTCAAGCAGCTACATTACACTAACAAATTGAACTAATAATTCGGTGCTGTTTTACTTAACACACTTAAAAAGGAACTAGCATTATACTTATTAAATGCTACTTTAATTCAAGACGTCTATACTGAACAAAATTTGATATTAACTTCTCAACTAGTCGCTACAATTCACCAAAGAAATTAAATCTCAAAAACTGAGAAACACTTAAATGGCTCCATAATGTATTCCAGCCATAATTTTGACGACTTTGCGAGCCCGAAGACTGCTGGGTAAAAGTGCATATATCACACTCCTTTGCGGTTTTATACGCGCGCCTAGCGTATTATTTTCGGAGGTCCGTAACCAAGGCAACTAGACATTATGTCATATTCGTACTTGCTGATTGGAGAAATAGTTTGCATGCGGCTGTTTTCCCGCGTATTTTATGGAATTTATGGAAGGCCAACTCGTTATTTACCGCGAGAATCTAATATTGCCTCGTAAACGACAAGAGGTCCGATGGGGCCGGCATTAAATATTTTAATAAAAATAACAAATTAGGTAATTTTTGTAACGAAGATATAAAATAATGCAATTTAACGAATTTTAATGGAAATTTACTAATACTAAGAAAGTTGACCGTTACACTTTTTATTTCTATACGTACCATAGTTTATTAAAGAAAAGTTCGATCGCATTGAAATTCGGACAGTACGTTAGTGTTAGCTGAAGAAATAATCATATTGTATTCGAAAAAAATCGATCTCTAAATATAAAATTTATTAAGAATTTTAGTAAAAAATTGTACTCGAAGAAGATGCATTCCTCCTTTGCAAAGATTCTACAAGAATAACAATACTGCAAATTCTGCTTACCAGCATTTCGTCATCCAAACTGGTATCATCGGGTAATGATTATAATTTAAAAATGTAGCAATTATACCTCAAAAATTAAATTAATTTAAAAAACTGCGAAAAATATCCTCTAGAACGTTTAGCAATTATGTAAGAACTGGAGACAAAGAATGTAAAGTTTTCTTCTAGTTTGTTTCTAGATACTTTTAGTGTATCCATTTATAGCGGGACAAAAAGAAGAAAAATGGATTATAGTCAAGCGAAACAAAACATATATGAATTTGTTTCTCAATAATGTCTAACTTCGAGTTTCAGCGGATGCGTTGCTCAAATTAGATTTAGTGTTTAAACTGCGCTGTAATACGCGAGTTATTTACGTCTGCTCGTGTAAAAATAAGCTTGAATATTCAGAATTAACTTTATATTAGCGATCAATTAACGTGGGTTCGTCCAGTGAAGATGTTAATTTCCTAGTTTTACGCTATATTTTAAATAAAAAGGCAATGCCATGGGAAGTCCTCGAGTTACTTAATTTTAATAGTGAAGAGAGCGAGTCTTAGGATGAGTCGGAAGTAGACAATGGCGATGAAAGTTTTTCTGTATTGTAAATATTTTATGTTTAGTGTTTATGCACATTAACAATAAAAGTCTATTATTATTTTTTGTTTTATTTTTTCCGCTAAGAGTATATTATTAGAAGCCTATTTTCACATAGAAATAATTTTGTCTTGCTAGAAATTGAATAGGTTCCATTGTGAGTCGCCTTGTCTATAATTGTGGCAACATATTGTCCATAATTTCTCATCAAGCATAACCCCCAGACCTTGTTATTACTGTAAGAGGTAGACATGAGGTGATGGTTTCAAATCTCATGCAAATCGCCTTAAACATTATATCCAAATGGTGCTCGCTAAAGTGCCTCAGTGTCAATCCGAGCAAAACAGTTATTGTTCCGTTTACCAAAAGGAGAAAACTAAGTTTAAGAGCTCCTATGCTAAATGGAACAGTGCTGAATTTTCCAGTGAAGTTAAATATCTAGGAACAATCCTGGATCAAAGACTTACCTGGAACTCACACCTAGAAAGAACACTTACCAAAGCCATTGCGGCTATGTGGACGTGCCGCAGGCTGTTTGGTAAGACTTAGGGTCTAAAACCGAAGATGATCTACTGGTACTACTTATCGGTTGTGAGACCCATGGTCACCTACACATCATGTGTGTGGTGGCCAAAAACTGAAGAAAAATTAGCATAAGGAAAGTTGCAGAAGTTGCAACGCCTTGCCTGCTTAGGGATTACAGGAGCAATGAGCTCCTGTACCACAGCAGCTACGGAGGCAATGCTAGACCTACCTGCTTCCTCTACATTTGTATGTAAGGAAGGAGGTAACACTTAGTGCCTTAAGGCTGCAGCAGGTACTTTCTTTCAAACCAGGAGACCTGGTTGGTCACCTAAGGATTCTAGAAATAATTAAACTGGAATCCGTGATCAAACCTTCTGACTCTATGCCAATTAAGCGGGACTTTGACTGCCCGTTTGATGTGCTAATCGAGAGCCGCCAGACGAGCAAAGTCTAAGTCCTGCAGTTGGAGAAGGGGTCACTCATCTGGTACACAGATGGATCGAAGAAGGCTGAATGGGTTGGCGCGGGTGTAGCGGGGCCTAACTGTAGGCTATCCAGAGCCCTAGGCAAAACCCCATCCATCTTCCAAACAGAAATCTATGCTATAGACCTATGTGCCCAGAAATGCATAAATAAAGGCATTCGAAGGGCAAAGATCTATATACTTTCAGACATCCAGACAGCGCTAAAAGCTCTCAGGTCTTACACCTTTGAGTCTAAAATTGCCTGGGAGTGCAGACAATCCCTGAAGCAACTGGCAAAAAACAGCAAGGTTACCTTGATGTGGGTACCAGGGCATGAGGTAATAGAAGGAAATGAATTAGCTGACGACCTTGCAAAAAAAAAAAAAAAAAAAAAAGGTGCTGAAGCCCCATTTTTTGGGCCCGAACCGTTCTTTGGCTTATCTAAGGGACACATAACGGAGGAGGTCCAAAAATGGGAAAAGGAACAGAAAGAGTCCTACTGGAGGAATACTCCGGGCCAAAGACAAGCGAAAAAGTTCATCACTTATTCGTCTAAGAATGCCACAAGGCTTCTCGAACTCGAAAAGTCCAACTTAAGGCTGATGACAGGCCTTTTAACAGGCCATTGCCCCTTAAGATATCATCTTAAGAACATGGGCAAGGCAGATAACGATATGTGCAGATACTGTGATTCTGCAATAGAAACTGCGGAACATATTCTTTGCGAATGCAAGATGCTAGTTAGCACTAGGCTAAAGTACCTAGAAAACGTGGAACTAACGCCTGAAGACATAGGGAAATTAGCCCCTAGGAAAATCACAAAGCTTTATAAAAAGCTTGGGAGTCCTGGGCAACAACTAATTGTAGGGTAAGTCACAAAAGATCTTTTCAGATCGATGTGAGGTAGGGCTGAAGGAGCCGAGCGACCCCCTTGAACAATCCACAATCTACAACCCCCAGATATTTGACCAACAAACTTGGAATTCGATTAAATCCTTTAGTCGAGGTGATAACGTATAATAGACCATCATCTTTAGAAAATGATATGAATCCTGGGATTTTATATTTCTGAAGCATAAAATGCGTCAAAATCTTCATCAAAACGAATAGAAGTTACACTCGGGCGCAGCCAACTGTGGAATCCCGTTTGATTAACATTTTGCTCGAATAGTGCACAATTCACTTTTGCGTGATGCGACTAAGATTGAATATGTATTTACTAAATATCAGTGACAAAATACTAAAAAAGATATTGACTGCGTATCTTTTTTATTTTTACACATATTTGATTTAACCAAATAAGTAAGTTATAACCCGACAAAATTTTGTAATAACCATCGTAGAAACAACATTTTTGTAAGTACAGAAATTCGTTTAGTAATATGGAAAACTCAAATATTAAATAAAAAAACTAAAAATATTTACTCTAAAGTAATATACAGGGTGATTTAGTTAGAATCCCCAGGCCATTATGTGGAAAAACAATAAAAAGATATTTGAAATTTGTAAATGGCTTATGAACCAAAAAAGAAAGTAAATAAATGTAGTTAGATTTTTCCTTCGCAGTACAGAGATGGCTCTGCAGTGCTAAATTATTTTTCGATGGCTGGAACCTTGAAACATGTTTTATGTGATTAAGGAATAAATTATGAATAGGTAATTTTTATTACGTAAATAATTTTGTAAAAAGCCATTTTGGAGCTACATGTTTTTTTCTTGATTTTTTCGTCTATATAAATTTTGAAAACTTCTGTAACTTTTTTGTTAATAATTTTAGAATATCGGTTATTTAGAACTTTTGTCTTAATAAATACAATACCACTTATATTATTACATATTTTTGAGTGAAATGTTAAACAATTAGGTATTCGCAATCGACTACCCCCGACTGCATTTCTACTCGTTATTTTTCAAAATCGGTATTCGCTGTCCGCAACTCCCGATAGGAACTGTTAAAAGCACCTTAATAACATTTTGCTTTTGTTTACAATAATCCTGATTTAAGAGAAAACCATATTAGGAAAGCATTACAATAACAGTACTTTATCTCCTTGGTAGCGTAAACTGGCATTAAGTAGACGATTTAAGCAAACATTACTTCTAAAATATCTTCCAAAGCTAGAAAAGCTGGCTCAACTACTGCAATCAAGTTGCTTTTGTGCGAGACTCACTTGATATGCATCAAATGATTATCTAATAACATTTTATAATTAATACGCTACTACTCCATTTATTCAATTATATACATTTCTACCTCATGTTAATAGTACAGTTGAATTGATTATTTTCGACGACAACATTCCACTATAAATTTTATTATTGGTTCTTATGTAGTATGACCTGAATACGAAAAAAAATATTTGCGCCCAAAAATTCCTGGTGCGTCAAAAGTTATATGGACTTTTTGACGCGCTTTCGCGGATTTTCTACTTATCTGCTTAATATATCTTCTACTAGTAACATAATGGGAATTTTAAAAAACTGGCTTATTTGAAATAAAATTCTTAAAAAATATAGACCTATTCGATATATATAGGTCAATCCGCCATCTTGGAAAAAAAATAGAAAACATCTAAAATGGCCGAAAATATCAAAATTTAATATCTTTTCGGTAAGAAGGAGTAATTTCACCTATATTGGCAAAAATACAACTCATCTATGATTAAATACAATGCACCAAACCCGGACGCTGTAAGTCAAATAAAACGGTTAAAGATGGCGGACGAAATCAAAAATGTTAATTCTTCGTCAAGTATTAAGAAGTCATCGTGAGTCACTTTTTTTAGGTATTTTAAGGGGATAAAGTTCAATTTGTTTTATATTAAAAAAGGGCATTTTTTACAATTTTCACTTCACCTTCCTTTTTTCACCCAATTTTCATCGAAACAAAATGAAATTTGCTATAGGAAGTCTCATATAACTTTTAAAAAACTTAATACCTTTTAAAAGACCTAATACAAAATGAATGATTTTGAAAAGTTCTTTCATGATATCTATATTTTATTTAGTTCCTCTATGAAGATTGGGTGAAAAAAAGGATTGTCGAAGAAAATGCATTTTTGAAAATTGTAAAAAACATATTTTTTTTTTAAATAAAAAAAAAATTGAATTTTATCCCCCTAAAGTACCTAAAAGAACCTACAATAGAAACAAGAAAATAACGCATAATATTTGATACTTAACCCTTTCGCGTCGGGAACTGGATATCTACGCACGACAAGAGGTGCACTTAATTACTGGAAACATACGTATCCGCCTATTACACAATATTAGTTGAACTCTTTTCTTACTCTTCCCACCTTTTTTTTTTTACATTTTTATATTTTGTGTTTTGTTTTAATGTTTTGGCGAATAAAAGTCTTATTTCTATTATTAGTATTTTTTTTTATTGGCATTTCCCCTAAATTCATAAAAATATTGAGTTTTTTAAATAATTATAAAGTAGCGGCTGCAAACGGACAAATCAGCAAGCGCAGTCCGCTGCCGTCCTGAAAGGGTTAACGAAGAATTAAAAAAATTTATTTGACCATATAATACATGAGTTTTGCCAACTTTGGTGAAATTACTCCTTATCGAAAAGATATTCAATTTTGATTTTTCTTTGGTAATTTTTGATGTGTTTTCTCTTTTGTTGCACAGGTCTATATTTTTTAAGAACTTTATTTCAATTAAGCCAGTATTTTTAACATTCCCATTCGATTACTAGTGCAAGATATATTAAGCAGATAAGTAGAAAATCTGTGAAAGAGCGTCAAATAGTGCATATAACTTTTAACGCACCAGGAATTTTTGGGCGCAAATATTTTTTTCGCAATCAGGATGTCATAATACATAAGAATCAACAATAGACTTTCTAGTGAAATTTTGTCGCTGAAAAAAATTGAATAAAATCAATTCGACTGTACGATAATATGAGAGATACGATCAAATATTTAAACACAATTAATTGAAAACGCTAAGAATTGCTGTCTGAGCAAGCAGCACGTCTGGGTCTTGTAATTTTAGTTACACTTACCATTTTCATTTCGTTAGAAATTTTTAATTAGCATGAATTATGTTGAAAACTGAAGTTTTTAATTAAAATCTGTTTTTATAATTTCCAATATAACTAAAAAGGTATCTCCCGATCAAAGTTATTAATTAGTGTTGTGCATAGTCTAAAAATTTTATAATCACCTACTTAGGTACACGTTTTCCTTATTGATTGTCTCTAGTTGCCTTCTCTATTCACAGTTATGTATTTTTGACGTGTTTAAATAGAGTTCATAAAAGAACTTAACTATGAAAGAAAGATAACGCGTGACGTTTTCATGATTTCTGCCTCATAAAAAAAATAGAAACTCTAAATGATAATTCTGTCTTCCCCAAAATGTTCGCCGTTATTGCGTTATTTTCATCACTCAATATACCGGAAAATCCAGTGCCGAAGTATTTTTTTTTTGGTTAGTTCGTTGGCTTTAAATGTCTCCATTCAGAGTCACAATGATTTTTTATGATAATAGCAACAATAATAACAACAATAATATTTCTTATTAGATGTACAACCGCTAACCTAACTAGATTAGAGAATATTATTTAGGTATTATGCAAATCACAACTTACACACTTTTTTATTTATTATGAAAATACCTCCTTTCTGTATATTGTTGCCCTAATCTGGGCATGCTAATATACTAGTTAGTTAAATACTTTAAAACACTCATTATTGGAGAACCAATCAAAACAACTACTCTTCTAGCTAATACTGACGAAGTATTGAATTACATGATAGGATTCTTAGAATTTTAAAGAAAAAAAATGTATTGAAATTACTTAAATCATTCATTTACATGTAGTCATTCACACCTTTTTTTATTTAATATGAAATTATCTACTTTCTGTATATTGGTACCTTAATCGGGTCACGCTAATATACTACTTAGGAAAACACTTTAAAACACTCATTATTGGAAAACCAATCAAAACAACTCTTCTAGCTAATACTGACGAAGTATTGGATTACATGATAGGATTCCGGGCATTTTAAGGCAAAAAAAATATATTGAAGATACTGAAATTATTTATTAAAATTCAGTCATTCACAAGAATTATTGAACCTTACATTCTATTTCAACTCTAGAAAAGTTGTACAAGTTAGAAAATAATATCTGAAGTACGTTTTGAGATATTTAAAAATAATCATTTAAAAAAAATTCAACATCCTCTAGCAAAAAATTTAAGGCTTTGCGGACATATTTTCATATGAACTTTTCTTCACAAAATGACCTAAGGAATCACACCCCGAAATATTAGCACGTCATTAAGAAACACCCTGTATATTTAAACTTTTAGTAGTTACTACATATAATAGCGAAGTACTATCCATAGATATTGGAGTAGTAAAATCTAAAATTACAATAACAAATCAACAAATTATCCATCTTTTCTTACCTTAACCTAATTTCATAATTTTGAAAAAGTGGATGAGAAAAAAAATTTTTCACTTTTTTTTTCAAAATATTATTCTACACACTTTAACGAATTCATTAAAAAATAATTATCAATTTTGCAAGTTTTTGGAGGTAAATACCTTCAACGGGCTATTATTCATTTCAACTCTTAAGATTCAGTCTTTGAATACACTCCTATTGCACATAGCGTAATAGATTAGCAGGGCTGGCTCTAGAGGGGGGGGGGGGGTGCGAAGCGGGCGGCAAATTCTTCAAATTCAGTTACCAAAAAATACAAAAAGCTAGAAAACAATTGTTTCACTAATATAGTAATAGTAATGTTAACTTTACATAAATAATTTGTTATTGTTAGTTTTTTTTTGTACATAAAGTAGGTTACATACATACGTTCTGTTTGTTATATGTGATTTTATTTCTTGTCCAATTTCTGGTGGTGTGGTATTTTTTTTTAACTTTCAATACGGTTAATTTTTTCAATTATTTTATTTTACCCTTTTAAATACACTAATCATATTGCTGAAAATCCAAAAATTGCTGTAAACCGTATAACTAAAAAAACAAACCATCAAGAATATTCGGTAGGTGACTCTTAAAATTTTATAAAAAATAACGGACTGAAAACACAGGGTCAGGCGGGGTAAACATGAGACAGACAGGTAGCGGGATAAATAAAAGACAAGGTGATATCCAACAACCCAGATTGAAATAAATTAAACTTAATTTTTGATTCAAGTTTGTTTTGTACATTCAGAACTGCTTTATGTTATCCAATCAGGTCCTATGCCTACTGTTAATGCGGGAAAAAATATTATTCAGTAAACTCTTTAATTCACTTTAAAAAATTTTTGAACGCACCTTTAGTACTTTTTTGGGGATTTTATAGTTTTTCTATTTGCATTGTCCGTATTTGGCAGACGTCAACTAGAAGTGTCATACTTCACATTTCGTGATCAAGTTTATTAATCTGCTAATTTTAAATAATCAAAAATTTGGTTTTAACGAAAAAATTAAAAGCGGGATAAAAAAGAGACCAAATGGGCAGACTGAAGCAGGCACATTTCAGCTTTCTAATTTAGGAGAAGCTAGCATTTCTTCAAGCCCCTTCTTGTTTAGTAAAAAATCTGAATAAATTACATATAAAAAAAAGCCTCCTCTGTCTTATTTTTGCACTTCCATTTGTACGATGTCAATAAGAATGGGAATAAATCACGTGTCTTTTGCTCATTTGCCCTCCACTGTCTTTTTTTTACCCCACTTGGAGGATAAAAATGAGACACACTGTTTATTTTTGTTTATCAATTAACGGTACTTTTTAGTAAAAAAAATACATATAAATATATTTTTTCCTGTCATTTTTACATATGATACCAATCTTTCATTGAATATGACTCGCTTCTAAGCAACCTAAAAATTGAAAGATGTCATTTTCTCTCATTTTTACCCAACCTGACCCTATGTTATTTATATAAGAGAGGGGCGGCAAAATGAAACTGTGCCCGGCCCGGCAAAATACCTGGAGCCAGCCCTGTAGATTAGGGCGTGGTACAAGCGGTTTAACATTCTCTCTTTTAAGTGTAAGCAAGTAAAAAGATATGTCGTGTCTTGCTCCGTATTATTACCCACTTTGCTATACAAAAACGACTAAATAATATACTGCTCGTGTATGACCCTAGTAAATCACTGCGAAGAATTAAGGAGCTGCCGTATAGCAAGCAATTTTTTAATGTTTTATATATTGAATATATAGTTTTATTTTCTATTATTTTCTGAACATTTTCTATGATAATTTGTGAACGTTAAAGCATTCTTTAATTAACACATTTCTAATAAAATTCTGCAATGCATGATGTTAAAAAAATATTTTATTATTTTTCTGTTGCTTTAAAAAGTCTTTTGGGTAATGATAAGATTCATTTTTCATCAGATTCGTAATGGAGTTGTTTTTTTCAATAAAATTTATTATCAAGAAGATTATCTCATAGTGCTTGAGGAAATATCGGCCATGCAGCTGGGCTGCATAGCCCTAGCTAGTTATTGAACCTGTATATAAATTGTATATAGTGGGCTTCGTATTATTCTAACATGTGGGAATGTGTAAAAGCTTAAATATTTAGTGACAATTATATATCCAAAAAAAGTTCGTGTCCGCATTTTTGGCAGCTATTCTTCCATCTAATGAATTACCATAGCCCGCATTTCGGATGACATTCCAGAGACGGACTCTGAATTACACGATACTATCTAATACTTTTGTAAAGTTACAATCAGAAACATCGGTCGCTAATAATAAGTATTATTGCCACACAAACCAAAAAATCTTTAAATACAAAATTTTTATTTTATAAACCTTAGTGAAAGTCCAGGCGAACGCTTATTGAGATGTTCACGTTTCCTACAGATAAAAAGAGTCCCTGACCCTCCAGACAGGTAAAAAATTATTAGTCATGTAATATGGTGTCATTTCACAGTAAAGTAATTATTCTTCAATATTGCAAGTTCTAAATATTATTTTTTGGTCGACCTAGACAATATCTAGATTTTAAAGATATAAATTGGATTTTAATATTATTATATAAAACAAAGCACTAACAGTAAAGATATGAGTAGAAGTGTTGGAGGCGTTGGGGCTATCAACACTGCGTGGCTCACCCGCCCGAAACCCAACGCACACTGCCAAAACCAAACTAGAGATGAGTTGCTATTTAACAACCTGTTATTTTATAACTGTTATTTGTAAATAGCATTAACAGACTATTATTTCTGTTCGAAAATAACAGGTGAGAAAACAACAGATAAGAAACACGACGTATTAAAAATGTTTTTGCTAACTGCTGTTAAACTGTTATTGAGAAAACAGCAGTAGTAGGTAATGAAATCGCAACGCAACCGCTAATGTAGTTGAATATATTATTGAAGTTGAATATTATTGTGGGTATCTTGAGTCATTGGCTTTATGTATACACTTTTTAGTTGTTATTTTAATCATAATATATCCAAACCTTTTTGATTTTCTTCTCCGTGTGTATATTTTCGATTAACGCACACCGAGTTTAAAAATGAAGGGCTGCCAGAGTTGAATATTTTTGTAGAAATCTCGAGTCATCCACTTTATGTACTGACTTTTAGCTGTTTTTTAAATCAGAATATGTTCAGAGCTTTTATATTTTCTTCTCCAACTGTATATTTTCGTTTACCTGCATCTCTAATATTGTCATTGCATACGCTGTGTTTGGCGTGTTTCTATGCTGGTATTTCTTTATTAATTTAATATGAAACAATAATAATTAAATTCAGTGCTTCACTATGCGTCGATTACCCGCTGATATACTATTTCCAGACATGGGTAAGGGAAAATTTCCAATGACTATTTCGGCAGTTTAGTATAATAATGGCGCGTCCATTACCGTAATACAAACGGTACAATCGTGGATTTGTGAAGACGCCGCACAGTGGCGAGAAATGCCAGTGTTCCACCCACATTACTCTAGAGGTCGTAAATTTTAATTTATTGAGACATTCTTTTTTTTTAAATGTTCGTCTTGAATTTACCTATCGATCCCTCTAGCCGGATTTTAAAATTTCATTTTTCGTTTTTTTTAATTTTTAATAGAAAATCATATTTTTACAGAAAAATACTGTTTTTTCTATTAAATTTATTCTAACGGGCCGTAAACTTAAGTTTTCGTAACAAATTTTTTTTTGAAATCTTCGTCCTTTAATCAGCTATTGAACTGTCTAGATGAATTTTTGATTTAGTTGTTGACAACTGTCAAAATTACTGTCAAATATAAAAAAAAATACGATTTTTAGATAAATAATTCATACAATAACAGGTTGGTGTTCAGAAAAATATATATAGTTAGTGTTTTCAATGTACCTGGTTCCGAAGTTGACAGGAAAATATGTATTTCTAAATTTGGCAGCTGCCATAATTGTTGTCAAATTTCCAAAGATAGATGGAAGAGCTTATTAATTTTACAACCTGTAAATGTATAGAAAAATAGGTATATATTGTTTTTGATTTGTTTGATTTAGTAATTGACAAGAAAATATGAGTTTTAAATTTGGCAGCTGTCAATTTTCAAAATACAGTACTTATTAATTTTAAAAATGCACTATAAATGTATAGAAAAACAGATATATATTGTTTTTAAACTGCCAGATTTAGTAGTTGACAGGGAAATATGGTTTTTAAATTTGGCAGCTACCATAATTGCTGTCAAATTTCAAAAAATAGAAGTTGGAGCTTATTAACTTTAAAAATACCCTGTGAATATATAGCAAGTCGGATACAAATTGTTTTTAATGTATCTGGTTCCGAAGTTGACAGGAAAATGTGATATCTAAATTTAAAAATAATATTTTCCTGTCCGTTCATAAATCAGGAAGATAAAAAATAATATATATCTATTTGTCTATACATTCAAAGAGTATTTTTGAAATTAATAACTTCTAATCTGCACACCTTAAAACTTGACAGCAATTATGGCAGCTGCCAAATTTAAAAATTATATCTTCCTATTACTTACGAAACCAGATTGATCAAAAATAATATACATCAATTTTTCTATATATTTATAAGGTATTTTTAAAGTTAATAAGCTCTTACCTCCATGTTTTGAAATTTGACAGCAATTATGTCAGCTGCCAAATTTAAAAATGATATTTTCCATCAGTTACGAAATCAGACAGATCAAAAATAATATATATCTATTTTTCTACACATTTATAGGGTGTTTTTAAAATTTATAAGCTCTTACTATATTTTGATATGAGACAGCAATTATGACAGCTGCCAAATTTAGAAATTTTCCTGTCAACTTCGGAACCAGGTACATTAGAAACAATTTGTATCCGTTTTGCTATATATTCACAGGGTATTTTTAAAGTTAATAAGCTCTAACTTCTATTTTTTGAAATTTGACAGAAATTATGGTAGCTGCCAAATTTAAAAACCATATTTCCCTGTCAACTACTAAATCTGGCAGTTTAAAAACAATATATATCTATTTTTCTATACATTTATAGTGCATTTTTAAAATTAATAAGGTGTTACCTCCATATTTTGAAAATTGACAGCAATTATGACAGCTGCCAAATTTAAAACTCATATTTTCCTGTCAATTACTAAATCAAACGGATCAAAACCAATATATATCTATTTTTGTATACATTTACAGGGTATTTTTAAAATTAATAAGCTCTTCCATCTATCTTTGGAAATTTGAAAACAATTATGGCAGCTGCCAAATTTATAAATACATATTTTCCTGTCAACTTCGGAACCAGATACACTGAAAACACTATATATATTTTTCTGAACACCAACCTGTTATTGTATGAATTATTTATCTAAAAATCGTATTTTTTTATATTTGACAGTCATTTTGATAGTTGTCAACAACTAAATAAAAAATTCATGTAAACAGATCAATAGCTGATTAAAAGACGAAGATTTGAAAAAAAAATTTGTTACGAAAACTCAAATTTACGGCCCGTTAGAATAAATTTAATAGAAAAAACAGTATTTTTCTGTAAAAATATGGTTTTCTATTAAAAATTTAAAAAAATGAAAAATGAAATTCCAAAATCCGGCTAGAGGGATCGATAGGTGATTTTAAGACGAACATTAAAAAAAAAGAATGTCTCAATAACTTAAAATTTACGACTTCTAGAGTAATTTGGGTGGAACACTGACATTTCTCGCGACTGTGCGCCGGGTTAACATTAAATAATGCAAAGCTCAAGTACCTATCAAAGGTGCAATATTACTTTGTTATGATCGTGCAAGTTTTTAATTACATGGCATGTGTCGTCTAACTCCCATCAACAGGAAATAGGATTTACAAGTGATATTCTTAGAGAAACGGCGCGCGGCGTCCTTTTCGTGCCGAATATTTAGTCTCATATTTAATTATCTATTGTTAATTACGTGGTATTAATCTGCAATGTAACAGTTTGATTTAATGTTTCCAACTGGATGAGCAGTTAACTACAAAAAGAGATAAGAATTATTATAATTTTGTACTACCCTCCCATGCCGACTCTGCATTTTACGTCAATGTCATCCAAAATACGGGCTCTGTGAATTATACACAAACTTTACATCAGTACTTGGACATAATATTGTTTTAAAATAGGAAGAAAATTATTATTGACCATGAACAACGCACATTCCAAATACGACTGATTTCCACATTCTCAGCTGTTTATCAAAGTTTGGAATGTTTAATGTATAACCAGGCTGACAGATGCTTGGGTGGCAAATTGGATATGGGTACAAGAAATTATCTAAATTGGACTCCTGGCTTTCTCTTATCTAACAAACTATTTTGCTATGTTGTTTATCTACCGAAATCTATTTATATAAGTAATTGATTAATATGATAAGATATGTTCGTTTATATTTGTCTGTTTATTGTGAGTAAATTAATAATTGGTGAATCCTCTCATCAACTAATATTTGATTATTTCAGGCACATTAAAGCTGTGGTTATATTACACAATTTAACGTCGTGGGAATAATTTTCCTACACTATGTAAACCCATATTATATTCCCAGCCTAATAAGTAGACAGCACCTCTGAGAAGTTAGTTTATAAATTCATACTATATACATTAAATTCTAAATTACAAAATTATATAGCTCATTATTATACGCAAATACGAAAACGAAAAGTATATTGCATTTGATCGACCATTTCTAGGACCATAAATATCCTCGTGGAGAAAAAATTTGCATATCATTCTATTTTAGTGAACGAATTCTGAACAACTTTCAAAATGTCCGTCTGTCCGTCCGTCACCTTTTCTTTTGTAAGTGCGATGACTTAGGAAAGAAAAGCTCGATTGTATTCAAATTTTAGCGTAAGTTAGTTTTGGCTAGAGGAAAATCCCTATTGTTTTTGAACAAAATCAATAGGGAAACAAGAAAGTAATTATATAAATTTTTGAAAATTTTATTCTTAATTTTTCTGCTTGTTGGTCTAGTTGCTGATTTTTTTACTCGAAATCAGAAGGTCCCTGGTTCGAAGCACAAATACTGATAACTCAATATGTCAAAATCGTTTATTGTTTTGTTTAGTTTTTAACTATTTCTCAGTGTGATTAAATTAACAAATAGTAATTTATCTCTTCAAAGTGCAATGGTTCAGTTTACAAATGCAGAAAAATTTAATATGATATGTAATTGACGATTTGCACGAAAGAAAGGTTTGTAAAAAGTGTCATGGCGCACAGTATAATGGTATCACTGTAATTCACTGCACATGTTGACCAACTCGTCTAATTTCCAAACTTTGCAACAATTAAATACCTGTAATATAATAATCATAACATCGTTTTCATTATCTTTAATGTTAAACCTGCTTCCATTGAATATAAATCGTCTTTATTAGGTTGTTTCGTAGTCTACGATATTTAAAAAATGTCGAATTATGCAATTTGTCAAACACTGTTTCCAACTCTCAGTTTATTAGAAGAGTTGGCAGCAGTGATTGACAAATTGCATAATTCGACATTTTTTAAATATTGTAGACTACGAAACAACCTAATAAAGATGATTTATATTCAATGGAAGTAGGTTTAACATCAAAGATAATGAAAACAATGTTATGATCATTATATTATAGGGATTTAGTTGTTGGAAAGTTTGGAAATTAGACGAGTTGGTCAACATGTGCAGTGAATTGCAGTGATACCTATATACTGTGCGCCATGACACTTTTCACCAAACTTTCTTTCGTGCAAATCGTCAATTGACGATTTGCACGAAAGAAAGTTTGGTAAAAAGTGTTTAGATTGGTATCACTGTAATTCACTGCACATGTTGACCAACTCCACGGTCATTAAACCATACGGTTGTCTCAATCAGCAGCTTGAGGGCGAGAGAGACGCGGGGGGGGGGAATAGAATGAAAGAGACAGACATATCTGATTTCCGTGCAAAAGACAGAGACAAAGATGCTTGTAGTGTCTACAGGTGACGTAGGCTGTAGACCCTACCGGAATCTCTGTCTCTGTCTTCTGCACGGAAACCAGATATGTCTGTCTCTTTCATTCGATTTCCCGACTCCCGCGTCTCTCTCGTCCTAAAGCTGCTGATTGATGTAACCGTATCGTTTATTGACCGTGGACCAACTCGTCTAATTTCCAAACTTTGCAACAATTAAATACCTATAATATAATAATCATAACATTGTTTTCATTATCTTTAATGTTAAACCTATACTTCCATTGAATATAAATCATCTTTACTAAGTTGTTTCGTAGTCTACAATCAGAGCTGGGCAAATACTTTGAAAAAGTATTTAAATATTAAATACTAAATACTTTCAGAAAATTTAAAGTATTTAAATATTAAGTATTTTCAAAAGATAAAAGTATTTAAATAATAAATAGCAAAAGTAATTAAATAGTTTAAACTTAGTATTTAAATACTTTCTGAATATTTGAATACTTTGATAACACTGAAATATTTTCAAGCATAGTTAAGTGTAATAAAAATAGCCTTTAATGGCTAAATTGTATTTTCCATTTTTGCAGAAAACAATAAAGACTTAATATTATCATTATCATTATTATTATTATATTAAATAATATTTGACTATTTGAGGTATCAAAATTTTAGGTTTCATAACTTTCATGAACTTCTACAACACTATTTTAATACCTCTATACTTAATCAATTCTAGCTGGGTATTGGACTTTTACTTATCCTTAGAGCTAGACCTTTGCGTCTTCTGCAATCCCCAAATAAAGCACAGACACTATGGCACTAGTTCAACTGTTCTCTGTCACAATCACAAAACATATACATGCAGTGTGAGAGGGAAACATGCGTTTATTTTCGGTTTATTATAAATATTTAAAAAATCATAAATGGTATAATCCTTAAAATAGTTTCAAATACTCCCCATTGCTCTAAGGAATACAACCATATACAGTTTTTATCATAAACTTTGTATATAGTTAAATGCCATACTTTAATAATGAAATTAGGAACTATTTTCATTGATAAACTACGATATTCAAGTACAACAGAAATTTACAATAAAAAAAAATATATAGTTGTATTCGTTAGAACAATAGCAATTATTTAAAACAGTTTTAAAGATTATAGTATATTTGGTTATTTATAATAAACCGAAAATAAACGCATATTTCCCTCTCACTCTGCCAAAGCCTAATCTTAACAGCTACTGTCTATGTCTGCTCTCAACCAACTTTCTGGGAATTAAGACGTGAATGACTGAAGACTGAATGATGCAATGTGTTTATTAACTACATAGTATGGTACATGTCTTGATTCTTGACGAGTATCTGCCTGTCTCCCTGGTGTATTTGATTATATTTGTTGTATTTATTTAAATACTTTTGAGATTCAAATACTTCTGAAAGTATTTAAATACTGTCAGAAAAGGATTTAAATACTTTTTAGAAGTATTTCAATACTTCTCAGTTATTTAAATAGTTTAAGTATTTATAAATACTTCAGGATCATTTTCACAAATACTAAGTAGTAAATATTTCAGATAAAGTATTTGCAAGTATAAATACAAATACTTGTTGCAAGAAGTATTTAAATACTTGGTATTTAAATACTTTCTAGTATTTAAATACTTATGAGGTATTTGTAAGTACATATTTGCCCAGCTCTGTTTACAATATTTAAAAAATGTCGAATTATGCATTTTGTCAATCACTGCTGCCAACTCTTCTAAACTGAGAGTTGGAAAAAGTGTTTGACAAATTGCATAATTCGACATTTTTTAAATGTTGTAGACTACCAAACAACCTAATAAATATGATTTATATTCAATGGAAGTAGGTTTAACATTAAAGATAATAAAAACAATGTTATGATTATTGTATTATAGGTATTTAATTGTTTCAAAATTTGGAAATTAGACGAGTTGGTCAACATGTGCAGTGAATTACATTGATACCAATCTAGACACTTTTTACCAAACTTTCTTTCGTGCAAATCGTCAATTATGGCAAAAGTGGAAGAAATTCACGACAAGCCCAAATACTATACTCCCGTCTTTACCCAGGTAGATGTAAACCTTAATTTAAAACCTTTTTAAAGATTATGAGCGGGTAGCAATGTAAAAAATGCCCCCGCATCTACCAAACTAAAATGGCTTCCATAAGATCTCTCGTATGCTGACTGTCTTGTGTACAAAGTTTTAAGCTCTAATTTACCCCTAAATGTTTTTTTTTCTCACCTCCTATTTGACGGATCGCTTTGTAATTTCGCGCAAATAATATCAGTGTTAGGATAGTTTATTTAAAAAAATATTACTCTTCTACGATGATTTTATGCATTAAAAAAAAATTAATATAGTTTTTCAATGGCCTGAAAGGTGACTACCCTGTTTGACACTAGTTATTTCACTTCAGATAAGACATCGCAAAGAAAAAGAAGAACAAGAAAGAAGACATCAAGAGGAGCAAAGATGGCGTCAAGAAGAAAGACACGAATTGAAGGAAATAATGGAAGACCTGGAAATAAGGCGTCAAGAGGAGAAAGAAGAATAAAAAAGATCACGCCAAGAAGAAAAAGAGAAACAAGAAAGACGTCAGGAAGAACTGAGGAAAATCCTGAGCGATCAAATGAAAATCCAATAAGACGCTATGAATTCAATCACTAACGAAATCAAAGAAGAGATAAACAAGGTCGAAGATAAAGTAGGTGTGGTCAAAATAGAAGTCAGTCAAGTCAAAGGGGAAGTAAGCGACATCAAAGAAAGGATGAGTGAGGTCGAAGGAGAAGTGGAGCGCCTTAAACGACAATTGAGAGAGAAAGGAGGACAGCTGGTAGTATCATCAGGTCCTCGTTTAAAACCTCCCTCATTTGATGGCCAAAGCTCATGGACAACGTACAAGAGACAATTAGAAGGCGGCTGCAAGTGCGAATAATTGGGATAACGAGGAAAAGGCTATGGCATTAGTTCTGGCGCTAAGGGGCCAAGCCTCAAAGTTACTTCAGACCATCCCGGTGGAGAAACAAAGGGACTTCAAAGTCTTGGAAGCTGCATTAGACTTAAGATATGGTGACCAACACCTTGCCTAAGTGTACCAGGCTCAGCTAAAATCAAGGACGCAAAAGGTTGGCAAAATCTTACAAGAATTCGAAGCTGCGATAGAGAGACTGGCACACCTGGTATATCCAAGTGCACCAAGAGAATTTCGGGAACAACTAACCATAGGAGCCTTTTTAGATGGCATCAGGGCCGAAGAGGTCAGGCGAATTCTTAGAATATCCTATCAAAGTATTAGCGAGGCTTTGGTGCGTGCCCTCGAAGTAGAAGCTGCCTTTAAAGACACCCTGCGGTCAGAAGTGCGTGCTGTGACAGTTGAAGAGACACTAAAAATACAAAATAGGTTATTTTCAACTGGCTGCCGGACTGACCGCTGGCTACTCACGTCCCCGCTCTGCCGCAGCCGCATCTGTCTTACAAATCTCCGTAGCTTCATCTCATACTATTACGTTCTCATATATAGTATCTTATCTCTGGAATTTTAAGTGTGTATCGTACTCGTGGTTTTCTTATGTTATTTGTATTGTACCTAATACCTAATTTTTAAAAAAAACTTAGATAGTAGTTAGTGTTATGCACGAAATGGAAAGTTCTACAACTGATAGCAATAGTTCTGGGAGCAAAATCACCTCACTTAATTTAAAACCCAAAAACAGTAACAATGTATAATATGTAAAAAAATTGGAGGTATTATAATTGAATCAACCAATAAAACTTTCTTTACTACCACAGTTAGATGAGGATAAATAATTTTGTTTTTTATGAGTTATCATGTTCCTAATGGTTAATAAAATAAGTCTTATAGATGTTCGTATGTAATAATAATACCAGCCCGTGTAATGCTCTAAGTGAATCCCATTGCGACCACAAAGCCTTCAATCCTACTCCTTTGTTTGAGACATCCTTCCATTCTGGTCGGGTTCGGTTTTCCTTTGCTCACAATATGGGTCCAATTTCTGCATCACTCAGTTACTCTTGTCTGAATGAATTATATGATTACCTATCTAAATATTAAATAAATACTCGTAATATTGCAAGTTCAGATAATTTTTCTTTATTTTTATCCTGTCCCACCGCATTAATAAAACTATAACTGTTATATGTTGTAGTTATATTTAAATACATATTATATCAAAATATGGTAATAGTTTCAAACAGGGTAGTCACCCTTCAGAGCATTGAAAAAATATATTTTTTAATGCATAAAATCATCGTAGAAGAGTAATATTTTTTAAAATAAACTTTCCTAACACTGATATTATTTGTGCCAAATTACAAAGCGATCCGTCAAATAGGAGGTGAGAAAAAAAATAAAACATTTAGGGATAATTTTTTTTTCGCCCCACGCAGAGTCCACGAGCTTAAAACTATGTACACAAGACAGCATACGAGAGATCCTATGGAAGCCATTTTAGTTCGGTAGGAGCGGGGGCACTTTTTACATTGCTACCCGCTCATACTCTTTACGCGACAATTTAATTATATTTGGTAGCTTCGCAAAATTCAAAAAAATCGAATAAATAGTACAGTCGAATTTATTTAATTTAACTTTTTTTTGCAACAACATTCCACCTGAAATTTTATTGTAGATTGTTATGTATTATGTCCTCCTGACTACGAAAAAAATATTTCCGCCCAAAAGCTCCTTGTGCGTCAAAAGTTATATGCATCTTTTGACACGCTTTCACGGATCTTCAACTTATCTGCTTAATATATCTTGTACTAGTAATCGGATGGGAGTTTTAAAAGTACTGGCTTATTTGAAATAAAATTCTTAAAAAATATAGACCTCTTCGATATATATTGGTCAATCCGCCATCTTAGCAAAAAATAGAAACCATCAAAAATGGCCGTCAAAATCAAAATTGAATATCTTTTCTATAAAAACTCATCGATGGTCAAATATAATGCACCAATCGCGGACGTCTCAAATGAAATGGTCAAGGATGGCGGACGAAATGAAATTTTTAATTCTTCGTCAATTATCATTGTACGTCACTTTTTTCTTTTTCGATTGTACGTTATCTTGTGTACTTTTAGGGGAGTTCATTTTTTTTAATTTTAAAAAAAAGTGCATTTTTATAATTTTCAAAAATTCATTTTCTTTGACCCTCATTTTTTTCAACCAAATGGTCATCGAAACAAAATGAAATATTATATAGAAAGTCTCGTATAACATCAAAACTTTAATACAAATTGAAACTTCATTAATCTGAAAAGGAAATTTAGTAAGCATACGCATTGTAATAACGCTAATATATGAATATACCCAATGAGAACACAATAGTTAAAAAAACGTTAAAATAACGTTGCCTTGGTTGAAATAACGTTAATGGTTAAAAAAACAACGTTTTTTTTAAACGCCTTTTCAACTGAACGTTTTTTAAACGTTAATGTAACAGTACAAAATAACCTAAAGTGTTAAAATTACTATTAAGAAACGTTAAACTAATATGTTGGGTTAACGTGTATCTTTAACGTCCTATAAACGACAAAAATTCACCAAAAATAAATTGTCTGTGAAATTCCGCGTGATTTTCACGTTAACATATTACTATTTAACAATTAAATTTTTTGCGTGTTTTTAATGTTATACATGAATGATAAATACACCATGAGTTAAAAATAAACGTTACTGTAACGTTCTAAGTTAAGTGTTTATCAACGTTTATTTTAAACGTTTTAATTGCGTAAAATTTTACTGAATATATGGTTATAAACAACATATAAAAAACGTTTTCTTTATACGAGTTTTAAACGTAAGATATTAACGAAAAATGAATCATGCCTTAAGACATAACGTTATTTTAACGTATTGAGTGAACTATTAAATAACGTATATTTTTAACGTCCTAAAAACGACAAAAATTCTCCAAAAATAAAATGTCTGTGAAATTCCATCGTGATTTTCACGTTAACATATTACTATTTAACAATTTAATTTTTTACGTGTTTTTAATGTCAGACATAAATGATAAATGCATTATGTGTTAAAAATAAACGTTACTGTAACGTTCAGAGTTAAGTGTTTACCAACGTTTGTTTTAAACGTTTTAATTGCGTGAGATATTACTGAATATTTGGTTATATACAACATTTATAAAAAAACGTTTTCTTTATACGAGTTTTAAACGTAAGATATTAACGAAAAATGAATCATACTTTAAGACATAACGTTATTTTAACGTATTCAGTGAATTATTAAATAAGGTATATTTTTAATGTCCCAAAAACGATAAAAATTGACCAAAAATAAATTGTCTGTGAAATTCCAGCGTGATTTTCACGATAACATATTACTGTTTAACAATTTAATTTTTTACGCGTTTTCAATGTTAGAAATGAATGATGAATACGTCTTCTATTAAAACGTTAAAAACGTTGTGTTAAACGTTACCGTAAAGTTCAAAATTACATGCTTTTCAAACTTTGTATTTAAACATTTTAGTTATGTAAAATTTTACTGAATATATGGTTATAAATACCATATGGAAAAACGTTTTATTTAGATGAGTTTTAAACGTAAGATATTAACGAGAAATTAATCATACCTCAAGTATTAACGTTTTTTAACGTATTCAGTTAATTATCAAATAACGTGTATTTTTACAGTCCTAAAAACGACAAAAATTTGCTAAAAATAAATTATCTGTGAAATTCAAGCGTGATTTTCACGTGTACATATTAATGTTTAACAATTTAATCTTTTACGTGTCTTTAATGGTCGAAATGAGTGATAATACAACATGTGTTAAAAACTAACGTTACATAACGTTCAAAGTTAAATATTTATCAACGTTTGTTTTAAACGTTTTAGTTGCGTAAAATTTTACTGAATATAAGGTTATACATAATGTATGGAAGAATGTTTTGTTAAGACGAGTTTTAAACGTAAGATATTAACGAAAAATAAATCGTTCCTTAAGACATAACGTTATTTTAACTTATTCAGTGAATTATCAAATAACGTAAATTTTTAACGTTCTAAAAACGACAAGAATCCACTAAAAATAAATTTCCCGTGAAATTCAAACGTGATTTTCTCATTAACCTATTATTGTTTAACAATTTAATTTTTTACGTGTTTTTAATGTAAGAAATTAATGATAAATATACCATGTATTAAGAATACACGTTACTTTAACGTTGAAAGTTAAACGTTTATCAACGTTTGTTATGAACGTTCTAATTGGGTAAAAATGTATTGGTGATTATAACGTTACAAATTTAAAACGTTTTGGTTAGACGAGATTTAAACTTAAGACATTCTGGAAACGACAAAAATCCAGTAAAAATATATTTCCCGTGAAAGTCAAATGTGATTTTCACGTTAACATATTGCTGTTTAACAATTTAATTTTGTACGTATTTTTAATGTAAGAAATTAATGATAAATATACCATGTGTTAACACTGGACGTTACTTTAACGTCCAAAGCTAATTATTTACCGAAGTTTGTTATGAACGTTCTAATTACGTAAGATTTCACTGACTATAACGTTAAAAATAACATATGAAAACACGTTTTGTTTAGATGAGTTTTAAACGTAAGATATTAATGAATCATGCTATAAAATATAATTTTATTTTTACATATTCAGTAAATTATTAAATAACTCTTATTACAAGCATTTTTACTGACTGTAAAATTATATCAAAAATAAATTTGTGTGAAAATCAAATGCAATTTTTACTTTAACATATTAATTATTTAATGATTAAATTTTTACGTGTTTTTGACGTAAGAAATTAATGACAAATATACCATATCTTAAAGCTAAATATTATTTTAAAGTTTAAAGATGACAACTTTCAATTTTTAAATGGAACACTCTGTGTATTTTTACATATTTGGTTTAAAAACAACATTCTAAGTATACCCTGAAATTTTCGCGAATTTTTGAGTCGATATTCAGTTTTTTAAAGCATTTTAAGACATTCGTCTAGAGTGCTTTGGAATACCAAAATTTGTTCTACGGCAGGTAAAGTCCAAGGGAAAAATATAATTTTCCCTTTAATTTCATTAATAACTATTTACGAAGCCTCCAAAATTGAATAAATCACTTTTTTATCGAAAACTTTTTTTTTCAAATGGGAAGGTGGTGGCTCCTAGTGTACAATAAATTATAGATTTTTTTCTGAATTCGTTTATTAAATTTATTTAAAAATAAAAAATCACTTTCAAAATAATTTTTATTGATTCTTATACTTTGCACTAGTACTTATACCTATTAAGAAACAAAAGAGAGAACCAAAAGGCTATTATTCACAAAAAAGGTAGTTATTCACATTTCACTATTAGACATGATTTTAGCAAAGACAACAATGTTAAAGTTCAAGAAGAATTATATTGAAAGTGATTTTTTATTTTTAAATAAATTTAATAAAATAGAAAAACGAATAGCATAGATTTGAAATGGGTATATCAATGAAATCAGAAAAAAATCTATAATTTAATGAACACTAGGAGCCACCATCTTCCCATTTGAAAAAAAAAAAGTTTTCGATAAAGAAGTGATTTGTTCAATTTTGGAGGCTTCGTAAATAGTTATTAATGAAATAAAAGGAAAAATTATATTTTTCCCTTGGACTTTACCTGCCTTAGAACAAATTTTGGTATTCCAAAGCACTCGAGACGAATGTCTTAAAATGCATAAAAAACTGAACATCGACTCAAAAATTCGCGAAAATTTCAGGGTATACTTAGAATGTTGTCTTGAATCCAAATATGTAAAAATACATAGGGTGTTCCATTTAAAAATCGAAAGTTGCGGTCATCTCCGGGTAAACCGGAAATGGTCTTATACCATTCTTTATGCCGAAAAATCCATTTTTACAGGTAGTTTATGCACCCCAAATTTCAAGTGGATAAGTTAAAATATAAAGGAAATATAGGGGGAGCCACTAACCGTATACAACGTCAAAATAACTGATGCTTTCCACTTATTAAAATACACTGACGTTCTAAATCTACAAGTAAAATAAATGGTAGATGTTGACGTTTTTTTAACGTTTTTCTACACATCTATCTTAATGCATTAAATTTGCCTGCTTACCACGTAATTTGTTGCAGAAGTTATTTGTAGATGGCGATACATACAAACCACTGGCAATAATTTGTCATGCTTTAGCTTATACCCTTATGAATTTATAGAAATTAAAAAACATAATTCTTTCAGGGAACAACGATTTATATGGACGGATTTTATAGGGATCAGATTAAAGATCATTATTTTGTGGCTCGGGATACAACGTGGTTATTTCAGTTGATTTCCAATCATATCAATAATAATGTTAATACTGATCCCAATGAGAACACAAACGTTTAAAAGACGTTAAAATTAACGATAACCGAACGTTTCGTAACCATTGTATTACGGCGTTGAGTCAACGGACGAATGTCCCGCGGTTCAACGTGTATTTCAAGTATTTTATAACATTTTTGTAACGTTATATTTAACGTTAATTAACGTTATATGATGACGTTTTTGTAACGTTACATCTATAATATTACTTAACGTTGAATTTTACCGCTAGTGAACGTTATAGGATGACGTTTTTGTAACGTTATGTCTATAATATTACTTAACGTTGAATTTGATCGTTAGTTAACGTTGTTGAAACGTTAAATAGCGGTCAAATTCAACGTTACGTAATATTATATACATAACGTTACAAAAACGTCATCCTATAACGTTCACTAGCGGTCAACTTCAACGTTAAGTAATATTATAGATGTAACGTTACAAAAACGCCATCATATAACGTTAATTAATGTTAAATATAACGTTACAAAAATGTTGTAAAATACTTTGAAATACACGTTGAACCGCGGGACATTCGTCCGATGATTCAACGCCTTAGTACAATGGTTACTAAACGTTCGGTTATCGTTAATTTTAACGTCTTTTAAACGTTTGTGTTCTCATTGGGTATGATCAATAACACAGCCCCCCAAAAAAAAGTGTTCTGTTCACCAGACTAGATCAACATATCTATACGTTTTTGGGGTCGCTGAATCCGAATCCGGTCACCATCAGGTCAGGGTCAAGCTCAATCCAAGTTAAATTGGGAAAAAGACGATTAAGCGAAGGAAACCACAATTTTTGTACGTTTTTAGGGTCACTGAATCCGAATTCGGGATCTGCTTGACCCCACCAGGTCAGGGTGATGGTCAATCCAAGGTCAAATTGGGAAAAACCTTTTAAGCGCAGAAAACCACCATTTTTATACGTTTATGGGGTAACTAAATCCCAACTCCTGGTCTGTTTGAGTCAGATTCAAGGTCATTCCAAGGTCAAATTGGGAAAAACATATAAGCTAGAAAACCACGATTCTTATACGTTTTTGGGGTTGCTGAATCCGAATCCGAGGTCCCATCAGGTCAAGGTCATTCTAAGGTTAACTTTTGTTTATCAAATGGAAACGCGTTTTTGACCACGGATTCTGAAAGAACGGGATGTTTTACGTTCGAATATGGTTTGACCTATGATCAAAGTCATCAGAAGGTCGAATCACTCTCTCAAATTAATTTATCTAAGATCAAAGATGATTCGTATTGAGAAATCTCAGTTACAAATCTTTATCGAGCATGGTTTAGCTTCGTGATATTTCCGATGGGGATTGGAAAACCAAGACAGCAGACACCTATATCCACACGCAACCAACGAGTGGCGTCTTCCAATCCCCTGGGAAAAACGAAACGTCTGTCAGATATTGACTGCCCAAACATCTCGGTGATAGGGACTGATGAAGTTGCTGGAGCATCACTGAGGAGGCCAACATCAGTGTCCGAGCGATACGTTTAATTTCTGTGGGAATCCTCTGATCCTGTTATTAAAATTAAAAATCCTGCTTCTCAGAGGATGCTGGAAATGGTGACAACTGCCTTAATCGAGGATGTGTAGAATGATCCATTTTCCGATCCTTCGAGGTAATGAAGCCAGTAATGGCGTACTGCCCTGCAGGGGCGTTAGGATGTGAGGATGAAGCCATAGTGTGTCCGACGACGAATTGACTTTGTCCAGGTCTAAGTATGAGGGCTTTCCGACTTTGACGAGGACAAAGTCAACTTATTATCGGACACACTGTGGCTTGATCCTCACACCCTAACGCCCCACTGTAGGGCAGTACGCCTTTACTGGCTTTATTACCTCGAAGGATCGGAAAATGGATCATTCTACACATCCTCGATTAAGGCAGATTTCAGGTGGAATGTTGTCTATAATAAAGGTTTTGTTACAAATCATATTACAAATGCTGAAGCACATGGAATTCGATTCGTAGTATCTCGCAAGAAGCTTGCAAACGCACTGAAAAATAAAACTATGCGGTTGCAACATACAAATTGATATGGCGGAGGTTTCCTGTGCTTTTGGCAATATATGAAAATTCCATTTCTTGGCAATGGCGGTATGTATAAGTGAAGATTGTGAAGATTTTGAATTTACTATTAAAAATTTTAAGACAAATGCCAAAAACATTTTTGATGTTAATTAACGTTGAAAACTTTCAGATGATCTCTCGGATGACCCTAAAATGGTTGTTAAAACGCGAGTCAAATGATAGCATCCGAGTATAGTATTCATTTGTTTTAGTGCTTGCAGAAACTTCTTCATGTGTTATGTCTATAAATGTAGACTGCTTGTACGGATAACTTTGATCAGACTTTAAATTTTCAATATCAATATAAAATATCACTAAAACAATTTTTATTAAGGCTCATAAAAATATGATCACGTCCAAAATTTGTGTTACTCCAAAATGTTATTATAAGATTTAAATTGAAAAACCCTGCCCAATGAATCAAAAAATTTTGATACTCTATTGGCACTCCACTGTGTGGAAATAATTGTCCATATAACTTTAAAAATATAATCTTTGAAATCGTCTGCCCCAAAAACTCACAAAACGATATGCCGGGTCGGCAGTGACAGTGGGGGTAGCTGATGCCGAAAAAAAAAAAAAAAATTGAGACTTTGATTCTTTACTGTGGACAAAAAAAAAATGGAACAAATCTTATAACGTATTTTCGCTCAAACTTAGTTATATGTACCAACTTTGATGTTTCTGACGTTGCCATTTATTTATATATTATATTTAATATATATATATATATATATAATATATTTTAAGTGCGCAAGGAGAGATAAAAGAGGAGGGTCTCTAAGGCCGGTTATCGGCCTAATTTATCTCTTGAGGAAAAAACTCGAAAAACACTTTTTTTTATTATCTATTAACAATATTTAATCGATTCCACGCCAAACGAAACTTTCCCCCACCCTCCCTTTTTACCCCCTGTCACCCCTCCTCCCTCCTTCTCCCTCCTCCTACCTCTTCCGAAATAACGAAAATTCACGTACAAAATCAAAAATATCCTTATTTAGCAATTAATAGTCATGTTAAAATCTTTCAATGACATGCAAAAAAATCAACTGAATGCTAATTATTTAATAGTTTAGGGGGATATAAACAGGGGAGGTGAGTGCGGGAAAGTTTCGTTTGGGGTGGAATCGATTCGATATTAATAGTAAATAGTAAAAAATGTTTTTCAGTTTTTTTTGTTCAAAAATAAATTAGGCCGAAAACCGGTCTTATGGACCCTCCTCCTTTACACTAGAGAAAAAACCGCTGCCCAAGGAATCACTACTTCCACATCCGGATTATCTATCCAAGTCACACAACGAAAAAATTTTGTATCTGGAAATAATTGTTTATGGAACTTTAATAATAAAATATTTGAAATCCTCTACCCCAAAAACCCATAAAAGGATACCCCACATCGGTAGTGGGCTGGGGGTGGTGACAGGGGGTGGGAGTGGGGGGTGGATAAAGTAAAAAAATATTTTGAGGTTTTTGGTTCTTGTACACACACTAAATCGCATTTTTTTTTCATCCTTTTTAAAAATGGGGTGGGGGCGGCTAATGCCAAAATTTTTTTTGAGACCTTAACTTCTCTTGTCTATACTAAATATCAATTTTATGACCTCTTACCTGCTTGATTTATCTATTTACTCCAAATTTACCCCAATTTACCCCCCAACCCTTCGACAGAACAAGATGAAAATATAATCTAGTTCTAGATCTCGTTAAAGTACATATGTGTACCAAATTTCAACTCAATATCTCAAACGGTTCCAGAGTAAACGTGCGCACAAAAAAAGTTACAGACCGACAGACAGAAATTTTTTTTTCGCTCAAACTTGAAATCTCGACGTTTCATGACATTCTAAGCCTATTTGAACAATAAAAATTTTAAAAAAGTTTTTTGTCGTTACTATACTTCCACTGGACGTGGAAGTAATAGTTGTACCATTTTCTATTGTCCACGACAGTATACACGCTAAATCACAATTTTATTTCTTTACTTCCTTTAATAGTGGAGAGGGGGTGGTAATGGGGGTGATAGTGACGGTGACTGATGCCAAATAAATTTTTAAGACCTTGGCTTCTGGTGCATATACTAAATCTTAATTTTATTTACTCTTACTGCCTTTGCTTATTTACCCCCATTTACCTTTCAGCCCTTGAACGGAATAAGATCAAAATATAATCCAGTTCCAAATCTCCTCATAATGCATACGTTTCCCAAATTTCAAGTCAATATATTAAACCGTTTTAGAGTAGTCGTGCGCACAAAAAAGTTCGAGAGGCAGACGATATTTTTTTGCTCAAACTTAAACTCTCAGCGTTTCATGACACTGTCAGAACAAAAAAAAATTTACCGTTACTTATACTTCTATGATGTGGAAGTAATTATCTATCTGTACTAATATAATATAGGAAATAATCTCCAAAATTGCTGGACCAATATCATTAACATGCAGAACAAGCAGAAGCCGAGCCATACTGCTAGTTAATAAATAGGATAAGTGAAAAAGTGCACAAAGTTCTGTTCTTAACAGATTAATGTCAAACTATAAGACAAATAATTTGCAAGTCAATTTTGAACCACTTAACAACGTCTAATTGAGCTGAAATTGCATAAACGTGTAGTTCTGGCGACAATACAATGATATGATACCAATTAGTGTGTTTTACTTCCACATCCAGTGGAAGTATAGTAACGACAAAAAAATTTTTAAAAATTTTTATTGTCCAAATAGGCTTAAAATGTCATGAAGATTTTAAGTTTGAGCAAAAAAAAAATTTCTGTCTGTCTGTCGGTCTGTCGGTCTGTCTGTAACTTTTTTTTGTGCGCACGTTTACTCTGGAACTGTTTAAGATATTGACTTGAAATTTGGTACACATATGTACTTTAACGAGATCTAGAACTAGATTATATTTTCATCTTGTTCCGTCGAAGGGTTGTGGGGTAAATTGGGTAAATCAAACAGGTAAGAGTCCATGAAATTGGTATTTAGTATATACAAGAGAAGCTAAGGTCTCAAAAAAATGTTTTGCATTAGCCACCCCCATTACCACCCCCACCTCCATATTAAAGGGGATGAAAAAAAAAATGTGATTTAGTTTATGTACAGGAACCAGAAACCTCAAAATATTTTTTTACTTCATCCACCCCCCACTACCACCCCCCTATCACCACCCCCACCCCACTACCGATGTGGGGTATCGTTTTATGGGTTTTTGGTGCAGAGGATTTCAAATATTATATTATTAAAGTTCCATAAACAATTATTTTCACATACAAAGTTTTTTCGTTGTGACTGACTTGGATAGATAATCTGGATGTGGAAGTAGTGATTCCTTGGGCAGCGGTTTTTGGTTTTTAATCCATAGTTTGATCGTATAGTGTATTCACTCACACGTTACATTTTAAGAAGTGGCGAAAGATCTGGTATTATTTTAAGTAAGGATGAAGACGTTAACTAAAAATTTTAAAATAAAATTAATTGTTAAAAAAACTTTTTAAAAACAAGCTTTTATTATTATTTAAATGTATTAAAACTAAATCAATAAATTATGTTGAATTAATTGTCTTAAAACCTTGTCGAGAAAATAGAAAAAATATACTTACTTAGGTACTTACAACCTCTATCAAACAAAATTAATGCCTATATGAAATTCTCGCACCCGACAAGCTTTTAAGAAAGTTAATTCAACATAATATATTTTTTTCGGTAGGTACACCTACATAATAAATAAAAGCTTGTTTATAAAAAATTATTTTCACATTTAATTTTTTGCTCTACAGACTTTATTAGGCTACCATTCAACAAATTTAAATGATTGTAACTAGCCGGTTGGTTAAAACTCATTAAAATTGATATGACTCCAATGTTTGTTGATATTCGCTATTCGCTATTGTAATATTTGTTTGGATAAAATAATTAGAAGTTTGAGTTGCTAATACTAATTAGGCTACTTACACGAGATACAATTGCAAGCAAGAAACAATTCATAGACATAATTGGATGTTGCCACATTTTGTCACACAACTATCTAGAATATTTTGTTAAAATATTTTAGTTGCCAAACATGGTACAGAGTTATTATATTAATGCAGTAATTAGTTTCTGCATCAGAGTAATTTATTTGTATCGCAAAATGTTCGCCTGGAATAAAATAGTTCAACAGTAGTTGCGTGCTTAAAATTTCGAAAGTTTATTTAATTATAATGTATACACGTGAATTTTAGTTTTGCTGTTAATCTCGCAAAAAGCTGAAATATTATTATAGAGAATTGTTGCTATACTTTCATTTTATATTAGGTATTTATCAAAAAAATAATACCACCTAACATTAAGTATATATATTCTAATATATGTGGTGAACAGCTTAGAGGTTCTAGTTAATAAATACAGCGATAAATGTTTAATTTATCGTCGATTAGTATTTTATTTTTACGTTTGAAATTTGAATCTCCGTGTGATGACGTATTTGGTCCCCAAATACAAATATCGTCAACGAGCGAGCACGAGTTGGTCCGAAGTTAATGGCGGGATATTTATTTGTCAACAAAAGAGATGGCTCTAGACGATGTGTAAAAAGAAAAATGAAAATTTTTTTTTCTCAAGAACGGATAAACCGATTTTCATGAAAAAATATATGTAATGGCTATTTATGCACAAACATGAGAAAAAATTATTGAGTCCATTTGTTTGAAAGAAGTGGCGAAAACATTTTTTCAAAATAAAAAAAATATTTTTTAGGGGATGTTCTCATTTCCTTTTAAATAAATGGTTATATGCCCCTTTAAAAGGATTTATTTAGATATTCTTAAAAGACAGGCGTGCGATGTGTTGCTCCGGGAAATTATAGATAATAAACGGTTAAAAAGGTGCTAAAAATTACAGAATTTCGCTGGGAAGGAGATCTACAAATCGCCAAAAAACTTTGTTAATTTGGCTGAAATCGAAGTTACGATATTATTAGTATTTGTGGTTAATATATAGGATAAATTGCTCGAACGCTTCATTTCTAACAAGTGGTGAAGACAAGTGTTAAACACGTGTTGTAGTGTAAGAAAGGGTCGTAGGCCATCACACCATAAACATCGGTCGGTCAATACCTTCCTCGCTAAGAATATAATAGTTGAGTGGAAACGGAATAAAATCCAAAACTGTAAGTAACAAAGCCCCTACTTCATGTGCGTGCACTCAATTGTGAGCTGTATCGCTACAAATACGAAGAATTTAAGATCAGTATTTAACTATAACGCACAAAGAGCACAGAGAGAGGGTGGCTAACTAATATCTCGATATAAAAATATAAGGAAATGTCAGGCCAAAAAATAACTCTAGAGGATCTTTTCGAAAAACTAGAGACGCTGAACCAAAACTCAGTCGTCGCTGGAACAAATAAAAGGTGAACTACAGGGTGTCCAAAATAAGTTAGATAAGCTTGAAAAAGAAAAGAAAGAGCTAACAGAAAAAATACAAATACTAGAAAATAAAACAAGAAAAAACAATATAGTTGTAGTTGGGTTTCCAGAAGCAGAAAATCAATTAGATCACATTAAATATTTAAAAACTATACTTGAAGTAGATTTAGATATTAGGGACATCAATAATATCTACCAATTAGGAAATAACCATAGTAAAGGAGGAGTCAAGCCCGTAAAAGTTGAATTTACATCATACCTGAAAAAGCTAGAAATATTTAGGAACGCTTATAAATTAAAAGAAAAGAACATTACTAACGTATTTATTCAGAATGATCTAAGCATAGAAGAGCAAAAAATTCATAAAACGTTACGCCTATATTTAAATATTGCAAAATCAAACGGTAACACAAAGTTGCTATTAGAAAAAACAAACTGGTCGTAAACGAAACTGTCTATTCATATGAAGAACTGATCAACAACCCAAATATAAATTTTAACGGGAAAGAACAAAAAGACGAGGAAACTCATTTGGGAGCAGGCGCAGACGCGACTAATAAAGACATAGATTATACACAAACTAATAGGGATATTGGAAAGAATAACGACAAGGGACTATCTGGGAGCGTAACAAAAAAATTGAAAGCTGACACATCGAGACAAACACGGCTAGCATCAAGAAGAAATTAGAGAACTGTAACTGTATTTCTTTTCATCTTTCCTTATCTATGTATGTATTATTAGTCTACTAGTAGAATATTATTAGGGTATTTTTAGGGTATTTCGTATCATTGAATTTTTTTCCTTGAAAAATAAAAAGAAAAAAAATGGATCAATATATAAGAGATTTTAATTATGAGCCTCTGAATACACTTGAGGTTGAAAATGTTAAGGACTATAATAATTTAATCACTTCGAAACGAATAAAACAATCAGACTTTAAAATATATCATCAAAAGATTAGAAGCATTTCACATAATTTCAATGAGCTCTCTATTTATTTAAGCCAATTAATTACTCAATTTGACTGTATTATTCTCTCCGAAACCTGGAATATATATAATATTGATTTTTTTCACATAGATGGCTATGACCTGGTATATAGTGAAGGATCTATAAATAAGAGTGATGGAGTGGTAATGTATATAAAAAAAACTAATAATTATTCTTCTAAAATTATATTGATTGATGAATGCAAAATAATTCAAACTAAAATTATATTAAATAATAAAAAAGCTGCATTAATTACAGCCATTTACAGACCAGCTTCTAATCACGCTGAAAATTTTCTATCGCAATTGAAGTTATACCTAGAACAAACTAAAATATTAGTGTTAGACTATCACATAATAATAGGAGATATTAACTTAAATATACAGTTAGACAATGAAATAGTTATGAAGTACCTTAACTTACTGGCTGAATATAATTTCACATCCGCTATAAATAAACCCACAAGAGTCAATGGTACATCTGCAAGCTGTATAGACCACATTTTCGTGAATAGCATGGCTGCAAATTTAAATAATAGTCTACCAGTCATACTAAAATCTCATATAACAGATCACTACTCTACAATAATTAACCTACCGGAAGTAGTAGCGGAAAACCTAAGTTTAAAAGACAATATTGTTAAAAATATAAATTATGCACAATTGAGGATTGATATGCAAAACTTTGATTGGGGTAAATTATACAATATAGAGGATGTAAATGAATCAACCACATTTTTCGTGAATACACTGCTCGAACAAATTACCAAAAATACTAAAAATATTATACTAAAGAGAAAAAATTTAAAACGAAAGGAGTGGATTACAAATGGATTAGTAACGTCAATTAACAGAAAAAATGAAATGCACAAAATATATAAAGAAAATCCTACAAACGAATTAGTCAAAGAAGAATTTATTACTTACCGAAATTACGTAAATCGCTTAATAAGATTGGCCAAAATAAATTATTATAAGCAAGAAGTGAATAGAAACACAAACAGTGCAAAACATTTATGGAAAACAATAAAAAGTATTAATGTAGTAACTAAAGATAGTGAGGTACAGCAAATTTTGACCGAAGAGAATGACATAACAACAGATGAACTAAAAATTGCTAACACTTTTAATAATTACTATGCCACGATTGGTAAGGATCTTGTCGAAAAAATTCACAAGCCGCAAAGTACTCCTACAGAAAGACGAGTGTCCCAGTACTCTATCTTTCTAGAACCTACTAACAAAAAAGAAATAATAAGTATAATCAAATTATTAAAGGTAAATAAAGCACCTGGTATAGATGCAATAAAAGCAGAAACGCTACAAGAAATTTGTGAAAAAATTGCGTCGCCATTAACATTCATCATAAACACAATAATTGACACAGGAATTTGCCCTTCTGAATTTAAAACAGCCGTAATAAAGCCAATATTCAAGAAAGGAGACAAAAATAAACCTTCTAATTACAGACCTATATCTTTGATTACGAGCCTAACGAAAATATTTGAAAAAATCTTAAAAGTACGATTAACTAAATTTATAGATAGATATAAACTAATATCAGATAAGCAATTTGGATTCAGAGAGGGCAAATCAACGCAAGACGCAATTTCTTGCTTAACGACTGAAATTTATGAAAGCATGGACGAGGGAAACCCTTCATTATGTATATTCCTAGATCTTGCCAAGGCCTTTGACACTGTTAGTCACAAACAGCTGTTGGAGGTCTTGCAAGATATGGAGATAACGGGGAATGCCCACAAATTAATCACAAGCTATTTAACTGAAAGAAAACAATATGTAAAAATACGTAGAAAAATAAGTTCAGAAATAATGGTAGAATACGGCGTACCTCAAGGGACAGTGCTGGGACCTCTGCTATTCTCAATATATTTAAGCAATTTACTTACCATAAGAACATCCGGGATGATCATAAGTTTTGCGGATGACACTGCAATTTACTATAAGGAAGAAACTTGGGTTGAACTAAAAAATAAAGTTGAAAACGACATGAAAATAATAATTGATTGGTTTAATCATAACATTTTAACAATAAATTTCGAGAAGACAAAATTCATACCATTTACCTGTAACAAAAATAGCTTACCTGAATTTCAGTCATTAAAAATAAAAATAAATGATATAACTAACTCCATAGAGATAAAGTCAGCAGAACATATAAGATATTTAGGTGTTACGATTGATGAACATCTAAGGTGGAATATACATGTTGGTAATGTTTCCAGAACGTTAAGAAGTATCTTATACAACTTTAAGTATTTTAATAAAATACTTGATACGTATCATATGAGAATTATATACTTCGCCTTAGTTGAATCAAGATTACAATATGCAACATTAGGATGAGGAGGAATCTCCACTACTCACCTAAAAAAGTTAGATGTATTGCAAAAAAAATTTTTGAAAATAATGTATAATAAGGAAAATACTTACCCATCAGATCTCTTATTTATAGAATCTAAAATATTACACATTAGGCAACTGTATTTATGTAGTATTGTAACCTATATTTACAAAAACAAAACCGCCTTAAAATATATTGACCACTCTTACTCGACAAGGAAAAAAATTAGTCATCAAATAAAAACAACAAAATCAGAAAAAACAGGTCAAAAAATAGGTCAACGAAGCCATACTTATCTTTACTCCAGAGTTTTTAATTTTTTGCCAGAACAACAAAAAAATCAAATTCATGACATAAAATCTCTGGGATTATTTAAAAAGAAAATAAAAAATTATGTTTTAAATATAGAAAGAATTAATATTCACAACCTCATAGATTCAAGAAATTATTAAACATCTTTCTCCCTTAGATTAGTAAAATTTATTTTAATTTACTCAAAATGCTATTGTATTGACCATATAGTTAGTTTTTCTTAGAAATGTAAATCAACTACGAAACACTGAATAAACAAAAGCACATCTACGCGCAACCTCATAGATTCAAGAAATTATTAAACATCTTTCTCCCTTAGATTACTAAAATTTATTTTAATTTACTCAAAATACTATTGTATTGACCTTATAGTTAGTTTTTCTTAGAAATGTAAATCAACTACGAAACACTGAATAAACAAAAGCACATCTACGCGCAACCTCATAGATTCAAGAAATTTCTCCCTTAGATTACTAAAATTTATTTTAATTTACTCAAAATACTATTGTATTGACCTTATAGTTAGTTTTTCTTAGAAATGTAAATCAACTACGAAACACTGAATAAACAAAAGCACATCTACGCGCAACCTATGGTTTTCGTAGATTTCTTTTCATTTATTTATGTGTATTATTTTATAAAATGGTATTGTAAACTAAATTATATTATGGTAAATAAATGTTTTTATTATTATTATTATTATTATTATTAAATCACAGCTAATTGATCGGAAGGGTAGAACGTATTCAAAATTGATAATCACGGCCGTACTGTGGGCGGTCATTACGTCCCTACCGTTCAAATCAGTATCAAACTTCAAGAAGTGTGGTGCAGATATTTTCAAATTCCCTGACGTTAACTTTGGGGTCAAACAAAATCTACTTTGAAAATATGAACATTTTGCAATGATGCCGTCTGTAGTAAGCCTACGAAAGAACTGTAGTGTTCAAAGTCCGCTACGAGAAGGTTATAGTGAACCACAGAATTTTTAGACGTGTAAAAAATGCTGCCGACTTTGACCTTTACCGTACCGGCAAAAGATTTTTTACACATTTTTTACACTCCTGTAGTGGACTTTGCAGTGCCTCTCACGAGTCGGGGTGTTTGTTTATCGTGAGTCTTCTAGCCTCTCACTAGTCGGAGCGCTTGTTTATTGTCACACATATTGTCTCACAATTCGGGGTGACTTTTTTACGTGAGTCCTCTTGTCTTTCACGAATCAGGTTACTCTATATTGTTGAGACTTTTAGTCTTGGTAACTACAAACGTCATCATTGCAAAATGATTTGCAAAATGTTTGAAGTGTTGAAATTTTTTTTTTTAAATAAAAAAAATAATTTTATGGGATGTTCTCGAGGCATCATTTCCTTTCAAATAAATATCCTTTCAAATAAATATTTAAAACATATCCAATTTTCAAAGCGATCGGAAGGGCAGAACGTATTAAAAAAAATAATAATCTTGAACGTACTGAGGTCGACGCGGTTCATTACTAAAATTTACTGCTGTCACTGGTGGCCATTTCATCCCCACCATTCAAAGTAGTATCAAACTTCAAGAGGGTGGTGCAGATATTTTCAAATTCTCTAATGTCAACTGTGGAGTCGATGAAAATTTAGTTTGAAAATCTGAACATTTTGCAATGATGACGTTTGTAGTCAGCCTACCACAGAACTGTAGTTTCCAAAGTACACCACGTGGAGGTTACAGTACGATTTTGGACCACTTATTATGGGGTGTTTGTTTATCGTGAGTCTCCTTTCCTCTCACGAGTTGAGATTTTTGTTTATCGCGAGTCCCCTTGCCTCTCAGTAGTCGGGGAGCATGTTTATTGTGAGTACCCTTGCCTCTCACAATTGGTGACTTTTTTGCGTGAGTTCTCTGGCCTCTCATGAATCAGGTTGAGTTATAGTGATGAGTCATCCTTTTGTCTCCATTGCTATCGTCCTCAATTACAGGAATATTGTTATTCCGAGTAAAAATATCGCCGTGAATTTGAGCTAGCTTCGACAGATACCTTGCATGGGATAGACAGTATACGATTGCGCCAACGGAAACATAGCTGTTGGTTACTACTCACATGTTGCTGTAGTTGTATACTATCTGTTCTACCCAAGGTATTTGTTGAATAACATTCCTGTAATTAAGGACGATGGCATTGAAGACTAAGAGAAGTCTCAATAATATAAAGTAACCTGATTCGTGAGAGGCCAGAGGACTCACGAAAAAAGTCAACCCGAATTGTGAGAGGCAAGGGGAATCAAAATAAAGAAGCGCCCCGACTATTGAGAGGCAAGGGGACTCACGATAAACAAATACACCGACTCGTGAGAGGCAAGAGGACTCACAATAAACAGGCACCCTGACTGATGAGAGGGCTTTGAAAACTACAGTTCTTTCGTATGCTGACTGCAGACGTCATCATTGCCAAATGTTCAGATTTTGTTTGACCCAACAGTTGACGTCAGAGAATTTGAAAATATCTGCACCACGCTTCTTTAAATTTGATACTTATTTGGATGGTAGGGGTGAAATGGCCGCCAGTGACCGTGGTAAGATGTAGTAATGAACCGCAGTACGCCGGTGATTATCAATTTTAAATACGTTCTACCCTTCCAATCGCTTTGAAAATTAGATATGTTTTAAAGGAACGTTTATACATTTATTTGATGAATAATGGGTCTGCCTCGAGAACATTCCTTGAATTTTTTTTTCTTATTTTGAAAAAACATTGTTCACCACTTCTTTCCTACAAATGGACTTAATAATTTTTTCCTACGTTTGTGCCATCAAGAGCCATAAGATATATTTTTCTTGAGAAAAAACGTATTCCATTTTTCTTTTTACCCCGTAACTCCCGTAAAAATGGATTTCCAAAAATAACATTTTGGGAAATTTCATCTAACACTACTATCAACGTGTGCTCAAAATCTCGACTTGATTGGTGCGGGGCAGCATGCTTATCCTATTATGCTCTTTAAGGTGCGACAAATATATAGAAAACAGAAACAAGTTATTATTATTTGTTGTCAACGCGATGGGGAGAGCTGCTGAAAATTTTTTAAAAGGAAACATACCAGAATGTGCATTATCTTCATAGTACACACTCAACATATGGCTTCATAAAATTATTGAAACCAACCGAAAGTGCTATCCTAATCTTAAGAAATCGATTTCTAGTATAAGGAGACCAGATCATATACGGTTATTTCACAAAATTATTTCAAAGACCCCATTATTTCCTAAAGCCCATTCTAACGTAATGAGGAACTAATCTCTCGGTGGCATTATATAGCAGCATAAGATCACAGCAATTTTGACGGTGCCAAATTGGTACTACAGCAGATACAGTCGATTTTTTAAACGACAAAGAGGTAATCTTTCTGCACATGACAAGTGAGGCGTCTTAGGTGAGGCATATTTTAAGAATTTACTAATTATACATCCGTCGACGTTGAACTGTTTTTTTTTCACAGTATAAATGGATATTTAATGAAAAGCGTCAAATTTTGACTGTAAAACACTTAGAACAAATACCACTAATACTACAATGTGATTGATCATTAAAAATTAATGTATGTGTGTTAGTGTTACATCTAGCAAAACTCCCAGCCCTCTTTGAGAAAGTGTTATAATAATTGTATCGTATTAACTTTGTATGAAAAAAAAATGGTTAAGAAAACTACACGTAATATATTGGGTCATACATTCATATTTTACTCGATTGTATATCACTAGAGTCAACTCTGGTTTTAACGTCCTTCATCACTGCAATCCAGGGTCCACATTGCAGAGTTGCCAAATGGAGATTCCAAATTAAACGCCTAAGGTCAAATTTCTCAAAGGAAATTTATGAATGGGATTGCTCAGAGTGTCGCGTCCTATATGTATTATGTTATTAGTCTTTGTTATTATCTACACTATAAAGTCGACGTGGTGCAAAAAAATAACGAATAGTATCAAATTAATACGTGATAAATGGCTCAATTCTTGGTGAATTTAGCAATAATTCATTTCAAGAAAGCTTTTACTCACTAATGCTTCTACGCATTAGTTCGTTCACACTAGATACATACCCGAACTACATTAGCTTAATTACGCCAGTTAAAAGACAACCTAGTATATTTTTGTATTCAATTCATTAACTTTTATATACGGTTATGGTATGTTTATTGTCTACAATTCCTTTGTTGCCTTTCACTTTTTTTATCACCTTACACCCACACATGATTAACTCCAGAAATAAATCCTTACTGACCTTATCCTGTTTACTCAACACGTTTCTTTGATACATGAACAATTGAACAACACTGTCACGCATATACGTGAAATTAGGTAATTTGAAAAAGTATTCTAATAGTTCTTCATTGTATATTCTGCCTACGCGTGTCAGTATGAAATTTACTTTTTACTTAACAAAACTGAATGGTAATATCTTATCATGTATTAATGTTAAGGCAAGGCTATAAACATAACCATTGTCCGTAGTTAAAATAAGTACATGCGTATATACAGAGCATAAAAAATATAACATAGCTATAGACTTTCTAACAGCATCTGCAACTAAATAGATTGGGAAGATGGTTTTCTCATAATGGGTTTGATCTCTCAGAAAATAAGTTTACAGTGGTTATGTTCTCCTGACACAAATTCCAGAATATTAATAACATTAATCTTGGGTATTATTTATTTCCTTTTCAAGCACATGTCAAATATTTGGGAGTGATTTTGAAAAGGAACCTCTATATTGAAAATATAATAAACCGTTGCAACAAAAGAATGAATTACAAACAAACCGACAGACGTACTTGTTGCTGAAACTTACAATCTTGAAGTTTCATGACATTCTTAGCACATGTGAATAAAACATTTTCTTTACTATTGCTATACTTCCACTCCACTTAGTGGAGTCAAATTAGGATTTTATGTGAACTGTCTGGTCTGTGCAGTTTTTCTATTTTAACGTATTCAGGGGCTCAACTTAAGTTCACAGCTCAGTTTTGCAGTTTCTGCGAGGTCTGCGTATTGTTTATTTAAACAATTTATTTTTTAAGACCGTGTTTTCCATCGGTTTTCTTTGAATATCTCGAAATTTATAAGTCCTATGAAAAACAATAAAAAAAAAGAAAATGTTCGTTTTGAGCTGTGCAATAGAAGTACATACACTAAAATTAATTCGAATTCTTATTATTACTTTAAAGAAATTGAACATTGCAAAATTATGCGTTTTTAAATAAATCACTGTACTTTCAAAAATAATGGATAATATTCAATGAAATTTTGGAAAAATATAGCTCTTATAAAACATAATCACCAATTAAAATTTCAAATCAAAATGATTACTAAAACGGCTCAAATATACAATTGTTACTAAAACTTTGCACCCTTGTGAAATCCTGCCATCAAGACCAAGAAATGTGTACGATAGCGCAAATTGTAGAATTCTATAAGTACTTTAAGATCACGGAGAATTCTTTTTTTTTAATTTAAACTCGTTTTATTGCAGTTGTATCTAGTTTGCGAAAATTCAAGTAACTCTCTGGTTTTCTTATGAAATCAAAAACAGTAAACGAGAAATGAAAGTAGATTAAAAAGCCAACTTCGGAAAAAAAAATTAATGCTCTGGAGCTGAGATACGTTAGTTTTTACGTTTAGGTCACTTATAAACAAATGGATATTTGTTCTTGAAATTTCGGCTGGTTATTCTCCAATGCTTATTATTTTGTTTCTGCTATTTGATAGTCCAAGAGCTACAATTGTTGAAAGAACATCGAATAAAGCGGCTTTGAGAACATAATGCACATTTTCAATTTCTTTATAACTTATTTAATTTTTGCCATGAAAATGGTAAACCAACCTAACTTGAACAACTACCCTCATGTTCATTTATATAGCTTTGCAAAACTTTTAATACTACTGGGCTATCTAGCGATTGAAGTCCGGGTTGTAAAAACATAATATAACATTTAGACATATTTGGCGATTTTCAGATCTCTAGCAAAATCGCTAAAGACCCCACTTTCGGGCCTCTATAAAATATCTTTTAGCAATTGTAGCTTTTGATTATTTTCAAGTAGCAGAGACAAAATAATAGACATTGGAGAATTACCATACCAAATTTCAATAAAAAACATCGATTTGTTTATTTATAAAGGACATAAACGTACAAATTAACATATCTCAGCTCCAATTGCAAGTAGAGCATTAAATTTGTTTTTAAAGTTGGCTTTTTAAATCTACTTTCATTACTCCCTTACCGTTTTTGATTTCATAAAAAAACCAGAGTTATTTGAATTTGTTTATGACTACAATTTCGAAAATGCTGCAATAAAAAGGGTTTAAATTTTGAAAAAAAAAATCTCTCTCCGTGATCTTACTTATAAAAAGCTACAATGTGAGCCATCCTACACACTTCTTGATTTTGATGGCAGGATTTCACAAGGGTGCAGAATTTCAGCAACAATTGTATATTTGAGCAGTTAATAATTATTTTTATTCGAAATTTTAAGTGGAGATTACCTTATAAGAGATATTTCTCCAAAATTTCACTGAATATTATCCTTTAGTTTTGAAAGAATAGTGATTTCTTTAAAAACGCATAATTTTGAAATATTCAATTTTTTTAAAATAATAATAACAATTGGAATGAATTATAGTTTATGTACCTTTATTGTAAAGCTCACAACGAACATTTTCCTTCTTTTTGTTGTTTTCCTTAGGACTTATATATTTCGAGATATTCAAAGAAAACCGACGGTCAAAAAATTAAATTGTTTAAATAAACAATACGCTGACCTCGCAGAAATTGCAAACTGAACTGTGAACTTAAGTTGATCCCTTGAACATGTTAAAACAAAAAAACTGCCGTGACTAGACAATTCACATTGGGAATTTTTTACTTCTAATTTGACTCCACTAACTACGTTAATGTGGAAGTAATTAACGGCCATGGTGCATTTGCTCGTATTACAACTAAAATGAATGCATTATATTAAGATATTCTTTAAAAAAGTTTATAAGTGAATAACTATGTTATTCACATCATTATTAAGAATTTCGCTAGTTTAATAATTTCAAATTGAATTGCTAATAGACTATTTTATTTTTACCTTACTGCCGTTCCTTACGAATTAAGGGTAATTGTGAATTCCATTTCCTTTTATACTTAATTTCACCAGAGTTCTTCTATTATAGCAAGTCATTGCCAACCCAACCCGAACTAAGGGAATATAGAAAATTGAATGTTCATGGCAGGCAGGCTTTCACTGCGTCCGTTGCTTATTAGGTTAGTTCTTAAAAATTTAGCTGGGCTTATAGGCAGCAACCCAACGGAGTAATGGTTTTTAATATTGACAATACAGTATTTTCACTCTACATGTCGAGGTTCTACCAAGATAACAATCTAAGGATATTGTTAACCGTCCCCAGGGCCGTAGCCTTGGGAGGTATGTGGGGTATGCTACCCCCCCCCCCCCGACTTTATAAGATCGGCGAAAGTTGAAAACTTTAAGCATGAGTTGGCAAGGCAAATCATTAATCGTTATATTCTGATAATTGATAGAAATTGAAAAGACAATATTTGGAAAATTCACCAAATCACTTTCTTCGCAATCACAGTAATCACACCGTAATAGTTTAGCACACTTAAAGAACCATTATTGTTTTCGTGATATTTATTTCAGATATACAGTATGTCGTACTTGAGAGTGTAACGCCCTTATAAGTTTTTAATTTTTTTCCCCGATTTGAACCAAATTGTACTCAAATTAGGATATAGTTATAGCCTTGTCAATGAACGTTCAATAAGGGAGTCTAGAGGGAAATGCCGAAATCACAATTTTTGACTTGGACTATTTAGGAGATAAACATGCCAAAAGCCCTCGAACGTAGGAGGATTGGGGCGATGCAGGGGGGCACGATGAAGGTCCCAGTTTTTATTTTTTCGGCCATATCTCGAAAACGGTTAGCCCTAATCAAAAAGTGGTTATATGTAAAATTAAAGCTGGACAAATTTTCTACAATGATATTTCTATTAATTTTTTTCGTATCTCTTATGGTTCAGTAATGAATAGTATATCTTTTAACTGTATGCTAACTTTTGTATAAATTTATTATAAATTGAATAAAAATTTTAATAATCATTGCAGCAAAAAATTTCTTATACAGATACCCGTTTCACAGCAGACTGAACTCAAAAATATAATAAAAAATGTCTTTGCGTCTGTATGTGTGTGCGTGCGTGTATATGTATGTGTGCGTGTATACCGTTTCTTGTAAACACGTTAACTTCTGATAGACTTAAAATATTTGATTACAATTTGGAACAGATGTAAAATAGAATATTACAATAATCCTTATTGAAATTGGGCCATATCTGTAATACGTGGTGATAACCAGAGGCCTACGAACTCTCTTACGTAAAATAGGTTTTATTTTAATTTCAGAGCAAATATTACTAAGGTTTTGTTTAAGCATACAAAAATAAGAAGATGTATAAGATTTATAAACCGCAATATACCGGGTGTATGTTAGGCAAACCAACTTTGTTAAAATTGGATGATATATCAGTGTTATCCTAAAATATGGACATGGTATTTTTAATAAGATTATTATGAAGTGAGAGTTTGTAGGCCTCTGGTTATCAGTATTACAAATATGGCCCTATTTCAATAGGGATTATTGTAATATGCTATTTTACATATGTTCCAAATTGTAATTAAATATTTTAAGTCTAACAGAAGTTATCGTGTTTACAAGAAACGGCATACACGCACATATACATATACACGCACACACATTTTTACAGACGCAAACACATTTTTTATTCGATATTTGAGCCCAGTCTGCTGTGAAACGGATATCTGTACAAGAAATTTTTTTCTACGATGATTATTAAAATTTTTACTCAATTTATTACAAATTTATAATAAAGGTAAAATACAGTCAAAAATATACAATTCATTAATGAACCATAATAGATACGAAAAAAATTAATGGAAACATTATTGTAGAAAATTTAGTCAGCTCTAATTTTGCATATAGTCACTTTTTGATTAGAGCTCGTTTTCGAGATATGAGCGGAAAATAAAAAAACGGGACTTTCTTCGTGTCCCTTGCACCCCCCACCTACTACGTTCGGGGACTTTAGGTATGTTTGCCTCCTAAATAGTCCGAACACAGCTTTCAAGTCAAAAATTATGATCTCGGCATTTCCCTCTAGAAACTATTCATTGACAGGACTATTGTGGCTAAAAATACATTTGCTTTTTACAAATGCAAAGCCTCTTGTGACACCAAAGTAAACGGAGAAAATCAATATAATCATATTAGGCATTTTTTATCGGAAAATTTTATTATTGAAAATTGTTTAGAATTGTCCGATATGTCATCAAAATAAAAAATACTGAAATTAGCTTTCAAACTGAAATTTTGTTTAAAAAAAATTCAGAAATCCCGAAAAATTCGAAAGTACCACTTTAATGAGTGTTTAGTTAGAGTAGTTTAGTTAGAAGTCAATTAAATTCTTAGTTATTCTTAAAAAAAATAATAATAATTCACAGCACGCTTTTCAAAATCTAAAACCCATTAAAAAACCGCCACCCAAGGAATCACTACTTCCATATCCAGATTTTCTATCCAAGCCTCTCACAACGGCAAAAATTTTGATTCTATATTTGTACTCCACTAATAATTGTTTATGAAACTTTTTTAGCCAATTTGATGGCATATTGCTCAATAATCGACCGATAAAAGTGTCTGCCACTACAGTACAGTACTGTACACGCCAAAACAAACATTTTGTGCCAAATTTGGTCGGGTAACTGAAAATTTTATTTTTAATTTCCGGTTACCGCTCGCGCTAATCAGAAGTTTTATCTGCCAGCGTAATTGAGGTATGTGAAGTACATATACTAACTACCTATGTGGACATATATCGAGAATCATTCGATTAAAAAAATGTTCTTCCCTCCCTATCTCCCGCTATAACAAAAATTTCCAGAGAGAAAAAATTTTGGTACTTATATGGTCTCTTCCATTAACAACTGGCAGACGGTAACCTTTCATTGTCGAATTTGCACACTATTTCTATAGACTATAACGAAACAAATAATTAGAGAGCCGGCGGCATTTTTTCAACGTTGTTTTAGCAAGGGAAGTTTCTAATTTAAGTTACGTTAGAGCTGACCATCACTTAATCAACCCACCCTAAAAATGGTCTGCCCGGAGAACCACACCAGTGGCAGAGTATCCTTATGTATTTAGTAAGGATACACTGGTCTGGTCCACTTATTTTATTTTGGGGCTGTTTTTTGTGGTTAGGGGTGAAAAACGAGCAAATCTGACAATTCTGACTTCGGATTCGCTTTCAGAGGGTCCAAATACATAAGGATACACTGGTATGGTCCGCATGCCAGACCATTTTTTTTTTGGGGGGGGGGAGTTAGTGGTGAAGAACGAGCCAATTGGACAACTTCGGATTCGGTTTCAGCGGGTCCAAATACATAAGGATACACTGATCTGGTCCGCAGGCCAGACTACTTCTTTTTTTTGTTTTGGGAGTGTTTTTTTGGGGTTAGGGGTGAAAAACGAGCGAATCTGAGAATTCTGGCCACACCACTTTTTTTTTGTGTAGCTGTGTAATTTTTAGTAATCTTTTTTTAATTGCGGACTTTTTTAAAATTTACTTTCACCCTGTTTAGCATCTTCATAATAATAGGGAATATTCGTCGTTTTGAATTTTTAAGCAACATCATATTCGTTATCAGAAAATCCTGAAACCTATTGAAATTTTGTATTTATAATGGTCATATTGGATTAATAAATTTGAATTTTTAACTTTTGACGTTATAGACCAGGAGATCGACCATTAATTGTGTGTCATAAGTTTACTCCCAAAATATGTGAATTGTTGTTAATTTGGGGTAGTAGAGCACAGAAATGTTCATGCCAGCCCTTTTTGGTACAGAGGCGTAGGGCAGGCCCCCAAATGTATAAGAAATATGACTTGTAAAAGTAAAAAAATCGCTGCCCAAGGAATCACTACTTCCACATCCAGATTTTTTATCCAAGTCACTCACAACGAAAAAAGTTTGTATGTGGAAATAATTGTTTATGGAACTTTAATAATATAATATTTGAAATCCTCTGCCCCAAGAACCCATAAAACATACCCCACATCGGTAGCGGGGTGGGGGTGGTGATAGGGGGTGGTAGTGGGGGTGGATGAAGTAAAAAAATATTTTGAGGTTTCTGGTTCTTGTACACACTAAATCACATTTTTTTTTCATCCCCTTTAATAATGGGGTGGGGGTGGTAATGGGGGTGGCTAATGCCAAAATTTTTTTGAGACCTTATCTTCTCTCGTATATACTAAATACCAATTTTATGGACTCTTACCCGCTTGATTTACCTATTTACCCCCAACCCTTCGACGGAGCAAGATGAAAATATAATCTAGTTCTAGATCTCGTTAAAGTACATATGTGTACCAAATTTCAAGTCAATATCTCAAACGGTTCCAGAGTAAACGTGCGCACAAAAAAAAGTTACAGACAGACAGACAGAAATTTTTTTCGTTCAAACTTAAAATCTCGACGTTTCGTGACATTCTAAGCCTATTTGAACAATAAAAATTTTTAAAAATTTTTTTGTCGCTACTATACTTCCACTGGATGTGGAAGTAAAACAGCCACAAAAAGGTCATGTCATAGGTTTACGAATGGGGGTTGGAGGGATTTCTTAATTTACCCCCGAAAGTCATGAATCCAGACTCCAATTCATTTTGGGTGTACAAGGAGCCACTACGTTCGCCCAATTTTGAAGTCAACCTATGACTTTTTTGCGGCTGTTTTTTTTTCGTTTACAAGTCATATTTCTTACACATTTGGGGGGCTGTCCTATGCCCCTGTACCAAAAAGACGGCAAGAATGAACATTTTTGTGTCTACTATTCGAAATTAACAACAATTATTTTGGACGTAAACTTATGACACACAATTAGTGGTCGGCGGGGGCTCCTGGTCTATTAAATTAGCTATCAGTTACTCTGAATATACCAATTTTAAAATGAATTTGAATTTTGTCTAGTTTTTGAGCGTCCCGCTGGGTGGGGCTCTATCTTGATGGAAAAACTACAGTAGGATCACCGCCGAACATTAATACCCAATAGTTTGTAATAGTCCAATCAAATAGATCGACAAATCAAAATTTTGAGGTAAATAGTTGAATTTTTGATATAAGTTACTTTGAAGTATTTGAACGCGATTAATTAAAGAATTTTTTTTTCAACCCCCGAGAAAGGGTGGAAAAATATAATAAAGTGTTTTTTAAAAACTACTCAAAATGTGTAAAAGATAGTAAAAACAGTTTCAAATGAAATTTTACATAAAAATGATCTCTTGACGTTTTTTGGTATTATTAAAATTAACAGAGTTAGTCTGGTTAGAAGTTAAGAGATGATATGTACAAATTTAAAAAATCATAGCGTGCTGAAAAGTCAATGAATTTAAAAAAATTTTTTCTATTTACTCAGAAAAAAACCGCTGCCCAAGGAATCACTACTTCCGCATCCAAATTTTTTATCTAAGTCATTCACAACGAAAAAATTTTGTATGTGAAAATAATTGTTTATGGAACTTTAATAATATAATATTTGAAATACTCTACCCCAAGAACCCATAAAACGATACCCCATATCGGTAGCGGGGTGGGGGTGGTGATAGGGGGTGGTAGTGGGGGTGGATGAAGTAAAAAAACATTTTGAGGTTTCTGGTTCTTGTACACACCCTAAATCACATTTTTGTTCATCCCCTTTAATAATGGGGTGGGGGTGGTAATGGGGGTGGCTAATGCCAAAATTTTTTTTTGAGACCTCATCTTCTCTTGTATATACTAAATACCAATTTTATGGACTCTTACCTGCTTGATTTACCTATTTTCCCCAAATTTACCCCAATTTACCCCCCAACCCTTCGACGGAACAAGACGAAAATATAATCTAGTTCTAGATCTCGTTAAAGTACATATGTGTACCAAATTTCAAGTCAATATCTCAAACGGTTCCAGAGTAAACGTGCGCACAAAAAAGTTACAGACAGACCGACAGACAGACCGACAGACAGACCGACAGACAGACCGACAGACCGACAGACAGAATTTTTTTTCGCTCAAACTTAAAATCTCGACGTTTCGTGACATTCTAAGCCTATTCGAACAATAAAAATTTTTAAAAAATTTTTTGTCGTTACTATACTTCCACTGGATGTGGAAGTAATATAGACTTTCGTTTCAGAGAAATGGATTTTTTTTTAATTGTTAATAAAAATTTTAATTTTTTTATTTTCAATTAAAACCACTTTAAACGGTGAAGCGAATTTTTTTTCATACTTTGCGTTTGAAATTTTTTTTACTTATCATTTTCAGGCTGGTATGAATTCATTTACCTGTTTAATTTTTTTCCAAACCTACGATACTGCTCTTGTGACGTCAGGATAACTGAAAAGAAATAAAGAATGCGTACGACAAAGATTGTTTCGTAGCTACTGCGACGCGCATGCGTCACAGCTATATCTCAATGCCGCGGTTGTGAATATTTTGGTGAATAAATGCTCCTACAAATTGTTAACAAAATTTTTAAATGTGGACAAGTATAATAATTGTGTTCCGTTTAAATATTGATTAGCCAACAATTGTCGTTAATCGGAAAAAGGTAAATATTAATAAGAATTTCTTTTTATACATGTTTTGAAAATTTACAATTTTCTTAGCGGGAAGTTAACAATTTATTATAACCTTTGCTTGCGGCCATTTGTTTCTTTGTAAATTTTATGAGGATTTAAAAAATCATATTAATTTTTCTGTAGAAAAAAAATTTGATGTCAAAATTTTCTAGATTATGGACTAAAAAAAAATCTAAAACACCATCGAATTCTTCAGTCAATTCCAGTTAATTTGAGTACTTACAAGCCTATATTTGGTTACTTAATACACTCGCACACACATGTGCACACAAAGCGCACATTAGCGACTCTTACAATTCTAATGGGGGTATTAATTTTATGCTACATTGAGATATAGATGTGACGCATGCCCGTCTTGTAGGCAACGCAGTAGCTACGAAACTATTGTATCTTTGTCGTACGCATTCTTTATTTCTTTTCAGTTATCGTGACGTCAAAAGAGCAGTGTCGTAGGTTTGGAAAAAATTTAAACAGGTAAATAAATTCATACCTGACTGAAAATGATGGGTAAAAAAAAATTCAAAAGCAAATGTTCAATAAATTAAATGATGAACAGAATGGTAAAAGAAAAAATTCGTTTCACCGTTCAAAGTGGTTTTAATTGAAAATGAAAAAAATTAAAGTTGTTATAACTATTTTATTAACAATTAAAGAAAAAATCCATTTCTCTGAAACGAAAGTTTATGTTTTTCTGAGTAAACAGAAAAAAAAATTTAAATTCATTAACTTTTCAACACGCTATGATTTTTTAAAGTTGTACATATCATCCCTTAATTTCTAACCACCCTAACTCTGTTAATTTTAATAATACCAAAAAAAGTCAAGAGATCATTTTTATGTAAAATTTCACGCTTTACAATTTTTATTTGAAACTTTTTTACTACTTTTACACATTTTGAGTAATTTTGAAAAAACACTTTATTATATTTTTTTTCACCCCTTCTCGGGGGTTAAAAAAAATTTCTTTCATTAATCGTGTTCAAATACTTCAAAGTAACTTATATCAAAAATTCAAGTATTTACCTCAAAATTTTGATTTGTCGACCTATTTGATTGGACTTATGTAAATGGCAAGTTTGTATTATTATAAATGGGTTATTGTCCCCAGCGCATTCACCAAATATTAGAAAAAACTTAAGCATTCTATTTTTGTTCACACTAGACGTTAGGAAGCATGATGAAGATGAAGCTATAACAGGACCACTGCCAAGTCATAAACTATAGTTTCATAGAAATCGCTTAAGTCAATCCTCAGCAATAATTCAAGGTTTTTGTAAAATTTTGATTAAAAAAATTCAAGTTAAAAATTTACTTGAATATTTCGTTTATTTTAAATAGTTGCCACGGAAATTGGTTCTTTAATCCAGCTTGTCGTTTATAATGTGGTATGAATAATTTGCTTTTGTCTGACAGGTTGTTAGATTCGAGATATTCGTCTAACAATTGTACACAATTTTTAAGGCCTTTCTAATTTAGATTCATATAAAAATGAATGGCGCCTTGGTACTATTGCGTAAATTACCATTTCCTCTGTGTCATTTAAGTTATTTTGTCTGCATTTCATATAATTTAGAAAGGTATTATAAACAATCCACTGCCGATAAATAGCCTATACCTATTGAAGAACATTTCAATAATCTCGAAATGACATACGAAATTTTGGTATTAAAGAACACCAAACGTTTCAGAAGCGTAAAATGTTTTAAACTGTTTATTTTACTTTTGAAAATTCTATGATCAATAGAATGTAAAAGTCAGGTAAGAACCAATTCATTAATTTTATGGGGCAATCAATCGATTAAATAGGTCGTTGTTGCGCTACACAAATACAAATTACTTAAATGAATTGAATTGGAAGTATCATTAAGAAATTCGATAGTTTCATTATTCAATTAATTGATATATATACCTTTACAGAAATGATGCAGAAAGTCATTAAGCGTAATTTTGTGACATAGATCAATCGTACGTAAATTCGGCTTTTTGATGAAACAGTTATATATTGCGGTTGCCCTACTTTAAAACCTAGTGAGGGACAAAAATCAAAATGTTCGGAGAAGGCATAAACATGTTTTTGACCAGCATTTTTTATTACGATTACACAGGCACACAAAGAGAAGAAAGTAAATTTTATGAGGTTTCACATATAGTGCAGTTGAATTGATTGTTTTCGGCGACAACATTCCACCTGAAATTTTATTGTTGGTTCTTATGTATTTATGACCTTTTGATGACGAAAAAAATATTTGTGCCCAAAAATACCTTGTGCGTCAAAAGTTATACGCATTTTTAGACGCGCTTTCACGCATAGTCAACTTATCTGCTTAATATATCTTGTACTAGTAATCGGATGGGAATTTTAAAAACACTGGCTGATTTGGAATAAAATTCTTAAAAAATATAGATCTCTCCGATATGTATTTGTCAATTCGCCATCTTGGAAAAAAATTAAAAACACCAAAAATATCCTAAAGAATCAATATTGAATATCTTCTCTATCAGAAGGAGTAATTTCACCAAAGTTGGCAAAAATAAAATACATTTATGGTTAAATATAATGAACCAATCCAGGACACCGTATGTCAAATAGAACGGTCAAAGATAAAGAACGAAATAAGATTTTTAATTCTTCGTCAATTATCAAGGAAGCATTGTATGTCACTTTTTTTCTTTTCTATTGTACGTTATTTTATGTACTTTTAAGGGATTGAGTTAATTTTTTTTTTTATTTTCAAAGAAAGTGCGTTTTTTTATTTACAAAAAGTGCGTTGTTACAATTTTCAAAAATACGTTTTCTTTGATCCTCCTCTTTTTCACTCAATTTTCATCTAAACAAAATTAAATATACTACAGAAAGTCTCGTATAAATTTAATACAAAATGAAACGTCATTAATTTGAAAAGGAAATTTATTAAGCATACCCATGGTAATAATAATAATATATGAATATATGATCAATAATTAGAACAAAGCAGTCAAGACTAGAGTAGTATTTTTATTGATAGGTATGCCGATGAACAGAATAGTACAAAGAATAACGAGCGCATTCGTCGTTTAGAAAAAAATGTTTGCGTAGATATTTAAATCACAAGTGACATTATGAAATTTTCGGTTAGTCGAAGTAAATTTCTAGGTAATAGTAAAAATAAGGATAGATTTATAAAATTATTGCGCAAAGTTAATAGATAATGACTTTAACGTTAAAATATGCAGATAAGGCACCGATACTACAATCGTTAAAACTAATATTGATTTGAAAACCGAAGACAATCAAGTTATTGACATTGACCTTTTAGTTATAATGACTCAATTAGCATGGAATCTTCATAAAAAAAATCTATATTTACAAACCTGAGATTAATAAAATAATTGGCAAACATTCTGATGAAAATAGAATTGTCTACAATTTCCACCTAATGAAGAAAATACTCTATTTAAGAGTATATTTCCAAGTCCAAAAATGGTTAGGTTCTGAGAAAGATCCGTTACAATTCGGGTGGCTAAAAACTGAGAATGCCCTAATACCTGATGTTATGAGTAATGCGTTACTTAATGTTATGATGTTATGAGTAATGTTATAAGTTATGCTTTTCCTAAAAATTTGCTAAGTGATATTTCTTGTAAATGTAAGAAAGACTGTAAAAATAATCAGTGTAGCTCTAGAAAACTGAAAATACGTTCTATTCTATGTGTCTATTGTAAAGGAAATAATTGTGCCAATGATTCTTCTACCTCTGATGAATCGGCTATCGATGAAGAATGCGATGAAATTATGGCATATGATGGTAATGAAACTAATATAGTATATTTCATTTTGTTTCGATGAAAATTGGGTGAAAAAAGGAGGGTAAAAGAAAATGCATTATTGAAAATTGTAAAAATGTACTTTTTTTGAAAATAAAAAAAGACGCACTTTATTTTGGAATTAAAAAAAATGAACTCTATCCCCTAAGAATACATAAAATAACGTACAATCGAGAAGAAAAAAAATGACGTACAATGCCTCCTTGATAATTGACGAAGAATTAAAAAATTTTTTTCGTCCGCCATCTTTAACCGTTCTGTTTGACATACGGTGTCCGGGATCGCATTACATTTAACCATAAAAGAGTTTTATTTTTACCTATTTTGGTGGAATTACTCCTTATAGAGAAGATATTCAATTTTGATTCTTTAGGGCATTTTTGGTGTTTTTTAATTTTTCAAGATGGCGGATTGACAAATACATATCGGACACATTGATATTTTTTTAAGAATTTTGTTCCAAATAAGCTAATATTTTTAAAATTCCCATTCGACTACCAGTACAAGATATATTAAGCAGATAAGTTGAAAATGCGTAAAAGCGCGTCAAAAATAAATAAAAATGCGGACATTTATACGCCGTACCAATACCGTTACAATAGAAAGCATAGAGATCAGGATCATACTTTTTTGTTTGTTTAATAATTCAAATGTGGTTGAGGAATGAAATTAATTACTAATTATTTTACTTATTGTTTGTAGCATACATTGGTATTACAAAATTATATTAATTGTAATAAATAATAACAAATTTTTGACAATAATTAAAAAACATACAACGAAAAAAGGCATTTTTTCGGAATTTTCAATTTTCCGGCAATTTTTTCCATTGCACTATATATATATATATATATATTTTTATTTATTGAAAGTAGACATAAAAACAAAAAAAATGAGCCCTGTCCGAACTCTATCGGACAAGTACTTTTATGAGGAATCACAGTTGAAAATTTCACTTTTTTTTTTTAATTGAATTAAACAACAACCGTTAAATATTTTGCATAAAAAAAAATAATACCTATGTGGGACACCAAAAGGTATACTTTCACCAAGTTTGAGCTAAATCGAATTATTTTTGTGGAAGAAAAAAATAAAAAACCGAGAAGGGGTTTTTTGCGTGTATCTCGAAAAATTTTGAGGTTAGGATAAAAATGCTCTCCACACAAGTTGTAGACTCTTTTATTACCTAAAACTTTTATAATCAACTTTTTTCGATAGGATGCGTAATTAACCCAGAAATCGCAAAAAACCGTTTTTCACCCCTAAAAAGACACCCCATTTCACCCCAGATAACCGCAGGTGGTTCGGATTATTTTTTCTTCTTTAGTTGTGATATGTTCTAAAATATTCTGCTATCAGTTTGCTGTAACGAATTATTTTGTTGTTCAACCCTTTTCTAGCCTGGCCTAATGCGATTAACACATGACATTATTGCATTAAAAATCCCAAGTAGGCACATGTCAAATGTGTAATTTTACAAATAAGAATTGCTGTTCGCTCTTAACAATTATTAGAATAAGTGATAAAAAACCAGTTATGAAACTAAAAACCGCTGCCCAAGGAATCACTACTTCCACATCCAGATTCTCTATCCAAGTCACTCACAACGAAACAAACTTTGTATGTGAAAATAATTGTTTATGGAACTTTAATAATATAATATTTGAAATCCTCTACCCCAAAAACCCATAAAACGATACCCTACATTGGTAGTGGGGTGGGGGGTGGTGATAGGGGGGGTGATAGTTGGGGTGATAGTTGGGGTGGATGAAGTAAAAAATAATTTGAGGTTTCTGGTTCCTGTACATAGGTACACTAAATCACATTTTTTTTCATCCCCTTTAATAAGGGGTGGGGGGTGGTAATGGGGGTGGCTAATGCCAAAAATTTTTTTGAGAGCTTCTCTTGTATATACTAAATACCAATTTTATGGACTCTTACCTGCTTGATTGTCCTATTTACCCCAAATTTACCCCAATTTACCCCCCAACTCTTCGACGGAACAAGATGAAAATATAATCTAGTTCTAGATCTCGTTAAAGTACATATGTGTACCAAATTTCAAGTCAATATCTTAAACGGTTCCAGAGTAAACGTGCGCACAAAAAAAAAAGTTACAGACAGACCGACAGACAGAAAATTTTTTTCGCTCAAACTTAAAGTCTCGACGTTTCATGACATTTTAAGCCTATTTGGACAATAAAAATTTTTTAAAATTTTTTTGTCGTTACTATACTTCCACTGGACGTGGAAGTAAAATTTTAAGATACCGTTTCAATTTAGTAATGAAGATTATGCGGATATTATTTTTGCGTATGGCTTTTGCGAAGGAAATGAGAGAGCTGCAAAAAGAGAGTATCAAAGGTTTTTTCCAAATCGCCGTGTACCAGATCATAAAACGTTTTCAGAGGTATACCAATTTAGTAGGGAACATGGAACAATTTCCGTCAATGACAAAGCATGAACATGTTCCCAGAGCTTTTCCACAAGAAGAGCAAATATTACAGGTTGTGGAAAATAATCCATCCATAAGTGTTAGAAAAATAAGTTATGAGTTAGCAGTACCTAAGACAAAATTATGACGAACATTAAAGAAGGAAAATTTGTATCCATTTCATGTCGAAACAGTTCAACGTCTAGAAGACGGCGACGTTTCCCGCTTAACATTTTGTAGGTGGGTTTTGGCTCATAGAAAAACAATATCGAGAGTTCTATTCACGGATGAAGCCCAATTCACACGTGACCGAATTAACAACTGTAGAAATCAGCATGTTCGGGCAACCGAAAATCCACATGCAGTGATTCAGAAACGTTCCCAATACAGATTTAATATTAATGTTTGGTGTGGTATTTACAATAATCATCTATTAGGGCCCCACTGGGGTCATCTCAAGTCAGAGGTGTACAATGAAGAGTTCAGTACACGAGAACAGCTTCTAGAAAAAATCATTACTGTATGTGATAACATTAGAAATAACCCGGAAGTGATTGATAGGTCAATGAAAAACATATTAATTTCTGGAAATGTATTGACGCTGGGGGCATTCATTTTGAAAACCAATTATAGTTTTAATTATTTGGACCGTTTTTAATTTTTTTTGTTCAATTATTTAAAGTTCTAAATAAATTTATTTTGTTCAAATAAAATTGTCTTTAATATTTTCAAGTTATTCTCAAAAGGTGTTTAATATTTTTTTAAATTGTACTTGTTAATTCAATCCTCTTCACTAACATCACTTTTCTTTCATGAAAGAAATGGAATATGTATTATTTTGGATGAAATTTAAACTAAAAAAACTTATAAACACTGAATGTCAAAACAAAAACAAATAACGACCTCTTCTGCGGGGTATTTAGCTAAAATTAATAAAATAATGATGTTAGCAACTGGATTGTGTTATTTGTAGAATATCAAAGGACAATGTTAAAAATAGCTGATTTTTGGCCCCTATCCCGGAACGCATAAAACCCAGAGAAAATGGTTGGAAATGGCTCAAGATTAATAAAAATACATCTTCGTGATACCAAAAACCTGGGGAAATTTTATTTCACCCCTAAAAACAACCACGAAAATGCTATAAATAATAGCTTATACTGAATGTGAAAATTATATTTATTTTATGATAACTATTAGGTATCGATTCAATAGAGATAACAAAAAGGTTAAAACTACCCCTATCCATACCTTATTCGGGGGATGGAACGTTATACCCAGCATGTAATATTAAAAAAATAAGTACCAAGGTGATTAAAAATGTAAAAAAATATTTTTTAATATTAGTTGAGCCAGACCTTCAACTGATCCGACCTCAGCATTCCTATTTTCAAAAACAACCCCTATAAGGGTTATAATAAAAAATAATTAATAAATTGTTATATTATAATTATTACATTATTATATACATATGTATGAGTAATTATATATAATTGCATTTTTAGAAGAATATTTATTAAATCTCCAGATTATAACAATATAATAATAATAATAATGTTTATTTGGAATTAAAAAATTACACAATGTAACAATAAAGATGTTTACCAAATAAACACTCAGGTTTCGCAGAAGTATTCTAGTGACACGTTTGCGATTTTGAGTGTGTGAACATTTAATTTTTACACTATTTAATATCTATCTATATATAATATTTACTTATATACTATAATACTGCACATACACATAGTATAATAGTTAACATTTTGCTACCTATATACAGTTAGTTCACCAGTAAGATAAAAAAATAGAAAAAAAAGTTGAACGTAAAAAGGATCTTCTTGTGGTGCATCCTGGAGAACACAATAAGTGACCAATGGCCAAATGATCCTTCTTTGCAAGTATCCATTTACATATTTATTGTACCCTTTTCTCCAACAAGTGAAGCTTACCCAGAAGTACCTTTACATGGAATAATATAACAGAGAATAAACTATCATTTTCAACCCCTTACAGTGATCTATTAAATGCAGACATAAGAACCAATAGAAACCTTTCATTTTATTTTAATTTGCTCTGCAAATATTCTGTACTAGGTGCTGTTCTAACATGTCTAAATAACGGCAGTTTTTCTTTATAGGGATACTATTAGGTAATCAGTATAAGTGTTGCTGTAATATTTTCATATGATTCTATATATTTCATAAATTGATAATCTTTTTTTTTTCTAACATTAGTTATCTATAGTGCCTGTCATCCCTAAACTGGAGTTGGTGTTGATTCATTTTAATCACCTTGTTTCTGATTTTTTAGTATTTGTAGCGGTGAATACGATTCTACCACCCGAATAGGGTAGTTTGGTTGTTTTAGAGGTTGCTAAATAACTCGCTATTTGTTCTTTATTAAAAAAATGTGTTGACTAAAGCCACAAAGATCTATTGTAATATTACGTGCGGTAAATATTTTTCATATTGATATAGAGGTAGTTTTTTGTAATAAGGATACTCACGTCAAGACAAAGTGAATGTCTGTCCCTTTTACAAGTAGAAAATAATTTGGTGCATTACTAAGTGCCGCGGCATTTTTCTAGTATCCGATACTGTGAATAGAATTGCATCCCGAATGGGGTAGTTTGGTGGTTTCCAGGGTCGCTAACTAAAGCACTTTTTTGTAATAATACTTGCTGCAAATATTATTTCATACCCTTATAGGGGTTGTTTTCGAAAACGGGTGTGTTGAAGTCGGGAACAGTTGAAAGTCTGGCTCAACTAATATTAAAAAATCATTTTGTACATTTTTAATCACCTTGGTACCTATTTTCTTAATATTAGATGCTGTGTATCTCGTTCCATCCCCCGAATAGGGTGTGGATCGAGGTAGTTTTTACCTTTTTGTTATCTCTATTGAATCTATACCTAATAGTTATCATAAAATAAATATAATTTTCACATTCAGTATAAGCTATTATTTATAGCATTTTAGTGGTTGATTTTATGTTTTTGGGGGTGAAATAAAATTTTCCCCAGGCTTTTGGTACCACTAAGATAAATTTTTATTAATCTTGAGTCTTTTCCAACCATTTTCTCTTGGTTTTATGCGTTCCGGGATAGGGGCCAAAAATCAGCTATTTTTAACATTGTCCTTTGGTCTTTCAATACTTTTGAAAATTTATTGAAGAATAACCACGTGCTATCAAATATTATGACATTATTTTATAAACTGGTCTATAGGCTTTTTAAAAGTTTACTAACATTTACCAAAAAATAATATACAATGTGATGTTAATGACCCTAAGAGCCATATTAAAAAAATGGAGGTCGGTCCTGGAATTTTTCCAAAATCACTTAAGCTATTCATTAACCTAAAAGAGTATAATAATAATAATAATAATAATAATAATAATTAATTTATTCATTCCTTTGGCCAATAATACATTGGATAGAATACGTCCAAAAATACAAATTAAAAGGTACATAATAAATATAGAAAACTAAATAATAGTATACATATATCATACATATACTAGTACAAACAACACAAAAACATAAATGTAAATATACATATATATACACGCATATATAGACACACATACACTTACAATATCATATATACACAAATACATACGGATAGTATAATGTGCGGAAGTGAACAAAGTGCGAGTTGAGGATGAAGTCAAAAAGAATTGTATTCCTGCAAAGTATAGAAGCAATTTGAAATCAGAAATCGTTTTAGCTCTGCTTTAAATTTATTGATGTTATTTATATTTTTAATATTCGGTGGTAGTTTATTGTAACAATAGCTGCCTGCACAAATAGGTGATTTTCTGTAAGTTGTTAGATTATATTTATTTATATAGATATCATCATTATTTCGTGTGGCGTATTGATGTTTAGATATTGGTAATTTGTGTTTGTTTATGTGAATGTAAGTTAATAGTTTGTAAAGATAAATAGACACTAAAGTAAGAATGTTCTCATTTTTAAATGTTCTACAAGATTCTCGGAAGTCGATGTTAAATATAATTCTTAATATTCTCTTTTGTAGTATGAATATTCTCTGAATATCCACACTCTGACCCCACACTATTATGTTATATGATAATTTTGAGTAAATTAGTGCATAGTATACCGAAAGTAGAGATTTTTGGTCTAAATTATTTTTTAAATTAGAAATAGCAAAACAGGATTGTGCCAACTTAGAGGATAAGTGGTCGATATGTCTGGAACAACTAATGTTCTCGTCAAGTAGTATTCCGAGGAATTTTGTTTCTGTCTGTAAAATTACTGGATGATTATTAAAACTTAAATTAAAATTAAAATTTACATTTCTTTGCTTTGTTTTAAAGTTAATACAAACTGTTTTGTCATAGTTTATAATCAGGCGATTTTTAAAACACCAATTGTCAAACATTAGTAAGATATCATTGACTTTATCTCTCAATTCTATTAAGCCTTTTGCGGATACTATAAATGATGTATCATCCGCGTACATGTAAACTCTTACAGTCTCAAAATGCTGTGGTAGGTCATTGACAAATAACAGGAATAACAGAGGGCCCAGTATACTGCCTTGTGGAGTTCCAATATTTACATTATGTTTTTCTGATGATTCCTTTTCGATTTTCACAAGAAGTTTTCTATTTGTTAAATAAGAAACTATCCAGTCATTTAGGACGCCACGTATGCCTAGATTAAAGAGTTTCTTACTAATGAAGGGTATATCCAGGGTATCAAAAGCATTAGAGAGATCAAAAAACACCCCCATTACATAGTTTTTTGCGTCAATCTCGTTGCAAATATTTTGTACTAATTCAGTTGCAGCTGTTTCGGTAGAGAATTTATTTCTGAAACCATGCTGTGATGAAGTTAATAGATTTTTATTATTAAGAAATTGTGTGAGTCTAACTGCCACAATTTTTTCTATGATTTTGGCAAATACACTGAGTAGGGAAATAGGCCTGTAATTTTTTACATCACTTTTATCTCCTTTCTTGAATACCGGAATTATGAGAGCTGTTTTTAGCTTTTCTGGAAATTTACCTAATATAATTGATTTGTTTATTATATTAGCAAAGCAATTTGAAAATTCAAGCCTACACTCCTTTATTAACTTTATAGGTACCTCATCCTCCCCAGTGGATTTTTTGTTAGGAAGCCCTATGATTATGTCACTTATTTCCTCTGGTGTGACCGGATGAAAAACATGGTATCATTATTTATATTTGAGTGCGTACATTCGTCAGACCTTACATTAAAATGTTCAGACAGTTTTTTTTCTATTGAAGAAGCATAATGATCTGCAAAAATATTGGACAATTTACGAGGATCTGTTATAATAACATTTTCATAATTTAGAGAGATTTTTTCGTGCATTTTAGGGCTGTTTAAATTTGACTTTACTATTTCCCACAAGGTTTTAGTTTTGTTATGGGAATTTTCTATGATTTTTTTATTGTGCAGTTGTCTTTCTTTTATGATGTTCTTGTTGTATTGGCTTTTCTTAAGTTTATATTGTTTGTTTAGGTTTTCATCATGCATGATTTTTTTTAATCTGTTTAATTCTTTTATATTTTGTGACTCAGCTTGAAGTTCAGGGGAAAATGTAAATTTATGTTGCTTTTTATTAGGTTTTAGGGCGGTCCTGATACATTTTTTGGGAAATGAGAGTTCAAAGCAGTGATTAAATTCAGTCCAGAACAATTCAAAATATTCGTCAATATCATATATACTATCTGCGCGAGTTAAAATTTCCGGTACATTCTTAAAATAAAATTGAAAATTTTTTATTGAGTTATCGTTGAACGTTCTGCGAGTGTTTATTGATCTCTCCCTTTGGATATTATTTTCACTATTTGTTTTTGTAGAGCAATGTAAAATTTGTGCTGAGTGATCTGATATTCCTGGATCTAGTAGTGAATATCTAGAATTATTTTTATTGGTTATAACATAGTCAATTGCTGTCCGAGAAATACCTGTTTCACCACAATAAACTCTTGTTGGTTCATTAATTAATGATTTCAAACCATAACTTTGTAACAGATCGTGCAGAATATGATTTTCTCTGCTATTTTTTAACTTATCCACATTAAAGTCACCGCATATATAAATATCCCTGTAATTTTTTGAAACAAGATGTAATAGTTTGGCAAACTGTTTAATAAAAATATCGAAGACACCTAGGGATGGAGATTTATATATGACAAATACTATACCAAATTTTATCTAAACATGTGCAGTCATTTCAAAAATATGGCGGACTAAATTTCTGGTCAAAAACCATAAAACACCCCGTATTTCAAAAACGATTCACATTCAATGGTAAGTATTATGGTGGTGTTTTGAACTCAGCTGAGTGTACTCTACCTTACACTAGAGTATGTCCGTTTAAATCTGGGACACCCTGTATACCTATACTTTGGCCTCTTTGTGGTGCGCAAGTGCATAGCATATGTGTGATGGTTTCATCCTCCACTCCACACATCCGACAAGTAGGATCATCTTTCATTCTATGCATGTGTTTGTTCCCATTAGGAAGCGCCACCACACGAGTGCCGCATTATGATGGTGTAGGTCCACTTAGGACTTGGTCTTACTCCTCACTTAAAAACGAAGATGCGTTTACACATCCATAGAGGTGCGCATTCTTTCCTCCTCGTTTATGCTTCTCTGTGGTTCGTCCACGAAAGTTCGAAGTTTCAAGTTCTTCTCTGTACTGGAAAGACACAGACGCGTGTCCATAAGAGAAGGAAAGTGAAAATCGATTATTTTTCTTCTTCTACTGAAAATCATTAGCTCTGATTTGCTAGAGAGGTTGACAGAAACCCCGTGTCAATAGCACCTTAACTGAATTAAAACTTAATTATTTCTTTCACTTTGATGTTTTAAAATGATTGTAGATAAAATAATGTGTTTAATTCAAGCACAACATGTCGTCATCGCTCTTGACCGACAATGAGTCACTTTTTATTATTCATGACTAGAAAATATTATTTAGGTATTAAGCAATCAGAAAAATTTCGCATTCTTGTATTTAATATAAAATGACTTAGATTTTGGTATGTGTTGTTTCAATATGGTCATATAAACAGAACCATATAAACAAAACCATATAAACAAAACCTCTGTATTTTTATTATAATTTTGAACTTTGATCATTTGCATATTTACCATAGCTAATAGTGATATGAATATGAATTTTTAAGCTACCTTCTATTGTCTGAAAATGGTGTCATTTTTTTAAATTGAATATATAAATATAGTAACATGGATTCGAATAAAATGAAGATACTCTTATAATACTAAATTAACTATTTGGTTGACAATATGCTAATTTTCTATTTTTATTTCAGGTGAGCAGTTAGATGCATGAAAAATAACTATTGGTGAGTTGAAAACAACTAAATCGTTATATGAATGCATTTGTTGATATTCCAAATCACCTAATTATGTCCAATTATGGAAACTAATTTCAAGCAACAACTAGATAAAGTTTGTTTAATTAACTCTACATTCAAGTAATACAACGTATTGATTAGAACAGTTCGCACATTCAATTTCATTGTTCATTAGCAGAGGCCGGATCGCAGAGATAAATTTCAGAAACGGCTTTTACGTAAACATAATATTATATTGTAAACACCTAATGAAACATTCTCAGATAATATAAAAACGACAAAATGATGAAATATTAGCAATATCTAAATTGATTTGTCCGTCCGTCTTATGTTCTTCAATGTGTACCTATCAAATGTTATTTGTAGAGAGGTCACCAAAACAGAATATTATTCAGAAAAAACTTGAATCATCTTTATGTTACACATTTATTATTTCTTTTTACTTACCTCGCTTATCGAAGGGAAGTATTATATTGTTGTAATCGTGAAAAAATCACTCCGAGATTTCTCCTGATTTTCACGTTTCAAAGTACGTAGATTACGAAAATTAGAGCCGTTTAATTCCATCAATCTCTCTATCTGTCGGTCTGGTGTTTGTCTGTTGGCGCTATATCTCCAAAACCATTTGACGGAGAAAGCTTATATTTGATAGGTAATTGACGCTACTGCCAACGAAGAATCCGATACACTTTCGTTGAAAAACATACAGGGTGGGCCCCACTAAAAATATAGTTAAGGAAAAAATATGAAGGAAAACAATAATAGGTATTTGGCATGTAGTTAACCAAATTGTTAAGGAAGAAATATATGAATAAAAATATACAGGGTGGTTTTAAAAATGTGGTGAAGGGCGATAATTTGTCTCGTGCAGTTAATACAACTGTCAAAGAAGAAAATTATGAAAAAAAATCCTATTGTTGTGCAGTAGGTGGCACTAAGCACTGTACTAAAAATCTTGACTGGGAAAAAGCAATTTTTAGCGAAACGGTTGGCGTTATTAAACTGAAAAAAAGATATTCTTGTAAGTAAATGAATACTACACTTCTATTGAAGAAAGTTTTTAGATTACGTAGATCTTTCTTCACATTGGCTCATTACCGCTTGCTCCCCTCTGATTTGATCACCTTGCTCCCTCTTAAAGAAAAATATTACAAAAAATATACAGGGTGGTTACCCTAAAAAAAAAATGATTTCTGACAATGTGACGTATAATATTTTGCATGTAGTTAACATAACTGTCAGGGAAGAAAAATATACGAGGTGGTCACTTTGAAACATGAATATACTGAATATAATATTTGGGCTGTGGTTGACAGAATTACCGAGGAAGAAATCTGGAATGCTTTTAATGAAATGTATACAGGGAGGTCACTTCAAAAAATAACGGGCTAGGAAAATAATATTTGGAATGTAGTTGTCACTTGCTAGGAAGACAACCTGACATACTTTTAATTTAAAAAGTATACAGGTTAGTCATCTAAGCCAAGTCAAGTTATTAATTAAATAATATTTGAAAAATTTAATTTTAGGGGGCCATAATTCGAAAACGGTAAATTAAAATATCGTTATATTTCGGAAAAAGCATGCTGATCAATAATATTGGATTATTTTTTCAATAAAGAAATACCTAATATAATTTCTCGCAAAATCGACATTTTTTTTTTAATAAAAATGCACCCAAACGACTGAACTAAGTTTTGTTTTACTCAAAAGAGATATAATATTATTTCTTATATATAATAAAGGTCTTTGATACTGATCCAAACGTGGCTGTAATTGGATGACTAATAAGAGCTACAAAGGTATTACCGTGAAAAGTGGGACACATTGTATATTAACTCTGATAAGTTTGAGTCTTATATCCTTAAAACTCTAGAAACTACAGAATATCTAATGATTCCGTTATATTACGTATATTACCTAATACCCAAGAAAACATTAGTTTTAATAAAATGTAATGAGAAAAATATTTGACAAAGTGGTCGTGAAATTTTTTGATTTTGGGCTTGATTGTTTTAAATTAGTCGTTAGAATGTTAAAACACTTAAGCCAAGCACTAGTATTCTTAAAATTTTGGATATTCTGCTTTGCATAAAGTGGTACTTTTTTTTACGAATGGGAAGTTTGACGCACGAGCCATGCGTAGGTGAGTGCGACAATCCCATGAGTGAAGAAAGACACTTTATGCCTGCGTGTGTATTTTTTCTACAACAGTTCTCAATTTCCATATTTAGACAAATAAATTTCAAAAATTAGCTTAAACATTAAAACACTAATTCACAATTTGACGTTTCTAAAGAGAAGATCGAGAGACAAAACTTCAATTGTTTTCAATGCACTCGTGGATCCAACTATACATACATGAGAGTGAAATAATGTTATTCTTTCTGAAATCGATAAAAAATGTCTACATTTTCGGCGCAATTTCAGATCCATACGCTATTCTAGAATTTTAATGCGTTGCCAAGCAACTATCAGAGAACAGTCCAGGAAAGTTAACTTTCGCGGACTGTTTTTTATATACCGTATGTCCACGGAAGGGGTTTACAATAGGTGTAATGGCTACAATTTTTAACATTTCGAAAAAATTTTATTCTTTGTAAAAGTTTTTGCTCATCTAAAAAATAGTAATGACGTTGAGAAAAATTACATTTTTTATACGAGGTGCTCAAAAATTACAAAAACTTAAAATTTTATAGGAGTAAACTGGTTATATTTTTTATTTTGGAACAAAATGTGAAATAAAAAAGTTGTTTCAAATTATATGGTCTGTCCAAATTCAAAATTTCATTTGAATATTGCAATGTTTCGATATGAGATTTTAGTAAAACCCTTTTGACCTGTTTATGAACTGCCATTCTCGAAAGATACACATTGGAAATCTCTCATTGAATTGTTGAAGAACGTAACTTTGTGAATTTCCACTCTCTCCATAGCATTAAAAAAATTCTTTGCTTGACACTTTAAAAATAATTTTTTAATGCAGATATGTCATGATATGTAGATATAACTAGGTAATAACGCAACTAACAATCAAATAGAACATTACAGAAATTATACAGGATGTTCCTAAATTAGGATTCCAAATTTCTACAGCTTGTAGTATTTGTCAAAATAAAATTAAGTTAAAAAAATAAAAATAAAAATTTGACAAAACACGGCAAATATTTTAATAAAAATTCACTTATTTCGGGCAAGTATTTTACTAAAAATCCACTAATTTCGAAAAATTGTAATATCCAAATGAAATTTTGAATTTGGACAGACCATATAATTTAAAAACATTTTGTTCCAAAATAAAAAATATAACCAGTTTACTCTTACGGAATTTTAAGTTTGTGCAATTTTTGAGCACCCCGTATAAAAAATACAATTTTTCTCGACGTCATTATTATTTCTTAGGCAAGCAAAAACTTTTATAAAGAATAACATTTTCCTGAAAAGTTAAAAATTTTAGCCGTTACACTTATTGTAAACCCCATCCGCGGACATACTGTATATTTCAATATGTATATATATATTACTTCCACGTCCAGTGGAAGTATAGTAACGACAAAAAATTTTTTAAAAATTTTTATTGTCCAAATAGGCTTAAAATATCATGAAACGTCGAGATTTTAAGTTTGAGCGAAAAAGAAAATTTCTGTCTGTCGGTCTGTCTGTCGGTCTGTCTGTCTGTCGGTCTGTCGGTCTGTCTGTCTGTCTGTAACTTTTTTTTGTGCGCACGTTTACTCTGGAACCGTTTGAGATATTGACTTGAAATTTGGTCCACATATGTACTTTAACGAGATCTAGAACTAGATTATATTTTCATCTTGTTCCGTCGAAGGGTTGGGGGGTAAATTGGGGTAAATTTGGGGTAAATGGGTAAATCAAGCAGGTAAGAGTCCATGAAATTGGTATTTAGTATATACAAGAGAAGCTGAGGTCTCAAAAAAATTTTTGGCATTAGCCACCCCCATTACCACCCCCACCTCCTTATTAAAGGGGATGAAAAAAAAAGTAATTTAATGCATGTACAGGAACCAGAAACCTCAAAATATTTTTGTACTTCATCCACCCCCCCACTCCCACCCCTCTATCACCACCCCCACCCCACTACCGATGTGGGGTATCGTTTTATGGGTTTTTGGGGTAGAGGATTTCAAATATTATATTATTAAAGTTCCATAAACAATTATTTTCACATACAAAGTTTTTTCGTTGTGAGTGACTTGGATAGAGAATCTGGATGTGGAAGTAGTGATTCCTTGGGCAGCGGTTTTTTTTTAAATTTCGTAGTAAAAGCACATTCCCGAACTTCAATACAACAGTTTATAATCGTCGTCCGGGAATGTATTGTTTTTACTACTAGATACACAATATACTATTTTTTTACGCTTTTTTTTTCACTATTATCATCAACATATGTTTTATGCACTAAAAATGAGAAAGAGTACAATCTTTTTAATTCGTAGAAAAATATGTTATTTCTGATCGCTTTCAATTTTCGAATTATAAGGACTTAAAAATAACGAAAAAATACGTATCATTCTCATCTAACTGTAACGGATATTTTCTCTATAGTGTTTGGTACCTTTCCAAAAATTATAGAGAAAAAAGTAACTAACAAGACTTTATATATACACAGTAATACACATAAGGAACCTGTTTACTACATTAGTTATTACGTAGGAATAGAACATTAACAAATTCTTGCGGGAAATTGAGAATTTTAGAACGTGCAGTGTTTGTGAGAGATACTTATTTCAGAAAATATGTAGAACTTGTCATATCACTTACCACAACAGAGCTGTGTAAACGCACCGTGTACCCTCCTAAGCGTGAACAAACTTTTGAGTTAAAGCTGTGCTCAAGGAATTTTAATTTGTATCATAAGTATACATGTATTACTGTTGACATGTTAAAGAGGATTAGCCTCGTTTTAGCGGTAATAACAAATTTTGTTGTCTTACCAAAGATTTGTTAAATTTTAAGTAAGTGTTCCTATAAACTAAATGTAAACGGGAGCTCTTCGTCAGATTATTGAATTTTCTGTATAATTGTTTTCTGTATAACTTCTTTCTAAACATTCTTTGAAAATAAGTTAATTGTTTAGATATAATTGTTATACTCGTAATATTAATTAAAATATATTTTTTTTAATTCCGCCTTTAATAATTCCTTACCTAATGACAATATGATAAACTTTTATTCGAATAATATAAAACAGGGTGTCTCTAGTTTATTCTCTTTCGAATTAACAAACGAATTTACCGTGGGTAACGTAACAAAAAAAAACGTTGCCCAAGGCATCACTACTTCCACATCCAAGTCATTCACAACGAAAAAATTTTGTATGTTGAAATAATTGTTTATGGAACTTTAATAATATAATATTTGAAATCCTCTACCCCAAAAACCTATAAAACGATACCCCACATCGGTAGTGGGATGGGGGTGGTGATAGGGAGTGGTAATGGGGGTGAATGAAGTAAAAAAAATATTTTGAGGTTTCTGGTTCTTGTACACACACTAAATCACAATTTTTTTTCATTCCCTTTAATAATGGGGTGGGGGTGGTAATGGGGGTGGCTAATGCCAAAATTTTTTTTGAGACCTTAGCTTCCCTTGTATATACTAAATATCAATTTTATAGACTCTTACCGGCTTAATTTACCTATTTACCCCAAAATTTACACCAATTTACCCCCCCCAACCTTTCGACGGAACAAGATGAAAATTTAATCTAGTTCTAAATCTCATTAAAGCACCAAATTTCAAGTCAATATCTCAAACGGTTTTAGAGTAAAGGTGCGCACAAAAAAACTTACAGACAAGCCGACAGACCGACCGACAGAAATTTTTTTCACCCAAACTTAAAATTTCGACGTTTCATCATGACATTCTAAGCCTATTTGAACAACAAAAATTTTTTAAAATTTTTTTGTCGTTACTATACTTCCACTAGATGTGAAAGTAATATTAAGTCAACAGCTTTCGGTGTAGATATGTTAAATAATGATGATTCAACTTTGCTGTCCTTTTATAATCCTGTTTATCACACACATCATAAACGAATATATAAGGAGTGAATATTTTGCCTTGACATGGAAACAAGCTAACGTCATCCTCTGAGGAAAGTTAGCAATCCAACTGAATTCAGTCATCTTAGATCGATAAGTATCTTACCTGTTTTGTCCAAAGTATTTGAAAAAATTATGGAGTTACAATAAGAGTGTACCCAATATATTACCAGCTAAACAATCGGGAGAGACAGGGATATAGTTGTGCTACAGCTCTCTTAGATATAACATATCACATTATTAAAGCCAGCGATGAAAGTCAAATTAGTATTTTAATTTTATTAAATTATTCAAAGGCATTTGGTATGATAAACCATAACCTTTTTAATATCTATTTTACACTTTCTCGGATTTAATGACAATGCATGCGCACTGTTATTTTCTTTTTTAATGTAATATTTTAGCAGGTGTTCCTCAAGGGAGTATCATAGGTCCACTTTATGCACAGTTTACACGTCAGCTTTCTGTGAATCAATAAAATTTTGTAAATATCATTTTTACGCAGATGATACTCAATTATATTGTTCCTTCAATTTGAATGACTTATATGAATCAAACCAACTGATTAATAAAGATTTAGAAGTTCTTTTTACCACTTCCGTTAACCATTTGTTGAAAATAAATCCTAGTAAATCCTGTGCTATATTATTCTGCAGTGAGAAATAATATTCAGAATTATCTCATTCTGCGTATCAGAAATGAGTTAATACCTTTTACAAATCATGCCAAAAGTCTGGGTCTGATAAAAAGCATATGCTTCACTTAAAATGATATATGCACAGCGCTATTTCCTAAATCATGATATCAAACAAAAATTATGCGAGTCCCTTGTGTTGTCACAATTTAGTCATTGTTTGGACGGCACTGAGATCAGACGCATACAAAAACTAGAAAACTCTCGATTACGTCGTATATACGGAATTAGGAGACGTAACCGAATACCACATAAACTCCAAGATATTAACTGGTTAAATATGTATAACCGGCGACAATTACACATGATTTTATAATTGAAATCACCGCCTTATTTATATAACAAATTAAGATTTAGGACTGATGTACACAACATAAATACGTAGAAAAAATATACTTAACCATTCCCCAACATCGCAAAGAAAATTTTAAAGGTCTTTCTCCTATAATGCTGCAATTTGCATTAACAAAATTGGTGATATGATCCTCAACTTATCAAATACAATTCAGTTAAAATTAAACTTAAGAAGCACTTATTGCAAAACCAGCGATCACATTAACTCCTTATTTGATTAATCCTTTCTTCATTTCTTCTTTCCGCTTTCTCGCTCTTTTTCTATTCTATTCATTATATTCTCCATCATTATAAAATTTATATTATAATTTAGTGGATAGGTACTAATGGAAGAGCAGAATCTGTTACACAGAATTCTGAACCTTTACCTTTTATTTATCAAAATTAATTATTTTTCTTGTTAAAATAATTTGTAAATTTATTGATAAATAATAAATGTTTTATTTATTTTTTTTTCTCCAATCCAGTCACCCTTCTCTCTGCCTCCGATACCAGAGAGGGTACGCTGGTAATACTACCAGTGACCACTCCCTACGCCGTAGAGTTAGTGATCACTGGGTCCGCGAATCGTGTGCTCTGAGCAGGCGTAACGAACCAAGGATAACGGCCTTCTGCATTCTTCTGGCTAAGATTTCTGCCGACTCTCGGCATGCCGGTATCGTCTTCAATTCCGAAAGCAGTGTACGCCTCACCCCACCTAGGCATCCTATGATAAGAACCACTAGTTTAACAGTGTGGTCCGGATAGAGTCTACGGAGTTCGAAGAGAAGATCTCGATATTTAGTCCGTTTTTCCTCCTCTTTTAGAACAATGTTTGTTTCCCCTGGGGCGGAGAATTCAATAACAAACATTGTCCTGAGTTGGTGGTCGAGGAGGACTACATCAGGTTTATTGGCCTGTATTTGCCTAAGGGTGGGAAACGAGTAGTTCCAATAAATTAGACACCGCTCATTCCCCACTACGGACTCAATATCTCCCGGAGCGTAAGGCAGCACTGGTGTCTCGTCTATCCCATATGTGTGCCGCAGATGATAGTACAGCACACGTAATGCTCCATCATGTCTGTGAATATAGGCCGAGACAGCGTATGTCGGACATGCCGACAACAGGTGCATAAGTGTCTCCGGCGCTCTTCGGCAGGCCCTGCAGTTTACGTCAGGGACCTCTATACCCAAGACATGACTTCGATAGACGAGTGTGTTAAAGACACCATCCTGGCAAGCCATAATGAACCCTTCGGTCTCAGACTTCAGCCCAGCTGACCTTAGGAAAGCAAAGGTCAGCTTCTCAGATAAGCCCCTCTCTTCAATGTTCTTGTAGAAGACTCCATGCAAGGGCTTATCTTTATGCAGTTGCAGAAATTTCCTTTGCTCTGCTGCTTTTGTATGGGCTTTCAGCTGGGCGGGTTCCAGCTCGGTGACAGAGCTCGGGTTTACCCGCCCAGTATCGAAGTAGAGACCAAGTTCACCGGCTGCTCTTTGTGCTGCCTTAAATAAGAACGCTCCTATCCCTGCATTTTCATGGTCGCGAACCATGCAGAGAAGGGGATCCGAACTCTTGATGATCTTGCAAGCTCCATCCAGAGCCGACCTGCTATGTAGATACTCCAAACTCAAGAGTCCGCGGCCTCCCTGTTGTCGTGAGAGGTATAATCGCGGAACGGACGATTTTGGATGCAAACTTCTGTTGAGATGCATCATCTTTCGGGTTCCTACATCGAGTTGGCGCAGGTCGCCTTGTGTCCACTTCACTACCCCAAAGGAGTGTAGGAGGATTGGAACGGCAAGCATGTTAGTTGCAGACACCTTATTCTTCCCCGACAGCTCTGAAGACCAGATCTGCCGGAGGAGGTGCTGATACTTGCCGCGGAGAGCGTTTTTCACTGTTGACACTTCTTGGGTGGAGCGTTGCTCAACACCCAAGTAGGTGTACGACTCTCCGGCATCTAGGTGGTGCAAGATGCTTCCATCTACAAGCTGCGCGTCATCTCCGTAGTCACCGCATCGCCCTCTCTTGAGATGAACCAGTGCACATTTGTCCAAGCCAAACTCCATTCCGACAGCCTGAGTGTACTCATGTACCACCCTGAGAGATTGACGTAAATCCGTCTCGCTGGAGGCATAAAGTTTAAGGTCATCCATGTAAAATAGATGGGTGACCTTATGCCTCCTATCTCCGGGGGTACCGCAATTGTAACCACGGGTTTTGCGAAGTTCAACGGATAACGGCAGTAGCGAAATGCAAAATAGAAGGGGGCTAAGGGAGTCTCCCTGAAACACACCCCTCTTAAACATAACCGGCTCTGTTTGGACTCTGACATTACCAGATGCTATAGCAAAGCGAGTCCTCCAGAGCGGCATGAGTTGTTCTATGCATCTCACTACGGGACCGGGCACCGCAAGACATTGGAGCAAGTGAACAATTAGCTCGTGAGATGTCATGTCAAATGCCTTGCGGTAATCGATCCAGGCCATGGAAAGGTTCCGCTTATACTGCACGGAGTCCTGCGTGACACATCTGTCAATAAGCAGGTTCTCCTTGCAGCCAGCGACACCTTTCTTAGACCCACGTTGCTCGTATATCCGTTCGTAAACCGGGCCGCTTACTTGGAGTACCCGCATGCACAAGATACGCATAATGTTTTATTATTATTATTATTATTATTAATATTATTATTATTATTATTTGGTTTCCCGCTGCCGGACAGGGCTTCCGTGGCCTCCGACACCACACGGTAGCAGCGCCGGCTCATTCATTACAGCCACTCTCCACGACCTGGGGAGTTGACTGTAAACACCTGTATCATGTGTCCTAAGCAGACGAAGGGACCCAAGATAACCGCCTTCTGCATCTGGCCTTCCAACCATTCTGCCGAATTCTGACAGGCCGGTATGATCTTTAATTCTGAGAGCAGCGAAGGCTTCATCCCTCTAAGTACGCCGATTATTAGGACGACCATCTTGAGGAGCTCATACCAGAGATCACGATATTTGGTCCGTTTTTCCCCGTCCTTCAAAGCGATGTTTGTCTCAGCAGGTGCTGAGAATTCGATTACAAACATCACTTTGTTCTGATGGTCGAGGAGAACTATGCCAGGATTGTTGGCTTGAATTAGCCTGACAGTCGGGAACGAGTAGTTCCAAGAAATTATTATTATTATTATTATTTTTTCACGGACGTGCATCCGGTAAATTCAGATATCACCGGGTCCTTCGTCATTATTATTATTATTATTATTATTATTATTATTATTATTATTTTTTAAATCACACTTATAGTGGGTGGTTACTCAGAGTCGCCGGATTTCTCAAGGCTTCCCTGTCGTCTACTGTCTGGAGAGAACACGACGGACCAACGCGGCTGTACCCAGTATTACTGCCTTCTGCATCCACAGTATGGCGTTGCCCGCAACTATGTTTAGCTCTTCTAAGTGGATACGGAGCTTTTTATGAATGGTTCCCGTGGCGGATATTATTAGAGGTTTAATATCCACTTCCTCCAGATCCCAGATTTCTTTCATTTCGTTGGCTAATGGTTCGTATTTGTCTTTTTTCTGTTGGTATGCCCTGCTAAGGTTATCGTCTAGTGGAATCGCGAAATCTACGAGGCTGGCTTTTCTTTTTGCCTTATCGATGACTACCATGTCAGGTCTATTGTGCTGTATGAGCCTGTCAGTAATTATAGCTATATCCCAGTATACTTTGAATTTTTCGTTCTCCAATATCCCGGTCGGCTGGTATTTGTATGGTGGAATAAAACTCTTTTTCAGGCCAGTTTCAAGAGCCACTGCCTGATGAACTACTTGACCCATGCTGTTATGTCTGTTGGTGTAAACCGTTGGAGCTAGGTAACTACATCCTGAAATTATTGTATTGACTCTTCCTCTCTATTACATAAGCGGCACTTTGTGGAGTCAATATTCTGTTTCAGTATGTGCCTCTTATAATTCCTTGTTGGCACAACTTGATCCTGTATAGCCATTATTGACCCCTCCGTTTCAGGGAACAAATATCCTGATGTGAGGTAATTGAGGGTAGATTTTTCGTCTGTATCAGGTTGTTTAAGTGAGACGAAGTATCTGCCATGTAAAGCTTTATTTTTCCACTGTTCTTTGTAGTTTACCAAATTTATTTCCCTTTCCCTACACGCAAGATTCAACGGCGAGAAATTCATATCTTGTGCCTCTATATATCGATAGATAGGCAGGTCTTTGTGATGAAAATAATGGCGTAAACTTTTTATTTCTTTTTGGTGGCTATTTTGCATAGAGACGAGTCCTCTACCTCCCTCACATCTAGCTATATACAGCCTCTCAATTGCAGAGTTGGGGTGGAGTAGTCTCCGCTGGGTAAAGGTGACACGCAGTTTCCTGTCTATCTGTTGCAATTCTGTTTGTGACCAGTGCAAGATTCCAAATGTATAACTGACGACAGGTGCTGCCCATATATTTATAGCCGTAATTTTTTTCTTCGCGTTTAGTTGGGTTCCAAGATTATCTTAACTCTGCGCCAGTATTCTTCTGTAATCCTTTCTTTATTTTCCGTGATTTTCAAGCTTAATCCTTGTTGGAAACCGAGATACTTGTACGACTCCCGGGTGACAGAGAGGTAATGGTCGTTTCGTTATCCATTAAAGTGAGGTTTCCGGTGTTTAGAACTTTCCCCTTTGCCGTATGCAGCACCGCACATTTGTTCAAGCCAAAGGTCATGCGTATAGAGTTGCTGAAACTCTTTACCAATTCTAAGGCTCCCTGAAGCTGTTGAGGATTTGAAGCATATATTTTCAAGTCATTCATATAGAACAGATGCGAACTCCACGTTCTAGACTGTAACCGGCCGCATTTCGGTTCAGCATGTGGCTCAATGGATTTAGTGCCATGCAGAACCAAAGCGGACTTAACGAGTCGCCTTGGAGTATTCCTCTTCTAATAATAATTTCATCTGTTCTGTATGATTTCACTGCTAATGTGTTCGCCATACCTTCATTAGGCTTTCGAGAAAGTTTCTGATTTGATGGTCTATTTTATAAATCTTCAGGACTTCTGCTAGCCAGGAGTGAGGCACTGAATCAAAAGCCTTTTGATAGTCTACCCATGCTACTGATAGCCTTCTTCTTTTATTCTTAGCCTGTTTTGTGACAACTGTATCCATAACAAGAAGTTCCTTGCATCCGCGGGTTCTTTGTTTACATCCATTCTGTTCCCACTCTAAAGATTTTGGTGATTTTCAGGTGTTCGTTGATTTTTGTACTAATAATGTTTGCAATTATTTTGTATATAGCCGGTAAACATGTAATGGGCCGATAATTCTTTGGGTCCTCAGAACTTCCCCCTTTGGGAAGCATGTACGTAATTCCTAGAATGAAATATGCTGGGACGCTGTTGGGATTTTGAATAACAGCTTGAATTTGCGTCGCAAGAATCTCATGGGTAGAAGTTAAAACCTTCCACCAATAGTTATGGATGCCGTCTACACCAGGTGCTTTCCAGTTGGTCAGTTTTTGTATAGCTGTTTTAACATCCTTCGGTAATGCCAACGTTGCCCATTTGCGGCGCATCTCTATGAAGTTCTTTTTCCTGCTCTATCCAGTACGCTTTAGAGTCATGAGCTTCATTATCTGACCAGATGTTAGACCAGAAGTCTGTCATCGTTTGCTTGTCAGGTAGAGGGCCAGCAGATTCATTATTTTCATGTTTTAAATTTCGGAAGAACATTCTCTGATTTCTGATGAACTGCTGATTTTGACAATATCTTTTTGCTCTGAGCCTGTATCGTCTTAGCCTATTTCCCAGTGCAGCAGTCTTTTGTTTAAGTTTATCTAGATGCGCGGACAACTTTTGGAGGTATGCTGGGTCAGATGATCTTATTTTGGCTTATTTTGGCTTGCTTAGCGAGGTTTTTGACTTTCTTGCTTGGGTGAGTGCCATGTAGGAAGTTGTGTAGTATACCTACTTCGCTTCTGATTTTAATAATTTTACTCTCTAGCCTATTTTCCCATGGTCGTTTTCTTTGTTGGGCATTTTCATTTTGGGTTTCATATTTAGCTATTTTTCTTCGTTCGATTGAGCAGACCGCTGTGGCAGCGCAATACACAATGTGGCAGGTATCCAACAGCGAGTTGCTGCTTTCTAAGGTGTCCGTGATGATGTCATTTATTTTTGCCACAGTTAGTTTGGTTTTTCTGTTTAGCTGTAAGATGGGCAGTCTTGGTCTGTTCTCTAGTGGGATCCCTCTAAACTTTATATCAGCTTCAATGTACTGGTCTTTTAATGTTTGGTTGATTATTGCAGCATTGGCATCGGTGGCTCGTTCTGGTGGAGTTTAGGTTTCTTCCGTTTGATTTTCAGGCTGTTGTTCCACTATTCTCGGTAGTTCCAGTTCTCGTCTGATATTATCTATTTTTGCATCCGTGAGAGCTTTTCGCGTTATAATTGATCGAACCTGATCTGAAAGTCTTTGGGCGGGTAACTCAAGGTTAGGGTATTTTTCCATCCAAGCAGTTTCTAATCTAGCTCGGTATCCAGTTATGTCGCTCTCCCCATTAGTGACTCGTAGGTATGCACGCATGAGGTCTATGTTCAATTCTCTCGTCCAGCGCATACGTCTACCCCCTCGCTGGGATTGGACGGGACTTCCATTTCTTGGAATATCCAAGTCCTGCCCAAGGGTGTCTCTTTGTGGGGGATGCTGGCCTTATGGTTCCAGTTCGAATACGGCCGCCATTTGCTCCGGTATCGTCTTCTAAAGGCTGGGGCGTCCCACCACTAGGTGCAGCCCTATCACCTGGGGCATCCGAGGCTTGGTTTCTTGTTACAGGAACAAATTAATTCATCCTTGGAGTTGTTAACCTGTCCGGAGTAAGTTGGGGTGCGCGGGGTTACTCATGCTCCCGTATCTTAATAGCTCCCCATTATTATTATTATTATTATTATTATTATTATTATTATTATTATTATTATTATTATTATTATTATTATTATTATTATTATTATTATTATTATTATTATTATTATTATTATTATTTTTGTTAAAAACCAGTCACCCTTCTCTGTGGCTCCGACCCTCACAGAGGGGAGCTGGTAGTACCGGCAGCCACTCCCCACACCCGTGGGGTAAGTGACTACTGGGTCCGGGAATCGTGTGCCCTGAGCAGACGTAATGAACCGAGGATGACGGCCTTCTGCATTCTGCCGGCTAAGACCTCTGCCGAATTTCGGCATGCCGGTATGATCTTAAGTTCTTATTATTATTATTATTATTTTTTTTTTTAGCTAGCTAAAAACCAGTCACCCTTCTCTGTGGCTCCGACCCTCACAGAGGGGAGCTGGTAGTACCGGTAGCCACTCCCCACGCCCGTGGGGTGAGTGACTACTGGGTCCGGGAATCGTGTGCCCTGAGCAGACGTAATGAACCGAGAATGACGGCCTTCTGCATTCTGCCGGCTAAGACCTCTGCCGAATTTCGGCATGCCGGTATGATCTTAAGTTCCGAAAGCAGTGTGTGTCTCGTTCCACCGAGGGCTCCTATAATCAGTACCACTATCTTAACAGTATGGTCTGGATACAGTCTGCGGAGTTCGAAGAGCAGATCTCGATATTTTGTCCGTTTTTCCTCCTCCTTCAAGACAATGTTGTTCTCCGCGGGAGCCGAGAACTCCACGACGAACATTGTCTTGAGTTGATGGTCGAGGAGTACTACGTCAGGCTTGTTGGCTTGTATTTGCCTGACGGTGGGAAAAGAGTAGTTCCAAATATTATTATTATTATTATTATTATTATTATTATTTTTTTTTTTCGCGCACGCCATTCTGGACAGTTCTCCCGTGTCTCCGACATTCTCACGAGAGAAGCGCCAGCGAATTATTCACAGCCACTCCCCGCATCCCGCAGGGTCAGTGACTGTAAATTCCAGACTCATGTGCCCTAAGCAAACGGAGGGACCCCAGGATAACTGCCTTCTGCATTTGGCCTGCCAACCATTGGGCTGACTTTTGGCAGGCTGGTATGGCCTTTAATTCCGAGAGCAGCGTAGGTCTTATTCCACCGAGTACACCGATTATCAGGACGACCATCTTGACCGAGTAGGAGCTCATACCGGAGATCTCGGTATTTAGCCCGTTTTTCCCCCTCCTTCAAGATGATGTTTGTTTCGGCAGGTGCCGAGAATTCCATGACATACATTATTATTATTATTATTATTATTATTATTATTATTATTATTATTATTATTATTATTATTATTATTTTTCGATGTTCACAGGTTTTTCCTGGTAGGTATTTCAGGTATAAACGGCCTTGCGGCAAGTTTATTATTATTATTATTATTATTATTATTATTATTATTTTATTATTATTATTATTATTATTATTATTATTATTATTATTATTATTATTATTATTATTATTATTATTATTATTATTATTATTATTATTATTATTATTATTATTATTATTATTATTATTATTATTATTATTATTATTATTTTTTTTTTTTTTTTTTTTTTTTTTTTTTTTTTTTTTTTTTTTTTTTTGTAAAAGCCAGTCACCCTTTAAACTCTGTGGCTCCGACACTCACAGAGGGGAGCTGGTAGTACCGGTAGCCACTCCCCACTATTATTATTATTATTATTATTATTATTATTATTATTATTATTATTATTATTATTATTATTATTATTATTATTATTATTATTATTATTATTATTATTATTATTATTATTATTATTATTATTATTATTATTATTATTATTATTATTATTATTATTATTATTATTATTATTATTTTGCGTATTCATTGTCTCCTCTGACAAGTGATTACAGAACCCAAGGGCCCCTCTGGGGCAGCTTGAATTCCTCTCTATTACATTTGATTGAGGAACGCACGGGTCAGGCTGCATGTGTCGATCAGGACTGCCTTCTGCATCATAATATAGGTGTTCTCTTTCATTCCTAACGCGACTAGAGCAGGCTTGAGTGTGACTGGTATCTCTCCAGTAGCGCCAATCACTATTGGCCAATCACTATTTATTATTATTATTATTATTATTATTATTATTATTATTATTATTATTATTATTATTATTATTATTATTATTATCTAGCTAAAAACCAGTCACCCTTCTCTGTGGCTCCGACCCTCACAGAGGGGAGCTGGTAGTACCGGTAGCCACTCCCCACGCCCGTGGGGTGAGTGACTACTGGGTCCGTGAATCGTGTGCCCTGAGCAGACGTAATGAACCGAGAATAACGGCCTTCTGCATTCTGCCGGCTAAGACCTCTGCCGAGTTTCGGCATGCCGGTATGATCTTAAGTTCCGAAAGCAGTGTGTTTTAAAATCTGGTACTGAGGCCCTCTGGTACTGGTGGAACAAGGAGGACCACTTCCTCAACCGGTGAATGCGGCGGTCTTTCGGCCACCTCATTCACCGGTCCAGGAGCAGCCCTCACGTAGCCCCTTCTACGAAGATGGGATACATAGTCACGCAGATTTTGTGGCGTGAAGGCGCCATGCTCTGGATGCCTGTCACACCACAGAGCATGCATCCGCCCCATGTATCCCCTTCGTGCGGGCTCACTGCTTTCGTAGCATTGCAGAAGGTCGTCCCTTAGCTCATCCGTCCACTCAAAGCGTCCTTGTGCATAGCGTTCGTCGTCAACGGGCGCTCCATCCGGTTGGGCCCCACCACCTTGCCCTTGACCCCTATCCGGACGAGGTCGATTGTGGGGGCCCTCTCTTCGGTTTACAGGAACCAGAAGTCAGGGCTTGTGGGTGGTTAGCCCAACAAGCCCACGACCGACACCAGAGGGGAATGAGCTTTCCCCTCCCGGGTGCACTAGGGCTGCCGGTTCGGTTTTGCACCCCCAGCTGAAGTAAGTGGTGGCGCTACTCACCAAAGGCTTGATAGATGAAAGTCAGCCCCTCCTGCTTTATTATTATTATTATTATTATTATTATTATTATTATTATTATTATTATTATTATTATTATTATTATTATTATTATTATTATTATTATTATTATTATTATTATTATTATTATTATTATTATTATTATTATTATTATTATTATTATTATTATTATTATTATTATTATTATTATTATTATTATTATTATTATTATTATTATTATTATTATTATTATTATTATTATTATTATTATTATTATTATTATTATTATTATTATTATTATTATTATTATTATTATTATTATTATTATTATTATTATTATTATTATTATTATTATTATTATTATTATTATTATTATTTTTATTAATCTATCGATATTGTCCAAAAGGCAAAAGACAAAGAGGACACACTCCTAAACGTCGGGTTGATGTCACCAAGAAGCTAATCAGAAAAGCTTTGGCAAAGCTGTTCGCCTAACAGGCAATCACGACAGATGGCGTGATGCTGTGCCATACAGAGCAAAATTGGATCACAAAATGTCTGTTAAGACGTTGTGAAAATAAGAAGGGGAATGCTGTCCTCGTGTTTATCCAATTCGTATAGTTCAACATCCTCAATAACGTTTGATTGAAAAGAAATAGGGATCAAGTGAAAATATTTTTTGATCCCAGTCAACTTCTCTAAAATATAATTATTAATTGCTGCATCGAAACTGTCACTTAGGTAAGTTTGTTCTCGTCATTAAAGTTACCCTCCATTTATATATGTAAAAGAGTTGTTTAATGTACCGTGTAGAGAGAATATTTATAAACCACCCGGGTTTTAGAGCTGCCATGAAAAGTGAATAGCCTCAATTTCGTTTACTAGGAATACGTCGCTTTTGAAATCACATTCAATATATACCGGCCATGCAAGCCGTTTTCGCCTACAACATTCATGTGAACGTTTCTTAGATTTTCTCTTGATTTTTAGTGTCCCTTGACTGTTCTACGAACCGTCTTCGTTAGCTTACTGATGGCAATTTATCTGACATTTGACTAACTTGTACACAACGCACAATCCTCATGTTAATAAATAATAATAACAGAATGAGCGACCATTTTACAGCATGTTAAAAATAATGGTGTAATACATATGTTCTGTATTGTATATATTATTTATAGACTTCTGTTAATTTTTTTATGAATATTTATTAAAGTGAAATAATATAACACGAAATTTGCGAGCAATGTGGTATATGCTGAGAAGTAAATAATATATTTGATACGACTCTAGGAAACGTATACAGGGTATCCCACGACGAACTGCGGCGATCGATATCTCGAAAAGTACACATTGTAAAATTTTGAATATTTGATAGTAAACTAATGTCGATGATGGCAACTCGGCTAAAATATTCTCAAGATGATGGCACTTTCGGTTATACCGGAAGTAGATGTCAACTTGCTTATTTTAAATGGGACACCCTATATATTATTACATTTTTGGATTCTACGTAAAATTCTAGGCCGATTTTGTGTATCATGTATTTTACCTAAGTCTCTCCGTTTTTGACATATTTCAATTTTTATGTCAAAAATGACGTTTGCAGGCCCCAAAAGAATTATCAATTTTTCCTATAAGGAAGCCTTTATCATGTAATTTGGGTTGGATTATTTGTTGAGAAAGACCTACTTTAATAGTGTTTTTGTAATATTTTGATAAGTATTAATACAGTGTTCAAAAAATAAGAATAAAAATGAAATTGAGAGAACTGTCAAAAATCAATTTATTCAAATGGAAATCCCCAATTTTTATAATCTTATCTTATTTACCATTAAAAATAGGTAAATTTGTGTATGGATGTCTATTCCGAAAATGTTTAGTTTTCGAAATATTGCCAATTCAATATTTTTATATGGGGATTTTGCTATGGATTTTAAGTTCAAATACTCTTAGTTGACTATGACGGCGTTGGGTGCTAAACAAATATATATAGTTGTCACTTACCATTTGACAAGTGTTAATTATCATGCCGGGGCGCTTAAATGATACGCACGAGGATTATTTATATTTGTTTATAATCTATGGAAAATGTAACATGTAGGTTTTATCAAGAACATGTAAAATATTTGGTAATAGATATCCAGAGAAACGAAAACCGTCTCTTAACAGTATTAAGCGAATAATTGAGAATTTCAAAAATTTTTCCATAGCAAAATCCCCATATAAAATTATTGAATTGGCAATATTTCGAAAACTAAGCATTTCCGGAATAGACATCCATACACAAATTCACCTATTTTTAAAGATAAATAAGATAGGATTATAAAAATTGGGGGTTTCCATTTGAAAAAAAATTGATTTTTGACAGTTCTCTCAATTTCATTTTTATTTTTATTTTTTGAACACTATATTAATGCTTTTCAAAATATTATAAAAACACTATTAAAGTAGGTTTTTCTCAACAAAGAATCCAACCTAAATTAGATAATAAAGGCTTCCTTATAGGAAAAATTGATAATTCTTTTAGGGCCTGCAAACGTCATTTTTGACATGAAAATTGAAATATGTCAAAAAGAGAGACTTAGGTAAAATACATGATACACAAAATCGGACTAGAATTTTGCGTAGAATCCAAAAAAAAATGTAATAATATATAGGGTGTCCCATTTAAAATAAGCAAGTTGACATATTGTAGCATGAATATTAATATAATAAACACACCATAGATAATAGACAACCCCCAAATCCATATTGCTGCCTCATAAATTAAAACATAAATGAACTCAAGCATGAAAGACCGCGGAGATTTCAAATATTTTTTCTTAAAATTTCTTAATAAACAACGGTATGCAACCAGAGTCACGTCTAAGTGTACTCAAGGTAGCTAATGTTCTAACTTGGCTTTGTAAATATGCGAAACAATGTGCATGCCGTGAAAGGACGAACAGAATGAATTATTCTCCGTTACGAGAAGCTTTGTATTTCGTAATTGTCTGCTAATTTTTTGAGTAGTGATGTGTCTTCATTAATCAAATTCGTCTTTTACCAACGACTTCAACATCGTAAGGGTTGATAGTCCCTCATGAAGCAGGCCTAAGATATTGTTCTTCACCGGTTTAATCCGTAAGTAATTTATAAAGAAATAATTTTTTTTTGTAACTTAGTTTTGGCAACGGCCATTTTGCAGCAAGCCATGCTATATGCTTCATTTCTTTCCAGGGTTCTAGATGCAGATCGTAGATACGTATTCTAGATACGTTTTTTTTAACGTCATATTTAAATTTGGGTTGGAAACTTTCATTTTAATCACCTAATGGGGTTGTCTTTCTTCTTCTCTACGTATTTTAGAGATGGAATGTATATATTGGAATAGGACTACCTTTTGCGGAGACCGAGACGGTAATATGATAGGATAGATGTAAATTGTCCTTATGGAATTTCTGAAAGTGTCGAACATGGTACTGGGAACTCCCTGACTTAATATTGGGCTCATCTAGAACTCAGCGATTGCATCACAGTGGGTTGGACTTCACCATCATCATCTCTCACTTGGATTCACTACTTTAATCTACTGAGAATTCCAGATAAGTGTCGCAAATAAAATTTCTATCTAATGTTTTTTTTTATATGTCATATTTTTATGCTTTAACACTTTTAGAGTTCTTTAAAGAATCAAATTGCAATTTTTTTTTTTTGAAATTATTTCAATTTTCAACTTTATCTTTAATATGTTTTCAACGAACAATTAGTACATTTCAATTATTCTTTAGGTGTAGATTATCTGCGTAACGTCTAATTGAAAACAAATATATGATACGATCTGTAAAGACTTTGTGATCACAATTTCTACGAAAAGTTTACATTTAAATAATTAATTATGATTTTGAAAACACTATATGGCCAGTTCATGTTTAAGACAGTATTTTAAATAATATCTACGTAACATATTATCGTCCATTCGTTTTCCCTATTGTACATAAATTTGTTTAATTTTAAGGCCTCAGTTTAGTTGTTTTCTAACAAAAACACATCCAGTTTTATTGGTTTATAATAAAATCAATTTTATAATTACTTTGTCCACTTATTTCAGGTATTTTGAAACAAACTATACAAACCATTTAGATAATACCTTCTGAATTAATTAATTAACCTTTTTGTAAAAAAAAAAGTTGAATACCTTTAGGAATATTTGCAAGTATTAATCTAATCTTGATTTTCACTAGATTTGGATTGTTAATTTACACTTTTTTATAGTCAACAATTTATACTTTCGTTATAATTTGATAAGTTTACCTTTCTTATAATAAAACTCCACTCTTAGTGTAAATTTCCAATATAGAAAGATTAGCGCCCCGCCCTTTTCTAGGAAAATTATCATTATATAAGTCAAATTAACATTTCTTTAAGATAAGTTATAAAAACATCTGTCATTTATTAACTACAATCTACCAAACACGTAATACCATTTGGAAAGTGTTTTCTGACATATGACTCGTTTGCCGAGTCTCCGAGCTGCTGGTGTAGTAACTTGTTTCCTCTAAATAATATAAAGTTAAGTCTGAATCTCGAACACAACAAAAAAAATTAATAATTATTGTACAGCGAAGGACCAATGTTACAATCTACTTCCGGTATAACCGTAAGTGCCATCAATTTGAGAATATTTTAGCCGAGTTTCCCTCATCGACATTAGTTTACTACCAAATTTTCAAAAGTTTACAATGACTACTTTTCGATATACCGTGCGTGTAATTTCCCATTAGGCATGTACATTCACGTAGCGCGAGAGATCTGACAACACCGGCAGCCGTAAATTCGTCCGTCGGTGGACATCCCAGCTCTGTTATTTCATTTCAGCCAGCTGGCACCCGCGATGTTGTAATTCTACTCCCCATGCCTAGCCCGCGACTACACACACGGTATCAATCGCCGCAGTTCGTCGTGTATAGTTTCGTTAAATTTGGTAATTTAATTTTTCTACGACTAGTGAATAATTCATTAATTTGTCAATACGTTTTTGAACAAGTAATAGGGCTTATTACTCACGGCATTGGATAATAATTAATTACTTAATGAGCTAGGCCTAACCACAAGAGGTGATATTCATTACTTAACGTTTTATGTAGAGCAATCACAAAAGACGATTTAAACTTCAAAAACATCGCTGGCATATCTCAATTCAAACTGTCATGCACATGCACATTTCTTTAAATTTTTTAAGAGATATAAAGTCACAAACAAACACACAGGCAGACATACAAACAGACACGTCAATCTTTTATAACACCTCTACTTTTTGTGTCATCGGGGGTTAGTGAGAGATGGTAACAAAATTTAAAATTTTCAGGTCGTTTTCATCAAAGCGACAAATCCGTGTTAGAATGCGAATAACAATTTAAAAGTTTCAAATTTAATAATAATTTGGTGAAAGACAACAGAAATTTTTATGCCTTTATAATTTCAGAAGAACTTTTAAGGACCCTTTGTCGAGACATAATTTTATTATATTTGTTTGCCTTAATAATGATGTGATAATAATAAAGTTATTAAAACCGTTTGTACACTGTTGTAGACAAGCTTGTATAATAAGACTTAAAGATAATATCTTATATCCTTTAATTAAGTTCGGTTTAACAGGATCATATTTTTAATAAACTTCATTTTTTAAGTCAGATTTTATAAAAATAAGGTCCTATTAAAAATCTGTCGCACAACTTCCTTTGAAAATGTTTGTTTATTAAATTAGATAAAGTTGATGATAATGGCATATTATTTAACGAGTGTGTAATGATGGCTGTTACTCAAGAGGATGACGTAATCCCTCCAAGTGAGTAATAGCTGTTATATGCGAGTAAAATACTGTTACATGTCTACCCCCAGAGACATCTATGGGGCTCCCTCTAAATATAGGTGTAGCGACTCACTTATTCTAGCAAGAAGATATGTGCGACTCGCCAACTCGGAATCCATATAGCTGTAACGAAGAAAAGGACAGAAAAAATAAAATAATATAATAATATATAATTACATTTTCAATGTATACATTTATTGAATGTTGAACTTTTTTACATCAATATACATTCATAAAACCATTTTATTTTATTGTATAGCTGAATGATAACACAGGTCAACATTTAGTTTGAAAAAATACACCGGACTCTACCTAGATACCCAGAGGTTTTCGGGGTCGCTGATTCCGATTCCGAGGTCGGTTAAGCTCTACCACGTAAGTTTCAAGGTCATTTGAAGATCAAACTAAGAAAAGGTGGTTTAGAAATCTGAAAAAATTCATGCATAGGTTTTTGAGGTCGCTGAGTCCGAATCCGGTGCTCACTTACCCTTAAAAGGCATCCGGGGGTTATTTCAAGGTCATTCTGAGGTCATTTTAAGCCGGCATTCGTCCACCAGCTTTAGTTGTATATGAAGATTCTTCGGCTATCTCAGCGCAAATATATTTAACTCATGAATCACCTACTTATTTTTTTCTCTGAAAGTTGACGAGCTTATATTTATCACATAATGGAACATAAAGACTGGCCTTTAGGTATAGTTTCAGAAGCAGAGCGACCATGAAAGTAGAGAGTACCTTAAGTATTCGATAGATGGCGCAAGTGAGTTGGGACAGAAGAGGAATATATAAGTTCGGCGCGAATCACGTGCGTTGGCTTCACTCACTTGGAGCTCAATAATGCCAGGATCAAAGTAATTTAATGGTTTTTTGAGTCAGGGTTTTTAAATGTAAGTACTTTTAACATACAGTTTTGGAAATTTAAACACACCTCAACAGCAAATTAGATCATTCCAGGAACAAAGTAAACGTTTTCGCTCGAATTTCGATTAATACACTTATGCTGAGAGAAGTGAATTAATTTTTGAAGGCTTTCAAAAGTTTTTTTTTTAATCCAGTTCTTGTACAATCATGCAAAACCGAGAGAGAATGGTAGGCAGAAAGGTAAGAAGACAAACTGACAAGGAGACAGACAGACTGTCATTGGACATTTAGATGGAGGGTGGCAGATAAACAGACAGATAGAAACATTTAGTCAGACAGGAAGATAGACAGAATTACCGACAGAAAGGCAGGTATAAAAGCAGGATGTCAAATAGATGAACAGAGAGAAATGCAGGCGGACGAAAAATACAGACTAACAAACAAACAAACAGGTGTGCAGGTATAAAGCCAGACAAATAAACAGGCAATAATTAGGCAAGTGAGCATTCGTATAAATTTTTTCAATTTTTTTTCACCTCCTATTCTTATTTTATCCTTCAAACAACCTTGAATGTGAGGTGCTAGAGGTCAACCGACATCGGATTCGGACTCAGCGACCCCAAAAACCTATGTGTGAATTTTTTCAGATTTTTTCAACCACTTTTTCTTAGTTTGACCTTCAAATGACCTTGAACTTGACGTGATAGAGCTTAAACAACCTCGGCATCGGAATCAGCGACCCTTGAGTAGCTATGTAGAGTCCGGTGTATTTTTTCAAACTAAATGTTGACCTGTGGAATATATACGAAGCTATAATAGGCATCTGGAAATATCTAGAAATCTGCTGATGACGTTTAGTAGAATTCCAGAGAATGTACCCAAGTATATAAAGGCATAAAGAAGCCCAGAGTGGACAGTTTAAGTACAGTTCAGATGGTCAGATAGTTAGAACAGATCAAGGAGTAGACAAAGTGATAAAGTGACTGAAATATTGAATTATAGTTCACAGTGTAATATTAGTAAAGTAATTAATTGTTGTAATTAGTATGTAAGTTAATAAACTAATGTTTAGTGTTATAATTTCCGGATCCACGATGCAGGGTGTTTAAAAAAGGGGTGCAAACACGTTACAATACTATATTTTTTTCTACGACTACTTAATAAGAAGTTGTACTTAAGGTAAAGGACCCCGCACTAATCTTATGGAACAGTGGTTCCGGTCAAATTGGTTAAATTTTTATGTTGTAAATTTAGACTTTCTGATGAAAATCTCTTATAGGCCCAACTCGATATAGGTCAAGAAGTGTAAAAGAATGACCTTTTCTTTTTCGAATTCATGATTTTTTTCATACATTCTATATTGTGATGAGTTCTAATAGCCTTTTATAATATTTAGCATTAAAAAGATTCGTTGTTTTAATAAAAACAGCGTAGAAAAAAATTAAAATTTGAAAAATGAATAAAACATTTTTTACATAAAGTATGTTTGTTCCCGATCAAAAAACTTTAATTGAAAAACTTTCGAAAATTACTTCTTTGACCCTACGAATAAATGAAAACTTCGAGAAGATATAAAATTTTCCAAAAAAATTATAGCTGTATTTCGGAAACAAGACATAGGACCGAGTTGGGCTCATGGGGGCTTTTGATCAGAAATTCGAAATCTGCAACATATTAAAAATTCAGCCAATTTAACCGGGGTCACTTTTCCATAAGATTAGTGCGGGGTCCTTTGCTGAACATAATACAACAAATTATTATTAATAAATTTGGTTCTATTTATATCATAGCTTTAAATCATTCTTCACAACAAACTTGTGCCATTAGTAAGAAAACGTTATAGTAATTTCAAAATTTAAATAACCCTATATTTGTGCATGACAGATTGATATTTGTATGGCAGATTGAATTGAGTTATGGCATACGCGATGTTTTTGAACTTTAAATCGTCTTTTGTGATTGCTTCACGAAAACTGAAATATAGCCCAGTAAATGAAGACATTTCGACTGGAAAAATCACGTGAAAGCTGTTTTTTGTGGAGACCTTCATTGAGGTGCCCTTAGTACATCCTGGGAAGTTCGAGCAAATTGAGCCAGGGGTTTTTTTTTGGGGGGGGGGGGTTAAAGGGAACATTTTCAGTTTTTTTGCCATTATCTCGAAAAGTATCACTTTTTCGACAAAAATATTTATTACATAATTCTGCACAAAAAAATGTCATTACACTTTTTTCGTAGGATCAATCGTTTTTGAGTAAAAGTTACGGAAAGATACAATGTCTGTATTGTTTTAGCAGTAACAAACAGTAGGCCTAATGCACATCTGACACTTAAAACAACCCTTTGCATAAATCATTCGTTCTCTTCTAGTAGATCTAATTCCGTGTCAACTTCATCGTCCTCTTCATAAAGAGCTTCGTCAATTGGCTGATCAGTTGATGATATTGTAGATAGATAGATAGATAGATAGATAGATTTATTTCCCAACAATTACAATTTAGTTCTATAATTCATAATATAACACACACATATAATAATTGTAATTTAAACCTCTTAAGAGGCATATGGGAAAAGAGGCATATGGGAAAAGAGGTAATTTAGTAAATAATATTAAAAATACTAATATATAAACATAAAAACAATAAAAACATGAATGAACATGATACATTTGTTATGATCTATCCTGAGATCTGCGTGAGTCGCCAGCCCGCGCACGTTCCCACGTGTGCCGTACACAAAGCCACTGCAGTAATACCGAAAGTATATTAAAATTTAACTGATAGTAATTTGTTTATACTGCAATTAGCTTTATGCGTGACACACATGATAGCAACCCACGCGAGCCAGCAACTCAAACAGATTTCAAGTCAGATCTTACAACAGTAAATACTATACTAACAAATATATAAAATTGTACTTTGTTAAGTAATACATTGTAGTACTAGAGAATAAGAAATTCATTAATGAATGATAGGTATGAGAAATCAATTTAAATTAGAAAATTCTTCACCAAAATATTCATTCAAATTATAAAATGAGAATTTTGTAAGAAAGGATTTTAATTTTCGTTTAAAGTTGAATAAATTTGGGGCCTGAGTTACATACGTTGGGAGGTGGTTAAAAATGCTTATACCACTATATAGTGGCCCATTTCTACTTGAAGTATATCTGTAATCCGGTGTTAATATTATATTATTATATCTAGTATTATAACTATGTATGTCCAGTGGTCTCTTTAAATTTGATTTTCTTTTATATATTATTATTGCCAATTTGAAAATATACAAGTTTGTTACAGTGAATATTTTGTTCTCTAAGAAATATTGTCTGCATGAATCCCTTGGTTTTAGATTAAAGAGAATTCGAATTGCTCTTTTCTGCATAACGAAGGTGCTATCACTAGTTGTAGAGTTTCCCCAATATTCAATGCCGTACTGTAGGATGCTGTGAAAATATGAATAATATACAGTAAGAGCAGCTTTAAATCCTACATTTAGCTTGATAGTGTTAACTGCGTAGATGGCTGTACTTAGCTTTCTATTTAGATTATTTATGTGCACTTTCCAATTCAGACATCTATCTACGTAGATACCCAAAAACTTGGCATGCTCAACTGGTCTTATATCCCCACTGGTTGTTGGTAACACTCTTTGTATGTTGGTAGGATGATGCGCTTGAAATAAAACATTACATGACTTTTCAGGATTCAGCATAAGTTCATTACATTTGAACCATTCTAATATATTATTCATTAGTGTTGATGCATCCAGATAAAGTGAATCGATGGTTTTGTGATGTAGTATAATACTAGTGGCATCCGCAAACAGTGAGAACATTATACCAGGAAAATTTGCAGACAGATCATTTATATAGATAAGGAACAATAATGGACCCAGAACTGACCCTTGTGGTACACCACACTTCAATACCTCCGGTTTTGACTTAGTTTTTTTAAGTACCTTTCTGGATGTCTCGAAAACCTCTGTCTGTGCCGTCCGATTCGTTAGGTATGAGGTAAACCATAGAAGTGGAATACCTCTAATGCCATAGTATTCCAATTTGTTTAACATTAATGAATGGTCGACGCAGTCAAAGGCCTTAGATAAATCACAGAAAATTCGTAGGGCACATTCCTTGTTTTCAATTTTATTATTTATTTCATCTAGTAGTGAAAATGTCGCATCTGATGTACCAAGGTTTTTTCTGAATCCATATTGTGACCTTTGACAGAATCCTGTACTTATCAAGATAACTAACTAACTGATTTTTTACATATATTTCTAATATTTTAGATAAAACCGGCAATAATGATATAGGACGATAGTTGCTTACATTTTCTTTAGAACCTTTTTTAAAAATGGGTCTTTTTTTTTTTTTTTGTGGAGGAGGGGAAATCTTGCATAAGACGTTGTGCCGGATTCTTACCGACTAAAACCCCTCCCCCTTCGTCTCGCTTCTCCCACCGGAAACCGCTTTCGCATTACTTCAATGGGGAGCCGGCCCTTAACTTCCTTTATCGAGTTTCTACTTCCTTCGTCTCTATTATTGTACGGGCTGTTCCATACGCTTGTCGCCATGATTCCTCGGATGCGCATAGGCCTGCCATCATGTTTATGTAGTTGAAGGTTGACCCAGTTTGTTGGGTATAGTCCCTCCTGGTCTCTTCCCAACGAGTAAAAGTAAACAGGGTATGCTCTACGTCATCCACCTCGTCGCAGTAGCTGCATCTGTCTGTATCTGCCCTTCTGCGATCGTAGAGATACTTCTTAAAACATCCGTGTCCTGAGAGAGCTTGGGTTAAGTAGTAATCCACTTCTCCGTAGGGACGATTTATCCATGTCTGAATGATAGGTATCAATTTATAGGTCCATCGTCCATACGTTCCGGTTTCCCATTTTTGTTGCCATCTTGTGGAAACGTTCTCTTTTGCTACTCTGGCTTCCACTCCATTATATTTCTCTGTCCTTTCTTGTATTAGAAATTCTACAGGTGGGACTCCCACTATGACCCCCACTACCTCTGTTGAAATGGTGCGGTATGCACTGCCGATTCTGATTGACATCAGCCTCTGGAGTCTTGCCAGCTTTGCTATTAGTTTCTTGTTTCCGGTTACCGTATGCCAGACTGGTGTGGCATACAGTATTTGAGAGTGGACCACACTTGCCATTACTCTCCTCTTCGATGCTCTTGGCCCTCCTATGTTGGGCATTAGACTTGTCAATGCTGTGACCGTTTTTTCCACTTTTTCGGTCGTTCTTTTGACGTGCTCCGCGAAGGTAAGTTTAAAAATGGGTCTTAGTAAAGCTTTTTTAAATCTGTCTGGAAATATTCCACTTTTTATAGACAGGTTAAATAAATATAGCAAAGGCTTAATTAGTATATTAAGATTTTCTTTCAATAAAGTAATGGTCATTTCATCGTAACCAGCTGAATTTTTATTTTTTAAGTTTTTAATTATAGAAATTAATTCTGGTGCCGTTATTTCAGGCAGGAAAAAAGAGTTTCCAATATTGATATTAGTTTTTCGTAGATAGGTATCTGAATTTGAGTGGCTAACTATATTTTGTGTTGCTTGGTAAGTTACATTTAAGAAGTAGTTATTAAATATATTTACCACCTCCGGTTGATCTACAACTAACACATCATCCTGTAATAAATATATTGGTTCTGCTTCTTTCAAATTTTGTGAATTTGTGGCTTCCCTAATTACATTCCAAGATGTTTTTATTTTGTTTTCACTTAATAATATTTTATTTTTGTAGTATATTTCTTTCGCCAGTCTGATCACCCTTTTAAGTATTTTTTGATAGCTTTTTAAATACCTTATAAAATTTTCGTCTTCAGATTTTCTTTTTTTAATAATTAGGTTTCTTTTATTCCTACAAGAAATTCGTATACCTTTGGTCATCCATTTGTTATTTACAGTGTTAGATTTTTTATATGTTTGTACTGGAAATGCGGAGTTGAAACAACCGTTGAAGTGACTGTAGAATCCCTCAAATGCAATATTTGTATCATTTTGCTGGTATAAAAAAGTCCAGTCTACATTTAATAATAACTGGGTAAATTTATTTAAATTCCTCTTATTGAATAACCTTTTTTCCTCATAAAAAACGGTATTTTTATTAACAGACTCTGCACATGGATTTATGCAGAGAATTTGTGAGGTATGATCAGAGAGACCCAAATCAATATTATGAGAAGTATATTCACTAGAAACATTTGTTAGAATATTGTGCTTGATGAATTTGCTGTTACCCTTGTTGGCTCCTTTGCAGTAATTTTAATATTTAGCATACCTAGTATATTTGTAAAGTTATTTAGAATTGTACTTTCATAGTTAAAGTTTATATTAAAATCACCACAAATAACAAATTGGCTATAGTGGTAAGAGTTAAGTTCCAGAATTAAGTTCAAAAATGAATCCATAAAAATATTATTGTCACCTGTAGGTGACCTATAAACAGCTATTATAACTAGGTTTAATTTTTTACTATAAGCGGCTACATATTCAAAGTGTTTTTCATTACTTTTAGTGTTGGTTATTTCAGAAAAATTTAAATTTTTCCTAGCATAAATTGCCACGCCCCCACCAACGTATGTACTGCGACAGAAACATCCAGTTAGCATAAAGTCAGTGTTTAAGTCATGATAGTTTGTTTCGAAGTTATTGAGCCAGTATTCTGAAAAACATATCACATCTACATATAAATCATAACTTGAAAATAAATCCTCTAGGCAAATATTTATCTCATCGATTTTATTTCGTATTGATTGAATATTTTGGTGAAGCACAGTAAGTTTACAATTTAATTTTGGTTGCTATTTTTGAGTCTTATTTTTGTTTCTCAGTGTATACTGGCTTCCAGATGGGACGTTAGCTTCTTCCGTACTCCCGGCAGATGTTTGTTTTTCTTTATTTTTCTTTAGTGCTTTGCCTTTCTTGTTATTTTTTAGCTCATCCAGTGTATATTCCACGTCATTAATACATAATTTATTGTATCTTCAACTATATATCTTCATCTATAGCTCCGTTGTTATTATCTATTTCTTCCGTCGTGGCGTTCAAACAAAATTGCCCATGGCAATGCCCGCATACTGTAGAACGGCGGAGACTTAGTTTTCTGCAGCTACAACTAGCGTTACAGTCTTTGGTACAGTTGCAGAATATAGTATTGATTAACTGATCGGGAGCCGGTGACAAGACGTTTTGAATAGGTTCCAATTTATTGTTGATGATCTTCCATCCCCAGTCTTCAGGATTTAACTCATTATCAAGCCATTTTTGGATCTGGAGATACACTCTAAATAAATGCTGTTGTGCTGCACTGAATGTGGGTGGTAGATTGGACAATTTCACTAGTCTGGTTGTCTTTACAAATGAGTAATACCTGTACTGATCAATAAAGTTTTCATTCAGAGGAGCACTGTACATTGCCAGAAGTATTTTAATACCATGTTCCGTAATTAATTCGCGCGAAGTGTGTGGCATTTTGAAAACTTCGGCACAATCCTGTAAGTCCGCGCGATTTTGAAGCAACTTCATAACTTTTTTTTCCCCAATATGAAACAATGCAGATGCTGTATCACATCCGCTAATAGCACGGATCAATAAAATATGCGTTTTGGTATTGCTGAACTGGACCAAACTGTTTGGTGAGTATATTTTGGTTTCGGTTTTGCCTTTTCCTGGTTTTAAAAAATAAATTTCGTGTTTAGGTAACGCTCTTGCAATTAAAATTATCAACAAATCAACGTCCTCACCAACCACTATTCTTTTGTTATTGGCGTGACAATATTTAAATGACTGAATGAAGTTGCAAAAAGTATATCTTCTATAAATTCCACCCCCTTTTAACATATAATATTGCTATTTGGGGATTATCTACGAAGACAAATAGAATATTTATAAAGCAAAGCAATAGTAGAAACAGTAGAAACTAGAACTAATTTATCTGCAACCGCATTGGCTATTTGTTTTTCTGCTGCTTCTACTATTTGTTTATTACTGTTTTTCTACTGCTTGATGACTTCTAACCATTTTTTAATGGATTAATGTCTTTCTTGGATTTGAGAATGAATGTCTTCTCCTCACAATTAGGCACACAACATTTTATGTACGTACTATATGTACTTCAGAACTATTTAATATTATAGTGGCCAGCAAACACACTATACCTTTGAAACGATTGATCCCACGAAAAAAAATGTGATGACCTTTTTTTGTGTAGAACTTTATATGAAATATTTTTGCTCATACTATTTTTGTCGAAAAAGTGATACTTTTAGAGATAATGGCAAAAAACTGAAAATCGCCTCTTTAACCCCCCCCCCCCCCCCCAAAAAAAACCATGGCTCAAATTGCTCGAACTTCTCAGGATGTACTAAGTGCATCTCAATGAAGGTCTCCACAAAAAAACAGCTTTCTCGTAATTTTTTCCTATTTTGGCCTCTTTGCCTTTATAATACTGGGCTACTAATTTATTCGATAAAGGCAATGTTTATTGAGATTTTGCAAAAAAGAAAAAAAAATACGTGTTCTTGAAAATGCATCTATAGTTCAAAGTGATATTTCTATTTCCTAAGCGAGTCCTCGAAACGGCCAAAATTTATTGAGCATCGATGTAGTACATTGTTTTAACGGAAGGCAGTATTTGAGAATTTTTTTTCAATTACAGACTAATCACGATAACAAATTAGGGAGATTCTTATTAAAAAATGTGAAGACGCATATTGTATCGATCATAACTATTTTATTCTTTAAGTGGAAAGATTTGAGATATTTAACTTTTAAGGCAATATTTTGACTTAAGAACATTCGGCGCCATTTTTAAACCTCCATACCTCCGGAAAAAAACGGAGTTTGATTTAGAAACTTTTTCTTAGTGATTATTTATTTCTGAGATAGGAGTGATACTTTTCTAGTTATCCGACAAAAAAAAAGTGTTGAGGCACTCGTTTTCGCAATCCATAAAGAAAACAAAACACGAAATCTCTAAAACACTCAGATCTTTTTTAAACGTGAGTTGCATTTCCCATACGATGTCATTATCGAAAGAGGGAGAATTACATTTAATGCATATCGTGAATAGCACCGGCGAAATAGAAAACTCAAGCGTACAAGAATGTACGAAAAGTATTTTTTTTTACTTTAGGCGAAATCCATCCAAATTATTATTAATAAAACTAGTTGTAATTTTCGTACCGGTAATTTTGTCATGACGTAAAATCATTTCTTTTACAACAAACTTGTGTAAATTGGTAAAAAAACCGGATAGTAATTTTATGATTTAAAGAAATTTACTCTGCATGACAGTATAAAAACCGCTGCCTAAGGAACCACTACTCCACATCCAGATTTTCTATCCAAGTCTCTCACAACGAAAAAATTTTGTTTGTGGAAATAATTGTATATGGAACTTTAATAATATAATATTTGGAATCGTCTATCCCAAAATCCAATAAAACGATATAGTATAGTAGTATGTAGTGGGGTGGGGGTGGTGATAGGGGGGGTGGTAGTGGGTAAGTAAAAAAATATTTGGAGGTTTTTTGTTCTTGTACACACACTAAATCACATTTTTAATAATTTTTTTTCAGACCTTAGCTTCTCTTGTATATACTAAATACTAATTCTATGGGCTCTTATCTGCTTGATTTACCTATTTACTCCCCCCCCCCCCCCAGTTACCCCCCCAACCCTTCGACGGAATAAGATGAAAATATAATTTAGTTCCAGATCCCGTTAAAGTACATGTGTGTACCAAATTTTAAGTGAATATATTAAACGGTTCCAGAGTAATCGTGCACACAAAAATGTTACAGACAGACTGACAGACAGAAATTTTTTTTTTCGCTCAAACTTAAAATGTCGACATTTCATGACGTTCTAAGCCTATTTGAACAATACAAATTTTCAAAAATTTTTTGGTAAAATTTTTTTGTCGTTACTATACTTCCACTGGATGTGAAAGTAAGAATTATGACATACGCGATGTTTTTGAACTTCAATTCGTCTTTTGTGATGCTACATGGAAACTATTGAGTAATGAATATGAACTCTCATGATTGGTCCTAGCCCGTTTGGTAATGAATTATTACTCACTGCAGGGAGTAATGAGCCCCATTACCTTTTCAAAAACGTATCGATAAAACCGCTGCCCAAGGAATCACTACTTCCACATCCAGATTTTCTATTCAAGTCACTCACAACGAAAAAATTTTGGAAATAATTGTTTATGGAACTTTAATAATATAAAATTTGAAATCCTCTACCCCAAAAACACATAAAACGATACCCCATATCGGTAGTGGGGTGGGGGTGATTATAGGGGGTGGTAGTGGGATGAAGTAAAAAAATATTTTGAGGTTTCTGGTTCTTGTACACACACTAAATCACAATTTTTTTTCATCCCCTTTAATAATGAGGTGGGGGTGGTAATGGGGGTGGCTAATGCCAAAATTTTTTCTGAGACTTTAGGTTCTCTTGTATAATATACTAAATACCAATTTTATGGACTCTTACCTGCTTGATTTACCTATTTACCCCAAATTTACCCCCAACCCTTCGACGGAACAAGATGAAAATATAATCCAGTTCTAGATCTCGTTAAAGTACATATATGTACCAAATTTCAAGTCAATATCTCAAACGGTTCCAGAGTAAACGTGCGCACAAAAAAAAGTTACAGACAGACCGACAGACCGACAGACAGAAATTTTTTTTTCTCGCTCAAACTTAAAATCTCGACGTTTCATGACATTCTAAGCCTATTTGAACAATAAATTTTTTTTAAATTTTTTTGTCGTTACTATACTTCCATTGGATGTGGCAGTAAAATTAATGAATTATTCAACAGTCGTAAAAAACATAATTTACTTAAGGAACAATATAATTTTCTATAAACATGTGTTATAAGGCCTATTAATATTGAGATATTGATACCGAAATATTAAAATGAATTTTCCATTTCTGGAATTGTTTCAGAAACAGGTCACCTCAATTGGATGAAATTTACACGATTTACAATTAATTAATAGTTATGAAAATATTGATGTTACAACTTGACATAGATAGGAATAACATTTTTGAAAAACTATTTGTTATCCCACTGATGCAGAAAAATATTCTGCTTCTAATTATGTAAAAAAAAATGTCCAAGTGAATGTCCCTCAAGTGTTGATAAATTCATAATTTTATCACTGCTTCAAGCACGTTGCCTCTAGGTAACAAATACCAAGCAACGTGTAAAATTATTTCATAAAAATTATCATTTGGAACATTATAGCTAATGATAATACAACTAACAATGATTGTTGTTCAATTTTCAACCATTAAAATTTTTTTATAATATCAGCCTAACTGCTAAAATGACCATTTAGGGTGTTTGATTTATTTTATACCTACTAAATGACGACAAAAAAAATTATAATTTCTAAAGCATGCCTATTCCATATTGAATTTCAGTTTATTTAAGGATGTTATTTCTACTTTGAAAAATATTTGTTTTCGACTGACTAAATAGCACTAATTGGCGTTAAATAGCTAAGAAGGGATCTCCGTTTTCGAGAAAATATATAGGCCAGCCTCCTGCTAAAAGAGAACGTGATAAAACCAGAATATATCCTCCTGAATATATGCACGTCTGCAAATATGAAAAATTGTAAGAAAAACTTTTAAGTCTACAAGGGCTTACGTTCCCAAACGTACGATGCATATCAACACACTTCAACTCTGATAATATATCCGCGTTGGACCTAAAAATTTCGTCCAGAAATCATATATCAGTTATAGAATAAATTTATTTGTTTTTATATTTTATGTATGTATGTATTATATTTACGTACGTATTTATCGTTTTGTAATATATTCATATTTTGTAAATATGAAAAATTGTAAGAAAAACTTTTAAGTCTACAAGGGCTTACGTTCCCAAACGTACGATGCATATCAACACACTTCAACTCTGATAATATATCCGCGTTGGACCTAAAAATTTCGTCCAGAAATCATATATCAGTTATAGAATAAATTTATTTGTTTTTATATTTTATGTATGTATGTATTATATTTACGTACGTATTTATCGTTTTGTAATCCTCTTAAATTTAACACTTCAATGATGTTCATTAGGAGTAGTTAATTTAAGCCGGTCCTAGACTACCCCCCACCATTTTTCGGTGACGTCACAGGGTGGGAGGAGCCACAGGTGGGGTGCGGGGTAAAGGGGGTGAGAGGGGGTGAGCGGCAAGGGGAAGCGGTGAGTCACACACCGGAAGAAGGGTGAGGGTCGGACCCTTCAACACGTCACACATGAATTATGGCTATTCGTCACGCATGAGTTTTAACGAGGGGTGCAACAACCCCTCTAGTTTAAGCGGGTCCTAGGCCTCCCTCCACCAATTTTCGGTGATTCATACCGGAAACACGAGGGCTGGACCCCATTGATGTGTCATACATGTCTCAACACGTCACGCATGAATTATGCACCCCTCTAGTTTAAGCTGGAGCTCGGGCTCCCTCCACCACTTTTCTATTACGTCATTCCCGGTGAGTCACACACCTGAGGGGTCGGACCCTATTCGTCACGCATGAATTATAAGGGGGACAAATAAGAAAGGGTGGAATCCTATGGTGACTAATACCTGAGGTGCGGGGGAAGGTTTGAGGGAGCCAGACAATCACTTCCGGTGAGTCATATATAAGGGGTCGGACCCTATTCGTCACGCATGAATTATGACCTTGGGGGACAAATAAGAAGGGTGGAAATGGTGACTAATACCTGAGGTACGGGGAAAGGTTTGAAGAAGCTAGACAATCACTTCCGGTGTGTCATGCATGAGTCATATCGAGGCGATCGATAGTTTAACAAGCTGCTGCGCGAGCATGAGAGGTGGGGAAGGTAGTGGGGTTGACTCTACTATTATAAATGTATTACAACAGAAGTGGAAGAATAGTTAACATTCAGTATTTTCTGGGCTGTCATATAGTAAAGAACTCGAGAACTAAAAGTTAGTGTTGTGCAAACGCCTGGATTATTCCAAGTGATTATTAATCTCCGCAATTCTTTTTCGGTGCTATCTGGACTATCTCTATTCAGTAAAGAACTCTAGAGCTGAAAAGTTAGTGTTGTGCAGTCATCTTCAGGTGAGCAATATTTTCTGCATTTATTATTCAACTGTATATTTATTTATTATCATGGCCATTTCTGATTATGACTTATTGGCACTTAATGCAATGATCAATGAGAATACTGAGGTTTTAGAGCAAAGGCCTCTATCATCATTAAACTTAAATAAACCATACATCATAAAGAAAATGTCATTGGTCAATACGCGGTTTGGAAAATCAATCGTAGTACATCTGTTTGAGGAAAGCACAATTACAACATTTAAATCATTTTTACCAAAACGAGTTGTAGAAATTATAACTGATGATCTTATCAATAAAATGAATTCATCTGGTGGTAAATACACCCTGACATATTTAGGTCCGATGCATACCGGTACAAGAACCAGTGCCATGTTACGATTCGATTATAATTGATGAATGATATTTATATTAATTTTTTAATTAGATAATAAATGGAATACAGTTGAAATAATAGTGGGAGAATATTGCCATTAACATACTGCCCGAACTATTCTCACATAGTAGAGAACTCGAGAGTTAAACAGCGAGTGTTGAACAAGCATCTTAATTCAAGTGAGCAGTCTAATCATGTCTATCGAATGGAATAAATGTCTACATTGTCATCATGTGTTTAGACATTGGATTACACAATCTTTACCAGCTAATCTTAGGTTGATGGGTATTGAGTGTATTAATTACCTATACAACGATAGTGTTATTGATGCAGTACGCAAGAGAGAACGTGGTGAGACAACAGACTATTGTCCAGAGAATGAGTTAACATGGAAATTGGAGCAGGTGTGTGATGACATTTTCATTCATGAACTTATGCAATTATATGCGTATCGAGATGTCAGTTTATGCAAGAACTGTATGGAGATTCTATTCCAGATGGTGGCATTACAAATTGAAAATACCGAACATAGATTTTTGCTATCGGCTGAGCGGCTGGAGAATGGAGGGATGGAAGGCTAGTCTCCAAGTTCCCCATATCACAATAGAGACTGCTTGTGTCGTCATTACAAATATTATTCTTTTAATTGTATTTACCTATTTTCATTGTATTCTATTGAAAAATATGTAAAAAGTGTTAAATATATATAAAGAAATTACTGAAATACACTGTTTTTTTTTCACTAATTTACTATTTCAGGGTAATAAAGTTAACCAATACTTGAGAGATTATATGTAATTAAGACTAATTAGGGGCAATTAAAACACACATTAAAATAATACATTCATTTTTATTACCTATTTCTGATTACATCACTAAGTGCACTTAAAAAAAAAGTTTTATTCTAATATTTATTTCAATTTAATAATACATTTGTGAATGAATAGTTGCTAGAGTACATTTATCAATATAATATTTCATATTAGAGTTTTATTTGGCAGCAGCAAAACCGCTCTGGACTGAACCATCCAATGCATTATAGCTTAAATAAGCATCATGAAGTATAAGAGCATATACTCGAGTCTGTCCGGGAAACTTTGTCTTTCGTGTTTCAAATTCAATTTTTATGTCTACAGTGGACGATTTAATTGCTTCTGGTTGGCGGGAACAATCTATGACAAATAATGGAGATTTTCTGAATTCTCCAAGATCCATCATGGGTTCGCCCATATCTTTGTCATAGTAACTTCGCTGAAAGTTCTCATATGCATAGTAGGCTGCCGAGTCGAGTTTCTTATCGAAATCCAAATTCCAACGTTCATATGGAAATACTTCAGAGTTCAGATATAGTCGAATATTATTAACATCTGCAGTTATAAACTTTGTTGCGTCTTTGGTTCTATCATTGGAATTGCCATTGTTTTGAAATCCGATGATGATATATCGAGGTCTCTCAAGACTGTTAGTGGTTTTAACAGCCCATATGTCAGATGATGTATCACGCAAGGTAGGTAGCTCATAGAGATCCCACATGCGGTAAGCCACCTTTACTATAGCATAATTACCGCCCTTGTTAATTCTATTTAATAGTTTAAGCTTTTGTTTATCTTCAGGCACAATGTGTTTTATCTTCCACTCAATTTTGCTAATTTCTAGGTCCGCATCAACTTCACCAATGTAACAATCTTTAAATGATCGAGCTATGATTAAAATTAATTCCTGCTTTGTATTTAAAACACCTCTTGTGTAATCTTCAGCAAAACCCATGATGTATTTAAGAGGCAGCCTACCACTGAATACGTGACTGGTAGTATCTAAAATATCTTGCTTTTGTTCGGTCAGACCCCAACCTGTGGTTAAAAGTGATCGGAGATGTGTTTGTCCATATGATACCATAGTCTTCATTGTAGAAGTGATACCGGGCTTTCTAATGACAGCTACTTGCTCACCACCCATTTCATATCTGATTTCCTCAAAGAGAAAAGCTAGTGCATTATTGGATAGATAACACCGCTTGGTAGCATCACTTGGGGTAAATTTTCCTTCAATATAAATATAACTCTCTGCAACGTCGAGTATAAGGTCTTGAAAATTGATAGGAATGCGTATTTCATCCGAATTATTATAATACGGTGATCCATATGGTTTATATGTATGCTCATGTAAACTAGCAAGTGACTTGTCAAACACAGGTTCGTCAAATACCTCGAGCTTCTCTCTAGATGTTATAGTCTCCATTGTTTAATTTTCTATTAATTTTTGACCTATGGATTGGAGAAATGCGCGGTCTTTAGCTGACAATCTAGGTCTTGACTGTTTAAGATGCACAGGTTGAATGAACCGCTTTCCACAACTACTCTTCTTTTTATCATTGATCATATTTTGTCGGTGTTGTATTAATCGTTGCTGGTTATACCGGAAACCCATTTTTATATTAAATTTGTTTCAGTTCTAGTTTTACAATAATCTTCTCGCCGCGAAAATTAATTAAATCTCCGTTGTCATCCAATATGCGTAGCGTAATGTTATCGATAAACTGACGCCCTTCAGGTCTAACAGGCAAATATATTATGTTCGCTGGCTCCCTGGTAAGTTTGTATCCAGGTTCAACATCTATGTCAAACTCGAAGAGTGTACGGGATTTTAGGGCATTCAGGTACGCTCCAGAAATAATGTTGCAATCCACACGTACCATCCTTACTTTCATAATATCAACAGGGAGTGTTGATTCATGGCTCTGGTTTGGATGTAAGTATGTTGGTTCAAATCCCAACAGACTGCCAATAGAGTTTGCTTGTGAAAAGTCAATTCCATATTTTGACCAAATTTCACACTTCAACGTATTGTTGTTTGCTCGTAGCTGGAATAATTTTTCTTTTTCTTCCTCTGTATCAGCTGGTATAGCTTTCAGTATCGCTCGATATATTTCATCAATTTCATAGGCTCCATATGGTATATGCTTGTATACGAGGGGTAGTTTTGGACCAGGTCTATAACAAAACCGATTGTTTGTCTCGTCTACATTAAATATAGAGTTGTATGAATAAAATCCAGTTAATCCCAGTCCATATCGACTACCCATATCTAGTTCAATGGGTGGATAAAATTCTGCACTGAGCTCGCTTGAGCGGCTAGACAAGGTGAAGGTGTGCGACATGACTGATGTTTTTTGGATATTGTTGTATGAATTTATTGTGATTTACAGCAATCATTGTGATATAACCTTCTTTTCTTGGGAGGCGATGGAGATACATATATGTCATTATTATTTGATGCTACATTCAAATCACGTACTTTACAGTAACAACAAAATATTTTTCGAGGTGGTGAACCATCATTCACATCAATACCACTAACGTCATCATTAGAATAATGTTCTTGACAGTACTGATATTTTAAAATATCAATATCTTCCTGAAGATGTTTAGGCAATTTGTCCCACACTAATGCAATTTCATGGGAGGCACATCCAATCATTACTTCTTTAGGCATATCCGAAAGTTGTTGTTTCGTCATCTTCAGCAAGCTGCGTAGTCTAGAGAATGCAATTAATGAGTGGCCCATCCGTTTAATAGCATCTCGATCCATTGATGGTGTCACAGAAGCCATTATAAAGTTTTACTTAATTCTTGAAGAAAGAAACTTTAAGCACAAATGTCCACACCACACTGTGTTGAAATTTTGTTGGCGTTCATAATTATAATATATCTTATCGGTAGAATTTGAACCTTTGCGCAAGTCCAGGATCAAGTCTTTAGGAGGGGGTAAATCACCAAAACTATCAAAATATGTGACTAGACTGCCACGTTTTTTATATGCCACCCAATGTGTTCCAGGCCCATCTATACTATCCAAATTTATGATTGCGGATTCATTATGATTTGGTCCAGAATTTGGTAGATTGTCACGCATAAATATACCTCGGAAATATGGTATCTTCATCTTCTCAACATAATATTTAAGATTGATGTCACTCAGAGGTTTCCGAGGTAGGGTGTCTAGTAGTTTTTTGAACTTTGTGGTTTTAAGTAGAGGCCCAATCCTTTACGATACGGTTTCAAATATAATCCTTTACCACTTTTTCCTAGAGCAATCTCTTCCATGTGTCTATTGTGACGATTTTTTTCGGCCAATTCCTCTCTTCTTGTTTTAATATCATTTACAGCTTTGGCTATACCAACTGCACCTCCAGCCAAACTACCTAAAGCCGATAATCCAGCGAAAATAGGTATTAAGGGTAGAATTCCACCAACTTTCGGAACTGGTATAATCCTAGGTGTACGAATATTGCGTTTTCCACCAGCCGCCATCATGTGACGTCGTGCTGCTTGAAGCGCCATTTGCGCCATTATTCTTGTATCCTTGGCAATAGATCGCTTACCACTGGTCTTACGTAACTCGTCACGCACTTTGCGCACTATTCCTGCACCAAAAGCTATCTTTCTAAGACTCTGCCCACTTTTCTTTTTGTTTTTCATTATAGTTTTTCCTTTTGTTTTACAAGATGTTGCTGACTTACAACCCATACCGAGACGTTGTTTCCCCTTCATTATGGTTGTAACTAACCACGCGGCTGCCTTTTCTTTAATACCTGCGTCTTTTGATTTAACTCGTTTCCAAGCAGCTTGTTCAAGCTGATAGTCTGCTTTGTGTCGGGCAGCTAAATCACTTGTGTTTTGATCGTATGCAATATCGTGCTGCTTGCATGCAGAATCTAACTTGTTTATGCCTGGATCACCTTGCGCTAATCTTTTTTGTAATTTAGTGCCGGGACCACAGTACTGATAACCTCCAGGTAAATGCAGTTCAAATGGTAGCTTATTTATTAGGGAATTCACTATTCCCTTACCAGCCTTTAAATGGCGGTTTTTAGTTGTTTGCTGTTTGACTGACAACATTTAAATAACAATTGTAATGCATGTGTCTGTTTATATAGTCGTGAACCGTGCTACGATGCGCATTGTGAAGCAGAGACAAAAATTTGCTATAGACAATCTAGATGAAAAAGTTGGATGTGGGTTACAAGTCAAATCGCGCCATGGACCGTTACTTCCCTCAACTATTCGTGGACTATTAATCGGCCCAAGCGCATGCGGAAAAACAAATTTACTTATATCTCTGCTTACTCATCCTCTTGGGCTTCGTTTTGCAAATATATACCTATATTCAAAATCTCTATATCAACCCAAGTATGAGTATTTGCGCAAGATATTGGAACCTATTAAGGGACTAGGATTTTACACCTTCAGTAATAATGCGAAAATAGTGCAACCATCCGATGCTAAACCTGATTCTATATTTATATTTGACGATGTTATATGTGAAAAACAAGATGTAATTCGTGCGTTTTTCTCAATGGGTCGCCATAGAAACGTGGATTGTTTTTATCTGGCACAAACATATTCTCGCGTGCCAAAGCAGTTAGTGAGGGATAACGCAAATTTTATAGCATTGTTCAAGCAGGATGACATGAATTTACATCACATTTTCTCTGATCATGTCTCACCAGATGTATCTTTTAAAAAATTTCAAGAAATGTGTGTAGAATGTTGGAAAGAAAGATATGGGTTTCTCGTAATTGACAAGGACAGAGAAGTAAATGCAGGGAGATATAGAAAAGGTCTTGACAGTTTCATATATCCATAAACAATTGTAATTAGAACTTCAATCGATCTGCAGACAGCATCGGGAATACATCGGTGAAATTAAATAGAAAGACAATATGGATAGAGATGTGGGTGCCGAAATAAGTTTGAAACGTCAATTAGTTGAGGCTACCGAGTCCGTACGTAAGAAATTTAATTCTCTCAAGAATAGGGATGTCGAGGATAAACTAACGTTGGAAAAGTTATATGAACCCATAACCACACCTTTAAAAGTTTTATCATCCGCTTCAAAGGCAAAATCACAAAATAATGTGCCAACACAAACGCAAAAGCCAACACAAACTCCAGAGAGTGCAAGAGCTAGTACTAGTACATTTAAGGCAACACCTGACACTAGTGATGAAGATGACGAGAATAATGCAAGTCAAGCATATTTTATGGAAACACCACCGAGATCATCGTTAATGAGCACCCCAGGTTCGGAAAGTACCCTTGGCAGTGCAGAAAAAAAGGATAATGTGATCAAACAACATATAGAAAAGTTAAAGTCTGGCAATCATAAATATGATACTGTATACGGTGTGCGTCTAGATCCCAACACAGATAAACTACTAATGGGTAATAGCGAAATACGCTTTTCTGGTGAAAATATCACATTGTGGCATGGTAATAAACGAGTGGGAAAGTATCCTGGCAGTTCAGAGTTGTATGATGTAATATTTATGAAATATCCATCAGCACTACGTAGTGATGAGACCTTTATGGGAGACGATGAGCGTGAAATATATCGGCAAATATTAAATAAGACAAAAGCACCATATAACCATTATGATATAAGTATGGGTTTGAATGTAAAGAAATGGAAGAAATTCAGTGAAATTATAAAACCACTGTTATTTTCTACAGTAATAACGAGATCTAGAAGAGGTTCGGGTATGCATATTAAGAAATTATACAATAATGGGGGTGTGGATTATGTCTATTGGAATAAACCGAAAGAGTTGGTAGATCGTCTACGTCTGCTGTATAGTTCAGAAATGGCTGGTAATAACAATGTAAGGAACGAAATAGTCAGTATATTGGAGGAATTAAGAGAAAAAGGAATAATCTATTAGCGAAACATAAATATGCTATTGTGAACATTTCTGTTTAAAATAAGTTATAAGTAATTTTTAGCTTTGTATAGGAAATGCTTAATAAAGAATTAAAATTATACATGTGCATTATTTTTAAAATTTCATACCACAGCAAAATAAGCATAAAACGGGGATAAATAAGGATAAAACAAGGATAAATAGTGATAAAACGGGGGTAAATGAGGATAAAACGGGGGTAAATAAAGATAAAACGGGGATAAACATGGATAAAACGGGGATAAACATGGATAAAACGGGGATAAATAAGGACAAAACGGGGATAAACATGGATAAAACGGGGATAAATAAGGATAAAACAGGAATAAACGAGGATAAAACGGGGATAAAACAGGAATAAACAGGAATGAAACAGGGTAAATAGTGATAAAACAGGGATAAATGGGGATAACTAAGAACGAAAAAATGACTAGGATAACTGTAAGCTAATAAAACTAGAATAATCCGCCATATATTAACCATTTAATATCAAACAACAGAGACGTAAACATGTATATATGTAATACTTGTGGTGCTACATTCTCTTGGTTTAGTGGTCTAAGTCGACATACCAATGTTCATAAAACCATCTCTTTTCAGTGTGGTTTGTGTACTAAAACATTTAAAAGGAAAGATAATTTAAAATGCCACATACAAAGAGTACACAGCGAACGAGAGTCTAAGGTATTGGAACAAGAAGATCAAATGGAAAACTTTAATAGAAAAAACGGAAAATATTTGTCACAAAGGAGTGAATATTGGAATAAACCAAAAGAATTGGTGAATCGTTTACGTTTACTCCATAGTTTAAAAATGGCAGGTAACAACAATGTAAGTAACGAAATTGATAGTATATTGGATGAATTGAGAAAAGAAGGAATAATCTACTAGCGAAATTACAATTATTTTGACTCCCTCTCTATTCAGTATAAAATATTCTGAAATGCTTAAATCCTATCAGAAGTAAATAAAAATGGCTAGTGTAAAGACCACAATTGACAAGTTTGGACGCAGAATAGGTAGCGTTAATAAATCCCTAGTTTCACGTGGACCACCGGGCATTGGCTTTAACCTTACACCCGATAATCACTTTGATATTCAGAGTAAACGTTTAAAGAACATTGGAGAACCAGTAGATGGCCAAGATGGTGTGACCCGTAATTATGTTGATCATCGCTTCGACACATTCCTCCATGACATACATAAAGCTATGAATGATGTGACCGATTTAATAATAGAAGCAATGAAAAAATATACTAATGACAAACTCGAGAAATTTAAAGAAGAAAATATTGATAGCATCGTCAAGAAATAACTTAATTCACTATTCCATATAAAATACTTTGACAAGCTTAAATCATATCAGATATAAACTGAAATGGCTGCTGTAAACAACACAATCGACAAGTTTGGACGACGAAGAAGTGCTATTAATAAATCAATAGTTGTGCGAGGACCCCCAGGCATTGGTTTTGTCCTCACCGCAGATAAACAGTTTGATATTCAGAATAAGCGTTTAAAGAATATTGGTGATCCGTTGGATCAAAGAGATGGTGTAACTCGTAACTATGTCGATGAAAATATTATCAAGTCCATGGAAGACATTAAAAAATCATACACTGCATTTTTTGAGAAGCAGATGTCTGATTATAATACGTTTATGCACAATAAAAATACCCAAATAATTGATGAAATGAGAAGATATATTGACAAAGAAATTTCTGGGATTAAGAAATTATCCGATGATAATTATAATACTTTATATGTTGCAATAAACAACATGTATCATCATATTATCCAAGAATCTCAAGCAAGCAAGACTTCAATCAATCCCATCCTAACGTCAAAAACACTTCAGAAAGCTACGGTAGATGCTAAAAGGACTGATGAAATACGTCAGGTGGAGTCTGAAATATTTGATACAGTTACGGATCCATCTGTTTTGAGAGCGTTTAAAACGAAGGCTGAAATACTTGAAGCGGCTAGAACCAAATCCTAAATACGATGGCTAGTAATGTTAAATTACAAGTTGTTAAAGAATTGCATAGGGGTTGTAGAAGAAATTTCCGTAGAAGGAGAACAATAATAAGAGGCTATGGTGATTTATGGCAAATGGATTTGATTGAGATGAGGCCATATGCCCATGACAATAAGGGATGCCACTATATTCTCGTAGTGATTGATTGTTATTCCAAATATCTGTGGACTAGACCCTTAAAAAATAAGACTGGTATAGAAATTACGAAGGGTATGAAAAGCATTTTGGAAGAATCAAATTATTCGCCTAAAAATCTTCAAAGCGATCAGGGTACGGAATTTTACAATAGGAACTTTTCCGCTTTAATGAAAAGACACAACATTAATCATTACTCTACGTATAGTACAAAAAAAGCTGCAATTGCAGAGAGAGTAATACGAACAATAAAAAATTGGATGTATAAGGAATTCTCAGCCAGAGGAAAGTACAAATGGGTTGACATTCTATCCAACATTACAAAAATGTACAACAACAAAGTACATCGTACAATTGGTATGAAACCTGCTGATGTAAAACCAACCACAAAATTGAGTGTTTATGATAATATTAGTATTGCTTTAAAGCCTAAATTTCATCTTGGTGACATAGTTCGAATAAGTAAATACAAAGCTGTGTTTGATAAAGGATATACACCAAACTTTTCTACTGAACTCTTCAAAGTCGTCAAAATAAACGTAACGAATCCTAGAACGTATCTACTTGAAGACATGCAGGGTCAACCAATAAAGGGCTGTTTTTATGAAATGGAGCTGCAAAAAACTAAACACCCAGATGTGTACCTGGTGGAGAAGGTTTTAAGAAGGAGACGGAAGAAGATGTATGTAAAATGGTTAGGGTTCTCTAATGAACACAACTCTTGGATTGATAATACTTCTATCGTGTAAAATATGTAAAATTGTTTATGTATAAAAAATTAATAATAAATGTATCTATCACATGAATGTTGTTTAATTATAACAGAGACCTCCAATACCCCCAACAGGTACCACTGTCTTGTAAATTCACCTCTTATTCTATTTTTGAATGTAGTAAATAGCGTAAAACAAAATATTATCTTTTCATATATTTTATTAACAACTACTATAAATACAGCTACAATTACAATATTATGACAATATGTCATGTACACATGCATTCACAACATGCAACCACGACAGACATCAATATGAATATACTTTATTAATAATTACAAATACTATTATAATTACAAAATTAACTTAAGTGACATCTTTAACACATTGAAAAATATTATTTATTTACAAGTAATTTTCTATGGTGTAATAAAAATACAGTTAAATGAGTTCTCCAGCTATACATATTTTAAGAGGATAATATGGTCAAAGTACAAAAAATAGTAACCTAAATTGTTTTTGGACCTTTGCGTTAAATAGGCATAAAGTTCTTTATTCTTGGCTTAATTCTGCAATTGCCGCAAGCAATTCATCCAACTTATCATTTCATGTAGAACTAGGTTCGACATGGTTTTGTACAGAACTATGTTCGATATCGTTTATGGCGGATACTGCCCACTGTATATTTTGTTCTGGATCACTCTGATAAAATTGTATATCAGAGTGTCCCCACGGTAAAGTCTTTGTTGAATTTGGTATTATAAATCGTTTATCGTCATGGTGAGATAATGCGACTTTATTTTTTACTTCTGTATAAACGTCATGTAGGTAGCTTCTAAATGTATTCATTTTTCTATATATCAAACCGCCTTGTTCGACAATATGTTTATAGTCATCTATTGACAATTCTTTTTTAATTACGGATCTCTTTACGCCTTTGGCTTTTTTTAACTCGCTACCAACAGATTGCACGGAATATGCTTTTGCTCCCGTACCATAGAAACCAATTATGGGATCCGAGGGAAATTCATCTTTAAAGTTTCCCAAAATCGATGGACCCTTCGGGATATTAAATATATTTCCATCCTGATAGTTTGAAGTATCAAATTTCTCTCGGTTATCTATTATAAAGTTATAAAAGTTGTCCGTCAGAATTTTGAGAATCAGACTATCGGTATCGCAATATAATAAACTCGCATTATCTCCAAACTCTCTTTTAATTACGTTATAGAAAAAATTGTACAATACCGTCTTTGATAATTCCAAGACACAGAATCCGATGTAAATTGGTCTATTATAAAGAACCTTTTGCCTACCCATGTGAATTGCTACAAAATCATCGGTAAATATCGAGCATGTTTTAAAATTTGGTCGAGATATTAATTTGTTTGCTCCCATACTGCGCCTTATACTCTCCCAATGTGTGACTAATTTTATATCTGATCTATTGTCGACATTTTCCATCGTCTTGCCAAATGTTGCATTATTCATTAATTTGTATTGATCTTTTTCGAATTTATTTTTCGCCTTGTTTCTCATGTCGGTGTTCAAGTCGATATATTTCTTTAACCACGGTGATTGATTAAATTTAAGAACCCTATGTATTTTCGTAACAACCAGACCGTTAGTAATAGCCTGCTTTAAATTTATATAGTGTACTACATACTTTTTCTTATCATTCAAATTTGGTATCAACTTTGTTAATTTCGATTTTGAACCGGGGGGTGCGATATTTTCAACTAAAAAGGGAAGGTCTGAGTGCAAGTCATGTAAATGCTCTGGATAATGAATGTCTACCTCAAAAACGTACCCAATAGGACCATTATTCGAGATACTCATAATATCTAAATCGCCGATTTCCCTATCAGACATCCACGAGAAGTTGTCTGTAGGTAATACCTGAACCATACTGTGTCCATATAAGTTCGTGGCGTCTAGGTATGTAACGAACGATGCTGGTTCATTGGGATTATAATTAGGTAGAAACTTATTGTTCGCAGTATGTTTCCTTTCTGAACATTGGCTTATTCCGCCCCTTATACCCTTTTTAAAGAAATGAATCATATCGATATCAGTTAACAATTCTAACTTTACTCTAGTCAATCTCAACATGGCGTCCCATGATAATCCAGGAGCCGTATAGTACTGAGCCGGATCCAATTTATATTTATCTAAAGAAATTCTACGAAAATTTTCAAACACATCGCATAACAGAAGTACATCTGACTTCAAGTATAGATCTGAGTAATCACCCAAAGTCTGACATTGAAACAAGTCCCACACGTCTTTAGCCCGCTGATAGTCCGCATCTGATATGTGTTCGTTGTTTAAATTATCGTAAAATTCCTCCTTCGATGGTAACTCTGTTTTATTTAACTTATCTAAATTATCCATAAAACTATAAGGGAATACACCCTTCTGCCTCATTAAATTGAATTTATTATTATCATTGTAAAAACTCCTTGTTACCTCCAACTGAGCGTCATCTAAATTTGCACCTAAATTTTCCAATGATGCAGCTAAAAACTTAAAACTATCGATAAACCGTAACTGTAAAAATTTCTTTTTTGTAACCCTCTTTTTGTCAACATAGTCGTGCATGTAAAGATGTTTTGTAAAGGATATATATTTTTCTTTATTTTGTGCTATTACACCGACCCTATCTTTATATTTACACAACTCTTTGATGAACATGTGACAATCATAGCCGCTCAAATTGTGGAATATAATAGGTACAAAATTTGGTAATTTGTAATTCAGGTTGCAGATAGAATGTGCAGCAGCAAATCTTACCTTGCCAGACAAGTGGCAATGATCTTTAACTTTTACATCATATTTATCGAAAGGTTTCTCACATATGCCACATACGGTCGCATTCTCAAAATCTTGCTTTTCTTGTACCGTCAATTTTGCCATTGGCACTATATCTTTCATGTGTTGATGATAGTTTCGTAAATCAGCCTCTATACGACTTACAAAAACTGAAGCTGCATCAGACCCCCGGTACAACTCGAATTTAGATAGGGAATTGTCATACGAACACTTTATAAAATATGCAAAGGAGTATGGTTCATGTTTAAAAGTTTTATTTGTAAATGATTGCTCGGGGTATAGATCACACGTAAGGATAGGTTTCAAAATCGATTCAAAATCTGCATATACCACGAAAGGTACTTCCATTTGTTTCTCGATATTTTCAAATTTCAATATATTTTCAGGTACTTCTTTACCAAATTTATCAATACGGAATTTTGTCGTTGGCATAGTTGTATAAATATGATTACAATCGTTTCTTTGGTGTTCAAGAAGCTGACTTTCCTTACTATAGTACACTAAACATCCATCACATAAATAATTTTTATGTTCACGATGGGAAATTTGGCTGGAAACTAATTTTGACAAATCTTTTATCCAACAATAATGGTTATTAACACAATCGTTATTACAGCGATGATTTTCGTCAGTTTCACCACAGTCTCCAGAAAGTAATAACAAATTTACATGATAATTCAACCGTTTTTCACGATAACGCAAAGGTCCAACAACTTCATATTTTATCTTGTTATTTTCAAATTTCTCCTCTAACCCGTATACATTAATTGAAATATTGTTCATTTCTTCAAATTTTGAAATATCTCGCAATTTTACTGGAAAACTCATACCTGTTAAATTTAGCACTGTTGAATAATGAGGATATGAGATGATTTCCGATGTACGGCCATTTGCGGGATACAGCGCCGATGTTATAGCCCAAGCAAAGCAACACTGGTCCTGATTTTCCACATTTACCACAGCTTTCTTATTGCTAATGTACTTCGGTAATTTAAGATATGATGAACCACCAAGAGGACTGTACTTGTTTACATTAATTTCTACAAATTCAATTCTTTCAATAGTCCATCCTAAAAATAAATAATAATTAATAACTCTCTCCATATTGTTTTAAAAAATATTAACATACCAGAATCACGTTCTTGAAACTCGGTAGCTTGTGTAATGATGGCCTCCACAAAACTATTCAAGACATCGTTTAAGTCCATAGACTCGGTCAAAATTGCATTGCTGGTATTAAAACACTTTAAATCTCCCACATCCTGACTTGGAAGAATGTATCTTGCAAAAGTTTCCATGTTCACTTTTACAGCTTTATGAATCCTCAATGCTTCTTGAAGAAGATTTAAAATTTTTGGCCTGATTTCATTAAAAAATGTCGTATAATCTATATGGTTACTTTCGCTGCGCACCCTGTATGTTACGATGCGACTTTTGAAAGCACTTTGGACAATTTCTACACCATCAATTAGAGGAATGCATGAATTTGTTCTATGCTGTAACGTTCGTTTATGAGCCGTCATCTGAGCTGTGGTTAATGTCACATTACAGCAGTTGCAGGTCTGCATATTTGTTGAAGGAGTTGGATCCAATCTAGGCCGCTTTGAAGAAGGCCCGGCGGCATCTTGCAATTTTGAACATGATTGCCTTTGATGGCGTCGTAAGCTGCTACTCTGTGCGAAATTTTTGCCGCAATCTGTACACGAAAACATTTTTATAATTCAATAGCTCAGCAACACTGCGAAAGAATTGTAAAATAATTCACAACACTGACTTTTAGTTCTTCACTGTAGTCCAAACAGTACTGAGAAAAAAATCACTTGAAATAATTCACAACGTACACGTTTATCTTTACTGTATGAAAGCTCAAATAGTAATGAGCGTTTACTGCTTTTTCATTATATTTATAGTAAAGTCGACCCCCACCCCATGCATAATTCACCCACCATCCAAATACCAAATTTTATAATGGCATAAAGTCACGCAATCAGTTCTAGCCAAAATCAACACAACACCCTGTATTCGGTAAATATATGTTAATGGATCGTTTTAGAGCATTTTAAGTTTCTTCCTTATTTCAATCTATTCAACCCTCAAGCAATAAAATCTACCTGTACTTGCACCAGATGTTGAAGCTTTGAAACATTCCTATACTTATAGCATTTTTATTATTTAATGCAAGGGTTCAAAAACAATTCTAGACCAATTTGACTTTCTTACACTTTATTTGTCTGCAATAGATTACGGTAATTAAATAAATTTTTTGTTAGACAAAAATCAATACATAATCACCCTCGTAAATACACAATTCCATGGGGTGTCAGCGAATATGCCCTATTTGTTTGGGTTCGTTACGCTTAATTAGTCTTACATGAATTTGTTTCGTGTACATGATTGAAAAGGACTTTAAAAATTACAGAAAAGAATCTATTTTGCATGAAACAATGTATTATGTTTTCAAATATGAAAAAACTTGCATGTAACAAATTAATTGGTTTTGAATAAATGAGACGTTTGACTAAAATGAATAATAAAATAGGGGATGCTCCCTCGTTCTGGTCAATTAAATCACACTTGAAAAATGTAAAGTGATGTGTTCTTTTATTGGGTGGACTGAAATAATCAATACGTATAGTTCGGGGGCTTATGGGAACAAAAAGTAGAATGTCATTTGTAAATAATTAATAATTTTGCTTCTAAATCGTTGATTGGTTAACAAAGCAGTAGAACTTGTTTTGTGAATAGGTTACATTAATATTATCGAACAAAATAAACCTAATTTAAATAAACATTGCAATTGAAAGTGTCGTTGGCCCCTGTACTATTGTGGGATCAAAACATATGTACTATTTATTGCCGCAATGTCTTTTTATATGTAAAAAGCTATTATATTTTTCCTATAGTGGCTCTACGTAAAATAAAGCAATCATTAAATTTAATTGTTGGTAGTGAGTGGTCGATAGCAAGGGGTCAAAATATGTGAATCATGCATGACACATCGGAAGTGATTGTCTAGCTCCTTCAAACCTTTCCCCGTACCTCAGGTATTAGTCACCATAGGATATTTTCACCCTAACGCTATAATGCGTGCATGACGCATCGAAAAGTGGTGGAGGGATCCCGAGCACCCGCTTAAACTAGAAGGGTGCATAATTCATGCATGACGAATAGGGTCCGACCCCTTACATATGACTCACCGGAAGTGATTGTCTGGCTCCCTCAAACCTTCCCCCGCACCTCAGGTATTAGTCACCATAGGATTCCACCCTTTCTTATTTGTCCCCCTTATAATTCATGCGTGACGAATAGGGTCCGACCCCTCAGGTGTGTGACTCACCGGGAATGACGTAATAGAAAAGTGGTGGAGGGATCCCGAGCTCCGGCTTAAACTAGAGGGGTGCATAATTCATGCGTGACGTGTTGAGACATGTATGACACATCAATGGGGTCCAGCCCTCGTGTTTCCGGTATGAATCACCGAAAATTGGTGGAGGGAGGCCTAGGACCCGCTTAAACTAGAGGGGTTGTTGCACCCCTCGTTAAAACTCATGCGTGACGAATAGCCATAATTCATGTGTGACGTGTTGAAGGGTCCGACCCTCACCCTTCTTCCGGTGTGTGACTCACCGCTTCCCCTTGCCGCTCACCCCCTCTCACCCCCTTTACCCCGCACCCCACCTGTGGCTCCTCCCACCCTGTGACGTCACCGAAAAATGGTGGGGGGTAGCCTAGGACCGGCTTAAATTAACTACTATTAGGGTGGCCCGTCATTTTAGAATACGAAATTTTTAATTTTCCACATCTGCAAATGGTTCCATTTCATTAAATAATAGTCTCTGTAAAGCATTATTGAGGTAAGGAAAAGAGAAGGGCAGGACACATTATATTTACAATATTGGAAATAAATGAAACTGTTTACATACTTGTTTAATTTATATTTAACTATCAACATTTAACTTTAAAATAACGAATGCCTCATCAATCCAAATACATACTGAAAATTTTAACTAGGTACGTTATGAGTACAACATATCAGTTCTTACTTAAACAATAGAAAACAATACGTTGCAGTTAATAACACCACATCTGAATTCAATTTTGTTACGAATGGTGTGCCTCAAGGCTCCGTCCTTGGGCCGACTTGTATTATTATTTGCGTCCCAAAAAGTGTGTTCTATTTGCTGACGACATTACCTTGCTAAGTTCTAAAAAAAGTTTGTTAAATCTAACTAAAATTGCAAATAAACTTAAATTAAACAGAGGAAAAACACACAATCTTATTTTTTCCTCAAATGTTAATATCATTGAAGGTATTGGTGTAAATTTACTGGGTGACAAGCTAAACTGGTCTGTTCATGTGGATCGGTTGGGCAGGAAGCTGTCCAGTATGATCTTTTTACTCCGTCGAATGAAAAATATTTTAAGTCCTTAAGTTCTTAAAACTACTTATTTTTCTTTATTCCACAGTCATATCTGCTATGCAACTATTCTGTGGGATAACTCAACTCATGCCCAAAAAATTTTTGTATTTCAAAAAAAAGCCATTCGCATTATAACGGGTGCATGAATGACTGACCATTGCCAACCTATTTATTAAATTGGGCATAATGCCAGTTCCTTCGTTATTTATTTTTTTGCCCTATTGGAAGTTCACAAAAATATTTTTAATCTAACAGTCAATCTGATATTCATCATCATTCTACTAGATCTGGTAGTTTATTAAGAACTCGTTTTTTTAGATTAACTAAATCGCAAAAGAATTCACTAAATTTTTAATAATAATAATAATAAATTTCCGACAAATATTAAATGGTTGAATTACAGCTGTTTTAAAAATAAAAATAAATCTTTCATTTTAAGGAACTGTTTTTATTCGGTGGCTGATTATTTAGGCGCAACCCTGATGTTTTAAATTTATGAATGAATAACGTTTTTGTAATATGATATGTATGTATATTTGTGTGAAATGCATTTAAGTATCTCAATTTGCATTTCTATTTGTGTTTATATGTATAATATTTTTATTTTGTAGTATTTTAATGAATCTGACTGAAATGTTTTTATTTTTGTAAAGTTCTTATAATTATCTTTATCTGTAGATAATTGTATTTTGACATGCTACAAATGAACTTGACATATATGTAATGCAGTCAAATAAAATCAATATGAGTATGAGTATAAGTATGAGTATGAGTATGAGTATGAGTATGAGTATGAGTATGAGTATGAGTTTGAGTATGAGTATGAGTATGAGTATTTTTTATACCATCGTAAATTTGTAGTCTAGGAAAGAAAACTGTAAAATGAAACTCCCGTTTCAATCTTCCTTGATTTTGTTAAAAAATCTACACAACTTTTTATCGTAAATATACTAAATACCATCTTAAAGTGTTGTAACAAAAATTATATTTTTTATACTATCTAAAGCTTGTGATACTACTTCTTTTTTGACATTTGGGAAACGTGTTTTATATACCTTTACTGTTTTTGACTTTATTTTTTGTTAAAACTTTATTGTAGTCACCAATAAGCTTGACAACTGCTACAACTTTAAGTTTATTTACAATATTAAGATATAGTGTTTATAAAACTAATTTTCTCTCAAATTGATGGATCAAGAGTTCTGTAAGTAAGCTTAATTTTTCAAAAAAACTGTTTACTATTCTCACATATGATGTCCCGAACTTTCTTGTTCTTAATGTCTTGAATCATAAGTCATTTAATACCTTCTTCATTTGGTGTTTTTTATTCAAAGCTTCTACCATAGCTCTCTTGGCGGTAACCGAAATATCATCATCAAAGAAAGATAAACCAACATTCATTAGATTTAGGCACCACAAATGGTTCACTACTTTATTACTTGCGGTTTGAAATATTTCTTTACCAACATCTTTATAATGAGTTCTTTACGAAACAAGCATGAAATGGTGCTTTACTAGCATATGGCGCTTTAAACCAAGGTTTTTTATAAAGCTTTACAATAAAAGGCATATATTTCAACAATTGTATTTTCTTTGTAAGTAAGTAAGTAAAAGAATATGTTTAGACAGTAAATTGCCTTGAACATCCAACGTGCGCGATGAAATGTGCCTAGAAGATAAAAAGCCATGTTAGTGGGTTGTTCTTTAATACAAAGCATCAAAAACTCTTTATAACCATCATGAAAATAAAACATAATTATTTTCTTTACTTGCAAATGATATAACAACATCTAATAACTTTAATTCTGTCGAAATTGTGTCAACTGTTGGCGAAAAAATTTCGAAAAATAGTTATTGCAACACTGCTTTAAAATCCTTCAACCAAGAAGAAGCAGTACAAGACTAATATTGCATATTAATAATTGTGTTTGACAAGGTTAGAAGGACATTTGCATTGGAACTATCCACTCTGGCGTAGTAGTACTGGAGGTTTCATTTCTTTACTGTTTGTATAAAGAATAGCTGAATAATTTGAATATAAAATTTTGGGCTAATAAATATTTTAGAGTATTAAAGGTTCATGAGATAGCACAAAAGCTAGGAGAAAGCAAGTGTGATGTATTACGAGTTTTCCACTCCCTAACAGAATGTGATACCGTTTCCTTTTTTTCTGGAAAAGGAAAAGTGACTGCTTGCAAGACATGGACGATATATCCAGAAGTAACAAAAGCTTTCACGTTCATTTCGAAACCTCAAGAAAATATTCCTGAAAAAATTAAACTTATTCCAACGCTTTGTTGTTCTAATGTAATGCAGTACTTCTGCCTGCATTGAAGTAAATCAGGCACGAAAGGAACTGTTTATTTCCAGGAACAGGACAATGTGTAACATTTCCACTTCAAAGGATGTTTCGGAGCAACACATTTTCCAAAGTGGACACATTTGGGGACAGTATCTGACATTACATTTGATTTTCCCTTTTGCCTAATCTTGAAAAATGGGGATGGTGCCTGGCCGAAAATGTTTGGGTGCCAAAACCAGGGGCGGCTTAAGGGCCGGGCAATCCGGGCGACCGCCTGGGGCGCCGGCTTCAGAGGGGCGCCAAACTGTGGGCAAAAATTGTTTAATTTTTTTTGTACCCTTTTTATTAGTTTTATTTGGAAGAAAATATCGAATAATATCAGTATCTATGTCAGTTAAAATGGTAATAATGCAGAATAGTCGAATAACATTAAAACCGCCTAAATAATTAAAAAATGCAACACAAAAATTCTTGTTTAAGCTATGAGATAACTCACTACTCATATCTCAAGCTTCCCGCCTTATTATTGACTTAGACGGAGTCGATCATTAAAGATATTGCATAAACAAGGGCCGGCAACATGTACTTTCATTCAGAAAAAATTCAGAATACTCAGAAAATTGTTATACCAACATCAGCTGTTTGTATTTCATATCTTACGTAATTTACTGTTTATAAATAAATAAAATAAATAAATTTTAATTTGTTTTGTATGAAATATTAAAACAATAAAGAGGAACATTCCTCTAAGTAAACTTGTGTCGCTGGTTCTCTCATTATAATAGTATTCAGATGGTGTAGACAAAAAATTTTATATTACAAATTAATTACACAGATCTACAAAAAAAAAAGGTCTTTTCTAAGGTTCTGATCTAACTTTTCTGAAGTATTTTGAGGCGCTGAAGCCAATTTTGAACAAAAAAATTTTTTTTGTCGGGTCAGTTTCCTTATACCACCTAATTTGTTTTTGTGCAAAACTGGTTTCAGCACGTCAAAATACTTCAAAAAAGTTAGGTCAGAACCTTTGGGACAAGGCTTTTTTGCTATTTTCTCTCAAAACACGTCTCTCAGGGAGGGGCGCCAAAAAATGCTCCCGCCCGGGTGGACAATTTACCTTGAGACCCCCCTGTGGTCAACACTTCCGGAGGTATCTAAAACCATTAGAAAATTAATTCAATGTAGTGGGATGCATTAAAACCAAATGTGGTTGTAAAAAAGCCGGCTTGTAATGCACGTTACTTTGCACAAATTTTAAAAGAGAATGCAACTAACTTAAAAAAGGTATGTAAGTCTAACTAAATATAATTATTTTTATGCTAAAAAATAATGTCTTCAGTTTCTCGTAAAGGAATACTTAACAAGACATTATAATTATTGCTTTAGATTGTAAAATATACATCAAATCATTTTCTAGTATTTCTCCGTGTAGCGGCTTTATTTTTAGTGTTAGGTAAATATATTGTGTAAAGTGTTTTTATTAAAATTTTAATGTAGAATATTTTTCTTAACAATGTTTTCTGTAACAGTAATTATTTAGCTGAAAAACTTGTAAAGTTTTAAATTATAAATAAAACTTTTTTATATCTTTATATGTACCGCCTTTATTTTTAGCTTTAGGTAAAAAGCTGTATTAAACTTTTTTCATCAGACATCGTTAAATGTATTTTTTTTACAACAAAACGTATGCCGCCTCTGTAAAGTTGCAAACTGAAATGAAAACGTACCAAATGCACCATAATAAATTCTATGATCAAAATATTTAAACCAGTAAAACACTCTGCGAAAACAGGTAAACTACAAAATTTTTACCTGCTTGCGACACGGGTTCCCATTGTCTGATTTATCTGAAACTTTCACATATATTATTCCTAGTATGACAGAACATTTTCGTGTGGTGGGCTGTAAGAAATTCCAGAAGAAAGAGTTCATCCCAATGTTCATATTGTTCATCCATTTTTCTTTCAATTGACTTTAAATTACATATTTTTGTGCAACTAAACTAAATAAATTGTTTTATCAGTAATTTAATCAGAACATTCCAGAATAATCTATTGTGACACAATTTTTACTGTCAATTATGCTTGTTGGTAAAATCGTTGTTATCATTTAATTATCAGCAAAACATTGTCGCTTAATATATAATACACACCATGTAGCATACAGTTAATACTAGATATACAAATAATGCTTGAAAAAATGATTTATTAAAGGAGAATCAACCTTATTTTTCTACAAAATAATCGTGGGAGGTAAGCAATATTATATGTATCTTTTACATACAGTATTACTGTATCCCCACATACATATAGGAAACTTCAATCATAAACTAATTACAGCTTTCTGCTTCTTTGTAAACTCGGCAAATAATAAAGCGCAGCTACGCCCATCATATTTTGGTTGAAAGGAATATTTTTCTACTTTATTCATCATGTTCAAAGCGAGATATTTGATTTTGATAAATAAACCAGCTACATATTCACCGAGATTGACTGTTGAGTAAAAACATTTTTTCCTAAGTGGCATGCGATTTTAGATACCAGCCCAGCACCCACATGTAATATTTTAGATACCTTTCGAATGACTGCTAACTTTTTTATAAAATTACCTATAATTCGAGCAGAACATTATTATATTTCATACCACCAATTCAAATAGCACAACCAAAGTCAAACAAATCAATGTAATGCTAAGATAAGGTAAGTCACAAGAACATGAATTGATCGAAGAAAGTTAAACTAGAAATATTTCACAAAATATGCCAAAATAGGTATACAAAATTATTTCACACGTTTATCTTATTTTGCCAACTCTTTTTTACATAAAATTTGAGTTAAAAATTCTCATAAACTTCTAATAGAATGTAGGAAAAGCTTAAAAAGATTATTAACATTATGGAATTATTGGGTGACTGTACTTCTTGTCGACAACTTTCCCACTATCAACTTTGTTAATGCAGTATTTGTAAATTTATTATCAGCAATCCTGCGCGACGTTATTTCAACACACTCAATTTGAGACCAGTGGCGTGCACGTACACACTGAAATAATTTTGAAAGTTTTTTTCATTTTTTGCACTATTTTATTTGTGTTAAGAACTGCCGTATATCCCCTAAATGTTTTTCGGGTAAAATTTAAATCACCCTGCATTTTTATATAATAAAAGGGAAACCCTTGCGAAGATTTTAAGATTTTTCGAGGTATTTTTTTACTTCTGACTTATGTAGGAAGTTGACTAATCAATTATTTTTTAACACTGGAAATGTTAACGTTCATATATGGGGCCAGAGTTACGAGTTTTATCCAAGGCCGCTGATACGAAAGTGTCGAGATCAGATGACGTAATACTGAGATACGCAGCGTTCGAGTGATAACAGCTGGGTAGTCTAAGAGCCACGGATTCTAATAGTTATATATGTTACAAGGATCATAATGACAATCATTATGGAACTAGCCGTGAATATTTTCATAACATGGTGTATACCATAATGATTATTTATGATCCAAATTTCATACAAAATTTTATCTTCTGGCACATTTTGACACTGAAAATGGTGTTTATAATTAAGTCATTTTGACACGTCAGAAGATAAAATATTATTATGTTTCATATATGGTGTTATTGTTGTAGAACTCTCCAAAATCATCCTAAATTGAAGACAGAATCAAAATTCGACTTAGGCAAAAATTTCATTTAAAGACATTTTTAAAAGTCTGCAGGGGCACAGATCTTTAAAAATCCCGAGAAAGCAAAATTTCTTGGATTAATCCTAGACCCAAAGTTAAACTGGTTTCATCATGTTGATTATATAGCGAACAAAATATCCAAAAACATATTTGTCATTAGGAACTTAAAGGTCAGGTATCACTCAAAATAATGTTGACAGCTTACTATTCTCTAATAGTATCGCACATGACTTAAGACTTGATAAACTGGGTGCATGCACCGCAAGCTACCCGAATATTTGGATTGCAAAGAAAAACGGTTAGAATAATCACAAACTTGAGCTATAGAGGTGACGTAAGGCAAAAATTTATAGAATTGGAAATTCTAACATTCCCCTCACTTTACATATTACATTGCTTAGTATATATCTATAAAAACATACACTCTTATAAAAAACGAGAGGAAATTCATAACTACAATACAAGGAATTTAGATAATATTACAATTGATTTTAAGAGATTAAAATCTAGTGACTGTGGTTTTAATTGTTATGGCCCCAGATTTTATAATAAAATTCCCGGTTGGGTAAAAGTCTTACCAGAGGTGAAATATAAGCAGCTGCTGAAACAATTTTTAATAAAGAAAGCCTTCTACAGTATGGATGAATTCTTAAAATTTGACATTAAAGCAAAGTTGACGGAGATCAAATAATTTAACCATATATTTTATTTTATTATATTTATTAGTCTACATGTGATAGGTATAATGCATGTATCATTTTATTATATATTGTTTTTATATATGTGTATATGTGTTAATGTGGTGTATCTATGTATATGCATTTATATGTGTATATGTGCATCTTAAATTATAAATTTTTTAAATTATGTATTATATTTAGTAATATTTACATTACGTACGTACATTTTTGTGTACTTTTATGTAATCCTCTATTTTAAATATCATGTTTGACTTGTGTAAAATAAATTTGTTACTGATACCAATAAATTGATTTGATTTGATTTGATTTGATTTGATTTGATTTGATTTGATTTGATTTGATTTGATCAGTCCATAAAGACCGTTTTAGGTCCTATAAGGCGTTGGCAATGACCAGGTGAAAATTCGAAGAAACATCGAATTTTCACTTAGGAAAATATGTTTTTGGTTCAGGATATGAGAGCAAAAGTATATAATGACAAAGATTTATGAATAATATACTTTTTCAAAGGTACCACAAATTGGACTTTGAAAAATAATATTTTTGAAAGGGCGTCGAAATTTGGCTCAAGAATCGATTTATCGAAAGTACGCCAAAATTTCACTCGCAGACTAATTTTTTAAAACTGCGTCGAAATTTAGCTTTAGAATCGATTTATCAAAAGTACGCCAAAATTTCACCCGCAGATTAATTTTTCAAAACTGCGTTGAAATTTGGCTTGAAAATTGATTTTTCAAAAGTACGCTGAAACAGGTCTTAAAATAGATTTTTCAAAAGTACCACAAAGTCACTTTAAAAAGTACAACGAAAATATACTTTGAAATATTTTTTATTTTTTATTCCTCCACCAAAGACATTGACCTTTGATGTACGGTCATTGAAAGCCCAATTCTAAAGTATGAGCATAAAATTTTAGCGATGCACTGCATCCAAAAGGCAAAATAGAAGATTTTGACAAAGCCGGCGTAGTGCCGATAAGCAAAATTGATAAAAATCAATGCACATGTACAAGGCCGGTTTCTCGCATAGAAAGAGTTTGGATTGACTCAGCGGCTTGCAATTTGGTCGAGCGCGTTGAGTGGTCCAGACAAAGCAATGGTAGGAAAGCCAATAGCAGGGCTTTCCAAAGGACAAAGTTACAGAGGCCTTGTGCATAAAAAACCAAAAATTCAATTTTGCCTAAAAGTCGCTCGAAGGTGGGTTGCTGCCATATCGATAATATTGAACAACTGAGGAGCAAGTAAATCGTGGACTGATCGAACGCTGTTAAACTTATGCAGTTATAAGTCCTCACGAATGTGTTTGAGTACGTGAACCGCCACGATACAAGAACTTTAAAGCTAAGTAGTCTCTAGCGAAACTAAATTCATTTAGTAAAACTTTTTTAAGTTAAAATCAGTCAGCCGTAATTATGAATTACAAATAGTCTCAGACTTCTCTAAAAAGCTCGCATTTTGATTCTGAGAAGGTATGCATGAATCTTTTCTACCTAATCGATCGTTAGCGTAAGCGCTCTCGCTTGTATGATCTGAAAGCCATTACCTTGATTGGGGAAGGCACGATTCTTACCTTGAAAATTTTGTATAACCATTTCTGTTAAATAAACGGATTCTTTGAACTACTGTTTCTTAATTGATCTTGAGGCCTGTTGACGGTCTATAATCCCTGGAACATTCGTATCGAAAACCGGATGTGTCGAGTTAATTCACATTAACACTCGACCTTCTGGTTGCTTTACGGAGGTTCGATAGGGATTTTTTTATGCGTTTTTTGAGAAATCATTGAGGGGTAGAATCCGTTATTGGCAGATCAAAACGTGGATACCGCGTACAAAAATTAATCCCTCCGCAGAGAAATTCTTCGGTTGGGATTTTTTTATGCAAAAATCCAGAAAATTAACAGGTACCTAAACCCCTAACGAGGGAATTCATGTCCAGAGAGAGCGTCATTACCGATCTGTGGTAGTGCAGTCTTGGTCCATTATCCGGCTACCGAAGTGCATCTTATCTCGAACCCGCCTGGGAGGTAGAAGAACGGGGTAATACGCGACTGGCGCCCCCTGAGAAATAAACTGGTGTCGCGTCATTTTGACTCCCGGTAGTGCGTTCTTCTACATTATCACTTCCAATGTCTCCGATAGTTGCAAGGATTTCGAAATCTGTGAATTTTTATCAAAGTAGTTTATCTGCAAGAATTTTGTAATTGTTTTACAGCGAACACTTTACCGAATTATTACTTCCTTAGCACTGTTTTGAAATATGAATTCAGTTATTCTTTCTCTAGAACCAATGCGTTGAATTTTGAAAATGGTAATAGGAAACATTCTGAAACTAGTTTTATTTTAGTTTAATTAAAATAAAGAAATATAATGAAAAATGTACGACATTTGCGACCTTTTAATTTGAACGTGATACTTCATCATTTTTGTGCTGGGGGAAAATTGTCGATTACAAGACAAAACGTAAAAAAACCAATTAACTGTTTCGGTTTTAATTAAACTTTCTTCAACCTGAAACGTCAGCGTAATAACAAAGTTTCTTGTAACTTTTATCAAAAAATTCCTTCAATCGCTTCATACACTACAGATATGATTCGAAGCCTTATATTTAATTCATTATATTACGAAAAGTTGAAAGCAATAATTTTCTATTAGGCAGAATGCTGGCACTGATTAGAGTTGTTCTTGTTGAGATTGATTAGCTGTAAATTGTTAATGGAATGTTTGTCAAGTCTTTCGCCTAATAGGCCACTCCAACATATGACTTGCTGGTGTCAAACGTGTCATACAGCAAAGGGATTCCAACTAGATAATGCATTGTTTACAAAATGTGTGTCAAGTTAAGAAGAAGAAGATATTGTTAATATTAAATACAGCTTTTTGTCGCTAAATTAAATAATGGTTTTTGACAATATAATTCTTTATAAGTTACACCACTTAAGACTTAGTTGAAATCAAATATACCTAAATGATTCGATGATGAATTTAATTTATTTCCTATTCAAGGTAAAAATAAGAGACATCCGATACTTACAAAATTCCAGAGGAAAGAGACCAGCGACTGGACTAGTAGTAGTAGAGTCGCATCAATATTAATCATTAAAAGTAGTATCAGCACTGCAACTTTTCAATCGTAATAATGGATTCAATAATGCGATATTATTTCAAGAAATAACTAGTAAGGATACATACAGGATTCATTTATATGACACGTTTCTGGCTTGTGTTCAATAATGTCGTCTGTAGTTACTGTAGGAAAAAGCATTTGGCTCTACGCAAATTTAAACTCTTTACATTGGATTCATTTTTACAAAAAAGATTTTTAAAACTAATGTTACATCAAAAATTGTCCTACCCGAGCAATCTGGTGTACAGTGACGCTAGGGCTCTTGACATAATTGTATGTTGGATACATGGCTATAAAAGCCAAAAAGCTGCACTTTTTGATTGGAATGTTCCACTTTCTATGGTCATAGTTGATGCCAAAAGGTAACTTTCCAGATAGGGAGCCACTTTAAAATCAGTGCAGAACACTAAAATGGTGGTCATTAAAGATGGCCGCCATTAGCCACACTAAATGTATTTGTATCTCAGCTCCTAATGGTCCGATTTCTATTTTCTTTTTTTGTTTGTTTGAAAGCTCTTGTAAAGAGGACGCTTTTTTGTCCCTATACATTTATCACTACACCTTAAGGGTTCTGCGCAATTTAAAACATATATATATATTTATATATTTTAATTTTCTTTTTGTAATTTGATGATTTGTGAATTATTTATTTATTTGCTCAGTAGATACTGATGTAGTTGTTTTGGCAATATCTTTTTTTCACGTTCTCAAAACTGCGGGACTTCAAGAGTGGATTCTCTTTGGTACTGGGAAGGGTCACGCATTAGTGCCACGATTAAAAGTATGGGTGAACATAAAGCCGTTGCATTGAGAGGATTCCATGCATTCACTGGATCAGATGCAACGTCATCATTTGCAATGAAAGGGAAACAGACTACCTGGAAAGTGTGGAAATCATTTCCTGAAGCTGCTGAAGCCCTCCAAGCTATCTCTACACCACAACAGTCTATTTCTGCGATACCTTTCAAGTTCTGGAGAAGTTTGCTGTTTTGCTTTACTACAAAGACGCATAAGACTTCTCAGTCAATCATGTTAGAAAGCTTCTCTTTGCCTCAAAAAGCCGCAGTCTACAAAGTCTGCCCCCAACAAAAGAGATACTAAGGCAGCATTGTCTTCGTTCAGCATATCAGATTACCAGGCAGGACAATTTGGGGTCGTGCATGCTTAGTGATGGACAACATTCTAGGGCCAGAAGGATGGGGATGAACCATGGTCGATGGGGAGTGGACGCCATTCTGGTGTTCTCTTCCTTCTCTTATGGCAGCCTGCAGAGAATTAGTTCAGTGTAGTTGCTCTGGATGACGTACACGATGCTCATGCTCAAAAGCCAAGGTGCCCTACATGTTACTTTGCACGAACTGCACTTGGGGTCGACAATGCAGCAATAAATACAATAAAAGGTATGCGTTTATTGATTATTTTTAAATTCGTTTCACAATTTCAAGATCATAATATTGCTTTGTTGATCCAATTCCTTAATAAATAATATATAATTATTTAGTTCCAGGGATGAATGGGAAGATAAATACAAAAGATGATTGCAAGTGGTAAAAGCTATATAGAAGCAGTTCATTTACATGAATATTTCTTAGTATTTAGTAGTTTTTTTGGTTGTAATTTTTTTTCACTTGATGTAATAAATGTTTTCAAAATAATTAAAATCACTATTGTTTATGAAAACAAGTCTCTATTGACATTTACGGAACACCATATACATAATCCTTTTTTTGTGGGGAAAATGTGGATATTGAGCACAACTTACTTATCAATGAAATTTGTGAGATAAAAAAAATAGTATGGCTAATAGCGGCCATATTTAATGGCCGCCATTTTGGTGACCTGCACTGATTTTCAAGTGGCTCCCCATCTCAAAAGTTACCTTTTGTTATCAACTATGACCACAGAAAGTGGCACATCCAAATCAAAAACTGCAGCTATCTTTGGTGTACCCGACGTACTATAAGACATATCTCTTGACATATCTATTTTAATAGCGATATAAAAATCTTTCTTTCTAAATCATCATGACTATGGTACTTGAAATAAGCAATAACGTATATCTCCATTTATGACAAAATCTATAGGACAGAGATCTTTTGCATTCTTAGGCCCAAAATTATGCAACGCTGTTCCTGAACTTCTGAAAGAGAGGATCTTTTCTTATTTTAAAACTAAATTGAAAGCTTCTATATTATCTTTACCAAGAGATATAATCCATAACTACATTGACATTACGAATAATTAACTATTAAATAGGAATTCTGAATATAATTATCACTGTATGGTTCTATGGTATGTAAAATTGGTATAGTGAAGTCACTCCAAATGTTCCTATTGCTCTAATTATACATACTGCGCATGTATGGTTTTCATATTATATAATTTTATGTGGTACCTATTTATTAATGTGTTACCTTCTCGATACAACTGTATTTAGCCCATGCGAAAGTTGCAAAAACCCCAAAAGTGCAAGGGTAGCGACAAAATAGGCCGTTTTCGAGGACGGCCAACACGATGGTGATACTCGCGCGGTCCCTACCCCTCTCGAACTACCCTAAACGCAAAAAAACCCCCTTTTCTTCCATTTTTCGTTGTTAGGCATGCGAGGACTTGTTGGATCGGTTTTTTTTTGAGGAAACTCAATATGTCCTGTAAAATTTCGCAACCAGACATCCTAACGACACCCGAGGGTTGAAACCACTTCAATACCGCATCATGCAAAAAACATCCAAACGCGCCGAAAATTGTTTTCTACACGTTTTCAAGGACGGGGAACACGATGCTGATATTATTTAGCTTCCCGCCCCTAACCAACTACCACTAAATGCATAAATATAATAATAATAATAATAATAATAAGCTTTATTATCCATTAGACCATAGATACATAGTATAGGACAAGTCAAGATAAAGTAGAAAATAGTACAACACAAGTAAGTATATAGCATGAGGAAACAATAATTCAAATATTCTGTCATCGTATACATTTTTCCCTAGTAAGAATGTTTGTAGCTTATCAAGTTTTCTTAAGTTTTGAATATCTTTAATTGTGGAGGGCAATTTATTATAACATTTAATGCCTAAATAATTAGGATTTTTTTTCAAATAGGGCACTATTGTGAGAGGGTATGGTTATTTCAGTATTATTTCTTGTATTGTAATTATGAAAATCTAGATTTTTAACAAAATTGTTTTCATTTGATTTTACGTATAATACTAGTTCCCTTTTTCCCCATTTTTCGTTATTAGGCATGTGAGGAATTGTTGGATCGGTTTTTTTTTGAGCAAGCTCAATATGTCCTGTGAATTTTAGCAACCACGCATTCTAACGACCCCTAGGTGGTTGAAACCACCCCTTCCCTCAATCCTGAAGTGTTTCTCAAAGATAAGGTTTTAAATAAGGTATTCTTAATTTTCAAGGGTGAAGAACATTAAGTAGTACCAGTTTCTCTCTTAGTCCTCAAAAACTACCCTGGCATGCCTAAAATCATCGATTTTTCTTATAGTGAGATCATAAGTGCTCATTGGATCAGGTTTTCTAGGGAGAGATTTTTTTATTGTAGCTTAAGAGGAGTTTGATAGGAGGGGTTATGCGCATGTATATATAGGGGTAGTTGGGAAGCTAAATAATATCAACATCATGTTCCCCGCCCCTGAAAACGTGTAGAAAACAATTTTCGGCACGTTTGAATGTTTTTTTTGCATGTTCCGGTATTGAGGGAGGGGGTGGTTTCAACCCCCGAGGGTCCTCAGGATGTCTGGTTGCGAAATTTTACAGGACATATTGAGTTTCCTCAAAAAAAAAACGGATCCAACAAGTCCTCGCATGCCTAACAACGAAAAATGGAAGAAAAGGAGTGGTTTATGTATTTAGGGGTAGTTGGTTAGGGGCTGGGAAGCTAAATAATATCAGCATCGTGTTCCCCGCCCTTGAATACGTGTAGAAAGTAATTTTCAGCACGTTTGGATATTTTTTGCATGTTTCGGTATTGAAGGAGGGGGTGGTTTCAACCCCCGAGGGTCGTTTGAATGTCTGGTTGCAAAATTTTACAGGACATATTGAGTTTGTTAAAAAAAAGAAACCGATCCAACAAGTCCTCGCATGCCTAACAACGAAAAATGAAAAAATGGGATAGTTTTTTGCGTTTAGGGGTAGTTTGAGAGGGGTAAGGACCGCGCGTATCACCATCGTGTTGGCCGTCCTCGAAAACGGCTACCCTTGCACTTTTGGGGTCTTAGACTGTTTTTGCAAGTTTCGTATGGACTAATTTTTTTTTTTTTTTTAACTGTTTAACGTCGGCCTATTTCCGCTACCAGGGCCTATCACCGACGCCAGGAGACGAGCTACCCCCAACCTGGAAATTTTGCCGAACCTCTTCCCTTAAGAAGAGTAGGGATCTTTTACTTGCCTAACATTTAATAGACAAGGGACCGCCTGCTTTACATCCCCTCCGAAGGATGGTATATCCACTACGTAATCCTCGTCTGAAATTACGTAACTTCCGAGTATACACTGATATACAAGCCTCTAGAAGGTGGGACGAGAACGCTGTATTTCCCAAGATGGGAGCCCATCCAAGTACTAACCGCGCTCGACGTTGCTTCAACGGAATATCGACTGATATTCACATTGAAGTCGCCTCTACGCTCGCCCCGTATGGACTAATTACTATATACTTATTGAGTAACTTTATTTATTTACTTTTTTTTTACTATTTGCAGTGTACATTTGATACTTATAATTATAATTATTATTATTATTATATTATTCATTTAAAACTGTAATATGTATATAAAATGAAGGTAATTCAGAGAATACCTATATAGAATCGTCTAGATATAACTTGGAATGACGTATTTCGGTTCTGTGATTTCACAGTTTTAGAAAAGGACAATTATATATTAGACTTTGCATAGGATAAGTATCAAGTAACAGGGTAGAGGACAGGAAGGATCACAAAACCCGTATTAAATAGAGAAATAGAAGAGAGGAATTCTGACGTCCTCAGTTTTTATTTATCTACTGGGCAGTTCATAGGTTACCTATTTGACTAAAACGCATTACTATTATTTTATCGTACCGGATACCTTCGTCTTCATCGGAAGTATAAATCAACTTCGTGGTTGGGTCAAATCGAAAATACAGTTCAGTCGAGAAAAATATTCTTATTAACTTGTAAGGTTTTTTTTACCTTACAAGATAATAAAAATATTTTTCTCGACTGAACTGTATTTTTGATTTGACCCAATCACGCAGTTATAAAAGTCTTACCAACTTTTGTAAAAACGGTGTGAAATTATTACGTCTGGGAGAATTGAACTAATATACGATTTTATAATGACAATCACAAATTACACGATTTGCTCCCACTTTACACGATTGTCCCATAGCCGTTGCCTCTCCAACGTATGAGGTCTCTTCAGTGATTTTTTTCAGTACGCATCGCTTTCTTCACAAGGCGATCGTTATGAAGTCTGCGGACGATATAATATCAGACATTGAGCCTTGATTTCTAGAATGCCCTTGCCATTTTGTCAGAGATTTTTCATCTGAAAACCGATTCTGACTTATATTATGATCGGGTAGCAACAGGATTCCAAAAACTTTCTGAGGATATTCCACTCAAACTAGCCCTTCCTATCATTCAAATGTGCTTTATAGAACACTTTGGCACTTAATTTGAATGTGTATATTTCAATCGTTTCGTGTTTTTGACGTTCATGCCCACGTCTCTTCCTTGTGAACTCCCTGGTTTCTTTAAGGGAGTTTGCATATTTTTCCCTGTTTTGTTGGTCTCATATTATACAATAACACAGCCCACAAAAAAAAAGTGGTATGTCCGGCGGACCAGACCAGTATATCCGTACGTCTTTGGACCCGCCGAAACCGAATCAGAAGTCAGAATTGTCAGATTGGATCGTTTTTCACCCCCAATCCCAAAAAACACCCCCAAAACAAAAACAAAGTGGTCTGTCCGGCGAATGATACCAGTGTATCCTTATGTATTTTGACCTGCTAAATCCGGATTTGAAGTTAGAATCGACAGATTAGCTCGTTTTTCACCCCTAACCCCAGAAAACACACCCCCCAAAAAAATGGTCTGTCCGGCGGAACAGACCAGTGCATTCTCATGTATTTGGACCTGCTTAAAACCGAATCCTTTGTTTGGGGGTGTTTTTTTGGGGTTAGGTGTGTAATACCAGCAAATCTGACAATTCTGACTTCGAGTTCGGATTCATCAGGTCGAATGACATAAGGATCCACTGGTACAGTCCAACGGACAGACCATTTTCTTTTCGTTTTGGGGTTGTTTTTTGGGGTTAGGAGTGAAAACGAGCAAATCTGACAGTTCTGACTTCGGATTCGGTTTTAGCGGATATAAATACATAAGGATACACTGGTATGGTCCGCCAGACAGATCATTTTTTTGGGGGGTGTGGTTTTCGGATTTAGGAGTGAAAAACGAGCCAATCTGACAATTCTGGCTTCGGATTCAGTTTTAGCGGATCCCGATACATACGAATACACTGGTCTGGTCGGTCGGACAGACCACTTTTTTTTTATGGGGCTGTGCCAATCAATGTTGTTCCTTGTCATTTTCGTAATGGGCTCATTTAGCAATTTTTTTTGTTACGTTTTCCAAAAGATCTCTTAATTTTAGAGCGAAATGCAAAAAGCCAGAATATTCTATAGGCTTTAAAATTAATCAACGACGATGCGTGACGTCACTCAATCCTAGTTGCATTTTCATTTCTCGCTTTTCGGCACTTATATGCTGCATACCATTATGTTAAAATACTCCAATAGTCTCTAAATCACCATAATCAAGTACATCTCTGGCAGATTAGACAAATCGCCGGGTTCTAACCACGTAAACGCAACTTCGAGACAGACTTTCAGATTCAATGACGTCAGCATTTGAGCACGACGGTTCATGTTTAAAGCATTATATTTCTGTAACTACTTATCGGATCGACTTCCTTCCAGTGTTATAATTATTCGACGATTACTTCGCATAAACGTACTAAAAAGTGAAATATGAAATTTGACTAAATGACCTCATTACTTTTAGCATTCTTCTCCGAACCATTAATAGTTATTTTCCTCCTATTTCTTCTGCTTGCTTCTGTCATTGCTTCCTACATTATTGCCCAGAGCTCTTCAATGTTGTTACTCTCACCTTTCTCATGTAATATAGCTTACTAATTATACTTTCATCTTTTGTATTCAATATTTTAGTAACCTTAACATAGTACAAAATATATTTAATTCCTTTAATATGAAGTTACTGGGAAGCAAAAACCTCACGATGACAAGTAAATAATAAATATTTTTTTATTAGTATTTGTCTAACGTTAGTTGTTTAGTAGTACATGTTGACCACCTACCAAACAGACATAACGGACATCCTTTTGTATAAATATTAATGTATATTATTAAAATAGTTTTTAGAAACACGCCAGCCTTTTGCTAAGACTTTATAACTTTACTTGAAAATGTTTTGTTTTCCAACTAACAAAAATCATCGAACAGCAGAAGTATATTATGGAATAAGTGTAAAGAACGCTTGGTATTGCTGTTTCACAATTTTTATCCAGATTTCTCTGACACATATTATCGAATTACACAACATACATTTCAGCAGAGTTAAAAAAATATTTCATAAAGACAAATAGTTTTGTTAATGTTGCGTACGATAGCTCAAAATGTGGCTAGACTGTATTTATATAACGTAAAATAATAATATAAGTTTTAAAGTAATCAATTAATAGCCTAAAATAACTGAGCAAAAGGCAAAAGGAGGCACTAAGCCATTTAGCTCTGGTGCATGAGGTTCCTGGGCTTTGTGGAGGGTTGCTTCCTGCTTCCTTCCTTTTAGTCCCAATATGTTCCAGTATGTTGAGATGCCAATAATCGATAACACACCCGCAAAAATACATATTGTATCTTGAAAAATGTAGCAAATAATATAAAAGTATTACGATGAGAAAAGTAATCATAAATAATAAAATGTTGCGTGGTTAAAACGTTAAAAATGTAGGCAGCACAATGACTCCTTTTAGTAGGAATTTATTTTAACAAAAAAATGGCACAAAATATGCTATCTAGTGCCAAATAATTTAACTAATAAATTCTAATTTACAAATTACAGTACAAGCAACCAGCAATACGTGACAGTTAAGTTTCTTATGCTTTCCTGCGTATATTGTACATTCCGTGCCATGATAAACATTCTTTTACTCTCTTATATCCTGAAATATTTTTATATCTTTACGTTTACTTAGTTAATAATCCCTTTATTATCTCAAATAGCAAAGAAAGTAAGGCAATTGTGGCAATAAGACAAAGAAATAAGAGATATCTGAAGAAGATACAGCATGTCGTCTTTAAAAGCCTTTCAACCTGCTCACGGTAGGTTTGATATTCACTTTTGCAAATGTGGCAAATTTTTTAAAACAAAAATAATATATTATGTCTTAAATCAGTGTAATAATTTAGAGTATTCCAAATATACAAAATTTTTTAGAGCATGGTGTTCACGATAGACACAAAAAATTTTACTCAGACGCAAAATTCATTAATGTCTAGCTTTGTCTAGTCAGACCATATCTCGTAATGCATGTGTTCCAAGAAAGTATTTTGTCGTCCCATTTTGTCCCTTTTACGCAGATTGGAGTATACTGTTCTTTTGTTTCATTCAATCACACTCTATTCCACCTAACTTCTTATAAATTAGAACCCTACACTTGTCTCCAAGCAATTCAGCAGAGGAGGTCAATCCACCATACTGTCAGAAATATAATGAAATTGAAAGAGTTACAGACACTAGAGAACACACATAAAAGGCCAAGCGTAAAATCGTTGGTAAAACCAAAAGTAAAACACTTCGCAAATTGTTTTTTCCATTATGTGCTATGCGTATAATATTAGTTCCTTGGTCAAATAATTATTGGTTTTTTAATTTATTGTTTATTTAAATTTTAGGTTAATTTTTCATTATAAACAATTTACCAACAGTGAACCTCAATCTCTAGTAGTGACACACTAGAGATTGAGGTTATTGAAAAATTGTATAATAATAAGAATGATGAAATTCGTTCAACAATTATTATTAATATTAATAAAACTGTAAATTATTATGTAAAACAAATTTTAACATGAATGAATGATCTACTGCTACCTACATTAAATCATTATACGATTACAGTAGCAACTTAGAAGTTGTCATCAATACCGCGTTTCGATATCAAAGCGGGTATAAGTTTACGTTCAACGCTAACTTTCTCTGCGTTATTTTATCCGCGGAGGCGATCAACATTTTCGCATGTGACTTTCTCGAAAACTGCTGATCCCAGAAAAAAATTCAAATAAAAAAACTGTTTACCCCCCTTTATTTCAATTTCCTTTCAATATACTTGGTATCTATAAAGACAAAAAGTTTCTCTTTTGCTGTACCTACCCCAGCAAACTTTTACATTTTATCAAGTTTTCGAAGAAAAAACGTTCTACACTTGTTAAAATTTGAGTTTCATACTAACAATTGAAGTTTACCTAACACAAAATCATTCTGGATTTTCAAGGAGTTACTTCGGTGACTTAAGAAGCGGTTAAGAAAACATTTTTTTTTTTTTAAGTATTTAGTCCAATCAATGAATGCCCAAAAGGGGATTGTAGAGAACATTTTTAGTGGAGAATTTTCTCTTCAGGGATGTGTTGGGGGTAGTCAGGAGGTAAACATACTAAAAGTCCCCGCCCCTAGCCCCGCCGCTTCAGGGGGGGAGGGGGGTGGAAAGGTTCCTTTTTTCGATTCCTCGCTTATAACTCGGAAACGATGCGTCGTATGGGAAAAGGTAATCTATGCAAAATTAAACGTAATTAAATTTTCTACAAGAATGTTTATATTCATTTTCTTCCTATGTGTTATAGTTTACGAGATGTTCGCCAGCGAAAATCGATATTTAATAATAAAAAAAATCAATTATGTACCTTGTATATTTTTATCAAAGCGGTTTACCGTGGTCAGTTAATAAATCACAGTCACAAAACAATCTTTATTTTACAACACTGGACGTATTTACTAACGTGATATTTTCTCGAAATCTATACATTTCCTTAAATATACAGTGTGACTCATTTAAAATGAGGATACCCTTATAACTTTTTTATTTTGTTTCCGATTTGAATCAAATTTCACTCAAGTATAGAACAAATTAGGATCTACTTATGACCAAAAAATCATTCACCTGCTATAAAGGCAAAGCCACCTGCGGTACCAAGATATGCTGAAAAAAATAAAACATTTTGAATGTTAGAAATTCTAAAAAATGCATCCAATCGGCACCACAAACGTACATACACCAAAATATGATTTGATTATTGATGAGGGATATCTCATACATAAGCTCATCTGGCAAAGGGGGTCCTCAGTTTCCGCAATTTGTGGTGGCTACGTAAAATTCATCGTTCGTAAGATTAAAAATCAATATGCTTTTTAATCTTTTTCCTCATATTTTGGTACCGCAGGTAGCTTTGTCTTTATAGCAGGTGAATGATTTTCTGGTCATAAGTAGATCCTAATTTGTTCTATACTTGAGTAAAATTTGATTCAAATCGGAAACAAAATGAAAAAGTTATAAAGGTATCTTCATTTTAAGTGAGTCACACTGTATATTTAAGGAAATGTGTAGATTTCGAGAAAATATATTAATACGTCGAGTGTTGTAAAATAAAGATTGTTTTGTGACTGTGATTTATTAGCAGACCACGGTACACCGCTTTGATAGAAATATTCAAGGTACATAATTGATTTTTTTTTAATTAATTATCGATTTTCGCTGGCGAACATCTCGTAAACTATAACACATAGGAAGAAAATGAATATAAACATTCTTGTGGAAAATTTAATTACGTTTAATTTGGCATAGATTACCTTTTCCCATACGAACCATCGTTTCCGAGTTATAAGCGAAGAATCGAAAAAAGGAACATTTCCACCCCCCTCCCCCCTGAAGCGGCGGTGCTAGGGGCGGGGACTTTTAGTATGTTGACCTCCTGACTACCCCCAACGCATTCCTGAAGAGAAAAATTCTCCCCTCCAAAATGTTCTCTACAACTCTTTCATTGACTGGACTAATTGTTGCAGTTTAGGTTATGCGTTCTCCAAACGCATTTTTTGCTGTTACATAGTCTTTTACATCTGCATCTTATTGCAGAGCTGATAGCTGATATGAGCTGGTCTAGGTAGAAAACTCATCATTTTGTTTGCATTCAAACTCATCTAATTTTAGGTTTTCAGACGTACTCATTCAAGTTTATACTTAATAGTAAACTGTAATTGGTACTTTGCTGCTGTAGGAGGGAAGAATAGTTTGTACAACAATATATCTAGAACCAAAGTTGTTTTAGAAAAATATCAAAAAGAAGAAGAATTTTATTATTGCGTTTATATCAGAATAATTACACAGGTCTACAAAAAAGAAAACGGTGTTGTCCTAAGGTTCCCATTCTGAAGTATTTTGACGCGCTGAAACCAATTTCGGACAATTTTTTTTCTACCGTCAAAATACTTCAAATCAGAATTCTAGGACTTTTTTTGCCCTTTTTAGGAGACAAAAAGGGGTGGAAAACAAGAGCTGATAAGCCAGAAACATTTTTTTGTCCAAAATTCGCTTCAGCTTGACGCGCTGAACATTCCAGAAAAGTTGGATGGATATTTTTGAACATAACTTTTAAATTTTAATGTAAAATATTTATTCCAAAAAAACTTCGATGGAATGAGCATAATCAAAACAGTATGGTATACTGACTTATCAAAAATTCTAAGGAGTGTGTGAGCAGGAGCTGTGAGGGACATTAGTGTGAAGATATTGACCAGTATTTCAAACAGAAGTCAGAGCCATAGAAGTCCGCGCTCAAGAATAATACGAAAATCAAAGAAGAATTCGCACCATCATTGACAGCGAAGCAGCTCTCTATTCTCCAAAGCAGTGGTTTACTTTCTAACGCCCTAAGGAATTACTTGGAATCCCTGGCTGAATTGACTGAATACCAAAGGCGTACCAACGGAATGCACCCGGCAACATAATATAAATAATAAAATACTACTCAGAGAATGTGCGGGGACGGTTTTGATGAACCGAACTGGCTTGTGGGATATCATATAGTACCACAATAATAGTAATTACTAAGACATTTACACTGGACTTCGCTACACTAAGTTGAACAAAATACTGAGATGTGCAGTGAGAATCACCGTACACTAAATAAACATCTACACACCGTAGGAGACAGCAAAACTCCCATCGATCGTACACCAGGGACCGAAACCTAAATTTATTTCGGTTTGGTTTCGGTTACGGTTAACTGACGTACACCATTTTTGGTTTTCGGTTACGGTTTCGGTTTTTAGAGCAGCCTTAATTTGGTTTTCAGTTTCGGTTTCGGTTTTTCAAGCAGCGTCAATTCGGTTTTCGATTAGGGTTTCGGTTAAAATTAAATTGATGCTTGCATGGACCGAAAATGAAATTTTTTTCGGCTCGGTTTCGGCTTTGGTTACCTAACGTACACCTTTTTCGGTTTTCGGTTACGGTTTCGGTTTTCCAGAATCTCTCATTTCGGTTTTCGGGTTCGGTTTCGGTTTCAGTTAGAAAAAAATCGTAATTACGGTGCGGTTTTCGGTTAGGGTTTCGGTTAAAATTAAATTAATGCTTGCAGGGACCAAAAATGAAATTTTCGGCTCGGTTTCGGCTTTGGTTACCTAATGTACACCATTTTCGGTTTTCGGTTACGGTTTCGTTTTTCAGACCAGCGTTAAAGTGGTTTTCGGTTTCGGTTTTCAAAGAAGCGTCAATCCGTTTTTCGGTTTCGGTTAGAAAAAAATCATAATTACAGTGCGGTTTTCGGTTACGGTTTCGGTTTTCCAGAATCTCTCATTTCGTTTTTTGGTTTCGGTTTCAGTTATAAAAAAATCGTAATTGCGGTGCGGTTTTCGGTTACGGTTTCGGTTCGGTTACGGTCCCTGTTGTACACTCATTTTGTTGAGAGGAAATAATGAGAGTACAACAAACATAAGCCTCAATACCGCAGCCCGGTAGAACGAAATTTCTACCCATACATTTTTTGACAAATGTGGTAAAATATAAATAATATAAAGTATTTATTTGCAATGCATTGCCGTGGAAGGTATTTTGTATATTTTGTCATGTCATATCACACGTGACACCAAAACTACAACTTCTCGTAAATTGGGGAGGTTTTTAGTCAAACTATTATAAACTATGATTTGTTAGCGTATGTATATAAAAACTTTTGCAATTACTAATTAACTGTGGTTTGCATTTATTAGTAATATCAGCAATAATCTATTGAAGCCCGTCAGCTTTGTTTCCCGTTAACAATATAATTATATATATTTGACGTATTGTTTGTACTATTACGCTTTAAAACTGATATCAAACTGTGACTTCACTAATTAACAAATATTTTATCAAAATATTCAGATTAGTGGTTAGAGTGGAATTTGCCAAAAAATCAATTCATCATATTTATATTTGTACAATAGATATTTCCACTAAATCATGCAATAATGTTACTTGCTTAACTGACAGTAGTTTTTGCTGGTGACATTTTGTCACCAGCATGTTTATAAAGTGGTTCTATGATGCCAATTTTTAGACATTTTGAAAACATGTCAGTTTTAAAACACATGTTAATGGTATATATTAGAGGCTCTACTATTTCACTACTAACTATTTGAAGAGTTTCCGAAGTTATTAAATTATGTCCAGGTGATTTACCTATTTTTACTTCGTTAATATATTGTTCTATTTAATTTTCTATAGCATCTTTTAGGTAAATTAAATTTTTTATGGAGAATTTATCTGCAGGACTCTTTATTTTTTTTGCTAGATTTTCCCCTACAAAATAGTTACTAAGTCTGTTTGCTGTTTGTATTTTTTCAGTAATAGTTTTTCTGTTTTCTAATCTGATTTCATTTATATCTATTTCTTTGTTTTTATTATTATTATTATTATTATTTACTCTGGTCCATCATTGTTTTGTTGAGTTTTTGTTTTTTTCCATTTGTTTTCTATAGAATTTTGTTTTTGTCTTTTTTTTACGGTATTTAATTTATTCCTGTAAATTTTGAATTTTGTTTGTATAACTTTATTATGTGGATTATTTATGTGTCTGGTACAGCTCATCTTTGGTTTTTATCGATTTAATTAGTCCGTCAGTAATCCAGTCTTTTCTTTTATAACTGCTTCGTTAAATTTTAATTAGTTTGGTATTTCTTTCAATGTATATTTTTAGTATATTTATAAGTGGTTCTAGTATAAACAGAAATCCATTCTTCTCTTTGTAAATCTAGTTTTAGTTTTTCGTAATTATAACATATTTTCTAGAGAATTTTATAAACTACATTTTTTATATAAACATAATTCCGATATCGCTAATGGTTAGCAAAATATAAGCGAAAACTTAAACGGACGACCATTTCTCCAAGATGGCGGCTCGATCGCAATTCGCAACCGATTGAGTTTAGGACTTTTAGTATGTTTAATAGAACACCTTAATGGATATCTTTGCCAAGTTTCAAAATTTTATCGGTTAGTTCCTTTAATATTCCCTATTTGACTAGAGTAAAAGGGCATTTTTCTAGTTTGAGAAAATTATTCCGGAACCGAAAACCTAAATAAATAGGTATACTTTATTATTATCCACCATCTCAAAAGCGATGTTAATATGTAATATGCCCCGATGTCTAATTAAATTATAGTGTTATGTACCATTTGGGCCCAGAATCATTAAAATGCCCCCAAAGAGTACAAATTACTGAAAAATGAATTCAACGAAAATTTGAAAAAAATTACCTTCTTCAAGTATTGGTCCTCTTGGAAGTAAAAAATTGTTATCATAAAATTTAAATTCTTTCATAGATTATTTGAGTCTAAAATCACAAAAATGTAGTTGAAATTACAGAATTTTTTATGGACGCTGTATACAAATGTAGTAAGAATTTTTAATAAATAATGCTTCAATAACCACTAGAATATTTTTAAATATTTGCCATTGGCTGTAATCCGATATGAAAACAGCCCCGACAATTCAAAGCTCTTCTTGTTATGCAAGGCATCATTTTATTATTTTACTTAGTATTCACGCCATGCTCAGATTTTGTTATTAGAGGGTTGTCGAACTCGAACATAGGAAACAGTAGTAGAAGATGTGTCTAGCCTTCTGCTTTATTACTCTACCACACAGGCAATGATCATCAACTTTTCGTAAACCAAAACAATGAGATTTGTATAAAAATAGCAGTAAATATTTATATATAAATAAGAAATATAATTGTTTTCGAGTTTATATTATATATACTATTTTTTTTGTTATAACATGATATGGCATTAGTATAAATTCATGAAATATACATTTTCCAAAATTGTCTTTACATACAAGGTGACCCATAATTGAATGCCATTATTTGGAGGACTGATAAAACACAAAGAAATCAGTCTAATTTTGTTTATGAACACTTACCTTAAATTGGTCCATAAGAGAGTATAAGTGATTTGCTAATGTATCCGAAAGGTCTTAAGTATAAAGTTTAAGTTTGGAAAATAATGTTAATATTTCTCTGTTTCTTATTGGAATGCTCTACCAAATGTATTTTCTTCTAAACAATGTGGTGCAGAGCATCCCATAAGAAACAGAGAAAAAAATAAGAAAATGCCACAACCAACATTTAGACAATATTTAATGTTAATATTTTGACAAATATTTATTTAAATATTTTGGTTTGTAGGTTTGGATGAAAGATTAAAATAACGATATTCAAACATTATAATACTTTAAATTTATTTCTCAATATAGGACGAAGGCGTCAACATTTTTATTTCTTATAAAATTCTTCAATTTCAAATGAGTACTATACATTGCCACAGTAGAAACTCCAAGAAAGATTGGTGATAAATAATTTAAAAAATATATTAAAATATAGTTTTATTACAATGTTCATCGGTTCATTTCCACATTTTCTTAGTAGATAACATTTAAAATGGTCAAGAAAGTTACAGAACTCAAACTACTTTGGTTTTAAACTATTATTTATTTATTTTATTTATTTATTCATTTATTCTCAAACAGGTTACAAGAACCTTATTACATGAGAAATATTCGAGTTTATGAACATAATATATTACAGACAAGTAGTTACTTAATCTAATAAATTATTCCTATCACTACTTACGAAAATGATAATAATCAATTTGGCTAATAACAAAATATTTAACATTAAATCTAACATACTAGCTGAGGGGGAGGGAGAACGAAATCGGAAATTTTATTCCAAACTCATAAAATATTCTTTTAGTATTTTAAAAAATGTATTGGGAGGTAGTCTCATTGTTAGTTCGGTTAACATTAAAATATTATTTGTATTCTTCAGCATTGTGATAAGAGGTGTACATACATTTGCGGTGGTCATGGGTATATCATAAAAATGCTACATTCCTGGTTGTTCTGTTAGATACTTTTACCTTGAGATTTCTTTCAATTTTTGAACAATTTAATATATTATTAAAAATGTTATAACAAGTAAAAACCATATACATAACTCTCCTATTTTCTAAACTAACGATATTAAATTCTCTTCGCAAGTAAGTTGTTCTAATAATATTATAATCCGGATAACGGTTGTATTTTTTTAAATATAAATATCTTAGAAATTTATTTTGTACCTTTTCTACAGCATATCTGTCAACTACATATAAAGGATGCCATACTACAGACGCATATTCCAATTTTGGTCTTACTAGTGTATTATATAACATTATTAATGATTTGGTGTATTTAAAATGTCGTGTCTGTCTCATAATAAAACCTAAACTGCGTAACGAGTGTGAGATTACATTTTGAATATGACACTTATATGAAATTTTAGAGTCATACTCTACACCTAAGTCTTTAACTTTATCAACTCTTGTTATTATTTCATTACCCATTACGTAATTATGTCTGATTTTCATTCGTTTTCGCGTACAACTCATTACTGCACATTTAGATATATTAAATTGTAGTTTATTATGAACACTCCATTCGTACACGCTGTCAATATCTTGTTGTAAAAATACGCTATCCTCATCGTTATTTATTTTGTAATAGAATTTCATATCATCGGCGTAAAGTAAACATTCTTATTTTTTAATGACAGTTGGGAGATCATTTATAAAAAGAAGAAATAACAAGAGTCCTAAGTTTGATCCCTGAGGTACGCCAGAGTTTGCATTTAATTTAATAGAAGTTTTGCCATCATATTTGACCTTAAATTTCCTATCTTGTAGGTACGATGCAAAAAATTTTAATGCGTTTGAGCTGAAACCAAATCTATGCAACTTTCTCAAGATGACGTCATGGTCTACTTTATCGAAAGCTTTTGTAAAATCGGTGTAAATAACATCGATCTGTCATTTTTCTTCCATAATTTGAAACACATCGTTAGAGAAAGTCAATAGATTGGTTAAGGTTGATTTTTTTGGCACAAATCCATGTTGTACATCGGAAATTTTACATTGAACATGACTCCACACTCTTGCATATATGATTTGTTCAAATATTTTGGCCAGTGTACACAGTACAGCTATTGGTCTATAATTTTTAATATGAGAGATGTTTCCAAACTTATGGATAGGAGTTACCAATGCTTACCTCCATAAGTCTGGAAATGTTATATATATATCTATATCTATATATATCTTATATATTATTATCTTAAACATACTGTAATAAATATATCTCTTCAGAATCCATTTCACTCAGTTTACTTACTTTGATGTCTATACTTACTTTTCTATTTCTTCATGTTTAAATTTTGAATTTAAATCTTTCTGAATAATGTACCCGATTCATTAATTGCCATCTCTATCCGTAATCTCTGACTTTACAGTCTCACACTTTTAATTCACTGAGAGAAGCTTTTCGAAAGTGACCTTGCTGTGGCAGAAAATGACTGGCAACAGGACTACGTACGCGAATACTAAAAATAAAGGTGTAGACAGCAATATATAATTACAGATGTTTTACGTTCTTCAATCCGGATTTCAATATTAATAGCATTGTCGTGGCAAATACTTTTTGAGTAATCAGGCTTTGATAAATGGTGTGGTACTAGAAAGGAGATAAAGAATTTGTTACAACATATCCAGAAGGTAAGAGAATATTATGTGATTACGTACCTTTGTTTAGTGGACACTTACCTGCTTGATTTACTTATTTACCCCCATTTACATCAATTTACCCCCCAACCCTTCAACGGAATAAGATAAAAATATAATGTAGTTTCAGATCTCGTTAAAATATATACGTGTACCAAATTTTAAGTCAATACCTGAAACAGTTCCAGAGTAATTGTGCGCATAGAAAAGTTACAGACGGACAGACAGATATATTTTTTTTTTTGCTCAAACTTAAAATCTCGACATTTCATGACATTCTAAGCCTATTTAAACAATAAACATTTTTTAAACAAAATTTTTGTCGTCACTATATTTCCACTGGATGTGGAAGTAAAAATGTACATCCAACTTATTTGTGCTTTGAACCTGCGACCCTTGGATTTCGAATCAAAAGTGCACTCACTTACACTCACTTACACACACCATCACTATTCATCTACCAGGTATCGTACCTCGAAGTTTTTGACGTGCTGAATACGATGCCGTAGTCCGTTTTGCGACATCACGTCAGGATTTTGAGAAAACTAAAAATACCTTTTTCGTTCATGCACAAATTAATTCACTCAATATTTTGGGCTGAATTTTGTTACTCGATGGTTTTTGGGGTCGCTGATCACGAACCTGAAGCCAGAATTTAATAATTTCTAAATCCAAGATGGCGGATTCAATATGGCAGATGCTAAAATCCAGAACATCCTGACATGATGGCGCAAAACGGACTACGGCATCGTGGTACGGTAATGGAATCCCATTGGTCGGACATTTTTTTTTTTGTAAACCTGTGTAATGTGCCGATTAAATGAAATATACCCTGGTTTTCGAATATGCGAAGAGTAAAATAATAATTTGACCAATGATAATTTATACGCATAACATTTATTGGATAAAACACACTTGCAGGGTGCGCACTTTTGGTTTCATCAACGATTTTTATTTTATATACACCATTTTTTGTTATTATAACTACTATAGAATTGAAAATAACTAGTTAATAAGTTTAATGATAAGCTGCCAGATTTTCTAGCGGTTATTATTGCTACAACGGGAGAAATTGCAGTTTTCCACAGAACCGTGACATTTCGGTGATGTGATTTATTATTTTTGCTGAAAGACAATTCGTATCTCACCCTCTCGCTCGATGATGGTTTCTGTAATGTCAGGTATATCTCCTTTATCCGGGGTTACAGATCTAAATCTGTAACCCCGTGTTAGGATTTATGCGTAACTGCGTAATTCGCGTTTCATGTTTGTTGTCTCAGTGTTTTACCACGTGGTTATAAACCGACATTCGGATATTTTTATTTAAACTTTAATGAGAAACTCTAGTCAGAGATTATATATTACATACAAAGTGACCTGGTCAGTTCGATCATTAATAAATCGTGAAAGAAAACTGGAAAAAGTTGAGCGATTTATTTTTGAATAACGAACTTAAACCAAAACACCTTGAGAAGTTGATGACCTTTCGCAACAATTTTATATTAATTAATTATCTAATAATGATGTGTTGAGAAACTCATGTTGCAAATCTGAGAAAACTAAATAAAATGAATTAAAAGAAATCTAGTCGCATGTTTTTATGTTTAAAAAAAAAAAAGAAAAAAGCCGGCGCGGTAGCTCAATCGGTTAAGGCGTATTGAGTGGCGAATATGCTGATCGACTGCCTACCGCGCTCTGGGTTCGACCCCCAGCCCCGGTACTGACAACACCGGTGGGTGTGGATGTATGTCCAAATGTGTAACCCCCTTCCCCACAGCCTTGGCTATGGATCTGGGGGGTTGTCTACTACCTGTGGTGTGTTTATGTTATGTTTATATTTATTAGAACGGCATTGCTTAAGTGTTATTTTATCTACAATTTTTTTTTGTGGAATAAATCATTTCCAAGATATAATCTTGAATACTCGAGTTAGTGCAATGGAAATAGCAATTTAATGTGGAAAAAAATTGCTTCACTTTGAAACTTGGCATAAGTGTTCATTAGTTATTAAGAAATATATAAAAAAAGTTTACCACCCAACCCCATGTAAGGGTTTTTTTATAGGGACGAAAAGTAGTGGCAAAACGGTGTATCGTGAATTTAAAAAAAAAAAATGTAACAGTTTATGAAAAAATTTTTAGAATAAAAGAAGTTTTTACCCATCTCTCTGCGATAACATTTCTCCGAGATATAAATTTTTGAGTGGAGGTTTCGAAAATAAATTGTACATTGACCGTTTGCCATCATGCCTTTCTTTACTAGCTTTCTTAATAGTTTTAATTGCTGTAATTTCAATTGTAAGCTCCTCATCAATTGAAACAGGTTTTTCACAAAAGGAACGCATAATTTTACTCAGTCATTTTAGAGAAAAAGTTTATTTCTTAACCTCAAATTATTATTAATTATATTTTGAAATTTAGAAATACACAAACACACACTGACACACAATAAACCCATTATTTTTGTGCAAAAATTCGATATTTGTAATATGTAAGAAAAGAACATATAAACACATGTAAAATACAATGGAAATCAAAAAGTTTTAGAATGCCACATGAAAACGTGGCAAAACCACTAAAAATGCATTTGCACTGTCAGGCGTTATTGTGTTTCATCATGTGTTTGTGTGTATCTAAATTTCAAAATATAAGTAACAATAATTAGACAAGAAATAAACTTTTTCTGTATAACAGAGGGAACGACCGGGGAAGACTATATGTTTGTCCTGTGAAAAATCTGTTTCAATTGATGAAAAACTTACCTTTGAAACTGTAACAATTGAAACTATTGTGAAAGCTAGTAACAAAAGGCATGATGGGAAAGCGGTTAATGTATGTACGGGGTTATTCGTTATATATTGACCCCCCATTATTTCTGTTATTATTGAAAACAAAAAAATGTTATTATTGAATTTAAAAAAACAATTGCTTGCATAGGTCATGTGATACAACAATGAAGGTTGTTTTTTAAATGGAAAACCCTGAATATTATTATACTCTTCGCAAAAACGAAAACTATATTGAATTTTATCGGCACATTTCAAAAACCGGAAATATCGCTCATAGAGAAAAAAATTTCATATCATTGTGTTAGTAAACGAACTCTGAACGAATTTCAAAATGTCCGTCTGTTCGTCCGTCCGTCTGTCCGTCTGTCACGTTTCTTGTAAGCACGATAACTTAAGAAAGAAAAGTCCGATTGTATTGAAATTTGCAAAGTAAGTTAGTGTTAGCTAGAGGAGGTACCCTATTGTTATTGAAGAAAATGAAGCAGTAAATAAGAAAGTCATTAATCATTTAATTTATAAAAAAAAATATGTTTTCTTAATTTTTGTCGCTTGTACTTAAATAGAAATCTTGCGAAATGTTATCTTTATAATATATATATTTTTTTATACATTTTACTAATACATATTTTATAATAATATGTCTGATGCTTTGAAATATGATTCTCGAAAAATTGGACTACGTCCAAGATATCTCACAGAGATTCTACCAGTTCAGACTGGACGGTAGTTCGCTAACCCGCAACATTACCCGAATCAGACAGCATAATGCAATACTTTTCAATATTCGACACACCCTACCATACAAGGCGTTGCCTATCTTCCAGCAACCTTCCCAGCCACACCTTCCCTCTACCATAACCTATTTCTACCCTACCCTTATATTTCACCAACTTTACATCTTTAACCCCTTTACCCTCTTTCTTATGTTTGTACAATTTGTTATTTTTATCCTTTTTGTTTCCTTTTCGTTTCTCCCAAATCCCCTCTAGGCTGGAAATTAATCGAAATCATAACTTTTTAAACCACATCCCTATTTTACCCTACCTTCCGGTCAGACTGCAAGGTCATGATTTCCTCGAACGGGTTTTTTCGTTTGGTTCTGTTTTCGTGTATCAGCAAGCAAAAATTTCGTAAAGTGAGTTTAGTCACCTATAATGTTTATTTCTTAAATTAGTTTTATGCCCATGTGGGCACATGTTCTCATCTTAATTAGCTCTTAAGTCTACCTTTGGCAGACAGGTGTTGCTAACCTTACAATTATTCTTAAGCCAAATCAGACCTACCTCGCCCAGACCCACACCCACCTCGGCGATGTTCGCCGTGGTTGTCTGACTCCGAGGCTAGGATCTGATGCGACATGTAATATTGAAAAAAAACTCTAAATAAAATCTTGTTGAGTTGAGTTGAGTTGAGTTTGCAATCCAAAGATCCTATGTTCGAATCCCAGACAGGTTGGATGTTTTTTTTTTCATATATTTTTTTTTCACAAAAAAGTTGGTATCACAAAATTTAGGATGTCCAAAAACTAACATTATTTTCAAGAGTATCCTTTAGAATGTGTAACAATTATATAAAAAGCTCAGTAAATTAGCTTGTTACATATTCTTTTAGATCTTTTTCCCTGATTTCAAATATATAAGGGCTGTAATATATCGGACATTAGATATACTCCAAACATGCATAATAGTATATTATGCAACGACCATTTAATGATGGCTTTTAAGATACGAGCATGAGAATTATGACAAGAGCCGTAGATGAATGTCATAATGAATGCGAGTGTCTTAATGACCATTAAATGTGAGTTGCATACACTATTTTTTCTACGACCAGTCATAATAAAATTGAACTTTATTTCTGTTTATTAATTATAGATTACAATTCAGGAAATATTATGAAAATTAAACGTAGGCAATATTATGGATTATTATTTCAATTTCACTTTCACTATCACACATGCTCACTGATTTTAGTTGCAAGAAGCACAAAGTTTGAAAATTTGCTAGGTAGACAGTAATATGACTTATCAAAATTGATAAATGTTAGATCTGTCAGATGTTCAAGGTAATAGTTGATATTGACAGAATATTGCTATGCGTCGCATTTACATTGTTTATAAACTTGTATCTTAATGAAAAATTTGTATCTTAATGAATCTCATTAAAGTACAGGAGGGAATGTCTAATAAACGTATTAAAGTATGGGAGTAGAAAAAGGTTATCGTTATTGAAGGAAGCGCAGAAATTACTCTTACGAAGTAGACTGTGACTGATGACACTATGACAACATTGTTACTGTTTGAAATTTCGTATCATTATTTGTTTAAAATGGGTTACACAGAAACATAAAAATTTGATATATTATAGGAATAAAAATAAAATCCTTGCACAGAGTTGAAAGGTAATATTTGTTTTATGTGTTCTTTCATGGCTATGAACATTTCTGATATTCCTCAAAGTATACTGTAATAAGTACCGACAATCCTAAATCAACTAACGATATTATTAATATAAGAGGGAAAATTTATATTGCAGTTCTTTGCGAAGTATAGAAAAGAACATTAGTTGAATAAAAATTGGCGGAGATTGTCATGAAAGTGTGCCTCAATACTTGTGTTTGCTACAAAACCAACTAACCTAAAAGGATTCATTTGTTGAATGATATTTCATTATGAATAAAAATTTTATGGGCTCTTACTTGCTTGATTTACCTATTTACCCCAGTTTATCCCCCAACCCATCAACGGAATGAATCAAAATATATTCGATCCTTGGGGACAATGTTTTTCATAAAAATTAAATCCTAAGGAACAATTTTAGACATGTCCCAAAAAAAAACTGGTTGCACTTTCAAAATGGCGGCCATATGTTAAAAAAAAACTGTTGCCAATGTTGTTTTTGTCATGTAACACAAAAACTAAAAAAGATTGACAAATACTTTCTGCACAAAAAATTTTCTAGAATTTTATTCCTATACAATATTTTGATAGGAGTTACCCTTTTCCAGATAAATGAGTCCAAAACATGGAAATTCATATATCGGTAAATCATTTAGAGGTAATAACTTTGACAATTATTGTAAGGCGTGTAATATAACTTTATATTATTAACATAACAAAAACAAGTTAGGGTTAAAAGTGCCGACAGTGATATCTTTTGGATTCTGCTGACTCATTCAAATAAAATTAAATGTAAATTACTCTTTGATACTGGATTTGGCAATAAAAGAAGGTTTATTAACATATCCGTATTAGCAGAAGAGTATGGACCTCAAAACTGTTCGGCATTACTGGGCCTTCATTCATTTACTGGATGCGACTTAGTCAGCGCCTTTAAGGGAAAAGGAAAGATAAAACCTAAAAATGTTACTTTCTCCCAAATATACCAAATATATCCGAACATTTCAAGATTTGGGGAGCAGCTGGAATATTGATGATAAATTAGTCGCATCATTAGAGGAGTTTACATGTGCCATATATGAATCAAAGAAATTCGCTAGCGTGGACGAGCTTCGCTTAATTTCCATTAGGCAGAAATGTGGTGGCAAAGATTTGTCTTTATCAATTGACACTAAAGTTGATTTTTCTTCGATTCCACCATCAAGAGCTTGCTTTATCGAGCATATTAAAAGGAGAGTTTACCAAACGCGTATTTGGCGATTAGCCGATGAAGGTATTCACAATATTCCAAAGCCTTGGAATGATTATGGATGGCAAGAAAATGGAGAACCTCTTTGGTGTTCAGCAGATAAAATGCTACGTTAATTGCTTACTGAAATTCTTCAGGAGATGATTCCAAATCAAGTCATAATAGATAAAATTGAGGATGATAACTATATCATAAATGAAGCAATAAAGGAAGAAGACTTGGAAGAAATATTCGATGTATCGGGAGACAGCGATAGTGAATCTGAAAGAGCTGAATCATTTATCTGGAAAATGGTAACTCCTATCCAAATATTGCATAGGAACAAAATTGTAGAAAATTTTATGCAATTTGTTTTTTGTGTAGAAAATTTGTCTCCATCTTTTTTAGTTTTTGTGTTAAATGACAAAAACAACATTTGCAATTTTTTTTTAACGGGCGCCATTTTGAAAGTACAGCCAATTTCTTTTTTGGGGACATGTCTAAAATTATGCCCTAGGCTGTGTAATCTTTATGAAAAACATTGTCCCCAAGGATCGTGGAGGGAGTTAGGATGGTCTCCCGTAGCAATAATCTAGTTCTAGATCTCGTCAAAATACATGCGTGAGCCAAATTTCAAGTCAATATCTTAAACGGTTCCAGAGTAATCGTGCGAACAGAAAAAGTTACAGACAGACCGACAGAATTACAGACAGATTTTTTTCTCTCAAACTTAAAATTTCGACGTTTCATGACATTATAAGTCTATTTGAACAATAAAAAATTTAAAAAAACGTTTTGCATTACTATACTTCCATTGGATGTGGAAGTATTACCTGTCCTAAGAGGATCTCCCTAATTCCCATTCATTTCGTTTAGTATAATGAGTTTTTTATACGTATGCAGAAAGGAACAGTATTCCCATATACACATTAAACAAAAGGTGAAAGAACAAAAGATATAAGGTGAAAGGGCAAAGTAAATCAAGATATCAAATCTCACACAAGAGCAGCTACAAAGTGAACATTGGGCTTAATGAAGATAAAGCTTTTAAGTACCTCGCAACAAAAGTTTTTCTGACGCTACCTTTATAACGTATAAGTAGAGTAAAATTATAGATATTTATTCTATGCTGTTTTTTTACATACATCTCTTGAAGTACTTACTCTCTAAGAAATCGATGAATGTCGATTTTAGATATTTTTCATGATATATTTATTTGTTAAAAAAAATATTTTTTCTAATTTGTTACCAACAAATCTGTTTATACAAATTAAATATCGAAAATTCTATCGTAATTATGAAGATTACACAGCCCCACAAAAAAGTTCAAAGCAGCGAACCAGACTATGTATATGTATTTTCTGTCGCTGAATCCGAATCCGGGGTCAAAAAAAATCATTAGCTAGCCAAAAAACACCCCTGAAATGGGATAAAAAGAAGATTAAGCTATGAGAATAGTTGTTACATCTTAATCAATCGAATTATACAAATTAAGATTAAACAGCAGCGTACATAAAATAGATATGAAACACACCCCCGGGGAGGGGCGAAAACTAGCTCCCATATATAAAAAAAATCGATCCAAAACAGCAATGACTGCTGAAAAATCTCAAAATGTCTAAGTTTTGTTAAAGTGATAAGATACTGCATCAGGTCTGACGTAATCTTCATAAACTGCCCCTATAGAGTTTAGAACAACCACCCTCGAGTTCAAAGGACATGAGAAAAACAAGAAAAAGCGTAAAATCCAACAGGATTTCTATTTTCATGGATGCTATGATTGGCTGAAATTGCGTAGTACTCTAAAATAGAATCAGAAACTTACGTACCATCAACATCCTACACTGTAGACCCTCAGAGGGTGTGAAAACTACCCCCTATGTAAGATTTAACTATACCCCATTTCAGAGGTGTTTTTTGGCTCTAGCTAATAATTTTGGGGGTGTACGATTTTTTTTGACCCCAGATTCGGATTCAGCGACCGAAAATACATAGGAATACATGGGTCTGGTTCGCTGCTTTGAACTTTTTTTTTTGTGGGGCTGTGTTATTAATGTCCTTTTAAAATGCCGTTTAATTTGTACATTTAACACTAATATTGCGTTTCTATAGCCGTTTGAATATGGGTAAATATGTCTGTACATTAATACAATTGTATGCACTTATTTGGTATCAAAATGAAGCTTGCATCATCACGAATTAGATTTCACCATAAAATAGGCTATCAATATACCCAATGGAAAGTCAGAAGGAAACTTTCGAAGTGTTCAAAACGGAAATTTGCCAGGAAATTTTGCTTCTAACTTTCCATTGAGTATATTGACAGGCTATTTTATAGTGAAATCTGATTCGTGATTATGCAAGCTTCATTGTGATACCAAATAAGTGCATACAAACAGGGCCGTTCCTGTGTCTTTTGTCGCCCCGTGCAAACAGAAATTTTGCCGCCCCATAAATTATGGAATATATTTTTTCAAAATAAATTTTATTTGTGTAAATAGATAGTAGTGTATATTTTAAATATTATCTATATGTTATTTATGGCATTTTCTTAACTCTTCTACTTTTCTCTTTGGGACTTCCTGCCATATGTATTCTTAATTCTAATTGACGCCCGAGAAATCTACAAAATAATACAATTAGCCAGTATCTTACTGGGAAAATTATTAAATTGAGTGTAAAAATCATAATGGGACTTTTATCTATGTGTATTAAAATAACTTATTTTCAGTTAGAAAATGATTTCTATCAGCAGTATTTCCGTATAGCAATGGACTCTCCGTTGTCACCAATTTTAAGCAATATGTTTATGGAGGATTTTGAGACAAGACATGTTCAAAAATGTACATACAAACCGATATCTTTGCAATATGGCTTCACGGTATGTAGTTTTTTTTTGAAAATTTAAATAATAAATAACCTTCTATTAAATTTACTTTAGAAAACAAAACTAGAAATGAATTACCATGTCTAGCTATTTTAATTAAAAGAGTAAATGGTATATATAATTGAAACAAGTGTTTACACATACCAACAGAGGCAGTGGCGGCTGGTGAAATTTCAATTTTTTTTTTCTCGTCTGTGGCGCATGGGACCCATACGAAATATGGGAAATAACAGTTAGAGAAGCACTTCTCTAATGACCCATAAAAAATTTTGAAAAAGCAGTTTACGAAAAAAAATTTTGAAAATTCGTTAGCCTCCCCTGGGTCTAGGGACTCCTGTTTATTTTTATTTTTTTTTGTCATATGCATTTAACTTTTCATAAAAATACAACAATAGATTTTGCAGTTTGTGAAAATATTTTCATTACTAACTGAAATACAATGAACTGAAATTTTGTAATTTACAATTTAACAAATTACAATATTTCAATTCGTTGTATCTCAGTTAGTAATGAAAATATTTTCATAAACTCCAAAATTTATTATTGTATTTTTATGAAAAGTCAAATGCATATGACAAAAAAAATAAAAATAAACAGGAGTCCCTAGAACCAGGGGAGGCTACCGAATTTTCAAAATTTTTTTCGCAAACTGCTTTTTCAAAATTTTTTAGAGGTAATTAGAGAAGTGCTTCTCTAGATGTTATTTCCCATATTTCGTATGGATCCCATGCGCCACAGACGAGAAAACAAATATTGAAATTTCACCAGCCGCCATTGAACAGAGGTGTTAAGAGGGGTGCTTTAAAATATTTGTAAGATATAGGGCCAAAATCATTGCTTCAAATGATGAAATATCACAATGAGAAACGGTTTATAAAAGAGGTCCTTACTAGCAATCAATACCCTGAAGTCTTTGTTGATAAAACCTTCATAAATATTGAAAATAACAATCAGGTACAACAAAAACCTGAAAAACGTTACACAGCGCTAATTCCTTATGAACACGAATTATCCGAAAAGTTACGCCGTATAGATGATAGATTTGATATTAGGACGGTATTTCAAAGAAGCAACCCTTTAAGATCTATTCTGACAAAGACAAAACCGAAAAACTATGAGCAAAAAAAATATATACAGTTAAATTAGTTAGAACAATAGCAAGTACTTAAAATAGTTTTAAATATTACACTATCTTTGGTTTTTCAAATATTTGTAATAAACCGAAAATAAACGCATATTTCTCTATAAAATCCGATCCTTACTATCAATCAAAAAACAATTCAACACAGATAGAATAGAACAACGTATAATACATTTTTTTTCCTTATTGGTTGCTGTACTGAAGCTTAAGCTTATTGTACCCAACGTATGATACTTACTTTCAGTAATTTCTTTCACTTCCAGAATCCGAAATGCTACGCAACCGTCGAATTGCCCGTCCGCAGGTCTATTTCATAATATCCTTCCTCGAATTTCCAATCGGTATATTACGGCAGTTCGCGCGAACCGCGACGATGCCACATTAAATATTTCTCCTTAAATCTGATACAAATAGAGAAGTAGGCTAAAATGCCGCCCCCTAAATTGTGCCGCCCCGTGCGACTGCACCTGTTGCACCCCCGTCAGGAACGGCCCTGCATACAATTATATTATTTACATGACTTTTACAGACTTTTATCAAATGTGGAAAGTTTCCTCGACCCATCTCTGGTTTAAATAGTAAAAATAGTAAAAAAATAAAATATACAGGGTGTCCCATAAGTAATGGTACATAGAGCAAGGGCAGATTCATTAGGTAAAAATATTACGATTTAACCAAACTTTCCTTAATCCAAAAGTTGATATTAACAGAGATACACGGTGTCAAAGTTAAATATTTTTTTTGCTTTTTTTTAAATAATTTCTTTAAAAATTGAAATATTTTAACAAAATTTGGTGATTGGGAATTTCTTGCGGCGAGATATTCAAATCTATTCATACTTTTGCTGTTATTTGTAGAGGGCGCCACCTACCTACGGTAGTTTGCGTGTCATTTATATGTCATATATTTTTGGCGATTTTTTTAAATTTTTTTTTAAATGAAAATTCCTGTTTTCCTGTCTTTATTACGTAAACTTAGGTATACCTTCTAAATGTCGCTACGAGTAACCGTTTTCAAGATATTTGGTTTTAAAGTATTCAGTGCAACCAATTTAAATTAAACAAAATATCATATTATTGTTTGATTTACAGAATAATTGATAGTGAAACAAACAGTATAAAATTAAATTCTCTCTTTTCAAATTTTATAAATTTAATACATTCCAACATTAGCAAAAAAAAAGTACGAAGAACAATGACTTTTAAATAAATAAACTTAAAATTTGAATACAAATTTCATTTAAAAGATAAATAAATAACAACAATTAATAAAAAAAACAGATCTGCGTTCGGTAACAGATGTTGACTTCCGTTTACTTCAATACATTTGACGATGTGTTTATTAAACGACCGCCTTATTATAAATAATAAGGATTGGTTTTGAAATAATTCGATTGCATTTAATTCTCTGCAATAACTCTCCTCGATTATTTATTGCATCTTGATGCATGAGAAATTTCATATACCCCCATAAGTAAAAATCCAACGAATTAAAATCGGTACTCTGCGCAGGCCAAGGCATATTGCTCTCACGACCTGTCCAGCGACCAAGAAAATTTGTATTTAGGTAGTTTCTGACCGGTATAAAGAAATGAGGTGGAGCTCCATCTTGCGTAAAAAACATATTTTGTCTTAAATATGGTGGTACATCATCCAAGAACTCGTCTAGCTGAATGTTTCCTCCTCTTGTTCCATAGTAATATTTTTTAGTCATCCCATGGTATCTCGTTTGGGACGAAAGGAACCAGTTTCCCCCAATCTACTGTAAATATAAAATAACTTAAAATTCGGCTGCTTCCTATTTGAATAAATTTCCAATTATGGACGATGAGCACTGCGTCCATTAAAATTTTCTTGCGCATATCTTTGTTTGAAAATAAATTATGCCTTGGCATTTTAAACTTAATTTTGTTAGATATTTTTTAACAACACACAAAATGCTGACAAACAACAAGTAGGTCTGACAGATATTAATTTTGAAAAGGTCTCTTATTGTTTTTGTTTTAATCAAAGCCTACTTTGAAAAATTGTACATCCCTAAATCATATTTAAATTGAATACTGAATACATACATACACATAATTGAATACTTTAAAACCATATATCTCGAAAACGGTTACTCGTAGCGACATTTAGAAGGTATACTTTTTTTACGTAAAAAAGACAGGAAAACAGGAATTTTTATTTTAAAAAAATAAAAAAAAATTCGCCAAAAATATATGACATAAACGACACGCAAACTACCGTAGGTGGCGCTCTCTACTAACTAAAAGCAAAAGTATGAACAGATTTAAATCCCTCGCCTCAAAAAATCCCCAATCACCAAATTTTGTTAAAGTATTTCAATTTTTAAAGAACTTATTAAAAAAAAAACAATACAAAAAGTTAAACTTGACACCCTGTATCTCTGTTAATATCAACTTGTCGACTAAGGTAAGTTCGGTTAATTCGTGATATTTTTACCTAAGGAATCTGCCTTTGCTCTATGTACCATTACTTATATGACACCCTGTATACTCTTGTGAAGACGGCGTATTTTTAAAAATTTCCTAAGAAATTCTCTCTTTCGTCATTATCTCAGAAACTATACGTCTAACAGAAAAATGCTAAAGGGTAAATGAAAGCTGACAATATTTCCTGTAATTCATTTTTAATTTTTATTTAAAGATTAATCCTCGAGTGAATCGGTATGAAATGAGGATTTCCTAAAGTTGATCTAAAATTTCATATTTTTCACTCCAAAGAAATTATTTAATATCAAATGCAAAAGAATGCTTTTGTCCTCAAAAAAATTAACTGGATTATATCACTTAAGGCTGTGGGAAATTACTTCCAAACGTTTTAAAAGGCTTTTTTGAATCAATACAACTCAAAAAAAAAAATGAAAACTAAGTAAAGAAAATGAGACTCACTACCCTCAGCCCAGCCGCGATGCATAGTTATAACTTGGAGAATTTTTTAGCATGAAGAAATAAAGAAAAATTGAAAAAAATTCAATAGGTTTCGATTTTGTATGGCCCACTTTTTAAATAAAACCTACAATTTTGATTGAAATGCGCTTGAAAATATGTTTTTGCAAAGGACTAGAATTTCACAACGTTCTAACATCAACAGCTTCTGTGAAAGACAAAAAAAAAAGATAGGTTCAGTTAAATTGTGGAGTAGAAAATCGATTTGCAATTGAAACGAATGGTTCGATGATCTGGTCACGCTAATATACTACTTAGATATTATTAGCGTAACCAGATTAAGGCACCAATATACAGAAAGTAGATAATTTAATATTAAATAAAAAAGTGTGAATGACTGAATTTAAATAAATAATTTAAATATGTTCAGTATACTTTTTTTACTTTAAAATGCTAGGAATCCTATAATATAATTCAATACTTCGCCAGTGTTAGCTAGAAGAGTAGTTGTTTGATTGGTTCTCCAATAATGAGTGTTTTAAAGTGTTTACCTAATTAGTATATTAGCGTAAGCAGATTGAGGCACCGATATACAGAAAGTAGGTAATTTCATATTGAACAAAAAAGTGTGTAAATTGTGATTTGCATAATACCTTAATAATATTTTGTAATCATGACGAAAACTAATACATAAAAAATAATTAATTACAAAAATCAGTAGTGTCATTTGCAATTTTATTAATCTTTCATCTTTTATTTAAAATACTACTTTTACAATTTGATTTCATATATTTAAGGAAAATTCTATTTACCTAAATTTATTTAGACCTAGTTTTTTTACTCCAACTTCAACACATTTCTTGGTAAGAATTTATCGTGACAAAAATATCCGCATATTTACCAAACAAGAAAACCTTTTAGTAAGTGAGCGTTATAGGAGTTTAAAAGATTTAAAGGCGTACTCTGCTTTGCCTTCACATAAAATATTTCTTCAACACATCTCCCTGTTGCGCACTTTTCTTTTATTATGCAAATTTCTCTTGTGTCATTTATAAAAAGTAAATCTTACCTAAATCGATTCGTGATTTTGCTCTTCTAGAACGTCCCGTGTACCGAACAACTTAATTGAAAAGAAATAACTTTTAGACAAGCAAGACTCGTGGATAAAACATAAACATGCACTAAGAAAATAGCGGATATATCATAAAAAATTGTGGGAAAATAAAAAAAATTATTTAAATTGTGTAAAATATGTATTTTATTATTTTTAAGGAATATTCAAAATATTGTCCATATTGTGTGGCCATGTTTTGCAAGCGGTTTCACTAGAGGGAATTAATGTAATAAGATACATTAAAACATAATTTATTAATTAATTTATAATCAGGCAAATAATAAAATAGCTTAAACTTGAAATATATTTACAAGTGAATGTGCGAATATAGAAGAACTCACCACAGTACGCCTAAAAGACGCGACAATGATTTGTTTGCTGTGGCCGCCAATCGTGCCGCCTTTAACGTACGATGGCTTTTTCTACTCTCAGGGAGGTTCTTACAGACGACCTAGGACCAAAGTCCTGTAAATAGATGAAAAAAAATATAAATTCTTACTTACCGTAGATTGCTTAACTGCTCTCTCCAATGTCTCTGTCTTCGATGCGATACACTTTGCGATAATCTATTTATTAATTTTATAATTACTATTATGGAATTATCTCGGTCATTTCGATGATCGATGTCCTGAAAACAGACTTGAGGAAGCTGTAAATTCAGTTGTCAACCCAACACACAGAATCACTCAAGATTATAAACTTAAAGAAAAATCAAGAGTACATATGCAAGTACTAGTAAATCGCTTATCTAATTATAAGTTAATAGATCTGCATACCAAACATGGCAAGGATGGGCACAATCCATAGAAGATGATTGATCGCAGCCACATACAATGGAAGGTATGAGTATCGATCAAAAATTTTTAGCTAAAATATGTTTTACAATTTTGACATTGGACTGCATGCAAGGTTTAGACAAGACAAGACAAGATAGCGGCTAAAGCAGTCAGCCTCAAAGCCGAATAGAAAACTTGGATTCCTGATGACGGCCTATTTCCCTACAATACAATAAATACATTCCCCTATATTTAATGCTTTTTAGGGCCAACAAATCGTCAGATTGACTGGGTTAAATACGACAATAAATAACTGTATTATATATATTTTGTTCTCGATCACACAAATGATTTTAAATTAGGCATTAAACCATACGATATGATAGTAAATAAAATAAAGCGTGCTTGTAGAATTTGTTTTCGGCTCGTTAATCGATTATAATCACAGTACTAAGCAGTTCAAATCTTTATAAATCGATTATTTCACAACAGTAATTTGAAACTTTGAAATATAAAATATGAGAAGCGATATTAGTAATTGAATTTTAAGAGGTATAATTCTCGTATCTGTTTCTCGATCGTCCTAAATAAACTAAGCAAACAGGATTTATGGTTAAACATCATATCCTCAGAACTGAACTTTGTCATTTCTGCCCTGACCCTACGTCAGGAAATAATTTGTGTTACCCCATTTCAGTGGCAAGGATTGTTCTCCAGTTTCCAATCTGGTTGACGGATTTCAGTGTAAAGCCATGAGTAGTGACTAGGTATTATTATTTCGTTTCCTCGTGGATTTTCCACTTTGGACTTTACACAGCCCTTCTCCTGCCTTTAATTTACGCTCAGCAGAACTATGTTAGGGTTTACTGACAAATGTAAAGCCAAAAATTTATTGGAATAATGTATATTGGAAAATGTAGCAAATTATGTTGAAGAGAATCTTTATTTATGAAGTGAATTTTAGAAATTTTCATATTTGAATCCATAATTCTAGAAAATAATCTAATATTAATAATGATAATTTGTTTTTAAATGCACCAAAAGTAATCCATTTTACACTAGAAAGTTAAAAAGTTTGCCTTCTGTAAGTGATATGTCAGCCATGTTTTAAATCGCCATAACTTACAAATAATGATGTAATATTTCAAATTTGGTACGCTCTTAAAATGACACCGCCGTAACTATTAATAGAACTGATAACAAGAAAACTTTTATTTTTTCTATGGACACACACTTTGGTTCACGTTGAAACACAATGGGCTAATATAAAAAATGTCTCATTTTTATCGAGACTATCTGAAGCATTAATGAACCTGAAACAAAGCGGTTCAACACTATTTAACCCTGTAAACAGAAACGTTGTCTCTCATGCATTTCCCAAAAAGAAATATCTAGAGAACTAATAATGGGAGTCTAATTAATCATCGAAAAAAATTTTTGAAGAAAAATTGAACTGTCTTTAAAAATGGTAGCTAAAAATTATGAATTAAAGTTTCACCGTCGCGCAGTTAATTGAACCTCATTGAATTAGATTAAAAATAAGTTTCAGTCTGTTCTTTGTTCATTTTTACACCAACCTCAATATCATTATTAGGTAATAAGGTTCAATTAACTGGACGACGACGCGACGGTGAAATTCTACAATTCAGAAGCAATTTACCAAAACACTAACAATTTCGATCTATAATTTTCCTTTTAAATGCCAAGTTGAATATTCTTTAACTTTCAAGTTCCACAGTTGTGGTCTGGTTTTAACTTAATTTATAAATAATTTAGTTGCTCCTACTACAGACACGTATGATTAAGTTGCAAATACTGCATTTACTGCGACCTGAACACTATTATGGTTATCAACATGAGACCTGAGTGCGGCGATGAAAAGTTAGGCTGTCCTTGTTCGTGAAACGCGTAGTTGTGGTGCAGTTATCTCTCCTTCTCTGAGAACGGTCCGTACTGGCTCAAAATATGGTCTGAAATATACTATGATCTATAGTGTTACATTCTACAACTTCCTGATTACCAGCATGCAAAACAGTGACTCAAAATGTTAAGATAATTACCCCCGACCTTAAGCGGACCATTGCGAGATCGTTATAGTTGCAATTTCTTTACTTAATTAACATTACACAAATTGTTACTAATATTTCTGATCCGACACCAGCTGCTCATTGGCTGATAATATTTTTGATGGGGAAAATGTGTTTATTATCTACAAATTTTGTCGATCATGGACAACCGGTGAATATGTAAACCATATCACCACCGATGAAGAAAATCCATGGAAAAGACATGACGACCACCCAACCACCCACTCCCAACCCTGCGGGTAGCGGATAAGCAATGTTTAATACCTGCAGTCGCCTAGCTCCGTGCAGGCCGAAAGTGCCACCAAAAGCATTTCCCCGAGCTTCACAGTTCATCCCTACCTCACCGATGATCTGGATGGCAGGATGTCAATTGACATTCTGTGTATGGGCAGTCAATCCCAGCCAAAAATGCCCCAAAGTTTTTCCATACAGACTGATGACTACCCCCAGGGATGACAAGTTGGCGAGGAAAGAGCACAAAGAAAGAAGAGCGCCAGAAGTGAAAGACCTTAGCCAGCAAGGTCCAACAGCCAGGACCATCCACACCGCTCACATTTGTGAGGGGGTTGATGTAAAGTAAGCTTATCCGCCCCTCACGAGGCTGGTCCAGGTCTACAGCCATGTACTATGGTAAGGAGCAATAGTCCTGCTCGACTCTAGTCATCCGAGACCGTCATCTTTGGAAAAGGATATTGGCGGGGACAAATCTTGTCCATATAACACCGACCGGGTCGCGTCGTTCGTGTCGCAAGGTCGCTACCATGGCCGTAATCTTAATATTACCACAGGTATTTGCCGTAATTTTTTTTTTTCAATGACCACTAAATATCGTATAGATATTTTAAGAAAGATATTATTTTTAATCTTTAATGCCGGCTCTGCTTATTATTAATCATGAATTATATTAGTTTATAACTTTCAAGATAAGCTATATTGCAATAATTGCTAGAAGGAAAATAATTGTTTATATTATTCATTTAGAAAAACATTTAAAACAATTTTCAGCGGGCCTTGATAAATCGCTTTGACCTTATTCCTGTTTTAATATTTATAGGAAGCTATGTAGTTCTAGACTTGGTGTAATTTACAAATAGCATGATGATTTGTTGTAGACAATCATCAATTATTCTAAATTACGCATTTAGCCTGAATAGCCTGAATGAGAACTAGTACAGTGCCTGGAGGTAAGAAATATGCAAAACTTCGGAATAATGTCACAATGAATGATAATTTTTTTTATGGGTGATTCTTGTAGTTAAACGGTAGCATCTTCAGTTTCTATATGGTCCTGGCGCTTGCTCTAACCCCCGATTTGATTTAGGGGCGGTGCTCCACCCATAAATATATATTTTTTTTAGACAGGCAGACCTCCGGATCTTGGTCAAAAATCCAAAAAACTGCGAGATTTTTGTTTTTTTTTTTCAGTTTTTGTCGATTTTGACACCTGAGGCCTACTTTTTCGGTAAAAACATTTTAGTATTTTTTAAAAGTAGATTAAAATTGTTACAAAATTGGTACCAGAGCGGACTCTGTAGATCAAATAGTATCCGAGATACAACTGTTCAAAGTTTTGCAAAATTTTAATTTTTCGACATTTTTATGGTAGTAGTATGGTAGTATTTCACAGATTTTTAAGTTAGACATTGTTAAAAATTAAAAATTTAATTTTTCGACATTTTTAACAGTTTCTAACTAAAAATCTGTGAAATACTACCATACTACTAAAAATTTTGCAAAACTTTGAACAGCTGTATCTCCGATACTATTTGATCTACAGAGTCCGCTCTGGTACCAATGTGTAGCAAATTTAATCTACTTTTAAATGTACTAAAATGTTTTTATCGAAAAAGTAGGCCTTAGGTGTCAAGTCAAAATCGAAAAAATTGAAAAAAGAACAAAAATCTCACAGATTTTTGGATTTTTGACCAAGATCCGGAGGTCTGCCGAGGTCGTTAACTTGGATTTAACATTAATTTTTAATCCTATACAACATATTAAAAAAGCAGCCATACTCGATTTAATTTCATGCCTTTTTTTGATGACAAAGTTACTGGATTAAACGTACAAACTTTTTTTTTTGGAAATACAGTCGCTCGACTGCCCAATCCGTGCATCGTTACGCTCGCGCACACTACTTTTTCACATTTTTAGAAAACCAATTATTATAGAGTAATGTTCTTTTTTGAACTAAAAAAATAGCACTTGAAAATGGTGCACAAGTTTTTTCGACACTGCATTCCATTCTAAAGATATTTAACTTTAATTGGAATGTTTTATGCAAAAAAATCTTTTTTTTCTAATTCAATTTTCACCACTTTTTCTGAATAATGACTATATAGAAAACATTTGTAATTGTTGAACAACTCTTGAAGAATAGAATTTTTCTCAAAGCAAAATCTGACAGAAAGTGAAGTACTTATAGCCATTTTTCGAAAACCCTTTTTTTTTTTCAAAAAAATTGAATCTGCCGAAAAATAATGCAGATATCGATCTGAAATTTGCACCAGATATTCCCTTCTATATAACTCGTACTTAGTAAAATCTGAAAAGTTTTCCTAAAATTTAGCAGAAATTAAAATTTTCTTTCAAAATTTCCATTTCTTTGAATTTACTCTTGACCTAAGAAAGCTATGTTAATGTTCGGGGGCTCATTTTATAGGTTTCCTTAATACCTATAACTTTACCATTTGAACTTTCCTCTCAGATTATTAACCTTCTGTTTAAACGCGAAGAACCGATTTTTCAACTTTCGCTTTTTTTTACTTGTTATTTTTAGGTAGAATTTCCAGCGTCTTCGCCAACATTTTTCAAACTTGTTGGGCCCACGAAAGCTTCTGATCAGAAAGTCGAGATCTGCACCATATTAAAAATTCAGTCAATTTGACCCAAATTCAATTTCCCTAAGAAAACCTTTCCTTTGCTGACCCATGAACCTATTGTAAGTATGATTTTTAAGAAACTACTTTTAATTTTCTGGATCCTTAAAATCTAAGTAAATTAAAACTTTTTGTAGTCAAGGCACCCCCGCGTTTAGTACTTTTGTTCGACATTAGTACATTTGTCATGGTGTTCATCAACTCAGAAAAATAATTTAGTTTCAAGTTGAGTAAAAGTGTTATAACTACTTAACTGGTGATTAAGAAAAACAAATATGACCAAAGTGCTGCTAGAGTCGTAATAAATGAGAAAGTAGGTTGATAATTGGAGACCAACCTCAGTATATATATCTTTCGGGCATATCTCCCCTTTTACGATATGCTTTTAATCTTGTCACGTTCCGTGTTATGCCTATAGAATGCGCCACATAAACTCATCGCGTGTATTTCGAGGGCAGCTAACATTTGATCCTCGAAACTTGAGGGGATAAACATTATTATACCTTAGAATACTTTAAATTTGCTGTAAGAATTTACTAAACATTGACTTTAGCGAACACACACGAGAAGTATGTGGAGGATAAGCTGTCGAAAGCATTGTATGTAAAAAAATATCTTTCGGTATTAGTCAAACCTCTGACAAAATATATCCTTTCATAGCCTAAATATTTCATATAAAGTAACAACATTGAGATGTTTGAAAGATGTACAACGTACAAATTTAACTTTAAATACCTGAGATAAATTGTCGAATGTATTGTAATATGTTGCACGCCTTAAAATTTAAGGTTATGTTACTAAAAAGTAGGCAGACTTCAACAGATCGAATGTCTGAATGAATGTAGTGTATTTGCACCTACTCGAAAAAGAACCTACCAGAAGATTCCAAAGTGACATCTGGAATTCTCTAGAAAATGGTGGCGTCATCACAGAACAATCGAGATCTGTCATTTTTAGGTATAAAAGACCAACCGCATTCTCGGCGAGGAGTTCAGAGAGTTCAGAAAGTTCAAAAGTATAGAAAGTGAGGTTAAGACTTCAAGGATAAACATTGTGATTTTAGTCAGTAAAAGTGTATTTAAATTAATAATAGTATTGTGAAGTATCCAGTAAATATTTAATAAAGTGTGTTAGGGGACATCTCTTGTTATAATTTTTGGAACCCACGGAATTTGCGAGGGTGGTTTCCTAAGGGTGGAAACACGTTACAATTGGTGTCAGAAGCGGAATTTTATGACAAGAGGAGCTCTGAAGTTGTACTGGAGTGTTCGAGAAGGATTCTCGAGGGTTAGTGCTAACACAGAACTAATTTACTGGACATTGTTCGAGGGTTGTTTTCGAACAGGAAAATAGTGTTTAAGTGCATTTTTGAGACATTGTAGAACATTTTATTAGGACATTAGTGTGATAATTAAATCCTTTGAACTGAGAAGTGATAGAGACACTGAAAAAGACTCATTTAATGCGTGAAAATTTCTAGAACTTTTCTATTTGGACATTAGTGGAGATTATTAAATTCTCTGAACTGGATAGTGACAAAAGACTCTGGATAAGACTTTTTCGTGCTATTTCGAGATTTGTCTAGAAAGTTCCATTACCGATATTGACGTGACAGTTAAATTTATTTTATTTTAATTTCATCGTATGCCCGTAACAACAAGAAGTATGGCATCCGATAAACAAATACAGGACTTATTTGAACAATTCCAAAAAATGATGGCACAGCAGCGCCAGGAGGAGGAAAAACGGCGTCAGGAAGACAAAGTAGAACAGGAGAAAAGACGTCAAGAGGAAGAAAGAAGACGTCAAGAAGAAAGGGACGAATTAAAGAAAATTATGGAAGATCAAGAAATAAGACGTCAGAAAGAAAAAGAGGATGAAGAAACAAGACGCCAAGAAGAAAAAGCCGAATTGAGAGAAATTATGGAAGACCTGAAGATACGACAGTAAGAGGAGAAAGAAGAACAAGAAAAACGCCAGGAAGAATTAAGGAAAATTCTGAATGAACAAATGAAAATACAACAGGACGCTATCATTTCCACTACTGAGGAACTAAAGAAAGAAATCAAAGATGATATGGGTAGCGTAAAGTCTGAAGTTTCTGAAGTCAAGACGGAAGTCAGTCATGTAAAAGAGGAAGTGAGTGACATCAGAGGAAAAATGAGCGAGTTCGAAGGAGAAAGAGAGAAAGGAGGCCAGCTAGTAACATCATCAGGTCCTCGATTAAAACCTCCCTCCTTTGACGGCCAAAGCTCATGGACAACGTACAAGAGACAATTCGAGGCAGCAGCATCGGCGAATAACTGGGATAACGAGGAAAAGGCTATGGCATTAGTTCTGGCGTTAAGGGGCCAGGCCTCAGAATTACTTCAGACTATCCCAGTGGAGAAACAAAGGGACTTCAAAGTCTTGGAAGCTGCATTGGACTTGAGGTATGGCGATCAACACCTTGCCCAATTATACCAGGCTCAGCTGAAATCCCGGATGCAAAAAGCTGGGGAAAGTTTACAAGAATTTGAAGCTGCGATAGAGAGACTGACGCACCTGGCGTATCCAAGTGCACCTAAAGAATTCCAGGAACAATTAGCCGTGGGGGCCTTTTTAGATGGTATAAGGAACGAAGAGGTCAGGCGAGTTTTGAGGCTGACGAGACACCAAAGTAGTAGCGAAGCTTTGGTGCGTGCACTTGAAGTAGAAGCCGCCTACAGAGATACTCCAAGGTCGAGAGTGCGAGCTGTGACTCTCGAAGAATCGCAACCAGAAATGAATCAGAACCCTATGTTAACTGAGATGCAGAAAATGTTTACCAAACTATTCGATAAATTGGATGGCCTAGGAAAGCAGGATAAACAGCAAAATAAAGGAAAGCCGAGTGGTGGTATTAAATGTTACAACTGCGGCAAGATGGGCCATATGAAACGAGACTGTCGACAGCAGAACTCGGAGAGTCGAGTAAATGCTGTAAATGTTGAAGAAAAGCAGGAAAACTAAAGATAGCCAGCACCAAGGGGGCTGTGTTTTCTAGGGAATGCGGTGCCCCCAGAGAAATAAAGATTTCCCAGCTTCAAAGAATTCCAAGCAGTCTGTTGTTGCAAGGATATGTGAATGGAAGAAAATGCGTGTTTACTATTGACACCGGTGCTACGTCATCAATACTGCGGCCAGGGTTTATATCAGGCTTGCAGATTAACAAGAAGCAAAATGGAGTAATTATTCGGACAGCCACGGGGGACAGGGCTGCGGTCCATGGAGAGGTCAGCTTGGAACTGCAGGTTGGACGGTTGAGGTTCAATTACAAGGTCATTGTGGCTGACATTATGGATGATTTCATTTTGGGTCTAGACATCATGGGAGAGCAGGGATTCATTGTTGACGTAGGGGAGCGAGTCTTAAAAATTGGAAATGAGGAATTTATTCTGGCAACCGCAGACGACCAATTCCATAAAGCGAGATTGTTAACAACACAGACGATCAAGATTCCTGCTCATTCAGAACAAATGATCGATGCTGCCGTAGAAGGAAATCCTGGAGGGTACCGTGTTGGCCTAGTTGAAGATGACGAATCGATTAAGTCCCTACCCAATATTATTGTGGCGAGAACTTTAACCCGGACTAAAGACAAAATCCCAATTAGAGTCGTTAATTTAAATTCCCACTCGGTGACAATTAAGGAAGGCAAACCGATTGGCTCCTATGAACCGGTCACATGGGTAGCGAGGTGCGAGGAAGAAACAGAGGGAAGTTCATCTATGAAAATAGACCAGGAAGTTTTGACCTTGTTGAGTACCCAGTTGGAGCATTTATCTGAGGATGAACGAAGGGAGGCAATCAAGTTCCTGGAAAAGGAAAGTTCAGTATTTGCCAAGAATACAGAGGCCCTTACAAAAACAGACATAGTCCAGCATCGGATAAATACTGGCGACTCACCAGCTATTCGACAACCACCTAGGAGGCTTCCATTAGCGAAACAAGAGGATGCCTCGGCAATGATAAACAAGATGCTGCAAGACGGAGTCATTGAGGAGTCAACGAGTCCCTGGTCATCGCCAGTAGTTTTGGTTGCCAAGAAGGACGGAACATTAAGATTTTGTGTCGATTATTGAAAATTAAATGATGTCACGAAGAAAGACAGTTACCCATTACCACGAATTGACGACACGTTAAGCACGTTGGCAGGCTCACGATGGTTTTCTACGTTAGACCTTAGGAGTGGATACTGGCAAGTGGGGCTTCATCCTGATGATAAGGAGAAGACAGCGTTTTCAGCAGGCAGTGGTCTTTATCAATTTACCGTGATGCCTTTTGGACTTTGCAATGCGCCAGCTACCTTTGAAAGATTGATGGAATTCGTACTGCGAGGGCTAACCTGGAGGACGTGCCTGGTTTACCTTGACGACGTGCTTGTTATGGGACAGGACTTTACAGAACATTTGAAAAATCTTCAAGAAGTATTTGGGCGAGTCAGGAATGCCCACCTGAAGTTGAACCCGAAGAAGTGCCTGCTATTCCAGAAAGAAGTCAAATTTCTTGGTCACTCGGTGTCTTCGGATGGAATACAAACAGACCCCGACAAAATTTCTGCTGTACGAGATTGGCCAAGACCATCTAACGTTCATGAAGTACGGAGCTTCCTTGGCCTCTGCACTTATTACAGGCGCTTTGTGGAAGGGTTTGCAGAAATTGCGAAACCATTACACCGGCTGACAGAAGAGAAAGTGCAGTACCAATGGACACCGGAATGTGAAACGGCATGGAGAAAATTGAAGGCAGCTCTATGCACTGGTCCTGTGCTAGCGTACCCACAACGGGAAGGACTTTTTATTTTAGACACTGATGCCAGCAATTCTTCGGTCGGATCTGTGCTGTCTCAAATCCAGAATGGGCAGGAAAGAGTGATCGAGTACTTCAGCAAGGTGCTGTCCAAACCAGAAAGAAATTATTGTGTAACCCGGAAAGAGTTACTGGCCATCGTAAAATCAGTGGACCATTTTCATAAATATCTTTATGGAAGACATTTCAAGATTCGGACCGACCATGCTGCATTAAAATGGCTGTTGCAGTTGAAAACCCCTGAAGGTCAACTGGCTCGTTGGATAGAACGGTTGCAACAGTATGATTTCAAAATAGAACATCGACCTGGAAGATCTCATAAGAACGCAGATGCTTTATCTAGAAGACCATGCAAGGAAGATTGCAAGCACTGCCGCCACGTTGAGAAATTGCAGGGTACGGTGGCCGTCAACACTATTAAAATAGAGGTTCCGGACGATTGGACAACCGAAGCCCTGAGACAAGAACAACTGAATGACACAGAAATTGGGGCTATATTGAGAGCAAAGGAGAAAGGAATTCGACCAGCGTGGAAGGATGTTTCGGATAAGGCAGTTGGATTGAAGGCTTTGTGGGCCCAATGGGATTCACTTAAAGTCATGAACGGGCTGCTAAAGAGAGCTTGGGAAAGCCCGGATGGCAGGGAAGTTGTTATGCGTCTAGTGATTCCCAGGTGTCGAGTACCGAAAGTACTTCAGGAAGTGCATAATGGAGCATCCGGTGGGCACTTCGGCGTTAATAAGACCCTGAATAAAGTACGAGAACGATTTTATTGGGTAAATAGTCGTCAAGATGTGGAAGCTTGGTGTCGCAATTGCAAAATTTGTGCAGCCAGTAAGGGACCACAGACTAGAAGTAGGGGTGCAATGAAGCAGTATAACGTCGGAGCTCCTTTCGAGAGGATCGCGATCGATATAGCCGGGCCATTCCCAGTAACCAAGGATGGGAACAAGTACATACTGGTTGCAATGGACTATTTTAGTAAGTGGCCAGAGGCCTATGCAATTCCAAACCAAGAAGCAGTCACTGTCGCCAAAGTCTTGGTAGATAATTTGATATGTCGGTTTGGTGTACCCCTGGAGCTGCACTCAGATCAAGGGAGGAACTTTGAGTCAGGGGTGTTTCAGCAAATCTGCAAGTTATTGGGGATACACAAAACACGGACCACAGCCCTTCACCCGGAATCAGATGGAATGGTGGAACGACATAACAAGACCATGAAAGAACATCTCTCTAAAGTGGTTCATAAGAATCAACGCGATTGGGATCTCCACATACCGTTCTTCTTCATGGCATACAGAGCTGCTATCCACGAGTCTACGAAACAAACACCAGCCCGTGTAGTATTTGGTCATGAGATCAGACTGCCGTGTGATTTGATTTTCGGAACACCAGGCGGAGAACAGCTTCCTGTGAACAGCTATGTGGATGAAATGAGTGAACGGCTAAGAAATGTTCATGAGCTGGTTAGAGACCAAATCACCATAGCCAGTGACCGAATGAAGGCTCGATACGACCGTAAGGGTAGTTCAGAAGGGTTCAAGGCAGGAGATCTGGTTTGGCTGTACAACCCACAGCGGAAGAAAGGGAAGTCACCGAAACTTCAACCTCCTTGGGAAGGACCTTATACTGTTATTACCCGAATTAATGATGTCGTCTATCGTATTCAACGAAACAAAAAGTCCAAGATGAAGATCGTACACTTGGATAGACTGGCGAAGTATGTGAAAGAGGCTGAATTGCCTGACCGGGACGTTCAGGCTTAAGGAGGGGGCAGTGTAATATGTTGCACCCCTTAAAATTTAAGGTTATGTTACTAAAAAGTAGGCAGACTTCAACAGATCGAATGTCTGAATGAATGTAGTGTATTTGCACCTACTCGAAAAAGAACCTACCAGAAGATTCCAAAGTGACATCTGGAATTCTCTAGAAAATGGTGGCGTCATCACAGAACAATCGAGATCTGTCATTTTTAGGTATAAAAGACCAACCGCATTCTCGGCGAGGAGTTCAGAGAGTTCAGAAAGTTCAAAAGTATAGAAAGTGAGGTTAAGACTTCAAGGATAAACATTGTGATTTTAGTCAGTAAAAGTGTATTTAAATTAATAATAGTATTGTGAAGTATCCAGTAAATATTTAATAAAGTGTGTTAGGGGACATCTCTTGTTATAATTTTTGGAACCCACGGAATTTGCGAGGGTGGTTTCCTAAGGGTGGAAACACGTTACAGTATGTATAGTTGAAACAATCGGAATAGTGATCGACGCACCGCCTATGTAGGAGGTGTTAGTTGTTGAGACGCATTTCTGCAGAACGCAGAGCCGGATTTAACTGTATTGTTTGCTCGTTTACTTTTTCATTGTAGGTATTTATCAGCCGCGGTTCGTGAAATTTAAATTGGTCATATCTTAGTATTGAGTCATGGGACCCAAGCCATACTTTCTGGCACCACTACCATGATAAAATGAAGCAGCTTTGCAGCAAAAAAAAATTATCAAGTTAAGCAAAAAAAAAATTCATCGAAGAAAAGATCAATATTAAGCAAAAGAAAAAAAACAATTAAAAAAATGCTCTTTAATTTTGATAATAGACGACTTTTCGATTGGATGCATTGTTTTTAAGTTATAGGCCACAAACTGAAAAAAGTGTCAAAAATTCGCAGTTTTTTCGTTCTCACAAAAATTTGCCAAGGGCTTGGAGGTCTAAAACTTGGATTCTACATACTCTCTATAATACATACAACATAAAAAAAAACTCCTACTACCTCATTTAAGGTAACTATATACATATATAATTGATATTATTATCAACAGTGTCGTAGCTAGGTTACATAGTTCTCTGGTGCAAGATACATGTTGGAGCCCCTATAGACAATAGTTCGAAGCTCTGGAAGGGACACCTAAAATAAAATAATTCTAGTTCTAAAATTCCGATTTACAGCTCGAGACTTTAAAATTCTTACCCTCATTTCAAATTGTAACTAAGAATTTTAAAATTCCCAGTTATAACTCAAAATTTTAAAGTTCCGACCTGAATTTTTTCAGATTTTTTTCAACTTTTACATTTCCCGTCCCCCATTTTTAGGAATTTTTGAGTGGCCATATCTCGAAAAATATGCATTTTTCGAAAATATTCACAAGTGTAAAACATCTTATTTTGGGCCAAAAAAGGTAAATGATTTTTTTTTTATTTTTGACCTAATTAGGCAAGCCAAAATTATTTTTCAATATGGCGTGGTGGTCAAACACGGTTTATTTCTATTTTTTAGATTGTGACCAGTGCAGCGTTTTTTCATGTAGTTTTTACGTTTTAAAGGTTTTTAATATGAGTTTTTTGTAAAAAAAAGTTGAATTTGTCTTATTAGACTTTTTCGTGATAATATTATTGGCTATAATTGGAAAAAATGCCTGATATATACATAGTAGTGGGTTTTGGACATCGTGACAAGGTTAGCTTTTACCGTGTACCCGACGCCGTGAATTCTAAATATTTCCCTCATATAAATGATCTGCGAGAAAATGACGTCAAGGATAGATAGCCGCGATTAACACCTTCCATCGTTTTTAAATCTCGACTTTCCAACATCAACTTCTTGAAATACTCACTCTGCATACTTAAATAAAGTTTATTACTTGAAAACAATCAAAAACGTCATGCCACAATCCACAAAAAACGTTATATTGTTAAAATTTCAAGATACTTAGCCAGGCCAACGGAAAAACACAAACTGTTTTGACAAACGTTTAACGACTGTCAACAAATGTTTGACCGCCACGCCAAGTTGGAAGTCACGTGGTTTGGATTGCCTAATTCTACAAATTATGAAACTCGTGATAAAAGGAGTGTTTTCTACCCCTTCCGATCATTTCCTACTCTAATCTTTTTTTTTAATTTTTTTACTAACGTCATTACAAACACATTTCAAGGTTTTATCAAAATCCATTCATCAGCACTCAAGTTAGAGGTGAAACCCCCCGTTGGCTGGATTATTAATATTTCGGGGAAACCACACCGCTGCGAATGCTAACATAACGCGATATTAATATTTCGTAGGATCCATCTGAAAGCCTGAGGCTTCGGGCAACTGCCCAAATTGCCCATCCATAGCTACATCACTGATTGCCAAGGAAGAACTTTAGTGCAAAATATATAGTTTGGAAAAATAATTATAATGGAAAAAACGTAACAGGGGATAATAATATTGACATGTAGTTAACAGAGAAGAAACTTGCTATAATTTTAGTGAAAATTGTACTTCACTTCCTGTAAAGGCTGCTTGAACCCCCGGGTTGGTTGGGTCTCGTCTGATCGAGGTTTACTTAATTTATTCGAATAGATGAGAAAAAATCCTATCCGATAAGGCCCCGCAAGCCTAGCACCGAAAAATTGGAAAAGGGGGTGGTTTTTCTGGCTTGGGGGTAGTGAGTGAAGGGTAGGTCGAAAAATATTTTCACCATCGTATTCATCGCTCTCGAAAATAAGGGAGTAGATGTCTTACGGTTCAGTCACAAAGCTTTTCCTCAAGGAACTACATAAGAACTTTATATTTTTAGAATTCAAGGCGGCAGAACTATTGAATTTTGAGCATTGTGCCCATGAGAACTTTTGTTTAGTTAACCAGGAGAACTAATTCCCAAATTTTAAAAAATCTGACTGAACGGCCTATTCCTATACTTTTGTGCGGAGTCCTTTAAAACTGCTGCCTAAGGAATCACTACTTCCACATCCAGATTTCCTATCCAAGTCTCTTACAACAACAAACAATTTTGTTAATGCCAAAAACATTTTTGATGTCCTTGGTTCTTGAATAAACACTAAATCACAATTTTATTTTTTCACCCCTTTTAATGATAGTGTGCGGGTGATAATGGGTGGTGATAGTGAGAGGGGGTGAGGTGGCTGATACCAAAAAAATGTTGAGGTCTTGGCTCTTTCGCCCATACCCTAAATCCCAATTTAATAGGATAAAATCAAAATATAATCTAGTACCAGATCTCGTTATAATGCATAGATGTAGGTACCAAGTTTCAAGTCGATGTCATACACCATTCGAAAATCGTGAGCACAAAAATTACAGACCGACACAAACAGACAGACAGAATTATTTTTTAGCTCAAACTTAAAATCTCGACGTTTCATGACATTCAAAACCTATTTGAAAAAAAAAATTCTATTTTTTTTTTCGTCGCTATACTTTCACTCTAATACGTGGATGTGATAGTAAAAATATGATGGGTAAAAACTTATCTATAATTAAAAATTCTCCGGTATATCGATACCTATCTCCTATTAAACACACAAGTTATTTTAGAAAAACAATAAGCAGAATTAATAAAACTTAAAACTAATATTTAACCAAAATCAACTGAACTAAGGCAGCAAATGAAACTTTACTGTCAACATTTCAATCAAATACGCCTCTAAAGAGGCACTTCTCGTAACAAAATAACAATAACTTTGATAGGCACTTTATTTCCTTGTTTGATGTGAATTTTGATGTTAGCATTTTGTAGTGGCTTATTCACTTGAAACCCTATTATATTATATTACACCCATTAAGGGGCACGCAGAAGATCTTCTTTTACATCATTAATTGGCATACGTCGTAGAAAGAAAATTTACCATAAACTTGCAGAATAATACGAGCTATTTGAGTTTAATATCTTCATAATAGGGCGGCGGTAGGAAGTTTGCTGCGATATTGGCTGCAAATGTAGCCCTGTTCGTGTGAGTTAACGATTATATTATGACCTAGAGTTAAGCGCCTTATGTTTGAAGCAATCTTCAAAAGCCATCAAGCCTTTGTTTGTCACACGTCGATGTTGCATGTTTTCGATGGGATATTTTTTTAGTCTATTTTAATATTACCGCATAAAGGCTTATCGCATCTGCAAACTTGTTGGTTGGCAAACATTATTAACTCCAAATCGCTGTACATAAAAGTTATAGCCTGAGAGACTAAATACATAGTCAAGGCCTAGATGGTAATATTTATATGGATTTATTACGTCTATTTGAACTCCATCTCATAGAATACATATCCGAAAGTATGTTTCCTTTACGTGATTTGATACGTGTCAATTATGAAAAATGGTTTACTTCGTATTTGATTCCTTTATTAAATACAGTTCAGGTAAAATTTCGTGTATACATAAAAACTGAAATCTACGATCTAGTGCACACAGTCCTGATTGCCATCTGAGACTCTGAGATCAAAAATTAGAATTAGCTGAGTCAGATATTAGGTATATGTAGTGTACGTGCTTTGGGTTGAAATGTGTGGCGCCATCCAAGATGATTTTGGGCATAGAAGAGGTGTACTTTATGTACATGATAGTTGATTATCTACATGAAGATTAATTAAGACAATAAGCTACTAAATCTTGGAAAAAGATAATGTAGTATTAGATGCACACAAAGGACGCAAAAAAACTACTCAAAAATGTATTGGAAAGTTATGGAAAACAAAAATATTAGCAATAAATTAATGCATACTCACTACATTGTTTAGGTTAGCTTTTAATATATGCAACTGGCTAATCGATTATGCCCAATGCCAAAAAAAAAAACCGCTGCCTAAGGAATCACTACTTCCACATCCAAGTCTCTTACAACAAAATACTATATTTGCACTCCATTATGTGGAAATAATTGTTCATGGAACTTTAACAGTATAATAATTTGAAATCATGTACCCCAAAAACCTATACAATTATATGCCACATCGGTAATAGAGGTGGGGTGGTGGTGGGAGTGAATGAAGTGAAAAAAATTCTTGATAACTTTGGCTCTTGTACACACACTAAATCACACTATTTTTTCACCACCTTTAATAATGCATCCCATTATTGGTGGTAACAGGAATGGCTAATGCCAATTTTTTTTGAGATCTTAGCTCCTTTTATATTTACTAAATACTAATTTCATGGACTCTTACTTGCTTGATTTGCCTATTTACCCCCATTTACTCCAATTTATCCCAATTTACCCTTCAACTTTGCAATGGAATAAGATCAAAATATAATCTAGTTCCAGATCTCGTTAAAAAACATACATGTGCCATATTTTAAGTGAATATCTTAAACGGTTCCAGAGTAATCGTGAGCAACAAAACGATAAAAGCCTAACAGACAGACCGACGCAACAGATAAATTTATTTTGCTCAGACTTCCTGATATTCTAAGCTTATTTAAACAATGAAAATTTCCAAATATTTTTTTGCGTTAATATACTTTAACTGAATGTCGAACTAATACGCAGAAAATGGCATGACAAAGATATAAAAAAAACCATTTGCCGTAAACTACACGATAGAAGTAAAGTCTTTACTTCAAGCATTTTCTTCGAGGAAACCTACTACGCATCCATACTACTCAAGGTAACCCACTGTGCATCCAATTTACTCGAGGAAAGCCACTGTGCATTCATACTTCTTAATGTAACCCACTGCGCATCCATTTTACTCGAAGAAATCTACTGCGCATCCATATCCTTTGAAGTAACTGCGCATCTATAGCACTCAAGAAAAGCCACTGCGCATCTATACTACTCGTGGTAACCTACTGCGCATCCATTGTACTAGAGGAAAGCCACTGCGCATCCATACTACTTATAGTAACCCACTGCGCATCTATACTACTTGAGGTAATCTACTGCGATCTATAATACTCGAGAAAAGTCACCGCGCATCCAAAATACTCGAGGAAAGCCACTGCGCATCCATAATACTCGGGGAAACCTACTGCGCATCCATAGTAGTCGAGGAAAGCCACTGCGCATCCATACTACTCGAGGTAACTTTAACAAAGTAATATTTGAAAAATTTATAAAACGATATGCCACATCGGGGGGTGGGGGGTGGTAGTGGGGGTGGATGAAGTAAAAAAATATTTTGAGGTTTCTGGTTCTTGTACATACACTAAATCACATTTTTTTTCATCCCCTTTAATAATGCCAAAATTTTTTTGAGGCCTTAGCTTCTCTTGTATATACTAAATACCAGTTTTATGAACTCTTACCTGCTTGATTTACCCATTTACCCCAAATTTACCCCAATTTACCCCCCAACCCTTCGACGGAACAAGATGAAAATATAATCTAGTTGCAGATCTCGTTAAAGTACATATGTGTACCAAATTTCAAGTCAATATCTTAAACGGTTCCAGAGTAAACGTGCGCACAAAAAAAGTTACAGACAGACAGACAGACCGATAGACAGACCGATAGACAGACCGACAGACAGACAGAATTTTCTTTTTTCGCTCAAACTTAAAATCTCGACGTTTCATGACATTCTACGCCTATTCGAACAATAAAAATTTAAAAAAAATTTTTTGTCGTTACTATACTTCCACTGGATGTGGAAGTAATTAATGCACACCAAATAATATTTATAATTTATTGAAAGTAGGTGACAATTGTTCAAAGAAAACTGCAATCAAAGAAGGAGGGCCTATAAGGCCAGTTCTCGGCCCCTTTTATTTTTGGTCGAAAAATGCCGAAAAATTTATTTTTTTATCATATATATTCAATATCTAAACTATTCCACCTCAAACGGAACTTCCTCAACCCTCCCCTCTCCATGTAACCCCATTAAATTATTGTAGAACCAGTTTACATTAGTACACATGCTTTGATGTTTTTGAATCTGAAAATCATATTTCCCTTGAACAAACTACACCCCGATACCCCCAACGATGAGCACCCTCTACCTCCACTAACATAAACCGTTATACTCCTACCAGGTATAAAATAGTTTTAAAATAATTTTTTATTTACATTATTAATAAAATGTCAATTCTACTTATACCCCCCAACACCCACTCTCCCGAACTATTCCCGCCATTATCATACTGCTACAAACTTGAAAATGGTAATGACAAAAACTTTCCTTATACTTTTTTTTTTATCGACAGAAAGATATAACCTTGCGCCCGTTTTACTCTCTCTCCGTACGTCCAAAGCAACAAAACTACGAAGAAAGATAGTTAAGTTCTAAGTTCTGAAAAAAGTCAGACAAAAATACATTTACTATAAACTCCCCCCCCCCCCCCCAACACCCTCTTTCCCGAACCATTCTGTTGTGTAGAGAGGTTTAGGTTGGATTGTTGTTTGTTTTTTTGTCTGTTGATTTAGAGTTTATAGTAAATGTATTTTTGTCTGACTTTTTCAGAACTTAAAACTTAACTATCTTTCTTCGTAGTTTTGTTGCTTTGGGCGTACGAAGAGGGAGTAAAACGGGCGCAAGGTTATATCTTTCTGTCGATAAAAAAAAAGTATAATAAAAGTTTTTGTTATACCATTTTCAAGCTTGTATCAGTATGATAATGGCGGGAATAGTTCGAGAGAGTGGGTGTTGGGTATAAGAAGAATTGACATTTTATTAATAATGTAAATAAAAAATGCTTTTAAAACTATTTTATACCTAGTAGGAGTATAAAGGTTTATGTTAGTGGGGGGAGAGGGTGCTCGCCGTTGGGGGTATCGAGGTGTTGTATAGTAGTACGGGGAGCTTAGGGTGCAGTTTGTTCAAGGGAAATATGATTTTCCATTTCAAAAACATCAAAGCATGTGTACTAATGTAAACTGTTTCTTTAATAATTTAATAGGGATACATGGAGAGGGGGAGGGTTGGGGGAAGTTCCGTTTGGGGTTGAGTAGATTAGATATTGATTATATATGATAAAGAAACATTTTTCGAAATTTTTTACCAAAAATAAAAAGGGCCGAAAACCGGCCTTATGGGTCCTCCTCCTTTTGTTTCTATTTAATCCAATTATTGAGTCCAGTCCAGTATACAAGCATTTTATTGCGAATATTCTTTTTATGTTTCCGAACCCTCAAAGTACTTTAAGTTGTTAAAGGAGAAAATTAATTTAATAAATTTTCACTTAATTGATTATAGTGATTACCTTATATCAACTTAAGTTTATGTATATTCCTGGGTATTAGGGGATAATGGGGTATTTTCCTATTATTTTTTTTTTATTGAATAATATAATAAAATATGTACAAACAAGCCTTCCAATACAGATTTCCGAGAAAACAATTATCAATTTTTTGAGAAAACAGAAGTTAAAATAAGTGGCGTAACAGGTGTTTTAAACTGGTGACGTAGGTAATCTGCTGATAACGTAGGTAGACTGTATGGATTTGTTGATAGAATGGTTTTATACAAAACAGTGCGGTGTTGCCAAGTTGAAATTCCTTCTCTAGTTCTAGTAAGGATAATTGAAGAAAACAGGAGTATAAAGCTTATTTATTAAATCAATTTTAATATATTTATCCATGAAATTTAATTTTGTGGTGTAAAAAATAATAATAGACGTGAATTATTAAATATTTTAAATAATTTACCGATTAGATTTTTAAAAACGTATTTAGCAATATATGACAACAGTGTCAACGGATAGTCAAATGTCAGATGTGATTTAACACGTCGCCGTCGCGCGTCGTGTTGATTTGAAGAATTTCATTTTTTTTATCCAGGTATTTGCTGCAATTTACAAATAATAGATAATATCATTTAAAAGGTGTTTTTTTAAAAATTGTAGAAACATAAATGTGCTCCGGAAAAAAATTTTTTAACTGCTCCGAAAAATATAGATATTCGAAGAACTTAGCTGTTTTCTTTCGTACTGAACGATTGCAATCACTAAACAGCCAGTCAAATCGAGATATTTTTGAAATCCTTAATCTCTATTGGTTACTTACTGATTGTATTCACTTTGTTCAGCACGAAAGAAAACAGCTCTTGGTGGCAAGCTTCCAACATTTCTGATCCCATCTCTTCAAAAATCCAAATTTTGTTTATAGAAAGAATATATCATGTCATAATAAACTTTGCGCAAATTGGATGAATCTCCTTTCACAAAATTCAATTCCATCTCATTGATAAAATATAAAATCAAACGTCACATAAACAAACAACAAATAAATTTAATCAAATATGCCTATTTCACTTGTATTGTGACAAGAAGTGACAATTGACAGCATGCAAGCAAAGTTATATTAGAGCCGTTTTTATACAATGTTGCCACATAATCCTCGCCGCGGGTTTTGTTTACATTTTTAAAATAACTTCTAAATAATAACAAGCATAAATACCTTTTAATTCCTTCTAAATATATGTATATAATGTTTATTGATTTTTAAGATATTTAGCAAAATAAAAGTGTTATAGGTAAAATAATGTAAAGTAAATACACAATTTGGCATTCATATAAGATAGTTACAGTTTAATCGAAAGCTGTCTATTATTGGTTAAATTATTTCCCGCCAAATAAAATCATTTGAAATCTGTGTCTAGACGGGCGTATTCTTATTTCTTATTTTTATTCTGGTTTAAATTGATTAAACAGTAATTGTTAAAATAATAACATTACTTGATATATATCACCAAAACTGAATTTAAAAAACCCAGAAAATACCCCATAGAAATGTTAATAAAGTTGAGCTTTATTTTATAAAACCACTAACTAAAAAAAAAAAAAAAAGGTGCTTCTTTCATGTGGCCCCATCCATGAGCACACTGTATAAAAAATCAGTAATAATCTATTCTATTTCATTGGCCTATTTATATTTATTAAGTTGTATAAAATAATTAAAGTCACACATTTAATTAATATGACGGGGGATATAATTACGTCGACATTTATAATCCCTCATTTCGCTGGCAAGAGGTTTAAGTATTTTCATAATTAAGGGAACAAATTTTACGCAGTAATAATAAAACATTGACAGAATAATGTTTACGTAGCAAGCTTCTGACACTATCTTAAATTATAGCCCTTACTTAGCCCTTATCCTTGTATTAAAGTGAAACATCTCTTTCTTGAACAGCCCCAAATGCCGAAATAGCCGTATAATGGGGGATTAAGTACGGAAATTCACAGGGTCTCTGCTCTATACATTGTACCAACGGATAACTTACAATACTTGTACTTCATTAATACGATTAAAATAGTTTGGAGAAAATAAAGCAAATAATTAAACTACTATGTGGACGCTTTGTTGTTATAAGCACACAATACTTCAATTATAGGGAAGCATTTTTATGGGGCGCAAATGAAATCAAGATCATTCACTAATTTTTTTGTCAAAGAATGGTGGAGCATTTGATATTAAACTGCATTTGATATTAATAAACTCTGTTGATAAAACAAATCTATTATGTAAAATCCACGATGATTTCATTAAAGTAACGTATACCATAAAACTATTTCAGTGATGTATAGGTAGGACTTCTAACAGAAAAAAATTGAATGGTCTTTAAAAAATGCTACTAAAAATTATTAATTTTTTTTTTTAAATCTCGTTCTTTAAGGAAAATAATAAATATTTTCATCTGTAATTTTCCATAATAGTTTATACCTACAGGACCTATAATTTCACCAAGTTTCGTTAAAAAAGGTTAATTATTTCTTTAGTAATTTCGTTTTATGTAAAATTAGACATTTTCGTGGTTTTTATTTTTTTACAAAAAAAAAGCAAAACGGCAGATCGGATTTGGACCAAGGCAGTTTTATTTATAATTTATTGGCAAACATTTTGATTATTTGTTTGGTCTGATCCGATTAACAGAATCCAACATGTTAAAGAAAAACGAGACAAAAACACGTTCAAAATTAAAACTTAATTTCCAAAAAACGCTCCACTCCCAATAGTCGGGAATCTCAGCTCCAATTTAAGGCTTAGTTTTTGAAGCCTAAGTATCTGTCAGACATACGGCTGTAAAGTGTCGTACTTGATGTAAAATTGTCGGCTGATTCCGAAACCGGGGGGCCCATAAAAATCGGGGATTGCCTTCAACCCTTAATCCGCGAATTTACCATTATTTCGGAAAATGTGAAAAATTGAATTTTTAAAATATAACTTGCGTTTTCTCCCACAAAAAATAAGCTAAAAATCTATTATTTTTTTCAAATTGTAGCTCACAGTGCATTTAACGTAACAGTGTAGTCAAAACACATCCAATACTAATAGAAACTTTAGAATAAAACGTGTCGTGAACCTCTACGCAGCCGTCGCATTGGAAAATGTAGCCTGCGAGTTTTTTTTTTATTTTGGGAAATTGACAAGAACTAGATCATACATAATTATAAGAAAAGACCAAAATTATTTTTAGTGATTGATTTATACTGATATTTTGAGTGAAACAGAAGATATGATTTTTTTTAATTTGACCGTCCTGCGATCGAGCGCGCTACGAGTCGAAACCGACATATTATGCGGGCACTCTTTTGCATTATATTTAGTTATTTGGTACTGTATTAATAAGTACAATATTCCTGTGTCAGATTTTACCGGCTTAATTTTGTTTAAAAGATATAGTTATTAATATAGTTGTTTAAAATTCCTTACGTTTAATTACTTCTACTTTATGGAAGTAGAGTAACAATAAAAAATGAGATTTATTTTGTTCATAAAACGTCGAAATTTTAAGTTGGAACAAAATTTAAAAAATTGTGTCTGTCAGTCTTGTCTGTAACTTTCTTTGGGCGTACGATTACTCTGGAACGGTTTATGATATTGACTTGAAATTTGGAACAGTCTTGGATAGAAAATCTGGATGTAGAAGTAGTGATTCCTTATATTAGGCAGTGGTTCGTATTTATATCAGCTAAGCGAAATACATTACAATTAATAATTAGAAATTATTATAATCATAAGTTTTCATCTGTACATTTACCAAAACATAATAATAATGTAAGGCCAGTTCTCCAGTTCTCTTGCAGAAACACCTCTTGTTGCAAATATTATTCTTACACTTGCAAACGACTACTTAGAAGTGACTGGCTTCGATTGTTTCTTACACATGGTGGGTATCAACATCAGTGCATCCCTTGTCAAGGTCTAATCATACTGAAGAACATCTGGAAGTTTTGGAGATATATTACCTGTTTTTTTTCCAAATAAGAAATGTATACAGGCATATACCTACTTGGCATGTTCATAAAATCCGTTTTCAGTAGGTGGTAAAACTCTATATCGCTATTGCAGTTTAAAAATAAATGTTTCCTTAGTTCTTTAAGACTTACGTGGAAATGTGAGTGACCATACAGGCATTTAAAGAATATGGAGCCAGTGTTTTATTCATGATGTTGCAAGTCGTCCACGTCATTTGTATATTTTTCCAGAGGTTTGAGTGTTTCTCAATTTTCAATTGCCGTCTTAAATTCTGTCTTTTTCCCTTCCCAAATGTGTAGCTTGTTATTTCACGCACTAAGTGCAAAAAGGGTCGCTGTAAGGAGAAGAGGTATGAGTGCCTGTTGTTGCGTCTTCAATTATTATTATTGCAGAACAAATACGAATCGAACTTTTGAAGCCACAACTTTACTTTCATTTTGCTGTACAAAAATAATGACAACAAAAAAATATCTGTTACTTGCCACTATTATTGCTCTTCCAAAACACACAATTTTAGTATGGAGAATATAACTATATCGGCTTCCTCACGGTTATGAATCTTCGCATTTTCAAGATATAAGCTGATTCTAATTATAGTAATTTCTAATTATTAATTGTTATGTATTTTGCTAAGCTGTTATAAATATATTCATATCTATCATATTTAGAGATAATTTCATTTACACAGGTCAGATACCTGCATACATAATAATTTAAGTGTTTCTAAAGTTATGATGAAAATTAAACGTAAGACATTTTAAACAACTATATTAATAACTGCATTAAACAAAAAAAGCCGATAAAACCTAACACAGGAATATTGTCCCTACTAAAACAGTACCAAATAACTAAATATAACGCAAATGAGTGCCCGCATCCGTCGGTTTCGATTCGTAGCGCGCTCGATCACAGGACGGCCGAATTAAAAAAAATCATATCCTCCGTTTCACTCAAAATATCGGTATGAATCAATCACTAAAAATAAATTTGGTCTTTTGTTGTATTTTCGTACGATCTATTGTCAATTTCTCAAAATAAAAAAAAATCTCGCATGCTACATTTTTCAATGCGGCGACTACGTAGAGGTTCACGTGATATTCTTTTCTAAAATTTTTATAAATATTAGATGTGTTTTGACTACACTTTTACATTAAGTGCATTGTAAGCTACAATTAAAAAAAAGAATAGATTTTTAGCTTACGTTTTGTGGGAGAAAACACAAGTTATATTTTAAAAATACAATTTTTCACAATTTCCGAAATGAAGGTAAATTCGCGGATTAAGGCAATCCCCGATTTTTATGCTCACTCCGGATTTGGATTCAGCAGACAATTTTACATCGAGTACGATATTTTTCAGCCGTATGTCTGACTGGTACTTAGGGCTGAAAGATAAACGTCTCCAGAATCTGGACTACAAATTGAACAAAACTTTACTGTAGCATCCTTCTACAAGCATATTGCATTTCCACAAATATATCCCCCCCCCCAAACAAACTTTAAAAAACTTAAAAAGCAATATTTTGTAAAAAAAGTTAAAAAAAGCTATGTTTATTAAAGTTTAAATGGAGAATTAAGTAATAGTAATAATAAACTTGAAACACGCAGTTTTATAAATCAAAACAAATCAATTTTATTGATGCTATTAATATTAACCTTAAAAATTTGCAAAATAATAATGTTATATTATAAAGTGTTGATATTAAAGAAATATATAGTGGGTGGTGGTTCATTTAAATTGAGATAGTAAATATCTCAAAAACACCGCATGTTCGAAAATACATTTTAAGCATATGTTGTTTGGTTTCGAAGGGGAATAAAATTACATTATTAATTTTTTGATTCGGTGGACGTCTTCGAGGACATTTCAAGTTTGCTTAATAAATTAATTACCAAAAGTTGATAAAAATGTTGATATAATTCCTCAAGTTTTAATAACTCAAAATAAATATTTCTGCTTCTAGCACTTTTCTCTAAAGTCGATGGTTTTACAAAATAAATTTTGAGATTTCAAAAATCTGTAGTTATGTCGTTTAGTGTCTAAAAGTTGGCTCTTATTTTTCGTACAGCAAGATATCGCAAAAAATATATAATTTCTATTTGAAAAGGCAAAGTTAACCTTGATAACTTAAACCATATTAAAAATAAATGAAGATTTGGATTTTTTTAGACACGTTGAAGAGGTGATTACAAACTTAGCAATTACGTTAGTGTTGTCGATTAATCCAGTAAAGAATAGTAAACCAAAAATCATGCTTCAGTCAATGGTCCAGTGTAATCTTTAGACCAGTGATAAAAAAACAACCTCTTCAGAACACTCTAGGTGATAAACCCTACGCGTATTTAAAGAGGGTAGAAAATCTGAATTTTTTATGTCGTTAATAGAAGTACTTACTGAGGACACAATTCAATTTCAATTCACACAATTTTTGGTTTTACTCTTTAAAAAAAAAGCAACTAAATGATTACATAGTTTACTGGAATACCCGTATAAATTTTAGCCACATGTCTTGAACGTAGAAACATACCTTCCTTAAATTCTGTAAGTAGCTCAATTAAAGGCCTCCCGTCAGGATATGCTTAGGCAGACCAGTGGTTTAGTGTTTTTCGGTATATATTCTTTCAAATATATTTCATAAATTAATTGAATATTGGATGGCGTAGAATTTCATTCGGTCATCTCTTGGTCTATAAGGGAATATCGGGTGCGTAGGCTGATGATAGGCAATGTGCGGTTATCGTTCTCGGACAAATTAAAAAGAAGAAACTTCTCTCTGAATAGTTAAATGAACTACGTCAGAAAAATAGTCATTCTCTGAAAGAATAGCGATAAAAAGGCCCGTGCTAGAAAAGTTAAATTTGTTCGAAAGGAGCCCGTCGAAATGTCACCTATGATATGTTTTAGAGGGTTCCTTTCAACATCAATAACACTAAATTAAGTGTTCGAAAAATTTTCCATGGACACAGGTAAATATTTATCTATTTTTAGCAACAGATGGACAACTTTTGACCGTATTTTACATTTAATGCTAAGAAGTAGGGTATATAATTCGTCAATATCCGTACTTTTAGTGCATAAATATGTAGGTTACTTGGACACTCAAAAATATTAATTTTTCATACCTCAAAATTTGGGAGTGGCAACCCCCAGGAGGTTAGTTTTAAGTGGGTTAAAAATACGAACTTTTCATAATGAGGTGATAAAAAAATATATTTAAATAAATTTTTAGCTGAGAATATCGCTCTTAAATGCTTAATTGACCATAACTCATCCCCAAGAAGGTTATTAAAATAAATATTTGGGATATTACAGCATTAAATCCAGTATAACTATTTTTACGATAACACCGTTTTAAAGAAAAACCGATTTTTCTGATTTTTGACCTTGATTTTCCATCCAAGTCTCTCACAACGAAAACGTGGAAATAATTGTTTATGGAACTTTAATAATATAATATTTGAATTCGTCTACCCTAAAAACCCATTAAACGATATCCCACATCGGTGGTGGGGTGGGCGTGGATGAAGTAAAAAAAAATTGAAGTTTTTGGTTCTTGTATACACACTAAATCCCATTTTTTTTCGCCCCCTTTAATAATGGGATGGGGGTGGTAATGGGGGTGGCTAATACCAAAAAAAAATTTGAGACCTTATAGCTTCTCTTGTATATACTATATACCAGTTTTATGGACTCTTACCGGCTTCGTTTATCTATTTACCCCCGCATTTACCCCCAATCCTTCAACTGAATAAGGTGAAAATATAATCTAGAAAATATAATCTAGCTCCAGATCACGTTAAAATATATATGTGTACCGTACAAAACAAATGGAAAGTGGGTCCTAGTCGATTTGTCTGAAAATTCATTATATTATAGTTCTCGACTTTCTGAACAAAAGTTCTCATGGGCCCAACTCGATCCTAAGTCTAGTTCCCGAGATACAGCTCAAGAAGTGTCCAAGAATGATCACTTAAAAAAATTTCGAATTCATGATTTTTTTTTCATACATTTTATATTGTGATACTAAGTCCAATCAACTTGAGTGCTAATGAATGGATTTTGATGAAACCCTGTGCAATGTGTTTGTAATGACGTTAATAAAAAGTTGAAAAGAAGATTAGAGTAGGAAATGATCGGAGTTCCGTAACTTGTGGAGATAGGTCAAAAATGAAAAAACACAATGACCCAATTGACCCAAAATAAGATGTTTTTACTCTTGTGAATTTTTTAGAAAAATGCATGTTTTTCGAGATATGGCCACTCTAAAATTCCAAAAAGTGGGGGAGGGAAAATGTAAAAGTTGAAAAAAAAATCTGAAAAATTCAGGTAAATGTATCATCGAAATACAAGACTTTTTTTATTTGCAACTTTTCTGTAAAGTTCGTTTTTACCGAGTTTTTCCGGAAAAACATGAAAAACTACCCCCTTTATAAATATGAAATTTAAAAATTTGAAAAAATTCAGACATATGCATTGAGGCCTTCTAATATTCTTTGTCTGTTGGAATTTTTTTGTAACTTGCTAATTTTCCGAGTTACAGGCAGTTTTTCACCAGAAATAATGTACTACAGTTTTGGAAAATTTTTTTTAATTTTCGATTTAAAAATTATATTGAACCTTAAAAAATGATATAACTATATAGGTTTCATATTTTTTTATAATAATATTATAAATCACGCTCATTTTTCGAATTTCCACAATTTTTCAATGTGTAAAAATGTAGTAGATTATTTATCGTGAAAAACTGCCTTAATTAGCAAGTTATAAAAAATTCCAAGAGGCAAAAAATGTTTATACGTTTGAAGTTTCTCAAAATTTTAAATTATATATTTTTAAAGCGCTACAATGTTTTTCCGGAAAAACTCTGTGAAAACGTACCTACTTTACAGAAAAGTTGAAAATAAAAAAAGTCTTGTATTTTGATGATACATTCACCTGAATTTTTTCAGATTTTTTTTCAAATTTTACATTTCCCCCCCTCCACTTTTTGGAATTTTAGAGGGGCCATATCTCGAAAAATATGCATTTTTTGAAAAATTTCACAAGAGTAATAACATCTTATTTTGGACCAAAAACGGTAAATAGATTGTTTTTTTTTTTATTTTTGACCTAATTCTACAAGTTACTGATCCCGTGATAAAAGGGGTGTTTTCTACCCCTTCCGATCATTTCCTACTCTAATCTTTTTTCAACTTTTTTTTAACGTCATTACAAACACTTTACACAAGGTTTCATCAAAATCCATTCATTAGCACTCAAGTTAGAGATTTTGGTCATTTTAGTGCTTCGTTGACTGGACTATACGTTCTAATAGCCCTTTATAATATTTTACATGAAAAACATTTGTTGTTTTAATAAAAATAGCGTAGAAAAAAATTAAAGTTTGAAAAATGTCGGCGAAGACGCCGGGAAATCCATATAAAAATAACAAGTGAAAAAAATATTCCGTCAAATTGGCTAAAACATTTTTGACATAAAGTATGTGCCTTCCTGATCAAACAACTTTAATTGAAGAACTTTCCGAAATTGCTCCTTTGACCTCTGATACCCCATCAATAAATTAAAAGTTCGATAAGATACAGAATTTTATAAGAATTTGTAATTGTATCTCGGAAACTAGATATAGGATCGAGTTGGAACTTTTGTTCAGAAAGTCGAAAACTATAACAAATCGACGGGGACCCACTTTCCATTTGTTTTGTGCGGGGTTCTTTCAAGTCAATATCTTAAACGGTTCCAGAGTAATCATGCGCACAAAAAAAGTTACAGACAGACCGACAGACAGAAATTTCTTTTTCTCTCAAACTTAAAATCTCGACGTTTCATGAAACGTGACATTTTAAGTCTATTTGAACAATAAAAATTTTAAAAATTTTTTTTGTCGTTACTATACTTCCACTGGACATGGAAGTAAAAGTATATGATATTTTTGTATCTATCTTGAATGTAAATAAATTATTAAAATTATTATTAATTACGCAACTCTGTATAAAATGAGGGAATGTTTGTCTCAAAAAATAAATCAACGTATAGAACATATTCTAAAGTCACATTATTTAGTAGATGATAACCATACAGAAATGTTATAGATCAAATAAAATATACTGTAAAATTCCTTTCACATTTTAAACTTGTGCATGAAATAAAATCTCGTTCTGCTTGTCTGCCTAATCAAATTCATATAAAGAGAAGGCTACTAAATTTCTGTTTCAACCCATTTAAATAACTTCATATTGAAGTTATATTTTCCACGAGGCCACTCACATTTACTTGTAAATAAATAAAACAGACATATAATTCCCATAACCGCATTGAAACATTAAAACTCTCTTTTACATGTAACTTTACCGGACTACCTTTCATTTCGCTGGGATTAAAACTTGATTAATGTCATCTGGTTCCGCTTTATATTTCTTCAATTTAAAAAGTCTAATGAAAATATGACAGTCGTCTACCTCGGTTCGTCGATGGATAAGTAGAGCGCAAATCTAATTTGAAAGGAAATCCATCTACAGGGATCTGAATTTAAAATTGCAACGGCGTTGCTGCAGCCATAGGAGCTATTTAGTGGACTATATTAAGTTATATATAGTTAACATTTAACATGCAGGTTGTTTCTAAATTGATGACGAGAAATTCGGCAGTTAATTCGATATTTATTTATTTATTGCAGAATATCTACAGGATATAATCGCAACACGAGCTGAAATGTAAAATTATTTTGTTAGGGCACCTAAAGGAGAAAAGAAACACTAGCGCCTCCACCGTATGTAACGCCTAAAACGTGCTGAAACTGTAAAATTAAAGTACCTAAAAGAAAGCAACAAATTCAATTCAATTAGTTATAATGCCAATAATCTTTATTCGCCAATTTAAGCTACAACAATAATATTAAAAAAGAGTAGAAGTTGCATTCGAGCATCGCCGGCTGCTATTTGATATATATTTTGTATGATTACGGTACAACTCACTTTTAAAAGGAGTCATTGCGATTAAATCTATATTTTATTTCTGCTGAAATAGGTATTAGAATTGGGTAGAATTCGGTAAAGCCTAACTGCAAATGTCATTCTTTCGTAAAAGACTTACTAGATTCAAAGATACATACAGTTTGGTTCAAACCTAAGAGAGACATCTAATGTAACAGCTCTGTAATTCTACACATTTTCGTACTTTTGTGCTAAATTAAGACATTTTACATGCGTATAACGTAGATGGATAAATTTTAATAAAGGCATTCTACCATGCTATTCTACATATTCATTTTTTGTCAGAAGTCATCGTGTTTATTACGTGTTCGGCAACGCCCGACTGCAAATTCCATTCGTATTCTTATTAAAAATATTTTGATAAAATTTTAAGGTAAAATTGTTACATGATCATCTAAGCTACGTAAAGTTCGCTCGAATCTGGAAGACGCACTTTTTATTGCAGTTTAGATATCCTGTACATCTTTGTATTTTTATGTTCTTAATCAAAAACCTTTGAAACATTTTGCTCTAGTTTCCACGGCTCTGAAGACCGTCCTGTATGAGTCAATTTCACTATCATGCTGTTTACATATTTGAAATAAACATTTCGTTGGTCACCGTGTTTATTCGGCAACGCCCGAATGGAAATTCCCTTCATTTCGTAATAGTCTTATTAAAGATACCTCAATAATATTTTAAGGTAAAACTAATATGTCGTCTAACTTGCGTACAGCTGGCTTGAATCTGAAAGACGTACTGTGTACTGAAGGTTTTGATATCTTGAATACTTATTTTTGAATTGTTTATGTTCTTAACCAAAAATCTTTGGAACATTTTGCTCTAAAATTATAACAAAACATAGTTTATATAAAACATGACACACACAATTTACACGCTTTTCTGGCGATGGCCATGTATGACTATATAATCCAATTTCAATAGGAAGTATTCTACCATGCTAGTTTAGGTATATATGTTCCAAATTCGAAATAAAAATTATAAGTAAAACAGAAATTATTGTATTTAATAGATATTCGCAATCGGTAATGCCCGACTGCAACTAATATTTCGTTCATAATAGTCTTATTAAAAATACCTTAATGGTATTGTGAGGTAAAATTATAAGATTAAACGAACTTACCTTAAGTGAAGTTCGATCTTAATTATATGAACGCCTTGCTCGAAATGATCACAATTGTAGTTCTACTATCGTCCACTGTGTGGCGCCACGAATAACAAAGCTAAAATGTATTTGTCCCTCCCTGTATCACCTTTCTCACTCATCTTCAGTTGTTAGTTTCTTTAGGGCAAGATAGGTTCATTCCTTTGCACTACAAGTGTAGCGCTTAGCTGCACTGGTGTAAGATTGTCTCTCTTTAACTTATGATATCCGCATTGATGCCATCTCTGTCACTCAAAATTAGTGTCACACTTCCCGTGCAAAGGAACGGACCTAATATGATCTCAAATCAAATGATCAAGGGTTTATTTAGAGTAGCTAGAGCTGCTAAGTTTGGTCTTTGAAAATTCAGATTCGAATCAATCTAATCTTTACCAAAATAAATAATTTTTTGTATTATTATTTGATCTGCCAAATACATACTACCTACGGAATATTTGGGATTGCATAACAAATTGTAGATATTTCCATGTAAGACGAATAGGTAATTTAAATAACGGAGTTGACAATTCGATCTTGAAAATAAAATCGTTTTATTTTGAATAGCAATCTTAACAACTCTAAGTTCAGTACCGCAAAAGGTAACTCTGAGTGGGCGGGGAGGGTTTGATCATTTCGAGCAAGGCGTTCATATAATTAAGATCGAACTTCACTTAAGGTAAGTTCGTTTAATCTTATAATTATATTCACGCCTTGCTCTCATGATCACAATTGTAGATGTTCAGAGCGATTTGAGATCTTCGAGAGGTTGCATTAAAATCTTTTCCATAAACAAGAATATTAATTTAAAGGTTCCGCTAAACATGTTCTGTATTTCGTTTAATGTGAGCATATTTGAATTTTTTGTTTTTTTTACAATATGCCTGTTGTAACCCTTGCAAATTATTCCGAACATTTATACTGCCCTATTGAGCGTTTAAATATTTCATTATAATGCCCTTAAATTTTAAATCCTATCAGTCATACAGCCAGCCTCACAATCACTGGCTATCTTTTTGGTTGACTAAAACCAGAACCTGATAATCTAAGATAGGTACGGATCCTGTACTATGAAAGTTATAATTATTAGTAAACACAACTTTACCAGACATCCTTGCCTTTATAGTAATAAATCATTGGTCAAATCCTAACTATTAATCAACCAACAATTGTAAAACTGGCTGTTAATGTAACAGATTTTTATAATAAAACTATTTGTCAAATCATAACCATTAGTTAAATAACGATTGTGAAACTGGCTGATAAAATCTCAGAACTTGTTTTCATTTGATGACTGTTATTAAGCTCAATCATAGAAATTGTTTGTGCCTTACGAATCGTTATAAGAACAAGGATGAGGGTGATTAATTCATATAATATTCAAGGAAACTATACAAAAATGTATTTAAGTAGTTTACAATTATGGTGGGGTACCAAAATATACTACCATATCTTTAGGCAGTAGGCTTAAGGTTTGTACACCTTGAAAATCTCTTAATTTTATTGTTATACTCTAATTATCAAAAAGGCATCAATACTAAGGCAGAGCGAGAGCAATTTACGGAAGGAAACCTTTTCAGAAAAATCTGTTAAGAATGGCAGAATTCAATAAACGAAGTAATTGTAAGTGGGATAAGTTGATATTATATACAACGAGGCTAAGGTTGAGTGTAAGAGCGCTGCTTTTTCGATGTTCACATCGAATAAGTGCGAACTCTGCCTTTTGCATTCAGGCATAATTATTTCGTATATTGTTATCTTATTGTTTGTATATTTCAGCCTGAAGCAATAAAACATTTATTATTATTATTATTATATGCAATATCTCCACCATAATTTTAAACAACCACTGTGTTATTTTTCATTGATGTCACTTCTGGATGCCGTCACTATGTGTATTGTCTCCTATGGAAGGCCCTTTAGATTAAAGTTTAGCTCCTATGGGTTAAGGTTTATGTCTAGGCATTGTAAATTTTCACTGCCATTTGAGATATGGCATCATAAATTGGGGAAACAGTGCACACATTAACCGTATATTCATTTGCAAAATATGCCTTGGAATTTTTGCAGGACTTAGGTGTTTGTGAGATGAATTGCCATGGTACATTTAGAATTTTAACTGTAATTAATTTATATATTTATATATATTTGACACGCCTACGTTTACAAGAATAAGCATAAGCATTGCTAAACAATTTCTTTTACAATGATTGTAAATATTTTAATTATTTATATGACATGGCATTAAATTTTCTAACATCCTATTTTCAAAGTAAAATATAAAAAATGTATATTATATACACCAATAAATATTATTGCTGTTATTACTCAAGATTTGTCCCATAATAGTCCTGCGACCAGAGAAAGCTTACTCACTATTCCTTTGAAGTCTGAATAAAACATCGCAATCTTTTAACTTGTTTACAAAATGTGCTAATGCTAATTAGGTACAAGTCAGACATAAATAATAATTTAATTGAGAATGTTTATGATAAAATCATTTTAAATTTTAGTTTAACTTAAAAACAACAAAAGTTTGCTTATGTTGTTGTTAAGTACTTTTATGTTTATATACTTACATCTTTTATAAATTTTCAAATGATTTACCATATTTACATCTCTGGTCAAAAAATTATTCCACACGTGCACCTATACCGTGCAATTATGATATTATTTTTGTATGACCCATAGGCTTTTAAGTCAAGTATTTAGCCTGTTAAAACTGTTTTACATAAAGCCACCTAGACTCAGTGATGGGGCATATTTTAGTTATTTTCTCTACAATCTATAGTAAATATTTGCCAGTTCTTATATCTTTGAATGACAAGTAGTCAATTATGTATCTCAAGGTGCTTCTCTGGGAAACTTCCAACATCATAAAATCAGTATTGTATACATTTCTAGAAACTTATATTGTTACTTTTCTTAAATTTGCGATAAACTTAAGCATAACATGTAATATTGTTTTACGTTATTAAGCCGTTCCCCATGGGTTACTGACCAACAGAAAAAAACATACAGATACGCTACTGATGTTCCGTGGCATAAATGAAGTAGAGATGTAATAGTTTGATGCAAATAAAATAAATGGAGAAATTCTTTCCATATTAAATCAGCAGAAAGTTTTGGGGGTAATATTTGACAACCCTTAAAATTCAATTCAGAAGTAAACAAGGTAATTCAAAAAATCTATATGAATTTAAAACCTTTACATTCCACAGACATATATTAAATTTCAATACGTCTAAAAATCTCTGTGAAGTGTTGGTGTTAAGTAACACACTTAAATTATTGTAGTTTCATATACCTATGAACTCTGTTTGAACACAACAAACTGAAGCAGATTACAGAAATTCATGTTGTAGATTTATATATGGGCTCCGTAAACATGACAAGCAAAGATCTGCCAGAATAAATATTACATTGATTAAATGTAAATAATAGGACAAAATTACACCTCTTATCCTTTGCTTATACCATTAGATAATGTTCAATATACCAGATTTAGAACATCCTTATTTAAAATCGTTCTCTTAAAATGCAATAAAAACATAATTCTTTACCTACTTCTCCAAATCCTGTAATCCTTACCATTTAAGTGTAATAGTAATCCTTTGGGGTCTAAACTTCACTCTATATATTTATTATTTTTTTTTTTTATTTTTTTAATAAAGATGTTTTATTATTACCCTTATTAAGAGTTTGTTAAAGTCTAAGAGAGTATTACAGAGACCAAGGAATTCCTGTAAATTCATACGAGGCGTTTTTAAATTCAAATCTTTCTGATAAATTGCCCCCAAATAACCAACCATTCAAGGGTGTGTTCTGCAGTAACTCCCCTGACAAATTTGTCGAGGCTACCACTAACCACGTTGGTTGAACAGAGACTGCTCATGGTATATATCTGATCTGCCAACAACCTCTAACTGCATCATTTACTGATTGGCAATTACATGCGAGAGCTTGTCCCCCCCCCCCCCCTTTTCTTTCTGAATTGCCCGTTGGCTTTGTCCAAGTTTGATGGGCTTATTTCTTTTGCACCCGTACTTTTCTTATGTCGATATATACTACCTAAAATGTTAAATACATACCTGTTTTTAAATTTCTCTTTCCTGGCCAACCAACAATTTGTCATACCATGACCTTCTAGAGACGTAGTCAAGTCAAATAGGCTTATAATTTTTATAAGGGTCTGCAGCTTGTCATACACATGACCTTCTAGAAAACTTACATAAGTTAACTAGGTTTCTAATTTTTACAAGGGGGTCTGCTGCTTGTCATATACATGACCTTCTAGAAGACTTATAACGAAGTCAACTAGGTTTATAATTTATATAACCAGTCTGCTTTATTCACGACCTTCTAGTGCACTTTATCCAATCCACTATGTATAATATTTCCTATTTTCAACCAAAACCTGAAATTAAATTCTGAATTTTGCTTTCAACTTACTGTGACTAGGGACTAGCTACGTCCTCCATTTCCCTATTTGTTGGGACGTTTAGTGATAACTCATATTTAGGAATGTATTTACATCGTTGCGTCACCTTTTCTTTTTCATTGACGAATACGTCTTTAAAAGATTATGAATCTTCGGTGATGAAATGTATTTTCGTTTATTTTCAACCATTTTCCGGCGAGTATATTTCGTAGCCGACCATTACAGTACACGAAAAAAGAAAACTAACAGCTGAAGATGAGTGAGAAAGGTGATACAGGGAGGGACAAATACATTTTAGCTTTGTTATTCGTGGCGCCACACAGTGGACGATAGTAGAACTACAATTGTGATCATGAGAGCAAGGCGTGAATATAATTATTATATTTTGTAACCTACATAAAGTTGGTTCGAATCTAAAAGACGTTGTGATTTAGATATTTTGTACGTCTTCATATTTTTGTGTGCTTAATCAAAAACCTTAGTAAAATTTTGCTCTAAAATTTTAATTAAACATAGTTTATATAATAAAGTTTACACGCCTCAAACGATCGCCATGTATGGCGGATATGACTAAATTTCAGTAGAAAGTATTCTACCATGCTATTTTATATACATTCCAAATTCTAAATAATAATTTTAAGTCCAACAAAGTTCATCGTATTTAACGGATATTCGCAGTCGGCAACGCCTGACTGCAACTTTTATTTATTTCATAATAGTCTTAATGATATATTAAGGTAAAATTGAGATATCTAGTCTACATAAAGTTGATTCAAATATGTATATTGCGGTTTAGAAATCTTCATATTTTGTGTGCTGAATCGGGAACTATTAGTAACATTTTGCCCTAAAATTAAAATAAAATCGGTTTTACATAAAAATGATAGTTTACATGCCTCTGACGAACGCCCTGTATAACGTATATAGCTCAATTTCGATATGAAGTATTCTACTAAGCTGCTTTACACAGATTCTAAATTTAAATTAAAAATATTAAGTCTAACAGAAGTTATGGTGTTTACAAGAAACGGTCTACGTACACATATACATACAGTGTGTCCCAGGATAGATGTAACAAGAGGTGTAATGGACCAAAAATTTTAGAATTTTGGAATGGTATTTGGGGATTGAGTCCTGCTTATTGTAAAACAAGTATACCAAAAATGACTTGATTTGGTGTTCTACAGGGTGTTTTATAAGCAAAGTTGTAAAAATCACCACTAATAAAGTACCTTTATTTTTCAAAATATGAAAAAATTCCACTAAGAAAAGTTATTTAGAATGCAATTCTATACCTCTATACCAAATTTCAGGAATATAAAATTATTTTTTTGAAACTTTCCATTTTTTGCGAATTAAGAGTTGAATTCATATTTAAAGTTGTGTAGGAGCAAATGTTAATCATCTCAAAAAGTAGGCTATTGGTAAATAAAAAATCGAATATAAGAAATGTAAGAACTAATCGAACTAATTGTAAAACAAGAAACAATTACTAACAGAAGATTAATGAGGTTTAAAAAATGTCAAAAACATAACAGATTCACAAACAAATTAATTATTGACCAATACAAAACAATGTATACAATTTTTTATTATTCGACGTAGCTACCACCCACATCCACACACATTTCGATCCTTCGCCTGAAGTCCTTAAAACTGTTTCGAATATGATCTAACGGTATGGAGTTTACGGCATTTGTAATTCTCTGCTTCAATACTGCTACATCGTTTGGAAGCGGTTCAGCGTAAACCAACTGCTTGAGGCGACCCCATAAAAAGAAATCCAATAATGATAGGTCTGGCGATCTCGCCGGCCACTTGATCGGTCAATTCCTGGCAATCCAATTTTCTCCAAAATTTAAATTCAACCACCGATTAACCATTTCTGTGGAGTGGCCAGGGCAACCATCATGTTGAAAATGAACTAAAGGCATATCTCTTAAAATATTTAAATGATCTTCAGAAAATCTTTCAAGAAGCTGTAAATAAGTGTGCTGGTTTAACCTTCCCTCAATGAAATAAAGTCCAATAACTCCAACGTGATAAGAAACGGCACACCACACATTCACTTTTTTATAATATTGTCTTCTAAACAGTGAATTCTAAAATTTGGATTTTCAGAAGCCCAAAACCGACAATTCTGAGATGAAACAACACCATTGGTTGTGAGTGTGGATTCATCTCAGAAAATTATGAAATGATGAAAAAATCTCTCTTCCATGATTTTTTCTCCAATGGTCAAACAAAAATTCAACCTACGGCCGTCATCTCCCTCTTCAAGTGTATGTTTATAATTTGCTTTATATGCCCTTATTTTCTTTGCCTTGTAAATTCTTTGGAGTTCAGACTTGCTAATATTAATAAGAGCTAATCTCTCTCTTAGTGGCATCCTAGGATTTTCTATAACAGAGGCATGAGCTATAATAGCCCCAACATTGTTTTCATCATATGCTTTTATTTTTCTTTTCATGTTAAGAACACTAGCAGTAGCCAGAAACTTTAATTTTTTAATTATTATCATAGCCTGAGTACGTGACAAAGCAGTGTTTGGAAATTTCAAATTAAATTGGCTTACCACTTCTCTTAGCGAGTTTTCACCGCCAATTCCATAGCATTGCACAATATAAATTTTTTCACGCACTGTGAGTACCATTTCTACTTAATTTTTTATGCTTGGTTCGTTAATTTGAAACAGAAATTAAGGATAATCTTGACTACGTTTGACAGATATGTCAATATTAAATGATAAATGTGTATCCACTGCTTTTCTCATAGCCTACTTTTAGCTTCTACATAACTTTAAATATTAATTCACAAAAAATAATTTCTATGCAGTTTTAATTGAATGGTTCAAAATAAAATACTAATTTATTGAAAAAATGGGAAGTTTCAAAAAAATAATTTTATATTCCTGAAATTTGGTATGGAAGTATAAAATTGCATTCTAAATAACTTTTCTTAGTGAAATTTTTTGATATTTTGAAAAATAAAGGTGGCGATTTTAACAACTTTGCTTATAAAACACCCTGTAGAACACCAAATCAAGTCATTTTTGGTACACTTTAGTTTTACAACAAGCAGGACTCAATCCCCAAATACCATTCCAAAATTTCAAAATTTTTGGTCCATTACACCTCTTGTTACATCCATCCTGGGACACACTGTATATACACATGCACAGACATTTTTTATTCGATATTTGAGTTGTCTGTTACGAAACGGATTTCTGAAAAAAATATATTTTTGTTTCTACGATGAATATTAAAAATGTTTGTCCGGTTACAATATACCTAATTGATTAAATCAAATAAGTATAATAATAGATGTACTATACTCCACAATATGAAACCCACGATGTAGAATGGCTCTTCCAACGGAGCAGCACCTTGGGCCTATTTCCATTGCTCAGGTGGACACTGTCGTATCCAAACATCCTCTATTGATGTCCAGGTGGACACTGCCTATGCTTATTTCCTTCCTTATTTAAATACTCGAGGTAAGTGGTGCGTCAGTGTTTTGTTAAATGCAAGCATGGCCAATGTTTATTAACACTGACCACGTTGCTGCATGTCTGTAATTATTCAAAATAATAATTTCTATTGATAAAACATTGATAATACTGGTACGAAAGGACAATGTTAAGAATACGCTACTCTACATGAAAACGCGTAAGACATAAAATAAAATGTTCGAAAATGTTAGTTTATGCTGAGCATATGCTCTAGAGGGTCCAGAATAGTGGGAAAATTGCGAACGCCCTTGTATAGCAGCACCCCAGTTTGGCGGTGATACTATGCGCCCAGTAAGTGGCCATGAAATTGATCTTAGTGTATTGACCGAAAAAGTCATTGAGATTTGTTTTATTAAACATTTTTTTTTACTTTTGCTTCATAGAACACCCTTCCACCACGCAATCAGAGGTGGTTCTTAGAAAAATAGTTATTTACGGACTGCCATAGTGGTGGTATAATATTTTGTTCACAAATAAATCAATATTATATACTTTTATAATGCGAATATATTTTCATTAGCCCATAACATGTAATAGTATCACCGCGAAACTGGTGGTTGCTGCTATACAGGCCTAGCGTGCGCTATTTCGCCACTATTCTGGGCCTTCTAGAGCATATGCCTACATTTCATTTTGTGCCGTATGCGTTTTCATGTGAGGACAAAAAAACTCTTATTTTTGACATTGTTCTTTAATTAGGACTCTCTTCTATTCTTATGTTAATATATTAACGAATGAAGTGACGCCCTAGATTTGACAATTGCCAAAAACAGACAATATATAACAGAAACAAAGATATCCTCTAACTTGTCAGCACTGTAGGTAGGTAGTCTACTTGGCTAGTCCTTTTGGTATTCAACGTAGATTTAATTAAGTATCGATAACCTATACATTGATCTAAAAGTCTATTTGTTCTCGTAAATCCGGATGTCTCCAGATCAGCATTCCTCCTCTTTAATAACAATTTGAACCTTCTACACTCTCCTGGAGCGACGTTATTTTTATACTTGTCCCTCCCATAAGGCACAACAATACCAAATCCTAGCTTTTTACGTATACTGGAAATAGTAACATTTCCGCGATTAAGGTCAATCACCGATGCCACGAGACAAGCTACCCTCAATTTGGAAAGAGTAGGGATTTTTTACTTACCTAACATTTAATAAACAAGGGATCGATTTCTTTACATCTCCGAACGATAGTATATTCACTACGCAATCCTCGCCTAATATTAAATAACTTTTGCATATATGTTGCCGCAAGAAGGTGGGACGAAGTCATTGTATTTTCCTGAAGGTCGTCCTTCCAAGTACTTACCGTTACTAACGTTGCTTAACGTTGCTGTTTCGGGTGTAGACGCTCGCTTGCCACAGCTACTTACGTATATATAGACGAAGCAATGGATCTTTTAACTGATGTCATCATTCTGCTTTGCCTGAACTAATTCATTGAAGGATGATAATGATTTCGCACCATAGGCGATGCAAATTTTTATTGAGACGCGTATTGGAAATTAATAAGTAATAATATTAATAATTATAAATCGGACTAGACTACAGTATTGGGCATTGTCAGTAGGCTCAATAAGTAAATATAAAAAATCAAACATGTTAAATATAAAAAGTTATAAATCTTTACATACATTTGTATTATCTTTTCACAATATTTCAACTTTAATTATACTTTTATTTACACTTGAGATATAGTACAGTACCTAGAGGTAAAAAATATGCAAAACTTCGAAATGTCATATTGAACGGATTTCGTTCATTTTTGGCAGTATAATAGTAAATGCTTCACTGAAAAGTTTCTATATTAAATGTCACCCCCTTCTCAGGGGGTGGCATTTAAAAAATATATGTATTTATTGGAACTGGGAAAAAATCAAATTTTAAGAAGAGAAGGTTCTATGCAATTTTTCACATAAATTGATAGTTTTTAAGTTATAACGACTTGGAAATTGCGATTTTAGCTTAAACAAAAGGTATTTCCAAGCGGCTTTCGTCAAGTATCTCGAAAAGTACTGCTTTATCGAAAAAATGTTACGGATCAATTACAGAAAGTACAAACTGGGAATTAATTGTATTTTTTGTTTATTGATGAAGGATTAATAATTTCGGAGATATTTAAGTTTATATTTGGCATCCAAGTCTTCATAAGATAATTATTTAGAGTGAGAGGTAAATATCTTAGAAACTGTGACACCTACGTCAAGAATGCTAATAGGTAGAATAATAGGTTATTAATTAAGATTTCAACTGTTTTTGTAGCATAAAAACAAAGACGACCGAAGCAATGTGCGTCTTCACATTTTTTTAATAACAAAGTCGCTATTTTGTTACTGTAATTAGCCAGTAAATAATAAAAAAGGGAATTTCAAACACTGTTTCTCATTAATATATAGCATGACGTAGATGCTCAAATTTTTTCGTTTCTATACAGCACTTGCTTTAGAAAAAAATAGTTTAAACTATAAAGGTATTTTCGATAAAACGTAATTTTTTTTCCAAATAACTCAATAAATATTAGTTTTATTGAAAAATGGGTAGAGACCAAAAATAAAGCTCATAAACTGATAATGAATTTCGATTTTTTATTTATTCACATAGATTCGGAGATATGAAAATTTACAAATGGCGTCCGAACGTTTATGGGACGAAAAATGCAGTTTAAATGTTAAATATCTCAGAAATTGTGACACCTACATCACGCATGCTAAGAAATGAAATGAAAGACAATTAATTGCGCTTTCAATTTATTTTTTACTCGTTTCTGTAGCATAAGAGTTATGATGGAAAAATGTGCGTATTTATATTTTTTTATATAAAGAGGTCGCCATTTTGTTACTCTAATTAGCTAGTAACTTAAAAAAATAATCTCAAATACAGTTTTTCATTAAAATGTAATATTAACTAGATGCTCAAATTTGTTTGCTCATTTAAAGCACTTGCTTAAAAAAATGGAGCTGGGCCTCCCCCACCACTTTTCGTGACGTCATGGGTGGTGGGGGGTAATTGGTGTGGTGGGGAGTAATTAATGTGGTGGGGGGTAATTACTGTGGTGGGGGTTAATTACTGTGGTGGGAGGCGATTGCTGTGGTGGTAATTAGGGTTAGTAAATTATATGGTGGGGGAAGTTAATGTGGTGGGGTGAATCTATTACTATAAATGGGGTGCGACAGTATCACAAAAATTAAATCCACATCTGATTACTCAAGAGTTAACAAGTGAGTGTTGTGCCACCTCAATTATTTCAAGTGAGCAATATTTTTTATATTACTTTTTACGACTCTTTCACTGTAGATACCCATTTTAACTATGGCAATTTCGGAACTAGACTTATTAGCACTTAATGCGATGATAAGTGAAAGTACTGAAGTTTTAGAGCAAAAGCCTATATCATCATTAATTAAAGACAAAGCATATGTCATAAAGAAAATATCAGTGGTCAATACGCGGTTTGGAAAATCAATAATTATCGTAAATCTGTTTGAGGAAAGTACAACTTTCAAATCGTTTTTACCCAAACGAGTTGTAGAAAATATAAGTGAAGATGTAATCAATATAATTAATTCATCTGGTGGTAAATACACACTAACATATTTAGGTCAGCGTCCACCGACGTACATCGGTGCAAAATCCAGTGCAATGATGCGTTTTGGTATTTAATTTATAAACAGCAATTGTATTAGTTACTTTTTAGTTCTTAGTTTTAATTTTCTACTAGACAATAAATAGAATACAGTTAGAAAGTGTAGTAGGAGTATTATAAAACACAATATTGGTAGCTCATTTGAAAATATAAGAACGTTATTATTTTGGTAAACTTTAAAGATAATTTCGAAACACTTGGATGCAAAATATAAACTTAAATAACTCCGAAATTATTAGTCCTATATCAATAAACAAAAAATATAATTAGTTCCCAGTTTGTACTTTCTGTAATTGGTCTGTAACATTTTATCGATAAAGTAATACTTTTCGAGATATTTGACGCAAGCCGTTTGGAAATATAGTTATTGTACTAATATCCATGAAATAAGATATTAATTTTTGAACATTTATTAATATATATCACCTCCATAAAAAGTTTATTTTAGGTCCGATTTACATCGTTTTTTTTTTAACGCAGATCTCTGAGAAGTGCATTCTTGTGATACATTACATTTTATAAAACATAAAAGCTCGGCCTATTGCGGTTATTTTACGGGGTGGAAAACGAAGGAATCTTTTTTTATTTCTAATCTGAATAATCCACTGGATTTGTACCATATTTCGTGAAAGAATACCTATTTTTGGATTTTTCCCGTAAGAAATAAAAATTCTGAAGTTGACAATGAAAATCCACTGTTGCACGGGATTGTGTATTTAAAAGAGTGCCTTGACTCAAACAAGTGGCAAAGGAATGTTTCATCTAAAAATACTGACTCTTTTGAAAAGGTGAATTTTTATTCTCTTTGTGTTTCTTGAAATATTCGAACCTTTTGGCAGCAATATTTGTCTTCTCCATTGAAGCTCGTCATCTTTTTTAAACTTAATTTCTAAATGTAGATGAAGTGTTCGTAAACTACCATAGCTTATGTCAAGTCAACAATATATTTAGTACGAAGTTCTTTTTGCAAAATTTTTAATGTAACACGCCTTTCTGATTTTTTTTTTTATAAAACACACCACATATAGTAGACAACCTCCAAATTCAAAGCCAAGGCTTTCCGGAAGGGGGTTGCACATATGTGCAGATATAAATGCAGACAGCAGCCCCCCCCGGCATTGTCAGTGCCGGGGCTGTGGCTAGAACCCAGAACGCGATAGACAGTATGACCCATGGGCGCAGCCAGGGGGGGGACCCATGGGCGCAGCCAGGGGGGGAGCCATGTTGCCCCCCCCCAAGCCGTCTTCCACGAGCCAAAAAATAAAGAAGCAGTACAAAGCAGTATCTAAATTATCCCTTGAAATAAATATTTTGTAATTAATGCCAATATTATCTAATAGAGGAATCTACATACACATCCGTTTTCAACCATTTTCCGAAAAATTTTCCTCATCCTCTGGGGAGGCCGGTTCTATTAGCCCCCCCCCAGATGAATTTTCTGGCTGCGCCACTGGTATGACCAGCATATTTGCCACTCAATACGCCTTATCCCACTGAACTACCATGTAGGATATACATAGGTATATTTTATTTTAGCAGATAAGTGTTTGTTTGTTAGTTTCTTTATACATCTTATATATTGTATTGCGAACCTCACATTTTCTTGCTTCGTCTAAATCTCTTGCCAGGAATTTTTTTCGAAGTAGAACTACTCGCTAAAATAATTCATTTATAAGTAATAAGAAATATAAAATATCGTTGGACAATGGCCGTGAAAGCCTGCATTCTACTGATAAGAAACATGTGCATTAAATTTAAATATACCTCTCCGACAACGTTGACAGAAATCATTGGAGCCTTATTTTCTTTCTCTAATATAAAACAGCGTATTTAAATGCTTTCCAGGCACAATGAATTGAATGAAAAGTAAACAATATGTGCGCCACTGACGATTGATACACGAGAGTGATGCGCTTCTATGTAGTACGCATTGCTATTACTCTCAAATCTAACGCGCAGGATAAGCATTCGTGGAAGATACGTTTACGTCCATTTCGGGCAATTCCTTTGTTAGAAGTGAGACGGCAACATACAAACGATAGACTTTGCTTGCTTCCCGCGTTAGTGACGTCCGTTCAAAGATAAATTGCTTCGACTATAGTAGTGAGCGACTGAAGGCTTTCACTTTTACATATTGATTGACCGCCATATTGGAGCATCCATTTTAAATTCTTCATTTTTCAGACAAATATAAGTAAAAAAGATCTGTAGAGATATTTAAACAGAAATGCCCCGGTTGTCACCCTTTAATTTATTAATAATTTTTACTGTTGAATGACCATTCTGCACATTTTTTTACTAAAAGTATATGAAATTGACTTCCTGACAATAGTGACAACTACATTCCAAATGTAATGTTCTTCCGTCATTTCTTAAATATTTGTGACAACTCTATTCTTCACTAAAAGTATATCAGGTTCTCTCCTCGGTAATTATGTCAACTACACTCCAAATGTTATTCCGCAGTAGTTTTATAATTAATAATTTTTGACCACCCTATATATTTTCGTTAAGAGTATAGCAGGTTTTTTTCTTAATAATTGCGTTAACTACATGCCAAATTTTATTGTCCTCCTTCATATTTTTTCATTATTTTACTGCCACAACGTGGAGGCATAGTAACGGTAAAAAAAAAGAACTTTTGTTTTGTTTTGTTTCGTTCTAGAATGTCATGAAATGTCGAGGTTTTAAGTATGAATAAAAAGTCTGTTTGTCTCTAGGTCTGTAACTTCTTTTTGTGTGATCAATTATTATGGAACGGTTTACGATATTGGCTTGAAGTACAGCGGCGGCTCGTGATAGTGTCTGCAGAGGAGGCTTGATATTTTGAAAGACAATTAACTTGCAATATGATTATAATTTGTATATTTCCCCACCACCCCCGAGGTAGTACAACGGATTTTTGGAAGATTGGAATATAGCTGCTTCTTCCAAAGGGAGGCTCAGCCTCCCATGCCTCCCCTGACGAGCCGCCACTGTTGAAGTATTAGAACTAGATCTGGACTAGATTATATTTTGATTTCATTCCCTTGAAAGGTCGGGGGGGTACATCGATAAAGCGAGCAAGAGTCCATAAAATTGGGTTTAGTTTATATACGAGAAGCCAAGGTGTCAACAGTTTTTTGACATCAGCCACCTTCATTAACACCCCCATTACCAACTCCACCCTATTATTGAAAAGGGTAAAAAAATAAATTTGTAATTTAGTGTGTGTACAAGAACCAATGGTTTTAATTTTTTTTTTGGTATCGGGCCACCCCCACTACTACTCCCTTTAATAATGAGGTGGGAGTGATAGTGAGGGACTTGGAGAGGAAATCGGATGTGGAACTAGTGATTCAAATATGAAAGTTTAATTCTATAATATCAGTTAGAAGTTTAAAGAAACACAATTTATGATTTGCAAAAGATAACTTTTCAGTAGTTTCAGAATTCATTAAATGGAATATTAAGAGTTTTATATCCAACACTGGGTATGCCGTAAAAAAGATTTATTAACATTAATGACTGAACGTAGGAAATGAATGAGCTTCACGACTCTGAATACCTATTATTACGAATACTATTATTGAGTCACAAATTGTAAGTATAGATTTTCTAAACAGCAAAATGTAAATAAAACGCAAATCTGATTATATAATTTGCACTATTTAGCATGGATTAATGGTAATTATAGCTGCCTACATTCAAATTCCATTGCAGAACCATTTCTTGAGATTTGATTTCCGTTTTTATCAGAAATACCCAAGCATAATCGGAAAATCTAATTTCCGTTTGTTGAAGTTTTTGCTTGTCGGTACTTTGGTTGATTAAAAATTAATTCTGTTTGTTGCTTTCACATGCCAAACACAGAACTTTAAGGTGCGTTTCCATGGTAGATATTTTGCGTTTTGCTTTTGCGAGATAGTAAAAACACAACAGAATGCTATTTTTTGAAAGTTCTCATTGAATCGTTTTGAATATTCTTTTGGGTAATTTTTGAAGAAGTATATTTATGTTTTTGGGGTCGCTAAGATATAAAGTCTATATTAATTAAATCAAAATGGAGGCTCTAATTGGCAGATGTAAATGAGGTCAAATGTAAGAAGTTGCTCGATTTCATATTTGAACTTATGTACATCGCTTTTCTGTAGCAGATTCCAATTGAGAGGTCCAGTTTCAAAGTGTACAATCTCCTATCTTCATGAAAAATGAGGTAGATATCGCTTCATATGCAATTTTCAGCGCTGAATTCGAATAACTCAATATTTTCGAGCAAACTGGACAAACTCCAGTGTATTTTTAAACTTGAAAATTAGGTTTAGTTTCAAAACGTACAATCTCCTTTGACAAGTATGATTCAAAGTGTACAATATCCAATGGCTTTTTTAAGTCAAAGTGTACAATCTCCAACACGTTTTATGCCTTATATTTTAGGGTGTATTTCAAACCGTGCAATATCCTGTCGCGACTTGTCACTAAGAGGACGCGCCAAATAGGTACCTACCTACCTACCATGTCGTATTATGCATAATTGTCACCAAAATTCCAATGCGGAATGTTCTCGGCATCAAAAAGAAAACTGATGTAAATAACCTGCTAGTTGCTCATTATGGAAATAACGGGAAAAATGATCCCCGTTTAATTTTTTACAAATTTGTCTTAGAGGGAGACAGAATACCAGATAATGCTGTTGAGGAAGACACGTTATGCGAACCTGTCATAGAAGAAGACGTCAATGTTGTAGTTTAATTGACTAGTTTTAATCTTTTCTTAAATAATAATATTTATTATTTTTTGTTATTGATAATAAAACTTTTTTTATTTTTTAATGTTTTTAAATATTACTTTTTAGAATTACCTAAGACTTACTTTTTTTAAGTGTTATGCTAATATTTTTAAATTGACTATGATCAATAGTTATTAACGTTTTCTTTTTTTGTAAACCCTCAAACTAAATAAAAAAGGAATAAAGACAATCTAATACTACTTTGAAGTTATTTTCAAAGCGAGCAATCTCCAATTGTTAGCTTCATACCGTACAATCTTCAACAGTTTTCTTCAAATATCTTCGGTTTTTTTTGTCCTTTTAAGCAAAAATCTGGTAAATCATCTTTGCATACATATTATAAATGGGTTTAAAAACTCAGTAGGAGAAAAAACGTTTTTGAATTAAGTTATTCGTTTTTTCGGTTTCCTGAAAATTTAGCAAACATGGAGATTGCACACTTTGAAACTGAATTCTGAAGTCAGAATTTAAAATTTCAGAAGGTAAGATGTAAATGGGTTAAGATATTAAATTTGATTTCCCTAGTAAATAAAAGAAATGGCCAACTAGAATAATTTTCATTAATCACAAAACGTCTGGCAAGACGTTATGAATAAGAAGAAGAAAAAGAAATAAGATCTATAATTGACTAGGTATAATATTTTATCATTTATTAATCCATATCCGCGTAGAAACGTAGAAATTTTAAGTATGAGCAAAAAAAATTATGTCTCTCTGTCTCTCTGTAACTTTCTTTTTGTGCGCACGACTACTTTGTAGCGGTTTGTGACATTAAATTGAAATATGATACACATATATATTATAACGAGGTCTGGAACTAGATTATATTTTCATCTTATTCCGTCAAAGGGTTGGGGAGGTAAATGGGGTAAATAGATAAAGCAAGCAAGAGCATAAAATTACGATTTAGTGTATGTACGAGAAGCCAAGGTCTCATCATTTTTTGGCAATAGCCTTCCTCACTGCCACCCCATTACCACTCCAACTCCTTTGTTACATTGAGTGAAAGATAAAATTGTGACTCAGCAGGTACACATGCTGAGTCACAAGAATCAGACCTCAAAATTGTTTTCGTTGAAACCTCCACCACCCGCACTACCGATGTGGTATAAAACTTTAAAGATTTTTGAGGTTTGTACACATCTGTGCAATAAAACCCCGTACACTTGAAAAATCAAGTAATCCACTTTTTACTAATATTGAGTGGTGTGACTCAGTCTTTTTGGAATTTAGATTTTTTTATTATCATATAGGTTATAAAAAACTGACATTGACTGTGAAACGTCATAAGTAAGGTATTTGAATAATGTTAATCCAGAAGAAAAACATACGTATTTTTGTTTTTTTTTTTTTACTTTTTTACGATGGTAATAATATTGATTTATAACAAATGTAAAAATTGGCGTTGAAAAATTCACATATACGAAATAAATTTTTTTCATGTTCAGTTAATTTTGGCATTGCGAGAATATGACACTGACACTGACAAATAAATAAAGAATGATTTAATATAAAAAAATAGGTGTACGGGATTTTATTGCACAGAAGTGTACCTAGATGATTTCAAATATTATATTATTGTAACGTGTTTCCACCCCTAGGAAACCACCCTTGCAAATTCCGTGGGTTCCCAAAATTATAACAAGAGATGACCACTAACACACTTTATTTAATAACTTACTGGATACTTCACAATACTGTTAATAACTTAAATGTACTTATTGACTAAAAATAACAATGTTTATCACTTTGTAGTCTTAACCTCACTTGTCCATATGTCAATTCAAAAACTTCTACTTTCTATACTTTCTGAACTACCCGCCGAGAATGCGGTCGATCTTTTATACCTAAAAATGATAGATCTCGATTTTTCTGTGATGACGCCACCATTCTCTAGATAATTCCAGATGTCATCACTCTAGAACTACTACTGGTAGGTTCTTTCTCGAGTAGGTGCAAATACATCTGAATTAATTGAAGAGGTTGCAACACATCACATTATTAAACTTTTATAAACAATTTTTGCCACAGTGGATTGCAAATATTGTATCAATTTTCTTCTCGTTGTATGATTCATGAGATCTAGATGTGGAAGTAGTGATCCTTAAGTAGGGGGTTTCTTTGAAAATATTTCAAAATATTGCTTATAAAATTTGTATTGATAGATTGGCTCTATTATTATTCAATAAAATCATATCACTTCATGTCATAATAGACAAAAAGGGAAAAACGCAGATCCTTTTTTAAAATTATTTAGCAGGTGCCATAAAATAAATTGTTCTGCTAAATCTCCTCAAAAACCTCCTCAACCTCCTCAAATATTTACAAGGATTCTGTTCTATCGTACCTCCAATATTGTCGACTTCTTTCTATTTCTTTTACCTAATATTTTAGAACCTTTTTCTTTGCAATAATGCCCAGCTCTCAGAAATTCGTCTTAGCAATAGCTTTCATAATGATTTTGAAATTGATAGAAAAAGAGTCGGTACTGTCGAGAGTGGCATCAACCTACAAACTTATGAAAATTCTTTTAAAATCACTTCGGATACGGCTGACTGATAACTTTTTACGTAGATATATGCATTTCATTGGAATTGGTAATTTTATTTGTGTTACAAACGATTTTATAATTATTAGTATTATTTTTCCCAAATTTTCATTTCTTAAATCTGATCATCATATTTTAATCTCACAACAGTGTCGCGGTCAAAAACATGCGTTCGAAAATTAATTGATTTTGTTTTTGATTGAATTCTCGGTATAACAAAATTTTTCAACATATAAATAGTTCGAGATATTTTCCTATAAAGATAACATATAGTTTGACAAAGACTGTTGGAAGATTAAAAAGAGGAAGACCCAGGATGAGATGGCTGTATGATGTAGAAAATGATCTGATAATTGTTAAGTAATAGTTGCTGGAGGAGAAAAACTGAAGAGAAAGCAGAAAAAAATAAAATAGGCAGAGAAACATAGACCCCCAGAGCTCAGTTAATGCGAAAAGAAGAAGTGGAAGAATTTTTTCAAGGGCACAAAACTTTCGTACTTTCATTGCTGTCCCTGCGTTCAAGAATATCATTAGTATCTATGCTGAACTGCATTCAATTGCTTTTGAATAACTTTGTTGTCGGGCTTGTTGACAAAAACTTCTTCTTCGACGAAGCCTGGTTTCATCTCCGTCGTTATGTTAATAACCATACACTAACTTTCTGCGGATGAAGAAAACACACTATTTCAGCACCATATTAAGGAATCATAGTCTAAATGTGAATGAACAAGTGCATAATAGAGAGATATTCATATTATTCGTGAGCGAAACTTTCATGAATTGCGTAGGTATAATGAACCCCATGTTCTTATTAACTTTGCTAACTATTTCATGGATACGACTCTTAAATTTAATTGCAGGTCAAAAGTGACTTCTAAATCTATAAATTAACTTGCACGTTGCCAGATTATAAGAAAATATAATCGCGTTCTGTTTACGGGAAAATTGTGAAATATTACACTTGTTACTGTTAAGTGACAGATTATATATTGTGCACCAAGTACTTCTGCTGTCGAGATCATGTTGCAGGTTAGGGTAATCGCCATGTAAAAGTGAATTGTACCGTGTTTGAATAAAATGTGAAATATTCGCAGTTGGTCACGCCCGGCTGCAACTTCTATTCATTTTGTGAAATAATTGGCAATACTTTTTAAGGATATGTTGGATACATAAACAAAATTAATTTTCAGATATAATTACTTCAATATAAGGCACCTAAAATGCGTGACAATGAATATTTTCCTCAAATTTTCATAAAAGATATATCAGTGTAACAAGACAGTTAATCACTAATGACTACCCCACTCTCATTCCTTAAATAACCATTAGCTCACAAGGCATGCTCGAAATGAGATGATCGATGTCAGTAAGGGTATGTCATCTCATGCTTCTTGACTCCGACGACGAGGGTCGTATAAGGGGAATAAGGTAAATTACTCAGTTGAGTGCTGAGGATGTCCCACAACGCCTTCAACCGGTGATAAATACAGTGTAGGTCATGGAATATAGAAACATTATACTCTTCTGGACACCATGTAATGAACATTACAGTGTAATGGTGATATTATTTTGCAAATAAATCAGGTTATTCAGCATTCTTACATGCGAAATTGTGGAATTGTAACATCTTTAAAATTTGACAATCGTGTCATACCATTCTGTGCAAGGTTATATGGCGCAACAGGAAATTCAAATTCACTACGCCTATTGTGGATACAGAAATAAAAATGAGATTCATCACTGAATACCAGTATTTCCAGTTTTGTTGTTAATTTCTTTAAACATTACGGTGACTTTGACTTTGAGTAAGCTTAAAATGATAAGAACCAAATTCGAAATACCTATATCAGCTGTAAACAATTCGACATTTTCAAAAATTTAAAATCTTATTGACTGTGAAGATAATAACATATTTTTCTACAACTGTTAACAAAACTGAACTTGTTTTCATTATTTTTCGTTTGTAAAACATATATTTATGGTAGAACTAAAAATGAGTAAAAACATGAAAAAGTAACTTATTCACTCTGGCGCTGCGTATAGCCGAACTGTCTCGCGATCTTCTCTCATCTCGAATTATAGATTTTTATTTTTATGTTTAGGTTAATTTTGAAATTTACTTATAGCACATACTCCAGTCATTTTAGACAAAAATATGGCTTCTGATCTAACAAAATGTATCCTTCATTTTTTTTAATCCATTTATTTTGGTGTTTTAAAGAAAATATTAAAAATCGAGAACGAAATCACTATGGCCTAAAAAATTATTCAAGGTCAAAGTTCACAAAAAACGTTTTTTGCGAATATCACGCTTTTTATGGCTCGGAGGCCAATTGAGGTTGCTATGAAAATGAAAAATAATGAAATTCCGCACAAAAATGACCTCTTCCATTTTTTATGTACAACGAACGGTTTAGGCAAAAATGTGCTTCGGAGTTTCTGCGCAAGGCATAATATGCTCCATTTCATATAGTCCATGCATAGAATAAGTGCTTGTTCTATTAGTACAGTAACTAGAGGTTTTAACTTCGGAATAATGTCATATTGAACGGATTTCGTTCATTTTTGGCAGTATGATAATAAATGCTTCACAGAAAAGTTTCTATATTGTGCGGGGGCTTGCTAATTTATAGGGGGTGGCACTTAAAAAATATATATTTATTGGAGCTGAAATAGAGTGAAATTTTAAGAAGAAAAGGTTCTATGCAATTTTTCACATAAATTGATAGTTTTTAAGTTATAACGACTTCAAAATTGCGATTTCAGTTTATAAAAAAGGTATTTCTAAACGGCTTTCGTCAAGTATCTCGAACAGTATTACTTTATCGAAAAAATGTTACAGACCAATTACAGAAAGTACAAACTAGAAATTAATTATATTTTTTGTTTACTGATGTAGGATTAATAATTTCGGAAATATTTAAGTTTATATTTGGTACCCAAGTGTTTCGAAATTACCTTTAAAGTTTAAAATGCATTTTTTTCTAAAGCAAGTGCTTTAAATGAGCAAAAAAATTTGAGCATCTAGGTAATGATACATCTTAACGAAAAACTGTATTTGAGGTAATTTTTTTAAATCACTGGCTAATTAGAGTAACAAAATGGCGACCTTTTTATATAAAAAATATAAACACGCATATTTTTCCTTCATAACTTCCTTATTTCTTATGCTACAGGAACAAGTAAAAAATAATTTGAAAGCGCAATTAATTGTCTTTGATTTCATTTCTTAGCATGTGTGACGTAGGTGTCACAATTTCTGAGATATTTAACATTTAAACCGCATTTTTCGTCTTATAAACGTTCGGACGCCATTTGTAAACTTTCATATCTCCGAAACTATTAAATCTATGTAAATAATAAACAAGTGAAATTCATTATCAGTTTATGAGCTTTATTTTTGGTCTCTACCAATTTTTCAATAAAACTAATATTTATTGAGATATTTGGAAAAGGAAAAAAAAATACGTTTTATCGAAAATACCTTTACAGTTTAAACTGTATTTTTTTCTAAAGCAAGTGCTGTGTACAAACCAAAAAATTTGAGCATCTACGTTATGCTATATATTAATGAGAAACTGTGTTTGAAATTCCTTTTTTTTATTTACTGGCTAATTACAGTAACAAAATGGCGACGTTGTTATTAAAAAAATGTGTGGACGCACATTGCTTCGGTCATAACTTCTTTGTTTTTTATGCTACAGAAACAAATAAGAAACAGTTGAAAGCTTAATTAGTAACCTATTATTCTACTTATTAGCATCCTTGACGTAGGTGTTACAGTTTCTGAGATATTTAACTTTCACTCTAAATAATTATCTTATGAACACTTGGATGCCAAATGCAAACTTAAATATCTCCGAAATTATTAATCCTACATCAATAAACAAAAAATATAATTAATCCCCAGTTTGTACTTTCTGTAATTGGTCTGTAACATTTTTTCCATAAAATAATACTTTTCGAGATACTTGACGAAAGCTGTTTGGAAATACCTTTTTTTTTTTTAAGCTAAAATCGCACTTTTGAAGTCGTTATAACTTAAACACTATCAGTTTATGTGAAAAATTGCATAGAACCTTTTCTTTTTAAAATTTGATTCTACTTCAGCTCCAATAGATATATATATTTTTTAAGTGCCACCTCCTGAGAGGGGGTGGCATCCACCCCCTGTAAACTAGCATGCCCCCACACAATATAGAAACTTTTCTGTGAAGCATTTACTATTATACTGCCAAAAATGAACGAAATCCGTTCAATATAACATTATTCCGAAGTTTTGCATATTTTTTACCTCTAGGTACTGTACTATATGTATAGTATTTATTATCTGATCGATATATAAAGTAAAATAAATAAATATATACAATGTGTTTCACTTGAAATGCAATAATATTTTTATTTTTCTTCCGATTGAATCAAATTTTACTTAAGTATAGAACAAATTATGATCTACTTATTGCCAGAAAAACATTCGCCTCCTGCAAACGCAAAGCTACCTGCGATACCAAAATATGCGGAGAATAACAAAAAACCATATTAGGCATTTCTTTATCGGAAAATTTTGTTAATAAAACTTCTTCAGAATTGTCCAAAAACCCATGTCCAAAATTTCATCAAAGTAAAAAAATTTTAAAATTAAAATTTTAAAATAACTATTTAAAAAAAAATGTAAATTGCTTGACAACTACCTGACAGCTTGAGTTTAACTTCAAACAAAATTGTCATAGTGCAGTTTTCCAAACAAAAAAAAAACATTAAAATTATATTTTCGGACTTGAACATTGTTTTAATCAAAATTTCAATGTTTTTTTTATTTTGATTAAATTTTGGACAATTCTGAGCAAGTTTCATTAACAAAATTTTCCGATAAAAAAATGCCTAATATGATTTTTTGATTTTTTCCGCATATTTTAGTATCGCAGGTGACTTTGCATTTATAGGAGGCGATTGTTTTTCTGGTCATAAGTAGATCCTAATTTGTTCGATACTTAAGTAAAATTTGATTCAAATCTGACGAAAAATAAGAAAGTTATTGTGGTGTTACCATTTCAAGTGAAACACACTGTATATATTTATTTATTTTATTTTATATATAAATACTATACATAGAACAAGTACTTATTCTATGCATGGACTATATGAAATGGAGCATATTATGCCTTGCTCGAAGCACATTTTTGCCTAAACCGTTCGTTGTACATAAAAAATGGAAGAGATCATTTTTGTACGAAATTTCATTATCTTTCATTTTTATAAAAACCTCAACAGGCCTCCGAGCCATAGAAAGCGCGATATTCGCAAAAAACCGTTTTTTGTGAACTTTGACCTTGAATAATTTTTAGTGCCATAGTGATCTCGTTCTCAATTTTTAATATTTTCTTTAAAACACCAAAATAAAACGATTTTAAAAAAATGAAGGATATATTTTGTTAGATCAGAAAAGTCTAATTTCACGGGATTAACAGTCAATCTGTCATTTGATCTGTGAATAATTAATATAAGAAAATTTTTGGTTGCATAATGTTAAGGAGATCGCTACAATCATTAGTTAATGTTTTCCACACAAATATCTTTGCTGCTACGATCGCCATGTTCAAAAAATGACGGTCAAAATAAGTTTATTTCAATTATCTCCTTTAACGACGTCTTTGACTTGGCAAAGAGTTACATGTCCAGTTATAAATACCGCTTCACATTCCTTAATGGATCTACTTCTGCGTCCAATGTAAATAGAAGTATCAAACAATTCTAATTCTTCGGTATTTTTGAAAACAGTTCACAAAAGTAAGGAAATTAATAAAATAACGGGGGTGATGTTATGACAGCTCCATTGTTTTCCTCACCATTTCCTATAGGGCATTTACCATATCATTAAAATCCGACAGAGATGCTAGCCTCAATGTTAGGTATAGGGCATGTGCACGTGACGTCACAGCTCAAAAATATATATGTTTCTTAAGATTTATGAGTATTTCGTAGCTGTTATTAAAATTTCAGTTTGGTTTCCATACTTTCAACTAAAATCTAATTCAGTGTAATGTTTATGAAGTTCTAAATACTTTCTCCTAATAAAATAGGACTCATTTTTTGTAGGTTGGAAATCTATCATGTAATTAGCAGTCTGTTTTTATTAATCAACAATATTGAGACATCATTTGCTTGAATTTTTAAATATTTGCTTGGAGCCAGTATTACTCCAAGCTGAACTGAGTGTACAAACATTAAAAATGAAGAGACTTAAAAAAATTTAAAATTTGAGGTTATGTTAGTTATATGATGCACATGCCCTATAGGCCTGTCCAACACGCTGTCACTTTCCTTCGTTTGTACTACAGCAGCCATCTTTTGTTATGGTAGGTTAGGGACTTGGCCGGCCTAAAGGGCACCTTACACGTTCAGTAATATTGTCATACCAGCAAATCATTACAGAAACATCACGCGTATTTTCACAACTTACCAAGTTTATGATTGCCAGTCGTAAATATGTGATACTCATCGAATTACAAGGGGACCTAGTGCAAATGGTAGGAGGGGACGATACGCCGTCAATTATCGGGAAAGGCAAGACCCTTGCACCAAGTTAATGATTCCCATTCATAAACTTATAATTTTCTTTATCTGGCTTTTTTTCAAATTTGGGCACGCGTAGCGTCTCCTTGTACCACCCAAAATGAATGGGAGTCTGGATTCATGATTGTTGGGGGTGAATTAAGAAATCCCTCCAACCCTCATGCGTAAATCTATGACTTACTTGTGGCTTTTTTTTACTTTTACAAGTCATATTTCTTACACATTTGGAGGTCTGCCGTACGCCCCTGTACCAAAAAAAGACAGACAATAGACATTTCTGTGCTCTACTACCTCAAATTAACAACAATTCACACATTTTGGGACAAAACCTATGACACACAATTAGTGGTCGGCGGGCTCTTAGTCTATTATATTAAACCTCAAAGCTATGCTAAAATTCGCGATAACAATCTGAACGTGATTAATTGTTTATAAATTAAGCTGAAAATGTTATTATTATGAGTTCTGATTTTTCAACCCTAATAGATATTAATGGGAAGTTAATGGATCAGTTTTTCCACAACAGTTGCTCCCTCGTAATTACCAGATGTTTCAATAAGATATTAATGGTTCAGTATGCTTACTGGACGTATGAAAGCTTATCACATTAAAGTCCACATTAAATAAAATAATTATATTCAAGATGTCTTAGATAAAAACTACCCAGTGGTAATTGCTAAATCAATGTTTTGGTATTATATTCTCGAACGGTAGATCGCACACAAGCATTTTCCGTGCATGAGGAAAAAACGAATTTTCAAACCCAATCGAATTGAACTTCGCGATGTTAATATTCCCATGAAAGATGGGGCAATGTCGCATTAAAACTATTTGTATATATTAATGTAAGTAAAATACTCGAATAAAACTGTTGAGCGTTTTTTTGGAAATTAATTTTTAATTTTGAAAAACGTATTTTTGTTACGTTTTTTTTTTAATATCTCGGATATTGTTCATTGGATCAGGCTAATAGTGGGTGCGGTACAAAAAAAATTTCCCTTAGAATTCAAAATGGCGCCCTTTTAAATAATATTACCCCGAAACACATAAATCTTATACATTACCGCATTTTTTCGCGTTTGGTATCATTTTCGAACATTTTCGGCTTGACATGAAGTCAAAATAAATGAAAGACATAAAATGTAGGAATAATAAATAAATGGTTTATTCATTTTTTTTAATATTGAAAATAAACGGAGATACTCGTGCCATGAAAGGAACCTTTTGAGGTTGTGCTGCTCGGATCATGGTATATATTATCATAAGCTCTAACTGTAAAAATACCCCGACGTAAGTTTCCAGGGCAAACTGAACCCTCCTTGGCCCGGCTTACAACAAACTGGCACAAAGACGTTAGTAGTGATTTCTGTAATTCTGTTACTCGAGACAGCGATTCCCAGTTTATGTAAATCATCGACATCCGATTTCTGTCTTGACCGTCCATAAATAGACAAACTTAAGTATGGTGGTAGTGGTGCCTCGTGTTGTTAACCTCCCCACAATAAAATTGTGGAAGGTTACTACAATTAGTCCAAAATCGAAAATTGAGATAACATCAAATCTTTACGTTTTGAGGTCCCAGGAACTCAAAAAAGTTGTTTTTGAAAAATGTCTGTGTGTGTGTATGTGTATGTGTGTGTGTGTGTGTGTGTGTGTGCGTGTGTGTGTGTGTGTGTGTGTGTGTGTATGTATGTTAGCACGATAGCGGCGAAGCTACTAAACGGATTTGGATGAAACTTTCCATGAGGGTTTCTCTAGTGCTTCAGAAGATCTGAAAAGGTTTTGGTTGAGATCGGATTACGTTTAGTGCCGTTTTGGCACAACAAGTTGTTTATTTTATGATTACTTACAATTTGTAATTGAACCATTGAAAAGCAGTAAAAATTCCGATTTCAACGATATATCACACTTGCACTTTTTCGATTTGGTTTCCGTGAAAAAAATTAAAAAACAAAAATTTCACTTGTTTTGTCCTCAAAGCAGTGCAATGTACAGGGTGATATTCTAATAATGACAGAGGTATTCAGTGATTTCGGCTGATAACTCGGGAAGATATCGAACTGAAATTTGAAACGTAGGTATAAATATTGTAGACGGACGGATTACGAGTGAATTAATAATACACCTACGTCACATGACGTCACAAATAAGAAAAATTCTTAGAAACTGGTGCAGATATCGACTTAACTATTGGAAACATCCAATTAAAGTTTGAAACGTAGATGGAAATATTGTAGATGGATGGAATACGAGTGAACTAAAAATACACCTACGTTCTGATGACGTGGTAAAAGCATAAAATTCTTATAAGAGGCGAACTGATGATATCAAAAAAATATTTCTACGAGTCACGAAATTTTTTTTTTAATTTCCAAGAAATATCAAATTTTCGGAGAAATGTCACTTTTCAGAAAAATGTCAGATTTTTAAAAAATGTCGAATTTTCAGGAAAACGTCAAATTTTAAGGAAAACGTCAAATTTTCAGGAAAACGTCAAATTTTCGGAGAAATGTCACTTTTCAGAAAAATGTCAAATTTTCGAAAAAATGTTAAATTTTCAGGGAAATGTCACTTTTCAGAAATGTCAAATTTTCAGAAAAATGTCAAATTTTCGAAAAAACGTCAAATTTTCGAAGAAATGTCACCTTTCAGAAAAATGCCAAATGTTTGAAAATTGTCAAATTTTCGGAGTAATGTCACTTCAGAAAAATGTCAAATATTCAAAAAAATGTCAAATTTTCAGAGAAATGTCACTTTTCAGAAAAATGTCAAAAATTCAGGAAAATGTCAAATTTTCGAAAAAACGTCAAATTTTCGAAGAAATGTCACCTTTCAGAAAAACGTCACCTTTCAGAAAAATGTCAAATGTTTGAAAATTGTCAGGCTGTAAGTAAATTTCAGGAAAACGTCAAATTTTCGGAGAAATGTCACTTTTCAGGAAAATGTCAAATTTTCGAAAAAATGTTAAATTTTCAGAAAAATGTCACTTTTCAGAAATTTGTCAAATTTTCAGAAAAATGTCACTTTTCAGAAAAATGTCAAATTTTCGAAAAAACGTCAAATTTTCGAAGAAATGTCACTTTTCAGAAAAATGACAAATGTTTGAAAATTGTCAAATTTTCGGAGTAATGTCACTTCAGAAAAATGTCAAATTTTCGAAAAAATGTCAAATTTTCAGAGAAATGTCACTTTTCAGAAAAATGGCAAAAATTCAGGAAAATGTCAAATTTTCGAAAAAACGTCAAATTTTCGAAGAAATGTCACCTTTCAGAAAAATGTCAAATGTTTAAAAATTGTCAAATTTTCGAAGTAATGTCACTTCAAAAAAATGTCAAATTTTCGAAAAAATGTCAGTTTCGGAGGAATGTCACTTCAAAAAATGTAAAATTTTCGGAAAAATATCACTTTTCAGAAAAATGTCAAATTTTCAGAAAAATGTCAAATTTTATTAAATGGACTCAAAGGAAAATTCCCAAAAAATACTACGGGTCCATTTGTGGTATAAGTTCTCTGCTAGTGTGTTAAAGCGTGCAGACTGTATGCTGAGTATTTTTGACGTGTCAGGTGCATCGAGAGATTACAAGTTTTTTCGACGTTTATAAAGCCCACGGATGGTGTGAGAGGTCATCCTGAACCGCTACAAGCCCTACAAGTGTAAGCAACCCCACCGGAACGCTTTCGGTGAGTTTTTTCCAATAAAACTTTAAAAGTGACAGTGACATTATATTTTAAAAACTATTTCCGCTACTTCCGGCATCCCGCCGGACATTCTTACGGCAACATAACCTAAAAATAGTACTACATAACCTAAAAACAATTTAAGACGTTGGTACCAACCTAAACATTTTTCAAAAACCAAATTCCCCAGAGAAACATTGGAACCAAAAATTTGACAGCTATCACTTCCCCGACGGATTTAGTGAAAAATTGGTAGAGGCCAAAAGATAAAACAAAATATACCAACTCAAACTTAAACGATCCACCATGAACACTACCCTGGCTACATCTGGCAGGGAAGCTGTCCACCAAGAGTTATATGGTTTTTTCCAAAGATGGCCATCCCTGCCATCCATCCCATTACCAACGAACAGGTTTTTTCGTTTAGTTGTTTCCCGTATCAATAATCAAAATTATTAAGTGCTCTTGCCTACGAACGTTTTTATAGAATTGTGTTTATTTTTATATTAATTTTAGGTCCATGTGGACACATTATAATTTTAACCTAGTCTTTAAGCCTGCCTACAGAAGACAGGAGCTACTTTTCTATTTTTCTCCAAGCCAAACCGGACCTACCCCGTCCGGCCTCACACTCGCCATGGCGGTGTTCACCGTGGTTGTCTGGCTGGCCCTGGGCTACGATCCGATGAAGCATATATTTGTATTAAAAACATTGAATAGAATATTAATGTTGTGCAGACTATAAATTTAACACTCAAGTTCTTAGGTCCAAATCCCACCGAACGCAAGACCTTTTTTCTGATTTAATACGAAAAAAATATTTCAACTTAATAAATATAATTAAATGAGATCGTTCATATTGTTTAGTGCTCTTTTCGGCTTCAAAGATTCACCGAGTGGGGAGGTTCCAGCCGCTACCAGTAGCTGCCGATTTTTTTTTATTGCGTACTATGTTTTCCTTGGGAATGCGCTCATGATGATTGAAGATAATAAGTTGGCTTATCGTGAGTGCTGGCTGCCTTTCTTTATTTGTGTCTCTCACAGATGTGCCATAAAGAATCATGTTAACTGTAGCTAGCAACGCGGGCGTTACAGATATTTCTTGGGAGTTCTGCTCAAACTGACCTGTAAACAAAACAGAAGCCGCCGAGATTTCTTTTCTAAGCCGTTTAATATACCTCATGAAAGCAACACTATCTTCATCATAGTTCTCATCCACTGCGTAGTTGACGAAGTTTGTCTTATTTCTTACTAGTTGGTAGTCTTTTCCAGCGCGAAGAAATATGAGCTGGGGAAAATGAGCTTCAATTCTTTCGCGCAGTCGGGATGTATTAGTTAGCAATCGATCATCTTTCGCAAGGAGTTGATTGAGTCTATCATATATTTTTGAAAGATCTCGCATTCTGAAAATATAGTCGGCTATTTCTGTCTCAAGTTTGTGTTGAATATAAGAAACAAGTTCAGCAAATGCAATGCCCTCACATATTCTTTTATTCTCGTCCGTATCATGTCGGCGTCTTAAAGGATTTAAATGCTTGTTCAAACATTGTTTATGGTATTTTACCGCTTGCGAAATAAAATCTCTGGTACTAAGTGAAACTAAAATATCGGGAGAAACTACCGCCTTGAGTTGGGTCTCCATGTCAAATGTTATCATCAGATTTCCTCGCCGACACAAGCAATATATATTTTCAAAAGAATTGAGTGGTGGTTTTACTGATCACGTGAAATAACTTTTGTTTCCTCCACTAGAAGCTGAAGTTGACGCTATGGGCAATGAATCTGGTTCGCTAGATTTTTTTTCAGCCCTTCTCGAGCTCTCTCAAGTTTGGTACTGTTATATTGTAGAGCACATGATTTATGCCACTTTGCTTCTCGTGAGACAAATGTTGAAAAAACTCCACTTCCTTCGTTTAAAACCGTTAAATTTACACTCGGGAACAATTCTCCCAAACGATGAAATTCCTCTCTTGTTTGCTAGAGCACCATAACTCTTATTTCGCTGTGCGATGGATTTATAAGAGGTTCTCCTGTTTCGCATTGGCACAAACAGCCGCCACTTTCAATTTTTTTGTACTTTCGGAGGCATTTTGAGTTAAATATCTGCAACAAACACATTGTATAATTTTGGGTCCTATTTTTGTATTTAAATGATATATTTATAGAACAATAAACCTTTACACATGAATTTGCCTGCAACAGGTGCTACATTGCTACATATTCTCGAACAACTGGACAACTCTGTGGGATATACGCGTGCGCCGTTGTCATGACGACGGTGCGTGCATGGCGTTGAGATAACATACAGGGTGTCCCTTCGTCATAGTTAATTAAGCATTTCCATCAAAAGTCTACAAAAACACTTTGTAGTGTTTTTTAAACGACAAATTAACTAAATAAGAAACATCGTAAAATACATGTACCGTACCTGTAATCTTCACAAAAAATTGTAACTGTTGCTGAATGACAAGCATCAAGTTTATGTTTTATATTCGTGTTAAGTTTACTCAATTAAAATAACAAATCTAATACTAGGAAACAACGTAATATTCATGTGAATAAATTATATATAATTTAAATAAATTCACTGGAACCGTCCCTGTTTTTTTGTAATATGGCAAATCAAACTTAGGTATCTTAACTCTACAATAGTCAAAAACGATACCAAACTCGAAATAATAAGGTACCATAAAATTTATTATATTTTAAGACTGTTATTTTTTAAATCGGCCGCCATTTTGAATCCTAAGGGAAATTTTGTGTGGCTCCCCTTCGGAATTTATTTTCCAACATCTAATCTAACACCATGCCAAGTGGCATCGCGTGTTCAGTAAATGAAGTATCGTTTCACGTACCGCGGCCACTATAAACAAAAATCAAAATATTTGTAAATAAATTATGAATAAGACTGCATAAGTCCAAATCCAATGTCATTTTGTTTTTTTTCGCAAAAAAAATAAAAATCACTAATCTAGGCACGCTAATATATTAATAAGGTAAATACTTTAAAACACTGAGTATTGGAGAACCAATCAAGACAACTAGTCTACTAGTTGATGATCCTACATGATAGGATTCCTATATTTCTATACTCTACTGATGAGAACTAACAAGTTCAAAAAAACTTTTTCAACTTTCCTAGAATTGAAATAGAAAGTTCAATAATTGTTGTGAATGACTGATTTTCAATAAATGATTTAAGTATTTTCAATATATTTTTTGCCTTAAAATGCTAGGAATCCTATCATGTAATTCAAAACTTCGTCAGTAGCTAGAAAAATAGTTGTTTTGATTGGTTCTCCAATAATGAGTGTTTTAAAGTATCTACCTAACTAGGATATTAGCGTGCCCAGATTAGGACAACAATATACAGAAAGTAGGTAATTTCATAATAAATAAAAAAGTGTGTAAGTTGTGATTTGCTTAATACCTAAATAATATTGTCCAATCATGAAGAAAGCAAATAAATAAAGAATAACTAATTGTAAAAATCATGTTCAAGATTTGAACTGCCGACTTTTGCACGGTAATCCTCACCCGAGAAGTAAACTGCAGACAATACATCTGAACACTAATACCCCTTGGCATAGTAATATCCAATAATACCTGGGTATTTTGTGATAATACTTACTAATAGCTGGATAAAATAGCTCGGTTACAAAATGTAACAATACCCAATGATACCTAAAAATACCTAGTGATGCCTAATAATACCTAATAATACCTAATGATACCTAATAATACCTAATGATACCTAATAATACCTTATAATACCCAATAATACTAATACAACGGTATTAAATTTTATAGAAATACCTAAGTATTTCTTAGTAGTACCCAGTAATTACCAATTAATTCCCACAATAATATCTAATAATACCTGCAGAGTACTGAAAAATACCTGGTGTTACCAGAATAATACTTAATAATACCCAGAAGCTGTACACCAAAATACCGCTGAAGTTTACCCCCTCTTCCTCACTTTAACCACCAGGCAATGACCGTGAAATACTTGCGGATTCGGTGAATTATGGCAGAGAAAGCAAAACACGAAATTTTTAAATAACCAGATCTTCGTTAATACATGACTGGGAAATTGGCTTAATTTTTAATATATTGTAGGTTTCGACTTTCTGATCAAAAGCTCTCATGGACCCAACTCGATCCTAGGCCTAGTTTCCGAGACACAGCTCAAGATATGTACAAGAATGACCCTCTTGTACAATTTAAACAAATTCGAATTCATGATTTTTTTCATACATTTTATATTGTGATATATTCTTTATGACATTTTGCACTAAAAACATTTGTTGTTTTAATAAAAAAATAGCATAGGAAAAAATTAAAGTTTGAAAAATGTTGGCGAAGGCGCCGGGAAATCTATAAAAAAAAATAACAAGTGAAACAAAAATATTCGGTCAAATTGGCTAAAACTTTTTTTACATAAAGTATGTGTCTTACTGATCAGTAAACTTTAATTAAAAAACTTTCGAAAATGGCTCCTTTGACCTCTAATACCGAAGATACAGAATTTTACAAGAATTTATATCTGTATTTCGGAAACTATAGAGGTAGAATCGAGTTGGGCCCATGAGAGTTTTTGATCAGAAGTCAAAATCTACAATATATTAAAAATTCAGCCAATTTCACCGGGGGCCACTTTCCATAAGAAATGAGCGGTTTCCTTTAATACGTTTCCACAACTGTTCTTCAATTACTCTTTCTAATATTTTAGACAAAGTCGGGAGTATACTAATATTATTGAAATATGATGGACCAAAAGTTTTCGGTAATGGTATCACTTTAGCTTTTTTCCAGTTGGTGAGAAATATAGAGTTAGCTAAACAAAAGTTAATTATTATATGGATGATGTATTGCAAAAGAAAAGGAATACATAAATATATTGTTAAGGTATTGATACCATGAAGACCAGTGGCTTTACTTTTAATGTTATTTATTATTCGCAATACGTCAGTTTCTCTCGCGGGTTCAAAGGTTAAAAATGAATTAACTGAAACTTTTAAGACATTTGCATATTAAACTGTTAATTAATAAGGAGATTGTTTATGTCATTTACGTCAGCTAATAGTACACGGAAATTAGACAAATTTATGTGGAATAGAAGAAAAAATTATAATAAGCTGAAATGTCTATAATAGTTAGCTTATGTGTGTAAGAATACATATCAAAAAAGTTCCCACCCCCAACGAGTAAGCTTCATCCCTATCTCACCCTCTTTAGGGACACCGCACTGGTTTTCTTACAACATCGTTTAAACGCTTTATCTTAGGGAAAAAACATAAGTATAGGAAAAGGTTTGTCACAAAATTCTCTACAAAAAAGGTTCTGTGTTATGTATCGATATTTCTATTACTTTTTATGTTATTAAATCGTAAACTGTAGGATTAAACAAAAATGAAAGTCTGATTATATTGAATACGGTACTTAATCGAACATAACGCAGCCTGATAATATTTCAAATGATACAGTTATAGTTCAAACTGCTATTAAAAAAGTTTTAAATCCGAACCGGTCGTAATTGTAGGACAAGATGTCGATCTTCTTACCTTAACTATTGCCCTAACGCCAACTGAAAAGGATATTAGACTACTAAGGGAGGCCCAAGGGAATATAAAAGCAAGAGTTTATAGCTCTAAAGATTTACAGTTGTCAAATGTCCTTAAGAACTCTACAAAAACAGTGCTCATGCATTTAGTGGAAGTGACACAACGTTTGCTTTTTTTGGAAAAGGCAAACTCCAAACTATAAATTTATTAAACTCGAAAACAAATTTACAAGAAGTTGTTAAAACCTTTAACAAACCAAATGCTACAAAACAGGATATTACTGAGACTGGGGAAATATTTGCTCTTGCGCTATATAAAGCACAAAAAAAAATGAAACGTTAATAAATCATCAAAGGTATGTTCTGTTTAACACCTCGGTTGGCAATTCTAGTCAAACGGTTACTTTGGCAAGGCTACCCCCGACGTTCGCAGCTTTGTAACAACATTCGTTGCGGGTTTACCACTAAATTCAGGCTTAGCATGGAAATGTTTTAGAGCCAGAAGAAAGGGGATGGAAGAACTGCTTTCTTCCGTGATATTTTCATACCTGTTTTGACTACTGAAGCAGCAGCTAGCTCCCTCATCAATTTTAGAGTTAATTTCGTGTGCCTGCAAAAAGGGCTGCGGAAAGCGACGCGGATGTTTAAATGTTGGTTTAAAATGTTCGGCTACGTGTATGAACTGTCACGGGCAAGCATGCTTTAATGCGGAACGGACCGAGGAAATTGAATTTGAGCAAGAATTTTAAAGCCTTTTGCGGATTTAGTTTAATTCAATTCTATATAATTTATAAAAAGTTGTTGAAACCGAATGCTACAAAACAGAATATTACAAGGCTGGATAAATATTGTGTTTCCATCCAAAAGTTTGCCGTCGATTAACGTAAACACCCTTAATAATCTGCAAACGACCTATAAGACATGTTTTATAGAAAATTTAATTCTCAATATTTTTCAATACCTGTAGTTTTGTCGCAAAAATCATATTTCCAAAATATTATTGAAAAACCAGCTCGGTGTCACTATAAGGGTGAAAAATGAATGAAGCTCACCAGTTAGGGATGGGAACTTTTTGATCCTTTTGATCCTGTATTTCTACCCTTATCAATTCAGAAAATATCAGCTTATTATAATTGTTTTCTTCTTTTTGCTAATTTCCGTGTACTATAATGACACTTATTATTTTTGTTGGGTACAAATTGAGAGATGACCAAATAACTTTCGGATTGCTATTTTTGAACTGATTATTGTAAAATGACCAGTCAGCAAGTTTTTTGGTTCTTCGCATTTTTTAAGGTTTTATCTCTGTCTACCATCATAGCTTTGTTCGAATTATATATAAAAAACAAAATATAATTCATATGACAATGTTTTTAAATTTAAACGTGTAGTTACTGTATTACCATCCTTACAACTGATTTCGACAATCCCAGACCTTTCGTTTAATTCAGTGTATTTTCCTATGAATGAATACTTACAATACTTTCATACCAGATGTAAGTTTTTAAATATTCTACTTAAACCACACGTCACAACAGTTTAACCATAGTCTAAGGAATATTCGTGTGTAGTAATGAAGCTTTCCGCATCGTCAGGAGAAAAACCGGAAGTTTGCTCTAATTTACTTTTTATACTAGACGTAAGTTCTGGAGGGAACCGGATACTTCGGTGTGCTGCCTCTGAAATAGTAACCACAAACACAAAAACACTTGAACACAATGCTCGATCACTCGATGCGCATTTCGTCAACCATGTTGGCATCACCTGGAGATCATTAAAACTAAGCATCTCCAGATTATTGTGTTACTATTTGCTTTCTGTTATTCTAAAATTTTTTGTTTAAAATTAGTAACATTATAATTATTGATATTCTATCATTATATATTTGGTATTTCTTTGTCAATGACTTCAACATTAAAACCGCTAGTAAGAGAGATAGTAAAATAACTAGAGGTTTTAACTTCGGAATAATGTCATATGATTTAGATTTCGTTCATTTTTGGCAACTCAATACTAAATGCATCAAAAAAAACTTTCTATATTGTGCGGGGGCTTGCTAGTTTATAGGAAGTGAGGTGAAATGATGTGCTACCACCTTTTCAGGGGGTGGCACCTAAAAAAAATCATTAGAGCTGAAAGAGAATAAAATTTTGAGAAGAAAAGTTGCATAGAGCAGCTTTTCATACAGATTGATAGTGTTAAGTTATAACACTAGAAAAAGAAAGAGAAAATGAATTATTTCAAATAGGTTTTCGTCAAATAACTCGAAAGGTATTATATTGAGCGAAAACATGCTAGAGACAAATAGGAAAGCTACTAATAATAACAATAATAATAATAATAATAATAATAATAATAACTTGGGCAAGAGATCCAACAAATGTGGCACCAAGAGAGGGTGAGTGTGATTCCACTGATCATATCAACAACCGGAGCGGTCCCTAAAAATCTCGTAATCAACTTAATGAAGCTAGGCTTAGCAAATAAAATCGCAGCCATACAGAAAACAGTGATACTCTGCACTACATCAACCGTACGTTCCTTTCTGAATTGTCACTTGTAAATGCACCAGTTCCAAGTGTCTTGCCACGGCCGACACTTGTATACTTACCCACCAGTAAATAGGATGGAGAATTTAACACATAATAATAATAATAATAATAATAATAATAATAATAAACCTAATAACATTGTTGTTTCTTAGCAAATATATCAATAATTATTAGTTTTAGCGAAAAAATAGTGAACATCAAAAATGAGTTATAAACTGAGAGTTAATGTTTTTTTTAATATATTTGTGTAGGATTGATGGTTTCGGAGATATTTACGTTTATACATGGCATCTGACCGTTCTTAGTTTGAATGTTGAATATCTTAGAAACTGAGACACTTCCATAAAAAATTCTAAGGAATAAAATTAAAGTAATTAATCAATCTTTAAAATGATTTTTTGTTTTTTTTTCTACATCATAAAAAACACAATGTGCGTTTTCACATTTTCTTTTTAACAAAACGTCGCCGTTTTGTTATTGTAATGCCCAACAATTTTTTTTTCAAAAATGTTTTTTTATTTATATCTACAGGGTGTCCCAAAAGTCAACGTCATCCGTTGGAGGGCTCATGGCTGACCAGAATATCAAAATATGATCTTAGTAAAAAGTTGTTAGTTTTGAGATATTGGCACTTTTATGAATTTTGTGAAGTTCGACACCATAGATCAGTTTTTCGCCACAGCTACAAAATGCCATATTTTAAGATTCTAAGTTTTGTTACGCAACCCTGAATAGCCCTGCTATTGATCATAGTCCAAAATAAAATTAATAGTGCCATACATTCGGAAAAAAGAAAACATTTTTGCTCAATTCATGAGTTAATTTTTTTTTATTATCTAACTTAGACTTCATACTGTAAAAAAAATTATCACGCTGACCTGACAAGTTATTTTCAAAAATTGCTCATTTAATGTAGCTTTTAAATGGTATAAATATTCTCTATGTTTTACTTTAGAAAAAAAAGTTATTGCTATTTTACTGCAAAAGGAGCTTATTGTGAAATGATTTCAATAATTACTATTAATTTGAATGAAAACACTTGTTAAATTAATGTGACAGGTATTTATTAAAAACTAAACAAAACACAAATAAAAATCAAATAATGTGTTCAAATTGCCTGCCACCAAGTCGAATGCAAGCACGACATCTTTTTAAAAAAGATCTTTTTATACGTCTTGCATTTGTTGCGACATTTATTTGTTGTGCGGCCTCATTAATACGGTGTCTCAATTGATTTGTGTTATTTAATGGTTTTGCATAGACCTTCTCCTTTATGCAACCTCAGTAGAAAAAATCTATTGGATTTAAATCCGGAGACCGGGGAGGCCACGAAATGTGACCAAGATGGCCGATCCATCTCTGTGGATAGGTTTGGTCCAAATGATTTCTCACTCCTGGTGCATAATGAGCTGGACAGCCGTCATTTTAAAGCCACATTGCCTCACGTGTGGCCAAATGTGTATCTTCCAAAAGATTTGTCAGTTCATCCTCTAAAAAATCGTGATAAATTCCCCCGTTTAGATTTTCAGGTAATTCAAAGGGGCCAATTATTTGACCGTTCAAGATGCCGGTCCACAGATTTACTTTGAAGCGATACTGTGACTTGTTCACGCATTAAATGTTGGTGTTCAAGAGCATAACCATGAAGATTGTGCATGTTCATGAAGCTATATTTTTTTGAATGTGCTTTCATTTATCCATAAAACTTTGCACGTTGCACGTGATATGGGTAGAATTGATACTGTCGTGTAATTCGGTTTACAGTGGATTTCGGTATCCCTGTACGTTTTTCAATTGCTCGCGCCGAAGTAGTCGGATCATTTTCAACCTCTTGTAAGACTTCACCATCGTAATCCTTACGTGGTCTTCATATCCTAATGTGAATGTGGGATATTCTGCCTTCCGCATATGCTAGGTGAACATTTATGAACATGCGATGATCAGGATGTCTCAAAGCATTCGGGTATCTTCGTTGATACAGAATAGCTGCAGCAGCACCATTTCCTCTGCATTCCCCATAAATATAATGCATGTTAGCGTATTCCTGAGAAGTATACTGGTTTGGCATAATGAGTGCTATTTAAACTCAAATATCTAACACAAACACAGTTCAGAAGAAAGCCGGGTCAGTTCGTTATTATCTCCAACACAATAAGTCGAAACTACTAGGCACATAAACACAATAACAGCCAGAAGTGTCACTTCACTCTAACTCACGTCAAATGGCATCACTATCTTAGTTTAAAGATGGGCTTAACTACACGAAACTTTAACGCATGTTGAATAGCTTCGCTGCAAGCCTCTCAGACTAATTATTATTGAAATAATTTCAGAATAAGCTCCTTTTGCAGTAAAATAGCAATATCTTTTTTTTTTCTAAAGTAAAACATAGAGAATAATTATACCATTTTAAAAACTACATTAAATGAGAAATTTTTTAAAATAACTTGCCAGGTTAGCGTGGTAATTTTCTTGACAGTATGAAGAGTCTAAGTTAGATAATAAATAAAATTAACTCATGAATTGAGCAAAAATGTTTTTGTTTTCGAATGTATGGCACTATTAATTTTATTTTGGACTATGATCAATAGCAGGGCTATTCAGGGTTGCGTAACAAAAATTAGAATCTTAAAATATGGCATTTTGTAGCTGTGGCACTCGAAAAACTGAACTAAGGTGTCGAACTTCACAAAATTCATAAAAGTGCCAATATCTCAAAAACTAACAACTTTTTACTAAGGTCATATTTTGATATTCTGGTCAGACATGAGCTGGCCTATGAGACCTACAAGGGATGACCGTTGCCTTTGGGACACCCTCTATATAGCATCATCTAGATACTCATCTTTCTTGTCCGTTTAAAACAAGAAGAATAAACATTTCATCCGCTATATTAGAATTTTTTAATTTTGTCTTCAGATTCGTAATCAGTGATCCCAGAAGCATAAGTAACCCACGTTTCAAAAATAAATTAGTAATACTTTTTCAAATATTGAATATTTAAATTCAGGCGTAGTTTTCACCCCTTGAGGATAAGAGCAAGTGTCTGGATTATTTAGAAACTGAAGACTATACTTTTTACTAATAATAACCCATAAAGGGAAAGTATCATTACATATGAAATTATTCCGAAATTTTACAATTTTTCTATCTCTAGGTACTGTACTAAGGATCATAAATCTCCAATAAACTACTTACGGAAAACTAAAATTTGACGACATACGACATGCTAATAAATTGCTAGAAACAAGTGTTTGAGGGAAATTTGCGTCAGCATAAACGATATGATAATTTTACCTAAGATGTCTAGAACCATTAAATTTACCGATAATTAAATGGAATGTAAGGCGAAATTAATTAGTTAATATATTATGTAAATTCCCACGCAAGCAATATACCTTAACTTCGTTATGAAGTTCATTTCACGGTCAAAATAATATCGGGAACAGCACGTATACCGTTAGAAAAGTCAATTTACATATCGTTCAGCGATGATTGCGAACTAATTGAGTTACACATTAAACTAAGAGATGTTAATTAAACCATTTTGGTCATCACCATTACTGTAAATTTCACTGAATTGTTACATTTTCCGATCCGGACAGTTTTCCCAGTTATTACCGTGTCATGTAATCTATTGTGTATTTGCGTGTATTGACTCATATAATTATCTGAGTAAAACACAATTCTCAAAATACAAATCTAGATAGGTTTCTTTTTAGATTTCAGATGAGTATTAGCTGGAGGCGGTAAACATTTTCAAACATGCCCAAATGTCTTAAACATTTTCACATATTTTCAATACCACATATATTAAGTTTATTGTTATAGAATTCATTTTTTTCTCTTATGGTTTTATAATTTTGTAATATCTTTTTGGATACAATTGCGAACAGAAACCACCTTAAATTAGTCTAGTACAACAATTGCCTCGTTGACTATTTTTTAAAAATGTCGAAATATTGGGTGTACACGAACAATTTTTTTTTATTTGCGCAGATAAATTACACAGCCCCACAAAAAAAAATAAGTTCTGATCCCTGAACGCGCCTATAATATTCTTTCCAAAGAGTTAATTCATTAAAAAAATTTCAGTAAGTGGTAAATTTCTTATATCAGACTCACAGGTGTCAAGTAAGTGAGCGTAATATACTCAAATTCCCTTTAAATGATGGCCAACCATATAAAATTCTGACAAAATACCGAGCCGAATTTTAAAAAGAATTAAGTCATTCATGCTATATTGACCGTAAATGAGTAATTTCCTAGTTGTTTATCTCCTGTATGCGTTAAACATTTTACAAGTTTAGATCCTCATTGTTTTAAATACCGTGCGTGTAATTTCCGATTAGGCATGTACATTCACGTAGCGTGAGAGATCTGACAGCACCGGCAGCCGTAAATTCGTCCGTCGGTGGAGCATCCCAGCTCTGTTATTTCATTTCAGCCAGCTGTCACATGCGATGTTGTAAATCTTACTCCCCATGCCTAGCCCGCGACTACACACACGGTAGAAACCACAGCTAGTCAAAGTACAAATACATAGAAATATATTACTCAAATTCATTTGAGCACTTGTTTTCTCATAGTTAATTTTCGCATAACATGATGAATCATTTATAAGAGGTTATTCAAAAAATGCATTTGTAAAAATGGACTATTTGTGGACTCCCCGCCCCCTTAATCGGATGATCGTTTGCATACTCCCCCTTAGTTTACGTAATAATTTCTGTTCCCAAGTAAATTACTATCTAAATTTTTCTGTCTTTATTTCATGGGAACATATGATAATATTTACGTATATGTATACCGGGTGATCTACCATGACATTCGGAAAATGTATCAGTAGGCTGTCCCCACTGAAAGGAGTTAAAAAAATGAAAAATGAAAAAAATACGACCAAAAAAATTACCTTATTTTGTGTAGAAATGCGCCGCCAATGACGTTAACCAATCTGACGTAACGCGGTACAACCATATCACTTCCCTCCCCTTTTATCAGGCTTAGGATTGACAGCAAAGCTGGAGAGGGTAGAAGTGGCTTTTTGGTTTTAATCAAATCACACCACAAAAATAGCAAAATACGTCGAAAAGACATTGACCCTATGCTAGTGAACTTCACAACAACAAGTAGATATAAGGGATATTTACTTAAACCCGTCGATAACAAAAAAAAACACTAAACTTTGGCGGCACTTTGTACCTGCCGGTGTCGAAAGTAAAAAACGCGACACTCTGACCACACGCGCCAGCTTAACTTTTTATGCCAATTAAGGAAATTTAAACATCTTCGAATATGTTCTTTTTCAAGTAAGTTCAGTGCTCTATATTAACCACAGACAAGTATCTTTGCAAGTTTTAATGCAACAAAAATTACTAAATTGCCTCAGATCACTCTAAAATTTTGCAGGGACTTTCCCACATAGAAGACTAGTACATGATTTTATTTTTCGCATGTCATGGTAAATCACCCTGTATATAAACGCAATAAGAACCTTTTGCAAAAGTTTTGCTATCATAATATATTGTAGTGAACAGGGCTGTTTCAAGAGATTTGGCTGCTGGTGTGGAAAATCTAAAATGCCACCTCCTACTTCAGCAATCATCTGTTTTTGAGCCTTTCAAAAAAAATTTCTTCCTCGATAATAAAAAATCATGAGCGGGTGAGGGGGGTGGCAGAAAATCGGAAAAATTACGCCCCTGTTACCCTACTCTGAAAATTGCTATTAAAAAATGCATGGTCCGTTTATCTGGCCGCCCGCCGCCGCCCCTAAAAATAGACGAAGGTGTACGTGCATATCTCGTACAGCCGCTCTACACGCCCCTGGTATAGTACAGTGAATGAAGGTAAAAATCAACTATTACCTCCGATTTCGGTGAACCTCCATCGATTTGCATAAAAATTTGGGATTGAGTATATTTTACCCTCAACTTCAAAAGTGACATATGCTCGACTTGCGCTTTTTGCATTTTAGGGGTGAAATCCACCCCTTTTGTTAAAAATGGGAAAAAATGCAGATTTAAGCATTCTGGCGTAAGTAATCTCATTTAATTAGATAAAATAAATATTTTTCAATACTTATATGCATGATTTATGATTTTAATTAATTTTTCAACCCTTTTAGCAACCACCTCTTAAATCGAAAATCATGAAAAAATCATTTTTTTGTATTTCTGAAATATGAAATTAACATTACACAAACGGTTTGTTTAATGTTTATGATATAATTTTTGGTTGACTGTAAAATTTCAACCCTTAAAAACCACCCCCTTAATGCAGAATCATTGAAAAAATTGGTTTCAAGAAACTTTAATCATTTGAATAATACATTACCGATTTGAAATCTCATTTACTGAGTATTAAATTAATTATTTATTTATTGCGAAATTTTCCACCCTTAAAAACTACCACTTGTCATAAAAATAAAGGACATTTTTTTTATCAGCTTTAATAGGTTTAATTATTTAGAATCTTTTTTATTACTTATGATAAACTTTATTAATATATTTCAAACTTTATTAATATTTTTCTTTCCACATTCCCCAAACTACCCTTCGTGCACAAATTGATGAAAAAGAATAATTTAACGTTGGAAACAATTTTTTCAGTGCTTATGTGAATTATAAAAATTTAATTTATTAATTAAGAGGAAAATGTATTAAAATAAATATTAAAATATATGAAAAGTTTATTCATTTTTTATTTAAATAATGTTTCATAAATTAATCAAATATTAATAGTATATTAAATTTAATTTTTCACTCTTCATCAGAGCTCTCTTCACCAACTTCTCCTTCTTCATTAATTGGAGGGCTATTTTGGCAATTGTCCCCACTGCATGATCCGCAGGTTGCATTGCAAAATAACCCTACTCTTCAACACCCGCAAGAAGCGCCGCACCCTTTTTTTACAATAATTCCGTTAATTTTTATGATATCAGGTTCATCCAAAAACCATTTGAAAGGTAATTTCAAGATCGTATTAAATTTAATCTTTTAAAACCCTTATTTTACTTCCACGTCCAGTGGAAGTATAGTAACGACAAAAAAATTTTTTAAAAATTTTATTGTCCAAATAGGCTTAAAATGTCATGAAACGTCGAGATTTTAAGTTTGGGCGAAAAAAAAAATTTCTGTCTGTCTGTCGGTCTGTCTGTAACTTTTTTTTTGTGCGCACGTTTACTCTGGAACCGTTTAAGATATTGACTTGAAATTTGGTTCACATATGTACTTTAACGAGATCTAGAACTAGATTATATTTTCATCTTGTTCCGTCGAAGGGTTGGGGTGTAAATTGAGGTAAATTTGGGGTAAATGGGTAAATCAAGCAGGTAAGAGTCCACGAAATTGGTATTTAGTATATACCAGAGAAGCTAAGGTCTCAAAAAAAATTTTTGGCATTAGCCACCCCCATTACCACCCCCACCCCCCTTATTAAAGGGGATGAAAAAAAATTGTGATTTAGTGTATGTACAGAAACCAGAAACCTCAAAATATTTTTTACTTCATCCACCCCCCACTACCACCCCCCTATCACCACCCCCACCCCACTACCGATGTGGGGTATCGTTTTATGGGTTTTTGGGGTAGAAGATTTCAAATATTATATTATTAAAGTTCCATAAACAATTATTTTCACATACAAAGTTTTTGACTTGGATAGAGAATCTAGATGTGGAAGTAGTGATTCCTTGGGCAGCGGTTTTTTAAAAGATAGAAGGTTAAAGGGCCCCGGTTACATGGTTCTCGCAGTAAAATTTAGGCTTTAAACGTTTCTATCTCGGTTATTTTTTATCCTACAAAAATTTAAAAAAAACTAAAATCTTTGTTAAAAAAAAAACTCAAATTTCGTTTTGTATTATTTTTTACATATATTGAGTATTTTTGGAGTTATTATCAAAAGAAAATGAAATTTACGAAAATTTGAAAAATTTTGATTTTTTTAAATCATATTTTTTTTCAAAAATATGCATTCTGAACCGGTCAAAATTTTTAAAGTCATTACTTATGCTAAAATAAAGAAAGTCTTATAGGGATTACTATAAATTTTAATTTTTGTAGAAATGGCGTAGGTTTTATTTTTCACTTTCTCCTAAAAAATTCGAAAGGGTCCTCTTATTTTCATCATAACTTGCTTAATTTTGATGCTATCAACTTCTTCTACAGCTCATTTGATAGGTATTTCTGAGTACTTTGAAAAGTGTTCAGTAAGTATATTTTATAAAATGCATCGTTTTCCCGTTATTTAAGCTTGAATACTTAGATTTGAGTACTCGCCGAAAAAAAATATACATTCAATTACCTATAGCTCACTTTGAATTAATATTAAAAGGATTTTTAAGGAAGGAGTTTATTCGTTTTTTTATTAGCTTCAATTTTGGTAATGACAACTTTTTTGTAAAAACTTATAGTTTTTGAATTATTTATGAAAAACCGCTTTAAAACATGCATTTTTTTCACGAAAAATCTTTGATCTTTAATAACTCAAAAAGTATTGATTTGTTTTAATAACTTTATATAATAAATTTTGCTTAGAATTGGTACCTCTATCGATTCCTGGGGTTATTTTTCATAAAATAATTTCCCCCCAAAAGTGGCATCCACCCCCAGGATAAAAGCGCAAGTTGTCACTTTTGTTTCTTGAGGTATCCTCTAACTACTCACAAATTTTCATGAAAATCGATGGAGGTTCAACGAAATCGGAGGTGAAAACCTTCAGTGACTGTACTAGTAGTGCAAGTACTGATCGAGCAGAACGCGGGAGACGGGCGCCTATAAACTCACAACGGTAGCGGAAACAACGGAGCGCTGAATAAAAATAACTATATCTTTTACAACAATAAAGCAATGTAGATTATTCATTCATCAAAAACTGCTCCATTCAGTTCTGTAGTCCTCATGTCATAGAAGTATACATGTCTGCTATAGTTTTAAAAATGCTTCGATGCTGAAATTTACACTGCACTATTCTGATACGCTTTGTTTAAACAATTTCTGTAACATTTGTTAACAATAATTTCGAGGATAATTGGGTAGCTGCTAAATTTAGAAAAAATAACCTTTCGATTTGTTTGAAAATCATTAAGAAATATTAGAAAACAAGCCTTTGAATGCGGTGGGAACATAAAATGAATCAATTTGTGGTAATTCAGAAATTTTCGGTTTAAAAATGTTTACGCCTTTTTGCAGTCGCGGCCAGAATGGCGCCATCCATATTTAGTGCTTAAGATCATTCCAATATTTTTTCAAAATTGTATCTTCGAGTGCAAACCTTATGATCGAAGTTGATTTTTTAAGAATAATGTTATTTTTTAACTAAAATAAAGTAGTGACCGAATTCTTGACAGTCTTAAAACAATTAGCTAGGAGTAAGATTTATGTGTAAATGATAACAAAACGAAAATTGCGAGATCGGTGATTTTAAGTAGCAGATAGTCTGGTAAATATAATTATTAGCGAAAATGGTAAAATATAACTTAGTGAAAATAAAATAACTAAAAACATCAAAATCAAGTCAAAATACTCTTAATCATTTTGAAAAACGCAATTTAGATGAGCCATTAACTACATTTTTGGAATGCAGAATGTGTAATGTGTAATTAATTATCAAGATCATTACAAAAAACACTTTTGGGGGCAAAAAAATTCTTTACATAGTGTATAAATCATTTTATTTGCCTTAAAAATCACTACCACTATGCCAAATTTCATGTTAGGAACACAAAATAAACAATTCCTGTAAAAATAATAGTTAGGCAACTATACCAGATCCGCTTATTAGGTAATAAGGAACTTATTGGCAGTCTCTATTATTATTGCGTACTATATTTCTGTAGAAAACATAAAATATTGTTATTTATAACCAGCAGCTGTTTCCATCCCAACGCCTTGTATTACATATATCTCTTAATATTATTTACATGCTTTTCCTCCATTGTTTTATTTCATACTCTTTATGTTTTGGCAAATAATATAAAATTCGTAAAGGTCCTGATGCATTATTGTATCCATACCAATACACAGTCGTATTCTACAAATTTTGCTCTGAATAACTCACGTATTCACAGAGCCCTACTCTCGTTGTGTGGTGTGATGTGCTGCTGCATAAATTGGCTTGGATTCCATTACGTCCTATTTGTGGGTACAGGGTTTCTCTGAACGACCCTAAATTTTCAGCGAAATGAGGCAAATGCTGCAAAATAAATCCAACATAATACTTTCTAAAAGTACTGTGCCGTATGCCATTTACATATTATTTTGAATCAATAGTATTATTAGATATTTACATTATCTTAAAAGGGAGGCTTAATATTAAAGTAATTGGTATGGCAAATACTTCATTAAACCGTTATGATCTTAGCAACCGAACGTGTTCATGCAAAAATTTGGATTTATTGTTGAAGTTGAGCTTGTTTAATGAATAATAAATAGCATCAAATTTAACCTACCATGTACGAAAAAATAAAACCGCTGCCCAAGGAAATCACAACTTCCACATCTAGATTTTCTATCCAAGTCTCTCACAACGAAAAAATTTTGAATGTGGAAATAATTGTTTATGGAACCTTAATAATATAATATTTGGAATCGTTTACCCCAAAAACCCATAAAACGAGATCCCACATAGGGGGTGGCTGAAGTAAAAAAATATGTTTTGAGGTTTCTGGTTCTTGTACACACACTAAATCACAATTTTTTTCATCCCTTTTAATAATGGGGTGTGGGTTGTTAATGGGGGCGACTGATGACTAATGCCAAAAAATATTTCGAGACCTTAGCTTCACTTATATATACTAAATACCAATTTTATGGACTCTTACTTATTTGATTTATCTATTTACCCCCATTTACCCCACTTTACCCCCCAACCCTACAACGGAATAAGATGAAAATATAATCAAGTACCAGATCTTGTTAAAATATATACGTGTACCAAATTTCAAGTCAATATCTTAAACCAGAGTAATAAAAGTTACAGACAGACCACCGACAGACAGTTAGACAGGCAGAATTTTTTTTCGCTTAAACTGAAAATCTCGACGTTTCATTTCACGACATTCTAAGCCTATTTGAAAAATAAAAATTTTGAACATTTTCTTGTCGTTACTATACTTCCACTGGATGTGGAAGTAAAATTGTTAAAGAAATTGTTTTCCTATCTTTAACGCTAATATAAATTTTCGGGGAGTTCGATTTTCACAGGCAACAATACTTGAGAAAAATTCTATTCTTGCTAAATTTTACATACGCTAGGGTCGCTAGGATCATATTTAGAATGTTTCAATGCTTGTCAGCGACAAAACTGAAAAACTTTATGTACTTTCAGGAGTAATATAAGTGCTGTGCTTATTATCGGCAAGTAGACTGACCCCGTCGAGGTTCGATGAAGTGAGAATGTTTGAAAATGTATCCCAGAAGTTATTCCTTTGAGGCACACCTTTGAACTTTCCACTAGCAGATACATTTTCAAGAAGTTCACGTAACCGATTCGATGTAATGGTCTGACCTTTTCCTAAAAACGTTCATAAGAATTAATACCATTATTTACTACATTTTCAAATACTGGGTGGCCCAACGAAAACTTAACATAGGGGTGACACTTTGGTGATAATAAACGGTCGGACAGTTCAGTTTTTTTTTGGAAGGAGAAAATTGGTTTTCTGAGTTTCAATATCGTCACTTCAACCCTGGAGCAAAATTTGAATAGTGAAGAAGGGGCGAGTTGTACATCATTGGAAAGCACCTTCAATGGGCCTTTCCCGCTATTTTTTTTTATTGTGTTATTGGAAAGATCCTATCAAAATATTACTAAAAATGAATTTTAATTTTTTTTCTGAACGCATAAAATACTACAGAAAATATTCAAATATTACCTAAATCAAGAGCAGATTTAAACGATAGCATTCGGGCGGCAATGTGACGTCATCATAACCACACCAATCAAATATGATCTTAAACCGCTGCCAGAATTAGCTATAAAGGTGCATTCTCAAACCAAGTTCCCAAACAATCTCACTTGCGTTCTGTTTTCCATATCTTGCAATTCTATTGGTGCCTGAAGTACATTTATGAGGAACCACCAATAGAATCTCGTAAAGTAAAGTGCTAACGTTTAATTGAGAACGTCCGTTTATAATCCCGATTGACATTGCGTAAACGTAAATGTTGTGATTTCAATCTAAAGAGACAAATAAAGTATAAAATCAAGCCCGCTAAAAGGAAGTTAGTAACAATATACACATACGTTAAAATGATCTTCACAACAGAAAAATCCAGGAGCAGTATAAACAACACCAGGAACTTTTGCAACTTTCCACCATAATTTTCGAATTTTCAAATTTGTTGGGACGCGCAAAAATAACTTGGTAGTATTTTCACTAGTGATTGGACACACTGGTACGAAACAAACCCTTGTAAGCGGCATTTTCTAATTATAAAATGAAATTACGTAAATATCGTATCAAACATAAACAATAGAAAGTGAGGTTATCGAATATGATTTGAGCATTTCAGTACAGCGTTGCCAGATGATACTGATATTATACCATATGTGAACCAAAACGATCAAGAATAGAGAATATAAACATGATATATGGATTTTAGACTCAGACAGTGAAAGGTTGACAGAATTTTTGTTTTTATTTAGCATCAGGTTAACGAAGAGTACGTTGTAATGAAAAAAAATGGTCTATTCAAACTAGACAGTTGATATCGGAAATACGATGTTCACATAAAAAGACGTACACCTGGCAATAGACAACTCCCTTTAAAAATACGACTTTTTATTGGTCTAATCAGACTGACGTTGCAAGCTCGCGCCTTAGAACTCATGTTTCAAATTAAGTGAAATAAAACTGATTTTGTAAAGTAAATATTTGGTAGAACATACAAAATTGCAAGAAACTAAATTAATATAAAATTATATTACAGTTTATTATATGGTTTGGTCGTGGTGAAATAGTAAAATTCAGTCATGCGGGAAAGGCCCATTCTCTAAATAGTGGCATGCAGTTTTTGGAATTTACACATTCCGTTTTTAACGAGGCAAAGATTGATTTACGAGAAAGTAACTGTAAAGTACAATTTAGCTACTTAAATTATCACTTTAGTAAATGTTCGAACTGTAAACCTCCAGCTTCCATGCAGTAATACGGATTCTGCTGAGAACGTTCTCGCACATTTCGAAGCATTTTTGGGATGACTTGGCGACATTCGTTTGTGATTCGTTGACGTAAATCTTCCAATGAAGCAGGAGAAGTAGAATAAATTTCGCTTTTCAAGTAATTCCACAGAAAGAAGTCTAATGGAGAAAAATCTGGTAATCGTGGGGGCCATTCCATGGAACGTCTCCTCCCAATCCAGTAACCCAGAAAGTGTTGATCCAAATACTGATGGATTAACAGAGCATAGTGCGGAGGAGCGTCATCTTGTTGAAATGTCAACTGATCCTCCAAATAATTTTGGACATTTTCAATGTCAGTAAACATGGAGTCAATTGTGTCTTCCAGAAATCCCAGATATATTTACTATTATTATTATTATTTCTCCTGTTAGATTGCCTTCTAGCAAAAAAGGGTCATACAGTCCAATCACCAAAAATTACACCCCAAACGTTTAATTTTTTGGGACGTTGAGTATGTACTTCATAGGATTAACCGTAGAATCAGCCATATTGAATACGCCATTTTATTTTTCAACTCTTTAAACACAGGTTAGTAATGAACGACTTCTAAATCTTCTAGGTAAATATTTCCAGACCAAAATAACTATTTTTTTATGCAATATCATTTCAAATAATGTTTGAAAAAAAATCGATTTCTTTTTTATTTTATAGAAAAAAAGCAAATAAAAAGGTAGAAGAAAGGTTTTTAGGAAAATCCAGTTATGTCCAATTCATTTCCTAGCAACTTACTTGTTCGTCTAAAATAATGATAAACATTAACACATTCTCTATGCTATATAATTAATGTATCTTGTTCACATCTGAATATTTGGACTTATTCTAACGTGAGCGCCACACAGATTTCCTTAAATCAACGTTTTGAATTTAGAAATCTAGTGTTTAATTACCTACCTTTTCCATTTGTTTATAGTAATTACGAAGTACAACTTAATATGCACCGGGACTCTCAAGCAACTTGCAAACAGCGCTGTTTATCTGCTCTTATGTATGTATTCGTTACACCCACGAAGTCTTCTTTATTAACATTAATTTATTGGTACAAGAATCATGTCATTCTATTTCCTCTCTCATTTTCACATGCATTCACGAGATTGTTTATTTAGTCTTCTCAAATTCTCATTGCGGTTTGTAATTATTCTCTAATTAGCAAGCAATGATTCTGCTTTCTGATTTCTTATATACTTATACTAATAATACTAATATGAAGACTCATGCTAGCAGTTGTGTTATTATTTTGACATTTAAAATGACGGCAGAGTCAGTATAACTAAACGAAATTACAGAAAAAAACTACAATAACTGTATTTACTTCTTTAGGTACCTAACCACAAGAAAGTAAAGCACTTCTAGTGCATTACTTAGAAGTAAAGAATACACAAAATTTAGAAATAATGCCATATGTAATAGTCATTTTTTTATGACTAATTATTGTAGTAAAAGGTATCATCTTCAGTTTCTATATTAGCCCAGTCGATGAAAGTGTTTACCTACAAAAATGCAAATTGAATAATTTTTTTTATTGAGTTCGTGAAAGTGTATAGAATAATACCCTGAAAAGTTTACATTTTGTTCGGATGCAGAAAATACAAAAAAAGTGAAAAAAAAAATTTTTTTTCATCCATTTTTTCAAAATTTTGAAATTAAGTCAAGCTAGAAAAAATAAAAAATTCAGACGGATAGATCACGTATTTATAAACAAAAAATTTTCTAACAAAATTTATCGCTAAAGATACGGTTTTCCCTGAAAGAAATAGTAAAGTGTAACGTTATAACTCGGAGCGAGATACATGCGTGCGTGCGCTTGAATACGCATGACTGTGACAGCCATGCACTGAATTACATGTCACTAAATCAGAATTTGTTCAATCTATATGAGTGTTGGTTCATTTAAAAGACGGAAATTGTAGCTTTTTGATGCTTCTTTGTTTTAAACAATACTAACAAAGGATGGATGGGAAAAATATATATTATCACGTCAGAACTCAATTGTCGCAATAAAATTATAGGAAAAAATAAAAGCCCTTCAAAAAAATTCTTTCTTCATTGAGAACTGTTAAAAAATATGTATACTTCATGATTATTATGGTTTATTAAGTTTTAGTAACGTAAATTCACAAAAAAGTACATCTCAAATCATTTTAATTTCCTTGCTTGATGACTTTCTTGACAAATATATATATTGGAGGCCGTAACTTGCCGAGAACTTGACTCATTGGAAAAAATATAATATCACATTTTCAGAAAAAAATGTATATGCATTTTTCGAATGTTAAAACACAAATTCGTTTACTTGTATGCATTTTTTCGAGAATATGATTAATCAGATCATGATAAGAAATTGCGATTTTCACGATCTTATCCTTAGAACTATGAAAATGCGTTTGATTGTTTTGAATATAAATTCTGGAACTTTTTCAATACATTAACAAGTGTATAAAGAATCCATTGGATATAGCTGAAATGTGAATAGGTGTACCTGTAATAAATACAATACAGTAAAGGCACGTAAAAATTCATGCGAGCGATTCAGCGGCTATGTGTGGTGTCTGTATATGCGTTCATAATTATATATTTTCCCTCCATACTGTTTTTCCTCCTATTCACTAAGAAAAATGTTAAAAATGTGTAATCAGAAAGAGAAAAATCTTTATTTTACTCATTAGAATTGCTAAGAATCTTTAGAGGTACCATAGTATGCAGTTAACCGTGCGCTTAACCTCGCAGAGTGACAAAGTTACTTCACTATTTTTTTCCAGAAATACCGTGGCTTTAGCGAAAAATTCTATTAGGACATTTTTTGTTCAGAAACACGTGGTCTATCCACCTGTGTTTTTTATTTTTCCTACCCTGTCTTAATTTCAAAATTTTGTAAAAATTGATGAAAGAACATTTTTTTTCACTTTTTTTTATGTTCTGCATCCGAGCGGAATGTAAACTTTTTAGGATATTATTCTATACACTTTCACGAACTCATTAAAAACATATGATTAATTTTGTAAGTTTTTGAAGGTTTCACTATAAAATGTTCTCTGTCATCTGGGCTAAATGTCCCCATATTTTCTCTTACATCCTATATTTAAATATTCAATATTTGAAAACGTATTGCTGCCATTGCTTAATTTTTTAACAAAGTATACTTATGTTTTTGGTGTCGCTGATTACTAATCTGAAGTCAAAATTAAAAGATTCAAAATGGCGGCTCCAATATGGCGAATGAAAACTTTTTCTAAAGAAAGTGTTTTAAATTGACAAAAAATTGACCATCTAGATGATGCCGTAAATAATATTAATAATAAACAGTACTTTAGATTTTTTTTATCACTGGGTAATTACAGCAACAAAATGATATTTTTGTTAAAAAAAAAAATGTGAAGACGCACATTTCCTCTATCATCTTATTTGTTTTTTATGATATAGAAACAAGTAAAGGACCAATAGTTAAGCTCAATTAATTATATTTAAATTTATCCTTAATATTAGCTTTCTGTCTCCACTATTTTTTCGATAAAACTAATATTTATTGAGGCATTTGCAAGGAAACAATAACTTTACGTATTTTCGAAAATCCCTTTATAGTTTAAAGTGCAATTTTTTTCTAAAGCAAGTGCTGCAAATTGACGAAAGAATTCCTATACGTTAACTAAAACAGTATTTGAAAATTATATTTTTTTAATTACTGGCTACTTACAGTAAAGAACTAACGACGCTTTTAAATGTGAAGACACATATGGCTTATGTCATAACTTCCTTGTTTTTTATGCTGCAAAAACAGTGAGAAAATCAGTTGATATACTAATTAATTATCTTTTACTTTGGTCATCAGCAGTTTTGATCTTTGTACCACAGTTTCCGAGATATCATACCTCCAAAGCTATTAATTTTGAAGAAATTAGAAAAAATAAAATTCATCCCCAGTTCATATCTTATTGATCTGTAGCACTATTTCGCTAAATGTGATATTTCTGAGTTGTTCTGCGAAAATCATTTTGAGATACCGATTTTCCCAAGCTAAAATAGCAATTTTCAAGCCGTTATAACTTAGAGTCTTAAATGAAAAATCATGTAGAATATTTTTTTCTCAAAATTTGATTCTTTCTTAGTTCCTATGGATACCACCCCTATAAATTAGACCACCCCTATAAATTAGCAAGCCTCTGCATAATATAGAAACGTATCTTTGATTCATTTACTAATAAATAAAAAGAAAAATGAAATTTAATTCATATGCCATCATTCCTAAATTAAAACCTCTAGTTATAGTACGGCAGCCCGTTACTAAGATTTTCGAGTTACTTTAGCGAAGATAATTCCAGCGTTTCTCATCTGTTCTGGGAGAGCTGAGAAGAGAAGTTCAGGGTGACGGAACTTTTTACCTGTCTTAAAGGGTTCAAATCGAGCTTTGAACATGTAAAGAAAATCCGGTCATCTCGGTCTTCGCAGCGACGCAGTTTCTTTTGTTTTCTTGTCGGGGAAAGTAAATATGATGAGGAAAAATTGAGAACTGCCCTTTTGACTGATACGCCGAGTTACAAGGGCCGAAATAATGACAAATAGTCACCGGTCAAAATTATGGTCACCGAGGCGAGGCAGTTCTGCTCATTATCGAGTAGTGTTTCGATGTCTCTTGACCACAAGAAAGTTTTTTGCTAATTAAGTTACGAGTGGTTACATTCGTATGTTGCTTAATTTTGAGGGCTGATCAAGTCATCGCGGCGAGGCAGTTCTACACTTCAGGCTATTCCAAATATCATTAAGAAGAAAAAAAATATATAAACTGAACTTTTTCCCAGTTCACATTTGAGAAAAATGCTTACTACGATTTATAATGTGTTAGACAAGACTAGCAGACCCTCCTGTAGTATCCGCACTGCTCTAACACAGAGTTTCATTTTCACGTAACGGCGTCGGCGTTCCGGTAGAGATGAGCAATGTTAAGAAAGCATCGATGTTGGTTTCGATGTTGACATCGACAATGAAATATCGATAAACGATTATCATCGACTTCAAAACATCGATGTTGACAACATCGAGGTTCATCTAATAGTTGATGAGCGGTGGGAGGGAGACTCTACTGGAAGTACGATTTGTATAGTTAATAATTTTCAATATACAATAAATAATACTGGACAACTTCCGATTATCATCGATTCTTATCATTAATCCTTATTCATCGATGTTCCGATAATTAATACAGTTCATCATCGATGTTGAGAAATCGATCTTTTGATCTTTATCATCGATGAACATCGAATGTCGATGAATATCGCTCATCCCCACGTTCCAGTCTTCCCTTCCACTTCAATGGGTATACTCCACCTCGTTGCCAGGCAACGAAGCCATCCGACATCTCCATGTATTGCGCGCGCCACCGCGTCATTCCGGAGCATGCATATACATACCAGGAGACTCTGATACGGGCTGCCCGGACCGAGGATGCTGCGTTCGCACTATACAGAGTATACCATCTCTGAATAACGACAACGCAGCATCCTCGGTTCCAGCAGCTGTCATCTTTTATTTACGTATACACGCGTTCTATACCTTCTGCTGAAGATGCTACATGTGTTCGGATATACTCCATGTCGTTGCCATAGGCAAGGAAGTCATCCAGCATCTCTATGTCCGACGCACGCCGCCGCGCCAGCACGTCGAACGTATATGTGACTCCATTCGATTTCGCGCAGCTACGTCCAACAGAAAACGGCAGTTCGCATTTTTTTATCGTTTTATACACTCCACTCTATAAATAGAAAAAAACTTTTAGCCTCAATGCTTTGATAATTTTAGCCTCCAATTTGATACAACTTTGATTGATATTATTGGAACTTAGGCCAATGAAAAATGGCAGTTCTCGATTGATTCATGTCTTGTTCATCATTTTTGACGAGAATTAATCGAGAACTGCCTCGCTGCGGTATAAAAATTACGACATTTTTTCGACAGACGGAAAGTCGTTTGCCAGCCATCCGTATCGTTTTTCGAACTTTTGTCGTATGAAAAAGTTTCTTAGAATTTCATAGAGTTTCCCTGCGATAGAGCTCGCTGTTTTGATAGGGGTTATTGGTAACGGGCTGCCGTACTATTAATGTACTATATATTACAAAAAATATATATGTTTGACAAGAAAATTTTAAAACTGTCTAGTGAACTAGTAACAAAAATTTTAACACTCGCGACATACAAAAAGTGTAACTAACTTATTATGCGCGGATAGAATTCATTTCCAACTGTATTATCTAAATAGTTATGATCATTTTAAATTAACGAATAAATCACGAGAGTCATGAAAGAAATACAGTTTAAATTAACTTTTTTATACAATTTCATTTCAGCTTAAGTGCCAAAGTACTTTATGAACATTTTTATGTTAAATTTTAAAGCAAAAAAGTGCAAAGCAATATAAGTCACAAAAGTAGTTTAGCATATTACATCCGCATAAATTGCTGCTGTTTTATAAATGTGGAGCAGGATCCAATGATGGAGTGGAAACGAAGCACAATTTTACACGATTAACAAAGCCAAAATTGCCACTATACCATAATTGGGCCGTAAAAAACCTCGCAGTAGCAGTCTGCCCTTTTGTACACGTTGGTATATGAAATGTAGACATTATACATTATTATGTTCTTAGCAGAAATGAAGAGTATAATAACAAGACTAATAAAAATAAAAGAGATTGGCTGTGTACATAGTAGACCAAATTCGATGGGATTTGGTTTTTTCTAAAACTATGGATCTCCCGCGATCGTCCATCTTTTATTTGTTGCCATATATCTGAAAAATAATCTTCATTACAGCATCATACAAGCTGACAGAATGGCAACAGAAATAAGCATTGAACAATTGTGGATTAAATTTAAATATAGGGGCAAGATATATGGATTTGGGGTGGTGTATAGATCACCTACGCTTAATATTAATGATGCAATGCAAACATTAGAGAGCAGTGTAACTTATTTATTACCTCAGGTTGATGAGTTAATTTGCATGGGGGACATAAATATTAATCAGTACAATATTAATAGTTGTGATATGAAAAAATTTAGTTCTTTGCTAGATGCCTGTGGATTATTACAAGTTGTTGATGAACCCACAAGAATTACGAGCTTTAGCGAAACATTGATAGACATTGTATTAACTACTGCAGAGGCACTTATATCAAATATTAAAGTGGTAGATGTACATAATATATCAGATCACAGACTAATAATGTAATCTTTCATTTCTCGTTGAAAAACAAAATCAATTTTTTTACACGTATAGGGAATTTAGATATTTCAATTACGGCAATTTTTTACAGGATTTATCTCAGGTACCTTGGGAATTAATTTATGATTTGGAAGGTGTTAATGATATGGTCACTTTTCTCAATAATAATAACCTACAATTGTTTGACGTTCATGCTCCGTTAAAAACTGTAAGAATATCCAAGCCAAGAGCCCCTTGGATGACTAATACAATTAAACTTATGATTAAGAACAGAGACAAAGCTCTAGGAAAAGCTAAGCAAACTAGATCTAGAGACGATTGGACATATTATAAAACAATTCGTAATTATGTAACCTCAGCAATAAGACGTGAAAAAAGAGCATATCTTCGGCATATTCAAAATTCTCAAAGTAATAAAGAACTGTGGAAAACACTTCAAACTTTAGGCGTAACTAAATGTCGGGATTCTGATATACCGGCTCATCTTTCCAGCCCCGATTTAATTAATAACTTTTTTGTGGCATCAAATAATACAAATTTAAATGTTGACATAGAACTTATAAATTACTATGAAAATGAAAATTTAAAAAACGGGGCCTCATTTGAATTTCAAAACTTTACAGATGAAGATGTCTCCAAAGCAATTAATGGTATTAAGTCTAATGCGTCAGGGCATGACTGTATCTCTAAAAAAATGCTTCAAATATGCATGCCACAGTTAAATGTATATTTTACTTACTTATTTAATTGCTGCATACTTCAAGGTGTATTTCCAGACTCGTGAAAAATGTCAGTAGTTAAACCATCGAAGAAAATTAGTATTCCATTAAGTCTTTCAGATCTACGACCGATAAGCCTCTTGCCAATTTTTTCTAAAGTGTTAGAACGTTTAATGCATAATCAGATTATAACCTTTGTTAAAAAACATGACATTCTTCCTGAAAATCAGTCAGATTTTAGACCAGGGCACAGTACAACCAGTGCACTTTTAAAAGTTACAAATGACATAATTAGTGGAATAGATAAAGGTGAAAACTCTTAGTAATGTTGGATTACTCTAGGGCGTTCGATACCATTAATCACAGATTAATGTTATCAAAGCTAAAATTCTATGGGTTTGCTGAAAATGCACTTAACCTCATGCGGTCATATTTCTCCTCCAGAATGCAAACAGTTGTTTTAAATGGTTCTGTCTCAGGTTTTTCTGAGATTGGGATCTGGTGTTCCGCAAGGATCAATTTTAGGACCGCTACTTTTTATTTTGTATACCTCCAATTTTGCTAAACAGCTGAAATCTTGTCAATCTCATTTTTATGCCGATGATACCCAGATCTACCGCACCTTTAAACCTGACATGATCTTTAACGCAGAGGTAGAAATTAATGATGATATTGAACGTCTAGTGCAGTTTTCCACCAGACATTGCTTAAATATAAATGCACAAAAATCAGCAGTCAGAGTATTCGGTAACAATAAAGAATTTATATATGATAATGTTAATATCTTCGTAGAAGACCATAAACTGTCTTTTCAAACTACTGTTAAGAATCTAGGACGTAGATCTGAGATTTACTCCACATGTAAATAATGTATTAAAAAAAACATATTGTTCGCTAAAGCAACTATATTCAAATCGACACATTCTAAGTCAAAGACTTAAAGTTTTGTTATGTGATGCACTTGTACTATCCTGTTTTAATTACTGTGATATAGTCTACGGTCCTTGTCTGGATCAAACGACGGTAACCAGGATACAGAAAGTGCAGAATTCGTGTATTCGGTTTATTTTTAATTTAACAAGGAGGCAGCACGTTAGTGAAAAATTAAAAACATTAAATTGGCTAAATATGACGCAAAGACGACAACATCATCTAGCATCTTTTACACATAAGTTTCTAGCCACTTCTACCCCTCACTACCTTTATAAACTCCTAACCCCACGATCTTTACTTCATCCAAGAAATCTGAGGTTTATTGATTTGTTGTCAATTCCCCGATATCGGCTTACTCTCTTTCGTAGATCTTTTATTTATTCGGCAGCATCTCTCTACAACTCTATCCCTACTGACATAAAGAAGCTCTCTATCCCATTGTTTAACCTCAAATATAAAAAATATATATTAAACCAGTGAATAGCTACCATCTCTCAAATAAGTCTCTTGAATTTCTTATTATGTACTTAATAATAATATAAAAAAAAAATCTTTGTTTATCTAGTTTTCTAAAAAAATTTTGATTGTGTGTAAGAGCAGCTTTAGAGAGCTGAACTCCGCCATTGTGAAAACGCAAATAAAGACATTATTTATTTATTTATTTATTACTTTCGAGCAATTAAAAATTGGCATTATTAATCCATAATTAATAGTTTTCCATGGCCTTGTCACAGATATATTTAATTTTAAATTAACTACCTCTCCCAGAGGAAGTTATATATCCCCGGAAAATAAATTTAAATTGTGATCGAATAACGACAACGCACCATCCTATGGGATGTTTCATTTGAAAACCAAAAGTTATGTGTATATCTCAAAAGCTGAGGTATGTACCACATTATTTTTATTGGTAATGGATTCTACTCAAATTAATAAATGATTTATAGGAAATAGCATTGACTGAAACATGATTTTCAAATAAAGATATTTATTATATAAGAAATACTAACACTTTTATAAGTGGTGATCTAATAATTAAACTTAATGTTAAATGTAAAATATGCTAATCAATATATTTTTTAATGGTTAATGGCTTGAAATCCAAAGGTCGCGGGTTCAAAACACAGACAGGTTATAGATTTTTTTTTATGTTACACTAAACAAAAATAATGCTTTTCTGATGAAGAGGCGGCTCATATTTCTGACAATGATAAAAGTAAGGATGATGGTTCTGACAATTCTGATGATGAAGCAGATGATGAAGAGGATCAATATGAGGTTGAAAGTGATTATAATGAGAAAGATCAAGAGTACGATGATAACTTTGAAAGGGAATCAGAATAAATTCAGGAGCTATTATAATAATCACAGTGAACATTTATTTATTTATAACATTTATGTCATCACTTTCTGTAATGGATGTATACTGCTCCCGGCGAGCTACAGCATTCATCCCTTCCGACGGCATTTGCCTGCTGGAAGACTGGGACAAAAGACTTCATTTCTTTGACGTAGTTGCACAAATAGCAGACGCATTTTTTCCCGCGGGTATGATAGCAGGCAAGCTTTTTCGAACATTTCATAATTCATAAAAAAAATTTCATCGTTGATTCTTTCAATCAACCATGCTATCTTTTTACATATTAGTTGAGGCGCTCTTGTGAAGCTTTGTCTCGCTACTCGCATGGCAGATTTGTCATTTGCCAACTGGAAGGATAAAAATAATACAAAAATTAGCTTTACACATCTAATCAAATGACTTTACCAAATCTGTCGCTAGCTCCCGGTCCATGACAAACGTCTTCAGATCCACATCTAGAAAGTACCAAATACGCCGCACCGTCACACGCCGTGGTGCTTTTATTGAAAACAGGCGTCAAAAATCGGTAACCTAGCCAATTTTCGATAAAAATTTACGAAACTTGGTAGAGGATAAGTATTTGGATATGCTAAATTCAGTTTTGCTGCAGATTTTTTTTTTCATTTTCAATATGAAGGCTTCAGAATTTCAGTCGGAAGAAGCAAAAAGATAATAAATTCAATAAAACGACCCAGCCATAAATAAAAGTCCTGATCCTGGAACCTGACTCGAGTAGTCCAATATTATTATTCAACGCTGAATTCAAATACGACCTCAGAAAAGTCCAAACACCAAATTTTGAGCTGGAGCGAAAAAACACCTTAGAATAAGGTAAAATCTCCCCTCATATATGGTGACAATAAGTACATGCAAAAAGTACTTCTGATGCATAATCATAAGATTCTTGAGGTTGCTGATTTCAAATTTCATTCTTAGGATGAAAATCGAGTAAAATAGTGGTTAAAAGGGGTGAAAACTGAAAATTTGATAAAATACGTAATTTTCATTCCAAAAGTATATTTCTAGGGGTTTTTGAGGTTGGTGATTTAAAATTTCAGCATGCCAAAAGCCTAGAATTTATTCTTAGGTTGAAAATAGAGTAAATTAGTGATTGAAAGGGATGCAGAAATAAAAAGTTGAAAAAACATGTAATTTAGACTCTGAAATTATATTTTTAGGATATATTTACAATTTATTCTTAGATTGAAAATAGAGTAAATTAGTGGTTGAAACGGATGTAGAAATAAAAAGTTGAAAAAACATGTAATTTAGACTCTGAAATTATATTTTTGGGGGTCTTGAACTCGTTGACAATAACTACATGAAAAAATAAGTTAACAAGCTAAAAACTACATTTTGATATGCTTTTTATCTCTGTTGGGATGATTCAGGACCTTTTCAGCAGAGGGTCGTAGGATGACTAAGTACATTTTGACATGTTCTATTTTTCTTTTTTTTTTATTTTTGCATTGACTAAAGTAAAGGCTAACTACATTTTGAAATACAGAAAGGGCATTGGTTATATTGTTATTTAGTAAATGAAAATCGTTCAAATATTTATAGAGATAGAGCTTTCCCCGGTATGATCTTCATTTTTTTTTGGTTTGGACACTTGGATAATTTCGTGTATTACCAAAATAGAGACTTTTTCGAGAAGTCTGTTTCATAGTAAAGCCTGTTTTGTTTTGCGTTCGTATGTTTCTTTTACAATGGGTGCAATGCAGGAATTGAAAACACAGGTAAATCTCGCGACAAGCTTTTATATCATATAAATTGTATAATGTAATAAATTGATGGGTTTGATTTAATTTAAAGTTTATTTTCTTCTTTTTAGAGCATTTAAATAAAAGCACATTTTTAAAAATGTTTTTTTTAAATTTTATTTATTTTTAAATTTTTAGCTACGCCTTAATTAGTTTTATTTATTCATTGCATCGTTCCTGTCCAATATAAAATTTATAATTTAAACCGAATCCTTCACCATTTCTTAGAATGCAACGTATGAGCAAATACACTATACGATCAACCTATAGTGTTAAAACTAAAAAATTTGGTCCGCTATCTTGGGGTGTCCGTCATATTGAATTTAGTGTGACGTCATTTTATTTTCGTATTCTTCTCAGCAAACCCTTTCATTTGATACCCATATCATGGGGGTGCATAAAAAATAACTGGTCCGCCATCTTTGGCTGTCTGCTATATTGGATTTGGAGTGACATCATTTTATTTCCGTATTCTTCTCAGCAAACCTTTTTATTTAATACCCATATCATGGGGTGCATAAAAAATAACTGATCCGCCATCTTTGTGAGTCCGCCATATTGAATTTAGTGTGACGTCATTTTATTTTCGTATTCTTCTCAGCAATCCCTTTCATTTGATACCCATATCATGGAGGTGCATAAAAATAACCGGTTTGCCGTCTTTGGGAGTCCGCCATATTGGATTTAGAATGACGTCACGTAGCTAACCATGCATTGTCATCCAAACTAAACGTGTATGCAAAATTTCAGCTCAATCGGTTGGGGATAGAATTCAGTTGCAAGATTTGACCTAAACTAACATACATATAAACAAACAAACATTGCAAGTTAAATAAAAGCTTGTAATAACTTTTTATAAGATATATAAAATAAAAAACTCTTAGAGTTAATATTAAAACATTTCTTTACAATCAATTATTTTTATTTATTTGCTTTTAACATGATTAGAGAATATTATTTAGGTATTATGCAAATCACAACTTACACACTTTTTTATTTATTATAAAAATACCTACTTTCTGTATATTGTTGCCCTAATCTGGGCACGCTAATATACTAGTTAGGTAAATACTTTAAAACACTCATTATTGGAGAACCAATCAAAACAACTACTCTTCTAGCTAATACTGACGAAGTATTGAATTACATGATAGGATTCTTAGCATTTTAAAGAAAAAAATATTGAAAATACTTAAATCATTCATTTACATTTAGTCAATAGTTCTTGTGAATGACTGAATTTCAATAAATAATTTAAGTATCTCCAATAAATTTTTTTGCCTTAAAATGCCAGGAATCCTATCATGTAATTCAATACTTCGTCAGTATTAGCTAGAAGAGTAGTTGTTTTGATTGGTTTTCCAATAATGAGTGTTTTAAAGTGTTTTCCTAAGTAGTATATTAGCGTGACCCGATTAAGGTACCAATATACAGAAAGTAGATAATTTCATATTAAATATAAAAAGTGTGAATGACTAAATGTAAATGAATGATTTAAGTATTTTCAATATTTTTTTTTTTTTCTTTAAAATGCTAAGAATCCTATCATGTAATTCAATACTTCGTCAGTATTAGCTAGAAGAGTAGTTGTTTTGATTGGTTCTCCAATAATGAGTGTTTTAAAGTATTTACCTAACTAGATAGATAGATAGATAGACATTTATTTGACCACGTGATGTACAAGTTTACATTTGTAGCAAGTCAAGTATGCTGTAATTACCTTAAGTAATGCAGTCTAAAGATTACAATACAATTTACTTTATAGTAAAAATAAAATCATAAAACAGTGGTTGAACACACATGGAGCATATACAGCTCTAAAAAAAATATAATATATATATAAAGACAAATAAAATAAATGTAAAAAACGGATCTACAAGAATGGTATATATACATATACACACACATACATACACACATATATAAACAAACATAATTAGTGGAGTACAAGCATAGAAAACCATGCTGTGAGTACCTTTCATGATAAAAGGAGTGTCTTAGTTTTCCATAGGAAAGCTTACATATTCGTCTACCGAGTAGAAACAGTATTTTAACATGTGGTTTTTAAGTTTTATTTTAAATCTATTATAGTCTAGCTGCTTTATATTTTCGGGTATTATATTGTACAGTCTTAGATCAAGAGAGTTTTTTATAGATTTAGTGAGACGATACCTAGGCGGTTTTAATAGATTAGATGACCTAGTCTGGTAGCTGTGACAGTCTGAATGTGTAGAAAATTTACTTTTATTTTTGTGAGTTTCTAATACTGAATAATAAATATATAAACTCGGAAAAGGCATAATACCATATTTGACAAATAATGGTTTGCAATGGTCTCGACAATTTGCGCCTGCAATTATTCTGATCGATCGTTTTTGCAATATAAAAATTTTGTGTGCATGGGTGGAGTTACCCCAGAGTATTATTCCGTAAGTAATATGGGATTGTATTAATGCGTGATATGCAGATCTCAATGTTTGCACATTTATATATTTCTTTAATTGACGCAAAAGAAAAATATAGCTGGATATTTTACTGCTTATATGTTCAATATGAGCATTCCATTTTAGATTATCGTCTAAGATAATTCCTAGCAAATTGACACAGTCGCCCTTTACAGTTGCATTGTTTGTTGAAAAAATCTGTTTCTGAGTTTTATCTCTATTTAATTTCAGCATGTTATTATTATACCAATGTTCAGCAGAGTTTTGAGTTTCGTTGGCTGATGTTTGAAGAGCTATTAAATTATTACTTTTATTGATTAATGTTGCATCATCTGCATACATGACAATTTTATTTGGGAAAAGATAGAAGAAAATATCGTTGACAAAAATAATGAACAGGAGAGGGCCCAGCACCGAGCCTTGGGGTACTCCGTGTATCATTGTCCTAAAATCAGACATTGTGTCGTTACTTCTGACACATTGCATACGGTTAAAGAGATAGGATTCCAATAGACTTAATGCTGGCCCTCTAATGCCGTAGTGGCTAAGTTTTTTAATTAGCAGCTTGTGAGAGACACAGTCAAAGGCCTTGCTGAGGTCCAACAGCGTAATCGCTGTGTGTCTACCCTCCTCAAAACCCTCGACAATGTCACCCACAACCTTGCAGACTGCATCTACTGTGGAGCACGCTTTTCTAAAGCCAAATTGGCACTTGTGAATTAGAGAATACTTTTCAAAATATTTAGTCAAGCGTTGTTTTAAGATTATTTCGAATATCTTACCGAACACTGGTATAATAGATACAGGGCGATAATTATCAGGACTATCGGGATTTCCTTTTTTAAAAATGGGTACAGTTTTAGCGACCTTAAAAGCATCTGGAAACACCCCTTCACTGAAGCATAGGTTGATTAAGTATGTTAAGGGGTAGATAATTATATCTATTGTATTTTTCAAGATTTTACTGTTTATCTCATAAATATCTAAGCTGCTCGTGTTTTTTAAACTATTTACTGCATCCATGACGTCATAAATAGTAACCGGTTCAAGGAAGAACGTATTATGGGATGATGGGGCATGGTTTAAGAAGTTTAATGCATCTTCATTGTTTAAGGGTAGTTCTTTAATAACGTTATCTGCAACTGTGGCAAAAAAATCGACAAATTCGTTGGGATGTAAGATACATTCAGAGTTATTTTTTTTGGAGTTCGATTTTTTTTCATTGTTTATGATCCTCCATCCATCTCTTGATTTATTATCAGACTCCTCCATAAATTGATCAAACGCCTTTTTCTTACTACTAGAAATTGCCTCCCGGTATTCTTTTCGAAAAACAGTAAATGCTATTTTATCCACAGGATCTTGTGTTGTATTGTAGACTTGTTTAATGGCGCCCAGCTTATCTCTCATATTTCGTAGGCTGTCGTTGAACCAACGTACCGGCTTTCCCCCTGAGTAACATTTTTTTAACGTAAAATGTTTCTGTATTAAAGATTTATATGTATTTACTAAAAAATCTGATAAGAAGGTTATGTCATGATTAGTATTCATGAAAAAATCCCAGTTTATGTTAGCTAGAGATGTTCTTAGTTTTTTAATGCCACGTTCATTTATATTTCTTCTCCAGATGGTCTTCATGGTAGGTGTAAAAATGCCTTTAATTGTTATAAACTGACCATAGTGATCTGATAGGCTTGGATCCAGAACTCCTGTTTTAAAACCGCTATTTTCTATATTAGTTAATATATTGTCTATGCAACCCGTTTGTCTAGTAAATTCAGATATAGTTATATTTAATCCAAAAGATGCGATCAGAGATACAAAGTCCGTTAATTGTGCTGAATTATCTTCAAAATGTATATTAAAATCACCAGCTATAATAATCTTTTTACCTTTTTTAGACAAGTATATAAGTAACTCTTCAAATTTTATTAAAAAAATGTTAAAATCTGCCAGGCAAGATCTGTACACTGTTACAACTATAACTTTTAAGTCTATTAGCTCTATCCCACAGAACTCAGCATTAAATTCACTACAATATTGAGCTAATTTAAGTGGTTTAAATTTTATATGATTTTTAACATATGTGGCTACACCACCTAGTATATTAGCGTGCCCAGATTAGGGCAACAATATACAGAAAGTAGGTATTTTTATAATAAATAAAAAAGTGTGTAAGTTGTGATTTGCATAATACCTAAATAATATTCTCTAATTAAAACATTTCGTTATTTCCAAACTGAAAGTAATGGTTAATGGTAAAACCAGAGCCACAAAGAAAAAAGTGAAAGTAGTGCTGAAAATTTCTTTAGTTTTCTTAGCCAGGGTATCAATTATTAATTCATAATCCAAATTTTCTAGGTAAAAGTAAGTTATTGCTAACTTTTCGGGAATAAAAAGTTCCGTAAAAAACTTAAAAAGCTTTTCTTTAGAATAATGCACTTGCACAGCTTGCACTTGCAAAACCACGATGAATTTCGAATCATAAAATGTATTTGATTTGAGAATTGCACCGGTTAACCACACTCCCAATATCCGCGACATCCGTATGTTGCTCTTTGTCTTTGCGAAAAATCAACTAAACACTATACCAAGCTAGACACGTATAGCGATATTGTAGCTATTGTAACGTGTTTCCACCCTTAGGAAACTACCCCTTGCAAATTCCGTGGGTTCCAAAAATTATAACAAGAGATGTCCACTAACACACTTTATTAAATATTTACTGGATACTTCACAATACTATTATTTACACTTTACTGACTAAAAATCACAATGTTTATCACTTTGTTTATCTTTGAAGTCTTAACCTCACTTTCTATACTTTCTGAACTTCTGAACTACTCGCTGAGAATGCGGTCGGTCTTTTATATCTAAAAATGACAGATCTCGATTTTTCTGTGATGACGCCACCATTCTCTAGATAATTCCAGATGTCACCAGAACTAACTTCTGGTAGGTTTCTCGAGTAGGTGCAAATACTACTACTTTTTAGTAACCAACATAACCTTAAATTTTAAGGGGTTGCAACGTATTACACTGCCCCCTCCTTAAGCCTGAACGTCCCGGTCAGGCAATTCAGCCTCTTTCACATACTTCGCCAGTCTATCCAAGTGTACGATCTTCATCTTGGACTTTTTGTTTCGTTGAATACGATAGATGACATCATTAATTCGGGTAATAACAGTATAAGGTCCTTCCCAAGGAGGTTGAAGTTTCGGTGACTTCCCTTTCTTCCGCTGTGGGTTGTACAGCCAAACCAGATCTCCTGCCTTGAACCCTTCTGAACTACCCTTACGGTCGTATCGAGCCTTCATGCGGTCACTGGCTATGGTGATTTGGTCTCTAACCAGCTCATGAACATTTCTTAGCCGTTCACTCATTTCATCCACATAGCTGTTCACAGGAAGCTGTTCTCCGCCTGGTGTTCCGAAAATCAAATCACACGGCAGTCTGATCTCATGACCAAATACTACACGGGCTGGTGTTTGTTTCGTAGACTCGTGGATAGCAGCTCTGTATGCCATGAGGAAGAACGGTATGTGGAGATCCCAATCGCGTTGATTCTTATGAACCACTTTAGAGAGATGTTCTTTCATGGTCTTGTTATGTCGTTCCACCATTCCATCTGATTGCGGGTGGAGGGCTGTTGTCCGTGTTTTGTGTATCCCCAATAACTTGCAGATTTGCTGAAACACCCCTGACTCAAAGTTCCTCCCTTGATCTGAGTGCAGCTCCAGGGGTACACCAAACCGACATATCAAATTATCTACCAAGACTTTGGCGACAGTGACTGCTTCTTGGTTTGGAATTGCGTAGGCCTCTGGCCACTTACTAAAATAGTCCATGGCATCACAGTAAATTGATAAAGACCACTGCCTGCTGAAAACGCTGTCTTCTCCTTATCATCAGGATGAAGCCCCACTTGCCAGTATCCACTCCTAAGGTCTAACGTAGAAAACCATCGTGAGCCTGCCAACGTGCTTAACGTGTCGTCAATTCGTGGTAATGGGTAACTGTCTTTCTTCGTGACATCATTTAATTTTCGATAATCGACACAAAATCTTAATGTTCCGTCCTTTTTGGCAACCAAAACTACTGGCGATGACCAGGGACTCGTTGACTCCTCAATGACTCCATCTTGCAGCATCTTGTTTATCATTGCCGAGGCATCCTCTTGTTTCGCTAATGGAAGCCTCCTAGGTGGTTGTCGAATAGCTGGTGAGTCGCCAGTATTTATCCGATGCTGGACTATGTCTGTTTTTGTAAGAGCCTCTGTATTCTTGGCAAATACTGAACTTTCCTTTTCCAGGAACTTGATTGCCTCCCTTCGTTCATCCTCAGATAAATGCTCCAACTGGGTACTCAGCAAGGTCAAAACTTCCTGGTCTATTTTCGTAGACGAACTTCCCTCTGTTTGTTCCTCGCACCTCGCTACCCATGTGACCGGTTCATAGGAGCCAATCGGTTTGCCTTCCTTAATTGTCACCGAGTGGGAATTTAAATTAACTCTAATTGGGATTTTGTCTTGAGTCCGGGTTCAAGTTCTCGCCACAATAATATTGGATAGGGACTTAATCGATTCGTCATCTTCAACTAGGCCAACACGGTACCCTCCAGGATTTCCTTCTACGGCAGCATCGATCATTTGTTCTGAATGAGCAGGAATCTTGATCGTCTGTGTTGTTAACAATCTCGCTTTATGGAATTGGTCGTCTGCGGTTGCCAGAATAAATTCCTCATTTCCAATTTTTAAGACTCGCTCCCCTACATCAACAATAAATCCCTGCTCTCCCATGATGTCCAGACCCAAAATGAAATCATCCATAATGTCAGCCACAATGACCTTGTAATTGAACCTCAACCGTCCAACCTGCAGTTCCAAGTCGACTTCTCCATGGACCGCAGCCCTGTCCCCAGTGGCTGTCCGAATGATTACTCCATTTTGCCTCTTGTCAATCTGCAAGCCTGATATAATCCCTGGCCGCACTATTGATGATGTAGCACCGGTGTCAATAGTAAACACGCATTTTCTTCCATTCACATATCCTTGCAACAACAGACTGCTTGGAATTCTTTGAAGCTGGGAAATCTTTATTTCTCTGGGGGCACCGCATTCCCTAGCCAACACAGCCCCCTTGGTGCTGGCTATCTTTAGTTTTCCTGCTTTTCTTCAACATTTACAGCATTTACTCGACTCTCCGAGTTCTGCTGTCGACAGTCTCGTTTCATATGGCCCACCTTGCCGCAGTTGTAACATTTAATACCACCACTCGGCTTTCCTTTATTTTGCTGTTTATCCTGCTTTCCTAGGCCATCCAATTTATCGAATAGTTTGGTAAACATTTTCTGCATCTCAGTCAACATAGGGTTCTGATTCATTTCTGGTTGCGATTCTTCGAGAGTCACAGCTCGCACTCTCGACCTTGGAGTATCTCTGTAGGCGGCTTCTACTTCAAGTGCACGCACCAAAGCTTCGCTACTACTTTGGTGTCTTGTCAGCCTCAGAACTCGCCTGACCTCTTCGTCCCTTATGCCATCTAAAAAGGCCCCTACGGCTAATTGTTCCTGAAATTCTCTAGGTGCACTCGGATACGCCAGGTGTGCCAGTCTCTCTATCGCAGCTTCGAATTCCTGTAAACTCTCTCCAGCCTTTTGTGTTCGTGATTTTAGCTGGGCTTGGTATACTTGGGCGAGATGTTGGTCGCCATATCTCAAGTCCAATGCAGCTTCCAAGACTTTGAAGTCCCTTTGTTTATCCACTGGGATAGTCTGAAGCAACTCTGAGGCCTGGCCCCTTAATGCCAGAACTAATGCCATGGCCTTTTCCTCGTTATCCCAGTTGTTCGCACATGCTGCTGCCTCAAACTGCCTCTTGTACGTCGCACAGTGGCGAGAAATGCCAGTGTTCCACCCAAATTACTCTAGAGGTCGTAAATTTTAAGTTATTGAGACATTCTTTTTTTTTAAATGTTCGTCTTGAATTTACCTATCGATCCCTCTAGCCGGATTTTGAAATTTCATTTTTCGTTTTTTTTAATTTTTAATAGAAAATCATATTTTTACAGAAAAATACTGTTTTTTCTATTAAATTTATTCTAACGGGCCGTAAACTTGAGTTTTCGTAACAATTTTTTTTTTCAAATCTTCGTCCTTTAATCAGCTATTGAACTGTCTAGATGAATTTTTGATTTAGTTGTTGACAACTGTCAAAATTACTGTCAAATATAAAAAAATACGATTTTTAGATAAATAATTCATACAATAACAGGTTGGTGTTCAGAAAAATATATATAGTGTTTTCAATGTACCTGGTTCCGAAGTTGACAGGAAAATATGTATTTCTAAATTTGGCAGCTGCCATAATTGTTGTCAAATTTCCAAAGATAGATGGAAGAGCTTATTAATTTTAAAAATACCCTGTAAATGTATAGAAAAATAGATATATATTGTTTTTGATCTGTTTGATTTAGTAATTGACAGGAAAATATGAGTTTTAAATTTGACAGCTGTCATAATTGCTGTCAATTTTCAAAGTACAGTGCTTATTAATTTTAAAAATGCACTATAAATGTATAGAAAAATAGATATATATTGTTTTTAAACCGCCAGATTTAGTAGTTGACAGGGAAATATGGTTTTTAAATTTGGCAGCTACCATAATTGCTGTCAAATTTCAAAAAACAGAAGTTAGAGCTTATTAACTTAAAAAATACCCTGTGAATATATAGCAAGACGGATACAAATTGTTTTTAATGTACCTGGTTCCGAAGTTGACAGGAAAATGTGATATCTAAATTTGGCAGCTGCCAAATTTAAAAATAATATTTTCCTGTCCGTTCATAAATCAGGAAGATAAAAAATAATATATATCTATTTGTCTATACATTCAAAGGGTATTTTTGAAATTAATAACTTCTAATCTGCACACCTTAAAACTTGACAGCAATTATGGCAGCTGCCAAATTTAAAAATTATATCTTCCTATTACTTACGAAACCAGATAGATCAAAAATAATATACATCAATTTTTCTATACATTTATAAGGTATTTTTAAAGTTAATAAGCTCTTACCTCCATGTTTTAAAATTTGACAGCAATTATGTCAGCTGCCAAATTTAAAAATGATATTTTCCATCAATTACGAAATCAGACAGATCAAAAATAATATATATCTATTTTTCTACACATTTATAGGGTGTTTTTAAAATTTATAAGCTCTTACTATATTTAGATATGAGACAGCAATTATGACAGCTGCCAAATTTAGAAATCATATTTTCCTGTCAACTTCGGAACCAGGTACATTAGAAACAATTTGTATCCGTTTTGCTATATATTCACAGGGTATTTTAAAGTTAATAAGCTCTAACTTCTATTTTTTGAAATTTGACAGAAATTATGGTAGCTGCCAAATTTAAAAACCATATTTCCCTGTCAACTACTAAATCTGGCAGTTTAAAAACAATATATATATATCGGCACGGCACGGTAGCTCAATCGGTTAAGGCGTATTGAGTGGCGAATACGCTGATCGACTCGCCACCGCGCTCTGGGTTCGACCCCCAGCCCCGGTATTGACAACACCGGTGGGTGTATGTATGTCTGCGTTTTTCCGAATGTGTAACCCCCTTCCGGACAGCCTTGGCTTTGGATTTGGGGGTTGTCTACTAACTGTGGTGTGTTTATCTATTTTTCTATACATTTATAGTGCATTTTTAAAATTAATAAGGTGTTACCTCCATATTTTGAAAATTGACAGCAATTATGACAGCTGTCAAATTTAAAACTCATATTTTCCTGTCAATTACTAAATCAAATGGATCAAAAACAATATATATCTATTTTTCTATACAATTACAGGGTATTTTTAAAATTAATAAGCTCTTCCATCTATCTTTCGAAATTTGACAACAATTATGGCAGCTGCCAAATTTAGAAATACATATTTTCCTGTCAACTACGGAACACTGAAAACACTATATATATTTTTCTGAACACCAACCTGTTATTGTATGAATTATTTATCTAAAAATAGTATTTTTTTATATTTGACAGTCATTTTGATAGTTGTCAACAACTAAATCAAAAATTCATGTAGACAGATCAATAGCTGATTAAAAGACGAAGATTTGAAAAAAAAATTGTTACGAAAACTCAAATTTACGGCCCGTTAGAATAAAATTAATAGAAAAAACAGTATTTTTCTGTAAAAATATGATTTTCTATTAAAAATTAAAAAAAATGAAAAATGAAATTTCAAAATCCGGCTAGAGGGATCGATAGGTGATTTCAAGACGAACATTTAAAAAAAAAGAATGTCTCAATAACTTAAAATTTACGACCTCTAGAGTAATTTGGGTGGAACACTGACATTTCTCGCCACTGTGCGTCGTCCAGGAACTTTGGCCGTCAAAAGAAGGAGGTTTTAGTCGCTGACCCGATGATACCACCTGCTGGCTTCCTCTATCTCTCAACTGTCGTTTAAGCCGGTCTATTTCTCCTTTGACTTCTTCTTCGAACTTGTTTACTTTCTCTTTAACTTCGGTTACTTCTCCTTTTACTTGAGTGACTTCTGTCTCGACTACTCCTACTTTACCTTCGACCTTGTTTATCTCTTCTTTGACTTCACATTTTAGTACTTCATTGGCAGAAATTATAGCGTCCTGTTGTATTTTGATTTGTTCATTTAGAATTTTCCTTAATTCTTCCTGGCGTCTTTCTTGCTCCTGTTTTTCCTCTTGATGTCGTATTTCTTGTTCTTCTTTCTCCTCTTGCTGTCGTATCTTCAGGTCTTCCATAATTTGTCTCAATTCGTCTTTCTCTTCTTGACGTCTACTTTCTTCATCCTCTTTTTCTTTCTGACGTCTTGTTTCTTCATCCTCTTTTTCTTTCTGACGTCTTCTTTCTTCATCCTCTTTTTCTTTCTGACGTCTTGTTTCTTCATCCTCTTTTTCTTTCTGACGTCTTGTTTCTTCATCCTTTTTCTCTTTCTGACGTCTTCTTTCTTCATCCTCTTTTTCTTTCTGACGTCTTATTTCCTGATCTTCCATAATTTTCTTTAATTCGTCCCTTTCTTCTTGACGCCGTTTTTCTTCCTCCTGGCGTTTTCTTTCTTGCTCTTCTTTTTCTTCCTGACGTTTTTTCTCCTGTTCTTCTTTGTCTTCCTGCCGTTGCTGCGCCATCATTTTTTGGAATTGTTCGAATAAGTCCTGTATTTGTTTATCGGATGCCATACTTCTTGTTGTTACGGGCATACGATGAAATTAAAATAAAATAAATTTAACTGTCACGTCAATATCGGTAATGGAACTTTCTAGACAAATCTCGAAATAGCACGAAAAAGTCTTATCCAGAGTCTTTTGTCACTATCCAGTTCAGAGAATTTAATAATCTCCACTAATGTCCAAATAGAAAAGTTCTAGAAATTTTCACGCACTAAATGAGTCTTTTTCAGTGTCTCTATTACTTCTCAGTTCAAAGGATTTAATTATCACACTAATGTCCTAATAAAATGTTCTACAATGTCTCAAAAATGCACTTAACACTATTTTCCTGTTCGAAAATAACCCTCGAACAAATGTCCAGTAAATGAGTCCTCCGTGTTAGCACTAAACCTCGAGAATACTTCTCGAACACTCCAGCACAACTTCAGAGCTCCTCTTGTCATAAAATTCCGCTTTCTGACACCAATTTGTAACGTGTTTCCACCCTTAGGAAACTACCCCTTGCAAATTCCGTGGGTTCCAAAAATTATAACAAGAGATGTCCACTGACACACTTTATTAAATATTTACTGGATACTTCACAATACTATTATTTACACTTTACTGAATAAAAATCACAATGTTTATCACTTCGTTTATCTTTGAAGTCCTAACCTCACTTTCTATACTTTCTGAACTTCTGAACTACTCGCTGAGAATGCGGTCGGTCTTTTATACCTAAAAATGACAGATCTCGATTTTTCTGTGATGACGCCACCATTCTCTAGATAATTCCAGATGTCACCAGAACTAACTTCTGGTAGGTTTCTCGAGTAGGTGCAAATACTACTACTTTTTAGTAACCAACATAAGCTTAAATTTTAAGGGGGTTGCAACATATTACACTATATTAATAAAAATAAACGTTTTAAATAAATATTTATATTCAGATTGAAAGATGTAAATTTTACAATAATGTGTTTTGTTATATGTTATCCATGGTGATGGTATCAGTATGTAGGCTAGTACCCTACATTACTCCCCCCCTACAACGAAGAAACCAACTTACCAAGGTATCAGATTTAAAATAAAAGTTAGAAATGACATTAGTAAAAAGAAAAGTCATATTTGATTGATGACAAAATAACGTAAAACAAGGACATTTATTTTTGAAATAACATTATCCTTAATGTATGTTATATGTTATTGATAAATTGAAATAAAATAGCAAGCTTGTGCTAAGTGAATGAAAGTTTGCAATCATATTTGGATTGAGCGTCTTTCAAAGATGCCGCACCAGCTATAGCAGCTTTGGCTAAAGAAAAGCTGGCGGGACAATTAAAATTAGTGAATGAGTTTGCAATCATAATTGGATTGAGCTTTTCTCAAAGATGTCGCACCAGCTATAGCAGCTTTGGCTAAAGAAAAGCTGGCGAGACAATTAAAATAGGAAATGAGTTTGCAATCATAATTGGATTGAGCTTCTCTAAAAGATGTCGCACCAGCTATAGCAGCTTTGGCTAAAGAAAAGCTGGCGAGACAATTAAAATAGTGAATAATTAATAAATTGATACACTTGATAAGCTGGTTTTACATTGCAGGGAGTCATATAGCAGAGTACTTACCTATACATGTACATAATTGAGTAAGTAATAACAAGTCTTCTGAAAATCTAGTATGATTCGTATCTCGGTACTATCTTCATGGAGTGACTGAGGAATCCGTGTCTAGCGAAGATATCTATGGAACGGTCGACCTTTAGCTGACTGTCTTCGTTATGGACGTCGTCCGTCATCAGCGGTTAGCAGCACGAGCAGTTTGGTTCGGCCCCATATTCTTGTCGCGACTGGAAAAGCTGTCTAGAATGTCCATGGGAGATTACTTTCGGCATAACTATTTAACAACACTGTCAAAAGTTATTAAACTTCAGTCTTCATAATTAATTTTTGACAACTGTCTTTAACTCTCAGGAGGTATACAATGCGTGAAGACGTTCGGGGTCACCAATATATAGCGATAGACCAAACTTTTCCGCGCCCGCCATTTTAGATATGCACGAAATAAAAAAATTGGACTTTTAACCCGCTACCCCTAAACCTAACCTATATTTTCCACTGAAATTTCTACCTGTTGCTTATAACCTTAAAACACAACTTTTGCGCACCCGCCTTTTAATATTTTAATTTGAAATTTTGACGTATTATTTACAACCCTATCACACAACTTTTGGACGCCCGCCATTTGGATTAGGTAAAAAAAAAGAAAATCGATGCACCCTAATACACATGACAAAATAAGTATTTTTAGATCTCTAAATATAGATCTACATGACGTACGATTGGAAACATTTGCAATGCATATAACAGCCTTTTTTGAAATTTGACCAATTTAATGCTATGGTGTGAACGACCCCAAAATATTAAGACATATTTAAATTGCAAATACATTGCTCCATAATAATAAGGTAACAAAATATTTGAATTACCAACCTGTTTTAGCAATGTAAAAAGCAAAACAGATCGATAAAATATTTTTTCATAGTAATCTATACGTGGTTCCCAACTGAGACTATTGTCGATATGCAAACCAGTAATTTTGTCTAACTGACCTGTTCAATGCTTTCTCCATTTCATTTCAAAAGGTAACTTCCATTGCAGATCTCAAACAAAGATTTTCAAGTAGGAATATTAGAAAGAAGTAATACACTGTGCAATATTATGTCACCCATCTAAGTAAAACTTACATATTCTTTAGACATTGTTTTATTATATTTTTCGAGTAACAAGTTACAAGTTAATCTAGCTAATGTAAAATTGTTTAATTGCATTTCTGACAAATTACTATTCTATATTCTAAGACAACAACCAAATTAGAACTTTTAGCACTTCCGAGACATCCATTATCAAAGTTACTGTTGTTTTAGTAAATTTAGCAAAGTTATTGGACAGCTTAGATATTTAGGTTAATGCAACAATCTGGAGCAATTATTGATTTTATGTTCTAAACAGATAAAACTAATAACAATATTTTGACGTGGTTGACCTGAGTGAGGCGCGTCAACATATATAGATAATGTAAATTGCTTGTGTCGGGATAAAGGAAGATACATGTTTTATTGAAAGCTATATCTTAAGAAAGGATGGAAACTTATGGCCAATCTTGTATAAAATTGATGTTTATATTTTTCATTATTTCAAAATTTAGCTTATTTTCTAAATAAGATGGTAAAATACTTACAATACAGAAGAAAAAGCGAAGTTTTAATAATAATTACTTGTGTGTGGTGCAACTAAGCTTGAGTACTTAGTCAATAGATTTTGAATTTATTTTTACTGTTCAAATAGGTATTAACAATTGACGACGCCCTACTGCAACGTTCATTTGCTTTGTAGTAATCTTATAAAACAAACATTTTAACGTAAGTAGCAATCACTAACTCCCGACTACAACTTTCAGTCGTTTTGTAATAGTCTTATTAAAAACATCTTGAATGCATCATAAAGTAGAATTGATAACACCTAACCTGCTTAAAGTTTGTACGGACCTGAGAGATACACTGTATATTGTAGTTTACATATATTGTACATCCTCATATTTATGTGTAATTAATCAATATCCTAACAGTTTCCTCTAAAATTATAATAAAAAAAAGACAGTTTGCACCCCTCTCCTGATCACCCTGTATGATAATTATTACTTAGTTTCAATAATATGTTAAGTACTGTTCTTTTGCTTTTTTTTTTCAAGATGCACATGCATGCATCTTGAAAATAAGGATGTAAATGGTTTTTTAAATATATCTTGAAAATTATAACTCCCACAACTTTGTGGAGAGCCCTTTTATAGATAATGATATTATCTGCAACTTTTATTTAAACTTTTTGTTGTAACGTCGATAATTAAGAAGTTATAAGCAAAAATGATGAAAATTTAGGAGATGAAAAACTATTATTGTTAATAACCTTTTTTCTATTAATTTTATGAAAACTATGCATCAGGGCTTTTTCATACAGAATTTTATAATAAATAATTTGACGTACTATTTTTTTATGCCTTGATCATTTTTTAAGGAATTTTCGCGCTAGCGCTCAAAAGAAGGAAGGTCAAATGTAAGGGAGGTATATATGCAGAAGAAAATTATTGGTACTTTATTTCTACCTACATACCATTTATATAACTATATTTTATGTTTTTTATATTAACTTGTTAATATATTTTTTATTATTAATATCATCTTATTTATAATTAATATACAGCGTGTCCTCGGATGGTGTACCACACTCATATAAACTTTCTTATTTTTGATTTGCAGAATTTCTACGTAAAATACGGATAACAGGATCAACAAAAATTTACGTAATCCATATATCACGAAAGCACAGAGATCGGCTTCTTAATGCCCAATATTTCTCCTTATTTCAGTGCACCAATAACTTTGGTACTCCAAGGAATACTTCCTTCTTCTTTCATCATCTCTTTATATAGACAAGAAATGCCCATTTTTTCCTCCGACTCCGAAGTTTGGTAGGCCTTCCAGTGTTTCCTCGTTTTGATGGTGTCATGTCCCTTGCTATTTTCGCAATTCCTTTCATAGGTCATGGCCAATGTGTCCATCCCATTCTATTTTTCTATTTAGCACCCAGTCATGGATGTCATCTATATCGCATGCTCTTATGAAGTTCTCGCTGCTTTCCCTATTCATTATCGTTTTTCTCGGGATTACATACACTATTTTCGTCTCAACTGTTTTTAGTATGCTTTTGTTTGTATATCTCTGATCGAATCTCTGCTCTTTATGTCATAGGGTCTAATTGAACTTTTGTAAATCTTGGATCTAACTTCGATTCCAATATGTTTGTTTCGCCATTTTTTACCCTTAAGTTATTGTCGGTATTACAGCTTTGCCCCTTACCTCGGCTTCAACATCGCCAGACCCAAATATTTCTATGCCAGATATTTGACCTTTTTTCTTGTTGAATAATTTTGTCATCGACATCTAAGAAATACGCCCCAAAACGATTCTTCAGCATCGTCTTTTCCCCATATTATAATTTCTTGCCACGCTAATCGAATAGAACATAACATGAAAAATTGATGGATCAGAAAAAACCTGATGGTATAAGGTAAAAAGCCCTCCAAAATGTGGGAACGACGTTAATAGAGAAGTGGTAGAAACGAGCTTTGTTGACACTGTACACTCAACAGGTATCCGAGACACATGTCGTAATCCTGTTAGACGTGCCATACAGCAAAAGGAGCTCAACTAAAATAAGTGATGGACCTCAAAATGTCTACGATACGTATTCATAATGTCAGAGGAAACAGTCTTGACAGAGTTAAATTACTGAGAATGAGTTTATGGCACTTCAAAATGAAAAACTATAAATATATTTTGTCACAATTCTTAAAATAAACAAAGTAATAAACAGAAGAAAAATTATATTCCTGTATTACTCACATACTTTCACAATGAAACTAGAAAAAAGTTACATCTAGATAATAGAGGTCCATATTTTTTTCGCAATTATAGACGTTTTTAAAATGCGAAATTGGATAATTAAAATTTTAAAAACGTTAAACAGAATTCTCGGAGGTGCATTGAAATGGTTTTACAGTGTCCATTTACATAATGGATAGCTGTTTCATCGCCAAAACGATTTTCTGCATCATTTGTCATCCCTTTCATGAAATATTGACTATATCCTGTCGATAAAATATTTCATTGATAGTTCATAATTCTGTGCCTTAGAATATAAATGACTCGCTAAATTATTTATCTCTTCTTTCTAATTTTTAATGCAGGCTTTATTAAATGAAAAATGGTTGTCGATGTCACCAACTCTGAATGAACTTAGTAGGTATTCAGAGTTGCACAAATATGTGTTGCTATTGAGGTATCATTAATCATTTATTCTTCCTATAAATTTGATAGATGCTTAAAATCAGACGGAAAATGATGTCCACTTTTAATATGTTGTGTAGACTAGAGGTTTTGACTTCGGAATATGAATTAGATTTCTTTCATTTTTGGCAACTTAAAAGCAAATCCACCAAAGAAAAGTTTCTATATTGTGCGGGGCTTACTAGTTTATAGGAAGTAAAGAGGTAGATGCCACCTCTTTTCAGGGACTGACACCTTAAAAAAAACATTGGAACTAAGAGAGAATCAAATTTAAAGAAGAAAAGGTTCTATGCAACTTTCCATATGAATTGATAGTCTTTAAGTTATAAGACTAGAAAAAGAAAGAAAAAAAGGAGGTTTTCGTCAAATAACTCGAAAGCATGCTAGAGACAAATAGGAAAGCTACTAAATTGAGCATGAATTTATACATTATGCGAGGGCTTGTTAATGTAAAGGGGGTTCCCTAAAAAAAAAACAGAAACATTGGAGCTGAAAGAGAATTAAATTTTGGAGAGAAAAGGCGATCTTTAGTAACCGCCTCTCGTATTGTCAAGAAGTAAACGGTTTTCTATTTAAACATTTACTTTCAATTTATGTTATTTGGATTTTTCTATTAACTGTTTTTTTTTCTAAAATACAGAGATGCCCAGGATACCCAAACATCTGGTCTATATTATTCGCCAACTGCGTGAAGAAAATTCCATTTTGCTGAAAGCAGACTCCAACAAATGTAAAGTTGATAAAGGCGTCGGACAGGGCTGCGTTCTGTCACCAATCATCCTTAATAGCTATAGTGAATACGTGACGGGACGTGTGTTGGACGGCTCTAGGCATAAGTACAAGATTTGCAGACGGCATTACCTAATTTGCAGCAAAATGAGCTTACACACCTGCTGGACAGGCAGAAAATAAGATCATAGTTTAAGTGCAATTGCAACAAAACGAGAACTACGAAGACACGTGAGGATAGGTAACTGAGGTAGTAGACAACATGGATACCTTAAAGTGCTCGTGAAGAATAAAGATGGCAAAATCGACAACTTGCTCGTTGATCAAAATTTGGCGTGACAGAAATAGCACGAGACGCACAGAGATCAAACTTGCTAGTATACTCTAGTTTTTTTCATCTCTCTGTATGCCTCTGAGACATGGACCGTGCGAGAAGCAGACGGCGTATTGTTGCTTTCGAGATGTGGGTGTCTAGAACTTTGCCACGAATTCCTTAGACAACCTGTGGTAAAAGTAGCTCGATTCTTCAGGAAATACGTCCTCATTTTTTTGGTCCCATCAACTGGAGAGAGGACAACAAAGAACGGTTGATAGTTCAGGGAAAATCAGATGACAAAAGGCGAAGAGGACGCTCTACAAAAATGTTCGCTGATATTATCAAGGAGCTTATGAGAAAGACTTTGGCGAAGAGTAAACGGATTCCAACTAAAAGGCAAGATGCTGTGAATAAGAAGAAGAAGAAGAAAGCCTCTTGTTTATGGCTTTGCCGATAGCAATGCATTCGTAGTCTGGCGTATCTACGGGAAGCATGTTGCAATTCCGGCATGCATATCGGCACCGCGCAGAAATGCAGCGTCCTCATTGGTTAAAAGACATCATCTGAGTGAGTTCCGATATCTTGGTCGGAAATAACATCAGTGTGCTGAGACTGCGGACAGATTTAACACGTACTGTATGTTAGCTATGAACAAATTATCAAATTATCAACCGTTTGCTATTGCAGTTATTACATCTATTATGCAAAGGGCTCACGATTTGCCGTTTGCTAAAGATATAGCATTTATAGACACTAATGCTTCCTGTGATTAAAAAAACCGTGCAATAACATTTGTTTTAACTTGTGATATTGGAGTAGTACCACTTGCTGTAATTATAACAAAAGGTCATACCACAGAAAATTATGCAGCTGGCTTTAGTATGCTGAGACAAATGATCCCAACAGAGTATTACTCACAACAATATCCAAAGATAATTATAATTGATGATAGTGAAGCAGAAAGACCAGCTACAGCTTTAGTCTCTATAAATTCAAGAACACTTCTATGCCGGTTTCATGTATATCAGTCTGTCTACTGATAATGATTGTACAAACTCTTTAAAGACATTTTAATAGCAACATCAGAGCATACGGCGGTGAAGGCTTATTGCCTTTGTATATGAGAAACAGCTAATGAGGAAAATAGTGCAGGAGAAACTGCTAATGAGGCAAATAGTGAAATAATTTCACTTTATCCAAAATAGAAAACGTATATGTCCAATTACTGGGAAAGGTGGGAAGATTGGTCCCTGGCATTCAGGAATTCTTTGACTCATGGCCATCAGACAAATAATTTTAATGAAGTAAATGTAGTACTATTTAAAGATGTTGAAGAAGGAGCATATAATGCAATTTTCCTGGATGAATTAGTTTGCACGGTTATAGAGAAATACTTTGTAAAGGAATTTCGAGATTATTTGAATAACAGATCAATACACACCGCTCTTCTTTTGTGTTCTCAGTTATTGAAATGTTCTTATATAAAAAAGGAGTACATTATTGCATTAAATGTGAACGTTTGCAAAGTACCAAGCGAGCACAACCTAGATATAAGGTACGATGTTCAAGTTGCAATAGAATTTTGCTCTTCCGAATATGGTAGATTAGGCAAATTTTGTAAGCACCAAACAGAAGTTTATAAGCATTACCAAGAAGTATTTCCAAATTCACCTACCAAAACTGCAGAATCAAAATATTTAATGGCTAAACTTGTCTTTGGTGTAGAAAATGTCGTGCCAGTTGCATTCTAAGAACCACTACGATCGACAACAATACCAAATTTTGTGACGTGATTGCTTCTGAAGAAACTGTTGATATTGTTTTAAATCCCGCAAGTGTCGCGACAGTTACAGCAGAAACTAACAACTGTTATGAAGTGGCATTCAAAAAATTCATAACCCAGATAGCATAGAGATGTCTTTAAGATGTCTTAAAGACGCCTTCCTTAGACTTTCACTACGTCTTAAAGTCGTCCATTTACGCCTTACAGACGTCTTACACACGTCTTATTTAGGTTATGTTAAAAATCCAGGTCTTTTCGAGGTTCTTTGTTGGTCTAAAACAGACCTAAAATTGAAAAAAAAATACATTTGCATGTCAGTTTTATAAGCAACTGTTACCTTTATAAAAACCAACTAAAACTTTTTTCGCAATTATTTTAACGAAGAAAAAAAAGAGAGATCAGTAGGGCTCGAACCGTAGACCTCTTGACTTTTAATTGAATTACAATACAATACAATCAAACTTTATTATTATTATTATATATTACAATATATCCCAGACACCCGTGTCCAAATAATGGATTATAAAACTTAATATTAACTGGAAGTAAAGCGCACTGTTTTAAATTATGATACCGATGCTAATACGGGAAAAAGAACCAAACCAAAAAACCCGCTTTCGATAATGGTGGTTACTGAACGAAGCGGATGCCAAGCCGCTTAATGTATAGTTTAAAATGTTAACAAATCTGGAGGTTAAGATAAAATAAAGATTATAATTAGGAAGAATAATTTAGAACAATGGTAAAGAAACGAAAAGAGGACAGAACAGAAAATAAGGAATGAATATTATCGTTAATGAAGGATTAAAAAGAGAATATAGGGCTAGATATGTTGCCTAAAAATAGGCAGCGCCTGGTATGGCAAGGTGTGTTTTATTCTAAAGGGGGCATTATGTTCTCTGATCTGGGTAATGTTGTTTGTTAGTGGACTATTACCCAGTTTAAAAGTATAGAATTTTTGAGAGATTTGTTGGATGTAATCCGCTAGTGGTGTTATGTCGTGGCAACGTGCATATAATTCTCTGAGGGAGGTATATCTTGAAGAATTTGAAATGAGGCGCATAAACTTGTGCTCAAACACTTTTAGTTTCTTTAGAGTCGTGACCAATGCACTGCACCACACCGGTAATTGAACTCCTTAACTCCGCGGCCACTGAACGGTTACAATTTATTAACTTAAAGACTGTATAGTTAGAAAATGTAACGGCTAGATTTTGCTGAGCAACCCGGTCGTTATTTATTATGTTATCATTAATCTTTCATTTAAATCTAATAATATCATTAATAATTTAAAAAAAAAAAATATTAAAATTAAATTATTAATGACAAATTACAAATACACAAACAAAATACATTACACATTTTACAGAAATATCGGTCAAATATAAACAAGAACATTGTAAAATTGAAAAAAGTTTTGGTAAATTTTTTTTGCTTCTATTGGACAATACTAACATTGACATTATAATTATGACGTCTTCAAAACGTTTTTAAGACGTAGAAATCAGACATCTTAAAGACGTCTAAGGAAAGACGTCTTCAAGACATCTTTATAAGGAATAAGACGTTCAGACCTAAATAAGACTTAATATGGACGTCTTAAAGACATTTTGTGCTATCTGGGAAGTTTATTAGAGGCTCATAATAGCGCGTGTAGTACTTCTTCTAATATAATGAAACAATCTTTACAAAGTTTGAAAACACTTTCTGTACGCACAACTTGGAATTCGTACTTAGCTACTGCAGGCAGTAATTTACCAAGGAGGCATTCATCTAGAACTACAGTTAAAGAACAACCGACGACAATAAGTGGTAGAAAAATGTTAACGAGTGGGGCAAAACGTTTTTCGAAAGCTCGCCGTCTCTGCGGTAAGAAAAAAAGTAAAGAGACCCAGAAATTTGCAACTTAATGTACCAAATGCGCATGAACATTATAGTCTAGGTGCCCGCGTACATAAATGCAATTTATACATATCCTCGTATAATTTCTTGTACGGCATAATTGCGCCTAGTCTATCACTTTCTTCCTCTGCGAAAATTTTCGTAAACGCGGCGTTCCTCCTCGGCATGAAGAAGACGATTTCCACGCGTCGGACTAAAAAATCGGCAAATATATTTAGTCGGACAATTTGAGAATTGGATTCTACATATATATTCTATAAATTTCTACAAACTGTCCGACAAAAATTTTGGAACGTTTAGGGTGTCTACCACCCTAAACATAACATAACATAACTTTAAAACATTTATTGATAACCAGCTGATTTTTTCGGACAAAATATATTTGCCGATTTTCCAGTCCGACGTGTGGAAATCGTCTTTTTCATGCCGAGGAGGAACGCAGCGTTTACGAAAATTCTCGCAGAGGAAAAAAGTGATATACTAGGCGCAATTATGCCGTACAAGAAGTTATACGAGGATATGTATAAATTGCATTTATGTACGCGGGCACCTAGACTATTAATCGTAAACATATTTGTTTATTTTGTTTTGTTTAGAAATTACTTTATATCTTTTTTTTATGTTTTATCTTAAAAGTTCTCTGCAACACCGGGAAAGGATACTAAGGATTATGTAACATGTGTCAACGGATCAAACTGCACTTTATTTTATAAGGAATATAAAAATAATACAGAATGTTAGGATGATCCGTGAAACCACCTCTATCTTAAATTGTATACATATAACTATAAGAAAAATTCGTCTTTAGTTCATGAAAGCAGTTAACTAAAGCGAAAATTTCCGCCAGTAATTTTACCTTCTTTTTATATTTTTATTACATACATTGCATATATTGTTAAGTGCTAAATGAAGAGGTAATCTTTATTAATTAAATAGAAAACTAAGTGAAAAATAATGTAAATCTGTAAGTTTTCGATATGAGGTATTTTTGTAAAGAAATAATTCAAATCGTAGGTGGACTGTTCGGTTCTGGTTCGTTACACTCCTCCATAGAACCTCTATTTATTACCATTTTTTGGACCAAGCGTTATTTTAATTTTTGCAGAAGTTTATTATTGTCGAAAAAAACTATGCTTTTTCAAAGATTTTGTGTGGCATTTTTATGGATATGCAATCTGTTGGTTATCATGAAGGTACGGTATAGTTTTGTTCAGTCTATATAGGTGGGCGGTTTTTGGAAATTAATTTTTAATTTTGAAAAACATGTTTTTGTCCATTTTTTCTTCAATACCTCAAGTTCTCTTTATCGGATCAGGAGAAACGAAAAATCAGAATGGTTGTAAATAAATTATAAATAGCACTGCTTAGGTTCAACTCCGTTCTAACATTTTGTTTTTTTTACAAAGAAATAAAAATCGCGAAAATTTATAATTTTGCATAAATCGAAATTACTAAAAAAAAACAAATCTTTTGCTGGAACTTCGTGAAATTATAGGTTTCAAAAATTTCAGATAGAAATATTTAATAATTTCTCTCAGCAACGAGATTTTTGGAAAATTTTTGGACCTTCATAGAAAACTGTCATTTGGTCACACTGACACTTTTATTTTCTTAACTTTTGTGTCTTTTTTAATGTATTGTAAAATAGTGATAGTTCATTTTTTTTTTAATTACATTAAAGTTACGTTTCATATATTTTAAAAAAATGCACTTTTTTGCAATGCATTTATATTTATCGAAAAATTTTGTAAAGTCAAATACTTTTATTACAAAACTGCTTCAAAAAGCGAACAATCTAAAAAAAAATAGACTCCCTAGTCATCTTTTGCGTTTTATGCATTTATTTCTATACACACTTTGAACTGAAATTTGTACTGCCTATTCTTTAATGTGTGAGTACTTTAGTGAATATATAAATATATTTTAATCGTCAATGTACCTACATTTAGGTATATGATAATTGTTCTGAATTTCAAATTATTACTGGCCGTACGGAGCTATTCCTAAAGCCAAAATAATTAAAAAAATATATATATGCGATTGCGCAAGTATAAGCGCGTCCGTTCATTAAAACCACGACAAGGATATTTTCCCGATGACAATACCGAGGATTCTAGATTCTAGGCGAATGTGTGGAGATGATTTAAATGTGTATTGCTTACTCATCTAGAGTGCTCAGACAAAGTCAAACGCATTTTACGAATCATCAGAAAATGTCATTTTTCATACGTTCCTGTTACATAGCATTTTCCATATTTCTTATGCAGTTTACGATGCAGTTAAAATGCCATTCTTACTCTTTCTATATCGATATCGTACAACCTTCTCACTTAAGTATTTACGAAGATCTGATTGATTCAAAATTTCATGTTTTCCTTACTCTGCCATAATTGATTGAATCCGCAAATGTTTTACTGCCATAGCCCAGTGGTTAAAGTGAGGATTCCCATGTGAAAATCCTCGGTTCAAATCCAGAAGATATAAGTTTTCTTAATACGAAAAAAATATTTTTATCACCATTGTAAAGCACATTCAAAAAGCTACAAGCTAAGAAAAGAAAAGCAAAGTCTTTGTGTGACCAAATGGCAGTTTTCTTATGAAGTCCTAAATATCTCGTTATTTCAGAGAAAATAATGGATATTTCTATTTGTAATTTTCTATAGTGGTTTATATTTACCAGACTTACAATTACTCCGGGTTTCATTAGAAAAGATTTGTTACTTTTTCAGTAATTTCGGTTTACGTAAAAGTAAAAATTATCGTGATTTTTATTTTTTTGAATTTGGAATTCGGATTTGCAGTCCTTATATGCAGTTTTATTCATAATTTATTTACAAACATTTTGATTTTTCGTTTGGTCTTATCCGATGAATAGAATTCGAGATATTAAAAAAAAAACTGACAAAAACACAATTATCAAAATTAAAACTTAATTTCCTACTTCCAGATTGGACGAAACCTTACTGTAACTTTAAACAAGATCATATTTAAACAAGAATACTGCGAGTACATTCAATGTAGCAATATCTGTACTTAAAGTATTTGACAAATAAGTTATAGGCCGAAATTTAAAAAAGAACGTAAAAATTAGAAAAGTTAATGAAAGTAACAATCTTCGAAACGCTGTATCTAGGTTTCTATTTGTCGTAGAGACTTTTACCAGCCACCATTTCAACGAGCGCAAAGTTAGCTTTCACTTTAATATAATAATGTCTATACCTAAATTCACTCAGAAAAAGTTACAAGACGAAATTTGAAAAAAAAATAGTAAAAATTAGCAAAAAAAGTTAAAAGTTGCAAAATTTGACACGCTATATCTCGATCACTATTAATCGTAAAAATTTTTAGAAAATCTAATTTTAACGGGTAAAACGCCAGCTTTTTTTGCAGCAATGTCTATGCCTAAAGGTACCCGAAAAAAAGTTACAGGCTAAAATAAAAAAAAAATAAAATATTGCATTTTTTCGTTTTTTTTTTGGACGTATTTTTGTAAAAAAAAAGAATTCTGAAGGTGCCATTTCGATTGGAAATTTACACCTACAACTTTTCTATTGACGTGTTTATAGGAAAAATGCATAGTTTTCGAGCAAAACTCAAAAATGTAAAAAGTGGACCTTTTTACTTCGATCTCAAAAACGCACCTCTTTAAATGGTAGCACTCCGCGGTTTTCTTATATTTTGGGATCAATTGAACATAAGAAACAATAAAAACCCTTTAACGTTTTAGTACCTTTCAACCCACTTTTTTTGTACATAGACCATAGCCTGAAATGTCGAGATTTTAAGTTTGAGCCAAAAAAAATTTCTGTCTGTCGGTCTGTCTGTAACTTTTTTGTGCGCACGATTACTCTGGAATCGTTTAAGATATTGATTTGAAATTTGGTACACGTATATATTTTTACATGATTTGGAACTAGATTATATTTTCATCGTATTCCATTGAAGGATTGGGGGGTAAATTGAGGTAAATAGATAAATCAAGCAGGTAAGAGTCCATAAAATTGGTATTTAGTATATACAATTACCACCCCCATCCCATTAATAATGGGGGTGAAAAAAAATGTGATTTAGTGTGTGTACAAGAACCAAAAACCTCAAAATATTTTTTACTTCATCCACTCCCACTACCTATGTGGGATATCGTTTTATGAGTTTTTCGAGTAGACGATTTCAAATATTATATTATTAAAGTTCCATAAACAATTTTTTCCACATACAAAATTTTTTCATTGTGAAAGACTTGGATGAAAAATCTGGATGTGGAAGTAGGTATTCCTTGGGCAGCGATTTTTTATGTAGCGATACGAAGAATGAGATTCTCCATCAGGTCAAATTCCCGCCCTCCATATTTTTTGGCATATTTCTATAAAGGATTCTCATTCCACCTTCACCAACCGACTTAAGTGGCTCGGTGGATTCGAAAAAGAGAGACAAAATAAGTGCTTTTAAGTAATCAGTACGAGCACCGAGGTTCATAGAAAAGTTCTATGCATTTCAGGGATATTAAGAAAAATAAATTTTTCTTTTAAAAAAAATTTATACTCGTTATATTTTCGAAATGAAGGATGGTTCCTTGAAAAGAGAAAACTTCTATCTCAATTTATTGTCTCGATATATTTAAAAATCATCCTATATATATAATCAACTTGTTAAGAAGAACTTGCAGTGCTAATAACATTTACAATAACATTTAAAAATAAAGAATATCATGCTTCAACTGTCACATTTCCGTATGAACACAGCGTGAATTGCTGCATTCAATGTTAAAAAATATATATTATTTTTTGATATGCTGCGTAATATAATTTACAAATTTAAAGTATTAATCGTCTCCTTTTGCAACCAAGGAATTATATTGTTGTCAAATAATTCTTTCGTAATTTCATAAAATTTTCGGTTCACTAAATTAATTTAATTGTAACATTTATTTCCATTAATTAGCAGACTGGTGATATTCATATATCCATGTGGCATTTCCAGAGTATCCCCTTTTTAGTGGGTTTTGCGGTTTGTTTGTATAATCTGTTACAATAATGTAAATTTTCTTTATGTCCTTATAAACGTTACGTTGTAACTGAATTCTAAATCGCTTTCTGTAGTTTGGACGAAGGTATGCTTTACCAAAATGGACAAGTCCCTTGTGCAATCTATACTAGGCGTATAATTAATAGTCCTGCTTTCACACAACGGAATATTTAGAGACAAGAGTCAGTAAACTTAAGTGCCTTTCACTATATATTTAACAAAGAAACATTTACAATAATCCAATTTACTTGTATTTAAGCCCATTTTCGCCAGGTATTTTGATAATTTACACAAAACGGAGGTCAGTGCGCTCATTTAAAATAGAAAATAGCCTCACTATTCATCAACATGTCTTGTTTAGTTGTTTCACTGAAACATACCCAGAATGTTACAATAAGTACTGCTCTATAAACTATATATTTATATTTTTTTTTATTATTTCTTTAACTTCGATCCATTTCCCCAACTAAGGCCAATCACCGACGAGCTACTATCAACCCAAAAATTTTGCCGAACTTCTTCTCGTAAGAAGAACCACTATGTAATCCTCGTGTAAAATTGTATAGCTTCTGTGTATTCTTTGATATACAAGCCACTAGAAGGTGGGACGAGGTTGCTGTATTTTCTTGGAGGTCACTCTTACAAGTATTTCATGACGTTGCTTAACTTTACTTATCCAGATACGAGTATAATCAGGACGGATATGCGCTCGCCCCTATTTTGTTTAATTTCCCTAATAGCTTTCCGTGCTGCGCATTAATCCTCACCTTCATCTATACCTTCATCTTAATTTTCGCATCTACTGCACGGTATGTTTGGACAACTTTAGATGTGTTCGCAACAAATGCTCTTAGTGGTGAATGGAACACAGTGAGAGGAAGATGATTTTCAGTTTACTCAGTACAAATCATGACGTTTACAGATAATAAAATATTTTGGGAGAGCCTCATAAGTTTATATGAAACTTTGCATACCTGGAAATTAAAATGTAAGGAATATTAGGAGAAAAATATAACACAGCATCTTCTATCAAGGGAATATTCTTTTTATCGCCCATGATTAATCGTACAAGAATCGTACTATTCAGCTACCATCAACGTACTGACACTGACGTATTCATGTGTCTATGATTGATCATGGATCTGCCGTACATATCCCTATACGGATGAGGAAGGTAACCACGCACTAGATGATCACGACCAACGCCAACTAGTGGCACGTTGCGATTTCCATAAGGATTCATGTTTATTGCCGGCCGGTGCGAAACTCCTCTGCTTGGTTGCCCCCAAATAGGAGACATAGAGTATTCCATGACTGAACACTGGCTTTGGCAGGTGTACACCATCTATGCTCAGAGTCTGAACTTACGAATTTACGATTCGTTTGGTGTGATCGAAAATGACAGTTTGTCTGGAAACTTCATTGGGCGCAGGATGAAAAGAATGTTTTCATCACTGGGAGCTGAATAGATCTGGAAATTAATTACAGGTTTCTGTGTAATGATCCAGTTAGAATTGGTCCAGTTAGTATTATTCTTCTTAAATTCGTAACCATCAAGCTGATCCCATCACTTAGTCCCTTTTGTGTTTAAATTTCTAACTAACACAATTGAAGATTAGTCATCGCCAACCTACGATGTTTTGTATAAATATTCTTAAATAAATTAGAACTTCCCAAACTTTGAAACTTTACAATGATATGATGCTTCAAGCCTTGAATATTTCCCAAAGGGTGTAGTGGCATTTTTACTGAATATACACGGGATATATCTGTGTTCATCTCGAGAATACTATTTATTATATCTGACTACAATTCCGTATTTAAAAGATTGCAATTCCCTGCCATTTATTATGACAATTAATAAATTACAGGAGCGTTATTAGAAGATAGTATTGACCTGACAGACATTTTTTTTATATGGCATGCTAAAGAGTCAGTACGCTAGCTTCATTGGAGCCAGTATGGCAAAAAACGCCAAGGCAGCCAATATTGCCTACAAAGGAGTACATGTTCAATAGTAGTGCTTCATTTATTTAATACTTACTTTTGCCCTTGTTTGAAATATATTTTTCCTCGAATTCTTAAAGAACGTCTTATAGGAAACAATGAAGAAAAGTGCTACTTTTTCATTTACACTTTTCTACTTGTCAACTCGCCATAGCATTTTTTACAAGCAACTAAAAAAATTTATTCATTCAACTTATTAGTATAATTGTTAAATATACAATTATGCAAATTATTGAAGCTTTGCTAGAAGAAGATGACACTGACTGGGTATCAGTTAATTTGCAACTTACTCTTCAGGTTGGAATAACATATTTACAACAACACATAATAAGCAGTATTGAATAGTAATATAATTAATAAGTAAGACTAACTTTCTCAAACAATTAAGCTAATATAACTAACTTTGAGAGCTGCTTGACTGTCAGTGACGATAGTAATTCTTTTGTTAGTGTATGACCTCCGTATTATTTTACAGATTTCTAGGGCTGTGACTTCTGCTTGAAACACTTTTACAGTACAACCCAGATTTAGCCCCAGTAGCACAAATATTGTAGGACAAAGAAATCCATGAAGGATTCCATAGGAAATCCATGTTTGTACGTTGGTCAAATATTTTGTGTTACTAGGGAAGTTACTGTCTGTTTCTGGGTGATGCTCCGGAACTCCTGTTCTAGCAATTCTTGACGTTCTTGATGTGTCAGTGTTCCACATGACATCATTTGAATGTCTTCGCAGTTGCCTTGTTCCTTCCTCTCCCCTGTCAGGTATGTATACCCTGAAGGTTTTTGGGAAGTTCTGTGAAGTTGTGGCTTGTGCCGATTATACCTGGCTGCATTTCTATTAACCGATTCTCGGTTTGGAGTCCTATTCCTGGAATGATCCCGTATCTATTTGTTTTCAGTCTGTATGCTGCTAGCAGTCATCGCTCTCTACGACTAAGTATACTAGAGGTATGCAAAGTAGTACTTCTTTGGCTGTGGTACGGGTTGGTGACATTGCCCCCGTTATCCCTAGACAGGCTAATCTTTGCACCTTTCTTAGTTTTCTAATTGCCTCCCCTTTTCCGGCTTTGTACTACTAGTTTAAGGAGGCATAGATTGTTATTGGTACCACAATCCGTAATATAACCAGTGTACCATTTTTTGTTGTAGTCCCCAGTTTTTTTCCCACCATTATTCTGCAAGCGCATAAGATTCGCGTGGGTTTGGTAGTCTAGATGTGCTTTGAAGTTTAATTTGGTGTCTAAAATCAGTCCCAAATATTTAACTTCGTTGCTCACGTTGCTAACTTACTCAGGTTGCGGTTCTTCTTTTTTGTGAAAGTGACCACAGTGATATTCAGTGGCGGCTGGTGAAATCTCAATATTTTTTTTCTCGTCTGTGGCGCATGGGACCCATACGAAATATGGGAAATAACATCTAGAGAAGCACTTCTCTAATGACCCCTAAAACATTTTGAAAAAGCATTTTGCGAACAAATTTTTGAAAATTCGGTAGTCTCCCCTGGGACTCCTGTTTATTTTTATTTTTTTTGTCATATGCATTTGACTTTTCATAAAAATACAACAATAGATTTTGGAGTTTATGAAATGAGATACAACGAATTGAAATATTGTAATTTGTTAAATTGTAAATTACAACATTTCAGTTCATTGTATTTCAGTTAGTAATGAAAATATTTTCACAAACTCCAAAATCTATTGTTGTATTTTTATGAAAAGTCAAATGCATATGACAAAAAAAAAATTACAAACAGGAGTCCCTAGACCCAGGGGAGGCTAACGAATTTTCAAAAATTTTTTCGCAAACTGCTTTTTCAAAATTTTTTAGGGGTCATTAGAGAAGTGCTTCTCTAGATGTTATTTCCCATATTTCGTATGGATCTCATGCGCCACAGACGAGAAAAAAAATATTGAAATTTCACCAGCCGCCACTGGTGATACTCCCTAGGTTCACGGACAGACCTTCTTGGATGCACCACCTGTCCACGAAGAAGAGTACTCTCTGCATCGTTGCTGATGCAGCGCTTTCATATTTCCGTTACTAAGATGGTGACATCGTCTGCAGAACCTTGCACGTATACTCCCTGCTGTTTCAATGGAGACAAGAGCCCTTCCACGACCAGGCATCACAGGACAGGTGATGAAAGTCCCCCCCCCCCCCCCTGGACATCATATGATTATTATTATAACACCCACATTTTACATAGCTTTTTAAGTTAAATTTTATAGCAGAGAGTGACCCTAAAAATCGCCCATTTTCTCGCCCTCGAAAATTTCAAGATGGGCATATCTTGAGTTTTTGAGATATGAGGGATTAAAGTTGTGATAAACGTCATGTAATATAGGAGCATATCAAAAAATACAAAGCCATACAAAAAGTGAATATTTATCAGTTATGGCATAGCAATCAAGATATTCTTAGTATCTTTCGACGCAGAATTCATATCTAATACCGACGAAGCCGTATATCAATTCAGAAGAGCCAAAAACATCCCCTATATAAGGATGAACATATGGAAAAATGATGCTATTAAGTTATAGAGTTTCCATGAACAGAAATATAATATAAGTCTATTGGCTGAATGCATGAACAAAGGTGTTGACTAGGGCTTACACAAAGCAATTGAGACACAACCTTAAGGGAGTGAAAACTACCCCAGTACTATACCAAACTGCACAAAATCTCCAATAACTGCCGAAACAGCTTGGACCCTCTAAGCTTCATTAATAGAAATGAATCATAAATCTGTTATGATCTAGTTCACGAAAACGACCCATCACAGGGTACAAAACTACCCTTTATCTTGAATTATGAACTTGAGTCAGTGAAAAGATAGTGAATGAACCAGATACTGCATTTTGATTGTAGGGTGTCTGGATCTGGAACGATAACAAATATTCCCACAATACTTTTTTTACACAGCTATGAAAATGAAACTTTTGCGATTTTAGATTTGAATTCTGCGTCAAAAAATTCTAAGAATATCTTGAATGTTCTGCCATAGCTGATGAGTATTAATTTTTTGTGGGGCTGTGTATTTTTTGATATGCTCCTATATTGCATCACACCTATCACAACTTCAATCCCTCATATCTCAAAAACCAAACATATGCTCATCTTGAAATTTTGTGTTCAGGATTATTAACAATAATTCAGCACTTAGTTTAAAACAAAATTTAAGGGCGAGAAAATGGCCTATGTTTGGGGTCACTCTTTATTTATTTTTTCTTTTACACTAAGTACACACAAAAAATAGCATGTTCAACTCTTAAGGAAAGGTTAAAGCAAGAACGTAGCGACACTCGCTAGAAAACCACCATTTTACTTGTTAAATAATCTACTATTTTAACTTTAATTTAATTTAGTTCTTTCACTATCTGCAATTTCTGTTAATTTTATTAATAGAAATAAAACCTTTCTGTTCTGTTTGGTCTTTACAACAACTCTTTAAAAAAGCTTGCCGTGGCACAAAACATAATTCTTAAAATAATCTATAAAAAAAACCGACTATACACAACAAAACTGCTATACTCTGATAAGATATGTAACGTTCGCAGCCTATTCGTTTTGTCAACTTGCTGTTTTATGCACAAGCATGCGAAAGTAAAACATTATACCACACATGAGTACAATATAGTTAGAGTAAACCAGCACTTAATAATACCCAAAAATAGAACAAATATAAATAAAAAAAATTATGAATTATTTAGGCCCAAAATTCTATAATCTGTTACCCTTAGCTATAAAGAATATAAATTATCCCAAAAAAATTAGCGAAGTATGTAAATTGTATGTTGTACAGAATTTTATCGCATTTGCCAAAATTATGTCAAATTAATAGAGACATGATTGAATTTGCCATCTCACTATATCTGATCATTCAATTATTCTAATTTTTAATTTCAATTTTTATGGGTAAAATGTTCATGGCTATTATGTTAATTTCTTTCCCTTTTGTAGGATCGGGTACGTACAGGTAATTATTGTCTAATAATTACCTAGGTACCAACAAAACCTCATTAACAAAACATCCTATTATACAATTATAAAAAAGCCATAGTATATATGTGAAAAAATTGTGAATAAATTGAGTTGAATTGAATTGAATTGAATTTTTGTTACCGGTTAGCCCTCGAGCCACGCCAGGTAACGTCAGCTAATTAGTTAATAAAATCCCTATTGTTTTCTGATTTCAGGTTAGGTAAAGTTTAAATATTTTACTTGAAATTCTTATGAAAATCTAAATATATCTTACATGTGTATAGTCTACTGACATGGTAACGAAATATTGTAAAATATGTAAAATCATTTATTATTTACTTACACATTACATTTTGAATAATTAAGCAGGCGTGCACGCAATTTTGTCGTATCATATACATAAAAAAAGGTTTTATTGAAATTTTTATCAATCCGTCCTAAATGGTCGTCGGCTTAAGCCTACTGTACATACACTGAGTATGTCAATAAACACATCGACGACAGATGGGAAGCTATGGCGATAAGGGTTTGAAGCACAAACAATTCAGAGTATGCACTATGCATACTATATTATTCATAGCCGGAACAAAAAAGACTGGGATTTATAAATTTAAACGGCTGAAAGGTTTGCTTTTCAAATATAATACCATTCATCTGTTTATATTATAGCTTTGCTCAGGAACCCTAGATGCAAAGTCCCAGATGAAATGTTTTCTTAAAAATGGGAAGTTTCAAATTCGTTTGGGAGATATGCATTATTTTGTTAAACATGAGGAAAGATATTTTCAGATTGTTGTATGTGTAAGCAATTCTATGTACTTTATCAATAATTGAGGCTTATTTTCTTAAATATGAGTAATTAATATTTTCAAAAAACTTCAAATTCAATTCTGAGATATATTTTCTCTAATTATTTCAAATGGAAATAACATACTCAGTGGAGTCAATAGAGATTTTCACTTCGGAAAAATTCCGGAAAGCGGTAACCTTTGAGAATATATCTCCGAATATATCAGGAACAACGTACCAAAAGTTACCAACAATAGTCCTTGAGCGTAATTTGTTATTAAACAAATTAGTTGCAAAATACCAGTCTTTGTCAAATATATCTTAAAATATTTTTTTCTTTCAAAAAGTAATTGCGCCATTCGAAATTGCGGGAAATTTCACATCAAAAATGTTTATGAAGTTTTTTTGTACGATCAAAAATATAGGCTTCAGATTTTTTTGTTTATAACGCACGAAAATGGAACGCGGAGATATGTAAGTACAGTAAGCGAAGCGCGCGCGACCTCGGGCGCGCTACACTAAATTTGTTGTAACTTTTGAACTAATTAATGAAATTGACATATCAAAAGCTTAAATGAAAGAAGAAACATGTAGCGATTGGATTATTATATTTTCAAATATAAAGATGAATGAATGTATGTAGGAATAGTACATATATGAAGTCGGAATATAAAGAGATTTGCGATGAAATAGGTAAAAGCTGTATCATTTCTAAAAATTTAAAGATAAAAACTTGGGTCTTTCACATTTTACTCTTGAAGTAGGTAATGTATAAAAAGATCCGATGAGTGAAAAAAAATCTCAAACATTTATTTCTGAAGATGTATACTTCCAAAATTTCAATATTTTGAGAAAATGATAAAATTTGACATACCTATATACTAACTTTAACCACCTATTTCTCTGGTTTGAATCACGTTATTAGATCTCTGTAGGTGCGATTTTTAAAGCTTGAAATGTGTACTTTAAGATGCTTCAAGGAGATTCACCTTAAAAATTAAATTAACCTCCTTTTTTTACGAAAATAAAAAAAAAATTTTTGCTCTAAAATTCGTGAAATTATGAGTAAAAGTTAATAACTTTTATAAAAAAATTATTTAGCCTACCATGCAGCATACGTTTATAGAAGGACCTCAAAATAAATAAATCTGATGATGAAAAAATGTTGGAATATATATAAACCTATACTTTTCACAAAATATTGAAAAAATCAAGTTCTTTCGGTAAATCGACTCAATGTTGACTGTTTCCACAATTTTTATCCTGTTTAAAAGACCGAACACATTAAAAATACTCGCGTGGTACAGGGCCATGAGGCAAATTATAATGCTTGAATAATAGAAAGAGATTGAGAGTAAAACAACATCTTCGCGGCAAGCAGTACTCATCACCTGCCATGCACGCTGTTCTGTGTGTGCCGCAGAGCATTGTAAAAGTAGTTTGGGCACTTTTTCGCATATCATCTTGTAATGCTATGTACAATGTCACGTTTTCTCAGCTTCTTTTTAAGTTTTTATGTGAATATTTAAATTGTGTTTTTAATTGAATAGTGTTTTGAATTATTTTATTGCTTGATGGAAGTCGGCCATATTGGATCAGCCATTTTGAATTACCTTTTCTTGACATCATAATCTGTTTCAGCGACCTCGAAAACCCCCTTACATGACAATTTGAATTAAATTGCTTTAAAATTTTTCAGCTTATAAAAATTTTGTTAAAAAAAGTTTCTTTTTGTTTAAATAATTAATAATTACGATTATATGTTTATAACTTTTTATTTTAAGCTATGTAAAAGTGATAGAGAAAGGTTTTAGGAAAATCGAAGCTTCCTGTAATTATTCCGAAATAATGCATATTTTCAACCTCTATTGACCCCACTAACTGATGTAAATAAAAAACGCAAAGCATTAATTTGCTCAGATATTTTGTTAAGGTTTTTGTTCCATTTCGTCATGTGTCATGGCCTACAGTCTGCAACAGATCTGATAGAAATCGCTTGAGCTATCATTAAGCATAAAAAAACATATACGAATTCAATTGACAACCTACTCTTTTTCTATATTTGAAATGGGTTAAAGAGGCTAGAAAACGTAACTTTTTGTCAAGAAAAGTAGTGGCATCTTCTAGGTAAGGTTTTCTTAAATGGAACAGTTTAAATTTCAGCATATTTTTTAAGACCCTTGATATGCCTCATTTATATATAAATACGAGCACATTCCAATGTTTCTCTTAGAAGCAGTAAATTAAAAATGAAAAAAAAAATTAATTGACGTCACTGATAATAAACGTCCCCATTTTTTCCGGGATTTGAAAACAAAACAAGGCTAACAACTATTTGATGGAGGTCGTGAGATGCTGTAACTATAATTGTTTGAAATTCATGATTTACAGGATACTCGAAATTAATTTAATTTCCAATTGACATTGTTTAAGTAGAAAGCAGGTTTTATTTAAACAAAATTATAATAGAACAACTTACACTGCATGTAAATTACAATAAATGTTTCATTTTGTTCTAAGCATAAATGTATTCTTTCTCTTAAAGACCGTTTCCACTTTCTTTAACACTCTAGTTGAAATATTTTCAATAGCATTTGTTATTCTGTCGCGCATATTTATCTCGGTTGTCGGTGGGTCTTCGATCTTCGTGTACAATTTCTGTAATATAACTCCACATGAAAAAGTCTAGTTTTGAAAGGTCAGGTAATCTAGCAGCCAAATCGGATGTGGATCATTTGAGTCTTAAACACCTGTAAGAATGCTGAAATTTGTATAAGAACCATCTTTTTTTCAGTTACATATCTGTGCCGGGCTTTTTTAAAAAGTAGTGTCATGGGCAGTAATGTCGGTTTTGAAATATTGAACAACGTGGTCTTAGAAAGGCCGATATGTGCGATAACACAGATCACTATGGAACAATCTCTTATCGGGAAGAATACTACCCACAAAATTTAGCCCTTGTTCATCTTCATCTTCTTCTTTTTCTTCTTCATAACATCTTGTCAAATATTTTGTGATCCATGATCCATGGCTGGCCCCCATTTGCTGTATAGTACGTCTGATGGCATCACGCCATCTATCACGGTTGCCTGTTAGGCGCAGAACCTCACCAAGGCTCTTTCCCATCAGATGTCAGGTGACATCAACCATTTTGTGGGTGCCTTCTTCACCTCTTGCCGTCTGGTTTTCTCTGAACTATCAACCGTTCTATATTGTTCTTTCTCCAGTTGATGTGGCCCAAAAAAGAGAGGATTCGGAAGAATACGAGGCTGGAGAGTCGCTTTTGGTGATGTATTTCTTGAATAATTGAGCTGTTAATGCGATGGGCTATCCAGAGAATTTGTAGCGAATGCTCGGATCCACATATCGAAGGCATCAATAAGCATGGCTGTGGTTCATGTCACTGAGGAGTAAAGACAAACAGAGATAACTAGGACACTATCAACTCTAATTTTTGTGCGATATTTTTGTTAACCGACAAGTTGCCAAATTGCCATCTGTATTCTTCTTCGAACCTCATTTTCACAGTTGCGAGTACTGTGCAGAAATTTTAGTTTTTGACCCGGAAATAATTATTGTAAAGCTGCCAATTTGCAGGGTTGTAGTTTTGGTCCAGGACAACACCTACCAAAAAGTCCCCTGCTCTCTTCCGTCGACTTCCCTGTTTTTACGGAACAACAAGGGCCTACGTCGCTGAAATTGCAGAGCTGGCTATAAAGTGCAGCACAAAGGTTGTTACTGATCAGATTTAGGTCGAAATTATCATAAAAGCTTCGGAAAAGCATATCCTTTCGTATTTCAGATGTTCCATGAATATTTTGTACATAATTTTCCGTTATGGTGCTGTCGAAATTTCAAAAATTGAATAAATTCCGAAATGGCGCCATTGAGGATAAATGATGACTTGGAGGAGAAAACGTACCCAAATCAACATTTCTATTTATGCTTTGGGCTTTTCGTTAGTATGTCTACCTTCTCGGTAGCGTCATCCGTTACGGAGTTACGCCACTCGGCCGCGCCCGTCATGCGCCCAGTGGAACTGCCCTAGCTGCGCTGATGAGACCTGTTGCGAATTTCTGTTTATATATTATTATTCGGTGCTTTATGACATTTATTGAATGAAATTTAATTTGTCAGGCTCAGAAAATGACTTTATTCGGCAGGACAAATGATATTATTGATCTACTGGGGTAGAGTAAGGTTATCGGGATCATCTCCCATATCCACTGACTTGCTGTTTGTGCAGCTGAATCCTCTACAGCTCCTGCACTTCGACGTTTATGATACATCTTCTTGTTTACCAATTTTCATATCATCAGCTCATTCAAAGAAAACTGGCAGTCGTTAGAATCCTCTATGTACGAATACATTTTGAGGAACGCCGCAGACCTGTCTTCGGGTCTTCCAGGCTTTCTCTTATCACTATCCTCTCCGAAATCTGAACCTATAATATTGGAAGAAGTTGCGAGAATTTTATCGAGAGCCTGAACTTTGTGTATTAAAGACACGCAAGAACCGGTACGAACCTGAAGAGAAAAACAGCAAATTGCACTGATGGCAACATTTGGCTTCAGTCGCGACCAGATCAACCGCACTCGATACACGAGTTTGCATAACCTCACCCCGCTCATTCCTCTGCAGAGCTCGATCGACGATCCGATCCTTGAACGGAACAGTTTCTACTTCGTACCTCCTGTACTTGCCTGCTTCTTCGTCTTCTTCCTCATATATGCCTCCTAACCACAGAACAATCGGTCCCTTTTTATATCGAAAGGACTGAGCACTGATCTAAGCCGCGGCTCAGTCGTCTCATTTCCAGACTCTGCATTTTTGGCCATGGCACTGTCCTTCCTTTTAATGGAGGGTCTAGAGTAATTTTTCTTGTAAGAAAAAATGGCACTGTAATACTACGTATGTAACTAAGAGACCAGCGTTTTGAGCTGCTCAGAAAATTTCTCTAGAACTAGTGAGTATCGTAGAACATACCTGCATGTCACATGTACGGTGATAAATGAATTTTTCTTCACGAGATCTTTAAACAAGTCATTTTCACTGTCTGTTCTTTCCACACTAGCCCGAAGCAAAGTTGATAGCCCAGGAACCACAACAACATTTCCTTCTTCAAGAGACAACTTACAAAAAACGCAAACGCCTATGTCTACCATAACTTAACTACGATCACTCGAGTTTCCCGAACCAATGAACCGATGCACACACTCCGAGGGCTATCACAGCTACTGAACTAAGAATGCATAGCTCGCCGTGCGCCTGCTTGATTGTTTAGACTAGACGTGATCGACACAACAATGAACGCACTTAACTGTCCGTGTGCCACCGCGCGGCGACACTAGGAGTGGCGTAACTCCATAATGGGTGACGCTACAGAAAAGATAGACATACCATTGAAAAGTCCAAAGTATGAAGAGGAATGTTTATTTGGGTACGTTTTCTTCTCCGAGTCTTCATTTATCCGCAATGGCACCATTTCAGAATTTTTTCAATTTTTGAAATTTTGACAGCACTAGAACGGAAAATTTTGAACAAAATATGCATGGAACATCTGAAATACGAACGGATATGCTTCTCCGAAGCTTTTGTGATCAATTTCACCCAAATCGGACCAGTAACAACCTTTCTGCTGCACTGTATAGCCAGCTCTGCAATTTCTGCGACTTAGGCCCTTGTTTCTCCGCAAAAACAGGGAAGCCGACGGGGGGAGAATAGGAGACTTTTTGTTACGTGTTGTCCTAAACCAAAACTACAATCCTGCTAATTTTCAGCTTTACAATAATTAATTCCGGGTAGAAGCGATATATTGACTATAACTCCTGGGCTATAAGGGCTCCAAGATATACCGCCTTGTTTAGTATCTCTTTTATCTATCCTGAAAGTATCTGGGTGCCACTTGCTCGGTCTACAATTATAATTTCCATTTTGTTGTAATTTACACTTAAACCACAATCAGAGCTTATCGTTCTAAGTTTTGAAGTTAACGTGGAGGAAGAATTAAATTGGAGACAAGAATGCCATCAAAGATGCTTCAGTAATTAGTCTCGTTGGCCCAAGGATAGAGGTAAAAGAACAAGAAGCCGGCGCTTGAATCAGAGTTACATGAATGCTGCCGGTTTCACAACTTATGTGCTCGAATCCGTTGCATTGCATGCAAGGGGATAATTCAATTTTCCAATGCTCATCCGCTGTCCCTGGTTGAACTTGTATGGAATGATTGGTAGAAGAATAGGACATTTATCCCATCCCAGGATAATTTGGAAAATGTTCGGCTTTGTATCCGAATCTTGGTATGAGATAGCATATACTGATCATCTCATTGATAGAATGCTTAACAGAGTAACTTAACTTCTGCATAACCAGACATAAGTCTTTCGCATATTAAAGGATGAACGAAAAGCTTCTATGAAATTCTAGATGTGACTTAACATCACTAAGTAACTATAGTCTAATCATTTAGTGGTTGAGATCGGTTCTACCTGGAAAGTTTTGGAGAAGTTCTGATTTTTGGTTCCTTTATGTTTTTTTGGGGTGCTGATTATGAATTTCCAATTTGCGACCTCAAAAAATTTCGGGAAATATAAAAAAAGCAAAAAAAAAAGAAAAAATGAATCTTTTTTTTTAAACCGTGCATTTTTTTATAAAAGTGCTATGAAGAAAATCAATCGGTAAAATTTCTACAATTTGACCTCTCCTTCACCCCCACATTTTACTTCCCCTGTGTTTTATATGTGATAGTGTATTAGAAGATGGAATTAATTGACTGTAATTAAACAAAAGCGGTTAAATACATTTAGTGAAGCAAGTAAACAAAGGAAGGATGGAAAAGGAGTCCATTTGAATGGAAAAAGATCAATTGAAGTTCACGAAAAATGCAGAAAACAGTACGTCAATAAAAAAATAATTGCTGCCCATGTGAAGAGAGCACAACAGAGTGGTCAAACGCTTCAATTACGCTCGTGTGTACCTGGTCTTCAAAGATCACTATTTTTTTGTGTGGAATACTGATAACATCAGAGTTTATACAGGAACAAAAAATACTTCCTGCTTCTAAGCGAAATCCTGTGTATAGTGTTAGGCAGTTAAAAGTTAGAGAAAACGTTATACAACTCGCAGAAAAGCGTAATGATGAATATGGACGAGCCATACTACGACGTGTTGGGCCAAATGACTGGCTAGTTGGTATGATACCACTGCCATTGAAACTTATGCACACACACACACACACACACACACATATATTGGGCCAGTTCCTAACTTAATAACAGCTGATGGGCAGTATCATCTCATGTGTATGAAAAATATACCTAGCATTACATTTGTTTACATCTTTTCTAGGAGAACGAAATTCATGGGATGAAGAGAACAAGGACTTCGGACAGCCCGGACCTTCTGCGATAAAGGACCAAGACGATTCTAATAATCTGTTTAATTATTACATAGTACATATTTCTCTTGTAGGTATATTATATTCCTACACATGTAAGAAAATTATTAATAATAATGTTTTCTGTTTACTCTCTGTGTTTTGTATTTGCAGGTAATAATTTTTCTCGAAAAGTATATAAGTTTTCATGCCATAAGGAAAAAATCAAAAAAGGAACTTTTTGGTTTTTTTTGAGATTTTTTTATATTTTCCGAAAATTGTCGAATTGGCAAACTACAAATTCGTAATCAACAGACCGAAAAACATACAGAAACCAAAAATCAGAACTTTAAAAAATGTTTTCAGAAAAAGAAAAAAGAAAAAGAGGCTTTTTGTTTTTTGCTTTAATTGACATTTCCTGAAATTTCTCGAGGTGGCAAAGTGGAAATTCGTAATCAGCACACCAAAAAAACATAAAAGAGCCAAAAATCAGACCTTCTCCAAAACTTTCCAGGTAAAAACTACCAAATGATTGGACCACTAGTAGTAATTCAATTAACTTCATTTCAGTATCAATTAAAGTTTATACGTTTTCTCGAAAACGGTTGGAATTATCGAGTTCTATCAAGTGTATCTTTTTTGCGTAGAAATGACTCCTGCATGAAATTTTCTAGTTAAAAGTGCCACTACGTTTCGTAAGAAAAATAGAGAGAAAATATTCATCATCAGGTATAGCTCATGAGGCGCCCTCTACGGGCTAGCGTCATGTAATACATAAATTATTGTTTCTTAGCTTAAAAAATATTTCCTTACCAAATTGGAAAATGATCGGTCAAGAGGTAGTTGAGATATTGCAAAAAAAAGAAAAAAAATACAATTTTAACACTCTGTATCTTTTTCCACAGCAACAATTTACTAAGGCATGTTTATTTATATCCTCATATTTTGGTCCAAAGAATCTACCCTTGAACTAGGGCCTATTATTAATGGTCCCTCTATAACGCGCCCAACTACGTACCAAATTAGAATCTTGTAGTACAGTTTCTAAAAATCAATTTTAGGACAATGGGTTATTTGTAGTCAATGGTGCAACTTGGTATAGTGATAAGTTAGATTAAATCCTCCATTTCTTCGTCATTGGCGTTAATGTTTGTCTATACGAATTGAGAAGCTTTTCTTTTAATATAATTTTCCATAATAGTTATTAATTTCTCTATTTAGAAGATTCACCTACTCCAAGCTTTTAAATACTCGAATTTTCCAACTTACATTGTCATAAAAATAAATAAAATGATTGATTGATTGATAAGATAAATATGTTTTAGATGTTTGAGTTGGATATCAGTAAATCCTACATAATACTCTACGTTTATATTTTCTATTATCTACAGACGTTTGCGTACTACCACTACTGAGATTTACTAAATTGAAAATGTCACATGTCCTTCTAATTGTGCACTTCTTTTTGGAGAGGAAAATGTAATAGATCGATAATACTTAATGTTTGAAAGCGAAGAGTTCAATTTTTTTTCTTGTTTATTTAAATTTATTAAATTTAAATTATTAATTTAAAAACTGTTGGAAAAACAATGAATGTATTTTTCAAAAAAAAATTTCTAGTACCTTGCATAACGTGCTATATACACGTTGTGTTGAGCGTAAAGTACAAAAATTAAAAATTTGAATATTGGGGTTTGTAATAATCATATCTTATTTTGAAAGGTTAAAAATATGTTATTCACTTTTAGGTAGCCCATTTATTTATTATCAATGGATATATTATTGTAAAATATACCTATTTTCAGTGTTCTTTAACTATAATGCATAAATTACTTATAATACTGACGATTCATTTATATTAAGATTTTAATTAGTTTCACTCATTTGAAACTAGGTTGACCAAGGCAATATTGCGATTTTTAAACAACTACCTTGCTGTTTTATTATTTGGAATATCAGTGGCATAGGTCGGGGTGAACGGATGTGCGTCTGAAACGCTTTCACTTAATACGCGCACATATCGGGTGAAACTGCCGTAAACTCGTTAAAGCGTAAGTGAATTGTAGCTCAAAAAACTCCGCGTAAATCAATGTATCATAACAAAACAACAAAGTTGAAATAGAATAATGTTTGAAAATAACTAATACAGAGTTATTTAGTGACAATCAGTGTGGTGCATAAAAAAACGAGATTAAAAAAACGAGTAAATAAACAAAAGACCCGGGATCCAGGCAATAAATAACAGAAATATATAAGAGTTAAATATCTTTTTGTTTCTAAGTACCTATTCATTTCAACCTTGCGTTAAGTTTATTTATATCTTAATGACTTACAAGTGTCTACCGCATAAAATCAATGAAGTGCTTGTCATGTATTTTAATTATTAGTTCTGACAGTTCATATCACAATAATGTCATATAGTTTTTGATGTAAAATTAATTAAATAAATATCTTCAAGTAGTGATTATGTAAGTTATTGAAGTCCGTGCAAACGACGGACATCACATGGTGGCAGCGGTGGGATGCGTGCTTGAAGTTATGGTAAAATTTACTTGCTAAAGACATATTGGTGAATGACATTTTGTACGAAAAAATGGTTGACCAAAGTAGAGCTCCAGAAGAATTTACTTTTAAAGGAGATATTGCAAATAACTGGCGATTGTGGAGACAAAAATTTGATCTGTATCTACTGGCCAGTGGTAAAACAAATAAAGGCGAAGAAGTAAAAGTGGCAATTTTATTAAATTTGTTAGGCGATGAAGGAATTCAAATTTATAATACGTTTGAATATGAAAGGGAGCAGGATAAAAATAAAATAGGTATCGTCTTGGATAAGTTCGATAAATATTGCAATCCCGTTAAGAACTTGGTATACGAACATTATAAATTTTTTAAAAGAGATCAGCTCCTAGGAGAATCCGTTGACAGATTTATCACTGCATTAAGACAGCTAGCATCTACTTGTGAATTCAAAGAAAAAGATGTATTAATACGTGATCGAATCGTATTAGGTATTAGAGAAGCAAGGATACAAGAAAAATTATTGCAATACCCCAACCTCGAATTAGTAGAAGCAATTAATATCTGCAGGTCTATGGAAAATAGTGCTGCGACACAAAAAGAAATCACAAAAGATTCTTTGAATATAAATGCGATAAACAGTTTGTGAAAAATAGATACTCAGGAAAAACTGACGTTGGTGGACGTTCATCGGGACAATATAAGCAAAATAGTGATGCAAATGCAGTTCCAAGTGCAACGATGGTAAAATGCGAAAATTTTGTAATGAAATGTTTTCGATGTGGTATACAACATCCGAGAGATAGGTGTCCAGCTTTTAATAGGATATGCAGCTCTTGTAACCAAAAGGGGCACTATCGTAAGTTCTGCCGAAATAATACGAACGTGCATGAAGTTTTAGAGGATTCCAACAATAGTGATACTGGTGTGGACAATAATTACTATGGCAATACTGACTCTAATGACATAATTGTTTGGTCTATAACAAGTTCTGAGATAGACGCAATTGAGTGGTTCGAAAAAATTAATATTTCTGGCCGTAATATAAATTTAAAAATTGACACAGGAAGTCAGGTAAATATTTTAAACCTAAGTGATTTTAAAAAACTGAATATAGAGACAGATAAACTTTGTCCCGTGTCATCGATTTTATCATCATATTCAGGACATAAAACAGGTGTTTTAGGTCAGATATACTTGTACTGTAGCTATAAAATGGTGACTAACAAAAGACTCTTATTTTATGTGCTAAACACTGGAACTCCATCTTCAATTCTTGGACTAAATGCTGTGCAAGAGTTAAAAATTTTAGACACTCACAGTGTTGATTCGGTAAATAAAAGTGACCTACAAGGAATATTAAATTTGAATAAATCCGTATTTTCTGGTATAGGTAAAGTAAATAGGCAATATAATATTACACTAACAGAAAATGCTATTTCGAGTGATTGTGCGCCTAGGAAAATTCCAATTGCAATAAAAAATAAAGTTAAGGAAAAACTTGACAATATGGTTTCAGAAAATTTAATTATTCCAGTAACTGAGCCAACAGATTGAATTCACCCTATTGTTGTTGTGCCAAAATCCAATGGTGACATAAGAATTTGTATGGATCCAAGAAAGCTGAATAAATACATTAAACGTGAACGTTTTCAAATACCTACCCAGGATTGTTTATTTTCTCAGTTATCCGGTGCCAAATATTTTAGTTTGTTAGATGCTTCGTCGGCATTTCTACAAATTCCTTTGACATATGAAAGTTCTTTGATGTGTACTATTACTACTAGTACAAAACAGAAGCAAGACTTATACGAGCTATCAATGAAGATGAAACACTTCAAACAATAAAATTTTATTGTTTGAAGTGTTTCATCTTCATTGATAGCTCGTATAAGTCTTGCTTCTGATAGTATACTTAGCGAAATTTATACCAAATTTATCACAAGAATCTGGTCAGCTTAGGAAGTTACTAAGTGAAAAAGTTGATTGGGCTTGGACTGAAAATGAAGAAAAGTGTTTTGATCGATTAAAGCAACTTGTTTCTTCAGCTACAACCTTGTCTTATTTTGACTCAAATAAGGAAACGATTTTGTCAGTCGATGCCAGCCCTTATGGTTTAGGTTCGGCGATCATGCAAGATAGCCATCCCATTGAATTTGCTTCAGTTTCGCTTACTCCAACTCAACAGAAATACAATCACATCGAAAAAGAATTACTTGCTTTGGTTTATGGATGTGAACGGCATCATTATTTCTTATTTGGGCGGCATTTCAGAATTCTAACCGATCACAGACCACTACTGGGCTTATTGAAGAAACCTTTGGATGAACTGTCTTCCAGAATTCAAAGATTAGCTATTCGACTACTTCGATATCAATTTCAACTCGAGTATGTTCCTGGAAAACTTCACGTTGTTCCAGATACTTTGAGTCGTGACCCCATTTCAGATGTAATTAATACGGATTATCTGGAAAATAATTTAAAGGTGTTTTCAATACTAGCAACGTCAAAGGAAAAAGAAGCAAGACTTATACGAGCTATCAATGAAGATGAAACACTTCAAACAATAAAATTTTATGTGCTCAATGATTGGCCGAGGCATAAAAGTAAAGTAAGTAATGATGTTAAGAAATTCTGGCATGTGAAAGATGATATATATCTTCACAAAGATATTTTATTTTACAAGAAACGGATAATTGTTCCGGAATCTCTGAAAGCTGAACTACTGAATGTTGTTCATCAGTCTCATCAAGGTATAGTGTCCTGCAAGAAACAGGCTCAGGAAGCAATCTATTACCCAGGTTTATCGACAGATATTGAAAATATGGTTCTAGATTGTCAAACATGTCAAATGTATTCTAAAAGCAACCCGAGAGAACCTTTGATGCCACATGAAATCCCTCAACTTCCATGGCAAAAAATAGGGATAGATTTCAAATCATTGGGAACTGTAGATTTTTTAGTCGTTGTGGACTATTACAGCAAATTTTGTGTTGTTAATAAGCTAAATACTAAAACAGCAGGTAGCGTAATATCCACTTTAGAGAATATTTTTGCAATAAATGGAATTCCATTAGAGATTCTTTCGGACAACGGTCCTCCATTTAATTCAAATGATTTTCATAATTTCGCTAAATTATATGATATTCAATTATCCACCTCGAGTCCCCGTTATTCACGTTCAAATGGAATGGTAGAGCGAATGATTCAGACAGTGAAAGCGTTGTTAACTAAAGCATATCAAAGTAAAGAAGATTCATTCCTAGCAATTTTAAATTACAATACGACATCTAAACAGGATTTACCAGCACCTTGTCAGTTGTTAATGGGAAGAAGGTTACGCACACAACTTCCAGTAAGCAAAGCAATTTTAAAATCAAATTTTCCTGCTAAAGGAATACAGGCTAAATTACAGGCAAATCAGTCGATTCAGAAAGGATACTACAACGTAATTACAAAACGTTTACCGGAATTGAAACCTAACCAGCCTGTACTAGTTCAAGAAAAAATTCGAAACTGGAAACCTGGTACAATCATTAATAAATCTGGTCCTAATGATTTTAATGTACTAGTAGATGATGCGACATATAGAAGGAATAGACAGCAACTTAGGCATTTTAACATACGTTCTCCTTATGATACAGGAAATAAATTGCCAGTTCCTGAAACAGTTGGAGAGGAACAAGAGCAGGTTGACCATCAGCATAAACCCAACATGAACTTTAACAGATTTTCAAGCAAAGAACTATCAATGAATCCTACTACAAGTTCTGATAATAACTCAAACCCAAGATATAAAACCACAAGTGGTAGAATTATTAAACCTCCATATAGACTAGGTTTCTGAAATGTTTTGTATAGTTTGTGTTCGTTAAATATTTTATTTATTTTTTTAAGAGGGGCGTGTCATGTATTTTAATTATTAGTTCTGACAGTTCATATCACAATAATGTCACATAGTTTTTGATGTAAAATTAATTAAATAAATATCTTCAAGTAGTGATTATTTAAGTTATTGAAGTCCGTGCAAACGACGGACATCACAGTGCTTAGGTCCAATTTTTTAAATTTTTGTTGTTCAAATAGGCTTAGAATGGCATGAAACGTCGAGATTTTAAGTTCGGACAAAAACATTTCTGACTGTCTCACAGTCTGTCTGTCTGTAACTTTTTTTGTGCGCACGATTACTCTGGAACCGTTTAAGATATTGGCTTAAAATTTGGTACACTTATGTATTTTAACGAGATCTGGAACTAGATTATATTTTCATCTTATTCCATTGAAGGGTGTAAATAGGTAAATCAAGCAGGTAAGAGTTCATAAAATTGGTATTTAGTAGATACAAAAGAAGCTAATGTCTCAAAATATTTTTGGTATTAGCCACTCCCATTACTACACCCAGCCCATTATAAAAGAGGGTGAAAAAAAAATTGTGATTTAGTGTGTGTACAAGAACCAGAGGCCTCAAAATAGTTTTTTACTTCATCCATCCCCACTACTATTCCCCTATCACTACCTCCACCCCACTACCAATGTGGGGAAGTGATAAGGCTAGACGATTTCAAATATTATACTATTAATGTTCCATAAACAATTATTTCCACATACAAATTTTTTTCGTTGTGAGAGATTTGGGTAGCAAATCTCGATGTCGAAGTAGTGACTCCTTGGGCAGCAGTTTTTTAAAAAAGGGACTGTACAACAAAGTAATTATTTCTGAAATTTCGTTCTGAGGCATAAAATTACATTCTGAAAAACTTTTCTAAATGGATTTTCTTCATATCTTGAAAAATAAAGGTAGTTCATTAGTAATGATTTAAAAAATATATATAAAACACCATATAACACCGATTTAACTCATTTTTGTTATACATCGAGCAGGACTGAATCCACAAGTGCTGATCCAAAATTCGAAAATTGGTTGCCCATTACACCCGAGATTACTGATCTCGTTACATCCTGGGACACACTATATATTAACTTTACGTCGAATTTTATGTTATCTTGATATTTGTATATTTCTTTTTAATTAAGGAAAAGTGGCTGGGCGGCAGCAACTAATTTGTCGTGGATTAAAACAAACTTTATCGACATTCTTTTAATTAAACGAATATTAAAACGGGACGTATTAAGTTACATCAATCAAGCTTGTCATGATATAGCATTAATTCCAATAGAAGGCTTTTACTGGGGGTGTGGTTGTGTATAAAAATTTAGCAAAAAAGTACATGGGTATATCCGTTCGCTACATTATTCATGTAAGACGTCAAATCTAGATCAATTCCCTAGGTGTAATTTAGAAATGTTACGCTTTACGTTGCTTTTATTCGAACCTTACCGTGTTCTAATTGTTTTGTAACATACAATCCCGTACGTGCTGATTTCAAGACACCGAGAAAAAGTAAACTGAGGTTTGGTATTCCGTACTACTACAATTAGCCCATTCAATCCGGCATTAAAAAAAGGCCAACCGTGCATTTTGGTTAAAATGCTATTTTATTTTTGTATTAAGTGGGGGGGGGGGGGCAGGGGTCCAAGAGAAGTTAAAATTTAAGTTTTCGGGGTCCAGGATACACCCATTTGGCCGCCATCTTGAAAATACGGGTGTAAATAGTTTTCTACTATATCTTGTAACGCCCCCAAAAAAATTGTAGGGAGCTTTTTGAGCATATTAATTATTATCTACTTTTTTCTATTAATATTATAAAAAATGCATCCGGGATTTTTTATACGCATTTTATAACAAATAATTTCACCTACTATTTTTTCATATTCTGATCATTTTTAAGAGCTGCAAAGGGAGGAAGGTCAAATGTAAATGTAAATGAGGTAGGCATAGAGGTAGAAGAAAATTATTATGGTACTTCATTTCTACCCACATAGCCTACATACCATTTAGGTTATTATATTTTATGTTTTTTATATTAACTATATTTTTCATTACTAATATCATCTTATTGAAAAAAATTTGTTATATAAAATGTTCAATAAAAATGTAAAAAAAATGTGGTTTAGGTACTTGAAGTCGATATCAAATTTTCGAATTTTTGGAATATCCTGTATAATTTATCTTAAGTTTGACAACTATTTATGACTTCCTAAGACAAGCATAACTTTTTATAAAGAATGACTTTTCCTCGGCAAATCAAAAATAAGAAAGTTTACAAGAATGCGGTACCCCATCCGGAGACACAGATTGTTATTTCCTTTTCTTCATAATTGAAAAAACTTTATTAAATAAAATTTTCAATAAAAATGTAAAAAAAAAGTAATTTACTTATAGTCGATTTCATATTTTCTAATTGTTAGAAAACCATGTATAATTTATTTTAAGTTTGAAAAATATTTATGACTTTTTAAGATAAGCAACACTTTTTATAAAGAATTATTTTTTCTCGACAAATCAAAAATAAGAAAGTTTACAAGAGTGGTATCCCACCCGGGGACACACAAATTTGAGAAAAATCCATTCGCCCATTTAAAAGTTATAAGAGTGTCCCTATCGGCTGAGCCACCCGGTATACCTCACTTACATTTGACCTTTCCCCCTTTGCATCTAAAAATGATCAAAATATAAAAAAATAGTAGGTCAAATTATTTGCTATAAAATATTCTATCTGATACGTTTTTGCTTATAACTTCTTAATTATCGAAGTTACAACAAAAAGTATTATCTACCACCTACAAATTGTTTGTAGGAATTATAGGTTTCAAGATGTATTTAAAAAACCATTTATACCCTCATTTTCAAGAAGGCGGCCAAATGGGTGAGCCCCCGACCCCAAAAACTCAAATTTAAACTTATGTATAATAAAAAAAAAATAAAATCGCATCTTACCCAAAATACACGATTGAATTCCCAATTGATTGGACTAAATACTTTAACATAGTTCCGTTATTATCAATTATGTATAGAGTATTATTTATATTACAGTACTTAGAGGCAATAAAAATATGTAAAATTTAGAAATAATGTCATATGAAATGGTAATTTTTTTATGGGTGGTTCTTGTAGTAAAAGATATCAATTTCAGTAGAAAGTATTGCTGATTTAGATATGAAACATTCGTGTTTTTTGGGATTGCTGATTACGAACCTAAAGTATACATTAAAAAATTCAAAATAGCGGCTCCGGTATGGCTTATACATTTTTTTTAAGCAAGTGCCAAAAGGTAAAATTCACAGTGCGGTGTTTCCAATGTCGACATTTCGAACCGTTTGAGCCATCTCAAATGCAGAGTCGCAATGTATTACTCTTGTGTGACGCGGTACCTAGATGTATCGGAGAGGTAGTTGTGTTTGCTGGGTAATACTCGACTCCGATATAACACACAAAAGCCCTCGAGGGAAAAGACTTAAAGATAAATCAATCAGTAAAATGCAACAGTTCAAATAATACCATTTATTGATTAAAAATCAAATATACATACAATAATTTTTATGCAGTAGTGTATCTAAGAGAATATACATTTTATTGAATTAATCGCCTCCCCAAGTAGGGCAAGGACGAGTGAGGACTTTTATTTCACAACTACCGTTTAGTGGAGAGCCTACATCAGTGGATTAGATAAAAAGATTTACGCAACTTCCGCAGAAGTTTATGCATGCACCTTGGTTTTAGAGCTGACTGAAAATGATATAGAAATATTTTACTTTTTAAAGATTTTGTTACCCTATTGGTTAGCTTTAAGGTTCCTTTTAGTGAACATATCATTCACAAGAACGGAGTTCAACGATATATGAGTTTATTTTGCTTTCCTGCCTCCTTTACGGTGACGCACCGGCCCCATATAGCCCCATATAAATTCAATATGTAACATGACCTCGCTTTCAAGCGACTTTTTTGACTTTTTATCTTACTTATGCACAAGACGGTTTTCTCTATATATGTTTGCCATCTCTAAAGACCTACATTTGGTTTTGCTACTACAACTGTCTGCCGTTTCTCCAACGCACTCCTCCAACTCACGAGTCGCTGGATGAATTCAAATTTGTTTTATTCGAGAAATCTGCGAAAATAGATTTCGCAGATTTTTGTCTAATTGCATATAGACGCTACCCGCCTTTGCCACATTTTTCGGTCTCGCCTTTTCAGTACATTGCCTCGTTAAAATTTCGTAGTCATTCTTTTGAATGATCTCCACAATGAGTGTGTCTCCGATTTCATCATGGTTCGTGAAGCGATAAGAAAGTTAGAAAAATTTTTCAAATGCTTTCCAACTTTGGCATACTTTCGAAAAAGTATAAATTTTTTTTCCTTGACCAAAAATATACTTTTATTTTCAGTACACTTTTCCATGACCATAAAATATACTTTTACTTTTACGGCCTGGACATAAACATATTTTCTTAAATAAAAATTCGGTGTACAGGTTGGACCAAATTATACGGGATTGGGGTTTTCTCTAAAACTATGGCAGAGAGAAAAAAACCAATATTGGTGTCCTGTGGTCGAATTTCGAGAAACAAATTTTATTAAAACATATTTTAATGACCTTTTAAACTAAAGTCCAATAAAAAATTTAAAAAAGGCGAAGCGCAATAGTTACCCTACCTAATCTAACACAGTAAATAATAATAATACTAAATAATACTAATAATAAAATATTTGCTGAAAACACACTAGCATTGTTAATCAGACACATAACAAGTACCAGCAGGTACAAACTATTAAAATATAAATTAAGTCACACATAAAATAAATTAGGTATATCACAAACTGAACATTTATAGATTTAGAAGAAGTATTGTAAATCTCGTCAAGGCAATGGGGGAGATTTTTAATAAAATATTTTTAACTTTTTTCTTAAATTGGTTGGCAGTCAAGTTTCTAATTTCAACGGGTAAACAATTGTATAGCTTTAAAGCCGCGTGAATAAAACTTTTTTGAGTAATAATATTCAATCTATGTTGCGGCAATATGATATTGTCCCGATATTTGGTAAAATGACTGAGGGGGTCAATATGCTTGCTAAAATATTCTTAATTTTCTTTTGCACAAATTAGGCAGTGATAAATAAAGTACTGGAGAGGTCAAAAGGACCCTGCACATATCTTATGGAAAAGAAAGGTTAAATTGGATGAATTTTTAATATGTTGTAGATTTCGACTTTCTGGTCAAAAGCTCTCATGGGTCCAACTCGATACTATGTCTAGTTTTTGAGATACAGCGAAAAATTTTTGTAAAATTTTGTATCTTCTCGACCTTTTAATTTTTTGATGGGGTATTAGAGGTCAAAGGAGTATTTTCCGAAAAATTTCCAATTAAAATTTTTTGATCATGTAATTCAATACTTCGTCAGTATTAGCTAGAAGAGTAGTTGTTTTGATTGATTCTCCAATAATGAGTGTTTTAAAATATTTACTTAACTAGTATATTAGCGTGCTCAGATTAGGGCAACAATATACAGAAAGTAGGTATTTTCATAATATATAAAAAAGTGTGTAAGTTGTGATTTGCATAATACCTAAATAATATTCTCTAAGACACATACTTTATGCAAAAAATGTTTTAACCAATTTGACCGAATTTTTTTTTCACTTGTTATTTTATCTAGATTTTTCCGGCGCCTTCGCCAACATTTTTCAAACATTAAGTGCAAACAACATTTTTTAAACATTAAGTGCAAACAAAATATTATAAAGGGTTATTAGAACGTATCAGAGTATAAACGTATGAATGACAAAAACCATGAATTCGAAAATTTTTCAATTGTACAAGAGGTCATTCTTGTACGTTTCTTGAGCTGTATCTCGGAAACTAGACATAGGATCGAGTTGGGCCTATGAGAGCTTATGATCAGAAAGTCCAATTTTAATGTAGTTTAAAAAAATTTGTTTTAGAATTATTTTTGATCAACTTTGCTACATTCTATAATAATCCCACCGCACACCATACCAAAAAGTAAAAATAAGAAACATTCCTACTATCTGCAATTTATATGAAACTAAATCAACTATTATACAAAGTACGGAAATTATTTGCATTATTGTTTCTTATTCAATTAAAACCGCAATATCTGAAAAGCTGCATATTTTACCTGTATAAGAGATAAGTGAATGTAAATGTGAGAAAAACTTTCGTTAGAGAGAGAAGGAGAGAGAGTGATACTTTATTGTCCAAAGAAATAATTCTCATTGATAAAGTTTAAACATAACACAAAATGATATTTGTTTAGTTGGTTTACAAACAATACAAACAAAAATAGAAAAAATACAAAGATCCAAAAATCACAAACATACGACAAAAGTTGTGTATTGTATAAACTGGTAGTAAATTAAACACGTTAAAATGTATCGTCATAGTAGTACTCATGTAAATTGTAATAAGGTTTATAGTAATAGTAATAATAATAATAAATGTCTTTATTGTAAACATACAAGTTGTAAAATTTACAAATGGCGAAGTTCAGAAATTTTTCACGGCCTTCCTAAATAGTTTATCAGAAGAGATATTTTTCAGTGCTATTGGGGTACGGTTATAAATTTTCTTATTATTATAAATTAGAGAATTTCTTGTGAAACTGGTAGATGATATGGGTAGATTAATATTGTTTACTTGACGAGTAATACGGCGATTTTCTGCACGTTCAAAGGCATTTCATTTTTTATGAAATAAACATACCGTTTCGTGAATAAAAATAGATACTACAATAAATATCTGGTGAGCAACAAACAGAGGTTTGCAAGAGTCTTTAAAACGCGCTTTACGCATATATCTTACACGGTATGCTTGAAGCAACGCTAGGTATGGAAAAAATGACATCAAAAATGGGTTACGGGGCTTAATAGGTAAGTATCAGTAGTATCTAAATCCGTTTTAACTGAAATCCTTCTCGTTCATATAGTCGAAAAATCTCAAAATAAAGTATTTTAAATTCTTCACAATTTATTTGATTAAAGCTTACAACTTATTTTTTTATATCGTGATTATGATTAACAATGTACACTTAGTAATGCACAAAAACACATATGCCAATATAGTATAATAATAAATAATGTTATTTACAATGTTTTCAAAATCAATCTTGGGTGAAAACTGATTACAGGTGTTTTGAGCACAATTCTACAACTACTTTTTTCAGTCTCTTCGAATAAGCCGCATTCTTGAGAGAATTGATCTTATATTTTTCCCAATATTTTAAAAATGCCTATGAACTGATTCTCCAGCTTGTTCTGACCATTGCCCCAAACCACGTTTGTATTCTAAAAATGTTAAACAATCTTTCAGGTGCTTTAGTAATATGTGAATTTTTAAAGTTTCAGAGACTCCAGTAGCTCTAAACGAGGATTTCAAATTTTATAAGTGATTTTCTAGATCATTTCCAATTTGTCTCGTCGAGAAAGAACAACGTACAATTTTTCCATGGCTTTGAAATCTGTTACAAATGGCCAACATTTTCAAAAATTTCAGGACAAAGCAGCTTGTCAGCGTGTTTCAACAGAGTTCTGCAAGCATTCCTCTCAAAAATTTCTCCTTCATAATTGATATAATATTCAATTTTTCTGACCATATCAAAGCTCTCTCGGCCTACTATAGGAACTATTCCTTTCCAGAATAAGTGGTTCACAAAATCGTGCAAAATATGAAGCTCCGGAATCACCCATGTTTGTAAAATATAAACGACTTATTCTGGAAAGGAATAGTTCCTATAGAAGGCCGAGAAAAAGCTTTGATATGGCCACAAAAATTGAATATTATATCAAAAAATTATCATGGAGAAATTTTTGAGGGGAATGCTTGGAGAACTCTTTTAAAACACGCTGACAAACTGCTTTTCACCGAAATTTTTGAAAATGTTGGCAATATTCAGATTAGTTTCATTTGTAACAGCTTTCAAAGTCATGGAAAACATTGAACATTGTTCTCGACGAGACAAATTGGAAATGATTTAGAAAATCACTTACAAAATTTGAAATCCTCGTTTAGAGCTACTGGAGTCCCTGAAACTTTAAAAATTCACATATTACTAAAGCACTTGATAGATTGTTTAACTTTTTAGAATACGAACGTGGTTCGGGGCAATGGTCAGAACAAGCTGGAGAATCAGTTCATAGGGAATTCTTAAAATATTGGGAAAAATATAAGATCAATTCTCTCAAGAATGCGGCATATTCGAAGAGATTAAAAAAAGAAGTTGTAGAATTTTGTTCAGAAACCTGTAATCAGTTTTCACCCAAGATTGATTTTGAAAACATTATAAATGACATTGTTTATTGTGTTACTTTATTGGCATATGTATTATTGTGCATTACTAAGTATACATTGTTAATCATAATCACGATATAAAAAAATAAGTTGTAAGCTTTAATCGAATAAATTGTGAAGAATTTAAAAAACTTTATTTTGCGATTTTTTGACGAGTAGGATTTCAGTTAAAACGGATTTAGATACTACTGATACTTACCTATCAAGTCCCGCAACATTTTCGGTGTCATTTTTTCGATACCTATCGTTGCTTCAAGCACACCGTGCTTACTGCTCGCTTTTGCAAAATGAACACCCCATTTAATATTTGTTGACTACATAATCCTCAAAATGGGATACCATATCTTGGGTGTGGCTCTATTAAGGATAGGATTTTGCAGAGTGAGAGGAAGATATGCGTCTATTCTCCATTTATTATTATTTAAAAAACCAATCATAGTATAACTTTTAAAATTGTTTTAGATACTTGCTATTGTTCTAACGAATACAACGATATATATTTTGTATTGTAAATTTCTGTTGTACTTTAATATTGTAGTTTATCAGTGAAAATATATCCTAACTTCATTATTAGAGTATGGCATTTAACTATATACAAAATTTATGATAAAAACTGTATATGGTTGTATTCCTTATAGCAATGGGAAGTATCTGAAACTATTTTAAAGATTATACCATTTATGATTTTTTAAGTATTTATAATAAATCGAAAATAAACGCACATTTCCCTCTCACTCTGGAAAATCCTATCCTTAAGGAAAAGTATGCTGTTTTGCAGTAGAACATCCCAATTCGATAGAAATTGTGCAAATAGCATAACATCCCGAGGCTAATTTATGATTTAGATTCCTTATTCGTTCTTGAAAATTTAATTTATTGTCAATATACAATCCAAGAAACTTTGTATGAGTTTTATTATCCAGAATGTGACTTCCCTAAGTTGCAACCGAATGCTATTACATTAGTTTTAGCAATATTCAATGTAAGATTTGAATCGCACCATTCTTTTACTACCGATATATCGGAGGAAATCTTCTCATGCAATATACTCAAATTTTTATTATGCCACAAAATGGTGGTGTCATCGGCAAAAAGCGTAAAACTTTCCTATGTATCTTGTATATTATGCATATTTAATTAAGAGAGTTAAAGTTGCGTTAGTGTTACTATATCTAGAGTAGGAAAAATCCTCGAGTATCGTAAGATCTGGTAATAAAAGATGAAAGTAATTCAGTATTGTTACTATAGTATTTTACTATATTATTTCAAAAACGATTGCACTTAATGTAAATTCAATTGCTTCCAAATCCAGTGGAAGTATAGTAGAGACAAAAAAAATGAAATTTTTTATTGTTCAGATGGGCTTAGAATGTCAAGAAACGTCGAGATTTTAAGTTTGAGCGAAAAAATTATTCTGTCTCTCTGTCTGTCTGTAACTTTTCTTTTGCGCACGATTACTCTGACTTGAAATTTAGTACACGCATGTATCTTAATGTGATCTGGAACTAGATTATATTTTCATCTTATTCCATTGAAGGGTTGGTTAATTGGGGTAAATGGGGATAAATAGATAAATCAAGCAGGTAAGAGCCCATAAAATTGGTATTTAGTATATACCAGAGAAGCTATAATGTCTCAAAAATTATTTTTGCACTAGCCACCTCCATTGTCATCCCCCACCTCATTACCCAAACCAAAACCCTCAAAATATTTTTTTACTTCATCCACCTCCACTACCAGCCCCACCCCACTAATGATATGGGATTTCGTTTTATGGGTTTTTGGAGTAGACGATTTCAATTAGCAGCAGTTTTTTTCCTTGCAAGTGTTAATTTATGTTTCCAAATAAAGAATGCTTGTTCATCCCCATATTTCGCGTAATATTATACACGATATAGACATTTAAATTATAAATTATTATTACATATAGTATATATTAAAGCAGTCGAACAAAGTCAATTTTCAAAAAATAAATAACTTGCAATACATAATTTTACCGGTGAACGCATTAAATATAAATATTCAATAATATATTCTGTTTGCAATAATCCCAAACCATGAAATTTAAATGATTAATTATTTACTATGCATATACAGCAGTTAAATGCAGTCAATTTTTAAACAATAAATATATTTTGCTATACTTTATTTTGCCGGTGAATGTGGAAATATAAACATTTAATGCCTTTATATAATATATTATGTTTCCAATGATTCTAAATAATTCTTGTAGTTACATTTATTTAGTACCCACACTGAAAGTGTTGGCAAACCTTTTAAACCAAACAAAATTTATGGGCGCACATTTCACTTTACAAATGGAAGTATTTTAGCTTTTGTGAATATCCAAGTAGCAATAAAGAACCACGATAACATCTTTTCTTAGGCATTTCTAGAGGAGCTTTAAGGCACATCAGACTTATTTTTAACTAAAATTAACATTGAGTACAACAATACGCCTACGTATTTTTAATTACGTTTACTCGAGTTTAAATTCAAAAACATTTATTAATTATTATACCACATGATGTACGACATTATATATTGAGCCCACTTTATTTCTGTTATTATTGGAAATAAAAAAAATAGTTTGCATATTTTTTAAATGCAATTAAAAAAAGAATTGCTTGCATAGGTCACGTAATATAATAATGAAGGTTGTTTTTTAAATTGAAAACTCGGTATATTTTTACATATTCTTTTAGATCCTTTTCCCTGATTTCAAATATATAAGAGTTTATAGGTCTAACTGTACTATTTCTTGACATATCGGACAATAAACATGCATATGCTGGTTGAGTAAATTATTAGAAAGGATTATAAACAACAGACTTGTGTGGCTTTTAGAAACTCCTCATGTTCTAAGTCCCCTCCAAATGAGATTCCATAAACATCGATCTACTTGCGATCAGCTCGCATTGCTTGAAAATACCATCCAGAATAGCTTTGCCAAAAGAGAACACACAGTTCTAGTGTCATTTGATCTGGAAAAAGCTTACGATACCACTTGGAGACATGGAATCTCAAAGGTACTACACACGTGGGGTTTACGAGGGCGTCTTCCTCTATTTATAAAGAATTTTCTAAGTAACCGTCAATTTGAAGTTCGAATCAATAACACCAAATCTAATCCATTTACTTTGGAGAACGGTGTACCTCAGGGATCCACTTTGAGTGTTACACTATTTTCTGTTGCTGTAAACGAACTGATTTCTGAAGTTACACATCCAGTATTAGGCTCCATATACGTGGACGATCTGATAATATTTTATTCGGCTAAATCGATGGAAGAAATAGAGGAGAATGTTCAGCAGAATATCAATAGATTAGTCGGAAAAGCAGAACGCCTAGGCTTTAAATTCTCTGTGTTCAAGACCGAGTGTATACATTTTTGTCGCTTAAGAAGGCCTCACAACGAACCTCAGTTGTATGTAAATGATAATCGTATAAAAGTCAGTAATACAATCCGAATATTGGGTGTAACCTTCTATACTAAGCTCACTTGGGGTTCTCACATAACTGACTTAGCAAAAAGAACAAAAAGGGTTTTGAACATGACACGCTCTGTCTCAAGTAACAATTAGGGTGCAAATAGTGAGGTGCTACTGAAGTTATACTCATCCTTGGCACAGTGAAAACTAGATTACTGCTGTCATATATACTCTTCGGCTCGCAGATCCCGACTTAGAGTCTTAGACTCCATACACTGCATGGGTCTCAGATTAGCAAGTGGTGCTTTCAGAACTAACCCAATGGAGTCTGTATACGTAGAAGCGGGGTTTCCACCATTGAAATTTAGAAGAGACCGCCTGCTACTAAATTACGTTACTAAAATCTAGGCTCTCCCAGATCACCCTCTTCATTCCATAATTCTTGATACAGAATTAGATGATATCTATGAGAGAAGACCTACCATCACACGTCCACTGAGGATTCGTGCAAAGGAACTCTTAGAAAAATATGACATTGAACTCCCCGAAGTCTTACGTCTGGGCAATTGTGAGATAGCGTCGTAGGAGCTAACACCACCGTCAGTAAGAATAGATCTCACTAAGTACAAGAAAGGCGAGGTAAACAACATAATCCTTCTCCAAATGTTTCGCGCAGTCATAGATGAGTATCCAAGTGCACTCAAAGTTTATACTGATGGCTCAAAAACTGATTATGGAGTGGGCTGCGCCTTCCTAGCTTTGGAAGAGACTTACTCCTGGACACTACCACCTACGGCTAGTATTTATACGGCAGAATTGTATGCTATATGGATGGCACTTAGATACTGCGAGATGTCAGAATATGATCAATTTTTAATTTGTACAGACTCGTTGAGCTGCATTCAAGCGATAGAGAATATTTTCTCACGAGATCCGCAGGTCCAAAATGTCCATTCATTATTAGCCTGGATGACTAACATCGGTAAGCAGGTGGTTTTTGTCTGGTCGCCAGGACATGTGGGAATCCATGGTAATGAGAAGGTTGATATGGCTGCCCGTCACGCAGCAGAACATGAATATACCGAGAGCGGTATACCAATAATAAACACTGACCTGAGGCATGCTTTTACCTCCAAGACTACTAATGCGTGGCAGGCAGAGTGGGACACCACAATAAGTAAACTACGGGCAGTGAAACAAACAGTAAACAAATGGATACCCCCTAGAAAGCTGACAAGGAGAGAGCAGGTAGTGCTCACTTGTCTTCGAATTGGTCACACTCATATAAGCTCATTCTATTTGTTAAGAGGTGAAAAACCACCTCAATGTCCTACCTGTGGAACTGTCACCACAGTCAAACATCTGCTCCTTGAATGCAACGATTTAGAAAATGTTAGGCAAAATTTACACATGCCAAGATCATTAGTAGAATGCTTAGGTAATAACAGCATGTACATAGACCGCGTATTAGAGTTTATAAGAAAAGCTAACCTATTTTACAAAATATGATAGACCTTAGTATACCTACCTAATTTATATTTATTTCTGTACCTGTAACTTGAATTGCGTCAATGTGCATTATCTACGCCCAGGCGGCTAATGACCTAAGCTGTCGATGCCGCATAAAAAAAAAACATGCATATAGGTATTTTATGGCTATTGACGGAAGCGCAGTATTTACTTTTACGCAATAGGCTGTGACTGTTGATACTATGTCAACTTTGTAACTGTTTGACATTTCGTATTATTATTTGATCAAAATGGGTTACACAGAAGCAAAAAAGTTTGATATATTATGAGAATGAAAATAAAATACTCACATGAACAATATTTTATAACATAAAATAACAATGAAAATTTTACAACAGCGTCAGCATTGGGTTCATCAGCTATTAAAATTGTTTAAAATGGCCACCATCATTAAAAATACAAAGCTCATGCCTGTTTATTAAATTACTTAAATAATTAGAAACAGAACTATTATTGTCCCTGTTTAATTCATAAATTGTTTCCCTAATTTTAGTTTTAATTATTTCAACATTCTGATTAAAATCATAATTTACTTTGTCCTTTAAATACTCCCACAACAATGCATTCAACGGTGTTAAATCAGAGCTGTTTGGTGGCCATGGAATGGGCCTTTCCCGCTATTTTTTTTATTGTGTTATTGGAAAGATCCTATCAAAATATTACTAAAGATGAATTTTAATTTTTTTTCTGAACGCATAAAATACTACAGAAAATATTCAAATATTACCTAAATCAAGAGCAGATTTAAACGATAGCATTCGGGCGGCAATGTGACGTCATCATAACCGCACCAATCAAATATGATCTTAAACCGCTGCCAGAATTAGCTATAAAGGTTTATTCTCAAACCAAGGTCCCAAACAATCTCACTTGCTTTCTGTTTTCCATATCTTGCAATTCTATTGGTGCCTGAAGTACATTTATGAGGAACCACCAATAGAATCTCGTAAAGTAAAGTGCTAACGTTTAATTGAGAACGTCCGTTTATAATCCCGATTGACATTGCGTAAACGTAAATGTTGTGATTTCAATCTAAAGAGACAAATAAAGTATAAAATCAAGCCCACTAAAAGGAAGTTAGTAACAATATACACATACGTTAAAATGATCTTCACAACAGAAAAATCCAGGAGCAGTATAAACAACACCAGGAACTTTTGCAACTTTCCACCACAATTTTCGAATTTTCAAATTTGTTGGGACGCGCAAAAATAACTTGGAAGTATTTTCACTAGTGATTGGACACACTGGTACAAAACAAACCCTTGTAAGCGGCATTTTCTAATTATAAAATAAAATTACGTAAATATCGTATCAAACATAAACAATAGAAAGTGAGGTTATCGAATATGATTTGAGCATTTCAGTACAGCGTTGCCAGATGATACTGATATTATACCATATGTGAATCAAAACGATCAAAAATAGAGAATATAAACATGATATATGGATTTTAGACTCAGACAGTGAAAGGTTGACAGGTTTTGCTTTTATTTAGCATCAGGTTAAAGTTGAGAGTTCGTTGTAATGAAAAAAAATGTACTATTTGAAGTAGACAGTTGATATCGGAAATACGATGTTCACATAAAAAGACATACACCTGGCAATAGACAACTCCCTTTAAAAATACGACTTTTTATTGGTCTAATCGGACTGACGTTGCAAGCTCGCGCCTTAGAACTCATGTTTCAAATTAAGTGAAATAAAACGGATTTTGTAAAGTAAATATTTGGTAGAACATACAAAATTGCAAGAAACTAAATTAATATAAAATTATATAACAGTTTATTATATGGTTTGGTCGTGGTGAAATAGTAAAATTCAGTCATGCGGGAAAGGCCCATTGGTCCGCCATTACCAATCCAAATGTCAAATTGACTATTTAAATGCTCTCTAACTTCAAAAACATTGTGTGGGATCGCTCCGTCCTGCTGCCAAATTCATTGAGTTCTTCATCAGAAAAGTGTTCCTCTAAAAGCCCTGCTACCTCTGGCAGAATTATTTCTAAATATGTTTCCCATGTTACGGTAAAACTGAAAAAAAATTTATCTCCAAAAATTCCACACCAAATTTTAACCGATTTTCTACAGGATTTTTTAATTTCAACCACTTTTCTTTGTCTTTTGTCATTATTTTACCTGTAACACTTTTCTTTTGCTCAGTATCTTGAAAATCAATAAATATTATATACATGTATTTAGAAGGAATTAAAATATGTTTGTTATTATTAAGAAGTTATTTTAAAAATGTAAACAAAACTCACGGCGAGGATTATGTGGCAACATTGTATAAAAACGGCTCTTCCCTCTTCCACCTTTGCTTGCATCCTGGCATGCTGTCAATTGTCACTTCTTGTCACAATACAAGTGAAAGAGGCATATTTGATTAGATTTATTTGTTATTTGTTTATGTGACGTTTGATTTTGTTATTTTATATTTTATTAATAAACTATTAAGATGGAATTGAATTTTGTGAAAGGAGATTCATCCAATTTGCGCAAAGTTGATTATGACTTTCGATAAACAAAATTTGGATTTTTGAAGAGATGGGATCAGAAATGTTGGAAGCTTGCCACCAAGAGCTGTTTTCATTCGTGCTGAACAAAGTGAAAACAATCAGTAAATAACCAGTAGAGATTAAGGATTTCAAAAATATCTCGATTTGATAGTATGTTTAGTGATTGCAATCAGTTCGTTCAGTACGAAAGAAAACAGCTAAGTTCTTCGAATATCCATATTTTTCGTAGCAGTTAAAAAAGTTTTTTCCGGAGCACATTTGTATTTCCACAATTTTTTAAAAAACACCTTTTAAATGACATTATCGATTATTTGTAAATTTCAGCAAATACCTCGATAAAAGAAATTGAAATGCTTCAAATCAACACGACGTTAGAACACATCTGTCATTTGACCGGCCGTTGACATTGTTGCCATATATTGCTAAATATGTTTTTAAAAATCTAATCGGCAATAAAAAATATTTAAAATATTTAATAATTCACTCCTGTTATTATTTTTACATCACAAAATTAAATTTCGTGGATAAATATATTAAAATTGATTTAATAAATAAGCTTTATACTCCCGTTTTCTTCAATTATCCTTTCTAGAACTAGAGAAGGAATTTCAACTCGGTAACACCACTCTGTTTTGTATAAAACCATTCTCTCAACAAATCCATACAGTCTATCTACGTCATCGGCCAAATTACCTACGTCACCAATTTAAAACACCTGTTGCGCCACTTACTTTAACTTCGGTTTTCTCAAAAAATTGATAATTTTTTTCACGGAAATCTGTATTGGAAGGCTTGTTTGTACATATTCTATGAAAATACCCCATTACCATTACCAAATGTCGAATCTAAAATCGAGTAACACATTCTTAACATTTATTGTAGTTTAGTTTTTCTTATTTTAGGCAAAATTATTTTATATTATAAGAAGTGTTGTTGTTTTTACTGTTAATAGTTTTCCATGACCTCCTCTAAAATTAACCACTTTTTCTAGAGATAAATATTAGGTATATTCAATAGCTAATTTAAGTTGTGGTCGAATAATGAAATAATTTACAGAGCGTTCCATTTAAAAAAACACAAGTTATTTCTATATCTCGAAAACTGAGGCATGCATATCAATTTCCATAGTTAAACAAATAAATTCCAAAAATAGCTTGAACGTTAAAACACAATCTATAAAAATGCATACCATGTAGGAAATGAAACGCATAAGGCGTACTTTAGGTGTTACAAGAAGATTATAATTTTTTTATATGATTTCTTAAAGAATAAATAATAAATTCGACTGACATGGCAGGCTTCCTAGGTTTCGTTTATCTTAGATCTGAAAGTTAATTCTAAGTTTTGTCGAAAAGTACATCTTATACCCATCAGTAACTGACAATCTTAAATTTAAACGCCAAACGGTGGACAGGGTACCGCTTAAACTACTAACTTAGGCTTACCCACTCTATGCAACGCAAACTTCTACTTGGTTTCACAAAACCTACAAACAACTACCTACCCTATATTTGATTTTTCGAAAGCGAAGATTGCGATATAACAACAATTGTTCTCAATGCACTTATGGATTCGGCTATACACAGAAGTGAAATAATGTTACTTTTATTCATTCTTTTTACTTTTTTTCACTGTTACCATAAACATATGTTTTACGCACTAAAAATAATTTAATAAAGTACAGTTTTTTTAACTGTCCTAGAAAATAGCAATTTATGCAACAAGTACATAAAGTTGTACTTTTTTTAACGAATGGGAAGTTTAACGTACGAACCGTAGGTGAGTGCGGCAATCCCATGAGCATGAATTTCATACCATTTTTTACGGCAGTCCTCAATTTCCATATTTATGCAAATCAATTTCAAAATCAGCTTAAACGTCAAAAGAAATTCATAATTTGACGATTCTAAATCGAGGATCGTGAGAAAACTTCAATTGTTTTTAATGTATTCATGGATCCGGCTATAGTGCAATAATTTTACTTTATCTAACCCCGTTATGAAATGACAAATTTTAAATGCATTTTCGACGTTATGAAACAATTCACAATTTTCATAACTGTCAGTTTAATTACATAACTAGTTATGTAATGAATTTTTACGTAACTGATTATTAAACTCATTTGTTGACACCAATTTTCAAATTTCTTATATATTTCTTTATTCCTGCTTTTTTTATTGACCAGGTATTATTGGATTTACTGCTAAATTAGCCGATTGTTCTGTATCAGATGGAATATACATATCTGAATCAACCATTTTCGACTTAATTTGCTTCAGCAGATTGACAAGTATTTGTTTATATATAAATGTCAATGCACAGTAATGCTTAGGTAAAGCGATAAACACAGAATTTATTTGTACGGCTACAAGCATAGCCTGTTTGGAACCGCAAAATAGTATTAAAAAAAAATTACCATTTCTTTTCTCTTTAAAGCGGGATTAGTAAAAATTTTTTACTTAACACGTCATGAAAAGTAATTTTATTTGACTCATGTAATTTGCAAAACTCGTTCGCTTGGCTCGTTTTGGCAAATATTACATAAAATTAGGCTTTTCATAACTGGTTACGTAAATAACTATTTTTTTCATGTTTTTTATTTTCTTTCACTATTACCATAAACGTATGTTTACGCATCAAAAATAATGAACAATGTGCAGTTTTTTTTAACAGTGATGGGAAAAAGATATTTTTATTTATTACACATGAAATTTTTACACAGGTAAAAATAATGGCTTGAATTAAGAAATCTTTGTTACATATGTAATTACTCAAATAAATAAATTCTTCACATAAAACAAATACTTTTGCGTCATGAAATAAAGAGCTTGTAAATAAATTTATTTTTGCAATACATGCACGGTAAGCTTCCCAAATTGCATTCTCCACCTGGAAAGTATTACTTACAGTTCATGCAAATGAGGTTCAAGACACAAAAAAGTTGAACTGTGATTGTAAAATCGCCTGTAAATAACAGTAACTAAGCTGAGGATATTGTATTCAATGTTGTCATGATGAAGAGTGGATTTTAATATATGGAATATGCGGGAGTGAAATTGACAAGGCGATTTATGAAGGAATAGGTATTTACGAAAATCCCGTCTGAATATGGTTTAGAAGATTTTCAAAAGGGGTATAGTGAATGAGGGTACAATGTATAATAAGTTGATGAATGGTTATACCTGAAGCGAGAGGAATACGTAAAGACAGAAAAGTGAGGATAAAATTACCCGTAAAAATGTCGTAAACTCGTAATTTGGATTTTCTAAGGAAGAATTTGCGACGTTAGTAAGTGCAGCGACTAATCATCTTTATAAAAATGTACAAGGGAAGCACAAAGTAGTATTTTCATTGTCAGCATATAAATGGTGGAATCCATATTGAAACACGGCATCGTAGGTTGGGATTGCAAAAAGAATTTTATGATTATTACAAAGAATGTAAGATTAATAAACCAAAAATTTATAGAGAAAATATGACAATACTAATATGTTTTAAAATTCATGTATATTATTTGACTTAAGACAAATAGCAATTAGCAATTAGCATGCAACTTCAAAATCAAATATGTAATTTATTATCAAACTTTTGATGGTCAAGATAAGAGTGTATTTGATTACTTAATACAGTGCCATCGTAAATAATCGAGAGGCACGTGACCCATTCAGTGGATTGTGTGAGTCGGAAAATAACATGAAAAACCCGACTACTGTCTGATTTAAGGAGATTAGTTCCCCCCCCCCGTTTCCGAGGATGCTGGACATCGTGGTGGTGGCAGAATTTCTCGTTGGGGTGGCCCACCCCTGCAAACGGCCAAAAACTATCCCCAAACGGAGGTTAACGCGTATTATACTAGTTACTTGGTGATGCCCCGTTTTCGAGGATTCTGAACACCGTGGTGGTGGCAGAGTTTCTCGTTGGCCAAAAACTAACCCCAAACGCGTCTTGATCATGCCTCACGGAATCTAACTTATTGATCCCCCGTTTTTGAATATGTCAATTATAGGACGGACCTTGGGACGCATACCTGACACCCGCCCACCCCCTCAACGGTGAATAACCACTCTCTAAAGGGTGGGATAGCGCTCTTATCGAACCACTGGACAAAAAGCTTTCCCTCCCATTTTCGAGCACGGAGAGGACCACGAATCGAATGCTTGACACCCCCTCATCCCTTAATGGCATAAAATACCCCTTCGCATTTTCAAAATAAGTGTAACTGCACGGGTTCAAAGAAAGTAAAAAATAAATTTAAAATAAAAAAGTAAACAAATAAATTTATTGTTTTAATTTTTTTTTGAGTATTTTATAATGTAAGAAAAGTCGGCGTAACAATGTATGCAGTAATTGCTTGCATCAATAAAAAATATTTTATATAATATATTATAATTAAATAAATCAGATGTTTAAACCTATTTTTCCTGAAATCGATCGGCAATGTCTACATTTTCGGCGCGATTTCAGATCGAAAAATGCACAATTCCAGTATTTTAGTCCGTTGCTAAGAAACTATCAGAAAACAGACCGGAAAAGATCCGTTGCCAAACAACGATCAGCAAACCAGAAGAATGCACTCTCACCCATTTGGATTGACATTTACGGGGGTGCAATTCCACCATCACCACGGTGTCCAGCATCCTTGAAAACGCGTTTGATTCCATTTGGGGGTTTTTGGCCGTTTGCGGAGGTGGGTCACCCCAACGAGAAATTCTATCACCACCGTTCAGGATCCTCGAAAATGGAGGATTACCAAGTAGAGTCCCTCAAACAATTATAATACGCGTTTGACCCCGTTTGGGGATGGTTTTTGGTAGTTTGCGAGAGTGGGTCACCCCAACGAGAAATTCTTCCACCGCCACGGTGTTCAGCATCCTCGAAAACGGAGGGAAGAACTAATCTAATTAAATCGGACAATAGTTGGGTTCTCGTCCGACTTACACAATCCACTAATCAGTTTCTTTTAAGTTAAGAGTTTTTAGGTATGTTTGTTATAGCAGGGAATGCTATATATTGTAAACGTTTAATTATTGAATTTATTCTGTCATGGTCATCTCGAATTGCGTAATTATCAGTTCTTTTTTCCTGTTTTTAATTATTTATAGAAACATTAAGATTCCTGATTAATTGACAGTTTTTGTTGCAAGTAAGTAACATAGCTAACTGTTTCTTGTTCATTAATTGTTTTAATAAATGCACCTTTCAGTAAAGTATTTTGGTAAGTTTTGCTAATATATTCGGTAGAAAAGTCTAAATTTAAACCCAATCTGAAAAAGTAACAGCCAGACTAATTTTCTGTAAAGCAATTAAAATATATGCATTTTATTAGAAACAAAATTGCAATAAATTTAATGCACAATATAATTTTGTTTTATAAATGAATGAATGAATAAATGAATGAATGAATGAATGAATGAATTAATGAATGAAGTTTACTTAATTCTGAGGAACAATCACAATACATTTTATTAGTGCAGTGGGCAATCATTAAACAAAATAAAGTCAAAAACAAGAAAAGCAAAATCTATTTTAAATATTTTTCTTTAGACATTTTAAGAACTTTGGCTTAAACACGCTAAAATCATACAAAAAACATAATGAAAATAAACATAAACAACCTCTAAACAATAAATACGTATTATTATTATTATTATTAAATTCTCGTAACATTTAACCTTTAGCCAGAACATCGATGGCTTTAGGGATTTTTGTTCTGTTCGTTATCATTTAGTACATAATTGTTGCCTATATTTTGTACCATGTGTCTCTCCACTTTTAATGAAGGCTTTGTATATGCAACCCTCAAGAAGTCTGTCAACGATTGCTGTGAGGCTTCTTCAGACTATAACTGTAGTCAACACACGTTTATGTGTTGGCTATGGCTATACCATAAGAATATTCATGCACTTCATACATTTGGCTATTTCGTTCCTAGCATCATTTTTAACACTCTTTTATTAGGTCGACCTGTAACTAACTATGCATGTATGTAAATAATAAGGTCTAAAGAACTGAATTTCACACACTTCTAATTGTTGTATCATCATGAAACTTGGCAATTATGTGTAACTCTGATAACAATACAATATAGTATAATCAATATTATAATATGTTCAAAATGGCCGCCGACCCAAAATGGCGGATTATCATTTTCTTTACAACCCCCTCGCTATGGGTATCATAGACTGGCGGTACATGACCAGTCGGTGCAACGTTTTTAAAATGCATGCCAATCATATATATGAATGAAATTACCATGAATATGCCAGAAACGCAAATTTTAGGCAGTCGTCGCGTGCAAATCGATTTTTTTTTGTTTTTTTTGTGTTTTTTTAATTTTAAAATGGATGCCAATAATGCCAAACGAAAAGCCGTGAAAAAGAATCCAGCGGAAATTCATTGGCATGTGCATACGCTTTTATACTCAAATATTATACTTAATTACAAACACGGCTTATACTAAGGCCCTTACAGGGTAGACAGAGGGAACAGATTCGATGATTATTTTTAGATTTTTAGTGCAGTATTTATAAAAGCGTGTTTTTTTTAGTTCTTTAAACCATTATGTAGCAATAAGTGGTGCTAGATGTCTCTCCGTGCAAATTGCTTGAACAACTTGCATGAAAAGAGAAAAATTTACTTGTATAATATTAATTACCTAGTATCTATCTATCTACCCTAGTATTACTACAGTATGCAGATGATATAATATTCGCCACATAGTATAAATATGGCTTATTGCAATCAAATTGTTTTGTATTGCTCATTTTTAAATAACGTGCATTGTTCAATGTAATTTGCAACAATATACCTATCATTATTTAAATGAGCTCTTCTCTAAAGAAACATTTCAAATAATCGCCATCACAAAGTGATCCTCGTCTACGGATAGGCCACACCAAAACGACCCATGAATACCTACCTATCGAAAAGAAAACCAGTAAGTAAATGCCTTGTACAAGGTGTTTTCCAGACTGGTTTGGGATTGCCACGAAGAGCTAAAAATTCTGGATGTACGAACAGAGTAAGACTACTCTGGGTTCCGGGAGATACCAGTATGGACGGCGACGAAAAAGCTAATGAACTTGCACAAGGAGCAGCTAATATATTCTATGATCCACAACCCGCGCTGGGCATTACAAAAGGCTCAGTCAGAAGGGTCAAGAGTAAACATAACCATTACTGGAGAGATACTCCAGGAAATCGACATGGGAAAACACTTATTAATGGACTATGCCAAATAAAGTGGAAAAACTGCTCACAAAGAACGGGATGCAGTTGAGAACCACAACAGGTCTTTTGACGGGACACTTTCCAGTTAAGAAGCACCTGCATATAATGGGAAACTTTGCTGGCGACCTCAACTAGAAACTGTGGAGCACATTATATTCGACTGCGAGGCGCTGGACCGCAGAAGATATAACATTTACGGGCAAACACAAGCAGATCCGAAAACTATAGAAACTCGTCGATTTTCAGACTTGCATCACCTTTTCAGTGGCACAGGAATATTAAAATGGGCAGTGTGAAATAAAACAAGTAGAGCACAATAAGCCCAGGAGGCTGCAGTGCCCTCGGAGTATTTTACAGTCGAGCCCTAGGAGGTGTTTTAGTCAGTCAGAGCCTGACACTCAGACTTATTCTAGGGAAGGGCAGCCCATGGTGGTTTTCCCTCCTCGAAAAAGAATGCCCTGTATGTGATATAAACATAACTGTTCGGCATTTTCTAGTGGAATTTTTCCCAAATATTCAATGGAGAGACAAAGATATAAATTAAAAGGGGACCTCAAGTGTGTATTAGGGGAAGACTGCACCTCTCCGATATTAATATTTTAAATAATATATGATGTGATAATTTATGAATATAATAAATCTGTAAAGTTGTCGTGTCTGTACATTGAAAATATTTGTAAAAAACTGATCGGTAGATGAGTAATAGAATACACTAAGATAGTTTTTGTAATTTTTGTCTGTTTGTTTGAAATCGCATCACGCAGAAATTATTGAACCAATTTCAAGAAAGTTTTCACAGGTAATTTTTTTTAAGCTTAGAGTAACATTTAATTTTTATTTCATCGAAATCGGTCTACTCTAATCCAAGTTTTATGAAAATCGTTCAGTAGAACCGGAGAGACAACTTGATCTCTACATTAAGCGTATTTGTACAGCATAAACTTTCGTGATTAAACTTCTGTAATATTCCAAATTCGAGAGCATTCTGGAACATTCCAGAAAATTTTTGAGCTTTCTGAAATATTCCAGAATGGTAATTCTGCCTCAATAGTCTATTGTCCATGTACTGTAGAAAGGAACTAAAACGTTAAAGGGTTTTTATTGTTTCTTATGTTCAATTGACCCAAAAATATGAAAAAACCGCGGGGTGCTACCATTTAAAGTGGTGCGTTTTTGAGATCGAAGTAAAAAGGTCTACTTTTTATTTTTTTTTTGCTCGAAAACTATGAATTTTTTTTATAAACACGTCAATAGAAAAATGTGTAGAGAATTAAATTTCCAATCGAAATGGCACCTTCAGAAGTCAAAAATTTTTTTTTTTACAAAAATACGTCCAAAAAACAAAACAAAAAAAAGCGAAAAAATGCAATTTTTTATTATTTTTTTTATTTTAGCCTGTAACTATTTTTCGGGTACATTTAGGCATAGACATTGCTGCATAACAAGAAAAACTGGCGTTTTATCCGTTAAAATGAGATTTTGTAAACAGTTTTACGATTAATAGTGACCGAGATATAGCGTTTCAAAGTGTGCAACTTTTAACTTTTTTTGCTAATTTTTACTATTTTTTTTCAAATTTCGTCCTGTAACTTTTTTCTGAGTGAATTTAGGTGTAGACATTATTATATTAAAGTGAAATCTGACTTTACACCCGTTGAAATCGTGGCTGGTAGAAGTCTCTACGACAAATAGAAACCTAGATACAGCGATTCGAAGAGTGTTACTTTTATTAACTTTCTTTTACGTTCTTTTTTAAATTTCGGCCTATAACTTATTTGTCAAATACAGATATTGCTACATGGAATGTACTCGCAGCATTCTTGTTTAAATGGTCTGCAATAGAAGTTTATGTGATCAATAGTAACCAAGATACAGTCTAGATATAGTAGATTATTGTCCTTAAAAAATAACTTTTTACATTTTTCCACTTCTGAACTTTATTATATCACGTTGTTTTTTTTTTTTGTTCAAATAACTTAGATTAATAACTTGCATTATGAAATTATTCAAATGCTGGATTTAACATATTTTCAAAATCAAAGTCGATTTCTTCATCGGCATCTATGTAAACATCGTCTTCCGTTATTTGAGGTACCTACATCAGCATTTTCACAGTTCATTCCCATACATTCTTTGCAAAAACTGGAGCAATTCATTCCCAATTTCCTGCAATAACAGTTTCCTCGGCATCCTTTGGTGTATTTACAGGCTATTTTTTCCAGCAAAACTTGTGGTGCGGGAGGGAAGTTTATTTGTCAAAATTGGTACTAGTCCATTTTCTGAACTTTTCCAACCCCAGATGAGAGGATTTACAATATTTCCTTTCCAATGTTGCATTTGCAAGTAAGTTCTTAAACCATGATGTTTAGCAGCATCAGTTGTTGGAGGCAATCGGGACAATGAGAATTTCGCACCTGTTGAGTACTTCTGAAATAACTTATAGGGACAGGCCATCAATTTTCATACCGTATAGTAATGTTACAATACATTCAGAAGCAGAACCGATGGCTGCTGGACTTGCATTTTCACAAAAAGTTCATTTAAATACTTTTCCAAAAGCAAAATATTCTTATTAATGAAATTCAAAAATTACTTTTTACCAATACAAAAAAAGGAAGAGGTTGTATCACAGCCGCTGAATACATGGACGAAGCCAAGGTATTTTTGTAGATGATTAAATTTGAAACTATTATGGTTATATAATTCAGCAGTTACATTTCCTATACTAGGTTTAAAAAAATATATATTTTCATTTTCTTTTGGTAATAATTATAGGATAATAAGAAGATCGACATCTTGACCAACTATAACAACATTTAGCAATATCTATACTTAAAGCATTTGACAAATAAGTTGTAGGCCGAAATTTAAAAAAGAACGTAAAAATTGGAAGAAAATTAATAAAAGTAACACTCTTCGAAACGCTGTATCTAGGTTTCTATTTGTCGTAGAGACTTTTACCAGCCACCATTTCAACGGGCGTAAAGTCAGCTTTCACTTTAATATAATAATGTCTACACCTAAATTCACTCAGAAAAAAAATAGTAAAAATTATCAAAAAAAGTTAAAAGTTGCAAACTTTGAAACGCTATATCTCGGTCACTATTAATCGTAAAACTGTTTCCAAAATCTCATTTTAACGGGTAAAACGCCAGTTTTTTTTGTTATGCAGCAATGTCTATGCATAAATGTTCCCGAAAAATAGTTACAGGCTAAAATAAAAAAAAATAAAAAATTGCATTTTTTCGTTTTTTTTTGTTTTGTTTTTTGGACGCATTTTTGTAAAAAAAAAATTTTTTGACTTCTGAAGGTGCCATTTCGATTGGAAATTTAATTCTCTACATACTTTTCTATTGACGTGTTTATAGAAAAAATTCATAGTTTTCGAGCAAAAAAAAATATGAAAAGTGGACCTTTTTACTTCGATCTCAAAAACGCACCACTTTAAATGGTAGCACTCCGAGGTTTTTTCATATCTTAGGGTCAATTGAACATAATAAACAATAAAAACCCTTTAAACGTTTTAGTTCCTTTCAACCATCTTTTTTTGTACATAGACAATAGCCACAAACGTCGTTTGCAAAGAAGCTTTTTAATCAATTCCAAAATTCCACTCGAACGTAGTTGCGGGCACAGCTACTAATATATAAGTATGTTTGACATATATTTCTCTAACTGTTTCTGTTTCTATAACTATTATAATCATTTAGTGTTATACTACGGGAGCCCATCCTAACTGTATGTGCACCACCCCCTCCCGATCCTTGGGGACAATATTTTTCATAAAGATTAGAGCCTAAGGAACAATTTTAGACATATCCCAAAAAAAAAACTGGCTGTACTTTCAAAATAGCGTCCATGTTTGTAACAATTTTTTTTTTGCAAATATTGTTTTTGTCATTTAACACAAAAACTAAAAAAGATGGAGAAAAACTTTCTGCACAGAAAACAAAATGCATACAATTTTCTACAATTTTGTTCCTATACAATATTTGGATAGGAGTTACCATTTTCCAGATAAATGATACAGCTCTTAAAATAAAATGTACAATTCAATATAAAATGTAAGTAACACCTCATTCGCTTTCAGATTCACTATCGCTGTCTCCCGATACATCGAATATTTATTCCAAGTCTTCTTCCTCTATTGCTTCATTTATGATATCATCCTCTCTTTCGTCTTCTGAAGAATTTCAGTATCTGCTGAACACCAAAGAGGCTCTCAATTTTCTTGCCATCAATAATCATTTGGAATATAGTGAATACCTTCGGTGGAATCGAAGAAAAATCAACTTTAGAGTCAATCAATAAAGATAAATCTTTGTCACCATATTTCTGTCTAATGGCAATTAATCGAAGCTCGTCCACGCTAGCGCATTTCTTTGATCCATATATGGAACATGTAGACTCCTCTAATGATGCGACTAATTTATCATAAATATTTCAGCTGCTCCCCAAATCTTGAAATGGATATATTTGGTATATTTGGGATAAAGTAACATTTTTAGGGGTTTTATCTCTCCTTTTCCCTTAAAGGCGCTGACTGCGTCGTATCCAGTAAACGAATGAATTATAATATTATTATTATTATTAATTTTTTTCAGTTTATTTTATTTTTATGTTATGTTAATTAATATAAAGTTATATTATACACCTTACAATAATTGTCACAATTATTTCCTCTAAATGATTTACTGATATATGAATTTCCATGTTTTCTTAATTTTGGACTCCTATCAAAATATTGTATCGGAACAAAATTGTGGAAAATTAAAAAAAAGCGTTTGTCCATATTTTCTAGTTTTTGTGTTAAATGACAAAAACAACATTGGCAACAGTTTTTTTAACATATGGCCGCCATTTTGAAAGTACAGGCAGTTTTTTTTCATGATTGACGCTAAATAAATAAATTTAAAAAATGTACTCTTAAACAAGTACTAGCAGGAATAATAAGGATTCTCAAACCTGAATGTCTAGACAGGAATGTTTTGTGTATTTAATTCATGCAGCCCTCAAGGAGTTTGTCAACAATTGTGTGCTGTATAGTCAAGTATTACTTAAAATAAATGAAATTCTTTGACTTCACATAGAGATACAAAATCGATATAATAAATAATGTCAGCTTTGATCATGGAGTCTCGATTCATTCTACCGTATATAACAAAGGGATAAAGGTTATTTGATTAGCAAACACCATTTCCTAACAAAGCTGTTACCGGTTAACTTTTGGAACCTAAATAACTCGATATATCTTAACTTCATTTCATTAAGACAATAGACGCCAACTGAAACAATATTAATGAAGAAAATTAAAAAGAAAACAAAATTGTTAATACAATTTGTTATCAATAAAATATGATGATCAAGATTGTGTTTCCAAACATGTCATATTTTTAGCAATATATAAACCACGTACAACTACTATATTTTTAATTATTTGAGGATGGCAAAAGAATATCTCCTAAACGTCTGACAAGAGACAATTTCACCAGTCGGTTTGAATTGATATTTAATTACTCGACATTTTATACAGTTTTCGTAATTTGCCAAATGACGAAAAGATATTGAGGGAAGATTGCAAAATATGTTCATGTTATGGAGTTTAGCAAATAGTTAATAATTATACATTAAGGGCGTAATAAGGTCGTTCTCAGCCCGAGACGTAGTCGAGGGCAACAATCACACGATCACAACAATCACACGATTGCTGAAAATGCAGTTTACGCATAAATAATTTTTTGCACGACCAGGTGATTCAGTACATAATAAATTAAAAATAACTATTTCATATAAAAGTTCGATAATGAAAATTATTCAATTTATTTTGAAGTTTAAAGTGAATTATTTTCATGTAAAAGGCGTGGGAGTGGCTGATACCGAAAAAATTGAGGCCGTTGGTTTTTTGTACGCACACTAAATCACAATCACGCTTTAATAATGGAGTGGGGGTGGTAGTGAGGGTGGTAGTGGGGGTGGTAGTGGGGGTGGTAGTGGGGGTCATAACATAAGAAAAATTTCCGTGAAAATCAATCAATCGTGCAACGCTTTGTTGCTGATATAGGTTATGTGTTATTAAGTGATTAATGAAATATGTAAATATAAATGTGTATCAACGTTGCGCTCATAGCTAAAATATGATGAGAATCAGTGGCGAAGCCTGAAAATTCATCGGGGGGGGGGGGGGGGGGGGGGCAATTGAAAACGGATGTTTTATAACGATAGTTTTATAGTTTACAATAATTTAAAATTAATGTGCTCGGTTAGTAAACAGTGGAGTTACTCCAGGGTTCAAGGAAAGTCAAGTAAAATGGTTTCAATTCAATAAGTTTTATTTTAACAATAGACCATTACAGAGAAACACGTTTATCATAATTAATCAAAACATTTATAAGTACAAGCCAATGCTGTGAGATTACAAATTTTGTATCGTATAATAAAAATGATGTGAAACTTGATTTTAATCGAACCTGGCAAACTTTACTATTTTGAGTGATTTATTAACGGTTCTTTTAAAAGAGAATATTCCGTTTGAGATCGCAGAAACCAGATCGACACTCGTTACGTCAATTTAAACTTTTGATATTTAACCAATAAAACGATTATTTGTCGTTTCAACAATTATCTACTTTGGCGTTTTTAACAAACCGACATATGATTGACGTAACGTATGTCAAAGTAATATTAAATACCAAGAAAGGTTTGTTCGTAACGTAACTTTGTTAGTATGTTCCGAGTTATTTTAATCTTTTGAAAATTACTGATTTATGTCTAGATTGGGGAATTCATCGTTACACACCCCCTCTTCTTTACAAAAAAAAAAATAAACATTTTTTTTTTTAATAATAAAGATAAAGGCCTAATGCTATCCTGATCATTATCAACCAACGTATAAAAAATAATATGAATCTTTTCCTTTTTCGTTGACTTTTTGTTTTCTTTGAAAAATTTCATCTTCCAAATTTTATATATAGTTTTCTGGGAAATAAAATGCTTTGAACTCCGTTAGGAATGTTGTCCAGGAGGTACAATATTCCCTATTCACTCGGTACCAAATACTTGCTTTATCTTTCAGCAACTCGGGGATTGCTCGTAATAATACTTCTTCTCCAATTCTATATTCAGCTTTTAAATCGGTTAATCTTTCAATGAATAATATCGTTTCTTGATTAGATTTTCCATTGTAAAATATTTGCCATTTTCGAATTCGGTTGAGAAGTTCGCGCACTTCCTTGGCTTTGAGATTTTCCGTTAACTCTGCCCCATTGTCGCTATTTCGCGTGAATGTCGGTTGGTTATTACGGACAGACTCTACAAAATTTTTTAATCGTCTTCGTATATCCTCCGTCTTTCCCTTCGTTTCTATATTCCATTTCTTTAGCTCGCTGATTAATCCGTTCTGATCTAAATCGTCGATCCATCTGACGCGTTAATCTGACACCTCAGTTTCCAATCGTACTTCGTCGTCTGACATATTCACAAGGTAAACACACGTTTATAGAAACCTATCTATGATACTGGAAAATACTAAAAGTATTTCAAGATATAAATCTTTTAATATGGAAACCTACCTATAAAATAGTCCGGAAATTTGAAAATTGTATCGAGGTGACACGGTACTCTGCCAAATTGACTCAAAATATTTTAAATTAACTTTTCAAAAGTTCAAAATGACTTAATTTTTTTTTTATTTAAATTGACTTTAAAAGTCCCTGTTCGGCCGCCAAATACTATAACGATAGTTTTATAGTTTACAATAATTTAAAATTATTGTGCTCGGTTAGCAAACAGTGGAGTTATTCCAGGGTTCAAGGAAAGTCAAGTAAAATGGTTTTAATTCAATAAGTTTTATTTTAACAATAGATCATTACAGAGAAACACGTTTATCATAATTAATCAAAACATTTATAAGTACAAGCCAATGCTGTGAGATTACAAATTTTGTATCGTATAATGAAAATGATGTGAAACTTGATTTTAATCGAACCTGGCAACCTTTACTATTTTGAGTGAGTTATTAACGGTTCTTTTAAAAGAGAATATTCTGTTTGAGATCGCAAATCGACACTCGTTACGTCAATTTAAACTTTTGATATTTAACCAATAAAACGATTATTTGTCACTTCAACAATTATCTACTTTGACGTTTTTAACAAAACGACATATGATTGACGTAACGTATGTCAAAGTAATATTAAATCAACGCGTCATGTGACAATTAATTAAGTTCATAAGACTTCAGAAGTCAGCAACGAAATCAAACAGACAAGCCAACAAGTGATATAGGTAACTCCTTTCACAATCGCAGGATCGGTCAATTCTCGTTCTGGAGACTTATATCGGACAGATCTCAATCATAAGCCAGCATTGTGAATTCAGAATTACTCGTTGCCTAATTAGTATTGTCTATCTGGCTCGGTACTAAATTTTGAGGTTATGAACCTTGTTTGATCCGCGAAATAGGAATCAATAAAATGAGCTCCTGCGGCCCTTTATATACTAAATGGTTGCCAGGTCTGGCGTATTTTCTTGGTTATCACAATAACGAAAATACCATAAATACCAAGAAAGGTTTGTTAGTAACGGTGAATTCGATTAATCTTTGTTAGTATGTTCCGAGTTATTTTAATCTTTTGAAAATTACCGATTTATGTCTAGATTAGGGAATTCATCGTTACAGTGTATAGACTCATCTACTAGATAATATGGGCATTTTGCTAGCAGTATTTGGGTCGTCTAATCATAATTTTCACCTCCCGTAGTTTTAAAAAAGGGTGGTTTTTGAGAAATATATACATATATATGAATTTTAGCGTTTTTTTGTCTTTTTCTCTATTTTGAGGAAAAACTGCATTTTGGTAAAAAATATCAAGAGAGCAAAGTTGTAGAGCATAAAATTTCCTATAAATTTTGTCTACCATTTTTTTTTCGAATTCCGCTTAGTTTTGCCGCTAGAGAGCACGAAAGAAATAAATATACATATGGACTTTTGCGCCTTTTTTTAGATTTTGAGCAAAAATTATGCATTTTTATGAAAAACTACATAAAATATATATTTTTATGAAAAAAAAAAAACTAGAAAACACTTAAAGATAGTGAATTTTATGTTCTACAACTTTGATCTCATGTAATTTTTCATAAAAATGCATAATTTTGGCTCAAAATCTAAAAAAGGCGCAAAAGTCTATATGTATATTTATTTCTTTCGCGCCCTCTAGCGGCGAAACTAAGCGGAATTCGAAAAAAAAAAAAAGGTAGAGACAAAATTTATAGGAAATTTTATGCTTTACTACTTTGCTTTCTTGATATTTTTCACCAAAATGCATAGTTTTTCCTCAAAATAGAGAAAAAGACGAAAAAACGCTAAAATTCATATATATGTATATATTTCTCAAAAACCACACTTTTTTAGAACTGTTTCTTCATGTTTAGACAACCCAAATACTTCACTTTTTACAGGTCTCATAACTGTGGGAAAATTTTCTTAAATATCTCCTAATTTGAAGGGACTATTTGTACTAATAGTGATTATGCTTCTTTATTTCTGGTTCATGGAAGACGGCTTGGGGGGGAGGGGGGGGGGGCATGCCCCCCCCCTGGGCTGCGCGGCTAATGAGAATAACGAAAAATAACGAGAGAAGTCATCGATGTCTCGTTATTCTCGTCATGTTCTAACTATGAGCTCAACTTTGGTACACTTTTATATTCACATATTTTATTAATCACTTAACAACACATAACATATATCAGTAACAAAGTGTTGCACGATTGATTGATTTTCAGGGAAAGGATCCCGCAGAATCTTTATGGGAAATGGTTTTCAGTCAAACTCTTTGAAACTCCGGATTCTTACAGTTCTGATATGTAGAATAAAAGTTCTCGATGGCACTAAGTCATAAAAACGAATGGGATTGATAGCCCTCTGAAGTTGAACTTGCATTCTGTAGCATAATTAAATCCTTATGGGAAATGGCTTTCTGTCAAACTCTTTGAAACTCTGGATTCTGGTAGTCCTGGTTGTGTAGAATAAGAGTTCTTAAGGGCACTAAGTCCTAAAAACTCATGGTTTTGAAATATAGCCCTTGAAAGTTGGACTTTATGTGCATTCTGCAGCATAGTTAATATGGTCCTTCAGAGGGCTTTATCTCAAAACCATGAGCTTTTAGGACTTAGTACTCTTGAGAACTTTTGTTCTAAACATCAAGAACTAAGAAGAGTTTGACCGAAAGCCATTTTCCATAAAGATTTAACTATGCTGCAGAATATACGTAAAGACCAAATTCAGAGGGCTATATCTCAAAACTATGAGGTTTTAGGACTCGAGAACTTTTGTTTTACACATCAAGAACTATCAGAATCCAGAGTTTCAAAGAGTTTGACCGAAAGCCATTTCCCATAGGGATTTTGCGGGGTCCTTTCTCTTATGTTATTGACACTCATACTTTCGAGTCAGTATTATAAACCGCTCCAGAGTAATCGTGCGCAAAAAGAAAGTTACATACAAACTGACAGACAATTTTTTTCGCTAAAACTTAAAATCGCGAGTTTTTTCACGACATTTCAAGCCTATTGGAACAGAAAAGTTTTTCAAAATTTTCAAATTACTTCCACATCCACACGTGTTATTTTTTTGTTCAAATAGGCGCTTAAAATATCATGAAACGTCGAGATTTTAAGTTCTCTCGGTCTGTCTGTAATTTTTTTGTGCGTACGTTTACTCAGGAACGGCTTATAATACTGACTTGAAATTTGATACACTTATGTACTATAACGAGATCTGGAACTAGATTATATTTCAGTCTTATTTCGTTGAAGGGTTGGAGGGGTAAATAGATAAAGCAAGCAATAAGAGTTCATAAAATTCGGATTTAGTATATGTACTAGAATCAAAACCATCAAAAATTATTTTTGGCATCAGTCACCCCCACACCAATCCCCATTACCACCCCACCCAATTATTAAAGAGGGCAAAAAAGTAAATAGTGTTTAAAATGTATAGAAGAACCAATGGTCTCAATTTGTTTTGTCGTCAGCCATACCCACTACGCCCATCACCATCCTCACCTCATTTTTAAAGGTAGTAACAAATAAAGTGATTTAGTGTGTGTACAGGAACTAAGGACCTCAGAATTTTTTTGGCATCAGCCACCCCCACTACCACCTCTACCGAAAATTTGGATGTGGGAGTAGTGATTCCTTAGGCAGGAATTTTTTTTTAAGATTACTACCGTTCCACTATTCTACGTGGATGTGGAAGTAAAATAATTAATACAGTCTAAAAGTTATGAATTTTCTTAACTTGATTTTTAAAATTTTACTTCTCTTGCTTACCGAAAAAGTTTCTTTTGAATTTCTCGTGATTAGGAAAACCATTCTAAAATGTGTATAAGCATGTATAAGAAAAAATACTTGAATAGACAGTTTATTTAAAGTTAAAAGTTATTTTATATTTTTCACTAAAAGTATAACACGTTTCTTTCTTGAAATTGTGTCAACTGCACATCAAATATTATTGTCCTCACATTTTTCATTAATTACTTTTTAGGGTATCCACGCTCTATATTTTTCACTCAATGTATATCCCTTTTCATTGTTGGCCATAAGCACATCACATGTAATAGATAACCCAAGTCTGAAGAAAAAGCTGTCCGGAGGGGATCTACACATTTGGAAAAAAGCAGACAGCATCCATTGTCCATCGACATTGCCAGAATCGGAGCTTTGGATCGAACTCAGCGCATGATAGGTAGTGTGACAAAGCGTGCTCACAACTAACACACTTTAGCCCGCTGCGCTGCACTACCATGTCAGCGTCAACTATCTATCAAATATAATTCCTCTCTGTCAAATTGTTTTGTAAACATAGCGCCAACAGACAGACAAGCTGACGGAGCTGAAAAACCTTATTCTCGTAATCTACATAGACTGAAACATGAAAATCCAAAGAAATCTAGGAGACTGATTGTTCTACGATTATAATATTCCCCTCTGGTAAGTGAGCGAAGTAAAAATACTATCGAACGTTAGAAAGAATAATTGTTTCTTACCACCGTATTTAATACGGTAAAAAAAAAAAAGATTAATTTAATGAGTTAGTCAACATTTTTGATACGGTGTTACCAGACAAATTCTTACAAAATATTGTAAAAACTTTTATAACCGCTGAAAATCGAATAAAGCAATAGAGGATTATGTTCGTAGCACATGCAATGCAGTCCTCTACCACCCGGTTTCGTTTGGACCATATGAAGGAACACCCTGTATATAGCTTATAAGCTCCTTTTAATATTTGACGGCAGGGGAGAAGAGGGCCGTTGAGTAAAGAAGCAATTTTGTTACTACGTAATTTCCATATAAAACTTGTGGTGAAACTGAAATTTACATATCTTTAACATATAATTTCATTTTTTTAGCTAATGTTAGTTTTTTATAAGCTTCAGGTAATAAAAATCTACATAAAATACAGCTTATAGTTTTTGTTAAACTTTCGGTAGCCTATAATTTAGCTATTTGCTTTATGTAAATAACCCAAGAAATATATTAGGATTTTTTTGTAAGCTATATAGATTTTAACGCAATATTACCTGAAATATTTATACCAGTATCTGTGTTAAATAAAATGTGTGGTTGAAACTGAGGCGATAATAACAAAAAACAAAAAAACAATCAATATAACGTGGGTAGCTTCGCACAATGCTTATGAAGACTTATTTCGGCTGGAGTTATTACATTTTTAGTGATCAATTATTAACACAGGCCTACAAAAAAGCGATTTATCCGACGTGGCGGACCAGACAAGTGTATCCTTATGTATTTTGACCCGCTGAATTCGAATCCGAAGTCAGAATTGTCAGATTGGTTCGTTTTTCATCCCGAATCTCAAAAAGTACCCGCAAAAAGCCGGTTTTTCGCCTTTCACATAGCGCCATAATTCCATAACTCTACAACTTTACAGCTCCAAACTCCATAATCCCTTAACCCGGGGCATCCTTAGTGTTATTCTCCGGAGTAAGTAGGTTTTTTCAATGCATCACCAGTGAATATTTACTTTTCATATCATCAGATCAAACCTAAACTTCGGCGCGTGAATAGGGAAATGGGCTGCTTGATGAATCTTAAATTTGATTATGAAGTTTGGGGTTATGAAGTTACAAAATTTAGAGATGGGGTTATAAAAACCTGCACAGTCCGAGGTATATGTTTTTGAAGTCAGATGTGTAAGATTTCTGTTTACTCAGAGTTCTGTGGTAATAGAATGCAAGCTTACACCCTCGATATTAATCAGGTAATCCAATGACCAATTTTTTTTTGAGTGTGAAAGGCGAAAAACGGTCTTTTTACGGGTGTTTTTTTTTGAGATTGTTTTCAACATAAAAGCTAACTCCACTCATACCTGACTTTAAACATAGTTAATTATGATGTATGAAATTATGACTTATTTTATAACTACTAATAGTGTAATAAAAATAGAAAATGTAACAGAAAAAACTAGAGTACCAATAAAACTTATGTTCATTTCTATTTACCTAGTCACACAGCGATGAATCTACCTCAAAATAGAGAGCAAAACTTTTTTAGACGGGGTAAGCAAGTATATGTTTTTTTGCAAATACCTCCAAGAGTTATAGCGTGTTCCAGCGACTGTGCTTTATGAAACTGAGTTCGTACTTTGTCAGTCTTATGTTCCACTGGCAAAATTATTTTCGTGCAGTATGCACTGAGTGCAGATTTTTGACACGAACTCTGTCAGCTCGTGCAATTATGGAGTGAAATATGGCGCGTAAAATTAACTAAGAAAAAATACGAACGTTACTGCAATAGATGAATTTTTGAAGAGTTTCTCGGATAGTAATGTAATTTTCTGTAATAATCATAATATTCCTCTCCTATTTTGCATCTCACTGCTGCCGTTGTCTGTCGGACTCCGCCAAACCCGCGGATACCAATGTGGTCCACCCAGCAATCGGAGGTATAAGGTCACCCATCTATTTTATATGGATGACCTAAAACTTTATGCTTCCGGAGAGTGCGAACTCCAAAACTCTCTTAGGGTGGTCCAAGAGTATACGAGGGCCATTGGAATTCGGGTTGGACAAGTGTGCAGTCCTCCACCTCAAGAGAGGATGAAGCGGGATTTTCCTTGAAGACGCGCAGCTCGCAGATGGAAGCATCCTACGACATCTGGATGCCGGAGAGACCTACACGTACTTGGGTGTGGAACAATATCACCTCCAGGACGTGAAACAGATTAAGGATACTCTCCGCGGTAAGTACAGACACCGGCTCCGAAAGATTTGGTCTCCCGAACTTTCGTGGAACAACAAGGTGTCTGTAACTAATATGCTTGCCATTCCGATCCTGCTCTACTCCTTTGGAGTAGTTATGTGGACGCAAGATGAGTTGCGTCAATTGGATAGGGATACCCGCAAGTTCATAGGAGCATCCATCCTGGGTCGTCCGTTCCTCGAGTATACCTCCCACGTCAACGGGGGGGGGGGGGGGGCGAGGACTCTTGAGCCTGGAGTGCACGCATGGCAGAGTGGCGCTGGGTGTAGCGTGGACCTCCTGCCGTTTGTGAGAGATCATGAAACCGTAGGAGTTGGCGCATTTTTATTTAAGGCAAGCACGCAAGGTCGCAGATGATTTCGGTCTCATATTCGCCCAAATTAAAGCTGCCGAGCAGACAAATCTGTTCAGGCAGCACGTCGATAAGCCCTTGCACGGTGTATTCTATAACAACATAGAGACACTGGGTTTATCGACGAAGCTGACCTTTGGTTTTTTACGGTCAGCAGGGCTAAAATCGGAGACCGAGAGATTTATTGTGGCCTACCAAGATGGTGTTATTAATACCTTGGTCTACCGCAGTCGCATTATGGGTGTGGATGTCCCTGACCTTAATTGTAGGACCTGCCGTCAGGCGCCGGAGTCGCTCATGCATTTACTATCTGCATATCCAATTTACGCGACTTCGACCTACATCCATAGGCATAACGCGGACCAACGAGTGCTGTACTACTACCTACAGCACTCGTACCAAGTAGACCAAATCTTATGTCCCCGAAGAAGTCGATTCCGTTGTCGAGAACGATAAATGCCAAATCTATTAAAACTACTCGTTCCCAACGGTCAGGCAGATTCAAGCAAACAAGCCTGACATAGTCCTCCTCGACCACCAAACCAAGATGATATGTCATCGAGTTCTTGGCACCTGCCGAGACAAACATCATCTTGAAGGAGGGGGAAAAACGGACTAAATACCGAGATCTCCGGTATTAGCTTCGAGTGCTATACCCAGACTACTCGGTCAAGATCGTCCTCATAATCGGTGTACTTGGTGGAATGAGGCCTACGCTGCTCTCGGAATCAAAGACCATACCAGCCTGCCAAAAATCAGCCGAGTTGTTGGCAGGCCAAATGCAGAAAGCAGTTATCCTGGGGTCCCTTTGTCTTCTTAGGGCATACGAGTCTGGTATCTACAGTCACTAACCCTGCGGGATGCGGGGAGTAGCTGTGGATTATCCGCTGGCGCTTCTCCCGTGAGAATGTCGTAGACACGGGAGAACTGTCCAGCATCGCGCAAGCAAAAATAATAATAATAATTAATGAATTTTTCCTTCTCAGATGATCACCTGATCCTACTTAAGTCCGCAAAGGATAGGCCAAATAATTCCAGTAGTAATGCTGTGAAAGTGGATCGAATAATAATAATAATACTTTTGGTGGAAAAAGCTATCCAGCACCCACCACCATTTGGCCAGAATTTTTAATGCCCGGCTAAATGGGAAGCAGCAAATTTCTTCTTGCGTGATTGAAGAACGGACAGTGCTGATCCCCAAGAACGGAGATTTGTCCAACTCAAGGAACTACCGACCGATAACCTGTTTAAACCCATGTTACAAGGTGTTCACGCGCATCTTGTACATACGAGTGCTCCATACAGTTGAACCGGTTTACGAACGGATATATGAGCAACGAGGGTCGAAGAGCGGTGTCGCTGGCTGCAAGAAGAACCTGTTGATTGACAGATGTGTCACGCAGGACTCCGTGTAGTATAAGCGGAACCTTTCCATGGCCTGGATCGACTACCGCAAGGCATTTGATATGACATCGCATGAGCTTATTGTTCACTTGCTCCGATGTCTTGGGGTACACGGTCCCGTAGTGAGATGCATCGAAGAACTGATGCCGCTCTGGAGAACTCGCTTTCCCATTACATCTGGTAACGATAGAGTCCAGACGGAGTCGGTAACATTCAGAAGGGGAGTATTTCAGGGAAACTTCCTCAGCCTCCTTCTCTTTTGCATCTCACTACTGCCATTATCCGTTTCGCTCCGGAAAACCCGTGGATACAACTCCCGGCGATAGGAGGCATAAGGCCACCCATCTGTTTTATATGGATGACCTTAAACTTTATGCCTCCGGAGAGAGGGACCTACACCAGTCCCTCAGGGTGGTACAGGAGTACACGCAGGCTGTCGGCATGGAGTTCGGATTAGACAAATGTGCACTGGTCCATCTCAAGAGAGGACGATGCGGGAACTACGGAGAGGACGCGCAGCTCGTGGACGGAAGCATCTTACATCATATAGATGCCGGAGAGTCGTACACTTACTTGGGTGTCGAGCAACGCTCCACCCAAGAAGTTAGTGTAGTGAAAAATGCTCTCTGCGGCAAGTATCAGCACCGACTCCGACAGATCTGGTCTTCAGGAAGAACAAGGTGTCTGCTACCAACATGCTTGCCGTTCCGATCCTACTCTACTCCTTTGAAGTAGTGAAATGGACTCGAGAGGAGTTGCGTCAACTCGACGTAGGAACCCGCAAGAAGATGCATCTCAATAGGAGTTTGCATCCTAAATCGTCCGTTCGACGGCTATACCTCCCACGACATCGGGGAGGCCGTGGACTCTTGAGTTTGGACAGTCTCCATAATAGGATGGTTTTGGATGGAGCCTGTAAGGTCATCAGGAGTTCGGATCCCCTCCTCTGCATGGTCCGGGACCATGAAAATGCAGGTGCTTTTTGTTTAAGGCAGCACAGAGAGCAGCCGATTAACTTGGTCTCTCCTTCGACGTCGAGTGGATAAATCCCGACTCTGTCACCGAATTGGGACCTGCTCGACGAAAAGCCCAAATTAAAGCTGCAGAACACAACATCTTTCTGCAGCTTCACATGGATAAGCCAATGCATGGAGTTTTCTTTAAAAATATAGAGAACCTTGGCTTATCCGAAAGGCTGACCTTTGCCTTTTTAAGGTCAGCCGGGCTATTCAATGGCTTGCCAGGCCGGTGACGGGCGCCAGAGACTTTAATGCACTTGTTGTCGGCTTGTCCGACATATGCAGTCTCGGCCTATATCCAGAGACACGACGGAGCATTATTATCACCTAAGGCACTCGTATGGGATAGACGCGACACCAGTGCTTCCTTACGCTCCGGGGGATATTGAGTCCGTTGTGGGAAATGAGACGTGTCTAATTTATTGGAACTACTCGTTTCCCACCGTCAGGCAAATACAAGCCAACAAGCCTGACGTAGTCCTCCTCGACCATCAACTCAAGACAATGTTTGTCGTGGAATTCTCGGCTCCCGCGGAAAACAACATTGTCTTGAAGGAGGAGGAAAAACGGACAAAATATCGAAATTTGCTCTTCGAACTCCTCAGACTCTATCTAGACCATACTGTTAAGATAGGGGTACTGAGACATACACTGCTTTCAGAACTTAAGATCATACCGGCATGCCGAAATTCGGCAGAGGTCTTAGCCGGCAGAATGCAGAAGGCCGTCATCCTCGGTTCATTACGTCTGCTCAGGGCACACGATTCTCGGACCCAGTAGTCACTTACTCCACGGGTGTGTGGAGTGGCTGCCGGTACTACCAGCTCCCCTTTGTGAGGGTAGGAGCCACAGAGAAGGGCGACTGGTTTTTAACTAAAAAACTAATAATAATGATAATAATAATATTTATTTACTCTTGAGATTTACAATAACATATTAAAACATGAATTTAACAAATTTAACATATAATTCACTATATAATCTACCTATTTAGTAAACATAAGAGAACATTTAGGTGAATATGCAAGGAATGTTATAAATCATGACTACAATACTCAAAATCATAACGATATACAAAGATTAGAGTCAACAAAGAGAAATAACTTTGGTATTGCTTTGATCAATTCTCTACCAAATAGTTTGAAATCTTTACCAAATAAACAATTTAAAGGAAAGTTAAAAAAGCATCTTTTAGCCAATGCTTACTACAATATATCAGATTTTAAATATGTGTAATTTTGAATAAATGTTTGTTTTTTTCCTAATGTTTGACTTGTTCTGTATTGTTGACCATACTAGGACCATTTCCTAGTATTCCACATTTTTTATGTTTTGTTCGTTATTTACATTCTCTGTTTCCATGACGTGTCAAAACACTACGGTGTATTTTTACGATCAATATAATTATTGTTATTATTATTATTATTATGTGGACGAGATTATGGTGACCATAGTGTAATAAAAGAATATGCTAATATACTAAAAATTCAGAATTTTATCGGTAATGTGGTACATAACTTATCAAATTTCATATGTCCCTAATGTCGCTACTGTGAAAATCGTGTATCGTCATTTGCATGCACGCGATATGCGAGTGTTGAACAGTGGAAAACGTTATTTTAGTGTTTAAGCGAAAAATATCAAGAGATCTTTTGTAAAGACTATGAAATTTTTGTTAATTTGAAACCTAACCCGTCCATCTTTATTAATCACTGATCGAGATATTTCGTCTCGAAGTTATGATCTTTTTCATCATTTTAAAGAAATAAAATTTGTACAGTGAAATTACTTAAATAAGATAACATACGTCACAGCTTTGCGCATCGAGTATATTTGTAGAAACGATACCAGTGCCGAGTAAGTTTATTCTTTTTTAAATAAAATAAAACTACTAAGTTGGCAATTTTCGTTTATTAATATTGGACAGTCGCAATTAAAATAAATTTCATTTCATCTGTTTTATTCGTAGAAACGGTTGAATATTCGCTATAAATATATAATAAATATCGAACACGAAAAACACTAGAAAATATATTCGTAGAATAACGAGCACCGCAGCTATTCAACGCAACCTTGCGACACCACGCCAACAGGAAAAACAAGTTCGGTGCCTAGACAGCCGGCACGCGCTAGCGATATCGATCTGTGCTCATTGTGACGTATGTTATTTTCTAAGTAATTTCACTCTACCTACTCCCCATTTTCGAAATTCACTCAAAAATACTGCATCCTACGTTAAAAATACTCTACATGTAATTAAAAGACTACTCAGTTACCTTTAATTTGACGCCTGTCACATTCCTGCACAATATAAAGTAGCGAAGATACATATGGCTACAAATTCATAAAAAGTGCATGTTCATGAAAATTCGACATAGCTAAGTAATTCGCGTATAATGCATCTAAACGAAAAGAAATTTGTCAAAGTATTTACGCAAAACTTCCCTCTTTATTTTGCACTTCTCATTTTTATATCATCCTTTCTGTGGGATGACTTGCTTGTATATTTTGTTAAACTAAAAGTATATCAATCTTGGTGGGTTTTTGGTTCTGGGCTTCTTCCTCTTCTGAGTCTTCTTGTGAAATATGTTGCCGCGTTGTGCCGTAATATGGTGTTTATGCTCCTCTTTTTGTGTTTCTGCTTCTTCGAATCTTTTTTCTTGTTCTTTTTTTTGAGTCTTTTGATTCTTCGGTTTTCGATTGTGGTATATATTGTTGCAATTTCTTTGTGGTGTTCATTTTTTGATCCTGATCCTCTCAGTTGTTGTTCTCCCTGTCTTTAGTTTGTTGATGTACGGTGCTAGCGCTTTCTTCAGTAGATGTGTTGGATCCTTTCCTTGGGTATGTCCTCAGTACTTCATTACGTGCATTTCTATTCTTTTTTTAATTGTCTTTCCTCCTAATAGCGTTAATGTGTTATGCCGCTGTTTTCGTCTTATTGTTTTTGCGAGGAGTTGGACGATGTCCCTTTTTGCTCTTCTCAAAAACTTCTTCTGTTTACTTTTATTGTTGCCGCGTCTTTTGACTCCATATGTCATCGTTGGCCGTTTGACGGCACACATAATTGGCAAGGTCCCATGATAATTTATTTTTCTCAGTGAACTGTATGATTGCTCTTGTGACTCTGTATGCCGTTTTGATTCTCTCCTTTATCATTTCTCTTCGTTCCAGTTGGTTCGTCAGGTCTGTTCCTAGGTACTTCAGTTTGTTCGTTATTCTTAGACATTCTTATTCGTCTATTTTGTGTTTCTCTCCGCTGGTCCAACTCTCTTTTGTTGATGGGCCTCTCTCCATTATTAGGCTTTTCTTGAGGTTTGTTTTCAGTCCAGATATGTCCTGCGACGATTTTTTAGCTGTTTGTACTTGTTTTTTTTTCCTCTTGTCGGGCATAGGTGACATGTCCCTGTTTGAGGTTTTTCTTGTCACAATTTTTAGTTTTGATTACCCATTGATAACCAGTCTAATTCTTCTCCTATCACTTGTTTTTCGATTTCTTTGTGGTATTTCTTCTGGGGGTTTTCTTGCTGTAGTAGAGAGCTAGTTCAGGTACTCTGTGGTGACTCATATTATTTAAATATTAGCTATATCACTTAATTGTTGTTATGTTCGTATGATAGAAAAAAATATATAGCTTTACGGGTCTACACAGGAATATCACGGCCACACTTTAATAATTTACTGCCCACTAGAAGTTCATGGTGAGGGCGGTCGACATTTTCAAGGGCTTAGATGTATAAACACTTTTCAGACTCTCCTCTAAGAAAGATTTTTGAGTCAGATTTTCAACACTATATTATAACATCCACAACTCAAAAAAACATGCAATACCACAAAACACACTCCTATTAAAACAGACACAAACAAAAAGTCAAAGATCAATAACACTTATTTGTGATACTTTTCTTCCCTTCCATTCTCTTCCCTTTTTGATTTGTTCTATTGTATTACATCAAGACCACTGTAGCTAGTTCTAAATTATGTACGAAACCAATCACTACTTACAAAATCGCCAATCGGACATCCCTAGATACGTATTACCTGTCGCCTCTACGAAGGTCGTCTAGCAATGCCAATGTCAAACAGGAAAAAAAATTACTAATAACGATAATTGATACTACTACTCATGGTAATCGATAAACACTAATATTAATCAGAATGAATACTACTATATGATTAGATTAGTATGCCAATGATCACGACTAAATAAGGGCAAAGGAAAAATATACTAGTAACTCTAGTTGACTAAATAGGCTAAATTGGCACGCTTTACCTGGGAACAAAAATTTATTTACCTGGCTAAGCTCAGTTAAGTTGGAGTGGGTAAGTGGTTTCAGTTGCATCAGTCACTTGAAAACAAACTACTAAGAACAGTTTAACAAGTGTATATTAAATAGGTAGCAATGGTAATGTAACGGTTTCTAGAAATCTGCTCGGGCGCCAAATTATGTAACGGTTTGTTGTCGGGTAGCTGGTTTGGAGATTAATCAGGGTCCAGATTAGTTAATAAGACAGCCCAATAAAAATATAATCAATTTATTTTCTTCTTCAAACAGGTAATACGTGGCAGTGTTACATAACATATAGGTTATACAGGTTATACATGTATATCTTTTACGGTTCTTAGGATAACATTTTCTATTACCAGAGAGAGAGAGTGAGAGAGAGAGAGAGAGAGTAACGATGCGATGCGATGCGACGTTAGTTACTGCTACTGAAGTGAATCGGGCGTCGGGCGAATATCGTCGACTCAAGAAATTTCCCAGCTCAACGCGCTGTAGGAGGTCTCCAGGTCAGGGTCGTCCGCTCTGGTTCTGGCGGCGAAACGGCGTCGGGGAATGACTAATGACTCGAGGGGTCCCAGCTCAGCACGCTGAAGGATTCCCAGGGTCAGATTGCATTCGTTCCGTCGTGTTTGCATCGAGAGATGCACAAAACTGTAACATGTCCAGCTCAGCACGCTGAAGATAGATTGGCAGAATTGTCCACACTGAATTAGTTGATTTGTGGTCGGCTTTTATATCCGAGAATCCTCGCTTACTGGTGACGTAGAACTGCGTATAGTTTAGTGCCGTGTGCAAATTCGTGCCTCTAGACGGGAGCTAGGTAGATTTGCGGGCCGTGTGCACATATTGGTGTCGTGTGTAAATCCGGAAACTTTAGTAATGGAACATGAATTTATGAATGCTTCATTACAGTAAATAGCGGATATCACAACACTGTGGTATAAAATGCGCATGTGGGCCTCTTTTGAGGGCGATTTGACAGTACCTAGATGGGCACGACCTGAAAGGTAAGGCCTGAAGGGCAAAAAAATGATATGAGATGTCAAGCGATCCCCAAGAAAACTATACGCCGCTGGTAACGTAGAAAAAGACCTTTTACTCGTTTTACAATGCGGGCAGAGATATTACATCGTAAAAATGATATTAAATATCTAATTATGGCTTCTGCCACTACCCGTATACTAACATCAAATAACACTTATTTGATTACACGGGGATAATACGCAACTATTTAGGGACTCACATAAGTAAATTAAATAATTACCACAGCGACAGGTCTATAACTAACACAAAAAAAATCTCGACATACACAAATATAAGTAAACATGAAACAAGTTAAAAATAATATTAACGTGGCCTGTCTATACCACATAAATGTTAAAGGTTTACTAAGTTCGATTCACAAAAAATATCGATAATCACAGGTTCAGAGGGGGAGGTTGATGGTCCAGCGCTTCGTTCCAACTCCCAGCGAGGTGGAGAAAATAACAGTATACATAAACTACTTACAGTCGTGCTTCTCGGGGTCTGACAAATAGTGTCACTCCGGGGGTTCCGGTTTCTTTAAATTGGCCACCGAAGTGGCCTGAGGGGGTCGTCGACAAAGGATCAGCGATGCTTCAGCTCTGCCACCGCCGCGTTGTTTCTAGACTGTCCCTCGCTACTGGGGTTCACACTAGGCTATGACGCCCAAGGACCAACATCAAACTTAACTTCATGGGGGTGAAAGCTCTCGAGATACCAAAGGGGGCTCTCAGGGTGTGGAAAAGAAAAAAACTGCCACAGATTCACTGCTGTGTACACTGGGGCTTAAACAAGAGCAAACTTAAGCTTCCAGGGTTACCAAGGGGGAAGTTCTGGGGCGTCACATGGGATTTTCGAGGTACCAAAAGAACCCTAAAACAGCAACAAAAAAGGACTTAATCTCTTGTTAAGATATAAAGGCATTAGATACTACTTACGGTTACGACTGGTTCCTTCCAAAAAAGACAAATCGGACAACCCAAGATGGAGGACTATGCCAGCACGAGATCTCAACAAAACGTGGCTTCGCTAGAGGTTCCTATACCAATATTCCAGCAAAATCAACCAACAATCAAACTCAAACCTCTGCAAACAAGGCGGCGTTTCACAACTCCATGTTACCGCGTATTTCCATTCACAAAAAGCTAAAAACGCTTTCGCCTTTGGCCGGCCGGCGTCCTTCACCTTCCCACAACCAACAAAAATCCAACCACGCAAATGCGGGAATTCGTCATTCGTCCGTGTTGCCTTGTTATTCTATCGTTTAATCTGTGAACAAAGCCAAGTGGGCCGCACTGTTAGGCCACCAAATATACACATCGTTTCTACCTGCGTTTCCGATCAAACCCGTTCTACCAAAGTTTTAGTTGAGCTAGAAAACGTTCTGACAGAGTTTTCAGTTACAGAGACTCAAGTGGCCGTAACATTCCCTTCAAACATCCATCACTCACCTGACAACTCAAAATTATGTCTTTTACACCCTGTATCCGTGTGATGGCACATAAAAAGGGCTGGTAAAAAACGGGTTGTTATGTTTTCTCCTTCTAACTTACTTTTTGCTTGTTACTATTACGATTCTAAACTTTTTAATAACTTCCTTAGCCTTACCAGACTCATACCAGAAGTATAAACTGTCAGTATGTTTTTATAGCATGCGTGAGGTTTTTTAAATTTTTAATGGCATTGAAACCAAGCTAATGCAATTGTATCCAACTTTTTAATATATTTTTATATTGATTTAATTTTACACAGTGTACTGTTACCCTGATGGTACGCCCCTGGATAGGCTCATATGTAAAATTGCTAGAAAGAACTGTTCATTGACTTATTTTTAAGTTATTACCTGACCTGGATTTGTTTATGAAATTCTTTAGTACATAAATCGTAAATAGTTTAAGTGGTAAATATTGGCGACTTAGCTTTATTTTTGTCCACTTGACTGTGATTTATTGCTTCCTTGTTGTTCGGTCGTTCGAGGATCTTTGCCAGTCTATTTTCACTTTGCACTGAGATATTTAATCGCCCGTAGTAATTAAATATTAGCTATATCACTTAATTGTTGTTATGCTTATATGCATCACTCCACGCAGAATTTATCACTTTACAACAAGCGTAATTTTCACCTATTTGGGCTTTATTCAATTTACTGGGACCATTTCTAAAGCGTCTGTTCACTTTAAGATCTCCCACTCCAGGTTTCTGAAATATTAAAGAAAAACCTGCTATAGGATTTCACCTTCGAATGGCTATTTCAGCCTCATTAAGAAGTATTTGCGGACATATGTTTATATGATTTTTTAAACTGGTATTTCCGGACACCCTGTATAACATTAGAACAATCACAAACCAAATGACAGTTAACCAATTTGATGCATGAAAATTCATCTATTAAAGAATACCGGGCATATCCAGTTTTCATTAGTCGCCCACACCGGTTATTGTTAATGCTTAATAATTTTGAAATCAGTGCAACAAGGCGTGTGAATTAATGGAATTTTCAGTTAATTATTTTATATACAGTTGAAAGGGCGTCATAATTTAAAGGAAACAATGGCAGTTAATCCAACTTCCCGAACTCATTTAAACTTCAAATGTAGTTAATGAAATTTGTTCTTATTTTAGTTAAAGTTAATTAATAATGTTATTTTGTTTCAGTGCGAAATTTAAATCAGCAATATGAGTTTCTTCAACTCGCTATCGGAATATGTCAGCAATAGTGTGGCAGGATTAAGTTTAAGCCCAAAACGGTAAGTTACTTTTGTGTATTTTTTGTAATACAAGTAATTAATTTGAGACTTTTAATCAAGTGTCAAACTACAGAGCTGGTACTGAATTTCTCTTATTTTTTTATACATAAATCTTAGTTAGCAGTCTCAAAATGCCAACATGAAAATTAGAGAAGACAATATTTCAAATAAAATTATTTTGCTGCAGCGGCTTTATAGTTTTAATTTGGTTTCGGTGTCACAATAAAAATAATGAGAGGTTTAGGATTAAATATGATCATTGAATCATATAAAATTAAAACAATTTATGTTGCAAAACAAAAATTTTCTGCAATTTTCCATATTGTCTCCGGTCCTAGTAACCGCATCGCAACCTTAGGAATATCATGTATATTACGGTTTAGATGGATCTACGTCAATTACGTGAATTACGTGAATTGGACGCGCGACAATTGGATGCGTGCGACAATTAGACGCGATGACAATTGGACGTGGTATAATTGGATGTATAACATTGGACGCGTGTTTTAAAAAAAATCATGTATACACACTCTAACCTAACTCAAGCTAAATAATAATAATAATTACAAATACAACATAGAAACGGACTCACCAAAAATATTGTTAATATAGAAAATAATCATCCAAAAAAATCATCAAAATATAATAACAGAAATTATAAAATATAATTTATTTACACTTGCAGTTGGGCAATTCCTCGCAAGTAGTCCAAAATGCTTCTGTTTTCATAATCAGCAACCACTGTTTGTAATCATGACAAGACTATGCAATATGATTATTTTTAATAAACGCGTCCAATGTTACACGTCGAATTTTACCGCGTCCAATTGTCGATACATCTAATTGTCGCACGCGCCCAATTGACGGGACACCGGTTTAGATATCTTGTATATCTTCATATTCTTGTGCGCTTAATCAAAAACTTTAGTATCAAGTTACTCTGAAATTTTAATAAATGATAGTATATATAAAAGATAAGATTGTACACGCCCCACAGTGGGACCAATTCAATTTTTATCTGGTCAAAATTAGTTTTTACGTAATGATAACCTCTAGTGAATACATATTATTGAAATTAATAAAATCAATGTTGTTGTTGACTGTAGAGCCAATTACATTAAATAATATCACATACTGAGTGTAGTAAAATGCCCCAAAAATAAATAAAACCAAACTGAGTAATGTCGCTTTTATTATTAAGAATACACTGACTGACTGACCCATCTATCAACGCACAACTCAAACCGCTGAGTCTAGAAACTTAAAATTTTGTATAGAGGTTCCTCGAATGTCATAGGTCGAAATTCGACCTCTAAGGGGGTAAAAAAGGGGATTTTAGGCTTTTTCGGAAACTGTTAGATCTAAATGCGTGAAATTTGGCAAAAATATTTTTTGTTGAAATTTCTTAGATACGTGTAAGACGAAATTTCGATTTTCACTTTTTGAAGGGGTGAAAACGGGGGTAGTAGATGATTTAATGCGCACCCGTATTTTTGAAATCGCGTAAGTCATAAAGGTGATTATTCGAGCGATGAACTCTTCTGAGAAAATAAGAAGAAGACACGTATTCGACGGATTTTTAAAAAGAGACCCCCCGAAAGGGTAAACGGAGAGGGGGTGTTTTTTAAACTTTTCGGAAATGATTAGACCTAGAAGCGTGAAATTTGGCAGAAATAATCTTTACTGGAATCTATTAGACACGAGTGAGACGAAATTTCGATTTTCACTTTTTGAAGGGGTAAGATCGGGGGTGGTAGATGGTCTAAAGGGTATCCGTATCTCTGAAATCGCGTAAGTCAGAAACGTGATATTCCAGTGACGGGCTCTTCTGAGGAAATAAGAAGACACGTATTCGACGGTTCAAAAAGAGACCCCTACCCCGAACGGAGGACAGAGAGAGGGATGTTTTTAAGCATGAAATTTGACCATTACCCGCCCATGTGTTCTATTGTCGATTAAAATATTTATTTTTTTCGTTTAACTCGCTCTAACACAAAAATAGACAAATTGCGATGCGCAGTGAGTTTCCCCGAGTACTAAGGATGCGCAGTGGGTTTCCTCGAGTACTATAGATACGCAGTGGGTTTTCTCGAGTACTATTAATGCGCAGTGGGTTTCCCGGAGCAAAATGGATGCGCAGTGGGTTTCCTCGGGTACAATGGATGTGCAGTGGATTTCCTCGGGCACTGTGGATGCTCAGTGGGTTTTTTCGAGTACAATGGATGCACAGTGGGTTTCCTCTTGTGCAATGGATGGGAAGTGGGTTTCCTTAAATGCAATGGATGTGCAGTGAGTTAGTATCTCAATGTTCTTAAATCCAGGCGGACGAAGTTTCACGCGGACACAGTCGCGGGCATCAGCCAGTGTATATATAAAAAGCTAGACATCTTGAACAGCTCGAAAAGGTGTAACAGGAGTAACAGGTCCGCGGACCTGTTACACCTGTTACACTTGTTTGAGCTGTTCGAGCTGATCATACATAATATACGTACGTGTATATGTATATATAAAGAGCTAGACATCTTGAACAACCCGAACGGGTCCGCGGACCTGTTACACCTGTTACAGCTGTTCAAGATATCTCACTTGTCTCACTCATGAACATCATGTCAGGATAGGTATTAGGAAATAAAAACACATTTTATAAATAATTTAATTTGTTAAATGTAAAATATTTATATTACAATATTAGCTGATGCCTGCGACTTCGTCCGCGTGGAACTTCCTTCGCGTGGAACTTCGTCTGCGTGGAATTAAGAACATTGAGATACTAACCCACTGCACATCCATTGCATTTAAGAAAACCCATTTCCTATTCATTGCACACGAGGAAACCCACTGCGCATCCATTGTACTCGAGGAAATCCACTGTGCATCCATAGTACTTGAGGAAACCCACTGCGCATTCATAGTGCTCGAGGAAATCCACTGAGCATCCATAGTACCCGAGGAAACACACTGCGCATCCATGGTGCTCGAGGAAACCCACTGCACATTCATAGTACTTGAAGGAACGCACTGCGCATCCTTAGTACTCGGGGAAACTCACTGAGCAATTTGCCTATGTTAGGGCGAGTTAAACGAAAAAAATATTTATTTTAATCGATAGAGCACATGGGCGGGTATGTGTCAAATTTCATGCTTAAAAACATTAGTTATGGCGCAACTTGGCACATCAGCTATTAAGCAATCATAAGTAACCACTGTACAGAAAAGAAAAATAAAATAGAGAAATATCCTCTCGCCCCCTCTTCTTTTTGCGGTCCTATTTAACATAACTATAACTAAATTTTTCAGTCGACAATTGATTATACTTTATTATTCAATAGACAATCCTAATTTGGGAAATGTGAATGTAGGCTACATACACTTACCTTACTGTTAAAAAAAAAAACAACCCACTAACGGATAGTCAACTACGCTATGTTGATAATATCAAATGTTCAGGGGTGCTACTTATTACGAGAATTCCGTACGCAAATAACGTGCAACTTATACTGCACCTTACACTCTGAATCTAATTACCAGCGACGCGTCGTGTATACAATAAACTTAGCTACATCTAACGAGTACGTTAAGACAAGTTTTGTTTTGTTTGGCGTCAATTGTTTTTTGCACTTTTGTCCGGCTAGAAATGAATTTGGTCCCACTGTGCGCCCTGTATGACGTATATAGCCCATTTTCAATAGGCAGTATTCTACCATGTTATTTTACATATGTTCCAAACTTTAAGTGAAAATTTTAAGTTTAAAAGAAGTTATCGTGTTTACAAGGAACTGTCTACTCACATACTCTCACACACACACACACATACAGAGTTACAGACATTTTTTATTCAATATGAAATAGATTTCTGTACAAACATTTTTTTTTTCGACGATTAATGTAAAATTTTGTGGTATAATGTTCCTGTTTGATTAAATCGAGAAGGTATAATTCTCTAAGACAAACGTGGCAAGAAATATATTTACATACATATATTTCAAAGACTTTTATAATTCTATATTTATTTCCAAGGGTAAAATCCTGAAGTTACTTGTGATGTGAAGTCATTCTTCTCATTTTTTTTTGTCGGTGGTATCATAAAATACATAACATTTCATATAAAATTAAATCGTTAACCATAAAAATAAATTACGACTTTATTTTCCCTACATCTTCTAAAACGATTTATCAAGCTTATTTACATTTGCGGCATCATCAAAATGTTTTGGTATAACTATGTGACTGAAATAAATATATTGTATAATCTGGTTAGTAATTCTTCAAAACAAATTTAATATTTCATAATCCCGATAAACATATTAAGTCTTAATTAAGTTGTAGACAGCAATTGCAGCCACATTGGAAAAAAGAATAGCAGAATAGTCTCGGATGCAAACGAAAATAATAATAATAATAATAATAATAATAATAATAATAATAATAATAATAATAATAATAAATAACACAGCCACACAAAAAAAATTTCTGTGTAGCGGACCAAATTATATGGATACGGTGTATTTTTCGACTCTGAATCCGAATCTGTGGTCAAAAAAAATCTATCGTATCAGTTTTGTTCTTTAGTCAAAAACATCCCTTAGAATGGTGTAAAATCATAGAAATAATGTAATAACTCTTAATGAAGTGTGAAGATGTAGATGTTTTGTAGTCGAGTGTAGAGAATATAAATTCGAGCCACAGTAAGCTATTTCTATAAATTAAACCGAAATCCGCCCTTATGGGGGAGTGAAAACAACCGCTAAAACTCGAAAGACGCAGGTGAGTGTAAATAACATGTACAAAGGCCAAATTTGTGTGTCTCTTAGTGCAAAATATTTGACTCTGGTGCGACAACCAGCCATTACACTCAAAGGGTAGAGACTCAATACTATGGAGGGTTAAAACTACCCCCACCCCTCGTAGGTTTCAAAACGGAAAAAAATTCAGGCAGGGTGAACAAATACGGAGTAAATTCATTCCAACCACCAATACATGACTAGAGACTACCCTTGAAGGGTGGTAAGAGCTACCCCCATGCTCAAATGTTACATTTGGGTGCTATTAAAATTCGGAAAGGGTCAAATACTTGTAGCTCATTGTGCGAAATATATAAATCAGGTACAACAACCACCCAATATTTTTAATAAGGTCGAAAATCACCCCTATTGAGGTGGGGGGTAAAAACTACCCCCACATACGGACAGAAATAGATAGACAGAAATTTAGTTAATTTAGGTATATAGCTTACATATATAGAAAAAAATGGTCACTGAAGAGATAACATCCTATATCTATGACTAAAAAAATAGGAAAAGAAAACCACGGACAAGATATTTTGAAGATAAGAGAGAAAAATCATAGGAAAAGAAAGTATTTGGATTGATGGTCGAAAGTATGATATAAATAGGAAAAAGAATAGCTTTACACAGATTAAAAGATGGATGAGTTGATAAATGTTAAGATAAACCGTTGAATAAGCAGGTATGGTATAATAAATAAAACACAACTAGTTAATGCTGAATGTATGAATTTACTCCATTTTTATCTACCCTGGCTAAAACTACAAATGCCTGAATTTTTGTTCCAGGATATTAGAAGTAATGAAATGCGTCCGTCTGTGGAGGTGGTTTTTATCCCTTCCCCCAATAAAGGTAATTTTCAACCTTATTAAGATTGGGTGGTTGACGTACCAGATTTGTATATTTGGTACGATGAGCTACAAGTATTTGACCATTTCCGAATTTCAATACCACCTATAAGCATCATTTGAGCATAGGTGAAGCCCTTACTAAGGATAGACTCTAGTCATGTGTCGGTAGTTGGAACGAATTCACTCCATGTTTGTTCACCCTGCTTAAAACTACAAAAGCCTCAATTTGTTTTCTCGTTTAAAACCTATTGGTGGGGGTAGTTTTATCCTCCATAGGATTGATTCTCTACCCTTTGAGAGTAATGGCTGATTACACAGCCCCACAAAAAAAAAAAAGTTCAGACCAGCGAACCAGACCCATGTATTTTCGGTGGCTGAATCCAAATCCGAGGTCAAAAAAATTCGTACACCCCCAAAATCTTGAGCTAGAGCCAAAAAAACACCCCTGGACTGGGGTAAAAAGAATATTAAGCTACGAGAATAGTTGTTACATTCTAATCTATCGAATTATACAAATTAATGTTAAACAGCAGCGTACATACAATAGATATGAAACACACCCCCAGTGAGGGGTGAAAACTAGCCCCCATTTATAAAAAAATCGATCCAAAACAGCAGTGACTGTTGAAAAAGCTCGAAAGGTCTAAGTTTTGTTAAAGTGCATCAGATCCGACGTAATCTTCATAAACTACCCGTATAGGGTTGAGAACAACCACCCTTAAGTTTAAAGGACACAAAACAAGAGAAAATGTAAAATCCGACAGGATTTCTATTTTGCGTAGTACTCTAAAATAGAACTAGAAACTTACGTACCATCAACGCCCTACAGTTTCAATCCTCAGATGGTGTGAAAACTACCCCCTATGTAAGATTTATCTATAAAAAGTTACAGTGACTTCTATAAAAATTCGAAACACCTACGTTGTGTGGAAGTGACAAGAAACTAGACTATGTTCGACGCTGTGCTTGAAAACCACCCCCATGGGGTTGCGAGATGCTACCCCTATATCCGTAGGACACTGGCAGTGTGCATCACGATTTATGCTAATCATAGCATAAAAATGTAAATCCGGTTAGTTTCTCTCTGTTTTTCCAGCATCCTACAGATATAGGGGTGGTATCTCGCAACCCCGTGGGGCTGGTTTTCAAGCATAGCGTCGAACATAGTCTAGTTTCTTCTCACTTCCACACAACGCAGGTGTTTCGAATTTTTACACTACATTTTTATACTGTAACTTTTTAGTTTAGGGGGTAGTTTTCACACCTTCTGAGGGTTGACACTGTAGGGCGTTAATGATACGTAAATTTCTAGTTCTATTTTAGAGTACTACGCAATTTCAGCCAATCATAGCATTCATGAAAATAGAAATCCTGTTGGATTTTACGTTTATTCTTGTTTTTCTCGTGTCCTTTAAACTTGAAGGTGGTTGTTCTCAACCCTATAGGGGCAGTTTATGAAGATTACGTTGGACCTGATGAAGTTTGTTATTACTTTAACAAAATTTAGACATTTCGAGCTTTTTCAGTACTCATTGATGTTTTCGATCGATTTCTCACCCCTCCCTGGGGGTGTGTTTCATATCTGTTGTATGTACGCTGCTGTTTAACCTTAATTTGTATAATTCGATAGATTAGGATGTAACAACTATTCTCGTAGCTTAATATTCTTTTTACCCCAGTCCAGGGGTGTTTTTTGGCTCTAGCTCAAGATTTTGGGGGTGTACGAATTTTTTTTACCTCGGATTCGGATTCAGCGACCCAAAAAAACATGGGGATACATGGGTCTGGTTCGCTGGTCTGAACTTTTTTTTTTTTTTTTGTGGGCCTGTGTTATCGCACCAGAGTCAAATATTTTGCACTAATATACAAAAATTTGGCTTTGTACATGTTATTTACACTCTCCTGCGTCTTTTGAGTTTTAGCGGTAGTTTTCCCTTCTCCATAAGGGCGGATTTCGGTTTAATTTATAGAAATAGCTTACTGTGGCTCGAATTTAAATTCTCTACTCTCGACTATAAAACATCTACCATTTTTTACCCTTCATTAAGAGTTATTACATTATTTCTATGATTTACACCATTTTTTTGACTAAAAAACAAAACTGACATGACATTTTTTTTGGTCCACGGATTCGGATTCAGCGTCGAAAAATATATCATATCCATATAATTTGGCCTGCTGCACAGAACTTTTTTTTGTGTGGCTGTGTAATCGAAAAGAGAATGTATGTTATTGAATTCCAGCAGAGAGATGTTACAATGGAAGAAATCCCTGTTTTTATTCGAATATATCAGTAAATATGGTGAATTATACGAATGGGGAAATGGTGACAATGTATTACGTATACCGTCTCTCGCAGATGGTAATGCAATAAAAGCCAGAAGTATCAGGAAAGATATCCTAATCGTGCCCTGCCAGATTTTTTCGACTATTCATCGCCGTCTTTATGAAACTGGTAGTTTCCAAAAAGGTACCTCAAATTGTCAGAATACCCGAAATTGAAGTGGTGCTACAGGACATCGACGAACATCCTGAGACGAGCACGAAGAAGAGCTCTGAATATTTGTCATAAAATTGTTTGGCGAATTTTGGTTGATTTTTTGTTGTATTCATACCATATTCTAAGAGTACAAGCTTAGAAGAAGAAGAAATTTTGTTGAAGTAGAAACACAAAAAAGAGGAGCATAAACACTCCATATCACGACGAAACGCGGCAACGCATTTCTACACTGTCCATGCCGCACTCCTGTCATGTGACTCTCGCTGCTGACAACAAGCATGATTAGTGATTTAATGAAGGTCGAACTTGTCGAAGTTAGACCTCATTTTCTGGGCACCCTTTACTTGTTGGGATATTTGTAGCTTAAGCTCACATAAGCTTCACCTCTCATAGATATATGGGAGAAAAATTGGTTGTCGAAATTTACCATGGCGGAGGTTATTCATTTCCAACTATGAATTAGTTTTCGCATCAGATTTCATTAAAATCGAAATATCTCTAAAACTATTATTTTTTTAGATAGGGAATGAAATTGAAAGTTACTTTAAAATAATGAGTAGAACTCGAATCCGACATAAAAAATAAGGCATGTCATTTAAAATAAGGAAGTAGATGTCAACTCCCGGTATAACTGGAAGTTTAAGATACGTGTGGATACTTTTGTTAACTAGAGCACCTCTGAAAACCCCTCTTCCCAAATTTTCAGCTCCAAATTTATTTGTAGTTTGTCTGAAACGCCCAATAGGCCACTAACCGTGATGAACCCTGTATACAAATACACCTGCCGAATCTGTATGCATTTTAACATTAGCAATGCATTTAATAAGAAACACACGGCCGATGTATCCGATACTTCTTCAACATTCCTTGGAACTGTTGCAAACCACGTTTCTCTTCTTTTCAGAGCTATCGGAAGTCACAAAAGTTTTAAAGGAGTTTTGGTGGAACTATTGGTATACCTAATAGTCTAGGTGACCGCGTACAGAAATGCAATTTATACATATCCTCGTATAACGTCTTGCATGGCATAATTGCACCATAATTGCGAAATTATGCCGTACAAGAAGTTTTATAAGACTATGTATAAATTGCATTTTTGTACGCGGGCATCTTAAAACCCAATAATGCCTATTGTATGATTTATCATACAGAGGTTAGGTTGTCTCTAATGAAGTGTAAACAAATCGAGTGTGATAAATTCAGTGATTTTACTCATCTAAAGTGTTATTTGCATATATAGACAATAAGCTTAGGACAAAAATTCGATTGTTTTATTCTTAAATAAGTTATAACCGAGCGATCCATAACCAGAAAATTTCTACGCAGCAGAAAATGAGCTCACGGTAAGCTTATGTTTCACAATTTTCATTTGAATGTAATTTATTTGACTTTTATTCATGTAATAATTCTTTATACATATTATAGGATGTACTTATACCATTTCATAGTCATAACAATTCTTTCTGTAATTGCAGCAGCGGAAAAAACTTTCCGTATGATATATCATACGGTAGGCAGATGGCGGTATGAATGTTAGTTTTGTTTCAGAACTTCTTTTTCATTGGATAAGGCTATGGAGCCTTATTTTGGCCCTAACAATATGGAGCAATTTATAAAGGGAAAGCCAATTCGCTATGGCTTTAAATTTTGATGCCTCACAACCCCCCAGGGGTACTTATTGAAATTCAACCCCTACACGGGCAGTGGGGATAAAATCACGGGTAAAACTTTGGGATCCAGTGACACCGAGAAACTTTGTATGAGATATATTCCCCCGCATTCGACCATATATTTGGATAATTTTTTCAACTCCTACCATTACTTGAACTTCTGCACTATAATGAAATTCAATGTATTGGTACCATCCGCTCTGAACGTATAGAGAAAGCTCCTTTAGAAGAACTGCAAAAAGAGAAACGAAGGACTTCTCATACTCTGATTGACTCTAATAGTGGTATTCAACTCATCAGATGGCATGACAACAGTCAAGTGAATATCGCAACCAACATCAAAAACAAAGACATTTGTTTGACAAAAGGCACGTGCAAAAGATAGTCTAAACAACAAAGGAAGCAAGTTGATGTGGATCAACCGACACTTATAAGTCTCTATGACCAAGGAATTGGAGGTGTGGATATGTTCGATAAAATGAGAGGACTCTATCGTATACGAATCAAATCTTGCAAATGGTATTGGGCAATGATTCGCTTTTGCTTGAATGGATCGGTAGTGAACATGTGGCTTCTTTTTCGTTTTGTCTATCCAAAAGTGTTCCTTCTGCAGTTTTTAACGAGAATTGTTCTCACAACTTTAACTGCCCCTGAACATTTAGTTGGCCCCAAACCAAAATGTAGTAGGAATATATTGAAAGAGGTCAGATATGACAAAACTGATCACCTGATTGACAAAATTGCTACACAAAGACGTTGTGGATATTGTGGCAAATGTACAAAATTTTCTTGTATCAAATGTAACATAGGATTACATCGAGACATATGCTTTCGAAGATATCATATCCCTTCTGTGATATATTCTGCTACTTTCTCTTAAATTTATAGAATATTTTGTATTATAATAAATACATTTTTTTAATAATATTCTACATGCATATTCCTATGGTATGATATATCATACGTCAAAAAAATTGGTGAAAATGCACAGGAATAAATAAAATGTGGTTTGGACAAGCCCTAAATGAAGGTCAATCGATATTTTTTTCAAAAGTTTTCCAAAAAAAATTACTCGGGCACTATTGGGTTAACTATAAAGCACCACTTTCTTGTTGGCATTTTGTTTTATGCATGAACCATCCAACTTTACCGCGTAAACATAAATAATAGCTGTTTATTTAACCAGTTACGAAATACTTTATTTTGTGTAACGAGTGGATGTTTGCGGGACGAGCGAAGTGAGATCCCGCAAAATAACATGAGTTACACAAAATTATCTTTCGAAATGTGTTACATACAAGATTTTTTCTAATTTTAAATGTCTAAAAACCCTTTAAACATAAATGAAATAGGTGTATTTAAAGATCTTAAAAATTAAATACTGTTTTTCATAGTTACCTTTGCCGCTGTTATTAGACATTATAATTTTAATGTCCTACAAGTCTGTTATTTTACAATAATCACCCCATTTTGAGATACATTAAATGAAAAATAACGCCCTAGGGCGTTATGAATATCTATAACGCCCTAGGGCATTATAAAATTATAATACAACCCAAAACAAGCAAATGATGATAGAGTTATTGACAAACAAAATGCGTTGCTATGTAACGGAGGCGTTTACAAACAATTTTGGTTTTTACTCTCTTTTAAATCAAATCGTTCTGAACATAATAGATGTCAAATTAATAAATCGTAAATGTCAAAAAAAAAAATTCGAATTAAATAACAGACTTGCAGGACATTAAACTTTGAGGGCACCACGGGTGTTATAGGATAATGACGCCCTCGGTCGACGTACACTCCCTCGGGCCAGAGGCCCTCGGGATTGTACACTGCCGACCTCGGTGCGTTATTATCCTTATAACACCCTTGGTACCTTAATAACTATAATGTCAAAATTGAGTCATTTAGCCAAGTTGTATATGATTTGAAATCGTAATTTGATAGCATAAGGTAAATCGTGTTAATGAAAAATTTTGTTAGCATATTTTGAAGGAAAGAAGAATTTAAAAGTTTCCACTTTATGCACTCGATATTCAATTTTGTGCTGAATAAACATTATTTCTTTTTCTTTTTGAGAGTTGTTTATTTTTCATAATTGATGACATAACGAACTTTTCCTCACCAGTTACGTAAAATTTTACTTTTCGTAACTGGTTATGAAAAGTTGGACGTTTTGACACTTACGTCAGTTTTGAAAAGTGTCATTTTACATGTCAAAATTAGAAAAACATTTATATTAGACGTATATTTTACGATAGAGAGCAAAGAAGTTGATGTGACACGGCCTAGCCTCGCGTACAGGTGTATTTTGTAGTCTCGCATCGATTTTCACTTTTCAAGCTGTCGAAAACATTATTTTTTAAAATGTTTATCTCAAATTCGGCACAGTTGTTATTGCAGAAACAGTCGATTTTAATCAAAACAAAAAAAAGTCGAACCTACCCATACTCTAAAATGAGCTAATAATAGAAGCAAACATTACAGCCTTAAAACGTAAATGTCACGAAGAACCTGGCAATAAAGAGAAAAACCCGCTTTAGCGCACTCATAAAATTTGAGACTGCTAATTGTATAATCTTGTTTCGGTAATAGCAATACTTTAAGTCCTTCCAAAGCCATTATACCCTCGCTTATTACTTAATAAGCCCAAAATGGTTATAGTGCAAGTGATTTAGGGAGAATAATTTATTAAAACACTTAGCTGATAAGCGCAACTCGGAACAATATAAAGGATTTTATTCTGTTCACATATTTTAATCTGATATAAATTTGAAAAAGCTTTTCTACAATCAAGATTTTTCCTATTAAATCTCTCTTGTTTATTAGATATTCTAAAAATGACGTAAGTCGATCGCCTAGTGTAAAAATGAAGTTTCATTAGCAAAAATATTCTTCACTCTTTCTACCATGCTCAATTTGTTTCACGCTTATGCTATGATTACCTTTTCTGGGGATCGTTAGACTATGTTAAGAAGGATATTTAAACCAAGCGCGGATTTATGGGGGGGGGGGGGGGGTAACGGGGTAATTACCCCCCCCAAGATTCTCTAAACCACCAACTTTTGTTTTAAAATGTTATGATTTTTGTTAATTTTGGGAAGAAAAAAAAATTTAATGGGATAATTACCCCCCAAGATTGTGTAAGTTAATAACTTTTATTTAAAAATTTTATTTTTTAAATTTAGGATGAAAAAATTTTTTCGGATTTCTCCCTCCCGCTCTTAAAAAAAATTTTGGGTTCAGTGTTACCCCCCCCCCCCCAAGCTCAAGGTCCAGATCCGCCCTTGATTTAAACCACAACAAAGAGCCATAAGGAATACAGCAGATAATATCATTTCGAACATCATGCATTCCATATTAAAAAAATTACGATTACTAACCTTACCTTGTTTATATATCTTAGCAATTTTAATATATGTTAAGTCAAATTTAAATAAGTTTATAACTAACGGTGACTTCCACGAATATGAAATCAGACACGACTCTGCTGTCAATTCCTTCATATGGGTTATCAAGGAATGAGAATATGTTAAGGATGTAGAAATTAAATTATGTAATAAAATAAACTCAGAAATAAGGCAAATAAACAATCTGAAATAAATCAAAACTACAATCTATACTGTGTTACTTCTACGATGGAGGTGCAATTCTACCAATCTATATAATTGCAAAAATAAGTAAAAAATTAAACATGTTGCAAAAAGTTGCATAAATCTATTATATCTACAAGATTGAAAGTTTACATACTCACAGATAACATAAAAACATACCGAAAAATAATATTCTACCGCCTCAAAAGCGTTGCCATATCAGGTCTACCACCCACGCAAAGTGTGGAAAAACTAACATTTTTGACTTATATGTACAAGGCTGAATTTTTTTTCTGGAATAGTATATTGAATAACGCATCAAAAAAATACAGTCTACCGATCATCTCATGTTGCTAAAGCCTTGGTCGACGCAATGAAATGCAAGCGCGAGATCGCGGCCGCTGCGCTCCGGGTCATTGCAGTTGGCATTTTCCGCCACGGAATATTATTTTTTCCGAAATCGATCGGTAATGTCTACATTTTCGGCGCGATTTCAGATCGAAAAATGCACAATTCCAGTATTTTAGTCCGTTGCTAAGAAACTATCACAAAACAGATCGGAAAAGATCCGTTGCCAAGCAACGATTAGCAAAACCGTACGGGAATATTATTTTCCCGGCCTAGGCCGGGAAAGTAACATTCCCGTACGGTTTTTTATGTATATTTTAGACAGTAAATAAATACACGTAGACAAACCAACTCACATTAAAATTGCATTTATTAGTAAGAAGTTAGATTGTAATGAAGAAATGTTATGCATTAATACGAATTCCTTAATTTATAATAATATTGATTGTGATTTCAGAAAAAATAGTATATGTACTTCGGTGTGAAAGCACATTCCCGGACTTCGATGCTTGTTGGCCTCGGCTAGCGCCTCGGCCAACAATTTGCATCGTCGTCCGGGAATGTATTGCTTTCACACCTAAATACACAATATACTATTACAAAATAAAACTGGATTTTTATCTACAAGCAGTTTATACAGTATTTCGATTAAAAATCACATTCTACCTCCGCTGAAAGTTGGCTAAATCTTTGATAAGTGTTGCTGAAATTACAGGGCATAAACAATCTGTAACATTTTGAATTTCTTTCCCGGGTTCATAAAAATTTTACAGTTCCCATCATTTCAATTCCTTCTATTTATTCAATTTTCAATAGTAAAAACCATGTATAAAAATTTTAGATGGTATAGAAACGTTGTGGATAGAAATGTGAGAGATAAAGCAAGTTTATTTTCAGTGAATCGAAAGTAACATTATTTACTTGCACGCAATATCGATATATTATTATAGTTTCATGTGACATTTTTTATATAAATTAATAACACAATATGTTATTAAAATAAATTTAATTATCATAATTGAATTGGAGCACACATAGTATTTTTATAATCAAATTAACTGTCAAATTCTTCGCTACTCATATCTTAATCTCCATATTCACTCTCGTAGCTGATTTCGTTTTCGGAATCACTTTCGTACGAAACACCATCATTTCCTTCTGAAATATTAACTGGACTCTCAGAATATGCGGCACTACACGTTGGAATTTCTTGTAACTCTTCTGTATCTTTAATATCTGCAAGAAATAATAATAAATCAAACCTATATTCACCATGCGCGAGCTCATTACATTGAATGGAAAATATTTTTTGGTACCTGAGTCAACGCTGCAATATTCTTCAAGTGCTACATCATTAACAGATTGTGGTATTTGATCTTCCACTAAACCAATTGAAAACATATTTATGCGCTTCAAGTTTCTAACTACAATCAAGAGGGGATAAAGTTGTCGTTATCTTACAATGAGCATTTGTCCAGATTTGTGAAATGTAAGCTGATCTGAGGAGGTGTTCCCGAAGCTCTGATTGACAAGGTGGCAAAGAAGTGGAATCAAAATCCTTAACGTTTTCGAAAAACAATTTATCATCCTTCAAGTTTTTGTAAATTTTTAAAACCGTTAAGACTCTTACTTCATTTACTAGAACGGGCTGAAGCCCGTTCTAGCTCCTAGCGGAGGGCTTGAGTGCTTCGCACTCAATTGAGCGCTTCGCGCTCAACTTCATTTTTTTAATTTGACATGTGAATCGATAGATGGCGTTGTGAAGCTTGCTTGTGTGTGTTGAACGTCTGTACAATTTCCGTGATTCGAAAGTAACCCTCATTTATATATTTCATTAGATAAATAAGCATTTGGTGTAATGATTTGGGGTACATTACTGATTTAATACACTATAAATTTAGTGAAAGTGTAAATATGTCTTCACAAATTATAATAGTAAAAACATATGTAATAAGAAACACGTTATACTTGTATATACAATTTTACGTATGAAAGACTCAGCTATAAATGTTACGTATAAGTGACTCTCGTGAACGTGAAGTATGAATTAATTAGTGTGACATTAGCTGTGTTTGTTTCGTCCAGAATGAACTGACTGCAATTACCAAAGAACCAATCAAATTGAGTTATTTTTGAAATAATTAATCTCTATTGGTTGCTTACTGATTATGTAATGAAGTTAGTGTTAGCTAGAGGAAGAACCTTATTGTTTTTGAGGAAAGTCAGTAGTAAATAAGGAAGTTATTAATTATATATTTTTTTCACAATAGAATTAGTATCACAAAATTTAGGATGCCCAAAAAATAACATTAATTACAAAAAAAAAACTGAAAAGTATCCTATAGAATGTGTAACAGTTATAAAAAACTCAGAGGATTGGTGAAGAGTACACATTATTTTCCTAATTTTCGTCGATTGCATTTAAATAGTAGGTGTACTTTTGATTCTCTCGAATTTCGTTTTTTCTTCAATAGTGTTATCTACTTTTCAAATATGAAGTCATTATCTCTATCCGTTCGTGCGTAGTAAGAAATTTTATTTTTTGTGACGTAGGCGTATTTTTGATTTACTCGGATTTCGTTTTTTCTTCAATAGTGTTACCTATACTTCAAATATGAAGTCATTATCTTTATCCATTCGTGAGTAGTAAGAGATTTTCTTTTTTGTGACGTAGGTGTATTTTTGATTCACTCCGATTTCATGTTTTCTTCAATAGTGCCAAATACATTTCAAATATGAAATCAATATCTCGATCCGTTCGTGCGTAGTATGGGTTTTTCTTTTTTATGACGTAGGTGTATTTTTCATTCATTTAAATTTCGTTTTTTCTTCAATAGTGTTACCTATATTTCAAATATGAAGTCATTATCTCTATCCGTTCGTGCGTAGTAACAGATTTTCTTTTTTGTGGCGTAGGTATATTCTTGGTTCACTCGAATTTCGTTTTTTATTCAATAGTGTTACCAACATTTTAAATATGAAGTCATTATCTCTATTCGTTCGTGCGTGGTAAGATATTGTCTTTTTTGTGACGTGGGTGTATTCTTGATTCACTCAGATTTCGTTTTTTCTTCAATAGTGTTACCCATATTTCAAATATGAAGTCATTATCTCTATTCATACGTGCGTGGTAAGAGATTGTCTTTTTTGTGACGTAGGTGTATTCCTGATTCACTCGGATTTCGGTTTTTCTTCAATAGTGTTACCTATATTTCAAATAAGAAGTCATAATTTTTATCCGTTCGTGCATAGTAACAAATGTTCTTTTTCGTGACGTAGGTGTATTATTGATCCACTCGGATTTCGTTTTTTCTTCAATAGTGTTACCAACATTTTAAATATGAAGTCATTATCTCTATTCGTTCGTGCGTGGTAAGATATTGTCTTTTTTGTGACGTGGGTGCATTCTTGATTCACTAGGATTTCGTTTTTTCTTCAATAGTGTTACCCATATTTCAAATAAGAAGTCATAATTTTTATCCGTTCGTGCATAGTAACAAATGTTCTTTTTCGTGAGGTAGGTGTATTATTGATCCACTCGGATTTCGTTTTTTCTTCAATAGTGTTACCAACATTTTAAATATGAAGTCATTATCTCTATTCGTTCGTGCGTGGTAAGATATTGTCTTTTTTGTGACGTGGGTGCATTCTTGATTCACTCGGATTTCGTTTTTTCTTCAATAGTGTTACCTATATTTCAAATAAGAAGTCATAATTTTTATCCGTTCGTGCATAGTAACAAATGTTCTTTTTCGTGAGGTAGGTGTATTATTGATCCACTCGGATTTCGTTTTTTCTTTAATAGTGTTACCAACATTTTAAATATGAAGTCATTATCTCTATTCGTTCGTGCGTGGTAAGATATTGTCTTTTTTGTGACGTGGGTGCATTCTTCATTCACTCGGATTTCGTTTTTTCTTCAATAGTGTTACCCATATTTCAAATATGAAGTCATTATCTCTATTCATACGTGCGTGGTAAGAGATTGTCTTTTTTGTGACGTAGGTGTATTCCTGATTCACTCGGATTTCGGTTTTTCTTCAATAGTGTTACCAACGTTTTAAATATGAAGTCATTATCTCTATTCGTTCGTGCGTGGTAAGAGATTGTCTTTTTTGTGACGTAGGTGTATTCTTGATTCACTCGAATTTCGATTTTTCTTCAATAGTGTTACCTATATTTTAAATATGAAGACATTATCTCTATCCGTCCGTGCGTAGTAACAGATTTTCTTTTTTGTAACGTAGGTGTACTCTTGATTCACACGGATTTCGTTTTTTCTTCAACAGTGTTACCTATATTTCAAATATGAAGTGATTATCTCTATCCGTTCGTGCGTGGTAAGAAATTGTCTTTTTTGTGACGTAGGTGTATTTTTGATTCACCCGGATTTAGTTTTTTGTTCAATAGTGCCACCCATATTTCAAATACGAAGTCATTATCTCCATCCGTTCGTGCGTAGTATGGGTTTTTCTTTTTTGTGACGTTGGTGTATTTTTGATTCAATCGAATTTCATTTTTTCTTCAATAGTGTCACCTACATTTCAAATATGAAGTCATTATCTCTATCCGTTCGTGTGTAGTAAGAGATTTTCTTTTTTGTGACGTAGTTGTATTTTTGATTCTCTCGAATTTCGTTTTTCTTCAATAGTTCCACCTACGTTTCAAATATGAAGTCGATATCTCTAAGTCTGAGGGCGCTTATGCAGATCGACGGTTTATAAAATTGTCCTTGGTTTCAATCTGCATCGCACAAAAACACGAAACAAATGTCAATGTAGACAAATCGCCCTGTATATGACTTTTTATCGCCTCGCAGATTGACAGCAGTGGACGAATCTGATTGGACGTTTCGATATTTAGCTATGACGTAGGCACGGTCGGGACGAAAAAAAATTAAAAGGAGCCTCGACTTTGGCCGTCCGCAGTTAATTAATTCTTGAAGCAGGACAATTAAAAAAAAAAGACTTTTAGATAATTTAATTCTGTACAAATTCGTTAGGGCGAAGTTTTTTGGCCTAGGAGCCACCGTTTAGGAGTTACGGAGGTTTTAAGTGAATAATGTACCATTTTGAGTCGTGCATCGCCATACATTTGGGTCGATTTCTCCGAAACGAAAGTATTTAGGACAATTCTGATGGAACTGGGAGATTTCCCAAGAAATTACCTGGACCCTAGAGAAAATTTATTTTTGAGCTAGCTGCAGCCGTTTCCGAGATATAAACGAAAAACGGCGGAAAAAAAAGTAGCGTTTTGGAACCGAAAAAAGTGCATAAACATGCAATCTTAAAATGTTCATATTTGTCGAAATACACCAGCGGAACGACCGTACGATGTCGCGATGGAAAGTGGAAGAGTTCTAGTTGAACCGCATCGTAAATTTCATAGGACAAATAAAAAATTCGGCCCGGCACGAACGTATGAAAAGTGACATTTTTTGACATTTCAACAAAATTGCAAAATGCAACGACACGACAAAGGGAGCATCGTGAATAAAAATTGAGGGTTTCAAAAATTCGTCCAGAAAGAGACGAATTTAATCAGTTAATTAAGAAGTTAATCGTTAATTGGATTCGACGAAATATATCCTAATCCAGTAAGCATTTTACTCTGTGTCCGTCAATACCGTTTCGCGCCCAGAGAATTGAGCGCGAAAAAAGCCTTTGCTGCAGTAAATTTGGAAAGAGTAAGGGGTACAGCCCCCTCAGATTTTAATATATTGTAATTTTATTAGTTTTTTTTTTCTGTGTCATCCGATGACTGATATTTACTCAAACTAGTGAATGCAGCAATATATTTTTCAGATTTTGCAAACAGCGCGTAGGGCCGTTGTTTTCCCCTTTCGGAAAAATGCCGGATTGAAATCACAACCATTTAGAGCATGGAGGGCGACTAGAGCGTCGCATATATTTGATCTCAACATTTTGTACAATTTACTATTGTTTATACACCTTAATGAAGTGATAACGCCAACTTCCATTCACACCTTCACTTCAGGATGCACAAATTTCATAATGTTTAACATTTTTATAAATATATCGTGTCTGAGCATCACATGAAAACGTTAAATGGTGGCTGAAGCTCTTCGAAATTGCAGACATGATAGATTATTTTGGTGTCGGCTTCCTCGTGGTTTGAACACGATTGATTATGTTCATTTGCTCTTACTACATTTCCGTTGACAACTTTATATCTGTAACATTCATAGTAGTTAGTTCGCGTAAATAATTTTATTCTAAAAAATCGGTGCCATCTCATTTCGCTCCCAGCTTGTCAAAATATATTCCACATTCCCATTCTTCTTTGAAAGTGATATTTTTCAATTGAACTGAAAAGTCGGAAGGGCGTGTCGATGGACCTTTAATTTCAATTTTTCGATCTCACATCATGCTCGTGATCTTTGAACGAAGGAGAGGAATAAGTATCAAAAACGATTATCATAAACTGTCATATCATTTCTCAAACACATCAGCAACAATTTTTTTGATATCTTTGCATTAGTCATTAGTCTTTCACTTGATGTAAGTAAAAAAATCCGTCGTAAATGTGAAGATCTTATTTTGAAGGCGGATCGCTATCGATATTTTTTGCTATAATTTAGGTAAGGCTGATTTTTCAGTTTTGCAAATACTTTTATCAGGATAAAGAAAGCATAGGTGTCAACGAATATGTTAAAACTTTATCAATATCGATTTTTTTTAAGTGCAGTAGCTAGCAGCTGCCCAAATAGGTCGCGTTGCATTCTCACTTTCACTAATTTACCCGAAACTTTTACTTGTGCTTTGGCCTGTGATGAGGCAAAATTGAGGATTTTATTTTTCTTCAAACTCCGATCAAATATATTTTGATCCAAGGCACATTCATCAATAAATTTTTTGCGCAAATCTTCTCCTGCCTTCCCACATTCGGTAAAAAATCTACTACACAATCGTTTGCAGCTCGACCACTAGAAATATTAAAAAGTAAATCCTTATCTAATGTACTATCAAAGGGATTGGCGTTTTCTAATGGAGTAAATAATAGTATATTACATACCGAGGTGGAAAGTGTTTCGTTGTTGTCGAGAGATGAGATAGTTGACCGAGGCGCCCAGCGGCGAGGTCAACTAATTCTCGAGACAGCAATGAAACTTTCCACCAATGTTTGTATACTATTTTATTCACAATCATCTCCCTTAAAGAACAAAAAGCGCAAAAAATCGTTTACTAAATTTTTAAAAGGCATTTTATGTTTTTTTTTTCAGGTTGGCAAATGCTCACATTCCAACCCGAAAACTGGTAAGAAAGTGGCTATTTTCCAACCTAAATGTCACTTTCCAACCTAAAATGTCACATTTCAGTTCATTTGTTAAATGAAGTAGAAATGTCATACTTTCTAACTTTTGACATGTAAGACAATTTAATTATTTCTGTATGATTGTGAATAAAAGTGATTATTAGCATATATATAAGAAAACTGCCTGTTCGTTAATATTTTGGCAACGTCTACCAAAAATTTAGCCACCTTTCAGCGGAGGCAGAAAGTGATTTTTAATCGAAATAGTGCACAAACTGCTTGTAGACAAAAAATCAGCGTTGTAGATTAATATTCCGCGGCGGAAAATGCAAAACTTCTCCGCAAACTGCAATAGCCCGGAGCGCAGTGGCCGCGGTCACACCCTTGCCTTCCATTACGTCTACCCAGTCTTTAGCAACATGAGACGATCGGTAGAATGTATTTTTTGGAATAAATAAACTATTTCAGAAAAAAATTTCAGCCTTGTAGATATAAGTCAAAAATGTTTGTTTTTCCACAGTTTGCGTGGGTAGTAGACCTGACATGGCATAGCTTCCGACGCGGTACAATATTATTTTCTGCTATCTTGTAGGTATAATACATTTATGCAACTTTTTGTAACATGTTGTTTAATTTTTTACTCTCATTTTTGCAACACTTAAAGTTTGTAGAATTGCACTTTAATCGATACTGTCTAAGCTATCATGGGAAAAAATCTAGCTTTATAGATACTAACGCAAAAAATCTGTCGCTACCTCCCTGGCTATTAGTATATTATGATTTCTATTAATTTCGGTATACTTGTTCATTATATTAAGTTATACATTGTATGTGTCTACATCATTCCTACGTACTTTTACTTCCACGTCCAGTGGAAGTATAGTAACGACAAAAAATTTTTTTTAAATTTTTATTGTCCAAATAGGTTTGAAATGTCATGAAACGTCGAGATTTTAAGTTTGAGAGAAAAAAAAATTTCTGTCTGTCTGTCTGTCGGTCTGTCTGTCTGTCTGTATGTCTGTAACTTTTTTTTGTGCGCACGTTTACTCTGAAACCGTTTAAGATATTGACTTGAAATTTGGTACACATATGTACTTTAACGAGATCTAGAACTAGATTATATTTTCATCTTGTTCCGTCGAAGGGTTGGGGGGTAAATTGGGGTAAATTTGGGGTAAATGGGTAAATCAAGCAGGTAAGAGTCCATGAAATTGGTATTTAGTATATACAATAGAAGCTGAGGTCTCAAAAAAATTTTTGGCATTAGCCACCCCCATTACCATCCCCACCTCCTTATTAAAGGGGATGAAAAAAAATGTGATTTAGTGCATGTACAAGAACCAGAAACCTCAAAATATTTTTTTACTTCATCCACCCCCCCACTACTACCCCCCTATCACCACCCCCACCCCACTACCGATGTGGGGTATCGTTTTATGGGTTTTTGGGGTAGAGGATTTCAAATATTATGTTATTAAAGTTCCATAAACAATTATTTTCACATACAAAGTTTTTTCGTTGTGAGTGACTTGGATAGAGAATCTGGATGTGGAAGTAGTGATTCCTTGGGCAGCGGTTTTTAAATTTGCTACAGTCCTCCGATTACAGAACTTATCTAATATCTAGATACATAACAGGCTATCTTTTCACTATATACCTTGTTTGCTCCTAACATAGTCACATTATATGTCCATTAAAAAGAATAGATGAACATCACATCCCATAGGCAACAGTGGCGTTGTGTGTGTAGAAAATGTGTAGAATGGTAAATATTTTCATTAAAATGAATTATTGCAATTCCTGCATTACCGGCTACGATATTACAGTAAGATAAAACAGTAAGATAAATATGTATTGAAAGGATATTCAAATTTAATTGCTATTTACTTTATAACTGTAAACTGAACTTCATCAAGTTACGACTATGGAACGACCGATTTTCTTCTTTTCTAAACTGCTTTCTGCAAACGGCACAGCACTACACTATTTATTTGCACTAAATATATTGTCACTAAACTGTGTAAATATGAATAGAGAATATTATTTAGGTATTGAGCAAATCACAACTTAAAATAAAAAGACTTCTTCACCACATTTTGATCGAAAAACACGAAAAACGCTTATTAACATTAATGGCGGATATACTGTCAAAAGTGTCAAACTGAGATTATGATAATCAAACTGAACCGATAGTGCCCGAATCGGTCGTGAACAGATCGACTAGCCAATCAAGAACTTATGGGAAAAAGTGCCTTAGATTGTGAATCTTTCGGGATCACACAAAGTAATGCCATTATGTATCTAGATATAAGTTCTTTAATCGGAGCTACAGTCATAACTTCATTTAAATTTTGTATCTTAAATATACCTGTTTGTTATTTTGAATTTGTTGCAAATATTTACTATTTTACCCTAAACCATGTATTTGAAGTGTATCTATTCAATAAGAAGAACCTCCTTTGACTTTTCTTACACTCTTGTAATTTAGTCTTTTGGAATAAACCATCTATCTAACATCTAACTATATAAAAACCACCAAGGAAGCACTACTTCCACATCCAGATTCTCTATCCAAGTCACTCACAACGAAAAAAACTTTGTATGTGAAAATAATTGTTTATGGAACTTTAATAATATAATATTTGAAATCCTCTACCCCAAAAACCCATAAAACGATACCCCACATCGGTAGTGGGGTGGGGGGTGGTGATAGGGGGTGGTAGTGGGGGGGTGGATGCAGTAAAAAAATATTTTGAGATATCTGGTTCCTGTACATAGGTACACTAAATCACAATTTTTTTTCATCCTCTTTAATAAGGGGGTGGGGAGGTGGAATGGGGGTGGCTAATGCCAAAAATTTCTTTCTTAGCTTCTCTTGTATATACTAAATACCAATTTTATGGACTTTTACCTGCTTGATTGACCTATTTACCCCAAATTTACCCCAATTTACCCCCCCAGCCCTTCGATGGAACAAGATGAAAATATAATCTAGTTCTTGATCTCGTTAAAGTACATAAGTGTACCAAATTTCAAGTCAATATCTTAAACGGTTCCAGAGTAAACGTGCGCACAAAAAAAGTTACAGACAGACAGACCGACAGACAGACAGAAATTTTTTTCCGCTCAAACTTAAAATCTCGACGTTTCATGACATTTTAAGCCTATTTGGACAATAAAAATTTTTAAAATTTTTTTGTCGTTACTATACTGCCACTGGACGTGGAAGTAATTTTGTGACATCTTTCGAATAAATCAAAAGTATTTAATTTGTTTTAATGCATCTCGACGTACTGTGGTAATCCACACTGACAAATTTATATTACACTGGCAAAATGCCGGTGCTTTGTTACGAGCATCTTTAAAGAACATAAGTTGACTTAAATATAGGATTCCATATTGGAGCTGCCATTTTGAATTGTGTAAATTTTCTGGGAGTCGTGAAGGTATTTCTTACCCTCCTGCTTTTCAAGTTTCTAGCTCATCGGGAAGTATCCAAACAATTCACCGGATATACATAAGTACACAGTTATGTTCTCTACTTCTATGTATATGTTACTTTAGTAGTAGGTACTGTTTTATTAACCGACTTCATAAAATTTAAAAATGGAGGAGGTACTCCGACGGACAAACCGCGAAGAAAATCTGGCGTACACTCAGAAGGAAATCCGAATAAATATGGAGGAAATCTCATCAACGGATCCTCCCCCCCCGCTCTTCAATTTTTTTTATCAAAGAGGAAATCTGTGTAATCTCCGTCAAAGAGGAAATCTGGTGTACACAATTTTCGGTGCGGTTGACCCCTCAAGGTTCTCAATTCGACTCGTATGTATGTTTTTTTTTATTTGTTTAATCATTTCTTAGGTTCGCTTAAGCGATTGCTATGAAATCTTCTCAAACAGTAAGGTATGGCTTGGTGGTTGTCCCATATTAATTTCAGCAAGCTACGTCTAGTGCAAGGTGAGCAAAAATTGAAAAAAAAATTTTCTAGTCGAGAATATTCGAGATTATGACGAAGGCGCCATTGTCAATTCAATGTCAAAAATTTAATTTTGTGATAAAAAATTCAAATTCCATCAGAATTGCATTAAAATTGGTAGTTGGGTATTTTAGGTGTACCTGATTACTAAACTGATATCAAAAGTTAGGAATTCAAAATGGTGACTCCAATAATATTGCTGCGATAATTGCAGGATTTTTGCAAAATTACATATAATTTGATACATAGTAATCCATCAGGTTTCTCTGATAACGAGTATAATGTTAAAGCTTAAAAAGTCACAACCACGGGCATTTTAGTGTGCATAAACTAAATAATGAGACCACTAAAAAATAATAAAAAAAAGAATTAAACCGCCTTCAAAAATTCTTGCTAAAAATTATGAAATAAAATTTCACAATCGCGTCACCCAATTAATTGAACCTTATAGACCTACGGCCAAGAGGCAAATAAGTTACCTCATCGGGTACAAAAAGTTTGAGTTTTCGTAGTAAAAGTACCACATATATGTAGCAAAAAACCGACCGTCTGCCTGGGCTCAATGGTCAACTTCTCATTATGATAGCCTGTCAAAAAGTCGAAAAAACTCGCTAAGTTACCTCATTGGGTACATGCTTAAAAACGTGACAATTCACTGGGAAAACCATTAAAATTTTTATTTTGTGTGGCAGATGTCAGTATTTGAACGCATACGTAGAGCAGACGCTCGTCGCGACGCCCAAAATTCCAACGTTTCTTACCTCATGAGGTACATGTACAAACCTGGGTTCAAATCAAAGGTTTTTTTATGTAGATCATAAATATTTTTCAAAAAGATCGGCAGACGGTCAACTGTAAAGAGCAGACGCTCTGGAAATTATGTAGGAGTAAAAATAAAATTTCATTAATCTCAAACAGTGAAATACATTAAATTCGAGCTGTTATTCTTTATGCATGGGAAAAGAACTCTAAAAAATCAGTAATATTTTTTTACACATATGATCCTATGCACTTATAATTTGTGACTAACGCGGCAACGTTTTTTGGATTTCTTTTCCCGCTCATGCGCTCATCAGAGAATAAAGCCAAATTGAAGAAAAGTCATAGAAAAGTAGTAGAGGTTAGATTTGAACGTGACTTGATGAGTAGAATCTTAGCCTTAGCATTAGAGAATAAAATTGACCTTGTAACTTTATTGTCATTTCCATTAACACCATTTTCATTTTCATTGTGCCATATAGATGGTAGCATGAATAAGACAGACAAATCTAGCTTTTTTAAGGCTCTTAAAAAAAAAGTTAATTCTATTCCACCCAATCACGTCGATTGTACAATTATTAACGGTTTTTTTTACCAAATTTACCAGGGGAAACGCCACAAACGTTTGGAAAATTAGCTGGACATGTGTTAAAAAAAGTTTGTCAACATAAAGGCAATGAAGTTCACATATTGTTCGATAAGTTCGTTAGCCCTTCTATAAAAGATATTGAGCGCGATAAAAGGGCTAATTTATATGAAAGAAGTGCTGAATTTTTAGGGTTGTGAAAAACGACGGCCATCAGACTTCATGAAAGTACTTCGTAATGACAATTTTAAACAAGCTTTGGTCAAGTTTTTTTGTGAGTTTTGGCAAAATGATATGTTTGTGGAAATACTTCAAAATAAAACTTTATACACAAATTGTAACGAGTGTTACAAATTTGCGGTAGTAAACGGGCATATCGAAAGAGAAATCATTGACATACTAAATTGCTACCACGAAGAGACTGATAGCCGAATTATTTACCATTTATCCAAAATAAAAAAATAGACATCCTAATAATTATTTTAGGAAATATGCATCACATTGATCAGTCTGTAAATGTATGGATGGAAGTTGGAATTGTATCCAATGATACTTGTGGATTTGTAGATGTCAATGCAGTTTTCAATGCACTAGGGTTTAATGTTTGTAAATCTCTATCAGCATTCCATTCTTTAACAGGGTGTGACTACACCAAATCAGAGTCCATTCGATAACCTGAAAAAGTTTGATAGTACTATGTTACCTCCATGCAAGAACGTATTTCGTTTAAAAGTACAAAGAACGAATAAAATATGTGCCATATGGAACAGTGCCACCCAAAAACTACCAAAATTGTATAACCCTTCAGAAAATGGTTGGAATTTAAATGATAATAAGTTTTCGCCGCTTTGGTTTGATGTACCTCAATTACCTAGTGCCTTAGACGAAATAGTTGTACGCGAAACCGGCATGGAACAAAGGGATATTAATGATAAAAATGAAGAGGGATTTAATGATTCATGTGATGACGAAGATGACGATTCTTTAGATTCATTATCAAACAAAACAAAAAACCTTGCTATTTTTATTTACTACTATTGTTTTGTATTGCTGTTGTTTCTTGTATACGAAATTGTTTTGCCTACATATTCACGGAAGTCTGACAAACAAAATAATAATTGTAATAGTTTTCCTAGTGCATTGTCAAATTTCCGAACATGTACTGGATAAAACTCTGTACTGACTTTGGCATTATTCTTTCAGGTTACATTTTCTAGAGCGTCTGTTCTTTATAGTGGACCGTCTGCGATCTTTTTGAAAAATATTTATGATCTACATAAAAAAATCTTTGATTTGAATCCAGGTTTGTACATGTACCTCATGAGGTAAGAAACGTCGGAATTTTGGGCGTCGCGACGGGCGTCTGCTCTACGTATGCGTTCAAATACTGACGTATGCCACACAAAATAAAAATTGTAATGGTTTTCCCAGTCAATTGCCACGTTTTTAAGCATGTACCCAATGAGGTAACTTTAGCAAGTTTTTTCAACTTTTTGACAAGCTCTCATAATGAGAAGTTGACCATTGAGCCCCGGCAGATGGTCGGTTTTTTGCTACATATATGTGGTACACTATAAAAACTCAAACCTTTTGTACCCGATGAGGTAACTTATTTGCCTCTTGGCCTTAGGTCTACTATAATGGAGCGGATCTGGCGAGAAAAGGAGGAGTTTTGAAACCAACTTTTTTTTTTTATTTTCCGATAATTCGGTTACACGCGTTCTCTTTTGTCATGTTATCAAGTTAGTTCAGCTTAATCGCACAGAGTGGAGGAGGAGTTCGAATTTGAAATTCGCAAAAACGATAACTTTTTTAGTATTGACTTGATGGAAAAAAAAGTTAAATTAAGAATTGAAGATCCCGAACGGTAACTGTTCGTGAAAATATTTTTTTTGCTGTAACACTAATATACAAAAAAGTAATTCCTTAATTTTTTCGCGAAAAAAAGGAATTAAGGGGAAGAGATTTTTTGAGGTAGGTATATAGATAGGAATTGATGGAGCCGGAGGATGGGGGTGGTGGGCCAATTAGGGGAGGGGGGAAGAAGGGAAAGGAAAATCATTCATTGTAACTTTTTCCCTGTCGTGCGATTTTGAAAAACCAAAAGAAAATGATCAAGTGATTCTGAACAACTTTTATTAACAAAATTTTTTTCTATCTCTAATCCTACTATGATTTCCCAAAAATTGCGATTTTCTCTTTATCGCAGTAGGCTGGCGTTTTAGATCTAGGCAGCATTGATGTGTTGAATAAAGTCGTCTTATAGAGTTGTATAGCTGATAAAAATTTGAAATGAATTGGGTCACAAATAAAAAAGATACAGGGGTGAAACCGAGAAGTGAAACACACTGTATATGTCCATGTGAGTGGGTTTTCTCTATACAGTATGGCCCATGATTCCATCTTATTTCTTGTTTACTAATACGTTCAGTAATGGGAGCTGACCTTCAGTTTCTACCTCCGTGAACTTAATATTGTAGTGAATACTATTCAGTGATCAACGAAACTATTTAGATGGTCTTTTTCATGAGTTTAGATCACGAAAGTGTCATCGACGTATCTTATCCAGAGTTTTAGTTTGAGTGGTATCGTTTATAATGCACGAATTTCCAAGTCGTCCATGACAAGATTGACGATGATTAGTGACACAGGTGAACCCATTGGCACTTCTTCCATCTTTCCGTCTGTAGCGCTGGTTGTTGTAATGTGAAGTAGGTATTGTTTATACAGATCGGTGTTCAGTTCAGTTAGAGCTGGAACATATTCTAGTGAGCCTTGTTGTAGTGTCACTATTCACAAACGTGCCAGAAGGAGAATCACCGGTACACAAGCATCATCCAATGAACACAAATTTACGTCAATCGGCCGCAGGAAATTAGACGCGCAACAAGTAGACGCGGTGAATTAGATGGGCGACAGTTGGACGCATAAGTCAATTAGACGCATATATCAACTAGACGTGGTAAAATAGAACGCTTTGAATAATTGGACGCGTTTATTAAAAATAATCATGTACATACTCTCTTATCCGATGAAATCACATTAAAAGTTAAAAGGAAAAAATGCAAGACATTAAGTAATACATCTTATTTCGGACAAATGTAGAAACAGACTCGCTAGGAAAAATAGATTTCACTAAAAGCATAAGTAATAAGAGGAAAAATATTGTCATAAACTAGATATAAGCAATATATTAAGAATACTCTTCATATGTTTCGGCTTATTAGAGTTTTATCAAGAGCTTTACAAGATGGATACTAAAATCATAAGGCAGTTATTGTAATATTTATATCTAAAGTTTATAACTTAACCTAGAATTTTAGGAATTTTCAGGCTACAAAACCTAACCTATTAAAAAACATAGCAATCGCTTAAAATTGAACTTATCACGAAAACCTATAGTCATCCATTATAATTTACAATCATTTTAGCGAAATGAACTTTCGTAGTCTAATACATAAACGAATAATTATAAGTAGTTAAACCAAATTATTTTTTGTGAAGGAAAATGGGTGTATTATATTTTTTAAAGAAATAAAATATACTCTATATTTTTGTTTACCAGAAATCTGGTATATATGCGTCCAATGTAGCACGGGTCCAACTGTATGACGTCCAATTGACATTTGCGTCTAATTGACTTATACGTCCAATTGTCATGCATCTAATTTGCCACGTCAAGTCATTGCGCGTCCCATTGTCTACGTCCAATTGACAGGACAACAATGAACACATTATCATGCTAACTAAACAATGCCTAACAACACCCGACAATCGCAATGCCGGTAGTTAATACATGTTGTCTGCTTTTCTTCAAATGTGTAACCCCTTCCAGATAGCCTTGGCTGTGGATTTGGGGGTTGTCCACTATGTCTAGTATGTTTTATGGTTACTAATTAATAAATTAATAAAGTAAGAATCGGCGCTCATGCATTTTTAACAATTTTAAGATATACACTATATTAAATGAATGATATCTGTTGTAATTACTCGTTTTCTGTTGATATTTTGTAATACTCTTATGGGTAAAAATAATTGAAATTAATCATCGACATTAATAATATTGATATGTCAGAAATAAACGAAAAACAAGTTTATGTTGATTTTTATGTAAACAGTACAGTAACCAAAAATCACGTGAAAATCACGAATAATTAAACTACAGTATTGAATGTTTTTCTTTTGTTTGTAATTAAGAAATATCAACTAAAGTTCTATATTGCTGATGTACTAGGTGGGTGTCAAAATGGAAACTAAGTAATTTAGATACTCTAATTAATTATTTTAGAATATTTTTAGACAGTTTGAGGTAAAGCTGCCAAACGGGCGGTTTATATTATATTTTAAAGTAGTTATCTGAATAGTTTAGATTACTTTAGAAATCACTAATATTGAACGAAATGGGAGAAAAGAAATACCTATGATTTTTTTGTTAAAAACTTTATTAGCTATCGTAATAGGCGGAGAGCTGGCAGCCGCGGAGATACTACGATATTACCTCCGGCTGGAATTTTGAGAAGTGGTTGGGGCGACCATCAGGCAGCGCCATCTGCAAGGATTTTGCTCAAAACCCCTGCAAAGGACACGTCAGACCACTTAAATATGAAAAAATGTTTGCTCAAAAAATGATCATACCTCCGGATGAAAATTTGCACATTACCTGTTTGAAGGTCTCAGATAACGTATGTAAATCGTCAGACGCCTAGGTCGCTGCCAAAGGGGTGTCAGACGCCTCAAGTTGTCATTTTTTTTTCAAAAATTATTTTTCCTTACCTCTGTCTGACGTTTTAACATATTGCAACAGAGACCATTCTAAGCACAAATTAAAATCGTCAGACGAAAATGCCGCTGCGAAGTGCCCCTACAATGTTCACAAAGTTCCAGCCCGCCTGAGAGGTATACTTTTTTTTCGAAAATTTGTTTTCGTTACCTCCGTCTGACGTTTTTACATATTAGCCTGGAGACAATTTTAAATGCATATCTAAATCGTCAGACGAAAATACCCCCTGAAATATCGCGAAATTCCAGCCCAAATTACTGAATATTGTTTCAACATCTTTTAAATTTAATGAAATACTGCTTGAGTCACTATACGTTATAAAAGAAAGTCAATTCAAGTTAAAAGTTTCTAGCACATATACATAAAAAGTAAAGGATGTTCCGAGGCGTACACGTGTAGACTGTGGGAGGGACTTCTAACCTGTTGCCGGCAAAGCATGTCGAGATTTGACATTGGGGAGATTGGAGTAACGTAAATTATTTTACGCCATCTTAAAATACGTAGCATAAATCTAAATAAATTTAACAAATCATGATGTTTCTATAAACTACTGTTAATCAAGTTGTTTTAACAAGAAACCAATTGCAAATAAAGCCATATTAATCAATAATTGAATTTCATCTGATCTCGCATTTTCTTGTTTACCCCACTTTATCCCATCACTGCAGTGTATTCCTAAACATCTCCACCTAAAATGACTGTGATCTGGAAAGGGGAGAGATTGGAAGACAAGTAGCTTTCAGATTTTTATTTTATTTGAGCCATTGCGTGTGCGTTAAACAGTATTATCGTAGGTAACTTTTTTAAAATGACGATTTATACAACGAAAGAACGAGTGCAAATTATGAAATGGTATTTTGGAAATAATACGGCTGCAGAAGTTGTCGCCCGATTTGTTTTTATATTTGAGGATCGACCCGTTCTGACAGAACAAACAGTTTTGAACATTGTTCATAAGTTTGAATTGTCTGTATGTGTAAAATCTTGCAGAAAATGTAATAATGAAGGTGGTGACAACGATGGCAGACAGACGAGCGACGAACGAGAAAAGAGGGAAATAAATGTGTGTAGTTTTGCGGATGCACATGCCCCCTTGTTCCAGCAGGCAAATCTCTGCCGAGCTCGATGTACCTGACCGCCGGTTCGGGCAATTTTAAAACGTAACAAATATCATTGTTATAAAGTTGCCGTCACACAAGAAGTTTTTCCCGATGTCTTTATACGACGTATGGAATTCTGTGAGACCATGATGGAAAATGCGAACGAAAATGAAATTTTCATTAAAAATATTTTATTTATTGACGAAAGTTCATTTTCGTTGCATGGTCGTCAGAATTCATCCGTTACTAGATATTGGTTCCGAGAAAATAAATATTTACGTATGACACACCGAACTCAGTACTCACAGAAAGTCAATGTGTGGGCTGGAATTTTACGTAATTCAATAGTTAGCCCCTTTTTTATCGACGGCAACCTTACAGCACAAAAATATTTGAATTTGTTACCTGAACAAATTATTCCGGCCGTTAGAACTTTGGGCATTGACATCGAAGAGATTTGGTACCAGCAGGATGGTTGTCCTGCTCATAACGCGATAGTGATACGTAGATTCCTAGACACTTCATTTCACGATCGGGTTATAAGTGGAACAAGCACATATGTATTTAAAATTGTCTCTAGGATAATATGCAAAAACGTCAGACGGAGGTAACGAAAATAAATTTTCGAAAAAAAGTATACCTCTCAGGCGGGCTGGAACTTTGTCAACGTTGTAGGGGGACTTCGCAGCGGCATTTTCGTTTGACGATTTTAATTTGTGCTTAGAATGGTCTCTGTTGCAATATGTTAAAACGTCAGACGGAGGTAAGGAGAAAAATTTTTGAAAAAAAAAATGACAACTTTGAGGGCGTCTGACATCTCTTTGGCAGCGACCTAGGCATCTGACGATTTACATACGTTATCTGTGAGCTTCAAACAGGTAATGTGCAAATTTTCAGCCGGAGGTATGATAGTTTTTTAAGCAAAATTTTTTTCATTTTTGAGTGTCCTTTGCAGGGGTTTTGAGCAAAATCCTTGCAGATGGCAGTTCCTGATGGTCCCCCCAACCACTTCTCAAAATTCCAGCCAGAGGTAATATCGTAGTACCTCCGCGGTCGCCAGCTCTTAGTCTATAACTTTTCACAAAGGTACGGGAGGACGGGGAGCATAGGAGAATCCAGACGAAATATTATTAGTGGTAATGAGAATTTATTACCATAACCACCATATCTACCATAACTGATGGTTCTGAATTTCAAAATTATGGAAACTTTGCTAATTTGTAGTTCAAGTCATGGTGATCAAAAGTTATCATTGCACCGAGTTGACCCTATGAGTGGTTTTTGCTCCAGGAATGCTTGAAAGTTCAAAAACGAGGTCGTAACTAAGTGTGAGTGATCCTGGAAACAGAGCACTTATTCCTGAAAATTCTATGGATGTTCAATGTACAAAAACTAAAAAATAATAAGAAAAACAAAAAAGAAAAAGAAAAATGGGACCACGCTATCTGGTCTCTTTTTTTCTTTAATATTTTTTTGTTTTTTTTTATTTTAGTTTTTGAATAAGTGCTCTATTTCCAGCATCACTCTCATCTAGATTCGACCTGGTGTTTAGGAATTTCAAGCACTCCTGTGCAAAAACCACTCATAGGATCGACTAAGCGCAATGAGTACTTAAACTACAAATTAACAAAATTTCAGCCGATTCCTCCTAAACCTCATTTCCATAAGGGTTATTCCAGGTCTTTTAAGTTTTTAAACTTGGACCCCAGGTAAAGACAAAGAGATAGTCTTCAAGATTCTGGAAATGTAAGACTTAACTTCCATTTTCAATAAGGCGACAGCTACTAAAGTAGATGTTCTTGATACGGGAGAGAAATTCGTTATCAAACTCTATAGCAGTGAGAAATTGTTTGGCTTAGACGAACTCCACGGTGGTACATATACTCGTACTCTTCTCGGGCAAGGTGTCACTACGTCCTTCGATCTAGCGACGTTTCCACCTAATGATGCTGCGTGTGAATAACCTTCACTGAGAAATTTTTTGCAGATAAGCATAATACCATTTTAACGATTTAGACGACGCCGTCCATATAACTTACATGATCTCTTTTCTTCCAAGTTCAAGGATGGAAGGAAAATCCTCTTTCTTATAAGTACTCGGATGAAACAAATGAAGAGAAACTTTTTAACTTGCCGATTCACTTGGCATCTTTCCCAAATGAGATGCTGCACCTGATTTCTTGTTATTGCAATTATGACTAAATCTGTACGACCGAAGTTCCACTTATTCTATGACATGCGTCAACTACTAGGTCAGAAGTTTTCACAATGGTCCTGAAGAGGATGAAGAAGTTATCCACTGCAGTCTGTCGGCGCACCGGTTCACTGAAAGAAATGATTATTTTTATATTTTTTTTGTATCTATTTTATTTTGTATTCTTCTCTACTTTAGAAACAAATATTAAAAACGTGTTATGAAGTGGTTTTATGTATATTTAAATCCCAGTACCGAAAAACCCTTATTTTTTAAACGTGGTATGCTATTATTGCGGGAACTATGAGGCATGTCAGTCCATTAGTTTGCCCTTATTTCAAGGCATAAAAAACAACGAAATTATGTCATCATTACAAGGCTCACTTTTGTGTGCGTACGAAGCTAATATTTGGCAAGTGGATAATACTAAAAAGAAACAAAAGTTGATAAACATCTTAAGAAAATATTTACCATAGGCGTCACAATTAAAAAATAATTAGTGCGGTTCAAAAATTGTGCCCATAGAACACAAGTCCTCTGCAGTAGCTAGATAAAATCAGACGACTAGTTTTACAACTTTGGCACATTTTCTGATGATCTTATTTTATTTATTTCAGGCTTAAAAGGTGCACAAAAAGAGACATAATCCCACTGATTTTTAAACGGTGATTGTGATGCACTAGGCGGAAGGAACTCCATCAGAAATCGATATTTTGAACTGTTATCATCCATAAAACGATAACAATATCTCATAGTGTATAAAACGATAGCGTGTCAAAGCCACTTAGCTTTCACGCGATAGCTGCACTTACACCTCTCTTGCACATGAAGCACAATAATACCTCCATAGGAGACCTTAGAACTTTCATTGTGCTATTTGACATGCTCACATAATATTTCCATCGTTTACAGATTTACAATATTTCGTTATAATGGAGTGCAATTTAATTTCGATCTTTCAGCCCGTTGGCACTTTTAGAGTAAAATGTAGACCTTGCCAGATATGTGGCTTACACCCTGTAGATTAGGAATCCACTTGTCGTAAAAAAATCGTAATGAATATAAGGGCACAATCAAAATTTTCTAACTAACCGCACCACGTGATAGAGCCAATCATGAAGCATATTTTATCCAAAAATTCTCTGTAGAATTTCTATTTTTAAAATAAATAAAGAAACGAACTTTTACATAGGCTTATATGCCAGTAAAAGACAAAAATCCTCATTTTCTCCGTTTGCCTACAGCTGAAAATTAATTATTTTTCGACCACTTTTTCTTTCCCACGACGATATGTTCCAAACTATTATATTTATCAAAAAAAAAAAAAAAAATTCTTTATAAAATGTTTATTACATTTTTCAGATTACAATGGTTTTTAAATCGAATTTTTTGAGTAACTAATAACCAAGATATTTAATAATGTGTAGCGTGATGTCAATTTTCGAAGCTTACCAGCGGATTGAAATTGTTTACGGCTCCGAACCCCCACTCATTGCTACTCTGCTTCAACAACCTCCTCTAACTTCGGGAGCACCCAAGTTCCACTTAGAATGAATACCTACACAAGATCGTCAACTGTTCAGATTAATTTATTTTACTTTTTCATCAATTGACGTGTAAAAATCCAAATTACAGATTACGACGAAATGGACTTTCTGCAATTTTAGACATGAGATCTGGGAGGTTTAAGGTAGAACGTTGTTGAATAATAATGCAATCGGTGCACCAGGGCAGCTCCAGGGGGAGCCTAAAAACAATTGTTGTCGGATCTAAAAATTTTTCAAATAAAAATTGTTTAAGATGGGTAGTATCACTTAAACGCGTATCTTTAGTGCACTCGGGAAGGAATTTATAGTCGCATGTGATGAGGAAATACTGTCGAGGTGAATCTAACCTGATTTGTACTTATCTTTTACCAATTATTAATTTATATAATATTGTGTTTAATAGCATAAATGTATACGTCTTTCAATTGATTTTCAAGTTTTATTAATTTTAAAATACAATGTTGGCCGATAACAGAATCCACTTCAAAATAAAAATGTCATAAAAAATGAAAAATATTGTAACAAAATTTAAGTTCCGATTAAAGATATACACTATTCACTTTCTTCATCTAATTCAAATACATTTTTATTGATATAGTTGACTACACAATTCTTATGCGTGTAAAAAAAGTCGGCGTCTTTGATCTTTACCGCACCGCCAAAGAAGCAGACATTTTTTACACGTATAAGAATTGTGTAGCCAACTTTAAGTAGTTTTTTATTTCTTCTGAACGAGGAGTTCTTGAAGGACTTTTTCCCCATGCAGGAGCATAAATAGATGCATGGCGTGTACTTTTTTTACAAGAACAAACCTTACTGCCTCAATCTAAAAGAAAATAATTCCCTATGCATTTTTAAAACATCAAATATCTAACGACTTGTATAAGTTCGTAATACTGAATTAGGTGTGCGAGTAGCGTTCTTTTCGACCCATAATATGTATATATTCCATTCCATTCCTTTCCTTTCCTTTGTCAGTATATGTATTTTTAAGTAGTCTACTGATCTGTCTTTTGGACTTATATCCGTCCAATTCTAAATAGTCGTGGTCATTACCTGAAAGACCTGATTTTTTTGTTGATGCCTTTTGACAAAAAATACATTTCTTTTTTAAAAAAATTAGTTTTACGCAAGGGCACACCTGAAGAAGTTGATGGACAGACACTGGATGCATCTTAACTGTTTTCAATTTCTTTCTCTCTTTTTATTTCTTTTCACCTCAAATGTTCTATATTTCTTTTATTAGTATAACTAGAATAGCAATTTCGGTGCCAAACCAAACCATCCAATCTGTTTGTTTTTCGAAATGACATAGTTCTAGAATATAGATCATCTTCTATTTGGTTGCTTTTTTTCATGGAGTTTTAAACAATCAATAAATGTTGCAAATGATTTCTTAGAACCTTTGATTACTACAGAGCCCGGTTTCCTACAAATTAAGCATAATTTCTCTTTTACACTAAATTTTATTTTTGTCTCTACCTCCTTTTAGAACTTGTGACGTCAGTAGTATTTTCCATTTTAATTTCTTCTGAAAAGCACATACATTATAGGGTAGACAATTCTACTGAAAAAATACATACCAGCTGAAAGTACCTTACAAACAATAAACTAAGGAGATTCTTACAATGTGTTAATCTATTACATACAAATTTTATGTATGTCCATATAACACTGAATTAATATAATCAACAAATATATTAATCATTTTCAAGACAAAAAATAAAAAAATATCACAAACCACAAAAGTTACAATTCGCGTAACTGTTTAATCATAGGCCTTTGCGGGAAGCAGCGCGGGTTGTTGAGACAGCCTTAAAGTAATGGGATAGCGAAGATTTACAGCGAACTTGACGCCGCCGATATGCTTCGAAAATTGACATCACACTACATCTTATTAAATATCTCGGTTATTAGATCCTCAAAAAATCTTATTTAAGAACTTTAGTAATCTGGAAAACATAACGAATATTTTATAAAGAATAATTTTTTTTGATAAATATATTAGTTTGGGAGATATCGTCGTGGCAAAGAAAAAGTGTTCGAAAATAATTAATTCGAACGGACAAAGTGAGGATTTTTGTTTTTTACTGCCGTATAAGCCAACGTAAAAGATCATTTATTCATTTATTTTAAAAATAGAAATTCTACAGAGAATTTAATGATTTTTGGATAAAATAGGTTTCATGATTGGCTCTTATCACGTGGTGTGGTTAGTTAGAAAATTTTGATTTGTGCCCTTATATTCATTACCATTTTTTTAAGACAAGTGGATTCCTAATCTACAGGGTGTCAGCCACATATCTGGCAAGGTCATACATTTTTCTCTAAAAGCGCCAACGGGAACAAAAACTAAGCGACTTTTGTCAACGCGAGCACTCCACTATTATTGGCCAAATCCTATAACGATGGAACTATTTACCATAATAATAATTCCTATCTTCATAATCTCTAAAGTTATTTTTCTTTCTATGCCTAATTAATAAAAATATACAGGGTCGTTGATATGTATGGAAACTGTCTATTATCTCCTAAAGTAAGATATCTAGCGAAAAATGTTAAGACAGAAAAGATTTAGGGTTTTTTAAAATTCACTAGAGTATATCTCGAAAACGATTAAGTTTAGGTATATGATGTACTATATCAATTTTGTTTAGAATTTCGAGAAGAATTGAAATACAGAATAATATATAGGGTGGTCCATTAAAGAAAAAGCAACTTTGTTTCGTCATGACTGATTCAGTATACTTAATTTTCTTTTTTTTTCTTTATTGTAACAGATTTTAAAAAACCCTAAGACTTTTGCGTCTTGACATCGTTCGCATCTATCTTACTTTAGGAGATAATCGACCGTTTCCATACATATCAGCGACCCTGTATAGATAATAATGAAAGCTCTATTTCCCTTCGTTTCGTACATCAGATAATTTTAATGAAATAATTTCCATCGTACAAATTTCTTTCAAATAATTTTAACAAGCAAGCGAGATTAGTTCAAATTAAAAATATTATTTTTGAGATAATTGGCTAAATTATTTATTTATGATAGTCATTTTAAACTACTTCGATATAATTCTCTTCTCTTTGATAACCTTTGTTGACCACAAAGATAAAGAGATTATTTTATGTAACATATTTGTTTAGTAATACATTATATCGCTCTTAAGCAACATTATCAAATTTATTGTTAAAAAAGTCATTCTCCATCAAAACTGTGTAATTGATACAGTGCGTTAAAATGGTCAGTAAATATTTTTTTATAATTTTAGTGCTTTGTACTTTCTGTAATGTTAACACCTATGGAGATTATGATTATGGGAATTACCGTACCAACTACACTGATGATTATGACCCTTATTATCCTGAAACCACCGCTCGCTCTCGGCCGCCTTACCGTTCTTCACAACCAGGAATATATGGAAGCTTGACATTAGTCTTGTGTTCGTTCATAATTAACGCTTATTGTAACATGATCCAGTGACAAGAAGATTGAGTTAAATATTTTAATGCGAAAAGTGTTTGTATATAAGTATGCAACTATGTACTGTTAAAAACATATCCATTGTCGTTTAATTTACTTGATTTTGAAAAATGTAGCCAATAAAATGCTTGAACATTTTAATAATTTTTTGTATAAGAAATATACGTCATACACTCCACAACGAGAACAAAGGTGCAGCTAGCTCTCTGTCTGTCAACTGCTACGATACGACAAAATTAGTACTTTCTACCTATGATTTAGTTTAGTCCTTGAACTTTTTTGTAGATCTCATTTGACAATCACACTGTACTGAGAAGAAACAATAATCTCGAAACTGTTCGCTGTGTGTATATCTGCATATTTATTTCCTATTTTTAGGGGTATACGGCACAAATTCCTTTATCCCTTACATTAGTTCAATGTCTATTATAATAAAGGAAGATCGCGCATAAAGTTTGCTAGTTTATTTGCTGACGTTGATATTTAGAATCTAGAATGTTGTGAATAAACATTTATTTATTTGGTTCTCTAATAATTTAAACATGAATAAATGAACTTGAAGAAAACGCTTTCAGACATCTTGTAGTATTATGTATAGATGTTTTCATTTTCTTGACCGTTGGTATCAGATTAACTTGATGTAAGTATATCTTAGGTTATCGGTCTTTATAATAAAATTACTCTTTTCTTATGCTTCAGTTTATTCAACCATCGTCAGAGAAATTAGTTAATATTATTTTTGAGTTACATACTACAACTATTTACATTTTAGATGTATTTCATATGAGCGTTTAAAAGCAACAAAAACTAAAACACTCATATATAATACATCTAAAATGTAAATAGTTGAAGTGTGTAACTCAACAATAATATTAACTAATTTCTCTGACGATGGTTGAATAAACCGAAACGAGTAATTTTATTATAAAGATCGATAATCCAGAATATACCTATATCAAGTTAATGTAGTATTAAGCAATAATACACTGTTCTGTAATTTTGAATTATTTTTTGCCTTTTTATGATTAATACCAATGACGATGTATTATAACTCAGTTCAGTGATCAGAATATGAACTTTATGTTTTTCCCACTAATTTAATATTGTAAAAAAATAACGATTTATGATTTTGATACAAATATACAGTGTGTTCCACTTTTCACGATAACACCTTTGTAGTTCAGTTATTAGTAATCCTATTTCAACCAGGTTTGGATCGGTATCAAAGATCTTTACTATCTCTTTTTGAGCAAAACAAAATTTGTTGCCGTGCATTTTTATTAAGAAAAAATTGTCGATTTTTGAGAAGTCATATTAGGCATTTTTTTGCCGAGAAACTAATGCAACATTATTGATCATTAGGACCTCTATATACAAAATTTAACAACATAATAATTTATCGCTTTCGAATTACGGCCCTCTCATAACTGATTTTTTTTAAATATTAAATATTTAATAACTTGAAAACGAATTGTTTTTCGAAAAAAAAATAATTCCTCATTTTCTATTTAAAATCACTATGTCCTATCATGCACTTCAAATTCGGCAATCCTTAATGCCCGAACCATTTCTTAAAAGTTTTGTTTGAACAATTTTCTTCTGCTATTGATTGTTTACCAGTTACAGCAGCTCAAAATTTTCTTTATTTTTCAAGCTTCGACCTACTGTAATTTTTAAACAATTGACCGAGAAGAAAAATCTTTACACGGAAGTTTCGTATACTTCATAATCTACAATATTGATAATAACAAATTACGACGTAGGAGCAAAGGGGACAGAATTGTTTGCAAAAATCTGCAGTGAAACACGAATCACCATTCTGTAAATCGTAAAATATTAACAATACAGAAAATAAATTTAAAATGAAAATAGCTTTTTTCATTTTCTACAATATTGGTAGTACCTAATTTTAGGATAGAACTGAGATAATTTTAACAGTCATTTTTTCAACATGGCGGCCGTAGTAGCAACGTTATTTTTGTGGAAAACATTAATTAATGGTTATCCTCCCTGCATTATTCAAACAAAAAATTCCTTGTAGGAATTACACAGGTCTACAAAAAGAAATGTCTGCTCCAAGGACTAAACCTATCATGCCTTAAGTATTTTTGTGTGCTGAAACCGAATTTTCAATTTAAAAAATTTTCTACCACGTAGATTTCGAGTAAATGTCAAAAATTGTCAGAAAAACGTATTTTGATGATAAAAACCGGGATTTACTCGATATCTATGCGGTAGAAAATTTTTTAAATTGAAAATTCGGATTCAGCACACAAAAAAATACTTAACCCTAATAGCACAGGACATCCGATGGATGTCCGATTAAGATCCAATTACTGTACAAATGTCCATGGACATTGGATGGACGTCCTATGGTTGCTCATTTTATGTACGTACCAGGACATCCTCTATGGTATTGAATGGACATCCTAGAGACGTCCATTTACTGTACATGAATGTACAAATACTTTATGTTCCTGCTTGGACAACTAATAGATGTCCCGCTAAAGCCCATTTATCGTACAAACGTTCATGGTGAATAAATTAACGTCCCGTAATTGTCCCTTTTATGTACATAAAGGACATCTTCTATAGATGTTCATTTATAATGTACATAAAAGAAAACACATTTTATATTCCTATTTGAACAACCAGTGAATATGTCCCATTAGTACAATTATGCACTAAAATAAATGGATGTCGCCTAATTGTCCATTTTGTGTACGTAAAACGATATCATCTGTGTATGTTTTATTTGTCCCTACGTGGACGTGGACAGTATAATATCCATTATAGACTTTATATTTTTTTCATTTAGAAGATGCTGGCAAATTTGACTCTGCAAAATCCAAAGCCCTGTCTATTTTAACTTAATTAAAGAGATTTTAAGAGTACTTTTTTACTAAATAGATATTTTGAAAAAAAAACGCTGTATTTTCCGGAGTTGTTCTCTCTTTTCCAGTTTTAACTTTTTCAGGAATTAATCATAAAAGAGTGGACAATTTTTATTTTTAAACTAGAAGAATCTACATTATAAATAACTTTTCGATATCTTTAAAAATAAGGGTGGTGTACTATTGAGCCAATTTCAAAAAATTGAATTTTCCAACTTAAGCACCAGGACTAGCACAAATTTTTGCAGTTACTTTTTCACTTGAGGACATGCACTAACTTTTATTAAAAATAAAAATCTTCAGAAAGTCAATAACAGTAGAGTTTCCCATACAATTTTTTTGGCAGACACTGTAGGAGTTATATTTGTAACTCGAAGATAAGCTTCATTAGAATATTTCAGTAAGTAAATAATTGAACATTACATGAAAATAAATTATTTGTTCCTGCGATTTGTTCCTTGCGATATTTGACATTGCAATGCAATATTATCGCGTGGACATTAGGGCCAGTGCATCGATGTTACAGCAAACTAAATATTGATTCCTAGAATGTCACAGTTTCCAAGATAAGATTATTTATATTAAAATGATTTATAGATTTCGTGTTTTTTCACTAATTTTCTTTTCCAAAATGGCTTGAGACACCCATTATTGGTCCAAATAAGGACAATTTTTATTGGTCCAAATAATGTCCACCATGGACCATCATTTAAGGTCCAACACTGGAGGGAATTTGTACAGAAAATGTATGTTAGTTTAATTGAACCAAATAATGTCCATCATGGACCACCGTTTAAGGTCCAACATTGGACTTCCACAAATTATCCAAAGTTGTAACATTTGGGCGTCTCTGGGACGTCCATAGGACGTCCAACTGTACAAAAAATGGATGTCCATAGGACGTCCCGAATGTCCCATGGAGACGTCCATTAGACATTCATAGGATATCCATGTGCTATTAGGGAAGGCATGATAGGTTTAATGTTTAGAACATATTTTTTTATAGACCTATGTTATCTATGGGTTAAATGACTAATTGACTGTACTAGCAATGTAGCATTTTTTAAAATTGCAAATACTTCATTTGGAGTTCATATTTAATATCGAAATGTGTTTGTTATATTCCGCTATTATTCAAGTGTTAAAAAAACACAATAATGATAATAAACAAAAGAATCATGACATTTTAAAGAGAATTTAATAATTTTTATGACAATTCAAATACAACTTTAAACATGTCATTTGTTTAAACACGTTTGTTGACATGGTACTATGAAGTGATTTGTTGATGATAAATTAAAAAGAAATTAAAGTGCTTTCACTTACAAATAACACAGGCCGACAAAAGAAAAAAAATTGTTGTTTTAGAGACGTGAAAGTGATAAAAATAAAAATTTCTGTCCTATGGATTCCCCCCATACACCCTCAATTCCCCCCAAAAATTCAAAAAATCCAAACTGGCAATCCAACCCACCTATCTTTCGTAAAATTTTCCGCTGAATCCGAAAATGATAAAAAAAATTCTGATGTATAGATTCCTCCCTATACACCCTCAATTCCCCACAAAAATTCAGAAAATTCAAACTTGCCATCCGACCCACCTATCTTTAGTAAAATTCACTGAATCCGAAAATGCCTCTTTCAAAAATAAAAATAAATACAAATCAGACGCGGCAACTGTTATAACTTTTATAAAATCTGTCGGTAAAACCAAAACTAAAAAACATTTTAATTCCATTAAAATGCCAACACATTTAGAGATACGGGTGAGTAGGGGAGATCCCTCACGTCCAAACAATTTTTTTGCCATTTTCGGATTCAGCGAATTTTACTAAAGATAGGTGGGTTGGATGGCCAGTTTGGATTTTTTGCATTTTTCGGGGGAATTGAGGGTGTATGGGGGGAAATTTATACGTTAGAATTTATTTTTATTATTTTCGGATTCAGCGGAAAATTTTACCAAGATAGGTGAGTTGGATGGCCAGTTTGGATTTTTAAATTTTTGGGGGAATTGAGGGTGTATGGGGTGGGGGAGAATCCATACTTCAGAAAAAATTTTTTTTATCATTTTAGGATTCAGCGGAAAATTTTACTAAAGACAGGTGGGTTGGATGGCCAGTTTGTATTTTTTGAATTATTGGGGGAAATTGAGGGTCTATGGGGGGGAATCCATACGTCAGAATTTTTTTTTTATCATTTTCGGATTCAGCGGAAAATTTTACCAAAGATAGGTGGGTTGGATGGCCAGTTTGGATTTTTTGAATTTTTGGGGGAATGGAGGGTGTATGGGGGTAATCCTTACGTCAGAATTTTTTTTTATCGTTTTCGGATTTAGCGGAAAATTTTACTAAAGATAGGTAGGGTCACGTCTCTAAAACAACAAATTTTTTTTGTCGGCCTGTGTAGTTATTACACATATTTTCTAAAATAATACAAAAAAGGTGATACATTTTTTTTGGTAACTTACACTCTAAACATACAGTGTGACCCATTTAAAATGGAAGCACCTTTTTAACTTTATTTTTTGTCCGCCTTGAACCAAATTTTACCAAAATATAGAACAAATAAGGATCTACTTCAGATTCGGTTTCAGCGACCTCAAAATCATATGCTACACTGGGTCTGGTCCGGGGCAACTCGCAAAAATATTTTGAGGACATGTGTAGTAGGTATGTATAGTTAATAATAAAAGCTTTATTTCTGATCGTTTCGTACACCAGATAGTTTTAATTAAAGAATTCCCATCGTACAAATATTTTAACAAGCAAGCGAGATTAGTACGAATTAAAAATATTATTTTTGAGATAACTGGATAAATTATTTATTTATGATAGTCATTTTAAACTACGTGCAATAGACGATAACCTTTATTAATCACAAAGCTAAAGCGATTATTTTATGCAACATATTTGTTTAGTAATACATTATATCGCTCTTATGAAACATTATCTTTATTGCTAAAAAAGTTGTTCTCCACTGAAACTGTGTATTGATACAGTGCGTTAAAATGGTCAGTAAATATTTTATTATAATTTTAGTACTTTGTACTTTCTGTAAAGTTAACACCTATGGAGATTATGATGATTATGGGAATTACCGTACGAGCCACACTGATGATTATGACCGTTATTATCCTGAAACCACCGCTCGCGCTCGGCCGCCTTACCGTTCTTCACAACCAGGAATATATGGAAGCTTGACATTAGTCTTGTGTTCGTTCATAATTAACGCTTATTGTAACATGATCTAGTGACAAGGAGATTGAGTTAAATATTTTAATGCGAAAAGTGTTTGTATATAAGTATGCAACTATGTACTGTTAAAAACATATCCATTGTTGTTTAATTTACTTGATTTTGACAAATGTAGCCAATAAAATGCTTGAACATTTTAATCATTTTTTGTGTAAGGAATATACGCCATATACTCCAAAAGGAAAACAAAGGTGCAGCTAGCTCTCTGTCTGTCTACTGTTACGATACGACAAAATTAGTACTTTCTACCTATGGTTTAATTTAACTTGAACTTTTTTTGTAGATCTTATTTGACAGTCACAGTGAACTGAAAAAAAAAACAATAATCTCGAAACTGTTCGCTATGTATATCTGCATTTTTATTTCCTTTTTTTTTTGGAGTATACGGCACCAGTTCCTTTATCCCTTACATTAGTTCAATCTCTGTTATAATAGGCGAGTTTTATTGTGCCCAGAAATCTCCTACTCGTAGAAGTAGGAACGCATTCTGCCGTTTTATTGACCACTATGTTTTCCACGTTTGCTACTTTTCTTACGACCGAATTTGATCGTGGAAAGAGTAGAATCACTGGTCACAAAACCAAAAGTAACTAAAATACAAAATAATAATAAGAAACTGGAACTACTTATTGAAGTTATAAAGATATATACAAAGTGAGTGTAGTAAAGATTCTAAAAAAAATAGATGATAATTTGGAAATCCACGAATTGGATGATAATATATATTTATATAATAAGATAGATTAGATAAATTAGCAATTCCAGCAGCAGCACCAGCTACAAGCCGTAGCTTATTATGTCGATTCATATTGTAAGAGCCAAAGAGAAGTTAGAGCTGTATCTGTACTGTGCGTTTAGATTTTTCTTATCATTTATAAATTCGGCATAGGGTTAGTCCTAATCATGGGTATTTGCAGTAACTTGGTACATTTTGCTAAATCACTGAAGCACTTGTGGCAACATTGATAAACTGTTTTATTGACACCTAAAATTTGCTACTCGTAGTAGTACATTCGAACTAGCAATAAAACACGCCTAATAAAGGGAGATCGCGCATAAAGCTTGCTAGTCTATTTACTGACGTTAATATTTAGAATTTAGAATGTTGGGAATAAACATTTATTTACTTGGTTGTCTAATAATTTAAACACGAATAAATGTTGCATAAAGTCATTTGAAGAAAATGTTTTCAGGCATCTTGAGGTATTATATATTACACTGTTCTGTAATTTCGAATTATTTCTTTCCTTTTACTTCCACATCCAGTGGAAGTATAGTAACAAAACAAATTTTAAAAATATTTATTGTTCGAATATGCTTAAAATGTCATGAAACGTCGAGATTTTAAGTTTGAGCGAAAAAAAAATTCTGTCTGTCTGTCTCTCTGTCGGTCGGTCTGTCTGTAACTTTTTATTGTGCGCACGTTTACTTTGGAACCGTATAAGATATTGACTTGAAATTTAGTACACATATGTACTTTAACGATATCTGGAACTAGATTATATTTTCATCTTGTTCCATCGAAGGGTTGGGAGGTAAATTGGGGTAAATTTGGGGTAACTGGGTAAATCAAGCAGGTAAGCTTGATTTACCCATTTACCCAGGTAAGAGTCCATAAAATTGGTATTTAGTATATACAAGAGAAGCTAAGGTCTCAAGAAAATTTTTGGCCATTATTAAAGGGAGGGGAAATAATTGTGATTTAGTGTATGTGCAAGAACCAGAAACCTCAAAATATTTTTTTACTTCATCCACCCCCATTAACAAACCCCCTAGCACCACCCCCACCCCACTAACGATGTGTGGTATCGTTTTATGGATTGTTGAGGTAGAGGATTTCAAATATTATATTATTAAATTTCCATAAACAATTATTTCCACATACAAAGTTTTTTCGTTGTGAGTGACTTCAATAGAGAATCTGGATGTGGAAGTAGTGATTCCTTCGGCAGCGGTTTTTATGATTGATATCAATGACGATATATTATAATTCAGTTCATTGATTAAAATATGCACTTTATGTTTCTTCCCACTAATTTAATATTGTAAAACAATAACGATTGGTGATTTTGATATAAATATACAGTGTGTTCCACTTTTCACGATAACAAATTTGTATATTTGTTATTAGTCATCCGATTTCAACCAGATTCGGATCGGTATCAAGGACCCTTACTATCTTTTTTTGAGCAAAACAAAATTGATTTCAATCAGAGCCGTGGATTTTTATTAAGAAAAAATGGTCGATTTTTTGAGAAGTTTTATTAGGCATTTTTTTGCTGAAAAACTAATGCAATATTATTATTGATCACCATACTTTAGGACACCTACATCAAAAATTTAACAACATATTGATTTATGGCTTTCTTAAAATTATTTTTTTAGATATTAAATATTTAGTAACTTGAAAACGAATTGTTTTTCGAAAAAAAAGAATTCCTCATTTTCTATTTAAAATCACTATGTTTACTGTGCACTGTCAATGATACTTTCAAATTCGGCAATCCTAAGCCCGAAGAATTTCTTAAAAGTTTTTATTAAACAATTTTCTTCCGTTATCGGAAGGTGTTTACTAGTCACAGCAGCTCAAACATTTCTTTATTTAACTTCAAGCTGCTGTAATTTCTAAACAATTGACCGAGGAGAAAAATGTTTACACAGAAGTTTTGGAAATTTCATTATCTACAATACTGATAATAACAAATTACTACGTAGGAGCAACGGGGACAGAGTTGTTTGCAAAAATCTGCACTGAAACACAAATTTCCACCATTCTGTAAATCGTAAAATATTAACAATACAGAAAATTAATTAAAAAAAAATAGCTTTTTTTTATTTTCTACAATACTGGTAATACCTAATTTTAGGATAGAACTAACAAGAAAGGAGATAATTGAGAGAAACCTATTTTAACAGTCATTTTTTCAACATGGCGGCCGTAACAGCAACGATAGTTTTGTGGAAAACATTAATTAATGATTTTGGAATGTAGACATTATTTACGGATCATATGACAGATTGACTAAACTAGTAATGTGCCTTAAGGTACTATAGGCGTTTATTTTTTAAATTGCAAACACTTTATTTGGAATTCATATTTAATATCCAAATTTGTTTGTTATATTCCTCTATTATTTAAGTGGTGAAAAAAACGCAATAATGGTAATAAACGAAAGAATCATGCGACATTTTAAAGAGAATTTAATAATTTTCATAGCAATTCAAATACAACTTTAAACATTTAATTTGTTTAAATACGTTTGTTGACATGGAACTAAGAATTGATTTGTTGATAATAAATTAGAAAGAAATTAAAGTGCTTTCATTTGCAAATAATTATCACACAATAAATGTGTAAATACATTTATTTTTCTAAAATAATACAAAAAAGGAGATACATGTTTTTGGATAACTTACACTCCAAACATATATTAGTAAGGATACTGATTTTGCCCAAATTTTCGCTAAAAAAAAACAAATGAGATAATATCAAATGAGTTTTCGACTTTACATAACCCAATTTTTGCGTAAACCCACCTGGGTAAAACGCGCGAGAAACAATTGCCACTTCAAAAAACAGTACATCATGTCCAGTTTTCGAACAATAAATATGCCTGGGGGTTTTCGCGGTTACTGATTACGAATATATTGTCAAAAAAAAAAGATTTTCTGAAGTCAAAATAAAAAAAAATTCAAAATGGCGACTAAAATAAGCAAATGAGAAAAATTGAGCATCTAAGTGATGCCATATAATAACAAAAAACAGTATTTAAAAAAAATAATATTTTCTGGACAATTACCATAACAAAATGGACAAAATGAACACATTTTGTACAAGAAAATGTGAACACGCACATTGCTTTAGCCACAACTTCTTTATTTTTATGATCCAGAAACAAAACATCATTTGAAAGATTGGGTAATGATCTTTATTTTGTTTCCTAGAAATTTTGACGGAAGTTTTATAGTCGTCGGGGCCGGTAGCCGAAAAAATTTTTCGTAGTAAAGTTTCCCCAAGAAGTGGTTCGGATTCCACCATAAACTGTAGGGCCCCGTCTCCTTTACTCAGACAAATCTAGATCTTCTAGACTTAAGAGGGTCATTGAGGTGACATGGAAGGCCGTTAAAATACATTTTAAACACATTTCTAAGATATTCAACATTTAAATTAAATAATTCATCCTATAATCTTTCGAGAGCTATCTATAAACTTAATAAACTTAATCTCCGAAACTATTAGTACTACGTAGATATTAAAGTAAAACAAATTCATTCTTAGTTTTTAAGATTTATTTTTGATATCTATATTTTTTTTGCCTAAACTAATATTTATTGAGATATTTGCTAAGAAAAAAAGATTACGTTTCTTCGAAAATCCGTTTAGAGTTTAAAATGCAATTTTCCTCTAAAGCAAGTGCTGTAAACGGACGAAAAATATTTTGAGCATCTAGGTTATACTAGGCTTTACTCCTACATGTTAACGGAAAACAGTGTATGAAAATATATTTTTTTAACTATTGACTAGTTATATTAACAAAATGGCGATGGTTTTTATTAAAAAAGAATATGAGGAAACATTGTTGCTGTCATAACTTCTTTGTTTTTTATGCTATAGAAATAGATAAAAAATCATTTGAAAGTTCAATTAATAGGCTTTAATTTTGATTTTTGCCGCGTAAATGAGATAAGTGAGATATTTAACATTTGAGCTAAATTCTTAGTCTTATAAACGTTCGGTCGCCATCTTTATATTTCCATATCTCCGAAATCATTATTTTAACAGAAATGAGAAAAACACGAAATTTATCTCTGATTTAGTAGCTTTCCTATTTGTCTCTAGCATGTTTTTGCTCAATGTAGTACTTTTCGAGTTATTTGACAAAAATCGTGTTCAAATACCTCTCTCTTTAAGCTGGTGTCCCAATTTTCAAGTTGTTAGAACTTAAAGACTATCGCTTTAAGTGGAAAGATGCATTGAACCTTCTCTTCTCAAAATTTCATTCTGTTTCAGCACCAATATTTTTGTTTTTTTTTTCAATACACCAATACAAAGCCCCTGCTGCAATATTTCTGATTTTGAATAATTAAATATAACAAACATTTGATAAAAAAAATCATCAAAATCGGTTCTGTATAGAAGTAAAAACCTTCATTGACTCGGCTAATAAAGAAATTAAATGTTTTCTTATAAGCTTTAGAAATTTTCTGAATAATATTTTCTGTTTAAAATCATATTTTTGAGATATTTGCAAGAACTACATTTTGATCTATATTAATCCATTATCAACATACAAAGCAACATGGTTGCTTCAAACTTCCAAATATCAAATTTTGTTTGTTGTATTGCATCATCATTCAAATGGTTAAAAGAACAAAATAATGGTAATAGAGAAACGAATCATGAGTCATTTTAAAGAGAATTTAATAACACAAGTCTACAAAAAAAAGTCTTGTCCTAAGGTTCTCATCTAACTTTTTTGAAGTATTTTGATGCGCTGAAGAAAATTTTGGACAAAAAAATTTCTATCGTGTCAGTGTTTTAGGGGTTAAAGGTGGTGGGGGTGGTAAAGGAAAACTGACGCGCCAAAAAAAAATTGTCTAAAATTGGCTTCAGCGCGTCAGAATACATAAAAAAAAGTTGAGATGCTTAGGACAAGCAAGACCTGTTTCTTTTTCTTAGGGGGTGGTAGAGGGAAATTGTCACGAAAGAAATGTTTTTTTTTTGTTCAAAATTGCCTTCAGCGCGTCAAGATACTTATAAATATACAAGGTGTTTTTCATTTAACTTTTCAGTTAACAATAATTATTTCATAAAAATGTAGATACTAACTCATCTAAGCAAATAGTACAAGAATGCTCAAAAAATGTCTTAACTACGCATGTATGTCAATTCATTTTATTAAGCAACATTCATCGAGGTTAGTACTTTGCTGGGTGACCATCTGACAAAACACAACGATTTTATCCCATCTTATAGCGCCTTGATTATCAGCGTATACGTAGAAGTTTTGCAATTTAAGACGAGGATCGCATAGTGGATATAACATCCTTCGGAGGGGATGTAAACTAGTCGGTCCCCTGTATATTAAATGTTAGATAAGTAAAAGATCCCTACTTTTCGACAGAGACTTTTCGACAGAGGAGTGAGGCAAAATTTCCAGGTTGAAAGTAGCTCGTCTTCTAGCGTCGCGTCGGTGATAGGCCTTGGTAGCGGAAATGGGCGAAAGTATGCATGTAAGATTTTATTTTGTTTGAAAAAATTTGTCCTATATTCTAAAAAGCTGTCTTTATCTTATATTGTCAGTATTTACCCCAAATTTACCCCAATTTACCCCCCCCCCCCCCCAACCCTTCGACGGAAGAAGATGAAAATATAATCTAGTTCCAGATCTCGTTAAAGTACAAACGTGTACCAAATTTTAAGTCAATATCTTAAACGGTTCCAGAGTAAACGTGCGCACAAAAAAAAGTTACAAACAGACCGACAGACAGAATTTTTTTTTCGCTCAAACTTAAAATATCGACGTTTCATGACATTCTAAGCCTATTTGAACAATATAAATTTAAAAAAAAAAATTTGTCGTTACTATACTGGATGTGGAAGTAATAGAAAATACTAACATAATCGCTTGGGGTGGCTAAAACTCCTTTGAAGTGTGCTTAATAAATATAATGATATTTTTATGAACATTTACGTAGAATTTTTCAAAAAACATAGCTCTTTGTTTTATTATAAAACAACTCAGAACTCACCACGTGTAGGTGGCTGCATAACGAGTTACACCCAACAACCGCTTGCGTATGACATGGAAATTTGCTTATTACTATATCATCTGAGACATTTATAATCATGTTTTTTAGATCCTCATCGGAAATGTTTGCTATTAAAGGTTCCGTAAAGCTGTCGGACCAGTCGATAAGATCGATATAATCAGAAGCGTCAAAGTTTAGTTCTGGAACTTTAAACTAATGCGCATAAATTAAATAAATAAATAATAATAAAAAAAAATCAAAAAACGTTGAATAACATTCTGTATAATGTTAGTAAGAATATTGATTACTTCAGCTTTCGACAACAAAAAAAACCGCTGCCCAAGGAATCACTACTTCCACATCCGGATTTTCTATCCAAGTCACACAACGAAAAAATTTTGTATCTGGAAATAATTGTTTATGGAACTTTAATAATATAATATTTGAAATCCTCTACCCCAAAAACCCATAAAACGATACCCCACATCGGTAGTGGGGTGGGGGTGGTGAAAGGGGGTGGGAGTGGGGGGTGGATAAAGTAAAAAAATATTTTGAGGTTTCTGGTTCTTGTACACACACTAAATAACATTTTTTTTCATCCCCTTTAATAATGAGGTGGGGGTAATGGGGGTGGCTAATGCCAAAATTTTTTTTGAGACCTTAGCTTCTCTTGTCTATACTAAATCAATTTTATGAACTCTTACCTGCTTGATTTACCTGTTTACTCCAAATTTACCCCAATTTACCCCCCAACCCTTCGACGGAACAAGATGAAAATATAATCTAGTTCTAGATCTCGTTAAAGTACATATGTGTACCAAATTTCAAGTCAATATCTCAAACTGTTTCAGAGTAAACGTGCGCACAAAAAAAGTTACAGACCGACAGACAGAAATTTTTTTTTTCGCTCAAACTTGAAATCTCGACGTTTCATGACATTCTAAACCTATTTAAACAATAAAAATTTTTAAAAATTTTTTTGTCGTTACTATACTTCCACTGGATGTGGAAGTAATAACCAACTACAGGATATTATATAAGCTTTTAACTTTACACGATTCAATGTTTGCATGAACGGCACCGCACTTGAGTAAAATGCGAAAAACGCACGAGAAAATGTCTTCAAAAACAGAAAAAACTTGCCGCACCCTCAAAAAATTCTCTCTCCGTCAATTTTTATCATTCATCAACAAAAAAATTAAATGTTTCTTTAAGCTTTAAAAATTTTCAAAATGCTTTTGTTGAAAATGGTATTATTGTATTTGCAAAAATTTCATTTTGGTGTATACTACTCCATTTTTAACATCAAAGCAACATGATTGTTGTTAAAGAAATTAAAAAACATTATATATTGAATAAATGTTTGATAATGACGTAACTTTCGAAACTGCAGTTACAACTTTATGTAAATATAGAGTTAAAAGGCATACAGACTCGTTTCTGTAAAAAACATCTTTTACTTCCACATCGTGGAAGTATAGTAACGGTAAAAAAAATTTGAAATTTCCTTTCCTTCAAATAGGCTTAGAATGTCACCACGAAACGTTGAGATTTTAGGTTTGAGAAAAAAAAATTTCTTTGTCTGTCTGTCGGTCGGTTATTGGTCGGTCTGTCTGTCTGTCTGTAACTTTTTTTTGTGCGCGATTACTCTGGAACGGTTTAATATATTGACTTGAAATTTTGTACACTTATGTATTAGCACGAGACCTGGAACTAGATTATATTTTGGTATTCATTTCTCCAATCGTATTTAGTATTTTTCCTGCACAATTTATTTAAACATGCAGCTTTTGTAGCAAAATTTGGAATACATTTTCTATAATAGTTTGCGAAAGCTACGAATCTTTTTACGTCATTGGAATTTTGTGGTACTGGGTAATCTTAATGCTTTATTCCGTTGAAGTAAATGGGGCTAGATAGGTAAAGCAAGCAAGTAAGTGCCCATAAAATTGGGATTTAGCATATGCAAGAGAAGCCAAGGCCAAGTAGAAGCCAAGGACTAATTTTTTTGACATCATTATCACCCCCATTATCACCCTCAACCCATTATTAAAGGGGGCAAACAATAAAATTGTAATTTAATGTGAGCACAAGTATCAACGGCCTCAATTTTTTTACATCAGCCACTCCCACTACCACCCCTATCCCCACCCCATCGTTTTATAGGTTTTTGGGGTAGACGATTTCAAATATCATATTATTAAAGTTCTATGAACACTTATTTCCATATAGTGGAGGGCAAATGTAGTTGTTTTCATTGTAAGAGACTTGTATAGGAAATCTGGATGTGGAAATATTGATTCCTTAGGCGGCAGCTTTTTAGATAATAAAATGTTATTCCTGAAATTTCATGTTAATTTAGGAAAGAGTGAAACTAATAACATTTGCAATAATAATTATATAGCGGACCCAACAAGCTGTAAGTTTTAAATGTGAAGTGTAATTCATAGATAATTAAATTTTACACTGAGTTTCATTTAAAACAGCTGTAAGTTTATTTTATGCATGCATTTAAATGTTCAGGAAATACAACCCACTCCATTTTATGCTGACTAATTTGCCAGTGCATTTAATAAAATTGAGTTATATGTTTCACATAGTTCAAAACGAGAATATTAGTTAAATCAATGTTTATATTAGGTCAGTGTACTAATGAATAGCTATTACGCAAAAATGTACCAAAACTAAATATTCCTTATATAATTTTCAATTTCACAAGTTATATCAGTATTTCACATTCATCTTATTATAACTATTTGATTTAATCAAATAAGTACATTCTAATAGGAGAAATAATTTTCACAATCATCATAGAAAAAGGAATTTGTACGGACATCCGTTTCATAACAATAGTCGAGCCAATTAAGTCAAAAAATCGTCACAACTTGGGAACCCATAAAAACAGAACCAGTTTCATTGAAACTTTTTTAAACATTTGTTATATTACATTATTTGAAATCAGAATCATTCCGGCGGTCGGATTAAAATTTTTATACCCTAATTTTCAAAATTTTGAAATTAAATTTTTTTTTATAATTTAAAGATTTCATAAATAAAGTTCTATTTTCAACGAGAAAATATTGCCTAGGAGGTTTCTGAAGTCGGTGATTACGAATAAGTTGTCAAAATTTGGTGTTCCTGGAATTTTCCAAAAAAATTTACAAGCTACAGGAATTTTTTAAGATATTTCGTAAGTCTATTGAAATTTTTGAAGAAATGTGTATTCGAGATATTCCGTGGATTAAATTATTACAAATAAAGATGAGTTATGCAAAATTTTCCAAAACTTTTCTGAAATTTGGTAATTGTGAATAATACAAAAACAAAACAAAATTCCTAGACACCTACATAGACAGCAGATTAAGATGGGAACTGAATATAGAGCACGTTTGTAAATTGCTTAATGAAGTCTACTTCGCTGTTTTACAGCTATAGGATACAATTGCCCAGTGTGTATCATGTTTTAGCATATTCACATTTATCATTGAACATATTAGCCTGGGGCTGTTCAAGTCATATATAACGAGTATTTGCTTTCCAGAAGAGATTACTATGACTAATTTTTAGCCTAAATAATAGATCCATAAAACAGCGACTTTCCAAAACTCACTGCACTATAACTGAATTATTTTATTCAACAGCGTTCCTAAAACTATGAGAGAATTGGACTTATATTCATTTAAAAAAGAAATAAGAAAACTATTAATAGCAAATGCATTTTATAGTGTTGACGAATTTCTAAATAGATAATTTTTTTTTTTTTAATTATGTTGCAGTTGTATGGACAGAGTTGTTATAAGAGGTTTGTAGTATTTATACATTTTTGTAAGTACTTGTACTAATGTGCATCTTTGTGTATTTGTGTGTTTTATTTTAAGCTTTATTGCTATAACGACACAGACAAATTGTTTATTTTAATTTTGTGTGAATTACTTAAATGAATATTGATTTATTTAGACGTGCCAAATGTACATAATCTATGTATCAAAAAATGCTAAAATAAATTCTGTTCTATTCTAATAACATTTTTTTTTCAAGAAAATTATAAATAGATGGTTTTGGGGTAGCTTATTAGAATTGAGATTTTTGTAAAAAATTTCCAAAATTTTGCAGAAATTTTAATTATTTTTATTATTTCTTATAATTACTAGAATTTTGGGTGAACTCTGACTATGAGTAGTTTTTACGAGTTACAGGTAATACAATTAATTTATGAGACTTTTGTAAAAATTTCCAGAAATTTTTCCTGAAATTTGGAAACACCCTAAAAGGGTGTTTCTCTACTAACGGGAAATCTGCCCATACAAGTTTATGCGAGGATTTTTTTTAATTAATAGGGGATAACACTACTTTAATATAAAGATACAGTCTAACTCTTCCTCTGTTATGAAGGGCCAGTCAAGTTATCCAGCAGTAATCATTTTATTTACGATTTACTAAAATATGATTCCAGGGTACTGAGATCCTTGCCCATTGAATTGACTTTGTGGAACAAAAATTAAAGAAATTACAGTAGATTATTATATTTAAAGTTTTCAAACAAAAATTAAAATTCTCAAAAAAGAAAACAATTCTAAATCAAAAAGAAAATGAAAATCAACTTCTACACTTAAAATCTAATATCTGGTTCTTAAGAATTTAAGAATATCTTCAGAATATCAATTTTTGTGTCGATTTTTATATTAGTTATATTAAAAACTAGGTAATTATTAATTTATTATTATTTTTTGGCACGGGGCTGACGACAGGGTACTGACAAATTTGTTAAGAATCGATCGTTATTAAAAAAGTTACAATAATTACGCAATCCACTAGTGGCAATAGTATTTTTGTTTATAAAATTTATAATAACTGAACAATAATTCAAATCGAGAAAATTAAACCCAAAAAAGCTAACCAGAGAACTGATTTATTGAGTAGTCCAGACACGTCTGCTTAGCACCAAAGACCGATTCACTACTAAACAAAATAACGCCAAAACGTCATGTTTCATTTGTACAAACTTCATATTGGATGCGTTCCGTTTAGCATAACTACGTGTTAATCCAGACGTAGATTCGCTTCCAATAGATTTTTAAATGTGGCTGGGGACTGACGTCAAAAAGTGTAGGACAATGTTTTATGCAGCATTTTGAGATGATAATTTTCAAACAGGATCATATAACAATGTACATTGCCAACAACCATTATCATAAAATAGTTTGAGTAATAATAAAAATGAATAAAAAGAAAATTTAATATTTACAACAGTTGGTATCTTTGATTTCAGATTTGGGACACACCAGGGTACTGACAATTAACTCTATTTCCATAAAATTTGAAAATTTCGGCAATTTGTAGTTATACTTTAGAATATAGGGTCGACATAACCAATCATTTACTTTAATTTTAATGAAAAAAATATTAGTATTTTGTATTTTTTTGACATTTAGTTTCCTCTGTACACAAATTTTCCCATTAGTAGAGAAACACCCATTAATGAAATTATTTTCAGGAAAATTAAATTTAGAGAATTTTTGGGGTCGAAGATTACGAATCTGGAATAAATGTGTATGTAATAAGTAAATCTGTAATGAATTTTAGCATACCTGTTAATAAGGTAAAATGTAATAATGTCCTATTTTGAATTTCTGACTTCATAGTCTTCATTCTCGTCTAAAGATGGGTGGCTGTCGCAGTTATTTCCACTGCAAACAATACAGGAAAGCAATAAAGACCGCTCTTTCTGCAGCCACATGCCGGACCGCAGCCAGTTTTGCAGGAGCAGGAAATTATTTTCAAGACGTGCGGTACTGTAAGTTGCGTCATATTTATTGGCAACGACAAATAAATAAAACTCTGTGGGAAAAAATAGCTGTTAAAAGGAAAAATATTTGACAAAATTACAAAAAATTTCATTATAATTAAAGAAATATTTTTAGCAAATATAATTTCAGCAAACGATCTTTGCGACCAATTTTACAGCGTGTGAACTTATAATAATGAAAGTTTATTTCATTTATATTAATAAACAAACTTAAAAACACGTCGTATGTTTATTAAATAATAGTTGTTTATATAAAGTTTTTATAATTGTTTAAACAAAATAAATACTTGGGTCCGATAGCCGGAATGTTTCTGATTTCAAATGATGTAATATAACAAACATTAAAAGCAAGTTTCATCAAAATCCATTCTGTTCTTGTGGGTTCCGAAGTAAAAACATTCATTGATTCGACTATGAATTCAAAGACCAAATAAAAGGTGTCTGTATGAAGGGGCGGATGGACCGGCTGAGCCAGCTGGGAGAATTCTTGAAAGGCCGGTCGCTCTGGGGCCGACCCGACCCTACGCAATATTTAACAAGACCGGTGTTAGTATATTGAGAAAACACCTTTTTTGGCACTGTAACGAAACAGGTTCAGGCCGGTGCTACAATGTTTTCCCGGGCCGGTTTTCCCTACCTGATCCGCCGCTGTCCGGATGTATGTGTGTAGACAGAGGCGTAGCAAGCTGTAAGGGGCGACATACATTTTGAGGCCCCTATAGATAATAGTGATTTTTTTCTTTTTTTTGCGAGGAGGGGAAACCCACACGGGCTACCCATCCCTACTTGAAATGGGTCTGAGTGTCAGCCTCCAACTGACTAAAACTCCTCCTCCCAGGGCTGGTATGCAAAGAATACTCCGAGGGCACTGCAGCCTCCTGGGCTTATTGTGCTCTCCCTGTTTTTCCCTGTTTTAGTTTGCGCTGTCTATTTTAATACTCCTGTATCACTGACAATGTGATAGAGGTCTAAAAATGGGCGAGTTATGATTGTCTCCGGATCTGGTTGTGCTTGCCCGCAGATATTATACCTCACTCTACCTATTTTTCCTGCGCCGTTAGCAGCAGGTTTGAGAAAATGGGCAGAGTGGTAGTTGCCAGGTCCATTGTCTTTCCCCGTTGATATTATATCCTGCAGTCCAGACCCTGCAGTAGTATAATATGCTTTGTCAGCAACGGTTTCGCTACCCGGCGTTCCTCGCTGGACACCACCCTCGTCGCGCACGACGTCGCTCTACTTCGGTGCTCTGTTCGGCAAGGGGAAGTTTTTATGGTGATACTTCATCCACGTGGTCAGGACGGTGAAGCCGAGCCAAGTGAAGCCAAGCCCCGTGCCCCCCGGAGAGACGTACCCCTGACCTGGGACAGGGGGTCGTTGCCAGTCCAAGCGGTTTACGGTATGTGAGCTGGTCCACGACGTGGTTTTAGCCGGGGTGGACTGGGTTATTAGTCCTACCCCCCCAGCAGTATGACCACGTTAACCCTACTCCTCGCGGAGTCTGGCCGTTCTCCTATCCGCCACCTGGAGACGCGCCTGGTAGGTGCTCAACCCCAAGAGTTGCTGCCCTCGCTTGCTCTTATTGCCGTACCAAATCAAACACTTTCCGATACTGTATATAAATTAGTTAAAAAAGTTACATTTGTGTGACATCTCAAAAGCACAAGATGTATACATTTTGCATTTTGTATGAGTAGTCAATTTTTTAAGATGTCGCAAGAAACTGTAATGACGTAACAGACACAATGATTTTCCCCTTGTTGATGTCGTCGAACCTTTTTGGATCTAGGAGTGCAAGACTATCAAAAATATTCTTGTTTTGTAAAAGTTTTTCTCAATAGACCTCAAGGGATATAAAAAATGTATCGAAACACTTCCACTATAAATTTTTGCTCCGAGTCCATATTTCTAGCGTCGTCAACTGCAGCTTCATCAGCCATTCTTTTTTAACCCTTTTTCTCTTAATTCCTAGCTTGTACTTAATGCCGACGTTGTCTAATTCAAGATGATCTCTATTGCAAATTTTTGAGCAGAATCTTAAATTGATTCATATTCATTGTTTAAACGTTTACATTTTTCATTAAAACTTATAAATTCTGTTCCAAGCGGCTAAATAGCCCACACGAGTTTGCAAATATTCTGACAGCCTCTGGCTAATGGTGAAAGTGATGAGATAAATAAAAGCTGGAAGGACACATCAAATGAAGTGATTTTTGTTAATAAATCTCTGACTTCTTCAGCAGTTTCTGCATCAATGTCTTGGTCGAGAGGACCCGGCATAACTCCGTCCCCAGGATGATCCAACGCCCAGCACACTTGGCACACTTCAAATTTGGAATATGAATCTACCACACTCTGTATTTAAATTGGTTTATATTCGTTGTGTAGTGTGATCGCCAGGAATAATCATCATTTATGTAAGTTTTGTTTTGTGATAATTCTAGAGCAAAATGTTACTGAAATCTCAAAAATACGAAGGTGTATAAGATATCGAAACTGCACTATAGAGTGTGTCTCTCAGGTTCGAACGAACTTTAGATCAGTTTACTTTCAAATGCTATTAAGGTACATACACTAAGACTATTGCGAAACGAATTAAAAGTTTTAGCCGGGCTGATACTAATTTATTCAATTTAATTTAAACTTTACTGACCTATGTAAATATTATTATCTAGAGAAATATTATATTTTTTAAAAATGACATTGTGAATGATTGGTATGAGTTCGTTAATCCGAAAATAAATACATTACTCTCATTGTAACCATAAACGGGCTTATAGCACGAAGGATAGTATAATGTGGTAATTGCGGCAAAAATCATAAATTTATAATAAATTCAAATGATTAAATGATTTAGATATTATCACCAAACAGCAAGTTGAGAAAATTATACCATGCCACGCGATTTAAACTTTGTTGACAATGGATATCGTGAAAACAAGTTAAAATCTTGTAATGTAGTTTGGACCGCAGAGTTAAAAATCGATCATATTCCAAGTTACACAGCGAATATCTTAAAACCGGTTACTTTAACGAGAAAAATGCTCAGGAATGAATTTCTATAAGATGCATATATAGCAAGTTTTGATGCAAGTGATTTTTATTTTTTATTTTATATTTTATATTTTATTTCCCCTTTTTCTTCACAAAGCTGTGTTTTTCAATTCGAACTCATTTCCACACCACCCACGAGGAAGAGCTCTTGATGCGTTTTTTTTTTTAAAGGTGGTTTCCTCTGTAGGCCTCTTCTATTAAAATTCTTTCCAATTTTACTCATTAAGTGGTTCTTCATCGACGAACTCTTCTTCGAATTCAGAATTCAAAACATCCTTGCCCATGGCAATTAGAGCACATTGTTGAACAACGCAAGTAGTTATGTAGTGCCGATTCTAGCGCAAACCCGTCAGTAGAGTAGCAATCAGAGTTCTGTGTGACGTCATCATTCCGGCAGCCCCGCGGGGGCGGGCAGGTGATAGATGATAGATCCTATGATCTAGGTTCTAGTGTGAGGTGAGATAATGCTAGATGATAGATCCTATTATCTAGGTTGTAGTGTGAGGTGGGATCTTCTTAGATGATAGGTGATAGGACCTAATGGGAGGGGGGAGATCCAATCCCCGAGCTTAGATATTAGATTATAGCTAAAGATAAGAGATTATATCTAAGAGGGGGTGGCTAAGAGTATATAGGATGTATCTAGTAATAAAAGAAGTATACAGGGTGTATTTAGTAATAAAAATAAGTATATAAGGTGTACTAGTGATATGGTGTATCTAGTAATAAAAATTAGATGGCTGCCGTTTATTGTTTATAGTTATTGGCGAATATTGCATGTTTACGTTAGAGGGCGTTAGAGGTTAAGAAAATGGCTACAGACATCCATCATTGAGTTTAAATAGACAAGTCTTATATATGGAATAAATATTCATCTACTTCAATACGTAAATTTTATATTTGAATGTTAAAACTGTGACCAAATGCAGAGACGTTATCGGATTCCAGGAAATTGTTAATGTAAATAAATGCGACTGTCTACGGCTATATGTATATTTAAAACGTGATTAATTGTCTTTAGATAACAGCATCCGACGGTTATAATACAATGACTAATAAGTCACGTGATCTATTATAAGGAGCGTCTCAGGGTTTGGAGAGAAATAATGTAAACAATGAAATCATCATATTTTTTCCCATATTTTTCTGCTTACTTGATACGAAAAGTGGGGGTGGAATACAGCATAAAAGTAAAGACCTGAGATCGCTGCATTCATTCACAATCTTAAAGTCGATATATACAAGCAGCAGCAGCAGCAATGTCTTTCACAAAAATTAACGTTGAAGCTCATGTCACGCCGTTCATGAAAATCTATGAGCTGGAAGTCGATAGAAAATATAAAGTGCTAGATATATATAAAGCACTTTCACCGTATGGTATCCAGGTCCAAGTAATCCTCGAAAATTGTAAAGTGAGTCTACCAGCCAGATACTCACGCATTATTTCTGATGATGATATGGTAACGCTACAACAAACCATTATACTAAAAGAAGTGTACTTGGTATATAGAGGGCTAGCAGGCACGACCACTAACATTGAATTCATAGAGTCCTAAAGATGGATCCCGAAACATATAAGAAGAGGTTACAGCAATTTATAAACAATTTAAAATTACTCGGAGAAGACGTTAAGTACGTTGAAGTTTTACGTACATTTCAACATGTCAGTATCCAGCCGAAGAAGTCCAAGAACAGTTCAGTTCAGCGAGGACGTTAAAATTCATCACATTTACCATTGGAGCTATGCCCATAGAACTGCTAGATGTGGTAACTGGATGCAAGACGCCCGCGATCGAGATCGTTTTCAAATTAAAATATTACGATACGCTCAAATAATTAATCCAGTACTTGAACATAAATATTCTGTTATTATATCACAAAACATGTAACCTCTTTCTTATATGTATTAATAAATTAATTTAAAAAATGGTTGACTATTATTACCCATTTCCTAATTAAATGAAGAATTCAGATTTTTTTTTCAAGTTTATTGTAACGAAAATGTTCATGCTACATTTTATGTCTTTTTTAATGTCGAATTTAAATATGCAATCAAAAAAATTAAATCTTAAAAAATAAAGCCAGCCCAGGCAAAAAATGAAAAAATTCATATTTTTCAAGTTTATTGTAACGAAAATGTTCATGCTACATTTTATGTGTTTTTTAATGCTGAATTCAAATATGCAATCAAAAAAATTAAATCTTAAAAAATAAAGCCACCCCAGACGAAAAATAAAAAAATAATTTAATTTTTATAATATATTTTATTTATCTGAACGCATAATACAGTAATAAAGCTTATATATGTACATGGAATACATAACCTATAAAAATAATAGCAATAATAATAATAATAATAATAATAATAATAATAATAATAATAATAATTAATATAAGTGCATAAAAATTAAACAATGCTACTTTTTTCAATCCAACTGTTATGGGAACTGTCAAATCCAAGCCATTTAACGAAAACCTTATTTCCTTTCTTCCTTAAAACTTTCTCAACGAGATACATGTCTGAATGTTTAACCTTCTGCAGTTCTTCAGTATAGAAGCATCCTTCTATTGGTTGTTTCTGTGCATCGGTCAGTAAGTATGTTATGGGGCTGGTATAATTAATTTTTGAAATAGTAAATATTTCATTAGACCAATTAGGAGTATAACCTTTATCGAACACGCCTCTGTACTTGCTTATTCTCACATGATCGTTAATTTTAAATTTAGGTAATTGCGAGTATGTAATTGTAGGATAATTGTAAACGGATTTCAAGAGTATTTTTTCATTCTTTTTATTTACATCTACAGGTTTCATGCCGATGGTACGATGCCTAGTATTATTATATTTCTTAATAATATCAGCAAGTAAATTATACCACCGAAAAGAACCATTTATACTAAATTCTTTATACATCATAGATTTTATAGTCCTATTTACGCGTTCGACTACTGAACATTTTTTAGTGCTATACGAAGAATAATGATTAATTTTATATTTTTTCATTAATTTTTGAAAATTAATATTATAAAATTCGGTTCCATTATCAGTCTGTAAATTGACGGGGATTCGTTTATCTGCGACTAATATTTTTTCCATAGCTCGAGTAACATTTACGCCAGATTTAGATTTAACTGGTTCAGCCCATACGTACTTTGAAAAAACATCAATTACAATGAGAATATATTTATAATTTTTATTGTAATTAGCATATGGAATCATTTCGACTAAGTCAGCCTGAAGCAATTCATTTAAACCTCTAACTACGACTTTTCGTCTCTTAAAGTTAATTCTAGCCGGCTTATGTATTTCATTAACAATATCTCTTTTTATAGCAGACATGTTTACAGTTCAACAATAATTTACGTACTGTTAAATTAATCCAGCGGTTCGATTATTTTACTTTCTAATAGTTCCTCTAAAATTCTATTTATTTCATTCGTATGACTTGAATTGCCTGCCTCCTGTGAAGCTATCAAAAGCCTAAGACGATCGACGAGTTCATTAGGATCGTCCCAATATACGTAATCAATAGCATTATCGGTGACTTGCATCATTAATTCGCCGCCTTTTACTTTACCAGGAGCACGTTGCCGAGGTTCGCGAGCGTAAAGCATCGGTTTAATAATATGCAGGTACTTCCAGCTCTTACTACCGGACTTTTGCTTTTCAGAATCATAATTTCTCTTATGTGCGCTAGTCCTTTTTACAATATCAATGTACTGTTTCTTATCATCATAGTTATAGTGATGCGAACGTTTTTTAAATAGTAATTCATAAAGACCGCGAGTGCCCTGATACTCTTTATTATTTATTATTAAATTGTCACCGTCAAACTGAATGACAGAATTTCCAATATAATATTTATCTTCTTCGGGATTATATCGTACACCATATCGAAAATCATGTGTATTTTCAGTATCATGCATCATCTCAGATATATACGTTTTAGGCAGATCGCTAAATTTCTCAAGATACTTCTCATCTGACTGGTCGCCTTCTTCAGAGTCGACAATCGACGGTGACGGTGTAATATTAATATTTTTTTCATCCTCTGAGGGTTCAGACTTTTTCTTAATGTTTAAATTCTCGTCCGTCTCAAGCTTGATATGTTTAGCTATTGAATGTAAAGGTGCGGTGATTGGGGCAAAAGACTTTTCGATTTGCAGATCGTGCATTTTGAGTGCCTCTAATTTGCGCTTTACGGCTTTCCGAGCTTCGATAATTTTATTAGTAATGTCCATGTCGACAGGTGCGTCAGATAACATGTGTAATTATCAACTGATTGAGATAGTAAAATCACAGGTATATATACTCGTCAAACCCCTTTCTGTATCGGCCATGTTTAATATCGCTATCTTTATCTATCACTAGGAATCCGTATTTATCTTTCCAGCATAACGAGCACATATGTTTGAAATCCTCAAAGCTCATATCGGTATTAACGTGATCGGAATATACATGTCTAAGATTCATGTCATCCTGCTTGAATAATATCAGTAAATTTGCATTGTCTCTTATCAGATGTTTTGGAATGCGGGTATAGGTCTGACAGAGATAGAAGCTGTCTATCTGTTTATGCCGTCCCATGCTAAAGTAGTCACGCATCACACTTTGATTGTCGCAAGCTACGTCATCAAATATAAAAATGGAATTAATTTTAGCTTGCGCAGGCGTCATTATTACATCGCTATCCTTGAATTCATGATATCCCACGATCGAGCCGAGTACTTTTCTAAGATATTCATATTTAGGCTGGTAGAGAGATTTCGAGTAGACGTAAACATTCTTGAAACGCAAGCCGTGTGGATGAGTCAGCAGGCTTATCACGATGTTTGTTTTCCCACAATTTGAAGGTCCGCATATGATACACCTGATGCTGTCGGGTAACAGAGGACCATGTCTACTATCTTTTTTCACATGACTATCGAAATCGAGATTATCGATTTTCAGACTGTTACCTGTCTTGATGAAACGCATGATTGACACTGAGGTATTTCCACCAGGAGTTTAAGTATAAATAGCTTTCGATCACCTGTAACACCTCAGTCTACTATTACATGTGATAGAGGTAACATGGCTGTAAACGCTCTCATAAATAAATTACCTTTCGAAGCCCATATCCCTGGCTATCGTTTCTGCGGCCCGGGTACTAAATTAGAAAAAAGACTGGCGCGAGGAGATCGCGGAATTAATGGTCTAGATGAGGCGTGTCGTGACCACGACATACAATATTCTAAAGTCAATGATGTGAAAGGACGGCATATTGCCGATAAAGAATTGGCAAAACGTGCTCTGAAGCGTGTATTTGCTAGGGATTCGTCCATCGGAGAAAGAGCGGCAGCAGCCGGTGTAGCAGGCATCATGAGTGCTAAAGTTAAATTAGGCTTGGGATGTAAAAAAAGAAAATGTGGCGGTACGATGACGTTTAAAAAAATATCCAATAAAATTCGTAAACTAGTACGTGGAGCTCCCTCTGTCGGAGATGCTATTAAAAAGGCCTCTCGTGCAGTACAGCGTATTAAAAAAGATAAAAAAATATCACCGATGGCTGCTCGCGTTATTCCTATACCGAAGACGGGTGGCGTTCTACCGCTAATACCAATATTTGCCGGACTTAGTGCTCTGGGAGCGCTAGCCGGCGGATCTGCAGGTATAGCGAAAGCTGTAAGAGATTCTCAGGCGGCATCCTCCCAGCTTAAAGAATCTAAACGTCACAATCAGGCTATGGAGAGTATCGCCCTCGGTAAGGGACTCTATCTTCGTCCCTATCGAACGGGACTTGGACTATACATGAATAAAAACACCAACAGCAAGTGACTAGTAAAATTACCAAATCGAGCGCTCACCGACGTGGATCTGAAAAAATATGTTAAGATGTTAAATATACCTAATTTTCGAGGAATATTTATGCGAGACCGACTACCTAAACGCGTACATAAAATTGAGACGGGCATTGTGAACTTGGATAGTGATAGCGGTAATGGTACTCATTGGACTGCATACTTTAAGAACGGTTCGAAAGCCGTTTATTATGATAGTTTTGGTAATTTACAGCCTCCTCTCGAATTAATAAAATATTTAAATTGTTCTATTGAATACAATCACAAGCAGTATCAGTCTTATGACACAGTAAATTGTGGACATTTGTGTTTACAATTTCTATATAATGCGTCATGCTTTTAAGTCACGTTCATTCTCAGAGCTAACCTTGAAGCCGCAACATGTCTTGTACGTTTACATTATCCGGCAAATCATCTAATTTAACCGCGCACTTTTCCCCACCCATAGACCTTGAAGACGGCGCTGAATATTCGCTTGCTTTAATAAATTTCGAGGCGTATAACTCCATACCGAACATAGACGCTACAAATAATCATATATATTATGATACAGACGATAAGTTTATAAAAATTCCGGAGGGCTCGTATGAAATAGAAGATATAAATAATTACGTAAGAAAGCATTTTATTCTGAATCATGGTAACGATGGTCATATTTCTATAGTATCCAATAAAAATACGTTAAAAGTGGAAATAAAATCCACGAAGATGATAAATTTTGAAAAGCTCCTCTGGTAGTTATCGACTGGTCGTGTCAGAATGAGGTTGTAAAGTCGAGTGCAGTGGACATTAGGCTGGAATTTAGCACTAATAAAAATATTCCGAAAGACACTGCTGCATATTGTCTTATAATTCATGATAGATTGATTTTTTACAATCCTTTAACCAGTATAGTTCGTCCATACTAATATGTATATAATAGACGTGCAGGGCTTCCAGCATAAAAAGGAGTTAGCTTTTACATGTAAAGAAATTTCAATTTTTAATATTACCGATGTCTCGTGTGTACATCGGATAATTAAACCGACTGTTAGTTACGGGCTTCTTACACGCAATATTAAGAAGCAAATTAATTGGATAACTGATCATGTGCACGGCCTCCAATGGTCCACGCCTTATGATAATCTCCGGTACGGTGACCTGCAGGACTTCATCGACAGCCACGTACTTGAGAGAGAAGCAAAAGTTTATGTCAAGGGGCTGGAAAAGAAGCGATGGCTTCAGCATTATCTGTCTAATAATAATAATATTATAGACTTATATAATTGTAATAATATGAATAGTTTAATGTTAAATAATTTAGAATATCATTGTCATAAACATATTAATAATCATTTACGCTGCTCTAGGCAGAATGTCTACTCGATATATCAGTGGTATATTGTAAATAAAGATAAGGATTTTGAATAAACAAATTTATGCTAACCATACTGGCTTTTATTTCTGTATACATGTGTGCGTGTATGAATGACTAGTGGGGTGGGGGGCAGAGAGAGAAGTGGGGGGAGAGCTCTCGCCTCGAGCCAGAGCGCTGTGATCAGTTAGACGCTGCAAAGATGCACCATCAAACGGGGCTTAGAGAGCTGATAGCGGGCAATATTTGCCAATGTTCAATGTGTCAAGTCCCACCGGAGGGCTGGAGGTACCTGGGGCTGCCTCAGCCCCAGGACCCAGTAACGCAACCACCACCACCACAGGAGATGCCCCGGCCGATACTCTTAGCCGACATCATGAAAGGTATTTAAAATATTTTTTCCGTTTCGTATAACTCAATACTTATAGATATTTTTTTTTAAATTGTTACAGACTCCATTGAACTCAGAATTTCTTCGGAGATTTGGAGAAGTCGATCTGCCAGCCAGCGAGACCAATAAATTTCTTTTTTTAATTAACCTACGATCTGTCCTCCTGCCGGATAGTCAGACCAGTGATTTTATTATTTTATTAATTCTACACAATTTTAATTATAATTTTTTTATATTAATAAAAAATGTTATTAATAATCTTTTTTTTATTTCAATGAGTTGATAGCATCTCATACTTATTAAGTGTCTGAACAGCTCGAACAGCTCCAACAGCTCCAACAGCTCCAACAGGTGTAACAGGTACCGTACCTGTTACACCTGTTGGAGCTGTTGGAGCTGTTGGAGCTGTTCGAGCTGTTGGAACTGACCATATATAATACACGTATATGTATATGTATATGGGCTGCTTGAACAGCTCCAACAGCTCCAACAGCTCCAACAGCTCCAACAGGTGTAACAGGTACCGTACCTGTTACACCTGTTCGAGCTGTTGGAGCTGTTGGAGCTGTTCGAGCTGTTGAAACTGACCCTATATAATACATGTATATGTATATGTATATGGGCTGTTTGAACAGCTCCAACAGCTCCAACAGCTCCAACAGCTCCAACAGGTGTAACAGGTACGGTACCTGTTACACCTGTTGGAGCTGTTGGAGCTGTTCGAGCTGTTGAAACTGACCCTATATATTACATGTATATGTATATGTATATGGGCTGCTTGAACAGCTCCAACAGCTCCAACAGCTCCAACAGCTCCAACAGCTCCAACAGGTGTAACAGGTACCGTACCTGTTACACCTGTTCGAGCTGTTGGAGCTGTTCGAGCTGTTGAAACTAACCATATATAATACACGTATATGTATATGTATATGGGCTGCTTGAACAGCTCCAACAGCTCCAACAGCTCGAACAGCTCCAACAGGTGTAACAGGTACGGTACCTGTTACACCTGTTGGAGCTGTTCGAGCTGTTGGAGCTGTTCAAGCTGTCTCACCTGCCTCTCTCATGATCATCATGTCAGGATAGGTATTAGGAAATAAAAACACACATTTTATAAATAATTTAATTTATTAAATGTAAAATATTTATATTACAATACTTTAATACTAATTACAAAAAATGTAGACGAACTATGTCAAGCGTCTTAACATAATCTTCTAAGGTAGTCGATGGCCAGTGCCCGCTGTCTGGACCAGAGCTCCAACCAGTCGGCTGCCCAGAGCGACCTTTGGATATATTATCCTCCAGCCATTTTATTAGCTGCTTATGCTCTTCATTGAAATTAATATCTAATTTGAAATGTATATTATTCCTACCAATTACTCGAAACAAAATTTCAAGAAATTCGTATTGTGTAAAGTAAGCTGCCTCGCAAAATGCTTTATTAATCGACCAATCAATACTTTTATAATTATCAGAAATATTTTTAGCCGGGTACGATTTCGAATAAAAATCAATTGACATATAATCATCATTACACGTTAATAATTCTTCTAAAAGAATTCTAAAATAACTATTATTCGCGGCGGGATAATGTCTGTTAATTACTTCTCGTAATCGAGTAATACATTCTCTTTGGAAAATATATTCCAACTGTTGAATAAAAATATCGTTTTGAAGTTTTTTCGTAAATATTTTTTTCATTAAATCAAAATTAGAACTATCTCTTAAAGCCATCCAGTATAAAGCTTTGTCCGGTATAACAATCTTTTCTAAAATTTTATGAACTAATTGATAATTACCCCGATTCAATGCATTTTGAATGTACCTCTCATATATGTCGCGAGTGATAAGTACAAGCTTGTACTGCAATTCTTTTTCTAACCCGTCCATCGCGATCAAAGTCTCTAAAGTAAATGAATCCGAACGGCTACTGCCAAGCGCTTCACTGCGTCGATGACGTCATCTGACGAGCCGAGACTTGTTGGAAATTATATCCCCAAGGTTTCGTATCGGTATTTATATAATTTATAATTCTTTTATCATCATACGGACTGAGTGCCACCTTATTCTGTTTGATAGTATATATTTCATGTTTCTTTGATCGAATTAATCGCTGCTCTTTGGTCAAAATTTCTTTATTAAATAGACAATTCGTAAAGTCTTCAAATGTAATTTTTCTGATTACCGAACGCGAGAGACCCTTGATTTTTTTATTTACCGACACACCCTCCACTTTATAACTATACATTTTTGCACGGAGTCCTACGAATTCTGTCATTACGCGCCCTTGACATTCGTCTTTCATTACGCCTAGTACCTTCTTATTTGCATGAGGTATTCCGTAGACATTGTCTACAGGATAATCCGATGTGTCGAACTGATGGATGTCTTTTTTAATGTACTTGTATATATCAACGTCGCTAAATTCGTAAATTAAACTGTCTGTGTCCGTGTAAAGTAGTTTGGCTTGCTCACCGAATTCTTTTTTAATATAATCATAATGAAAATCGTAAAGAATAATTTTTGAAAGATCTAAAATGGCGAACCCCACATATATTGGCTTATCGAATTTAATTTTTAGTCGATTCATTTCAATAATAATCATATCCTCGCCGAAGACAGTCGAACTGTGAAAGTTCGGTTTCGCGAGCAGAGACTTGGCGCCCCATCTCCCCTCCCATTTAGTTACCAATTTAACATCTTTGTGCTTGCGGACATTCTCCATTGTCTTTCCGAACACCGCATTGTTCATTAGCTTATAGAAATTTTTCTGAAACTCGTTACTTGCCTGTTTTCGTAAATCCGTATTTAAATCAATGTATTTCTTTAGCCATCGCGACTGTTTAAATTTTAAAATTCTATGTACCGTCTTGAGTTTTAATCCGCGTTCTAAACATTTTTTTAAAGTCCTATAATGCATTACATATCGCGTTTTATCTAACAGAGTGGTCATTAATTTTGAATGTTTTGAACCGGGCGGCACCATATGTTCTGGACACATCGGGAGATCCTTATGTAGCTCATGTAATTCAAGTGGATACTCGATATCTACTTCCAAAATATAACCGATGTCTGACTCGTCCGATAAATTTGGAATATCTAAGGCATAAAATTGTTCGACGGGTACCCACTCGAAAGCACCTGTAGGTAGCGGAACAGACATCCCGGCTCCATACATGTTATTGATGTCAAAGTACATGATGTGAGTCTCTCTTTCGTCGGGATTAAACGCATCCCCCATGTACTTGTTGTTAGCTTTCGAATATCTGTTAGATACCTGCGCTACACCGCCTCTCACGCCTTTTTCGATCATCAGTATCATATCAATGTCTGTGAGAAGCTCTAAATTTTCTTTAGTTATTTTTAACATCGCGTCGAATGCCAGCCCCGGAGCAGTATAATAATTTAAAGCGTCAAGTCCGTACGTCTGTATGCATGTCTCGCGGAAATTTTCAAATATATCAGCTAGCAGTAATACATCTGTTTTTAAATATATATCGGAATATTCCCCTAATGTCTTAATATCGAATTTATTCCAGATATTCATAGCGTGGTTATAATCGTCCTCTGTTATGTTTTCGTCAGTCAGTTTACTGTAAAATTCTTCTTTAGCCGGTAGAGATGTCTCGTCTAATTTTTCCCAAGAATTTAAATAATCATAAGGAAAAACACCTTTCCGCGTTAATAATTGAAATTGTTCATCATTATTACAATACGATTTAGTGATTCGTTTCTGGTCATCGTCGAGATAGGAAGCTAGTTTTTCGATTTTGTCTGCCATAAACCTAAACGAATCAATAAATCTTAGTTTAATTTTCGTATCTTTAACTCGTTTAGTGAAAGAAATGTATTTTTCCTTATTAATCGGTAATAATGAAATTTGTCCGTCAAATGCCGTTGCTAGCTGTTTGATTATCAGGTGGCCGTCGTAACCTGATAAACAATGAAATATAACCGGAATCACGTGACTATCTTGATAATTAATGTTACATCTCATATGCGCCGGTCCCCTATAATACCCAGTTAAATGATTGTGATCGGCTACTTTAATGTCCGTCTCTTTGAAGGGCCCCTCACAGATATGACAGACCTGCGCGAGATCGAATTCATTTTTTTGTGTCTCGTTTAACGATTCCATAGGTTTTATGTCGGACATGATTACATTAACTCGGTCTGAAATTTTTTCAAGTTCTTTAACAAACCAGTACTGACAGTCGGCGCCTCGGTACATTTTAAATTGTGATAGACTGTCATCATAGGAACATTTTAAGTAATACGCGACGCTAAAAGCCGTATGTTTCTGGTAATTTTGCGTATTTTGATTCGTGTTACCATCACAGTCCTCTAAGATACATTCGAAATCGGCATAAATAGCGAACGGTACCCTTTCTTTATATCGGTAATTTTTAAATTTTAAAAACTTTTCATCCTCGTCGGGTAATTCAATTTTGCAAGTATTAGTTTTCGAATTACAATCATTTGAATGTCGGTCTAGAAGTTCTTGAGTAGTAAAATGATTAAGACATCGATTGCAAATAAAATTTTGATGTCCGTGTGAAGATAGTTGTTTAGATAATAATCGAGACATATTCTTTATCCAAGCAAAATGATATTGCGTAGCTTCAGTAAAATTATCGGCAGAATTCGTAGGAATCATTAATAAATTTACGACCCGTTCAAAACTGTATTTACTTAAACATACCGGTAAAACTTCCCTTTTAATTACGGCGTATACGTTTATCGAAATATCATTTAAGCGTTCGAATTTTTTAATATTTCTTAATTCCATCGGAAACTCGATGCCATCATATTTCAAAACATGTTTAAAATGAGGATATGAAGTTACTCTCTGCCCATCCTTTTTAGCTGGGTATAATGCCGAAACTACTGACCATAAGAAGCAATATTCGTCATTATTTTTAACGTTAATAACGCACTTTTTTTCTTTTATAAAGTTTGGCATTTCAGCGTATGTTGATAATCCCACTGTTATAGGACAATATTTATTAACATTTACTCTTAGCCCGATAATTTCCGATAAGGCCCAGCCTGAATCTTTTCCTTGAAAGTCTTCTAGATGTTTCAATAACCGTTCGGATACATTTTCTTTATACCATTCCTTTAAATTCGTATTTAAGTCTATCACAGCGTTCCTTGTAGCAAATGTTTTTAATTCCACTGTGCCATTAGTAGGCTGTACGAAGTTACATTCAAAAATAACATTTACTTTAATTAGTCCATCTTTCAAACATTTTTTAATTTGAATAGAGAAGCTCCTAAACGCTTTTTTAAAAAATAATACCGGTTCTTTAATTTGTACGTTAGTTATTATACCGGACTTAACACGATTTTTAAAACAAGATTCTACCTCTTGATATACTAAATATTTTCGTGCTGCCGGCTTTAAGGAACCGCCTAATATTTTATTTTTTAATTTTAATTTTTTCAATTGCTCTCGGTAGTATTTTAAAAGCGCTAAATTATTTTCCAATTTAAATATATTTTCACCTTTATTATCGATATGAATTTTGATTTTAATTGCCTTGGCTACTAGTTTAATATTGCTATTAATTATCGAAATATGTTGGTCGATTTCATCATCGGTCTTTAAGAGCAGCAATGATTTTTTAGTTAAATTAATTATATCAGTACTGAGTTTAGATACGGTCTCGGTAGACGACATATTGTTTCAATTAGACAACCGTTCACCGCGAGAGATAAACAGCTAATGATCGAGGTGGGGAGATGACGCTGCTTTTATACTCGACGGCTGAGGGTCACGTGACTTTGCAGTGAACGATTTCTAAAAGGCCCCCGAATTTTCATAATCTGTTCGTCTTTTACATATAAAACAATGTTAAATTGCTATATCGCTGCGGGGTGGCTACATATTCCCATAAGAAACCATGTATTGTAAGACACAAAATTCTTCGCATGCATCTTTACCGTATACCTATCTTATGTTAGTAGGCTATCAGAAATGATTTCATTTGTTTACATTAACAATTTCCAGGAATCCGATAACGGCTCTGCATTATATTCTTATTACATTGAAATCTAAACGTAGAGAAGCGAACGAATATTTATCTTATATAAAACTCAGGCTAACAAGTCTAGACTTGTCTGAAAAGCGTTTATATTGGCTCTTGATATTTCCTTTGATCTAGCCGCTGTAGTTATCTAAAGGTAATTAATCACGTTTTAAATATGCATATAGCCGTAGACAGTCGCATTTATTTACATTAACAATTTCCTGGAATCCGATAACGTCTCTGCATTTGACCGCAGTTTTACATTCAAATCTTAACATATAGAAGTAAATGAATATTTATCTCATAATTATAAGACTTGTCTATTTAATCTCAATGATGGACGTCAGTAGCCATTTTCTTAACGCCCACTAACGTAAACATACAATACTATTAGTCAATAAACAGCAACCATCTTATTTTAGACACACCCTGTATACTCTTAGCCACGTCCTTTTAGATATAATCTCTTATCTAAGCTCAGGGATTGGATCTCCCATCTCCCCCCTCCCATTAGGTCCTATCACCTATCATCTAAGAAGATCCCACCTCACACTACAACCTAGATAATAGGATCTATCATCTAGCATTATCTCACCTCACACTAGAACCTAGATCATAGGATCTATCATCTATCACCTGCCCGCCCCCGCGGGGCTGCCGGAATGATGACGTCACACAGAACTCTGATTGCTACTCTACTGACGGGTTTGCGCTAGAATCGGCACTACTTAACTACTAACGCAATCCAACCTTAACACAGCTGCATCGTCTTGCGCTAAAATGTTGCCTACTTTCTTTCAACCTCATTCCGTTGGTTCCACGTTTTCTCCTCGCCAAGCATGAATTTGGAGAAATACTCTGTAAGATGTTGACGTAATGCCTCAGATGTTGCTGGCAGTCTTAGTAGAATCCCGGTAGTACTAGATTGGCCTACCAACTTATTGAAGATAATGAATATTTGATGTATACTTTGTATACTGCTAGCGCAAATTGCTCTCCAACACTTATAATTTCTTTTTTCGTTGAGCTACGGTTGTTGAATATATGGACAACCTCTTCAAGATCCTTTCTTTTATTGACGCATTCCACCCTTTTCACTTTTCCTTTACCAAAGAAAGCTGAAGTAGTATCGCATCCACTGAACGCGTGGACAAACAAAACTGTCTCCTTACAGCTTTTTAAAACTTCCAAGGACTGCAAGTCACGAGAATTGTAAGCTTTATTTTTTATTTTTCCCTGAGCCTCTTTTAAGAAACGGATATCTTTATCTTCAGGTGCGAGGGCGATAATCAATGTGAGAAGATCAATATCTTGTCCGACGATGACCACTGTATCGTTTTCATGAGATTGATTTAAGGCGGTTTGAACTATGAGTAAGTCAGCGTCATCTACAGCAGTAATTGTTTTGATTCCCTCGTTTTTAAATCTCTCCACCAGTTGCGAAATAAACCATTCCTTATTTGTGAGATTGTTTATCATTTTATTTTGCGTTTCAGTCAGTGGAGTGTTCTCATTGAAAATAATTTCCAGTGAAATGCGTTTCAAAAGTCGCTGCTGTCTTTCGATGCTCTTCGTAATGCAGGTATTGGCAACATATCCGTCAAACACTACAATCAATTTTTGACCGTGATGATTAAGAATAATGCGAACGTAGGCTGTATAAACGTCGTCAAAGGTAACCTTCTTCGGCCGTACTACACGATGAATCAAATTGTCGCCATCAACAATGAACTGGCAATTGGAAAAATTTATTGGCCTCTCTCGTACAGCATTGAAAATATTATATGCATCTTATAAAGAAAATTGTTAACGTAACCGGTTTTAAGATATTCGCTGTGAAACTTGGAATAGGATCAATTTTTACCTCTGCGCCCTAAACTACCCCTCTGTTTGGACGTTGTTAGCGCGAAACAGGTGAGGATAAGCTACAAGGTTAATAGGACATTTTTTTATGCAGAATTTAACGACAAATTATTTATTTCCTATACTTTTTTCTCTTCCGACGAACCGTTTACAAGATAAAAGTGAAAGTGAAGTCCCCGTTGGGGGTGGTTTTTTGCAAAAAAAAAGACGTTCCACCCCTAAATTGTGGGGGTACTTTTCGGGTATTTATTTCTAACTGTATCTAGAGTACGCATCCCAAATATTATTACTTTATAAATTATTTCTCCTATTCAGTGTTTTTTAATCCAATTTGCGTGTACCAATAATATACCTATCGCAGATTATAAAGAATTTAATGGTACAAACCTGGTGCTACACGATGTGTAAAATACCTTCCAACGTTGGACAAATGGTATTTTGCTACATCGTGTGGCTGTTCTCCAAATGAGTAGAGGTGAACTTATGTGACAAACTTTGGCCACATTACCATGTTCGGGCTCTTGTCGGTCTTTTTCCACATATCAAATGCTATTTAAGTGTTTGATGCAAAGTTCCCTTCCAACGTTAGATCCAATGTTGTCCAGTCGTAGAAAAAAATGTTGTATAAAATTCATGCATAAAGTGACTATCTCCCAGGCCTGTAGCTAGGGGGGGGGCAGGACGGGCGAAGCCCGTCCTGGAATAAGTTTCGCCCGACCTACGGTGATCGTAATGGGGGCAATTTTAACCGTCTTTTTAATATTTTGAAAGAGATTGGGTAAACATTTTTTAAACTTTTTCGGACTAAAAAGTTTTTTTTGGATTTCCCTTATTAAAAAATGTTTCGGATTTCTCCCCTCCCCCCCTTCCGCTCATCAAAAAATTTTTCGGACTTTTTTACGGGCCCGCCTTGAAAAATTGTTTGCCCGCCCTGAAAGCACTTTCTAGCTACAGGCCTGCTATCTCCACTCATGGGATTGCTGCATTCACCTATGGCCTGTGCATCAAATACCATTTTATGCACTTGTTACATAAATTACTATTACCAATTACGAACTATTCACCGATGAACTCTTTTGTCCAGTATATCCACATTTTCTAATATGTTTTTTTTAATTTTTTTTTAGATTGAATTGTGCATGATCTGTCAGAGAGCAACTTCAGAAAATCTAAAATGTCCACTCAATGCACATGGAATCGAAGACAAGACAACACCATACCGGTCTTTCTTGAACAAAATCAATGAGTTTAGAAGCTTGGAGTCATCATTGCCAGTGAAACTAAATTTTGGAAGCGACATGAGTGCGGATGAACTGATCCAAAACCATGGTACATAGCACAAATCTTGTTACGTCAAGTTCAGCAATTTAAAGCTGGATAGAGCTAAAAAGCGGAGAAATACTACAGGAGGCAGCACAATTGTGGAGAAACGATCCCGGCGCGAAGCGAGTGACAAAATGGCGTGTTTGTTATGTCGTGGAAGCGATGGACTCCTTCATAAATTTCGAACATTAACAGCTAATACGATTATACGAAAAATGACAACAGAACTGCAAGAAACCTAGTTGTTGGCAATATTAGAAGGTAGTGACGTCATTGCCCTTGACGCCAAATATCATCTGCATGTTATACAGCACTGAGAAATCACTACCGGTCTCACCTAAGGAAACTAGAGCAGGATTTGGTGGGGGTATCTGCAGAGGAAAGTCAGATAAAGACCACAGCACTTACGGAGCTCTATACTTATATAGAGCACTGTGTGGACCTTCTATTTTAAATTTTCAAAGTTGCATGAACTGTATGAGAACTGATTAAAAATCCTTGGCGTCGAAGTCCATCGCTTCCACGATATAACAAACACGCCATTTTGTCACTCGCTTCACGCCGGGGTCATTTCTTCACAGTTGTGCTGCCTCCTGAAGTATTTCCCCGCTTTTTAGCTCAACTTCAAATTGCTGAACTTGACGCAACAAGATTTGTGCCATGCACCATCGTTTTGGACCAGTTCATCCGCACTCATATCGCTTCCAAAATTTGGTTTCACTGGCAATGACTCCAAGCTTCTAAACTCATTGAAATTGTTCAAGAAAGACCGGTATAGTATTGTCTTATCTTCGATTCCATGTGCATAGAGTGGACATTTTAGATTTTCTGAAGTTGTTTTCTGACAGATCATGCACTTGTTCCAATCGATCTTGTATTACAATTCAATCTGAAACAAAATAAAAAAACATATTAGAAAATGTGGACACACCGAACAAAACAGTTCATCGGTGAATAGTTTGTAATTGGTATATATATACATATTAGTGAATAAATATATAGTGTGATACATTTAAAAATTGTGTAGTTGTATTCCCTGACCCCGAATATGTATATTAGACACCAAGTTTGTGGTCCTAAGTGATTTAGAAGCCGAGATATTGATAATATACCCATATTTCAAAATGGCCGCCATAAAATCCAAGATGGCCGACGGAGGAGTTGGTTCCTATCGAAAATTGAAAGCTACGTACTAACTAGTACCTGAAAAAAATTTGGGGGTTTTGCAGGGGTGTCCACATTAACGCGAAATTCGACGTTAAACTGCCCCACTAATAAGTTTAATTGTTTGATAATGTTAGAATGGATAGATTGTAAAATAAAATATTGCAGTAATTTATTCGCTGTTATTTTTTAAATGTTCTTTAATAATTTTAATTTAGTTGTCCCGTTTCTACAAACCTATGATTACTTTTATAGTACCTAAATATCCATTGTTTGCATTTCAAATTTATAGTGTTTAAAATAATTGAATTACACAGCCTTACAAAAAGAAAGTGTTCTGGTCTGCGGACTAGACTAGTGTGTTCTTATGTATTTGGACTCGCTGAAACCGAATGCGAAGTCAGAATTGTTAGATTGGCTCGTTTTCCACTCCCAACCCCAAAGAAAGACCTCCCAAAAAAGTGGTCTGGCCTGCGGACCAGTGTATTCTTATGTATTTGGATTATCTAAAACAGAATCCGAAGTTTTTCGTTTTTCACCCCTAAACCCAAAAAATACCCCCGACACAAAAAAGTGGTCTGGCCTGCGGACCAGATCAGTGTATCTTTATATATTTGGACCCGCTGAAACCGAATCCGAAGTCAGAATTGTCAGATTCGCTCGTTAGGAGAAATTGTTGAATTACGAAATCATTTTCCTAAGCACGACACCGCGCACCGCCACCCAAGTTGTGTTTGAATATGCATTCACAAAAGATTCGCCTTGTATTAAAAAAATCCGATTCTTTATACAGTAAGTCAGTGACATTTAAAAAGTTTCCAATATATGATTCTTAAAAAGCTTTTTAGAATCTCTTCAAGTGGTTTTAGTGTAGATTTATTTACAGCTCCCCATTCCTTTGCTTCTGAAGACTAGATATCTTGCGCGTATAATTTCCAAAGGCTAAATATTATAATTTATTTCTCCTATTTTTTCTGATATGAATGAATCTTTTTTTCGATTATTATGGCTTTAGGAATAGCTCCATACAGCCAGTCACAATTTTCATATCAGAACAATTATACCTAAACTAACAAGACAGAAGAGAACGAATGGATGTGGATAGGAAAAATTAAAATTAAATACAGGGGGACAATTTCTTCTCGCCTAGGGGCCCGTTGAGGCATTTTAAAATATTACACACAATACTGGACCACGGAATGAGGGAAAATTATATATTAAGGATAAATACAGAGAGGTTACGATATCTAGCTAACTGGAACAATATAATATATAACAATAATAACACAATAATATATAACAATATAGTATATGTATGTATACCTCATTTACAGTTTTAAACTTTTTGATGAACTGAAAAATACATGAAAGTATTTCTCGTTTGTTAAGAGATAATAAGTAGGGTAAATTGGTATGTGTTTGTTTATTGTATTGTTGTATAAAAAGTTGCGTTCGTTATTGTTTTTCTCGCAACTAAAGAAAGTATGTTCCAGATCCCCCTCAATGTTACAGTGTTTGCAGAGATTGGATTATACAATGCCAATTCTCGCGAGGAAGGATGGATAACAAGCATGTCCAAATTTTATTGTGTTTATGATAGTTATGTACTTTCTTGGAATATAATGGATTAATTAATAGCATTTAATAGAATCAGAGAAACAATAAATATCCCAGACACATTAAAACAAAGCTTATCGAATGAAGAGCACACGTTATTTAATTTATAATAAAATTTTTAGCAGACACAAACATTTTTAGTAAAATGTAAGTCGTTAATTTAAAAATAAAGACATAGGCCAAGTTGTCAATTTAGATTCATTATATATTAGGTAACAAAGTTTCATATACAGTTATGTATATTCTAACGAAGATAATTGCCCTAAAGGAAAGTGATTGGTGGAGGGAGCGGCTAATGAGTTGAGCAGTCGACGCGGCAGTGGGAAAGAAAAAAATAGCTTAGAATTTAACAAAAGAAAGTTTATAGATAAATAATTCGTTGAAAAGTCCAAATTGACATGTAACGGTCTGAAGAACTATTTTAATTTCTTTAAGTAAAAACTATTAAAAATAAATCAGATGGATATCAGAGAAGCTGCACGTGTGCTTAAAATAATATCTGCATTATTGTATATTTGTAAAATGTTTGATTTTAACGATAGATTTTTTTATCTAAAATTTCTGTTTATTCTGATCTGGTAAATAAATTGAAACACAATATTCACATACAGTCCATGGATTATAAGTGATGCTATGGTTATTAGTTCTACATGCTCGACTTTGTTAATAATGAACAACTTACTTTACAGGCATTGCAAAATAGTTATTTATGTACCAAGGCTTGTAAGTGTATTTTACAGGTAGAACACAGTGCAAACCGAAGCCCGTATGGCTGAGGTTTTTAATATTCGAGACCTGTAAATACACGATACAAGCCGAGGTGCATACGACGTTTTTCGTACTACTAACAATTTTACAATTTTTAGGAAAATTTATTCAAAATTATTATATTTCAAGATTTGTCGAACTCGACTCTAATTGGAGCGTGTTTGCTTTCTGCTATGGTTACTGTCAATAAATTGTCAAATTGATAACTTCATAATAATTTCCGCCATTCAAGTTGCAATAAAAATATGGATTATGGTGAAAGTACCGACATTCAGAAAGCAGCCAAAAATGCGTGTACTTATAAAAGTAAATTTTGTGCTTTTTTGCCGATGGGCTAAACTGACACTTTCATAACACTGACGACAAAAAAATGACACTTACAGAGCTAGTAGTATAATAGTATATTATTCAACGAGCATATAATGATGGCTATTATTCACGAGGGTGAAGTTTAAGACACGAGCCGTAGGCGAATGTCTTAAATCACCAGAGTGAATAGTAGCCATTATATGCGAGTAGAATACTATACTTTGTCCAGGACAATTAAATATTTTTGATTAAATTATTTACTGAATAAATTTATAAGTCCCATTTATTTTTAACATTTTAATGTAAAATTATTGCAAATAACGTTGATGTTTAAGTTCAATTTGACTAGCCGCTCTTTTGACACATAACCACCTACTCAATAAAATTTAAAAACAAAACTGTATGATCAAAAATTTTGTGAATAATTCGGAAAAGTACACCAGTAGAACTGATTCTGAGAACGAATTAGCATTTTTAGCAATTCTCCAATGCATAAAAGATTTGTTTACTGAATTTCTGGCCATAGATGCATAGAGGTGATTTCAGTAGCTTTGGTAGTGTCTGGCGGTTTCCATATATAGTTTCACTTTTTTTATTTTAGACAACTAACAAACTTAAATGAACGAGATAAATGTGACGCACAAATTTTGACGTTTCAAATCAATAACAAAATTACGTTTTGACGCATTGTCATGGCTTACTTATAAAATACAGTTTGTAGGCGCCTAGGTAAATGGTTTCAAAAACAATGTTGGAGACTTCCGCGTGTTGCTAATACATGATGCTTTGAAATAAACTTACTAATGTAATTTTTGAGTGTTCATTAAAGTACCTCTTCGGCATGGAGCATTTGAGTGCTTCCTAGAAAACTTAGAGAAACAACACTTGTCTTTTGGTTGCTGCAATTTTGACATTTTAAATTTTTAGTAAAAAGTCACTAACGTCATTTCTTATAAACAACTGACTGTCCTCATTATTCACTAGTGAATAATGAAATCATTATTCACTGCAGGGAATAATGGATAGCATTATCCTTGAGGAAACACACACATAATGAGTACATTATTTAATAGTCGTGGACAAAAAATATTTTGTCCACGACTATTAAAGAATGTAGTCATTATGTATGTGTTTCCTCAAGGATAAGGCTATCCATTATTCCCTGCAGTAAATAATGATTTCATTATTCACTAGCGAATAATGAGGACAGTCAGTCGTTTATAAGAAGTCACGGTCATGTACTTCTTCAATTCGAGCTCAATCTCGAAATTTTTTAGTAAAAATGGCTAGTCTCTGAAACGTTAAATGGAATTATTCGTTAACTGTCATAGCTACAATTGTGTGAAAATTTTAATGTTATTATCAAATTTATGAATAGATAATTTTTTTATCATACAATTTTGTTTTTAAATTTGATTGAGTAGGCCGTTATGTGTCAAAAGAATGGCTTGTCAAACTAAATTTAAACGTCAACTTTATTTACGATAATTTTGCATATTACTCAAAAAGAATAATATAATTAATTCATTAATTAATTTTTTCAGTAAACAATTTAATCAAAAATATTTAATAGTCGTGGATAAAGTACTCGCAGTACTCTACTCGCATATAATGGCTACTATTCACTCTGTTCACCCTCGTGAATAGTAGCCATCATTATATGCTCGTTGAATAATATACTATTATTGAATCATATTATCAGTATTTCAAATCACATAAAATATTAATAATACCAACACAAAATTATATAAGGGCAAATCACAAGCAACTCTTATTAAATGTACCAACACATCAAAAGATAAAATCATGAGAGATGATCTTCGATTGTACCCTTACGTAGAGATAGAATATAAATAAAGGCGATAAAAAAAATTACTATATAGTTTACAACTCAATTTGACAGGTATAATCAGCTTGTGTTTAGTTTTATTTGGGACTGTAGAATTAATAATATAGAGTTTGATAAATTTATAAGAAAAATTAAGCCAAATATTCGAAAGAATGTTCGATTTTGAAGGTAGGTATAATTATATACCATGAGAATATTAAAAAACCGCTGCCTAAGAAGTCACTACCATCCACATCCAAATTCCGGTGGGGGTCATAATGAGGGTGGCTGATGCCAAAAAAAAAATTAGAAGCTTTGGTTCTTGTCACACACGAAATCACAATTTCATTTTTGTACCACTTTTAATAATGGGGTAGGGGTGGTAGTGGGTGGCTGATGTCAAAATAAATTTTTAGGCCTTTGGTTCTTGTAAGTACACAAAATAAATCACAATTTTATTTGTTAACTCCCTTTAATAATAGTAGTGATGGGGTAATAGTGGGTGGGAGTGGCTGATGCCAAAAAAATTTTGAAACCTTGGCTTCTCGTACATACATTAAAGTCCAACTTTGTGGACTCTTCCTTGCTTTACCTATGTATCCCCTTTACCCCCCTCAACGGAATAAAATCAAAATATAATCTAGTTCCAGATCTCGCTATAATACGTGTACCAAATTTCATTTTTTTTAGGATTACTCTACTTCCTCAATGTGCAAGTAATTAAATATTTTTGAAAAAGTTAGTAAACACATTTAATTGAGCATGAAAAGACGGCCCTTGGCAGATTTTTCATTTTTCAATTTAATTTGCCAAATTTTAAGGCAAAAGTTTATATACCTAATGACGTAAATTAAGGAGCTGGAAAAAACTTTGTCAACTTTTCTAGGATTTAAATTCTAATGAGAAAAACGACGTTAATTTATTGGTTTATCGTATTAAAATTGTTCTGAAAGGGATTTATAAATGACCTCTTAATTTACACATCTCATATTTTTCTCTAAAATAATACTGAAAAACAAGATACTAAAACAATATTTTAATTCTGGATCAAAATAACCATTTCCGTCTCTGTTTCTCCTCAGCTCGTTAAAATAAAATTAATGACTGTTCCCGTATAATAATAATATTGGTTTACAACCCAACCGCAATTTTGAGCCTCTGAACATGTCGAAATCAAATTTATTTCAAGACATCTACATCTTTATGAAAACCTAACGAGCCATAAAGGTCGTTTAAAAAAGTAATATTGACAAAAACGTGGAACAGAGAACTCTTAATTGAACGACTCCCTGGAGAGTCAAAAATAACGCTTCTACGCCACTAACCCAGAATTGCCAGTTTTTCGCAGATACTATTCGTAATATCACAACGTCGATGAAGTAATAAAAAGTTTAAATTAACGGACAGTGTAGATGAAACGTAATCAATCCTTAGTATAAAAGTTTCGAAACACATCAGAGGAAATTGGAAGACACAATTTAATCCAAGAACTTTTTACAGTTAATTATGAATCCTAATACAAAACAATACAATTTAAGTGAGCATGTGGTAAATGTATAAAAAGGTATCTTAAGAACTAGAAGTAATATTCAGATAAGTATGTTTTTAAAAAATAAAACAAATATTTTCATATTTTATGTTCATAAAATTTTTAAAAAGACCTAATTTTTTTCCAATTAAATTATTATTTACAGGCGTTCTATTAGGACCCTCGAGGATATCCTGCTTAATATCAATCGTGCAAAAAAATGTTTTTACAAAATTGTGCACATTTTTATAAGCTAAAAAATGGTTTAAAAATACTTGAAATCCGTTGCATAATCCCAGTATGCCTCATAGGGTTAAACGAGATATCTTCGAGGGCCATGATAAAATGAACAACCTGTATATTTTATTTAGTCTGTATGAAGTAGAACCGGACAAAAATTTTTAACTGTCCCGTAATTTCTTAATTATTGAGATATTTATATGAATGAAAACTCGACACTAGGAGTGAAGGAAGTATTGTAATCGTCCAAATATTTGACTTCGAGTTTCGATATTGTTTCTATATCTTAGATACTGAGATTTTAGAAAAAATGTCTATGTGTGTATGTATTGTGACATTCCCATCCCCAGAGACATCTAGGTGAGTTTCCTACAAGTAATATGGATAAATAAACAGTAAAGTTAGTTATTGGCTAGTTTGACAATCGGCCCTGAGATGTCGTGCGGTGTCTGAATCGGAAAGTTACAGATTGTTCGAGAATAATCTGGTCCCCTCATATTTGGGTATATAAAGGCATGAAGAAGCCCAGAATGGACAGTTTAGTACAGTTCAGATGATCAGAGAATACAGTTCAAGTGAGCAAAGTAGTCAATTCATTAGACCAAGTGATCAAGTGACTGAATAATTGAAGAAGAGTACTCAGTGTTATATTAGTCGAGTAGTTAATTATTGTAATTAGTATGTAAGTTAATAAATCAGTGTTTAGTGTTACCCTGGTGTTATAATTTTCGAATCCACGATACAGGCTGTTTACGTATTCATAAGTAACAGTATGAATGGCCGGCACTGAGCCTGCCATGTAACAAAAAAATACTCTATTATTGGTTTAAAATACATCTATGACATCTAACTTGTATCTACGTCTATTTTAGACGTATAATATGGATGTTTAATATATAGACGTATACTGTAGACCATACTGCAGTCAATAAATATTATAGACGTTATTTAGATCTCTGTGTGCCAAAGGAACTAATTTTATCTATTTACGACGTCTATTAGATACATAATCAAGAGGAATCATAAAAAATAAGCATTGATTTTTTTGGAAGAGTAGCACCCTTTTATTTGTATACATATAATCTGTTATCATATATCGAAAATAAAAAGATTTCCTCACTGGCATCATAAAAAATGAATGAATGGGGAATTACCAAAAATAGGTTGTTTTTCAAAATGACTGACTAAATGAATCTAAAAGATGCAAATCATAATAAAACGTAAAAATTATTGTCAAATCCTTGTAAAACTAACATTCAAAATAAAAATGACTAATTACTATGTTCGGGAAACCTATTTAGTTTTTAGTCAAATACTAAATAATATAATATTTTAAAAACGCGACACTCGAAAAGAGAAGCTCATTTCTTGAGAGAGACAGACAAGTTGCCAAATTAAACCTCCCGTAGTTTCTTTACGCATGCATCAGCAGGTTAGCTTTCCCGAATTTGTGTCAGATATTCCAAGACGGCTTTTACGTAGACGTATTATATTATAAATACCGAATAAGACATTTCCAAACAATATAAAAGCCACGATATGATGAAATATTATTAACGTCATCGCCTTGTGTCATCTTGTCCATGTACAATACGTAAAGTGTTATTTGTATATATTTGTAAGTGCATGAACATTTTTACTCGACTATACATCACTTAGAGCCAACACTGGTTTTGATGTTCTTGAGAGCTGCGGTTCGGGGTCTACATTGCAGTTGCCAGATGGAGATGCCAATTTAAATGTCCCAGGTCAAGTTTATCAAGGGGGATTTATGAATAGGATTGCTCGAAGTGTCGCGTCCTTATAGTATTATATAACTAGTCTTTGCTAGGGTTGGAAAAGAGCTTTCTGAACATCCATACTATTGTGTAAATATGTATTGACATGATATCCACACCTTTAAATAAGGAAAATGAGATATTCCATGATGTACAATAAAAAGACGCCACTGTAAACAAAATTTTGTAATTTTGTGCTTCAAAAATAGGTGAGTCCTATATGTTATGAATCGTATTTTCTGTGAGGAACACAAACAGTGCATTTCCACTACACCAAATAAGAGTGAATAATATTATAACAAATAAAATTGTTAGTTAATAAGACATTCTGTAAACAAACTTTAAAGGACCTATGTAAAAGCTTACCTTGTCTTAAAAAAAATAGGCTTCTTTTTGTGTAAGTGCAACATAACAAAACTGGGTAATTTAAGCAATAAAGTTGAAAAAACATTAACAATAAATAATTATAAATTAACTACGCATACAGAAAATAAATTAATCAAAAAGTCTGAAAGATCTTAAAAAAAAAGCTAACTGATAATAATAAATTAGAGAATATTATTTAGGTATTATGTAAATCACAACTTACACACTTTTTATTTATTATGAAATTACCTACTTTCTGTATATTGTTGCCCTAATCTGGGCACGCTAATATACTATTCAGGTAAATACTTTAAAACAATCATTATTGGAGAATCAATCAAAACAACTACTCTTCTAGCTAATACTGACGAAGTATTGAATTACATGATAGGATTCTTAGCATTTTAAAGAAAAAAAAAAGCATATTGAAAATACTTAAATCATTTATTCAAATTTAATCATTCATACTTTTTTATTTAATATGAAATTATCTACTTTCTGTATAATGGTGCCTTAATCGGGTCACGCTAATATACTAATTAGGAAAACACTTTAAAACACTCATTATTGGAAAACCAATCAAAACAACTACTCTTCTAGCTAATACTGACGAAGTATTGAATTACATGATAGGATTCCTGGCATTTTAAGGCAAAAAAATATATTGAAAATAGTTAAATTATTTATTGAAATTCAGTCATTCACAACAATTATTGAACCATACATTCTATTTCAACTCTAGAAAAGTTGTACAAGTTTTTTCGAACTCGTTAGTTCTCATCAGTAGAGTATAGAAACATTCATTTATTATTTACAAGCCTATTCTTGATTTATTTTTACAATTAATTATTTTTTATTTATTTGCTTTTATCATGATTAGAGAATATTATTTAGGTATTATGCAAATCACAACTTACACACTTTTTATTTATTATGAAAATACCTACTTTTTGTATATTGTTGCCCTAATCTGAGCACGCTAATGTACTAGTCAGGTAAATACTTTCTATACTCTACTGATGAGAACTAACGAGTTCGAAAAAACTTGTACAACTTTTCTAGAGTTGGAATAGAATGTATGGTTTAATAATTGTTGTGAATGACTGAATTTCAATAAATAATTTAAGTATTTTCAATATATTTTTTTGCCTTAAAATGCCAGGAATCCTATCATGTAATTCAATACTTCGTCAGTATTAGCTAGAAGAGTAGTTGTTTTGATTGGTTTTCCAATAATGAGTGTTTTAAAGTGTTTTCCTAAGTAGTATATTAGCGTGACCCGATTAAGGCACCAATATACAGAAAGTAGATAATTTCATATTAAATAAAAAGTGTGAATGATTAAATTTGAATAAATGATTTAAGTATTTTCAATATACTTTTTTTTTAAAATGCTAAGAATCCTATCATGTAATTCAATACTTCGTCAGTATTAGCTAGAAGAGTAGTTGTTTTGATTTATTTTCCAATAATGAGTGTTATAAAGTATTCACCTGACTAGTATATTAGCGTGCCCAGATTAGGGCAACAATATACAGAAAGTAGGTATTTTCATAATAAATAAAAAGTGTGTAAGTTGTAATTTGCATAATACCTAAATAATATTCTCTAATCATGATAAAAGCAAATAAATAAAAAATAATTAATTGTAATAATAATAAACTTTACAAGTTATCTTAAAATTGAGTTTTAAATTTCTTTAATAGAAAATCAAAAATACTTACTTAATACAACTTCATTGAGTGATATCCCTGAATTTTAGGCTCTAATTTAGATTTTCTGCAGTAGAGAAACACTGACTGGCATCAAATTTGTGTTGTCACTGTTTTTTCAGAGTTTTTAGTTGATAAGAAATTTGTTATCTTACACATTTGATGAAGGTTTATCAATTCTTTTCAGGAAGTAAACTGTCATGATAAAGACATCACAAGTCGAGGAACTCAAGTGACAACTCCTGAAAAGAAAATAGTCTCAAATTAATATAAAATCCATATTAAATAGTAAAATTGTTAATAGAAATAGAAGTCTATTCAGAAGGGTAAACCACTTAGAAATTACATTATTACAATTACATTACATTTTGAAAAACCACAAAGTTTATGGAATGAGGTTAATGAAAGAGCAAGGTAAATAATAGTCATATAGAAATGCTCTAATTAACATGAGGAATGTGTTTCTAGAAAATACCTCATAAACTGTTTTGAAGAATAATATTTTAAAAAATTCAAAAAATTTTAATAATAAAATGTCTAGTTATCAAAAGGTGTCAAGAAATGATATTTTTTTGAGAAACAAAGAAAAATATTATTTTTGTTGGTAAGAATTGTCAGATTTAAAAAGAAGGCGGATAAAAAAGTTTGTGTTCTAAAGAAATTGAATTTAAGGTAAAAATATAAGAAGAATAAAGTAAGAAAGGCTTTAACATTCCCAATAATAAAATAATAAAAAAAGCAAAAGGAACTGAGTAGGGAAAAATAAGAAATAAATCCATAACAGACAAGTGAAGCTCAATTTATAGATAAAGGAGATACTAAAAGGTTCCTAAATCAAATTATAATACAACCAAATTCCATAAACAGTATTTTAACATCATTGTAAATAAAAAGGTTAAAGTTTCACATAAGCAAGGAACTTCAATTATAGAAAAGTAAAACTGACTTACCTGTGCGAAATTATAAATGGCTGGTAGGAGAAAAATAAGTGTCTTGAATAATACTAATCAAACACAAAAGGAGAAACTCAAGATGTTAGATTTGTACAAATGATAAAGATGAAAGATAAATCAAAATCTAGGAACTGGAAGTATCGTTATAGGGATAAAACAGAATTCCGATTAAAATATTTATTTATTTCATTTTCTAAAACGTTTTAAACAATTCAATTCAAATTAAAATATTTCCACAAAAGATTAATCGCCAATACAAATCTATTAATTTTTAGTACTATTTGTGTATATCAATTTCAAGGTTTACCCATGAATAAATTTGTTTACTCTAAATTAATTTCGATATAAAATATTTTCTATCAATATTTCGATGAGTTAGCGAGTGGACCTGCACTGAGGGGTTTTTGCAATTGATGCGATCCATGATCAAAAGTGTGATATTGGTATATAATTTTGTGAAGAGTAGCGCCCCATTACAAATTTTCTGTTCATAAATTTTAAACAAAATGAAGTATTTTGATACCTAATATTAATTATATACCGAGTGTTAAAAGACGTATATAGCCGTTCCAAATTGATGGCACTACGCACTTTTACTCAGAAACCGCAAAACACGTATTTTGCCTAAAAAACGATTAATATTGAGAAAAGAATTTGAAGGTGTTTTGAATTCAGACAATACACTATGTCATTTTAAATCTGGAACACCTTTATAATAATTTCAAAAAACGAGTTTGCTTATTATTATTTATAAAATAACAATACTTATTCCAATAAATAAAACTGTACTAGGAATTAAATATTTTTAATACCTGAAAATTATTAGTAAACTGATGAATGCTATTATCATACATGTTTCTATTATACAAACATGATGCTCTTCATAGGGTCTTTATTTGAGGATTAGGTACAGACTATAATTAATATAATCATATGCCTAGAAACAATTTAATCAGATTATATACTCAATTATAAACGGCTCAATTGACATAATGGATGATGTAACATGAGTTTAAATGGGATCAAAAGTTTTTAGAAATATATACATACACAGGTACATATTTAAATGCTATGTAAAATTATACGTTATATCTTTGAGATATAAGGCAACCTTCCAAATATAATCATATTACAGTATTAGATAACAGCTTCTCTTGAGAATTGCTTATCAAGATATTATATTTCATTTGAGCTTCTCATAACTTATGCTGATTTGCTATCTTGCATTTCCTTTGTTTCAATTTAGCTGTCACTGATGTAAAATATTATAAATACTACTGCCAGACATTTGTACAATCAGTGTTATACTCACATTTATATTAAACACGTTAAATCAACAAATATAACTTTATTCAGAAATCGACTTGTTTTTATTCACTTTCAACATAAATATTTTTTAAAAAGTCTTTAACTCAAAGGCAGATATAACATGCATGCATATATTTACATTAATACATATGTATGTCCCAAAGAAAACTATTTACCACCAAATATTTGCTCAGAAGTTTATTCATTTGTGGGAAAAATTCAGACATGTTAGCTGCGGTATAAAACGTAAACATTTTGTTACCAAGAGCTAACGTCTTCACCCTCATCACGAGCGAATCCTTCACTATCCCAAAGGACACTATATTATGCACAATTAAATGCAAATGCAAATTCCTCGCGTTGAAAAAGTTCTATAAAGGAGAATAAGTAAATATATTACCAGAAAATACTAGTAACTATTTTAACTTTTCCAAAAATCTTATCACAGATAAGCATAACATACCTATATCCTTCTATTAACAAAAGACAATATGCGCATTACATACAGTACAACTGACACAATAATGTTATTTTTTAATTTAAACTATTCTCCCGTCAAGTAAGTCACGAACACTGTATAAAAATCAGTGAAATTATGTCATCGTTACAAGGCTCAATTTTTATGTACACCTTTTATGTCTAAAATGAATAAAATAAGATCTCCAGAAAGTGTGCGACGCGCGACGTCAGAGAGCGCAGCCAGAGAGGTCAAAGTTGTAAAAAAACGGAGATAAGGTACCTGATCGTTACAAGCTTTTTTAGGTTGAGAATGTTTATTTAAATGTTTTAAATACAGAAAAAAATTCCCAGAAAGAAACTCCTGTCAGTATGGCTAGCCAGAAAGAAAATATTTAGAAATTTTAAAGAAAATTTGATTTTTTCGCATATTTCATCTCAGAGCTATAAACTCATCGTTACAAGTTCTGGATCCTTTTTAAAATCTAAATATAAGCTCCTTTAACAATAAAGTAGCCTCCTCAGAAAGATATTACTGTCAACAAAAGTACTATACACTTTTAAATACACAGGTGTTTAACACTTTCGGCTAACTTGAGTTTCTACCCTGTTTCAGATGTATTGTATTATTATTAAATGGTCATTTTTATATTTAAAAATTTATTATGTCTCCTGACTAAGAAATTATGCTTAAGGTACTTGTATACTAAAATGAACTTTTACAGTTTTAAATGTAATTTGGTATACTAATAAATAAAGTGATTTTACACTTGAATTTTCAATAAAAATAAAATCGTCCGTTTAGTTTCGGAGTAATTGATTCGGAAAGTTTGACTTTTTTAGGAAAAGATGCCTTATTTGACGTAGTAGAGATCGGCTCAAGTTAATTTTTGCTCTTATTACCACAATTTTTGAGAAATATGCTTCAAAAACTAACATAACATTAAGTAGTTTCTTATTAACACTCTGTTAAAACCCTGAAAAAATCGTCCGTCTAGTATAAAAGTTATTAGAACTTTAATCAATTTTAAGACCTACATTTGTGTAAATGAAACAGCTGTTGAAATTGATTGACAACGTTGCATATTAAGAAGATGGCGTGAATATTTAAATTTTTAAAAAGTATAAGATTAAAAATTAGTGTAAATGCTCTTTAGATTTGTTGCCTACAAATTTTTTTAAAAAATTGATGAATATCGAGATATTCGAGTAAATGGAGAAAATTTCACTTTTTCTTAGAAAATGCATGTAAATCTTAAAAAAATTATTTTGCCAGAAACTTTTGTTTTAAAGGGCCGAGATTAATAAAGTATCTAGGTAATACATAATATTAAGTGGACATCGTATATGAGATCGATTTTAATTAATTACCAATTAATTACGGTGACGAAATGGCGAAATTTTACAGAAAAAGAAAAGTCCCAATTTCCGCCCCTCTAATTCCCTAATTTTTGTCGGGATCCAAAAAATAAAAGAAAGAGTTTTAGCAAATTTAATTCTATTTAAATTAGCTAGAATAGTCTTTTGGCGTAGGAGTCAAGATTAAGAAGTTTTCAACTTTTGAAGCACAAAATTTGCGATTTTTTGCCCTACATCGTCGATATTTCAGTAAATATCTCGGTAGCGAAGAGAAAAACTAAAATTCTGATGGTAGCAAAGGATTCGCAGTGAAAGATACTTGTTTGACCTAATTTTTTATTTCGAGCTAGCTCTTACCATTTCGGACATATCTGCGAAAAATAGTAAAAAACAGCCTGCCATTTAGGAGACGGAAAAAATTACAAAAACATGCGATCTTGACACGTTCATATTTTTCGAAAAACACCAGCGGGACGGCCATACGATGTCGCGACGTAAGGAGGAAGACTTCCAGTTAAACCTCATCGTAAATTGCATATTGAAATTGGAAAATTCGGCTCGGCACGAACGAAATATAGCGAGATTAATTGTAGCAGATTAGTATATGACAGTTATGACAATCGTATTTAATACAGTCTTGCCAAATCCTTTTACTCTATCTCTCTCGCGTTTTAATATATAAAATCCACCGCTAGATTCGCTCTTATCAGTATACAAGTGCCTTAAGACTAAATTCCCGTCAGAACAATTTCTACACGTATATAAAAACGAAGAAGCGGACGATTTTATGAGAAATTGACGTTACCGTCACATCTCGGAGGTTATAAATCAGTAAAGTTTCGTCATTTTCTTGCTACCTTAATACAAGTCTCATTAACAAAAAAATATGCTCTATAGAACAAAATGACTCCTCAGAAAGAAATGAGTTCTGACATACAAGGGAAACTCGAAGTAACACTAATTTGTTGATATGGACAGGATGCATATTATTTTTTACCTACGGGTAAAAATTTGTTTGACAGACATCTCTTTCTGGGGAGTATATATTTTTGTTAGGGACTTTTGTCAACATAACGAAAGAAAGACGGAACATTTAACAATGATATCTGAAGTCTGAGGTACTAAGGAAGCTGGAAATCGTATTAATTTGGGTGAAATGGGAAGTATATAGTGCATTTTATATGCACGTGAAAATTTGCTTAACCATCACTTCGTTCTGGAGATTAGTCTTATCAATACAACAATGAAGAAACAGAACATTTAATAATGATACCTGAAATCTGACATACAAGAGAAGTTCGAAGTAACACTAATTTGGCTGATATAAACAGGATGCACATTATCTTTTACCTACGGGTAAAGATTTGTTTGACGGACATCTCTTACAGGGAAATATTTTTTTTGTTAAAGGAACTTTTATCAACATAATGAAAGAGAAACAGAACGTTTAATAAAATCTGAGATACTACGGACGCTGGAAATCGCATTAATTTGACTGAAATTGGAAGAGTTCAGTGATTTTTACATGCACTTGAAAATTTTTTTGACGACCACCTTGTTCTGTGGAGAATATTTATTTGTGATATCTAAGCCTTGAGATATAACGGAAGATGGAAATCGCATTAAATTGACGGAAATGAGCAGTAAAAACTTGTTTGACGGTCATTTTGTTCTGTAGAGCATATTTATTTGTTAATGAGACTTGTATTAAGGTAGCAAAAAAATGGCGAAACTTTTAACAATGATTTATAACCTCGTTTTTATATACGTGTAGAAATTGTTCTGACGGGAATGTCGTCTTAAAATGCATAATTTCTTAGCCAGGAGACTTATAATAAATTTTTAAATATAAAAATGATCTTCTAATAATGATACAATACATCTGAATTACGGTAGAAACTCAAATTAACCGAAAGTGTATTTAAGAGTATATAGTTCTTTTGTTGACAGTAATAACTTTCTGGGGAGGTTATTTTATTGTTAAAGGAGCTGATATTTACGTTTTAAAAAGGAGCCAGAACTTGTAACGATGAGTTTACAGTTCTGAGATGAAATATACAATGAAAATCTTATGTTCTTCAAAATTTCTGAATATTTTCTTTCTGGCTAGCTATACTGACAGGAGTTTCTTTCTGAGAATTTTTTTTCTGGGTTTAAAATATTTAAATAAATATTCTCAATCTAAAAAAAAAAAGCTTGTAACAATCACGTGCTATACCTCGGTTTTTTTACAAATTTGACTTTTCTGGTTGTGCCCCTTGACGTCTCATGCTTTCTGGCTATCCTATTTTCGCTGAGCTTTGTTTAATGAGATATTTTTTTGCCTGTTTATGTCTTGAACCATGGCCAAATCGACGGGTTGACATATCGTCACCTTAGTATTACAAGGTTGCATGTTACATTTTTTGAGATTTTGCTTCTTCAGGCTAGGATTTTGCAGAGTGAGAGGGAAATATGCGTTTATTTTTTATTCATTGTAAATATTTAAAAAAGTAAACATACTATAATCTTAATGCAGGTATAAACAAAAGTGTATGTCAAATTTCAATCCCCAGTTCAATATAAAATGGATTAAAATTGATTGTGCCAAATTTATATTATATGCACATACAACCTTGTAATACCAAGCTGACGAATGCCAGAAGTTTATTTTATTGTTATTTAAGTCCGATAGAATTAATCGACGCATTGAAAATATTTGTAACGATGAGTTACCAAAAAATTCACCTAGCTCCCGTGCGATAAAGGGATAATTATAGTAATAATTAAATACAAATGCATATTCCTTACGTTGTAAAAATAATATAAAACAGAAGTAAATATATTACCATAAAATACTAGTAACTATTTTAACTTTTACAAAAATCTTATCACAAATAAATATAAACATATCCTTCTATTAAAAAAAAGACAATATGAACATTATGTACAGTAGAATTGTCACAATAATGTTATTTTTTAATTTAAACTATTCTGTTGAATGAAACCAAAAATAAATAAAGCAAAATCACTTACCAAAATAGCAGTTGCATTCACATACTTACACGTGTTTCGACATCTATGACTCGTTTTGTGTGACTTCTTTTAAAGCTTAGAATAAACTTGAAAATATCCTAGCAAATACCCCTGCAATATTTATTAATGATTTACCTGAACAGAATAATAAAAATAGAATTAGGAAGATAGGTATCCCATAAAAGGATAATTATAATATAATAAAATGCATCATTAGTCGCGCTTAGTACAAGGAACGATGATCTCCAGAAAATACAGCTATCTCGTTCTGCTGTAAAACACGTAAACGCATAAGCTATGCAGTACTAGGCGATGATTGCGTAGTGAACATACCATCCTTTGCAGGGTATGTAATAATGTAAATCAGTTGAGCCCTTGTCTGTTAGATGTGAGGCAGATGAAGAAGTTTGGCAAAGCTAGGTTGGGGGTAGCTCATCTCCTAACGTCGGTAATTGGTCTTAGTCGCGAAAATATGCAGAATTTAAATAAATTATAAAAATAAATCTACTAAATTCGCAAAGTGTTCAACCAGATTTTTATTTGTGGTTTCAAGGGAATGAAATATCATCACTTTTCTTTTCGTTAATTTACAGATGCAAAGCTATTAATTCTACGAACTCTTGGTGGTTTCAAGGGAATGAAATATCATCACTTTTCTTTTCGTTAATTTACAGATGCAAAGCTATTAATTCTACGAACTCTTTCGTGTTTACTTAGCCCTTAACCGAGTAGAAACATGTGCACTCCACTAAAGCATTAATTTGGCTAGTTCGTGCCACTTCAACAACTTCAACTTTGAAACTACTTAGTCACGTTCTATTGACAAGTGCATTATAGCTTCTGGAGTTGTTTTGCGTGACTTTACCTTTTCAGTATTCAGTATTCAAGTTTCTGTAATGATTAAATAAGATGAAAGGAATGCTCACTATAATCCTTTCCATTTGAAGTACTTCATATGATATGAAAGAAAAGCCTTTACCTTTCTCAGAAATTTAAGGCATGGGTGGTAATTAACAATTTTTAAACTCATTCTTCATGCTCATTTTAGTAAGGAAATAATATTCATTAACGCACTGAGTGCAGTAATGTTTTCTTCAAAGAACGAAATCCCAAATAGTTGAGGCAAAGTGCTTATAATTCGGAACAAATTAAGAGAAAAGGTTTTTCTACATAAAACAGATCTACATGATGAACTTATAAACCCCTTAAAAATCCCCCAAATCCGAGTTTCACATCATTGAAATTATTGAGATTTAAAGTCAGAAAAGTAGGTGTAAAATTCAAAATGTCATATTGTCATATTTCCGTTAAAGGCCCGAATATTTTTCAAACTGTCCTCTTTATTGCCAAATGAGTTTTTCGCTCGAACAACAGATTTCCTAGAAATAAGCATTTTGGATGAAGAAACGTAGTGATTTGAAATTGTGTTGAAACCAAATGAGTTTCTGTACAACTCTAAAATCGAATAGCTTATAATTTTACTGTGTATGATTGTCTAGTAGTATAAAAAGTGTAAATTGTCAGTTTATTATCTGATTAAATCCCGAGAGCTTTAGGGTGAGGTATTTAATATTTTATCACAAATTGTACAAACTGCACTAACTGTATTATTTTAGGCAACGTAGCTCGAAAAAAAATCTTAGATAAAATTAAAAACAAAAATGGTACTTGAAGAGGATATTTGCCGAAGGTGCCATTATAAAATTTTGTCGGAATTGCATTAACTGATAAAAACCGACAGGGGATACGATTATAGGAACGAACTTTACGAACTTTATGATTATCATTAATATACGTAAGGATGTCTAATCTGAGAGACTTAGTTGGAAACATTTTTCGTAGTGAAGGCATTGTCTACCAGTTCTACTAATGTCATTATCTATTTTTTTCCAATGGACAGTTCGCAATAAAAATGAGATTTGTCAGTGGATCTTCAGTGCTGCGTACCTCTACACGTGGGACTCTGAAGCATCATTGCTCTACATCCAATTCATAAAATCAAACAACTCTTGGCAAACGATTCTCAACATTATTTCAGATAATGAAAAAAAAAAGATACGTTTAAAACATAATTTCATTATTTCATTAATTAATTATTTGTTAAAGCTCATTCTTGCGTACATAAGGTTGTTCCACAGAGTTAAAAGTAATAGTTAAATATTTTAGGAGTAGCTGATACCGAATCTGATCTCAAAAATTCAGAATTGCCATAATTGCAATATTTTCGAAAATTTACAGGAAATTAAATATATAGAGATTTCAGGATTCTTCAATAACGAGTTTAAGTTTGAAAATTCACAATGATGGATATGTTAGTTTACTGTGCAGAAGCTCAATAAAAAGGTCACTAAAAATGACGTTTACTTGTCATTTTTGCATGAAGGATCATGTCTGATTACATTGTAAAAGCCTTGCTAACAAGCTAACTTCGAAATATAAAAGTAGGAAATTTGAAATAGTTGCAGACAGCGAAGGGTCAGCTTATATACACTCAAAGAAAATGATAGGTAAATTCAACCAAAAAGAGCATATGAAATCGCGCCTATCTAGTTTCATAGTTAAATCAATCAGTAAAGAATAGTCATACAACTTTATTTGTTTTCGTAAACAAATAGTAGTTTAATAATCATATCTTCTTGTAACAAATTAAATAGTACAATGACATTTTTTTTATGTTCACTAACCATTTTCAATTTGGTCTACAATTAAATAGTACAACGACTTTGTTTTTTGTTCACCAACTAATTTTTAGGTTGATCTACACTTTATTGTATGATGAAGTTTTTTTTTGGTTAGCCAAAATCTCAGTATTGAGACATCAGACGACCCAAACCAAAGATTAGAGATCGTTTATAAGATCCATCCAAATATATCGATGATCCCTGAGAGAATTTGAACACTGCAATCATGTTATTAATTTTCTATAAATTCATAAGAGTGTAAGATAATGCATGATTGATTATTGTCAGTGATTTGTATGTGGCGTCATCTGGGAATAATTTCTGTAATAGACTACGTGGTAAGCAAGCAAATTTTATGGTAATTCTTTTAGAACTTCTAGAAGACGACAATAATATTGGTTTGTCTACCAACTACAATAGTACAGCGAACTAATACTGGGTTCGAATTATAATTCGATACTAGTTAAAAATAAAATATACTATTATCTAGTTTAATTTGACAGAATTCAACAAAATAATAGTCAGATGAAAAAAATAATAGTCTTATTTATCTATTTTTTAAGTTAATGTTTGTTTTGTTGTACGACAACTTTTTATTAATTAAAATAACAATCACCTCTTGTTTAAAAATACCATCAATATAGTTTGGTTTAACAAAATTAACGATAATGTTAGTTAACCATTTTTTTTTGTTGAATTTACCCATACTATTTCCTTGAGTGTAATATTGATGTATATACTAGATACTCATTAACATAATATTTTGTCGAACTCCTCTATACAATTTCTTAAATATATAAGGAATAAAAAACCAGACTGCAACCAACAGCTATTCTCTGGACTAATGCCTCGCCGAGCGATTGATTACATATTGCAAGCATAGTCGCGTTAAGTGCAATAACTACGTTGAGCAGGAATAAATCTTTCGACTGGTGTGTACTGCAATCGAAGCTTCAGCGTTTTATGGCAATACATAGTTATTGCACTTTACGCGGCCGGGCTTGTAATTTCTAATCCAGCGCTCGGCGGGGCATTAGTCCGGAGAATAGCTGTTGGTTGCAGTCTGGTTTTTTAATCCTTATGTATTTAAGGAAATGTGTAGAGGAGTTCGACAAAATATTAAATTAGTAAATACTCTACCCTCTAAAAATCTACCTACATACTATAAACTACTACGATTTACACTTATTTTAACTTTAAGTAACAAGTTGGAAAAAATTATAGACAAAATTTAAAAGCACAAGTAGTAGTGGTATTCACGGAAAATATTTTTCGAAATAAAACATAACACATGTCAGTGACTGTGACGCATTTTGCAAAGACAAAGCTGTATGTAGAGTTTTATAGCAATAAAATTACCTGTTCGTACTGTTGAAAGTCGATGTAGCAATTCTTACTTCCTTCTTTGAAACTCATGGCACTCACAATAACCATTCCTTGCGGCATTGCCGTCTGCTATAGCTGAAACTCGATATCGGGAGAGATAATAGTCACTAGCCACGTTTTCTCACTCAGTAGATTACTATCCCATTGTTATAGTGAGGTGGCTTACTGAAATTACCGTTACTTGGCGGTTAAGAGCATCAAATTTGGTATTTGGCTCCTAGGGTATACTAATAAATGTTACCCTAGGAGCCCTCTGGAATTTCTAAAAATTATCTTATACATCACTAAAATCCAAAATGGCCGATAATACAACAAAATATCACACGTAAGTCTTTCTTTTCGTGGCAGCACTATTGCAAAAACCATAAAAAGTGGGATTCTCTCGCACTATTCAAGAGACCAAAGCATAAGGCAACATCTCAGCAGGGGAAGAAGCTGAAAGTGCTTCAGAACAATGTTGAACTATTTAGTCAACTATATATAACCGGGAATCTCTTTTTGGGTGCAATCCCTCCTTCCATTTCAGACTTTGGTAAGTTTCATTTGCCAACCAACAAGGGTGGGATACTGCAATGTCTTGAGCAGCCAGGTCAATCAGAGCCCACTTCAACTCCAAATTTCTGGAAGGTGCCGTCATTGTCCACTGCCTGCCCACTACTAGTGTCGACACCTTCAATCAGTAAGCTGATAAGATAATTCTATCTTGACTTCATAAGCAGCTGGAGAATGCACAAAGGTTAGATGTTGTTTGGGATATCTACGTTCCAGACAGTTTAAAGGAGTCTACCCAGGAAAAAAATGGTGAGAGAATTCGAAGCAAAGTATCTGACAACACCAAACTGCCACGAAATTGGATGGACTTTATCCGTGACTCAATGAACAAGAAGGAATTGTTCAACTTTTTGATTTCCAAGGTTGTAGAGTTCAACTATCCACCAGGCAATGATGTATATGTCACAACAGGGAAAGCAGTTGCTCAAATCGGATCGAACACACCCATGGAAAATAGCAATCATGAAGAGGCAGACACGAGGCTTGTGGTTCATGTACTCCATTCACTACAGCAAGGGGTAAAGAGTATCCTTGTGCGTACTGTAGACAGACGTGATCGTTATCCTTGCTGGCACAACTTTTGGCCGATATCTGGGTGGCCTTTGGGCTGAGCTAGCATTGCAGATTTTATCACATCAACGTCATCTGTGCAAGCCTGTGGGAGCCAAAATCACGAGAACTACCTGTTTCACTCATTCTCTGATTGCGACACAACCTCCGCCTTCAAAGATAAGAGTAAGAAGTCCATTCGGGAAGCATGGCAAGCATTTGAAGACGTCACTGACACATTTGTGTATTTGGCAACTCATCCATTCCAACTGCTGAAAGCTGACTCTGAACACTTCAAGAAGCTGGAACGACTGACTGTTGTTCTATATGAGAAAACCACTCCTTTCAGTAGTATCAACCAGATAAGAAAGGAGCTTTTCTGTCAGAAGAATCGAGCAATGGACAAACTTTCACCGACTGGGATGCGTTTCTTCAACATATCCGAAGGGCAGTTTATCAAGCAGGTATTTGGACGACCAGGACCCAAACACAGCAAGTGATTCCTCCTCCATAGGATTTTCCTTGGAATAAGGTTTCAGAGTCATGGGTACCAGTTTGGATGAGAATTACAGAGGTTTCCCGATCATGCAGGGAATTGATTAATGTTCCTCAAAGGAGACTGCAAAAACAGCAAATGTGGAAAGTCAATCTGGACTGCACACCACTTTGCAAGTGCCAGTGTAATTTATTTATAACTGTTGCATACTGAATTCCATTGAATGAATAACTATTAATATTTTTTTTATTAGCGTTATATTTGGACTTATATTTTACTGTAATCAACAATATGGATATATTTTATTGTATTTTATTTAATATGTAGACTACTCTAAGTGTAGGTGTGTAGTGTACTTAGTTGGCTTAAAGCTGTAATTCAAAATTAACAGTATAATAGATTGTGTTAAGTGATATTTTGTCGTATTTGTCGGCCATTTTGGATTTTAGTGCTGTATATGAAAATTTCTAGAAATTTCCAGAGGGCTCCTAGGCTAGCATTTATTGATATACCTTAAGGTAATCTTGAAATACAGCTCTAAGCTACTTCACTATTACTGTCTCGGTAACATATTAAAAATACCACTAAACATCCGTACTTTAGCCAGGATTCGAACTCGACATTCTGTGGTCCCAATCCTAACGCGTAAGAGGAACGTTGATGTGTCATGTGCTCATAGGCTGTGACACCGCTTCTAGCAACAAGACGCGTATTAAAATGTAACGTTCGTGATAGTGCGACATAGTGCGACAACAGCGAGGTTGCGTACAACCGTACAGTAACCTCGAAGTAGACGAGGAAATCTTCTAACTTTCGTTATATTGCAACTCGAAATGGAACTTCTACATTTTCAACAAAATAATTACACAATAACCGCACTGAAATGTTAAATAAATACTGCTTGATTGTAGTGTTTCAAAAACAGGGTTGTTCTACCATTTGCACGCCATTTTCTGTGTTGTGTCTTGGTTTCATTATGGAGTTGGAGGACTCAAAGGATTATACAGATCAACAAAAAAAAAATGTTCTGCTCTAAGAACTAAACCTATCATGTCTTAAGTATGTTTGTGTGCTGAATCCGAATTTTCAATTTTAAAAATTTTCTACCGCGTAGATTTCGAGTAAATCCCGGTGTTTATTGTCAAAGAACGTTTTTTTGACAATCTTTGGCATTTACTCGAAATCTACGAGGTAGAAAATTTTTTTAATTGAAAATTCGGTTTCAGCACACAAAAACACTTAAGGCATGATAGTAAAATTCAAAAATGGGTTTGGTAAGGAAGAGGAAGAAGCTTGTGTGGAAGGAGCACATATATTCTATATTTACTTTTATGTTGCGCAAGAAGTATGTCGACTTGTGTCATACTTTTGTTAAGCCAAAATTTGTTTTGAAATAAATTGACTCAACTACCTAAATGGGTATTAAAAAAATGTAAATGTGTCGGCTACTGGGAACTGCTCTGCATTTTGTTTGAATTGTTACGTCGTTGATTTCAGTTTTTCAGAGGGTTTACAGTTATTATACTCTTCGCAAAAACGAAGAGTATATTGTATTTGATCGCCACATTTCTAAAATCGTAAATATCGCTCGTAGAGAAAAAAATTTCATATCATTGTGTTAGTGAACGAATTCTGAACAACTTTCAAAATGTCCGTCTGTCCGTCTGTCCGTCCGTCACGTTTCTTGTAAGCACGATAACTAAAGAAAGAAAAATCCGACTGTATTGAAATTTAGAAAGTAAGTTACTGTTAGCTAGAGGAAGAACCCTATTGTTTTTGAAGAAAATCGGTCAGTAAATAAAAAAGTTATTAATTATTTAATTAAAAAATATATATTCTCTTAATTTTTATCACTTGTACTAAAATAGAAATCTTGCGAAATATTATTTCCATAATATATTTTTTTTGTTCATGAATTTTACTAATATATATTTCATAGAAGTACGAGCTGAAATATCTATGTATGATTGTCGAAAGATATATACAACAGACAATCAATTTTTCTAACAATAGCTGGTGGCGCAGCGGCGAAAGGTTTGCGTTGCAATCCCTACCCTACCCTTTATATTTCGCCAACTTTACATCTTTAACCCCTTCCCCCCTTGTTATGTTTGTACAATTTTGTTCTTTTCACCTTTTTGTCTTTCTAAATTCCCTCTAGGCCGATAACATCCTGTAAATCCAAACTTTTTAAATTCAACCCTTTTAACTACCCTTCCTTCCTTGACGTGATCAGACCACAAGGACGTCATTTGCTCGAACGGGTTTTTTCGTTTAATTCTGTTTTCCCGTATCAGCAACCAAAAATTTGTAAGTGCAGTGCAAGTGTTAGTTTTAAGTTTTTTATTCATTAGTTTTAGGCTCGTGCGAGCACAATTCCTAAGCATAACCTAGTTTTAAGTCTGCCTAAGGCGGACAGGTGTCCTAGCTGTAACAAGCATTATTGTCAAACCAAATCGGACCCGCCTCGTCTAACCACACATTTACCACGACGCTACGCGCCATAGTTGTCTGGTTGGCTCCGGGCCGGGATCCGATGAGGTGCATTCTTGTAACAAGAAATGTCAAATAAATTTGTTTTGTTGTAATTGTTGTTGTTGCAATCCAAAGGTCCCGTGTTCGAATCTCGCACAGGTTGGACATTTTTTTTCATTTTTTTTCCCCATAATTTTTTTTCAGAACAAAGATGGTATCACAAAATTTAGGATGTCCAAAAACTAACATTATTTACAAGAAACTGCGAAGAGTATGAATGTGTAACAATTATATATGAAAAGCTCAGCAAATTGGCGAAGAGTACGTTTTTAGCTTGTTACATTTTGTTTATGGTGTTCAACCTTATTTATTTTCCATTGTTGACTACCTTACACACAATTTTCAAAATTGCCGAGAAAACAATAATTATGGTTTATTCAATTTTTGTCATGTGAATGGTTTATTTCACGGCATTGTCATAGGAACCTTTCTTTCTCAGTACTTTATGAGCTTTCTTTAAAAAAAAAAAAAACAGTTCAAATGGTCAAGTGGATCGTGAGATATGGGCTGTTATTTGATTGCCAGATTTTCGCAATTTTTTCAAGATAGCAAATTACGCGTACACAGGATTAAGTGGGCACTTCAGTGTATGATAGAGGATTAAGGGTGCTTAAGAAAATGTTTTCGTACACAACTGAACCGGCTGAAGAAATATTTTGAACTATTGACTATTGAAGTCAACAATTTTTTTTTTTTTATTTTCGCATAAGAAATTTTTTTTCTTTCTTTAGTTTTCAGTAGCCTAGTACCATTCTATAAGGTAGTCTTTAAAATCCCATCAAAAAATTTTTGAATCAATTCAGGTATGTAGGAGAAATTGTCGAATTACACGTTCCCGGAACCACTCACCTTAAAAGAGCTTTCCATCGATGTATAGAAACATTAGTTAGCGCAAACGCTGAGCACGTGGTGTAATACCCCCTGCACATAATAAATAAACACTCAGCAACACACGGAAACATTGCAAGATGTGAATATTTATATAATGTCAAATTTAACAAACCCAATTTTAATTGAATAATTAGCCAACCAATTAGTTTTCCAATTATACGTGTTCAATTGGTAGCAAGCATGGTAACTTCAATATTGCTCGTTTCCCATTCAATTCATTTCTGAGACTCAACTTACTGCAAATTATCAGATATAATTAGTTGTAAGGTTTCTTTAATAGAAATAAATTTTCTGTGTGGAACGGAAAAACTCAAATATATCCAATTTGGAGTCTGACAACATACCGACTATGACATGTAATTAATCAGTACACTCGGGCTTCAAATAAAATCGCTAAAATGGTTTCCATTAATGTCGTATTTTAAATTGGTAAATGTGTTTATACAGGGTCTTCAACAAAAGAGGAAATTTTATTAACTATTTCGTAAATTTGAAGAAATTTGAGTATTTCCAAACGCAATGTAAAGTGTAAAACAGTGTACCGATTGTGCATACCTTCGACCAATAACTTAATAAAAATGAAATTGCCGCCTCAATGCTCCATTTTTACAGCAGATACGATAGCTATATATATACGGGACTGTATTTTTTTTCAAGTGTTTGGCAATAGCGTGAACTGTCTATCAAATATTATTTTTATCTATCAAAAAGGTTTTTCAATATAATTCCAATGCCAACAGACAGACACTCCACAGACGTACAGTTAGACTAAGTAATAACGAAATGGAAAATCTTAATTTTCGTGTCTACATAATCTGAAATATGATGATACATTTCTTAAAGTGATTTCTTCACGATTATAATTAGCTACAAATATTTTCTGAACCCTAGTCAAAACTTGTTTCGTTGTTATCGCCTCCGTATACCCTAAATAAATAGTTAGGAAATAATTGACTAATGCAATGCAATGCAATTCAATATGACCAACGCATGCACTATCTAATGATAAGAAATTTCCATATTCAGTTAAATTATTAATTATTATAAGATGAGTCACAAACAATAAAATCTTCATAATATACAAACACAAATTATAGTCAAAACAATCTGTACCACAATGAGCTAAAGCAGTATAATAACCTACCACTGCATGTAAAAAACTGTTACACCATCAGCAAATTTAAAGAGGCTTGTAAAGAACATATACAGTATCGGAAAGTCCTACGTTTGGCATTGCGGTATTAACCGACCGCCCACAAAAAAGACGTCTACCAGTACTCTAGCAGAAGCAAACAGTGACACACCCCTTCAAGAGTTACTGCTCTCGCTTGCTCTTATTGCAGTACCCAAAAGAAACACTTTCCGATACTGTATAAGTATAAATGTTTATTTACTATATATTTTATTTGTCGTAGAATTTATGTTAATGGTTTCAGCGGCGGGTCCAGACTAAATTAATTAACCATCAAAAATGCGCCGCTGGCGAAAATTTGGTATTTTCCAAGTTAAATGCTCTAAAATGAAAAGTACGAAATTTAACTTAGATTAAGGAATTTCAACAACCAACAAATATAGTTTACTCATTTATTTGCTCGATTTATTACCAACTGGTAAGAGACTTACAACTTAATTGTTATACGAGCATCTAAGTATTTCTTAAATTATGGATATTGTGCTCTTTACTTTGTATACAGGTATTTCACTTTCATAAAAAACAATTGCAGAATAACGTTGATACACAAAAACATTGAAAGTACTCTTAATTTTCCAAAGTTAAATGCTGAAACACTGTGGGCCATATGGCAACGCTATCTATATATGAACTTTTTTAAACCATTTCTTTTCGCCAAAATAAACGACAGGGGGCATGTGCCCCTACACCCCCCCTGGATCAGCTACTGAATGCATTAAGTAAAATAATGTAATTTATGAAATATTTCTGTCCATAATTTGTTGTTATGAATGTGTATCTGCTTTGTTAAGTGATATTTCTTCTTTATATATTGGTATTTTTATATTAAAAAACAAACAAATTAACAAATAAATAATTGTAGTCGTCTAAAATTGGAAATAGCATGTCGTTCATAATGAAAAGAGATATTCTCAAAAAAAAACTTTATTTTAGAAATGAATAAAACAAAAAAAACGCCTAGTGGAGTGAATATCTGATACAGACGCGCTGACCGCTTTAAGTCAACTGTTGAAACTTTGCCTCGAACGGCTTGAATATGCGCAGTTTGAAACAACAATTTTAGAAAATAAAAATTAGTGATGACACATCTGTGGATTAAGAGCTTTACTTAAAAAAAAAGAATGAAATAAATAGATAGCAGATTCATTAACTTTTCTTCTAGTTGGGTTGTTTTCTTTTCCAAAATTTTCGCACAGACCCACTGATTCTATGATTCTATCTATGCATCTTCACAAATTTTTTGACTTCTGGAATTCTCCTTTTCTAGCATTATTAGCTTATTCTGAAAGGTCTAGATTACTCACCTACATTATACTTACCGCACTCATACGGAACATTATAAGTACTATTTTTGGAATTTTGAAAAATATTTACTAGCTTAGTGTTTGGTAAAATAGATATTATTATTATTAGAAAACGCGACCAGATTTGAAGATCTGCAGTACTCAGGTCTATCGGCCCATTCTACATTCGCGATTTCCTAGAAAAGACAAGTGCTCTCCATGAAGGAGAGCAGCCTTTTCCAGGGTAGATCCCGTAGTTCCTCGGGCTGTAGACACTACCTTCCGAAATATCTATACCTTGACACTCCCATTGGTGCACAATGGCATAAGGATATGAGTGATTGTGTCATCCTCCACTCCACACATTCTACAAGTAGGATCATCTTTCAACTATATTGTATGCAGGTGCTTGTTGAGAGGACAGTGTCCTGTTATCAGGCCTACCATCTGTCTCAATCATACTCTATCGAGCCCAATCAGCCACTTTACGGTGGAGTCAGTCGAGGGCCCATTTATATGGAACCTCGATTGTTTCATTCCGGGGGCATGAGCCCAGTAGTTGTTAAACTGTGCCGTAGCTCAGTCTTGCACTTCTTGGCAGACCGAAGGCTGGCTCGGGGCCAGGGAAAGGAGTTTTTGTTCCTTCGCCCGCCAAATGGTCTGCTTCTTCGTTGCCCTCGACGCTACTGTGTCCGAGCACTCATACAATCCGTGTAATTGCGGATTAGACATGTACATCCAAATAGCGCGAGGGATATGACAACCCAGCAACAGCAAAACCCGCCGGCACTCGACTACTGAAGTATCCTAGCTCTGTTATTTCATTTTAGTCAACTGGCACACGCGATGTTGCAATTCTTACTTCCCATGTCTAACTTGCTATTACACGCATGGTATATGTTTAACTGAGTTGCGTTCACACAGCTCAGTCAGAATGTTTCGACAGTTCAGCACCAGCTAGAGGTCACTTTGTTTGATGTAAGAGCCTTCAAAGCTGCCTGACTGTCGCTACATATGTAAATATGCTTATTAACGAAACCTCTTTTGAGGTTTTCGCTTGCACACAGTAAAATGGCATATATCTCAGCCTGAAATACACTAGGATACTTACCAATTGGCGCCGATATGCGAGCCCTTGGCTTGCATCCGTGTACACCAGCACCGGTTCCCTCCTGAGTCTTCGATCCAAAAACAAATGTTAATGTTGCACCCGTTTAAAAAACCATTCGTACAGAAGACCTATTTCCGATTCTTTATAATTTATCCGATAAACCACGTGTGTAAGGAATTACTGCTAAAGGTCTAAATTCAGGCTGTAAATGTTGAGTGCTCACTCTACTTTCATTGTTTTTTAGCTGGCTATCAACAAGACTCTCGGGGTGTTGATTATTTCCTAGAATAGTTTTTATTAATTCTTTCTCGTTAGTTAAAATTTAGTCATTTGATGAACTTACTTTATCCCTATCATACAAACATTTTACAATACTTTTCTTAACGCGAATATGACGATTTAATTGAAATTCAAATATCTATTTGTGTGTGTTTGTGTTCGATAAACATTGATTTCATATTTATTATTTAACTTTTTTCCTCTATCCTCCTCTTTTTCTGCTTATTCACTAGATCTTGCTAGACGTTTTGTGATCCAAGCATAATTCTAATTTGCCACTCGTTCAGAGATTAGTATATACTTAAAAATGAAATTAAAAGCAGTTCTTCTTCTTCTTCCTTTTCTTATTCCTCTTCTTTTGTTTTCTCCTTCTTATTCAAAACATTTTGCCAGACGTTTTGAGGTCCATGCATATTTTTAATTGCCGTTTGCTGTATGGCATAACTGACAGCATAGTGCTGTGGGTGCCTGTTAGGTACACAAACCCACCAAAGCTCTTTCACAACACTTCCTTGAGGACATCAGCCTAACGCTTTCGAGGGCGTCATCTTTGCCTCTTGCTATCTAGTTTTGGTGATGAGGGAAAAAATCAGAAAACAAGTCGTCCTCAATAAAAGATGGAATTTGGCAACAGTGTTATCTATATCTATTTGTCGTATATATGAACTTTCACGTGCTTATTTTTCTCTGTCCACGAAAGGTACCCTTGTAACCAAAAACATGTCAATCTATAATATATAAGACAATGTACAGAGCTACATGTGTATATGTTCAGACATACCAGAAACTTTGTACGTAGATATAAATTAACCTCAAACCCTCAATAAAATTATGAAGATTGGAATATTCAAAATAGTGGCTCCAATATGGCGGCCTGAGCCCAGATAGCACAGAGACGTCTTTAAGAAGTCTTAAAGATGTCGTCCTTAGACATTCACGTTGTCTTAAAGACGTCCGTGTACGCCTTACAGACGTCTGGAACACGTCTTATTTAGGCCTTATGTTACAAATCGCGACGTCTTACAGACGTCTTTTCAAGGTTCATTGTTGGTCTAAAACAGACCTAAAATTGAAAAAATACATTTGCATATTGGTTTTATAAGCAACCTTTATAAAAACCAACTAAAACTTTTTTGGAATTATTTTAACGAAAAAAAAAAAACGGAATTAGTAGGGACCGAACCGTAGACCTATTGACTCGTAAGTGAACAATCAATCAATCAATAAACAATTTATTAACAGTTTTATACATTTATGTGCCTCACCGGATCCTAGACTCTAACTCCGCGGCCACTGAGCGGTTGTAATTTGTTCTCTTAAAGACTCTATAGTTAGCAAATGCAACGACTAGATTTTGCTGGACAATTCGGCTGTTATTTATTATGTTATCATTAATCTTTCACTTATATTTAATAATGTCATTAATAATTTATAAAAAAAGATTAAAATTATATTATTGATGACAAATTACTACAAATACACTGCACATGTTACAGAAATATCTGTCAAATATAAAGAAAAACATCGTAAAATTGAAAAAACAGTTTTGTTAACATTTTTTTTGCTTCTATATTGGGCAATACTAACATTGAAATCGTAATTACGACGTCTTTAAAACGTCTTTAAGATGTAGAAATCAGACATCTTAAAGACCTCTAAGGAAAGACGTCTTCAAGACATCTTTATAAGGAATAAGACGTTCAGACCTAAATAAGACTTAATATGGAGGTCTTAAAGACGTCTTGTGCTATCTGGGAGTTTGAGTCAACTTATGTTTCTTGTCGAATCCCGTAGCGAAATACGAGTATTTTGCTAGTATCTTACCTTGAAATAAAATGTACAAGTGATTGATTGAGGTAAACTTCAAGTCATTTACTAATGTAGACGTAGGCTTATCTAAAAATTGCTTTTGAAATAACTTCTCTATAAATTGCAATATTTAAAAAACACTGTGTAAAGGTTATTAGTTAAATCCTTATATTACTTCGTATAAAACTTTAGCAAAGAGCTTTTGGGTTTAAAAATAGGCAACTGTTACAAAAAAATATACATGTTACATTAAATGGAGATTTAGTGTTTTCCACAATGAATACCCACCATTCGTTGATGAAATAATAAGACCTTTAAAAAAATGCTAACATTTTTATGTACATTTAAAGTAGGGTTTATTTTTTACGTGCACTTATTTGACCCTGCTCAAAACATTCACATTCGCGAGTTAAAAATCCTCTTAGAAATACCTATATAAAAACCGAAGCGGAATAAGGTAAACACAACGGGAAAATAAATTTAAAGAATTAGCCCAGAAAAAATAATGAAGCTTCTCTTAAAGAATAATAAACATCTTATTTTGTACTTATTGTCTGTTTGGAAAATATTTTTTTCTGTGTTAAAGCATAATAATTAGCCTAATTTAAATAAAGTAGCTTAAAATATTCAGTGGGAGTCAGGTCTTCCGTTGTCTTTCCAAGATAACAAATAAATGATATTTATCACTATTTTGATCACGTACAAGATGGAGTATTAAAATATTATTATAAAAATATTTACAAACATAAGACTACAATTCTGGTACAAAAGCAGTCATATAAAGGATTCAAATCTGGAAGAATACAGAGAAGTAATTAATAATGTATTTATGTATTTAAATACACTGTCCTGTAGGTTATCAAAAAACCAACTACAGGAGTGTGATACAAATAAACATTATACAATTTAATAATACATGCAGTATTGATAATAAAATTTTAAACATCAGATATACAACACATGCAGATTAAAATAGGATTACTTACACTAAATAAAAGATCATATTAGGTCATGTTCGATACTAGCTCTGAGAGTATTTAGATTGCAGCTGAATATATCAAAGTCATGACAACTGTTGTAATTGTTACACATAGTGTAAATAGGGGAAGACTTTGAGATATTTGTGCGTGGTTGCAACAGGTAAAAGCTATGACTTTGGAGGATGTACGCAGAATATGACAGTTATTTTACTTCCACATCCAGTGAAAGTATAGTAACGACAAAAATTTTAAAAAAAATTTTTATTGTTCAAATAGGCTTAGAATGTCATGAAACGTCGAGATTTTAGGTTTGAGGGAAAAAAAAATTCTGTCTGTCTGTCTGTCTGTAACTTTTTTTTGTGCGCACGTTTATTCTGGAACCGTTTGAGATATTTACTTGAAATTTGGTACACATATGTACATTAACGAGATCTACAACTAGATTATATTTTCATCTTGTTCCATCGAAGTGTTGGGGGGGTAAATTGGGGTAAACTTGGGGTAAATAGGTAAATCAAGCAGGTAAGAGTCCATAAAATTGGTATTTAGAATATACAAGAGAAGCTAAGGTCTCAAAAAAAATTTTGGCATTAGCCACCCCCCATTGCCACCCCCACCCCCTTATTAAAGGTGATGAAAAAAAATGTGACTTTGTGTGTGAACAACAACCAGAAGCTCAAAATATTTTTTTACTTCATCCACCCCCACCACCACCCTCACCCCACTACCGATGTGGGGACCGTTTTATGGTTTTTTGGGGTAGAGGATTTCAAATATTATATTATTAAAGTTCCATAAACAATTATTTCCACATACAAATTTTTTTTCGTTGTGGGTGAATTGCGTAGAAAATTTGGATGTGGAAGTAGTGATTCCTTGGGCAGCGGTTTTTTTCTAAAATAGTGGGACAATAGTCAACCATATTATTAATGACTTTGCAAAGTAGCATTTCCGAAAAATATACACGCTAGTCAAGAAGCGAAAATATGTTAAATTTACGCAATAGTTCCGATTAAGAAGGGCTAATTCGAATTTGAACCACAGCAATTTTATAATTTTTTTTGTACTGATTCTAGACAATCGATGCATGAAACTTCTCCATAAATCAAAATAATGTTTAATTTGTCTTCGTTAGTGTATACAGTAATTTCTCAATTATCTTGAATTAACAAACGCATTCAAAAAAATTTTAAAATTGATTGTATATCAACAAACCTCAAAATAAATTACTACACAACCGACTTGACTTTACATTTATTAAATTAGATTTAGGGGCGCTAGTTTAAATAAATTAACAAAAAAGATACAGAGATTAATCCAAATTATACTTTGAAAAATTTAAAAATAGAAAACAGCAGCTAATTTGAAAACTAATGGTTTTACAAAAAAAAAAAATGTGTTCTTACAAAATTAGATACCATTTGGTACCCTATTGCGTATGCTGTGATTCAATTTTCGAAAAATAATTTTGCACTTCAGCGTCATTTTTGTACAGCTATTTGAAAAATTGCGAATCACTTAAAGTTAAAGCTACCTATTGTATTTAATGATCACCTTTTAGCGCATTTTAATTTCATTGCTAGTTACCAAATATTCGATTGAGGATTTTTCTTTGCTTTATCTCAAAAACCACTGGTTTTAATGGAAAAGTGGGTACTACAAAAACTACTTACATACTTTAATAATATCAGACTTCCAAAATTCTTGTAATTGAAAAATTTCTTTCCACCGTCGCGACGCCGCAGAAGCTACTGTCAATGTTAACATTTTAAAGACAAAACAAAGTCACCAAAAATATCTAACGATTGACTTTTACAGAATTTGAATATCTCTTTTCGTTACCACAGAAACTGCCTCTACTCCAGTCAAATAGGGAAAATTAGAGGGAGCAACTGATGAAGTTTTGAACTAGGCGCCCTGATTAAGTTTTTTGCTTTTATCTCTCTAGCCATCAGCGATATCGAAATTATGTTTAAATAAAAAATAAAGCTTATAAAATCCCCTACAAAAAAATGTTATATGCATTTTTTTTTGTATCTCTTATTATACTGTTATGTGTTTCAACCCTCCTGAGACATGTAGAAGAATCCAGAGCATTACAGACAGCCTGTGGAACCTTGTAGAATGTGTTGGAATGTAGTGGAAAGATCTAGAACACATAACCTGGGTATATAAGCTGTGTGTAAGGACAGTTGAATTAAGTTAGTACAGTTCTAATGGTCAGGTGAATAAGCAGAAAGTGAGCAGAACAGATCAAGGGACTGAAGTAGTGAATTGTAGTACACAGTGTAATACTAGTAAAGTAAATTATTGGTTGTAATTTGTAAGTTAATAAATTAGTGTCTAGTATTACCCTGATGTTATAATTTCCGGATCCATGATACAGGGTGTTTACAAAAAGGGTGTAAGCACGTCACAATTGGTGTCAGAAATGGGATTATAACAGAAGATTTCTGGACTGTTCGAGAAGGTTTCTACAGTGTTCTTCTAGGGGAATTAGTGGTGATACTGAGAATTCACTTACGGGACATTGTTTAAGGACTATTTTTGGACTCAAAACTGTGAAAAAGTGCGTTTTCGAGAAAGTGACAGAGACACTGAAAAAGACTCATTTGTGTTAGTGCGTGAAAATTTCTAGAACTTTTCTATTTGGACATTAGCGGAGATTATTAAATTCTCTGAACTGGGTAGTGATAAAAGACTCTGGATAAGACTTTTTCGTGCTATTTCGAGATTTTTCTGGAAAGTTCCATTACCGATATTGACGTGAAAAAATTTATTTTATTTTAGCATAATCGTATGTCTAGTACAACTACAAGTATGGCAGGAGAGAAACAAATGAAGGACCTACTTGTGGAATTTAAGAAGATGATGGACCAGCAGCGTCAGGAGGATGAAGAAAGAAGACGTCAAGAGGAGGAAAAATGACGTCAAGAAGAAAAAGAAGAGCAATAAAGAAGACGTCAAAAGGAAAAAGAGGATCAAGAAAGAAGACGCCAGAAAGAAAAAGAGGATGAAGAAAGAAGACGTCAAGAAGAAAGAGACGAATTGAGAAAAACTATGGAAGACCAAGAAAGAAAACGTCAAGAAGAGAGAGATGAATTAAAGAAAATGATGGAAGACCTAGAAGTAAGACGCCAAGAAGAAAAAAGAGAGCAAGAAATAAGACATCGAGAAGAAAAAGAAGAGCCAGAAAGAAGAGGCCAAGAAGAAAAAAACCGATCTGAGAAAAATGATGGAAGAACAAGAAAGACGCCAGGAAGAATTAAGTAAAACTCTGAGCGATCAAATAAAAATACAACAGAACGCTATAATTTCCACCAATGAAGAATTGAAGAGTGAAGTCAGAGAAGAGATAAGCAAGGTCGAAGATATAGTAGGTGAAGTCAAGACTGAAGTCAGTCAAGTAAAAGGAAAACTGAATCAGTTTGAAGAAAAGATGAGTGAGTTCGAAGGAGAAATGGAGAGACTTAAACGACAATTGAGAGAGAAAGGAGGCCAGCTAGTAACATCATCGGATCCTCGGTTAAAACCTCCCTCCTTCGACGGCCAAAGCCCATGGACGACCTATAAAAGACAATTCGAGGCAGCTGCGTCTGCGAATAACTGGGATAATGAAGAAAAGGCTATGGCATTAGTTTTAGCGCTAAGAGGCCAAGCCTCAGAGTTACTTCAGACTATCCCAGTGGAAAAACAAAGGGATTTCAAAGTTTTGGAAGCTGCCTTGGACTTAAGATATGGCGACCAACACCTTGCCCAGGTATACCAGGCCCAACTAAAATCACGGACACAGAAGGCTGGAGAAAGTTTACAAGAATTCAAAGCTGCGATAGAGAGACTGGCACGCCTAGCATACCCGAGTGCTCCAAGAGAATTCCAGGAACAATTAGCTGTGGGGGACTTTTTGGATGGCATAAGGGACGACGAGGTCAGGCGAGTTCTAAGGTTATCGCGACATCAAAGTATTAGTGAGGCTTTGGTGCGTGCCCTTGAAGTAGAGGCTGCTTTCAAAGTCACCCTGCAGTCAGATGTGCGTGCTGTGTCGAAGAGTCGAAGAGGCAGGTTCAGACAGAAAGAAGCTGGACACTATGGACATGTATGAAATGTTCAGAAAATTGTTGGCTAAACTGGATTTTCTGGAAAAACAGATTAAGCAACCAAGCGGTGGAAAGCCAAGTCAAAATGGAGGTATCCAGTGTTATCAGTGCGGAAGATTAGGGCACATTAAGCGAGATTGGCGACGGCAAAGCCCCGAGAAGATAAGTGTCGAAGTTGTCGAAATTGTCGAAGTTGTCGAAGTCTCACATTCAGACGAAAGGAACCTTGACACTATGAACATGCATGAAATTTTCAGTAAATTATTGGCCAAACTGGATTCTCTGGGAGAGCAGGTTAAGCATCAAAGCAGTGGGAAGTCAAGTGGGAGTATTCGATGTTATAGCTGTGGGAAATTGGGCCATGTGAGACGTGATTGTCGAGAGTGGAACCCTGAGGAGGTACATGCCACTGGGTCGGTGCTGGCTAGTGAAAGTGATGCCCCCAGAGAGATAAAGGTTTGCCAGCTGCGAATAATCCCGAGTAGTTTACCATCACCAGACTGTGTAAACGACAGGAAAGAGATTCCAGAGAATTGGACAAAAGAAGTTTTAAGACAAGAGCAACTGGACGATACAGAAATTGGACCTATATTGCGAGCAAAAGAAAAAGTAAGTCGACCAGAATGGAAGGATGTTTCGAACAAAGGAGTAGGATTGAAGGCTTTATAGTCACAATGGGATTCACTGAGAGTCTTAGACGGACTGTTGAGAAGAGCATGGGAAAGCCCGGATGGGAAGCAGGTTGCCATGCGTCTAGTGATTCCCAGGTGTCGTGTAGCAGAAGTACTCCAGGAAGCGCATAGTGAAACGTCCGGCGGACATCTTGGCAGAAACAAGACGTTGAGTAAAGTACGGGAACGGTTCTATTGGGTTAATAGTCGACAAGATGTAGAGGCTTGGTGTCGCAAGTGTAAGAATTGTGCTGCCAATGGGGAACCATTTCCCGTGAGCAACTACACGAATGAAAGTCTAGAACAACCGAAGAATGACCAAGAGCAGATTACCAAAGCTAGTGACCGAATGATGGCTCATTATGATCGGAATGCCAGTACAGGGGGATTCAAGGTGGGGGATCTGTTTAGCTGTACGACCCACCGCGGAAGGAAGGGAGATCCCGAAGCTTCGGCCACCTTGGGAAGGACCGTATTCCATCATCACCAGAATCAATGACGTTATCTATCGGATTCCAAGAAGTAAAAAGTCGAAGATGAAAATCGTACACTTGGATAGACTGGCGAAGTATGTGAATTGCCTGAATTGCCTGACCGGGACGTTCAGGCTTAAGGAGGGGGCAGTGTTATGTGTTTCAACTCTCCAGAGACATGTAGAAGAATCTAGAACATTACAGACAGCCTATGGAACCTTGTAGAATGTGTTGGAATGTAGTGGAAAGATTTAGAACACATAACCTGAGTATATAAGGAATGACAAGCTGTGTGTAAGGACAGTTGAATTAAGTTAGTACAGTTCTAATGGTCAGGTGAATAAGCAGAAAGTGAGCAGAACAGATCAAGGGACTGAAGTAGTGAATTGTAGTACACAGTGTAATACTAGTAAAGTAAATTATTGGTTGTAATTTGTAAGTTAATAAATTAGTGTCTAGTATTACCCTGGTGTTATAATTTCCGGATCCACAATATAGGGTGTTTACAAAAAGGGTGTAAGCACGTCACAATACTCTTTGGAAATACGAAAGCAAAGAGTATATTGCATTTCATCTACACATTTCAAAAATTTTTTAGTATCGCTCGTAGAGAAAAAAATCATCATATCACTATGTTGGTCATAGAATTCGCAACAACTTTCAAAATGTCCGCCATGGGTCTTTCTGTCAGTCCATTCGTCTGTCCGTCTGCCTCACCGTGCGTCATGTCTTTTAAGCTAAATAACTTAAAAGAGAAAAGTCCGGTTTTCTTGAAATTTGGACAATAAGTTGGTATTACCTAAAAGAAGAACCCTAGCGTTTTTGAGAAAAATCTATCAGTAAATAAAAAGGTTATGAAACATTTTATGAAAAAAATGCACGTGAAGAATGTTTTAACATCTTTGTTAAGAGTCTATAAACACAAATATACGGCATAGTATACTGACCAACGTTTCAACAGTCAAGATGGTATCATCGAGAGATTATTAAAATTACAAGTACGGCACTTAAACCTACAATCTTATCAAAGATTACAATAGTCATCAGGTGCAGTTTTTTCTTAAAATATTTCATAAGCTTTATACGTTGGGGTTCTTCCTCTAGCTAACACTAATTTTTTCTTCAAATTTCAATAAAACCGGACTTTTCCCTGTTAAGGCATTTAGCTTAAAAGAGACATGAAGGATGGAGAGGCAGAATGAACTGACAGAAAGACGAACCCATGGCGGACATTTTGAAAGTTATTGCAATGAAATCATAATTATTTCTCTACAAACGATATTTACAATTTTTGAAATATGTCGATGAAATGCAATATCTCTTTCGTATTTTCAAAAAGTATAATAACGGATACGAAAAAAATACAAATGACATTTTTTGTACAGAATTTTATAGGCTTCCTTTTTATATAAACTTAATTTCTAAATCGCTAATAGTTAGATAGATATAAGCAAGAAATTGATTCAGAGCACCATCCTTCCAAGATGGCGGCTCGAGCGCAACAGTTTGATCTGGAGACTTTTAGTGTGTTTAATAGTAAACCTTAATGAACTTCTTTGTCAAGTTTCAAAACTTCATCAGTTTTTTTCCATTAAACGTCGAAAGGGCAAGGGTAGATAAGCTAATCGCCCACTAATTTCACAAAAATAAAAAGTTCTCCTTAAAATCACTAAATGTTATTTGTTTATAGTTGAACATATGATCTTTATGTTTCTATACGTTTTACATTTGAAAAACAATAGTAAGTCGTAATATTAGCATTTCAAAGTAAGCATGTTTGCAGTTTATTTTTTGTAATTTTTGACGTTTTTTAGAACTTTGTATATTTAAGTTAGATGCGCTCGATGAACCAAGAAAATCTATACCTCATGTCATTGTCGGAATAATGGTCAATTTATATTGGTTCATCAAGCGCTTCAATGTATAAGAAATAAAATCGTTTCCGTCTACTTTCTCGGCGCAATTTCAGATCGCAAAATACGCTATTCTAGTATATTTTAGTGCGTTGCTAAGTATACAGCAGAAAACAGTCCGGGAAAATTACTTTCTCGGCTTAGGCAGTAAATAATAAGCACTAAATCTCTGACTTTTTCTTTTTTTATGCATTTAAAAAATTCCTTAATTTATAATAATATTGATTGCGATTTTAGAAAAAATAGTATGTGTACCTCGTAGTAAAAGCACATTCCCGGACTTCAGTGCTTGTTTTCCTCAGTTTAACGCCTCAGCCGACAATTTACAAAATGACTTATTTTTTACAAATCAATACTTAAACAATCGGAAAGTTTTTTAAGTTTTCATTTTTTAGTTGCCTATCGATATGTCAAGCCAGATTTTCGATTTTTTCCCTGATTTTTCAAAATTTTCTAAAGTTTGAACATTTATCAAAATTTTGAAAAATCAGAGACAGAAAACGAAAATCTGGCTTGACAGATCGATAGGCACTTAAAAAACGAAGATTTGCTTAAGTATGAAGACCTGCAGACTGATGATAAAGTCACAAAGTGATTTTTTTTTTCAAATCATCTACAGGTCTTAATATTTATTTTTTTTTTTAATCTTCGATTTTTAATTTGCTATCGATCTGTCAAGCCAGATTTTCGATTTATATCCCTGATTTTTTTTAAATTCTTGATGAAAATTCAAACTTCTTTGGAAAATGAAAAATCAAGGACAAAAATTGAAAATCTGGCCTGACAGATTGATAGGCAATTGAAAAACGAAGATTTGGAAAAAAATATTCCAATTGATTAATTATTAAGATCTGCAGACTCATTTGAAAAACAAAAAGTCACTTTGGGGCTACTGTGCTTCGTCCGGGAATGTAATGCTTTTACTATTAGATACACAATGTACTATTCCAAAGAACTGTTTTTTATCAACTGTCAAGGCATACACTACTCGGAAAATATAATGACATATGACATGGCCGATGGGCGAAAAAAGGCCCCTATCTACCCTTGTCCTTTGTTCTAATTTGACTGGAGTACTGGGAGTTTTATGTGAATCACCCTGTTTATTACTACAATGTATACAAGTTATATTAAATTTGACCAAAAAATTTATAAATAAAATTTAAAAGCACAAAATAGGACATATACCAACGGCTGCAATGCGTTTTACAGAGACAAAACTGTATACAGGGCCCCCCCACCTAAAACTTCCCAGACTCGTAACTTCCTTATTTTTTAAGCTACGACCATGTTCGGCACATCAAATTGTAGATATTTTTTAAGCCTTTAGATATGCATAATTTCCTTGAATATTTTTTCCCTCACCCTTCGATTGTGTTAATGTTTTCTTATAAACGTTTTAATTAGCTTCAATTTATATTATTACGTCATATTCGAAATTCTTATTGGTTTTAGAGAGAGAAATTAAAAACACTCCTCCCGATTTCAAACTGATTTTTTTTTAAATAATTGAAAAAATGTAATGTATGTAATTTTATGCTTTATTTTTAAAAGATATATCACAAACAATACTCACGTAACAAAACAGCAACAAGAAACAAGAGAAATAAATATTTTTAAAAACAAACTTTAAAAATGTACTAAATACCTAATAGGAAATCGCAAAATTTTTATTTAATTTTTTTTTTATAACATAAATTGAAGCCTTTATAAGAAAACATTAACACAGTTCATGTACAGGGTGAGGTAAAAAAATATTCAAGGAAAAAAATTTTTTTTTCATAATAATTTTTTTAAATCACTCTGTATGCATATTTAAAGGCCTTAAAAATATCTACAATTTGATGTGCCGAACATGGTCGTAGCTTAAAAAATAAGGAAGTTACGAGTCTGGGGAGTTTTAAGTGGCGGACCCTGTATAGGGTTTTACAACAATAAAACTGGATACACGTGCTGTAGAAAAGCGATCTAATTCTTTTATAGCTGACAATGATATTTTATTGCTGCAATGATCTCAAAAATTGGATTTTCATCGGTTGCCATGTTAATGATAGTAATTTTTATATTTATTTGAACATTTTCAGAATATGTATTTTGATAACAACGTATCCTCATTTATTAACTGTTAGTATTTAATAATAATGTATAAGAACAAACGAAACAACAATATCAGATTAGAAAAGAAAATCTTCGTTTATGACATCGCTAAATATTAATTAACTACACTTTACAAACGTTTAGAATAGCAGCAAAATAAAGTAGGTAGTGTCAAGTATAAACAGAACAACTGAAAACTTGTATTGTGTAATTGTAAAACTGCAGGTTACAATAATATCCTCATTCTAATGAGATGTTTATTTAATAGGGAGGAGGCAGGTTTATCTCCACGGGATTTATGACTCCCGGTAGTTGGTAAAACAAGAACTGAAGGGGATAAATTACTGAAATTCAGATTGCGAACATTCTTTTTGCTGTCTTAATTGCTTTCACTAAAAATGCTTCATAATTTAAGCAATTACGTTACAAGGGTGTTCTTTGCTTCCTATTTTACTCTTTAACCTTTTGAAGTTTATTTTTCTTTCTGCTGTGTTTTAATATATCTATTTATCAAATTTAGCTAAATATAATGTAACATAACGCAATTTAAAAAACCGCTACTTCCCCATCCATATTTCCTATCGAAGTCTCTTACAGCGAAAACATTATATTTGCACTCTACTCTGTGGAAATAATTTTTTATGGAACTTTAATACTATGATATTTGAAATCATCTACCCCAAAAACCCATAAAACGATATGCCACAAGGGTAATGGGTGTGGGGGTAGTGGTAAGGGGGTGGAAGTGGGGCTGGATGAAGTAAAAGAAATTGAGGTTTTTGGTTCTTGTACTTTCGTGCGCAAAAAAATGGTCTTATAACGTATTTTTGCTAAACTCTAGTTGTGTACATCTAACTTTAATTACTTCCACGTCCAGTATAAGTATAGTAACGACAAAAAAATTTTTTAAAAATTTTTATTGTCCAAATAGGCTTAAAATGTCATGAAACGTCGAGATTTTAAGTTTGAGCGAAAAAAAATTTCTGTCTGTCGGTCTGTCTGTCGGTCTGTCTGTCTGTCTGTCTGTCTGTAACTTTTTTTTGTGCGCACGTTTACTCTGAAACCGTTTAAGATATTCACTTGAAATTTGGTACACATATGTACTTTAACGAGATCTAGAACTAGATTATATTTTCATCTTGTTCCGTCGAAGGGTTGGGGGGTAAATTGGGGTAAATTTGGGGTAAATGGGTAAATCAAGCAGGTAAGAATCCATGAAATTGGTATTTAGTATATACAAGAGAAGGTGAGGTCTTAAAAAAATTTTTGGCATTAGCCACCCCCATTACCACCCCCACCTCCTAATTAAAGGGGATGAAAAAAAATGTGATTTAATGCATGTACAGGAACCAGAAACCTCAAAATATTTTTTACTTCATCCACCCCCCCCCACTACCACCCCCTATCACCACCCCCACCCCACTACCGATGTGGGGTATCGTTTTATGGGTTTTTGGGGTAGAGGATTTCAAATATTATATTATTAAAGGTCCATAAACAATTATTTTCACATACAAAGTTTTTTCGTTGTGAGTGACTTGGATAGAGAATCTGGATGTGGAAGTAGTGATTCCTTGGGCAGCGGTTTTATATTTTATATTAACAAGTTGTTTCCTGTCTTCAAGATAGGTTAAAACCCAATTTAGCGCTATACCTCTTATACCATAACAACTCAGTTTATATAGTAACCGCTTATGATCGACGCAATCGAATGCCCTGCTGAGATCGCAGAAAATCCCAGCAGAACATTCGCCCGTTTCCAAAAAATTCAAAATATTATCATAAAATAACTGTATAGCAGTAGTAGTCGACATACCACTTCGAAATCCATGTTGATTATTTGTTAAGATCTGATATTTATCGAGGTACTTCAATAACCGATCCATAAAACAATATTCAAGTATTTTTGAAAATCCAATAGGCACTGTAACCGGTCTATAATTTTCTAATGAATTTGGATCACTTTTCTTGAAGACAGGAACAACCTTTCCAGTTTTTAAGCCATCAGGAAATGTTCCAGTTTCAAAGGACATATTAACGATATAAGTAAGCGGTTCAATGATAAAAATTAAAAAATTTTTAATTATAAACATTGGTACATCATCTGTACCAGATGATTTTTTATTTTTTAGTTTTTTCGCTAGTAATTCTAACATTTCTTCTGCACTAAATGGATTGAGAAATAAGGAATTGTCTTGTATAGTTATATTGTCATTATTATTAAAAGAAACATCATTTGATTTTGGAATTTGATCAATTATATTTCTAGGTGTATTAATAAAAATGTTATTAAAAAGTGAAGCAATTATTCTGGGCTCCTCATACAAAACCCCATCATTATTTATAGAAATATTATTATGGTTTTTATTTCCGTTACATAATTCAGACATAACCTTCCAAGCAGATCGGGATTGGTTTTCTGAATTAAAAATTTTATCTTGATAATAGGACTTCTTAGTTTTTTCGATCAGCAACTGATGGATCCTTTTCTGGTTCTTATAAGCAGTCGACAATTCCGGATGACTCTTTTGCAGAATAAACAAATCTTTTAAATGTGAACTGGATACTCTTACTTCATCATTTACCCATTTTTTGTCTGCTCGTATATTATTATAAAATTTCCGAAGTGGAAAATATAGCTCAAAATAATACATAAAAATGTTATTGAAATATGTAAAAGACTCATTAACATCTGTTTTGTGATAGATCTCATCCCATCTTTCATTATGAATCGCCTTACTAAAATTTTCAATAGAATTTTCATTAAAACTTCTCTTAAAAAATGATGTGCCCTGTATACTACTATTATTTTCATATTCTACCATATCTAAATCGAAAAGAACGGTTCTATGATCAGATATAACATTGTCAAATACACAACATATCCGTTAGATTTAAAATTGATAAAAATATGATCGATTGTAGTCAGAGTGGTTGCAGTCACTCGAGTAGGCCACTTTACTACACTTTTTAAATTAAAACAGGCTAAGACATGGCACAGTGAATTAAAATATTTTGTATTGGTATACGAGTCAAGATTAAAATCACCACATAAAATAACATTCGTATTTAGCTTAACTAGACTATTTAAAACTTCTACAATTAAGTCAGAAAATAAATTAAGATCACCGGATGGAGATCTATAACAATTTATTATCAACGTGTTGATATTGTTGTGTTTCCATTTTAAAGCACACGCCTCAAAATGCTTTTCAATACAATAAGATGTTAAATCAATTAATTTAACATCAAGATTATTTTTAGCCCAAATAGCAACTCCACCTCCTTTAAAAGAGGATCTACAATAAAAACTAGTCAATTTAAAACCACTAATATGTAGAGCACCTATCGAGTCACTATTTGCCCAAGTTTCATTAAAACATAAAAAATTTAAGTTTAAATAATTATATATATCAAGATATAAATTGTCAACTTTACTTGAGTGCAGACTCTGCGCATTAAGTAATAAAATATTTGGGTTAAAATTTAGTCCTTCTCTTTCATTTTCTTCTTTCGCAACACTAAAAAACGCTGAATACAAGCCCCTTTGGGCCAAAATTGGGGATCAATGGCTTTTTTAAAATGTTCTTCGAATATCGTAACTTTATACCATGTGTACAGATCTGGATATTTCGGTTCCAATGATTCACAATTAACCTCGGGAAAATTAGGTTTCAAAAAGGACGTTCATTCTGTAACTGTTGTTTGTGTATCTACACGGTATACATGTAGGTCTATAGTCTTAGGAACACCTTTTACAGACATATTCACCGTATTGTTGCCTACCACTAATGACCTTTTACGCTTTTTCTTAACTACTTCACTCCATTGTTCTTTTTTTTGTAAGGGTAACGGAGTATTAAGTATTTGAGAGGAATGAGTAGTAATATCATTAGATAGATTGATGCACTCTTGAAGTTTCATCTGATTCTGCACTTGCATAATTCCATTTGATAAATTTTCCTTAGATATTATGTTAGAATTTTTTTGTTATTTACATGTACGGGATTCTGTTTATTTACAGTCACAGGATTTCCTTCATCCTTAGTCATAGAATTACTTTTACGTTCGTTTTTATTAGATACTTTTTTAGTTTCTGCGATAGTGCTTATCTTACTATTAGAATTTGGTTTTTGTTCACCTTCGTTAAATATCTGATATTTATTAAGTATATCTATATGATTGTTTAATAAAGTAATTTTATCACGCAGTTCTTGGATGATGTCTTTTTGTCTAATGATGTAGTTAAGCAGTTGAAAATCTACCTTATTGTCCACATTAGCCAACATTTCCTTAGCGTCAAAAAATATGCCATCACTGTCACTTTGGCATAGAGTTTCTTCACAACAAATTATTTTAGTGTCATTAACAAACTTAACATTAGTTGTTAGCTTAGCACATCTTAAATTATATAAGCTATGACATATTTATCATTGAATATATCAGCCTGGGGCTGTTCAAGTCATATAAAATGATTATTTGCTTCCCAGAAGAGATTACTAAAAATATTTTTTTACCTAAATAATAGATCCAGTTGTAAGGAATTATCCACATTTTTATTACATCTTTTACACACATTATTAACAGAGCTGGGTGTACCCGGCGACATCGTGCGATCTGCGATTAAATAACATTTTTAATCTGCATTCTAAACATGCTAAAGTGCAGTGCAATTCGTTTTTTCTGTGTATTCTTCGAAAAATAGATTGCTGTCGCTCGTTTCTCTACCTACTATAGACATTTAAAATGGGCGTACAACTGAAAAGTTTCAACATTACTTCAAACTGTTATATCTCTGGAACAGTTTGTCGTAGGAAAAAAAACTCAAACTCTTCGTTTTCTTATAAGCTTCATTTCATTCTTATATCATGTTTTTATCAATCTTATAGTTTTTGAAATATTTCAATTTTAAATACATAATTTTCTTGCGTATGCGCTCAAGCGCCATCTTAAACCTTTATATGTCTGGAACAGTTTGTCGTAAGAAAATTAAAAAACGAACAAATTATTCGTTATTTTATAAGCTTCATTTTTGTACTCTTACCACTTTTATAAAAAAAATATTTTCTGAGCAGTTTCCAAAAACCCGATTTATTTTTTAAAATTATGAAAATTTTCATTACTAAAAATAGATACAGAATGAAAAATAATTATTTTAAAATTTTTAAAAAATTTGAGCATATTAGTAATAATATGCATCAACAATGTATGAAAGGATTTTTAAAAATAATTGAATTAGCAAGAAATTAGGGCAATAAACCTAGAAAAATTGGCGTCTCATTTTTTAAATGCGCTACTTCTTTGTTTGTAACTTTTTTAGTATTAATTATAAAAGGTAGTAATACGTCTCAATCGAAAGAAAATTTGAATCCTTTAATTTTTATAAAATTAAAATTTTTTCTCATAGTTGTACATTTTGAGTAATTTTAGATTTTAACGTCGTATATTTTTTCTGAACGTTTCGGCGCCATTTTGAAAATGCCATATTTCCAAAACTAAACATCGGAGAGAAAATTCATTGCAAGTCTGCAAATAGAGACAGATTCACATTAGAAAAAAATAGTTGTTCTATTTTTTTTTCTTGCTCACGACAATACATACACTAAATTACAATTTTATTTTTTTCACCCCCTTTAACACGCCCTTTATTAGAGAGGTAAGGGGGTGATAATGGTGGTGGTTAATGCTAAAAAATTTTTAAGGCCTTAGCCTCTCTTATACACTTTTTGTGAAGACACACCCTGTATCTTTTTTATTTGTGGCCGAATTCATTTCAAATTTTTGTCAGCCATACAACTCCATAAGAAGACTTTATTCAAAACATAAATGCCGCCTAGATCTAAAACGCCGACCTACTGCGATAATGAGAAAATTGCAATTTTCGAGAAATCAAGTAGGCTTTAAGATAGACAAAAATGTTAATGAAAGTTGTTCGGAATCACTTGATATGTCCCCTCCCCCTTGTAAAATTTTGTGAAAATCGAAATATTTTCAAAAAAAAATGTTATTTCACTTCTCGTGAAGACACCCCTGTGTCTCTTTTATTTGTGGCTGAATTCATTTCAAATTTTTATCAGCTACATAACTCCATAAGGCGATTTTATCTAACACCTAAACAGAACTTTTTACAACAAATGAAAGTTGCGAATAAAAATCGGCGTTCAATAAAACGGTAAAAGGGCCACTTTTTATTATTACACAACTTAAATGAAATATCGTTTTCTTTTCTTTAATGGTTTTATAATACTTGAAAATCATGTATATATGTATGTATGTATTATGTATGTATGTGTCAAATTTATCCACTTCCCACTATCCAATCGAGCTGAAATTTTGCGTACATGTATAGTTAAATAATAAATAATTCCAATAATAATTGTGCATGACTTTCATTTGCTGTAAAAAATTATGTTTATGTGTTAGTTACAATCGTCTCATGGAGTTCTATAGCCGATAAAAATTTGAAATGAATTGGGCCACAAATAAAAAAGATACAAAGGGGTGTCTTCACGCGAAGTGAAACAAAAATTTTATGATTTTCATAAAATTTAAAAAACATTTGCCAGAAAATTTTCGAAGTAGCATATTCAACAAGTCTTTCTCTGATGCCTTTCAAAAAGTTCAATATTAGATTAGATTTGAAAGAGAAGCTGGCTGATTGGTCTTGACCTGCGCGACCCCCGTGGATCTATCGTGGCACTCCTTGTCTAATTTTACTTAGAGCTCCGTATCCAGCTTTGTCTTCTGTATGAGACTCCATAGCCTTGATAAGGGCTCCTTGGTATAGCTATCTGCCCTTGGTTTCTCTTCGTCAAGTAGTTGGAACCTCAGTTTGGCTAGGCCTTCACAATGGCACAGCACATGTACTGAGGTTTCCTCTTCTTCTTGACAGAATCTGCATGTTACATCCTCTGCCAGGCCCATTAGACTCATATGTCTATTATATGTCCAGTTAGTAGACCTACCACTATCCTAATGGCCTTTCTATTTTGGCGTAGTGGGTCTTCCGTGAATTTGGCCGATCTTTCTTTAATGAACTTTTTGGCCTGTCTCTGTTGTGGGAAATACTTCCACTACTCTAGAGATTTATTTTGTATCCATTCATTAATGGATGTTCGTATGCGTGGCTTAGCTACACCGAAAAAGAGGTCCTACTAGGGCCTTAGATGCGCCTTCTCGGGCCAGTTCATCAGCCTTCTCATTTCCCCTGTCTTCTCATTTCTTCCGTCGTGCTCTGGTACCAATGCTACGGTCACTTTTTTCTGGCTTCATAGGTCTGTAAGGGCATTTATACAATCCCATACTAGTCTTGAATCGACCTGCATGGAATTGAAAGTCCTTTAGCGCTGCTTGGCTATCGGAAAAAATGGCAATTGACTGGTTTATAGTTCCTTGCCTCATTATTTCCTTTGCACACCACTGTATAGCGGCCACTTCAGCCTGAAATATTGTGGCATGTATTCCGAGATTTATCGGAATTTTCGTTTTCGACCTTATCCCGCAAATCCCAGCTCCAACTCCCTGTTCTGTCTTGGAGCCGTCCGTATACCAGATCGTCTGCGCCGATATTGGAGGACCGTTTTTCCAATCCTCTCTGTCTGGTATTTCGATTTGAAAATTTTTGTATAAGTTATACTTTGGGTCCATAGTGTCCTTGGGCATTCCCAAAATGGAATCTGCCTTCAGCTCTGAGTATAACTTTTGGTGCTCCATTCCGCGTTGTTGCATTATGGGCGTTGTGCCTTGCATTAGCCTGTGTACCACTGAACGAGCTTCTCCTTAGAAAAATATGTGTAGTGGTATCAGATCAAATATGCTAAACAGTAAGTGGAAGCCAACTAGATTAATGCATGGACCACAATAGCCAAGACTTTGTTAGTAAACAGAAAAATAAATAATAATTCTTAGTGATTCGATATTTTTTTGCATCAGAATTCTCTGAAGTTTTATATACTAAAACAAAGAAAGAAATTAGAATCTCTATTGTTCATGTTGAAGAGAAACTTACGTAACCGCCATTCCTAACTTAGGAAACGTATAAACGATTTATCCTCAAATATAGAATATGATTCCACAATACTATTTAACAATCTCAACTACGATTAGCCTCCAAAATCAAGCATTACTACATACAGATGGCTTATTGATAGAAGAAAGTCTAACTCGATCAAGAAATCTGCGTACCAATTATTTTTCTAATAATTTCATAATGTTTACATATGAAATTTTACTGGAATGTGAAAAAAAATGGAATTTTAAATTAATGTTAGTGCAACTTACAAATAAAGTTAAAAACGCATTGAGTTGTCATTTTAATTATATAAGCATACCTATTGTTATAGATACAGCAATCAATAATCGATACCATAATAAAGTCGGCTCCTCAGTAGGTTATTTACCCTTATACGTCTAGTGGGAGATTATTGCATAAAAAATAGATGAGGCATTGCCAACTCCAGAGAGTTATAAAGATGTAATCCATTTTTACACCAACCACAGGGGGATACAATTTTAAGCTTGAATTTAGTTTTCTACCACATTATTTTCCTGTAATATGATAAGGACAAGACAAATGTATTATTTTATCGCTCTATTAATATTTTAAACTGCTTTTTCAACTTCAATTTTGTAAAATTATAGTCCTCTATTGTGTTCATCATCTGTTAACATTGACATGCACAATCACAAAACCATTCAAAACTTTCAAAACAATAAATGGGGAACCCTGGTCAATGTCGGCTGCATCAAATGCTCCAACTCTCTGCATATGGTAACGTATATTTAATATACACGACTCTTCCTTCAATAATTCGTACATATCCCTTATTATTATGACAGTTTAAATTAAATAGCCTACGTAGAGTTAATTTCCAAAGGTAAAAGGCACCTATCCTAATGTTTTTTGAGTCGCTGATTCCAAATATCACGTCAAAAATGTTTTGTATATGTTTCACTGCTCAATTTTTCGCAAATTAACATTTCATCCGTAAATTCGGGGTTAGATGGCTATTAACTCTAATAGAACCACACGTGTTGAAATACAAATTCTGAATGGTTTAAAATGGCTATGGGGTTTAAATTTCTAGTCACATACTCACAACTTTCATACCACGGACATGATGGTGGTGTACTTTCCCCTCAAAAAAACTACTCTGATATTTCCATATTACGCCTGTGAGGGTTTGACAGACCGGGGTTTTTACAGGGAATACTGATAAATCGAGCAACTTTTGAACAGGAGACGTCAAAACTACACCCGAGGGTTGGAACCACCTCCTCCCTGAATGACAAAACATTCCGATAATATTGCGAAAAGTCTGAAGAACACTAAGAACAGTTTCCCCCGTATTAGAGGGCGAAGAACGGGATGAAGAACGGGATGGTTGCAATACTTTTTCCCCCACCCTTCTGGAACTGCTCCTAAATAAAAAATACTACCCCTTCTTCTGATTTTTGCGTACTATGCTTGTGAGGGTGAGGGCTTGACAGATCGGGGTTATTACAGGCAATATTTATAAATAGAGTAACTTTTGACCGGGACACGTTGAAACAACTCCCAGTGATTGGAACCATCCCCTCCCTGAATGACGAAACAATCCGAAAATTCTGCGAAAGGGCTGGAGAACGATTCCCCCTCGTTTTCGAGGGCGAGGAACTCGATGGTAACCATGTTTTCTCTTCTACCCTCCTCTACTCTCCTTCCAAACTATCCACGGATTGTGAGATTCACTCCGATTCAAGAATTTCTCACATGAAAACTATCAACTTTTGAGAAGATATGCAAAGGAGAAGAAGAAGTGTTTGAAAATTCTGGTTTTTACAAGCTGAGTACTGCAGACATATGACATTTTCGGGAAAAACGTTTCGGACAACAGTTGCTCAATGTTCCATGTACTTTTGAAATATGTAAAAAAAAAATAATTACTCTGTTTTTATGTTATTCTATATATGGCTTGCCGACTTGTAGAGTAGGTTTGATAAAAATGTTTGTGTGTCTATTCGAAAGACAGGGGTGATTTTCTCAATCCATGGATGGTTTATTGGGAGGGTAGAAGAGAAAATATAGTCACCATCGTGTCCCTCGCTCTTGAATACGGGGGGAAACCGTTCTTCAGCCTTTTCGTAGTATTTTCTGAATGTTTTGTCATTCAGGGAGTGGGTGGCATCTCCTGGTCAAAAAATACTCGATTTATCAATATTCCCTGTAATGTACCCGATCTGTGAAGCCTTCACAAGCGTAGTATGGAGAAATCAGAAATGGTGGTAGTTTTTCCATTTAGGAGCAGTTCCAGAAGGTTTGAAGAAAAGTATTACAACAATCGTGTACCTCGCCCTCGAAAATGGGAGGAAACTGCTCTTCAGCCCTTTCGCAGTATTTTCGGAATGTTTTGTCATTAAGGAAAGGGGTGGTTCCAACTTCCGGGGTTGTTTTAGCGTCTCCTGGTCAAATAATACTCGATTTATCAATATTCCTGATCTATCAAGCACCCGCAAGCGTAGTATGGAAAAATCCTAACAAGGAGAAGTAGTAGTTTTTTATTCAGAAGTTTCATTTCAACGCGTGTCTAAATTTAATAGCCAAGTAACCCCGAATTTAGGGTAAATTTGAGAAAAATTGAGCCGTAAAACATATATTTTTGACGTGATATTTGGAATCAGCGGCTCAGAAAACATTAGAATTAGGTACCTTTTACCTTTGGAAATATTTTTGTGTGTGTCTGTGTAATTGGTTACAGTGAGGTAGAAATAAGGTAGAAAAGGGCTTTTATTGATATTGAATTGATCCATCTCCGCCTCCATGTGTCAAAGCGCACTTTCAGTCAGTCGTCTAATGCAGTGGCGGCTTGTGACATGACAAGCTGATGAAGCGGGGCTCTAGATACTCAGATAGATATAGATGCCTAGTTAGGTTTGTTAAGGGATTTTCTACTTTGTCAGTTGAATAAAGGACCCCGCACACCATATAGGGGGATTTCTGCCTCCAGTCAAATTTAATCTAACCCACGTAAAAATGTTCTTTTAAACCCCCTGAACAAATGTTCAAATGCAGCCAGGTCGGAAAGGGTCTTCGTTTCGAGATATGGAGCCCCAAAGATCGTTCCAAATACGTTTTAAAATTGAAAAAGTTAAATTAAAGTTGGCTTTGATTTTATGGAAATTCAGAACTGCATAATTAATTCTTATATAACACCATATTTCTTAGTCGTAAGGACCATGGATATCCAATATAGAACCATTTGGAGCAACCAGAAGAGCAGGCTTTTCAAGATGACGATGTTTCTGAACCGAAAATGTTTGCCTCAACCCTCTAAAATTGCTGGTTTTGTTAAGATATACATATGTCCCATCAACGTATATTATTGCGATGCATTTTTCCGGATTTTCATTATGAAGTGCATTTGCAAAGTTGGTAACATGTCGATCGATGTATTCTTCTCTAGTCAATGCAGTAAGACCTACGATTAAAGAACTTATATAAGTTCTTTAATCGGAGAGTAAGACCAACATTTAAAGAAACAAAACGCGTCATCAAGGATTTTTTTGTTTTTTTAATTGACATACTCCCTGCTTGACGCGTAGAATACGTAAACATGACCCTCAAAAACTCATCTGACAAACCTTGACGAAGTTTGCACAGAAACATAATCAAATCTTTTTTCTTACGATGCGATGCTTATTTCTAAGAGGTTCTGTCACAGGATCGCAATAGGTAAACAAATCCCTGAATTGCTCTCGAGTTATGCCGCACAAAACGTTAAAATCTTCCTTGGTAAATGAATTTTCGTCGTTGTAATCTTGTTGGTTTTCTAAAAGCGATTCTCTAAGAGATTGTAGAAGTTCAGATAATTCATTAGCTTGGAATTTATAAGGTCTATTAAAGAAAGTTAATCCATCTAATGATAATCGCGGTACGAAGCCGTTGTCGTTAATGTGCGCGACGCATGTTCTAGCGGTATCGGGAACAAAAATATTTTTCAAAACAAAAATTTTTGCTCTAAATTCCAAGGATAAAAGTTGGGTATAATCATCACCACCGCAAAATATACAAGGGTGATTACGCGCTTGCCTTAAGACGTTGAGGTATGGACAATTTGGATCTCGGGCAATAGTATCTATCTCTTCTAAAATTGAAATATTGCAATTAACGCAAATCAGATCGTCTTCCTGAATATCTTCTGGCGACCGCCCAAAATTTCTTCTTCAAACAGCGATTTGTTGTCTATTTTCATTCATATTTATAAGACGTGGCATGAACCGAGGTGGATGTCTCTCATCACAAACATAACAATTTATCCTATTCGCCATGATTCTGAAAGAAAGCCGTGTTAACTGTCATTTATTATGGTCTACTGGGAGCAACTACTCGATTCTTTTTATGCGAAATGAAAAGTTCTGTGACTCAAAATCTTATGATGAATTATTGTTCTCCGAGCTTCCTAGAATTATAATTGTTCTTTTTTTATCTGAACTTTCAGAGTATATCATGTTTTTTATTTTAAATGCCCATTAAATGGGCAATTTAATCAGGTCCTTTGATTTTTATTTGAACTATGATTATGGAATTTTCTGTGGTAATCTTACCTAAAAAACAATTCGATCAGTAATTCGTGTCCACGTACTCAAAAAATGGCGATATTTTGTAAAAAAATAACACACTCCAATGAATCAAAACAATGTCATTATTGACAAGTGAAAAATAAATAAAAAAGTGTGAAATAAAACTTAATATTTCGTTGTTTTACTATTGATTTCTATGGAAACAGCAATAGAATTTAGTCATTAAGACAAGGTAACTTTGGGCGATTTTGGATTTGGAACAATCTTTAGAGCTCCATATCTCGAAACGAAGACTTTTCGGACCTGGCTGCATTTGAACATTTGTTCAGGGGGTTCAAAAGAACATTTTTACGTGGATTAGTTTAAATTTGACTGGAAGCAGAAATCCCCCTATATGGTGTGCGGGGTCCTTTGTAATAAATTGTATAAATTGTTGAAAAAATAATACAGTTTATAAAATTACGTCTCAGGTATAGATTTACTGCAAAACTGGTGAGGCACTGCCTAACCTACCTCATGGGACAAGCCGCCACTGGTCTAGTGCCTTGGAGGATTTGCATTCAAACTCATCTTGATCAGTACCTTAAATCTCGGAAGTTGATAGCTTGTTATACGATTCCATGACTAGTTTCACCAAATTTTAGCTTTCAGATGGTCTATAGGAGATAAATCTGGTAATATGAAAGCCCAGACCCGCAAAGGCGCATTGTTTTAGTGCCTTATTATTCTGTTGAAACAGTGCACCACGAATTTATCGATTGTGTGGTAGGGTTACTTGTTCTCAGATGTCATGTCCAATATAAAAAGTCATTTATAAAAACTTACATATTAAATAGTGGCCCAAATTATAGCACTAGGTTCGGATGACTTGCTAAAAAATGTTGGGAGTCATACTGTATTCCAAAGGCACGATACATACATATATTTTTCATTACGCCTTTCTGAAAAGAGTTGTCTGTTCTTTATTAGGTAGAAGTAAAATATATCAATTCATTTCCTACAAAATGCTAACTGTGTATGTGACGGAAAAATATGTGAGTAAAGTTATCGCCAGAAACATAACACATGAGCATATTAATGTGCCTTGAACGCTGATTTTGTATAGATGTGGGGAAGAAATCATAATTTAAGCCGAGTTATGACAGAATAACAGAGTACTCTTCAATATATAGAATACCTAATGGGCTCTATATGGTCGCAAGGACTTATTGTTGATCGAAAAGTAGACCGCTGATAGATTTTGGACACAAGATTTCAATTTTGTTTTGATTTCCTATGATTAATACTGCTATTTAATGGAAGCGTACGCAGGCACTGCAATGTGAATTTGATAATGTGGTATGTCTGTAAATATTTTCAGAGTACGGAGATGTGACTTAAAGCTTCAAAATCATACTAAAAAATTAAAATGCAAAAAACAATAAATTTAAAAGAAAAATTAAATGTTTATTTAGCATCGGTATATTTCAGCTAGTACTAACACTCAGATAAGTCAGAAATCTGATATATGTCTAATTTTATGTACATAATGAATAGTCAGTGGCGTAACAAACACCCGCGCAGACCCCGCACCGCGGAGGAGCCGGCCAGATGGGGGGGGGGGGCGCATTAACGGATGGCATTCAAAACTCTGCGGTCAGCTTTGCTTTTCACAGATATGTATTTCATTTCATAATTCAATGAAATAAATTCATAAATAATGTTATATTTATAATTATTGCATTGTTGGTTTAACCTAATTAAAAACCGCTGCCCAAGGAATCACTACTTCCACATCCAGATTCTCTATCCAACTCACTCACAACGAAAAAGCTTTGTATGTGAAAATAATTGTTTATGGAACTTTAATAATATAATATTTGAAATCCTCTACCCCAAAAACCCATAAAACAATACCCCACATCGGTAGTGGGGTGGGGGTGGTGATAGGGGGTGGTAGTGGGGGTGGATGAAGTAAAAAAAATATTTTGAGGTTTCTGGTTCCTGTACATACACTAAATCACAATTTTTTTTCATCCCCTTTAATAAGGAGGTGGGGGTGGTAATGGGGGTGGCTAATGCCAAAAATTTTTTTGAGACCTTAGCTTCTCTTGTATATACTAAATACCAATTTCATGGACTCTTACCTGCTTGATTTACCCATTTATTCCAAATTTACCCCAATTTACCCCCCAACCCTTCGACGGAACAAGATGAAAATATAATCTAGTTCTAGATCTCGTTAAAGTAACGGTTCCAGAGTAAACGTGCGCACAAAAAAAAGTTACAGACAGTCCGACAGACAGACAGAAATTTTTTTTTTGCTCAAACTTAAAATCTCGACGTTTCATGACATTTTAAGCCTATTTGGACAATAATAATTTTTAAAAATTTGTTTGTCGTTACTATACTTCCACTGGACGTGGAAGTAATTATCACACGATTAACTAATTGAAAAATTATAAATAAATTATCACACGATTAACTAATTGAAAAATTAATAAACCTGAACCTAATACTAATGAAGATAAGAATTATCATTTTCCACTCGTTATAGAGAGGGGGCCACTGAAAACGTTTGCGGGGGCACTCAGTTTCTGTTACGCCACTGTGAATACTTTGAAGATTTGACTAATTATGAAGATTTTCAAGTGGTAGATTATATCAGAGATCCTAGAATTCCGCGAATATTTCGAGAGAGAATAAATAATTTTTTAATGTGGGATGACAATTATTTTTTTTAATTTTGTTTGTCAAAGAACTATGCAATTTATTATTGATAAAGTGCACAAAGAAATGCGTCCTCTTACTAACAGGTTATGTGTTTGAATATATATGTCTAATAGTTTGAATTACATTTACTTGAATTATTTATTCACATTATAAAAACAGAGAAGAGCTGGTAGAAAATAATATATAACTATATTTCTATAAGTATTAGATCTCCACATAAACAGTAATAAGAATAGAAATGTCATGATGAGTAATGACAGAAACGAATTTCCCTAAACTCTCTAATTCAGTATTCCTCAAACAACAACAAAAGTACGTTTATCCAAACTCAGTTTAAATATCCAATATACAGATACAACGCATAAAATATTAATCTTAGTTTAACTTCTCAAATTAGTTTAGTTAATTCTTAGTTTAAACCGCTTTTATGCAACTGGCCCTTATATACAAAAAAAAACTAATTTCACTGGACTAACATAAACCTCCCGACTCGTTCCACTTCGATCGTTTCATTCAATTAAGCGAATTCTTTTTTTTTCAGATTCTCCCTTAGCCGGACAGACACAGCTGAAACTGCGACATCCGCTATACCCCCGGGCTCCAGGAGTAACTCCGGGGACAGCAACACACCGGGTTTCCCTAAAGTAGTGCCGGCCCCCGGGGCCAGCGCCCTTGTACAACGTAGACGTAGCACCTTAGAATGTCTCGTACCTGCTCCTCCGGTTCGTCGACCCGGATCTTTCAGGCAAAGGTCCCCGAAGGCCACACCTGAAAGACCGCCGACTTTTTGTTACAGAAGACTGAGTTGGCCCGAAATCGATCACCAGGTTCGTTCGGGGTAAGGATACTTATTTTAGTTTATTTTGTTAACATATTCATTCTCTCGTGTTTTCACGGTTTACTACTTGAAATAAATTAATTCAGTTGTCGCACTAGGTCAATATTTTAGTAGAATCTGTGTTACACTATAACATTCTCATTCAACAAGTCAGGTGAATTAGTAAACATGAACCCACATTCTGCCGACCTCTACGGTCTGATTAAAAATCATAAAGAAAATGCTTCCATTAGACCAGTAGTTTAATAGATAAATAGTCCTACATAGAAATTAGGTTTAAAAATCTCGCTAAATTCAAATTTAAACATGCGTATTGTATAGAGTTAATAATTTAGTGTAGTGTGTTCTATAGAGTAAACACTAAATTATTACATAAAGAGGTAGTTTCAGAAAATAGTAAGTTAGCATGAATGTAAATTTATAATTTCCGATATTCCAGATAAATCACATATAAATCTCGCAATTAGAAATAAATCAATATTAGCCAAACATATTGTCGATATGACAATAAATATTATGTTAAAGAGTTAGCGACCGGTTTTCCATTGAGTCCTTATGTTTATCAAAGCCTACCTTTAAGTCTACCCCCCTACATTTTTTGCCTCATTTACAATAAGAAGGACTTTATTATTTAATTTAACATCAAATGAAACTTATGATAATTTTTTTAATGCAGATGCAGATGTACCTATTAGCTTTACTTGCGATTTTTCATCGTTTAGTTTTAAATTGTGGTTAGAAGAATATTTAGAAATTTTTCTTAAGTCCTGGTTAATTAAAGTTAAAACATTTTGCCACTCTTGGAAATTAAACGATTTGTATATTTGAGAGTTATCTGCATACTGATGTAGTTGACAACTAGTGACTTCATCTGAAATATCGGAAACGTACAAGGTAAATAACAGTGGTCCCAAGATTGAACCTTGGGACACACTTGTACTTAAATTTTTCGAAGGTGATATAATTTGAGTGCCCTCGAGATTTTTTAAAAAGTACAAGATCAGCATTTACAAAAAAAATTAACATTTTTCATATAGATATATTTGGTCATATAGATGCCAAATGACCTCCTGTATCTCCCTGTTCAGGGTCGGCATTGCTTTACCAAACACCCTGCATAATGAAATTAAGGCCTAAAGTACTACAGTAATAATAATAACAATAATCTTTATTTCCATAAGATATTTATAAGTATTGGAACTGCCATTTACATAAGTTGTAATAAACATTTCACCATTTTTAAAGTTCGACAACAACTGAATTTTGATTTTGTCTTATCTTACAACACCAAAACTATAATGTGGTTATTTCAAAATTTGTATTTACATTGAATTGGTATTCTGGGACTAGTAATAACTAAATATATGTAACGGCAATTTTTTTTATGGACGTTAAATAATTTTAAATTCAATTTATAATTTGAAAATTGTAGTTCCCGCTAAAAGCCATGACGTCAATGGTTACGCATGCGCAGTATAGCTCAAGCAGTAAATTCGTATGGCAGCCTTGAAATATTAACTTCACCATTACCTATATTGACGTGTGACTGACATTTTGTTTTGCCGTTTTCGCTAAACGTTAAAAAATGCCACTTTTGATTCGTTCGTGCCGAGCCGAATTTTCGATTTGCCTTGTGCAATTTACGATGCGAATCAACTACAACTCTTTCTCTTTACGTCGCGACATCGTACGGCCCTCCCACAGGCGTTTTTCGAAAAATATGAACGTTTTAAGAATGCATGTTTTTCCGCTATTTTCGGTTCCGAAATGCATGCTTCTTTTACGGTAAGAGCTAGCTCAAAATAAAAAATGCCGAAACGAGTTCGTTTCATTACGAATATTTTCGTTCCATCAGAATCTTGATTTTTTTTTCGTTTCGGAGATATTTACTGAAATATGTGGCGATGTCCGGCAAAAATCGCACATTTCTTGTTTAAATAGTTGGTAACTCCTTAACCTTGGCCCCTAGGCCAAAAGACTACTCTAACGAATTCAAATAGAATTATATTTACTAAAGCACTTTTTTTAATTTTTTGTCTTGCGACAAAAATGAGGGAAATAGAAGGGGCGGAAGTGAGAACTTTTTTTTTTTTTCGGTAAAATTTCGCCATTTTGTCACCGTAATTAATCGGTAATTAACTGAAATTGACCTCAATTACGATGTACTCTTAATATTATGTATTACCTAGACGCTCCATTAATCTCGGCCCTTCAAAGCAAACGTTTCTGTGAATAATGATTATTTTTAAGATTTACATGCATTTTCTAGGAAAACGTGAAATTTCTTCAATTTTCACAAGAATCTCGCTAATTGTCAGTATTTTCAAAATATTTTTATACACCAATTCTAAAGGAAATTGATTGAGCTTTCCGACGTTTTTTTTTAATTTTTTTCTCTAACATAAAAAACAACAAAGTTGTGGCCGAAAATATGCGCCTCTTCGCACTTCCTAAAATTCATAAAATATTTATTTGCAAACTGGAAAACTAGAAGTTAAAACATTAGTACATTAGGTATTTACAGAGCAGCAATCTAACAACAATAAAATTGCCTCTAACCATTGACGTCACGCGATAATAAAATTTAAAATGAGTGGTATAGTTTTTGTGTATTTATGAATAATTAACAAATATCGAAGTGATTTTAATTGCTATTACGTTATCCTCGTATATTTTACTCTTCAAATTAGTAGGTATTTTTAAGTTTTTTACACACATGAAATAACCCCATTGCAATTTAAGTTAATTTTGTGGAAATTAAAAACTGTGTTGAAGTAAAATATACTTTGATATTATACGTAATATAGCTGTTTTAGGAAATCAGTAGACAACAGACAATTTTAAGTAATTTTTTATGAAAATATTTTTAATTGAATCGGTTATTTGAAGAACAACATAAGTCATAAATTGGACCCAATAAAACTGATATTGTTAAAAACTTCAATTAACCATATCAAGCTTTGCAAATAGATAAGATAGTTACGTAAGTATATTTAACAAGATATTGGATCCTTGAATAAAGCTTTGACTCTGTGTTCTGTGACTGGGCCGCAAGACATCTACCTCCGTTTTCTAGTGCGGAAAACCTGGTGACAATATTTTTCGACTTACTCTTCACCCACTAAACCGGAAAAACCACCCATTTTTTTCGATTTTCCGCTGCTAGCCTTTCAAAGTCTTGTCGGATCGGGTTCTTTTTTTCAATTCCGGGGTTAAAGCTACCCCCACCCCCAATAACGAAATGCCACAAGCCACATGCCAGGTTTGACATGAATTTTCACCAAGTAAAAGTCGAATCTTTCAACTATTTACTTATTTTATTCGATTTGAAGAGGGTGGTTTTTCCGGTTTAGGGTTAGTGGGTGAAGGGTAGATTGAAAAATATTGTCACAATCGTATTCCTCGCCCTCGAAAACAGAAGGGAAGATATCTTGCGGTCCAGTCACTGAACTTTTGGGCTTTTGCCTTTTTCTGGTTTACCTTAAGGGATTATATTGAATAGTCACCTATATATAATATGTATTATTTGACGTGATAAGGAACAACGTCAGCCTAAGCACCCTTTAGATGATCAATACTACTGTCCGTATTTACTGATCCAAATATTGAATCATTACATTAAAATTGTTATCACTCCATAAACCGTCATTATTTATTTGTATCATTCTCAGCAGTATTCTAGAACTATGTGTTATAGCTTGTTAGAATCTGCATTAAATGAACAACTTTTTGTGATAGTTGGTCAACTTTTTATAGTACTTTTTTAATCAGCGGCACTTAAAAACGAACTGAAATGTTTGGTAAGCAAAGTGTTCTAAAAACCATATTTTTCATTTGACAGAAGATAACAGAATTCTTACAAATGTTTGAACTATCAACAATTGGATAACCACATGATTATTTTGATCCGAAATAACCTCCCCTATCACCTCACTTCTTTTGCTTGTCCACTTCAGGAACATCCTGCATAAGAAAACGTACATACTGATCGAATTGAAAACCTCCTCCTCTTAATTTTTTTTAAGTTAGAATATCTCCCTCTAACAAGTCGATGTGCTTTAGATTAGATTAGATTAGATTAGATTAGATTGAAGGGAGGAGCTGGCCGTTTGGCCTTGGCCACCTTCTATTGTGGTGCCCTAATCTAATTCATTTAGAGTTCCTTATCCAACTTTATCCGTTGTACCAGACTCCATAGCCTTGATATGGGCTCCTTGGCTCCTGCCTTTAATTTTTCCTCACCAAGTGGATGGAATCTGAGTCTGGCTAAGCCTTCGCAGAGGCACAGCACGTGTACTAAGGTTTCCTTCGATAAGCTTTAACTATAAGGGATTGAATTTTCAAAGTCTTTTGTGATGTTTAGCGGTTTAAATAAATAATTTTTCCTAAATTTGGCAAGAGAGTTTGGTTCAATAAGTGGCATAGTGCAACAAGCCCTTATATATAGGCTTTAGAAAAATTCAAGAGTTTATCAAGAAGTCTTTATTCAGTAACACCTTCCTCAGGAGGTACATAATAATATAAAAAGTGTCCAATATTCCTAAATTTTCCTAACCGTCTGATCTTGCAAGACACTTCAAGCAACCGCCGATGGTGCTCCTATCCTGATAACGCAATTTCATGACAAATCGTCTACACAATCTGGATTACACATTTACTATACAAACTTTACGACATCAACATTCAATAAACCATAATTTTCAGCTCCCGGTCATTTTTCTCCAAATCTGAGGAACGCCGACACCCACTTTCATTAAAATTTGTGCATTATTACGTAATATTTCTTAATGTATACACAAAAAGTAATTTGTAATGGTTTTTATTATTTTGTGAGGTAACAAATTATCAAAAAAATTTTCAAGGTCCAATTTAATTCGAAATTCTATTGCGAACAACGCAGTGCTTTTATTTTTATGATGCGATTACTAGGACAGGAGATAATAAAGAAAATAGCAGAGGATTTGAATTTTGCAACATAAATTGCATACACAAATTGTATGCATTGCATATGAAGCAATGCAATGGTCAGATTTAATCCAAAACTTTTCATTGCATTTATCCTTACCATTACCATTACCATTACCGGATGTTTCGAATTTATGGACTTGGGTGTTATATTTGATTCTATACTAACTTTTATTCCTCATATTAATTACATTATAGCTAATTCCAATAAGAATTTGGGTTTTATTATGAGAAACTCAAGGCACTTTAAAGATGTTTCAACAATTACTTTACTATTTATTGCCTTTGACAGGTCTAAACTAGAATACGCTTCAGTTGTCTAGAACCCAAACTATTAAAACCCATATTTCTAACTTAGAAAAAGTTCAGATGAAGTATGCTAAATACTTTTCTTTTTAAGTCTGATGGTGTTTATTCAGCTGTTGGTACACTGCAATCTGAATTGTTGGCTAGATTTAACTTAAATGAACTAGCGTTACGACGAGCATACTTTGCTGCACTCTTTTTACATAAACTTTTAACCAACAAAATTGACTGTCCTGAGCTATTAAATGTTTACTTCAATATATCCTCTTTTCAAACTCGATCGTACTCTTTATTTTATTTACCGACTCCTCATACTATTTTATTAAAATTCTCACCTATTTACTCTATGTACTCACAGTTTACCCAATATCAGGTGGACTTAGATCTTATTAACTATGGTATTTGTAATATTAGGAAATGCATTTTAGGTAGCCGGGTCTTCTTCCGCGTAGACTTGGTTGAGTGCTTGACGTTTCGACCATCTTGTCGTGGTCTTCTTCTGAAGCGAAGTGAGCTCTGCTGGACTGAGCTCCTCTATTTATACAGGTTATCAGGAGGCGTGTTGCGGATCATTGCTCATGCGGAACATTGACTTCCACGTTATTGGTAGTTGTAGTCCGTTGTCACGGTTATAGTTATTCGGATGTTTATTTATTTCAATGGCTTCTCTGTATCTTCTTGGCCAATAGTTCTTGGTGTTGGCTAATTTCTTTGTTTTGTCGAATTTTATCAAATGGCCGGTTTCTTCTGAATGTTCGGCAACTGCTGATTTTGTAGAATTTCCCTTCTTTGTACTTCTAATGTGTTCTCTGAGTCTGGTGTTTATACGTCGTTTGGTCTCTCCGATGTAGACTTGTCCGCAGGAACATGGGATACTATATACTCCTGGTGTTTCTAGTTCTTCTGGACCTTGGTATTTGGGAAAATGTTGTGCCACCTTCTGTTTTGCATTATATATTACTTTGACGTTCTTTTTCTCCAAAACTCTTCCGATTCTGTCCGTACATCCTTGTATATACGGTAGGTAAGCTGTTGCCGTGTATTTCTTTTCTTCTTTTTCTTCTTCTGTTCTGGTTGTATCTTGTCTCTTTATTGCGTTGTCTATGTCCTTCGGTTTGTATCCATTTTTCTGTAGTGATGTTTTTAAGGTCCGATATTCTTCTTGTAGATGTTCTGACTCGCAAATTTGCTTTGCTCTATGTACTAGTGTGTTGACGACGGCCTGTTTTTGTGCTGGGTGGTGGTGAGAATTGGCGTGCAGGTATCTGTCGGTGTGCGTCGGTTTTCTGTATACCTTGTGTCCTAATCCTCCATTATCCTTCTTGAACACCAGACTCAGAGAACACATTAGAAGTACAAAGAAGGGAAATTCTACAAAATCAGCAGTTGCCGAACATTCAGAAGAAACCGGCCATTTGATAAAATTCGACAAAACAAAGAAATTAGCCAACACCAAGAACTATTGGCCAAGAAGATACAGAGAAGCCATTGAAATAAATAAACATCCGAATAACTATAACCGTGACAACGGACTACAACTACCAATAACGTGGAAGTCAATGTTCCGCATGAGCAATGATCCGCAACACGCCTCCTGATAACCTGTATAAATAGAGGAGCTCAGTCCAGCAGAGCTCACTTCGCTTCAGAAGAAGACCACGACAAGATGGTCGAAACGTCAAGCACTCAACCAAGTCTACGCGGAAGAAGACCCGGAAACCAGCAGCCAGATCACCAGCTCCGCGAAAGCCTTAGCACTAAAAAAAAAAGCATTTTAGGTAATTCAGTTATATAATAGGATTGTATTTGATATTGTCTTTATATAGAGATATATTGTTGTTTTTATCATTTGTATCTTCCTGCATTTTAATTCGATTTTCTCTGTCTGGGCAGTTGTACCTTTAAATAAATAAATTTGTCACTCGAAAAACAAATTAAAACATTAAAATCTCTGCAGAAAAATAATTCCGTTCAAAATTTATTTCGACTTCAGTATTCGGCAGTTTTCGTTATAACAAACAGTTGTATAAAAATTGTTGGATATTTCCTTCTCCGCATCTCTATTCCTCTTATGAATAGTTTTAGGCCATAATTTTATATAAACTTTTCTTCTTAGTTTCTTTCCACGAATCTATGCCATTTAGTCATTTAAAACTGATACACTCTGTATATAAATTATGTTTCTTAATAACTTTGAGCAAGCTATTACGATAACAGATAAATTGATAAAGTATAAACATTTTAGACCTCAATCAAAATCACCAAAAAACTAATAACTTTCTTTTCAAAAGACATTGAAAAGCCGTTTTATACATTCTACTTCACCAAAATCCAATTATATTTGATGTCCAATCAAACGATAAAAGTTTTTATAAAAAAGACTAAACCTTAATTTAAAATGCATGATCTAATAATGGCATCATTATACAATATTCATGAAGGCTTGGTTAATAATGTAATCTATCTAGTGTTTGAAGCAGAGCTTCTTCAACTTTAATATATTTTCTTTGATTAAATATCCTCAGCGAGTAACTTTATAATCGGATTGGTACAGTATTGTTATAAATATTGGTGCCGTACAGTCAAGTTTGAAAACTGGAGTAAATCAATGAAAGTAAATCATATGAGGAACGCACATTTTTAAGACAGCTCATATTTGTATACCTCCGAAACTAATTTAAAATGGGGTTCCTCCATGTTCATCCTTATTGTTCTAACAAAATCAACATATATTCGCTTAAATTAACGCCACTCACCAATAGTAGAATCAAACCTTTTTAACCGAATTCAAGAAATTTTAAAAAAGAGAGTTCTCAGTTCGTCTAGGTATAGTTTTTTTAATGCTTGTTCAGTCAGTACGCTGGATTGGCTAAAGCAACGTTAATGAAATCTTTGTAAATAATGTATAGCTTGGTGGTGCCATTATAGTTTAGTAATTTTAGAACTTTATTTGATGTTTTGAAGTAATTTTGCGCTCGTACAAATGTTGAACCTTTATCATTCTTTGAAAAACATTAACAGGTAAGTAAACAAATACAAAAACTGTCAAAAATGTTATAGTAACTCTTAAAGACCTCTGTCTTTTGAGACTAATTTGATTTAAATCGAATAAAAACTAAATAAGTTATACGAATAATAAGTGAATCACTCTGTATTTGGTCATTTAAAATACAATAATATTTCATTGTTCTTATATAGCGTTATTTATCTTGAAACAAATTGTTGTAGATATTATATTTTGTGATTCACCTAGTTTTAAGTACGTAATATTATTAACGAATGTTAGTTTGAATATGTTAGTTTGAGTAGTTGAGTGAGTTAGTACTGAAATAAAACACAATTTAAAAAATCTTGTTTATTCAAATTCTGTTTCCTTTTTCACAATATATGAGTAGCATATGGTTAAAAAAATTCCCAGTTTGCTTACAATATCCGGATTGGATATTTCTTTTGCAATTAAAACCAATAAAAACTCTAAAAAATAAATTCCACCACCTTAATTCGTGGGGATGGGTGTAAGAGAATTCAGAAGTAATCACATTATAACTCGATAATTGCCATTTAGTTTTGGTTTTTTTTTAAATAAATAAATAGCCGTATATTAGATATTGTAACTTACACCGTTCTTATGGGCGGTGAAGGGTGAGGGAAACGATTGGAAGGGGGGGAGGGGAATTTAGAATTTTTGATTCTTTTTCTACTTATCTAACGAAACTGGGTATTTTGAATTTCCTGCACTAAAGAATAATTTTTTATTGTAAGTTCTAATATCAATTTCAATGCCACCCAAAGGGTTGTTTTTTACTGTCTTTCTGATGTTTCTAGCCCATTTTGATGACAGATTCGTATTCAACACTCCAAATTAGTAAAAAAAAGACTTTGCCGCGGATGGGGTTTTTTTCTAAATAACTAGTTATAGTAGCTTCTATAGTACCTTTTTAGGGGTGGTGTGGGAATGGCGAGGAAGGTTGAAGGGGTGAATTTGGTTTCATTACTTCTTTTTCAACTTAGTTATCGAAACTTACTATTTAGACTAAAATCAATTCCAATGTCACCCCCAAATAAGGGGTGAGATTTTTTGTCAGAACAGATGAGGATTCGTTTTCAGCACCCCAAAATTAGTAATAAAAGATGGCTTCCACACTTTACCACGGATGTGGTGAAAAAAAGCCCCTTTTTTAACATTTTTGTTTGGTACACGTATGTACTTTAACGACATCTGGAACTAAATTATATTTTGATTTTATTCCGTTGAAGGGTTGGGGGGGTTAGTTGGGGTAAATGGGGTGAATGGGGGTAAATGGGGTGAATGGGGGTAAATAGGTAAATCAAGCAGGTAAGAGTCCATAAAATTGCTATTTAGTATATATAAAATAAGTTAAGGTCTCAAGAAATTTTTTGGCATTACTACTTCTACCCCATTATTAAAGAAAACGAAATTATAATTTAGCGTGGCACCACAAATTTTTTTTTAATTCATCCACCCCTGCCCCCCTACGACCCCTCTACGGATACGCAGTAGGTTACTTCAAGTAGTATCGATGCGCAGTAGTTTTCCCCGAGTATTATAGATACGCAGTAAGTTAGTAGTATGGATGCGCGGTAGGTTTCCTCGAGTAGTTTGGATACGCAGTGGTTTGTCTCGAATACTATAGATACGCAGTAGGTTACCACAAGTACTATGGATGCGTAGTGGGTTTCCTAGAGGGAAATGGATGCGCAGTAGGTTACTTCAAGTAGTATGAATGCGCAGTGGCTTTCCTCGAGTAAATTGAATACACTTGAGTAGTATGGATGCGTCGTTGGTTTCCTCGGAGAAAATGCTTGAAGTAGAGGCTTTACTTCTATCGTGTAGTCCACGGCATATAATCATTTTTTATATCTTTGTCATGCCATTTTCTGCGTATTACTTCCACATCCAGTGGAAGTATACTAACGCAAAAAAATATTTGAAAATTTTCATTATTCAAATAGGCCTAGAATGTACGGAAGCGCAGAAGGGCCACAACAATTTTATTTTTTTTTATGGTACGAATTACGACTTGTATCTCGTAATTACGACTTACAACTCGTAATTACGAGTTATAAGTCGTAATTATGACTTACAACTCGTAATTACGACTTGTATCTCGTAATTACGACTTACAACTAGTAATTACGACTTACAACTCGTAATTACGACTTGTATCTCGTTATTACGACTTACAACTCGTAATTACGACTTATAACTCGTAATTACGACTTACAACTTGTAATTACGACATACAACTCGTAATTACGACTTATAACTCGTAATTGTGATAATTCATACCGTGCTACTGCAGAAGAAACACACTGCACCATTCTGTGCCTATTGCTCAAGAGTTTCATAGAGAACAGAACATGACAACTAACTTAGAGGAGGTAAATACCTACCACCAAATATTATATATTCTGTACTAATATACCAAAATTTTAATCTTGTTTCAAATGCATGCAATAATATTAATTTGTCTAAAGAGTAATGCGTTTTTAAGTTAAAATTATGTATAATTTTATATTTAGACTAAGAATATTTTGATTTGATAATCCTCATCTTAAATTAAAGAAGTTGATCAAGATTTTGGTCCAGTTCTCGCAAAAATGTATTGTTTCAAACGAAGAAAAATCCCTCCCTTTGAGCACACAATACATTCAAATTCCTGAATAAAGTAGTATATTCAAAATAAACCTACTTTTTTTTTTGTTTACATAGGAAACATAAGAGCAAACTACAACAAATGACGAAACATCTGATATTGTGGAACAAGCCATTGAAAGATCTATTTCACAACAAATCTACTTTTCGTCAGATGATGAAATTTTGGAACCACAAATGAATAGCTTAACGGTTTCTTCCGAAAATTATTAAATTATCCAGTAGCAGTGTTGGAGATGACATAAATGACATTTCCCATTATGTTATTGACTCATTTGACATACCAGACACCATTCGAATCTTACCTGATACATCTCAAGTTCCTTTTATTGAAGTTGTTAAAGTTAAAGTACATAGAGGCAACATTCTAGAAGAACTAATAGATGCTTTCATACCCTTAAATTCAAATTCTCTTATAGAAATTGAAATGTATCTTCCCAATGGTAAGAAAGAAAATGCTGCAGATTTTGAAGAAGTTTTTCAAGACTGTATTTCCGAATTTTGGGATGAATTTTATAAAAAATATACAGTAGGTACACATGTTAAAGTGCCATTTATTAGACAACTTTCATGATTACAAATGGACATCGGTTGCCAAAATAATGGTCAAAGGATTATTAGAAGAAAAATATTTTCCGGTGCAATTAGCAAAGCCGTTTATAGAACATTGCATATTTGGTGATATTAAATCGAATATCCAAATTGAATTTTTAAATTATTTGTCGGATATGGATTCAAACTTAATTAAGAATGCTCTGGATGATTTCAGTAGTGTTGAAATAGATGATTTAATGGAGTGCTTAGAAAGTTTAGATTGTAAATGGATACCATCGGCAGAAAATTTTTCACAACTTGTTTTTGACCTGGCTCACAAGGAACTTATACAGAAAACAATATTTATAATAAACTGTTGGACACCAATTTTAAGTGAACTGATATCGTTGGATTCCTTAAATGCGATATACAAAAATCAAGAAAACTTACCAAAAAATGTTGTAGCACTTTTAAAACTCACTAACGAGCCAAATGTAATACAGCAACGAATTTTTGATTATTTAAAAAAATTCATAGCTAACAAGGAGATAATAGGAAAATTTGTACGATTTACAACAGGTTCTAATATAAATATTGGAAGAGAAATTGAGGTGACATTTTATCAAAAAGAGGCTCATACGTGTGGATGTATTTTAGTCCTCCCTGTGAATTACGAATGTTTTCCGGATTTTCGAAATGAATTTGAAAATTTATTGAGTGTGAATATTCGGGTAATGGATATAATTTAATTAAATCCATTACTCAAATATACCGGATGATACAATATGTGCATGTAATGCATTGTAACTTTTTTAGTTTTAAAAATAAATTTCAAATTAGGATACATTTATTAAGGTATAAATGAGTTATTTTTGACCTACAATTTTTTTAGATGGAAAGGTAACTTTTTTCATGATTCCGGCGGTGAATTCAGAGATAGGTGAGGATTATGTCCAATTTTCTCTCAACGGAAAGAAGGCCATGCTAAAAAATGTACCATGAAAATTTTGAACCACTTAAAGTTTAAAATTGGCACGTTAAAGAAATATTTTTTCCATTCCTTCTTTCCATTGAGAGAAAATTGGTTGTAATTCTCTTTTGTCTCAGCCAATTTTAAATTCTAAAAAATCGACTTTTAATTTTTAAATGTTCTACAGGTCAAAAAAAGTCTATATATAGCTAAGTTTTTGGACAAATCCGTTTTCCGCGCGATGTTTCTTTCACGACTTTTCCGGAAAATCATCAATTTTTCCTACTTCCGGTTTAGTTTCTCGGGAATATCTTGGCTTCTACTCGATGAATTTTGATAAAAAAAATATATAACTACTTACAAGGCACAACTCCATCGATCTGTGAAGTACGGAATACTATTACTTAATTCCTAACCTCAAAAGAATTATAAACTGCGCTTAAAACAGATTCTCCGTTTTTTTCTTAATAACTTTGCAACAGATAGAAACATCTTGTTAGAAAATATGAAAAAATGTACCTACTTTTCATGATCCTAAATGAACCTACCAAATTTTATTACGACATTAAAAAATAACGCGAAAAATGAGATTTTTCGAAACAAATTAATTGGGAAAACCATCGAAGAACAATTTTATTAATCTTAGAACGTAGGGTTTTTGCTACATTTTAAATGGTGTATATAAAGTACCTATATATGTTGAAACAAAAAAGTTATTTCAGTTTTTCTGAAAACGTTCTTCTTTTTTTTTTAGATTTATTACTAAAAATATATTTCTATTAACTTTTATTATTATAAAAACAAATTAGATAATTTTAAATTTAAATAAAAGATGAGTGTTTGAGCCAGATTTTAACATACTTTTAATAGGGACAAATGTTTTCAGATTTCATCCGCACAACGTAATATTTTTTTAGCAAAAATATTTTTATATAATATTTTTGGCAAGAACATTTTCAGAAAAACTGAAATAACATTTTTGTTTCAACATATATATGTACTTTATATATACCATTTGATAGGGAACAAATACTCTACGATTTAAAAGTATTGTAATTGCTCTATGATGCTTTGCCCAAAGATGGCGAGTCTATCAATCTTTTTCGAAAACTCTTAATTTTTGGCATTGTTTTTTAATATTTTATAACAAAATTTGGTATGTTGATTTGGAATCATAAGAAGTACGTTTCCTTCAATTTTCATCAAAATATTCCTATTTGTTGCAACGTTATTGAGAAAAAACTGAAAATCTGTTGTAAGCGCAGTTTATAATTTTTTATCAGTTTAGGAATTAAGTAATAATATTCTGTACTCCGCAGATCGATGACGGGGGTTCCTTACGAATAACCTTTTTTTTTGTCAAAATTTATTAAATACAGGGTTCCCACCAACCTGGAAAAACTTGTAAAAGTCAGGGAATCCAAGAAGTGACCCTAGAAGTCAGGGAATTTCAGTAAAATCCTCTAGAATCCTGAAAAAAACCTGGATTTTCAATCTTCACTTATAAAATTTTTTGATCCTTTCCTTTACAAAAATTATAAAACTTGAATTTTATATTTGTATTTTGATATTAATTTTCTTAGGTCAACTCTGTTTAAGTTAATGCCCTTGATCGTTCAATTCCAGCTGATAGAGTGGGAGAATGCGAGATACGGTGTAAGCAATAGAGACAGACAGTACAGCGCTGCCTAACTACTAGTTTTCTTGTGGTGCTTTAGCGTCAGTTAAGTAAATGTCAAATTATAAAGAAACGACAAAACAAGAAACAAGTGTGTTTACATTTACATTCAATTATAACATTTTTGTATTATTTAAAACATAAGAATAATGTTTCAAAGCCAAATAAAACTATTATAAGTACGTTCTGAATAAATTTTTTTTTTTCCATTTGAACCGTTTTGCAGTTAAAAAAAATTTTCGTTCACAAAAACTGATTTTTAATAGTCTATACTTTAAACACCTTTTAACCCACTTCGATATGCCGATTGCCTCCATACACGCACACCTCTAATAAACTTCAAATTTTACTACGTTAATAAATTCGAATTGAGAACCAATCTCCCAAATTTAAAAAATATCGCATTAATAGTTATTGAGATATAGGGTAGCCCCATGAAAATTGCGACACGCTGTATATATAATTAGTCTGGATAGAAAATAAAGAATTACTAGTATGTACTGTTTAAAATTAATTGTTGTAATAAAAATCACGTAATGAAAAACTATAGTGTCATTTATTCCAGATAAAATATTTCTCCATGTTCATCTCATAGAGATACATTATTAATACTGAGTTGACGTCAATTAAAATGTGATAAATGCTCTTATTTTGATCCTGGAAAATGTAATATCTGAACCTGGAAAATCATGGAAAAGTCAGGGAATTTTAAATTCTGATGTTGGTGGGAACTCTGAAGTAAAAGTCAAGATATTCACGAGGGACCAAACCGAAGGCAGGAAAAATTGATGATTTTCCGGAAAAGTCGTGAAAAAATATCGCACTGAAAACGGATTTGTCCAAAAACTCAGATACAGACTTCTCTTGATCTCTTAAACATTTGAAAATAAAAAAAATCGGTTTAGGGACAGATTCTTTTATTCAATGAAGGATTTCAGTTATATCCACTATTAATAAATCCTATATTTGAAAATTTTATTTTGAAAAATAAAACAGTTACAGGGCATTACATGCCCCTGTGTCACTCGGTGTAGGTGTGTACATTTTAAACGGCGTCCATCCAGTTTTATTTTTTATCATTAACAAGTAGGTATAAGATAAATTTATGAGAAGTTGCAATGTTATAAGTAAGTATATGATTATTTCAGTATACTTAGGTATATAGATTTTGTTACGTTTAAACTGTTCTATCTATTACAATGTTTATTCTGAAATATATTCATTAGGAATGCACCTTTATTAAATGACGCTAAAATATTTTAATTTTTTATCATTGTAACAGTACCTAGGTTTTAGATAACTTTGTTAGGTAGTTGCAATGTTATTTTCTAAAGTCTAATAGAAAATGTTATACTGTCTCGGTATTATTAATATTTTAAGTTTATTCTTTTAGAGTTTATTTTTTACCTGTTGTACACTTATTGATTAATAAAGAAAAAAACACTTCGCACATTTCTACATTTTCTATTTATTTAAATTAGTAGTAAGTCAGCTACATTTTTTACTTTATTATTTACTTAACTGCAACAAAAAATGTTGATGTTTTAACATACAGTAATGAATAGTAATGATACAATAGGGTAATATAAGTTTAAAGCTTAATGTGGTCTACATACAATAGAATTTATCTAGCCAATCTGCTGGAATTTCAGCAGATTGGTTCTGTCATTTCCAAGTTGAAAAATTCTGCTTAGACTACGGGGAAACTGGAACTCATATGGAATTAGTTCAAAACTTAAATACCGTAACTATAAGCATACAAAAAATAATTTACTTTAAAAAAGAAGTTAAGAATTCCAATAAGTTTTTAATCCTGGAGGAGGCTGGAAGCTTCCTTTGAAGATAGTCTTTACAAACACCAAAAGACTTGAATACTACTCATCTTCTAGAGATGATTAAAACTGTAGTATTCAAATGTTTTGGTGTTTGTGGAAACTACTTCTGAGCAAAATGAAAAATTAATGAAATTTTCAATTTAAATTATTAAAAGTCAAAATTTGTGTAATTTTATATTCTTCACAAGATGCATTACGCTGGTTCCGATGTTAAACGTGAAATTTTTATTCTCTAAACCACGTTTCCAATTGTTCAATCAATAATAAAAAATACTCCACACTTGAACTACAAATACCGAAATTCAGATTATTACTATTTACCAAAAATTAGATGCAAACATAGTTCACGAGATTTTTCTCTAGTGGCTGCGACTATTGTCATTTTATTTTGTAATCTCTCATATACCTCAGACTGTAACGTATAATCACACCGGTAATCGATTGTTTATAATTTTATTATTGTGGACATGAACTCTAGCTATAAATACATGGTGGGTTTTATGTGTTTATATTTACGTACTACAAAACGGAAATTAAATAGATTTACAATTAATTTTTGACGCGGATTCTATTGAAACAAGGACACTAACTTACTTCTAAGGTTTACATATAAGTCCATAGTTACATAAGGGTCAAATGATCGTGTAATATTGTTTTCCTCCATCACTATACAACATAGATCATAAAAGTTCTTGTTGTACATTCAGATAAAAGGGGGTCAATTGCAAATGGCGAAATATTAACTAGGTAATCCCTGGCTCCATATAGAGATGGCATTTCATACAGTATAGCAGGTCTTCCTGCTGACGCAATAGCATTTTTTGTTTTTCTGATCTTATGAACATTCCATTCCAAAGCCACTTGATCGAGTTCTATCTGTAAGAAGTAAAAAATATTACACAATTTCTGAAGAAGTGAATAGTTTTAAAAACACTAGCGAAAGTTGAGCTTTCATATCAATTAACTCTTTAGTTATACTTACTTGTATCATAGGTGTAAAACAGAATTGAATTAGTGATTTATCCAGAAATAAACCATTAAATGTGTTATCCTGCTTCACCATTTGGAACATGTTCATCCAATACTGTGCGTTATGTTTACGTAACATCGATCACCACGCTTCTATGCGCTGATTATGCATACTCTTTCTATAGAGAAAGCATGGTCGATTTGTTGAAGATTACATTCTGTAGTTTCCTCATTGTTCCATTTTCAGTTCCCATATCTCATCTTAGTGTTTCAGGACAACCTCCAATTATTTCTATTGCATCCAAAAAATATTCCCCAATGACCTAGAAAAAAATTCAACCTTATGTACTTCAAAGAAATGTTCATAATCTAGAATACTAGCGGATAAAAGGCAGGTATATAGGTAAATTACTGTAGGAAAATATGAAAGAATTATAAATATTGTATTGTTCCTGAGTGTCAAAGCACCATGGTAAAAACACCTACTAAAACATTTATTACCGTTCCTAGAAATTTAAAAATGCGAAAGAAATGGAAATAAACCATAAAAAGAGAGAAAAGGCTTATTACTAAAACAACTTATTATGTTTGTGAGGACCATTTCAATGTAAATATCTGAATGTTGAATTATTGATTACAGTCACACACACACAAAAAAAAAGTTCTGTGCAGCGGACCAAATTATATGGATATTGGTGTATTTTTCGATGCTGAATCCGAATCCGTGGTCAAAAAAAATCTATTGTGTCAATTTTGTTTTTTAGTGAAAAACATCCCTTAAAATTGTGTAAAATCATACCTAGATATAATGTAATAACTTAATGAAGTGTGAAAAATTGTAGATGTTTTGTAGTCGACAGTGGAGAATATAAATTCGAGCCACAGTAAGCTATTTCTATAAATTAAACCGAAATCCGCCCTTGTGGGGAGTGAAAACTACCGCTAAAACTCAAAACGCGCAGGTGAGTGTAAATAACATGTACAAAGGACAAAATCACCACGGATTCGGATTCAGAGTCGAAAAATACACCATATCCATATAATTTGGTTCGCTGCACAGAACTTTTTTTTGTGTGGCTGTGTTATTAAATGCTGTATTTTTGAAACTTAAACGTAAAATATAATTTAAAATTATAGAAATTTTTCTAGCAAATCTAGCAAGTCTTTTCCATTCGGTTTAAAAATATTAGAGAAAAAAGCTATTTCATATATCAACATTGAGCTATTATACAGGGTATAGCGCAAATATATTTTAAATAATTATTAAATTTTGATTGTAGGGATAAATTGCAAATTTCTTATGGTTGTTTTATAATATACTGTTATTAAACTTATTTCTTAAGTAATTATTACCGATTTTATTCATTTTTTAAATAAAATTCTTTAAGGCTGGCAATGAAAAAATCCAAATTTTAGATCGAAAAAGACATGGAAAACTACATGTAATATAAATATTGGAATGTTCAAATAAAAATGGGAAATTAACCCCTCTCATCTCTAATGCACTGACGCACTAATGAGCACATCTCAATCTTCCACAGATTCGAAGAGTCTGCTTTACTAAAGTTCGCTTCATACATTTTTCTTAATCACCACAAAAAATAATAAAATATATTACCTAATTTAACGCACAGAACACTGAGAAAGACGTCACGATGTTAATAGCACCGCGTTTCAAATTCCCTCTTTAAAATTCGTGTATTTCGAAAACCACACATTGGATTAATCTAAAATTTTCAATATCGCCTATTTTTAAGTAATACTTTATCCACAAGAAGTAATACCTACTAAAAATGAAATTCATTAAATGAGCCCATGATATATTAACGTACCAGTTGATCCAGCCTTAAGCCAAATTATGTCTCGAGAATCCATCTATACAACCATTTATACAAATACTTCACTGCTTCAACTTATCGTATGAATCGACATTAACCAGCCAGTTTTACATTTATGAAATAGTCCAAATGGTACAACTCTATATCTGGAATATTTGGTTAAACCATATATTCCCCTGCGCGCTCATGTTTTTAACTGTATAACACTATTACTAAGCAATATGATTTCGTTATATGACAATTCCAGAGCTCTTGGTATATTAGTACAGAATATATAATATTTGGTCGTACTTACCTCCTCTAAGTTAGTTGTCATGTTCTGTTCTCTATGAAACTCTTGAGCAATATGCACCAAAATCTTGATCAATTTCTTTAATTTAAGATAAGGATTATCAAATCAAAATATTCTTAGTCTAAATATAAAATTATACATAATTTTAACTTAAAAACGCATTACTCTTTAGACAAATTAATATTATTGCATGCATTTGAAACAAGATTAAGATTTTGGTATATTAGTACAGAATATATAATATTTGGTAGTAGGTACTTACCTCCTCTAAGTTAGTTGTCATGTTCTGTTCTCTATGAAACTCCTGAACAATAGGCACAGAATGGTGCAGTGTGTTTCTTCTGCAGTAGCATGGTATGAATTATCACAATTACGAGTTATAAGTCGTAATTACGAGTTGTATGTCGTAATTACGAGTTGTAAGTCGTAATTACGAGTTGTAAGTCATAATTATGAGTTGTAACTCGTAATTATGAATAATTATGAGTTGTAAGTCGTAATTACGAGATACAAGTCGTAATTACGAGTTGTAAGTCGTAATTTTAAAATTACGAGTTGTAAGTCGTAATTACGAGTTGTAAGTCATAATTACGGCTTATAACTCGTAATTACGACTTACAACTCGTAATTACGAGTTGTAAGTCGTAATTACGAGATACAAGTCGTAATTCGTACCATAAAAAAAAAATAAAATTGTTGTGGCCCTTCTGCGCTTCCGTAAGAATGTCATGAAACATCAAGATTTTAAGTTTGTGCAAAAAAATGTCTGTCGCGCTGGTCTGTTTGTTGGTCTTGTAACTTTTTGGTGCTCGCGATTACTCTGGAACCGTTTAAGATCTTGACTTAAATTTGGCACACATATGTATTTTAACGAGATCTGAAACTAGATTATATTTTGATCTTATTCCGTTAAATGGTGGTAAATAGGTAAATCGAGCAAGTAAGGGTACATGAAACTGACATTTAGTAAATGTAAGAGGAGCTAAGGTCCCAAAAAAATTTTTGGCATTAGCCACCCTGCTACCACCCCCAGCCCATTATTAAAGGAGGTGGAAAAAAATACTGTGACTTAGTGTGTGTGTGTGTGTACAAGAACCAAAGTCATCAAGAATTTTTTTCACTTCATTCACCCCCACCACCTCCACTACCGATGCGGCATATTATTTTATGGATTTTTTTGGGGTACACGATTTCAAATATTATATTATTGAAGTTCTATAAATAATTATTTCCACATAGTAGAGTGTAAATATAGTATTTTCGTTATAAAAGACTCGTATAGGGAGTTTGAATGTGGAAGTAGTGATTCCTTAGGCAGCGGTTTTTTTAGTGTTCTTGGACTTCATGAATGATGACAATTTTAAAAATATGCTAATCGCTATACGATTTTTTTTTTCACGTAATTGGCATAAACCAAGATAGTTCTTAACATTATGCTAGAGCTAGTGATGGGCGACATCGTGATTTTTCAATCACAACGTAAATCGTTACTGTGATTTTCTTATATCAGTGAATTTAAAACGTGATGTGATCACGACTTTCATAATACGACGTACGGAAGAAATTGTTAATTATTATATTGGTCTTAGTTGAATAACGCCAAGGGAACGAAATACGGAAGGAAAGTCGTGATCACGTCACGCTTTTCTGCCAACTTTACTAACAGTCGTTACCTGTGATTTCTTAATATCAGTGATTAAATCACAGTTCGTGATATATCGCCCATCACTACTTAGAGCATTAGACGGTCTGTTATTATTATTACATACGAACATCTATAAGTCTTATTTTATTAACCATTAGGAACATGATAACTCATAAAAACAAAATTATTTATCCAAGTCACTTTCCTCATCTAACTGTGGCAGTAAAGAAAGTTTTATTGGTTGATTCGACTTTAGTACCTCCGATTTTTTTACATATTATACATTGTTACTGTTTTTGCGTTTTAAATTAAGTGAGCTGATTTTGCTCTCATAACTCTTGCTATCAGTTGTAGAACTTTCCATTTCATGCATCACTAATTACTATCTAAGAGATAAGATACTATATATGACAGCGTAACAGTATGAGATGGAGCTACGGTGATTTGTAAGACAGATGCGGCTACGGCAGAGCGGGGGCGTGAGTATCCAGCGGTCCGGCAGCCAATTGAAAAATGGCTTATTTTGTATTTTTAGTGCCTCTTCAACTGTCACGGCTCGCACTCTCGACCGTGGAGTATCCCTATAAGTGGCTTCTACTTCAAGTGCACGCACCAAAGCTTCGCTACTACTTTGGTGTCTCGTCAGCCTCAGAACTCGCCTGAACTCTTCGTCCCTTATGCCATCTAAAAAGGCCCCCACGGCTAATTGTTCCTGAAATTCTCTAGGTGCACTCGGATACGCCAGTGTGCCAGTCTCCCTATTGCAGTTTCGAATCCTTGTAAACTTTCCCCAGCCTTTTGTGTCCGTGATTTTAGCTGAGCCTGGTATACTTGGGCAAGGTGTTGGTCGCCATATCTCAAGTCTAATGCAGTTTCCAAGACTTTGAAGTCCTTTTGTTTCTCCACCGGGATGGTCTGAAGTAACTCTGAGGCTTGGCCCCTTAGCGCCAGAACTAATGCCACAGCCTTTTCCTCGTTATCCCAGTTATTTGCACTTGCAGCCGCCTCAAATTGTCTCTTGTATGTTGTCCATGAACTTTGGCCGTCAAATGAGGGAGGTTTTAAACGAGGACCTGGTGATGCCAACACCTGGCCTCCTTTCTCTCTCAATTGTCGCTTAAGGCGCTCCACTTTTCCTTCGACCTCACTCATCTTTTCTTTGATGTCGCTTACTTCCCCTTTGACTTGACTGACTTCTGTCTTGACCACACCTACTTTATCTTCGACCTTGTTTATCTCTTCTTTGATTTCGTTAGTGATTGAATTCATAGCGCCTTGTTGGATTTTCATTTGATCGCTAAGGATTTTGCTCAGTTCTTCCTGGCGTCTTTCTTGTTCCTCTTTTTCTTCTTGGCGTTGTCTTTCTTGTTCTTCTTTCTCCTCTTGACCTCTGATTTCCAGGTCTTCCATTATTTCCTTCAATTCGTGTCTTTCTTCTTGACGCCGCCTTTCTCCCTCTTGACGTATTCTTTCTTGCTCTTCTTTTTCTTCTTGACGCCACTTTTTTTTGTTCTTCTTTTTCTTTGCTATGTCTTATCTGAAGTGAAATAACTAAACATGAATGAATTATATGATTACCTATCTAAATATTAAATAATTTACTCTTAATATTGCAAGTTCAGATAATTTTTATTTATTTTTATCCTGTTCCACCGCATTAATAAAACTGTAACTGTTATATGTTATAGTTATAGTTTAAATACATATTATATCAAAATATAGTAATAGTGTCAAATAGGGTAGTCACCCTTCAGGCCATTGAAAAAATATATTAATTTTTTTTAATCCATAAAATCATCGTAGAAGAGTAATATTTTTTAAAATAAACTATCCTAACACTAATATTATTTGTGCCAAATTACAAAGCGATACGTCAAATAGAAGGTGAGAAAAAAATAAAACATTTAGGGGTAAATTATTTTTTTTCCCACCCCATGCAGAGTCCACGAGCTTAAAACTTTGTGCACAAGACAGTCAGCATACGAGACATTTTATGGAAGCCATTTTAGTTCAGTAGGTGCGGGGGCACTTTTTACATTACTACCCGCTCATACTCTTTACGTTGTGATTGTATTTTTGTTAACCACAAATTCTTTTATAAAGTTTGATATTACTTGTTTCTATTTACTAATTAAATTTATTTATATTAATTTTGACAACTCATTTATTAGTTGATTTTACTTTGGTACCTTTTTATTTGACTGTACTTTATTTAATACTGATTTGACTGTAATTACAAATTGCATTTGTAATTGATTTATTTTGTCTAAAAAATTATATTTTTATTTAATCTCACTTATTCCTGAAAAAGTAGAATATTGAGAGAAAACACAGAAAACGTTTTAACACGTTTATTTTAGACAATTGTCATATTCATTTGTATCATTGTATTATATAATTGTTGGGGCAATTGCCACAGTTTACATTAAGATCTGGAAAATATTCGTTGGGACAATCGCCACATTAATTCGTAGAATAATCAGGTCAGCCATGTAAACAATAAAATAAATTGTTTACAATGACAATTGTCATTATATCCCGAAAGCTTTATAATTGACGTCAACAAACGTAAAATTTGACACAGCTCGGGAAATTTCCCAGTTAAAACGATGGTAAAAGGCAATCAACAAAATCTTATCAAATTGCCACGACAATTGTCGTAGATTTCGTAATTATTTTTAGCAAAACCAGAATCCCGATTGTGGTACGTATTTTGATGATTCGTAGTATTGGTAGTTACAATTGCAGCTGAGCTGAGATCAATTGACCCCATTTCGTTGTATCGTTGTTATTTGTATATACATGAAGTGACAACCAACAATATCTTGCGCTTGCCTTTCGAAAATCTTCGAAAACAAAATTTATCATGTGAAAATGATAAACTTGATAAGGTATAAATTACAGAGATGGCAATCAAGAATCCTTAACTGCAAATGCTGAAGAATAATTAACTTCAAAATCTGCAATAAACCATTCGCGTCTGTACTAAATATTATTTACTTAGCTGATCGGAGTATTATCATATTAAACAACAATCGTTGTAATATTTTAAACCCAAAAAAAAACTTTCCATTAATTAAAAGACTAAAGATAGTTGCAAATCACAATCGTGAGTTAATTAATTTTAATACTGAAAACGAATACTAACTTTTAAATAAGTAAACTATAATCAAGGTACCACAGTGGATCATAAAGTTGAGTTAAATATAGCAGATATAGAGTCGTAATTTCATGAGATAGAATTTTATTTGCACGTTGTCATTTTATTAGGTGAATTTGGAAAAGTAATCTGATTTTGTTATTTTGTTATGATTTAAAGTTAAGACAAAAAATGACAACGGAGAATTAATAGTTAAGTAACGTTTATACTTAGGTTCTGATACAAAGCTAGGTTGACGAAGTCCTCTCTCCCAGGTACTATAATAGTCTCGTGTGGGTTCATGTTTTTGAACTGTGAACTTCGCCGATAAAGACGTAAGTCGTCCGGGCTTGCAATATTCGCGGTCGAGCAGCTTCAATAGGCACCCCAATGTCTACACAATAGCTACCACAGAGGTACATACCTACGTCGGAGCAGACAACAATACAATACAATACCTACGAAGGCGCGCTGTATGGAAACAAAACGCTAGAAAACTTGTCAACTATAACTGCAAATACTCTGTCGTTCAGCGCACACAAATTTGTAAAACTTATGTGCTACGAAGCCACAAATGGTGGTCGCTAGCTGAACTTAAACAAAATATCAGCCGGAATAACTGAATACCGGTAAAGCGTTCACGGCCCATAAGTGATTATTGTGTATCTCAGTGTTCTAAAAGAACTACGATAAAATCGCTGACTGAGACACGGGACGTGTATACTGTTGGCGTTCAGTCAAATAAAGACAATTTTGTTCTATTAAACTGGGACTTTTATATGGGATATGATAAAGAAACAAAACTACGTGATACGCGAGAGTGAGTCTAATAGCGAGCAGTTGATTCCGCGTAGTTTCTCACGTAGGCATCTTGATAAGGTATAAATGCACTTGAACAACCCTTTGCTTATCTAAATTACACTTTAATAAGAAAATTTCGACTCTAACTATATTATGAATATGGTTCTTTATTGATTATGTTTCTGACTTTACTTATTTACGTAACGAATTCCTCAGGAGATGCACTGCATGTGAAACTCGGATTTCAACGTCGTTTTAAACTCTAGTAAAATACTGTACGAGATATTATAATAAAATAATATTCGTATTCGAAGGAATTATGAATGAAATCTGTTTCATTGTTATCGTAAAATATTTAACTTTGATTTTAATTGTTTTAAAGTTCTGAAATATGTAAATTCCATTAAAAAATTTAAAAACTTAATTTGCAAATACACGACCTAGATACGGGGTGTTTCAATACAAATGGAGGGGGTTCTCGATTCGACCCATTACGTATTTTTTTACGTTTGTTCAATCATTACTCGGGATTGGGTCAAGTGATTTCTATGAAATTTTTCTCAAATTTGTTTCTCAAGGCGGTGGTGCCATATTAATATCATTAAGTTACCTTTAGTATAAGCACATAGAGCAAAAATTGGAGAAAACATTTTTTTACTCGAAAATATGGCGAAGTCTCTAGTGCTAAATTAATTTCATTAAATTTTATTCTGTGATAAAAAATTCAAATTCTGTCGGATTGCATTAAAATTGTAGGTATTAATTCAAACGTATTTTTAACCGACTTCGATATTGACATTAACTGAGCGACAGTGACATTTTATTTCATAATATTTAGGGGCTTTTTTGAAGACGGTTTACTTTTTTTTTATTTTTCGTAGAGAGATAAGAAATTCCTCAAAAATCACAAAAGTCCGAATAATTTTTAAACCGTTGACATTCGGATAACCCTATATCGTGTTCAGAGAGCAGATAGTGAGTCTATATCACCAGGTTACGTTTGACCACTGTCTCAGGAACACCCTGTACATCTAGCCTTATTAGAAATCCAGATATGTATATTTTACAGAAAAGTCGAGCGCTTTCGCGATCTAAGTTAACAAGCGTCTTACCTCCCTTAATTCTATCATATCACAACCTTTTTTAAAACGCATCGTTTTTTCACGTAGATTTCGATTTCATTGTTCAACTTCTTACTTTTCAAGATATTTGGTAGAAATGCAACTGCCTACTGCCGCTTTGCTAATCAGTATTCTAGACTTGCCTGGCCTTCTTAAAACCCTTCTCGAAACCAAATTAGCCTCTGTCAAACGCCTTCGCACCGTGTATAGAAATTTAAATTATGCAGGCATCAAGAAAGCATTCACTAAGCTCTCTACAAGTCGACAGAGGATCCCTTCGAGTAGAAATCATTAAGAAACGGTTCTGTTGGCCTGTTGTCCTTCAGGCTCTATCACGGTGCGCAATCGAAGCCGTAGTTCTAAATCTCGAAAAAAGCCAATAAATTACACTTTGTCTCACAGTTGAACTGTTCCGAAACCTCAACTTGTGCACGCCTTACTTGCATCATCCCAATAGCTTTATTTAGTTGTTTTAATCTCAAACCAGTTCTATTAAACCAGTGCAATTAGACGGTACGCCATGAATCACTTGCATTAATTTCCCGGTACTCGAAAAGATTATTATTTTATGCCATTCGATTCAGCTCGCTAGGAATAGTATTATTTATGAGTACTTTTAGGGCCTCCCAATTTTAAACAATTTAAAAAAATGTTGGAATTTCGAGGAAAATGGTTTTTGACCTTTCACCGCTTACCTACCGAGAAGGGTAAGAGATACAACAAAAATTAACTGAGCATTTTAGTCTTGAACATACTTCTGGGTGCGTTTAAGTAAAAATGAAGCTTTATAATACTTACCTCTTAACATAAACTAATACCTATGTTAGCTTTCAACGAATTAACTCATTAATATTTTCTATAGTCTGTAATGCTTAATATATGGTGCAAGTAAGTGTTTAGGTAGTTTGCCAATGCAGTCTCAAATGGTAATGTTTTATGAAATAAAATAGGTGAATATTTATTAAGGTGTTGACGATATTTAAATAAAATTATTCGATGTTCAAATATTATAAGGTAAAAAATGCGGAAAATGAAAAATTAAAATAAGCAAAATTAGTAAAAGTTTAGATGTATTGATTTGATGTTACGAAAAATATTACAAGGTCGAAAAATAGAAAAATTCTTAATGTAATTTAAATAGATTTAAAAAAAAACAGAAAGTAGATAAAACTAAAATAAAAAATAAAATTTGTGTTTTCAAGGAGGAAATAAATCATTTATTTTTTATCCGGTGAATGTTTTCAAGGTCATGTCAAGGGACAACTTTGTTTTTTCAATCGGAAAACTATATTTTCATTACCTTATTGTACGAAAAAAACTTTGTTTATGCGATTTAAATTTTGCATGATCTAATTTATTGAAGAAAATAAAAAATAATCTACGATATTATTAGAACGGAGGTCACAGCATATACAAATATGTTTAAAATAAAAGATATTTATGTTTTTGCGTAGAATAAGATTGCTGATAAAAAATGAATACCAGACGTTGATAAAAAATTAAAATATTGTTTAGTTATAAACAGCTAACAAACTATGCACATAAGGTTCAATTTGACTTAACTGCATTTTTCACTATGTTTATCCGGCTATGTTCTCTTTTTTTTTTTTTTGTTTTTTGCATTGAAACATGCTTATATGAGAAAAATACATAATGCCATCGTGTAGAGCGACCAAAAACACGTAAGTAAAAAAATCGGCAATTTTATTTCCTATAAGACATCTAATATTTAATTGCCAAGCTAAAAAATAAAGAGCGGTAAAGGTTTTGTATTTAGCATCGACATAATTTGAAAAATATTGGAAACCAATCCAAACTTCGCCAAAAGAATATGCAAATTTTTTGGAGGCTTTTTTCTTTTTGGACTTTTTTGTAGAAAATTTGATGCTATACAAAAAGGTCCAGTGTATCTTTGTCGTATCTACTACCATTCTCATCTACGCGAACGGTATAAAAACATCATCTTCAAAATATCAACAGTTTTTCTCTGATTGTTTAAACAAATTGGGAGGCCTTAAAAGTACTTACCTCCATCAAGCTCGCTAGTGTTTGGTCTCTTGTAAGGAGGATCCTTGCGGCTTCCGTAGCTTGCTATTATACTTAAAAACGAAGAGTATATTTGATCGGCACATTTCTAAAACCGGAAATATCGCTCGTAGAGAAAAAAATTTTCATATCATTGCGTTCGTGAATGAATTCTGAACAACTTTCAAAATGTCCGTCCGTCACATTTCTTGTAAGCACGATAACTTAAGAAAGAAAAGTCCGATTGTATTGAAATTTGGAAAGTAAATTAGTGCTAGCTAGAGAAAGAACCCTATTGTTTTTGAAGAAAATCAATCAGTAAATAAGAAAGGTATTAATCATTTAATTTAAAAAATACATATTTTATTAATTTTTGTCGCTTGTACTTAAATAGAAATCTTGCGAAATATTATCTCTATAATGTATATATTTTTTTGTTAATACATTTTACTAATATATTTTATAATAATATATCTAATGCGTTGAAATATGATTCTCGACAGACATTCAATTTTTGTAGTAATGTGTGATAGTCCAGTGGCTAAAGTTTTGCCTTGCAATCCAAAGATCGTTTGTTTGAATCTCAAACAGGTTGGACGATTTTTTTCAATTTTTTTCATATATTTTTTTTCTTCGCAACAAAGTTGATATCACAAAAGTTAGGAAAAACTAACACTAGTTACAAGAAACCTGTGAGGAGTACCCTGTAGAATGTGTAACAATTATATAAAAACCCAGTAAATTGGCGAAGAGCACGTTTTTAGCTTGTTTTTCTTTTTACATGGCTTGCCCTTTGTCGGTTGTCTGTTGATTGTGGGTTATGTAGATAGATATATTATCGACGGTTCTTGTTTTATTTGTTTCTTGGCTGCTCTAAATTGGTTGTTTCCTTATTGGTTGTTTAACTAGGTTGGAATGTGCACAGTGTTGGTTTTCTCCTTGTGTTTGTGGGGGTGTGATTATTTAGACTCCGCTCAGGATAAACATCGGCGACGAGTGTCAGTTCGGCTTCAGGCGGAGCAGGAGCATATGCAACAGGTCGTCAGGATCGTGAATGTTGACAAGGTACAATGCAACCTCAGAAAGAGCACCGTCATGGTGCTCCTCGATGTTAAGAAAGCCTTCGATACTGTAAGGATCCCTGGGCTTCTTCACAAACTAAACGCACTGAACTTCCCCATGCACATAATGAAACTTATTCACTCTTTCCTGACAGATAGATCACTGCAGATCAGAGTAAATAACAAACGATCAACACGACGGAACATTCGCGCGGGCGTCGTAACACCAAAGCTGTACAACTTATACGTCTCCGACTTCCTGAAGTTTCCAAATACCAACCTTGCCAAGTACGCCGACGACACGGCCATGTATGCACATTCACACAACGCTGAAGCCGCTAATATGCTACTGAAAGCACACATGACCCGTGCTACAGCGGATCAACGCCGAGAAGTCTGAGTCGATCATCTTTACGCGCCGGTTTACAGAGAACCGCACATTAACGCCAATTTCAATCGGGGGATAACAAATTATAATCAAACGGTGCATGAAGTATCTGGGGGGTTAACTTGGACAAACAACTGACGTTTAACATACATATTAACGAAACAATACGAAAGGTATATTCCTTGTCCAGGAGTCTGTACCTGCTCCTGGCCAGGGGTAGCAGACTTAACAGGACAAATAAGAAACTGTCGTACACGATGGTAATCAGGCTAGCCATCACATAAGCGGCGTCGGTGTGGTGCAGCATTCTGGTGACGACAATGCGAAAACTTCGAGTTCTCGAACATAAAATGCTCCTCATTTCTGATTCCGATAGATACACCTCCCTCAGAGATCTATACGCACGATGTCACACTGGCGGACTAGGTCCAAGAAGTCTCCCAAAAATTCTACACCTTCAAACTCCGCTAACCAGGCGATAGTCCCCTAACCAGCAACATAACCCAAATCAGATGCATAATGCCCAATTCCAGATCAAACATCCCCTACCATACCAGGCGTTGTCTATTTTCCCGCAACCTCTCCCCTAGCCATACTTTCCTATACTTCAACCTACTATTTCCCCACCTTTGATCTTTCCTAAACTTTATCTTTCAAATCATTTCTATTCTCTTTCTTTATGTTCTATTTTTGTTCTCATTTTTATTCCTGTTGTTCCTTTTGTCCTCTTCTCTATCAAAAATTCCCCTTTGGCCAATGACCTTTTTAAAATTCAAACTGTGGATTTGGTCATGGATTCTGGTTCAATTGTTCCTAAAAGCCTTAGGTGACCAACCAGGTCTCCTGGTATGAAAAGGAGTACTTGCTGCAGCCTTAGGGCACTAAGTGCTGTCTTTCCTTACATGCAGATGTAGAGGAAGCAGGTTTAGGTATAGCATGTATAGCTGCTGTGGGACAGGAGCACATTGCCTGTAATCCCTAAGCAGGCGTTGCAACTTCTGCAACTTTCCTTGTGTACCATATATTAATAATCTTTTCATTGGCCTGTTTATATTTTTTCAGGGTAACTTTTATTTCTGTTTTATTTGTCTATTTTTATATATTTTGATTTTTTATTTTGTATTATTTTTATGCTTTATAGATTGCGAGGTGTTTGGATTATTTGATCTAGTATATGGTGTTACCTTGTTGGTTGCGTTGCTTCTGTCTCCATCTTGCCAACGCTTGTCTGTGGTCTGGGCACACTCTGTAGCTTGCAGGGTGAGACCCGTTGCAGTAGGTGCAGTTGCACGTCTCTGCGCCGCACCTGCCACACTCGTGCGTACCCCCGCATCTCACACAGCGCAGGATTTGGTTGCAGAGCTGAGTTCCATCAAGCTGAATTAAATGGCACCAAAACATAATTACTTCCACATCCAGTGGAAGTATAGTAACGAAAAAAAATTTTGAAAATTTTTATTGTTCAAATAGGCTTAGAATGTTGAGATTTTAAGTTTGAACAAAAAAAAATTCTGTCTATCTGTAGATCTGTCGGTCTGTAACTTTTTTTTGTGCGCACGATTACTCTGGAACCGTTTAAGATATTGACTTGAAATTTGGTACCCGTATGCACTTTAACGGGATCTGGAACTAGATTATATTTTCATCTTATCCCGTCGAAGGGTTGGTAAATTGGGGTAAATAGGTAAATCAAACAGGTAAGAGTTCAAAAAGTTGGCATTTGGTACGTACAAGAGAAGCTAAGGTCTCAAAAAATTTTTTGGTATTGGCCACCCTCATTACCACCTCCGTCCCATTATTAAAGGGGATGAAAGAAAATTGTGATTTAGTGTGTGTACAAGAACCAAGTACCTTAAAATATTTTTTTACTTCATCCATCCCCACCCCACTACCCCCACTGGAATACCGTTCTATGGATTTTTGGGGTAGACAATTTTAAATATTATATTATTAAAGTTCCATAAACAATTATTTCCACATACAAAACTTTTTTAGTTGTGAGAGACTTGGATAGAAAATCTGAATGTGGAAGTAGTGATTCCTTGGGCAACGGTTTTTATCGAGTACTGGAAAATTAATGCGAGTGATTCCACCGACAATATACCAAGTTTCTCGTAAGTAAGTGGACATAGACTAACTATATGCAGATCTAGTAAAAACCTGACAAGTGTATGAATCTAACTTACTTCTACACAAAGTAGCACATCTGATGAGGTACCTACTAGTCTAATGAAGGCAGAAATAGTGTAAATATTTCATGCAAAGACGAGATTACCTCCCCTCGCCCCCGTTTTCGAGGATGCAAGCGATGAGAGAAATTTTTGACTGCCTCAACCCCCTGAAATGGACAAGAACCACCCCTTTTATGGATCCCTTTATGTTTTCATATATAAACGGGTCTGGGGAGTGATTTTTCGACGAGTTATACTTGAAACAACATGGAAGGGGGTTATAGAGTAAGTGGAATCCAGACAGGGGGGTTTATTAAACCCTCCCGAGGGTTTTTCAAATGATTCGGTTCAAACGCGTATCTCCCCGTTTTTGGGGCTCTGATTACGGGAAAATTATTCATTTTTATCTCCAATCCCTCCTGATTCCTCGAACGGGCAGAAACCACTCCTCACTGACCAGAAAGCATGCTATCCTGGATTTACAGGTTTTTCGACACATGATCGTTATTACAATTAATTATTTTTTATTTATTTGCTTTACCGTTATTCCTGTGCATATCCCTTCATTTTTCACGGAATAGAAGGTGGTTGCTTCAACCCTTCCAAGGGATGTAAAATTCATTAATTACGCTCAGGGTCGGCCTTAGTTCCCCAAGCGCCCTAGTGCGAAATTTTGAAAGGCGCCCCTTTTTAAAAAAAATTTTCGTCTTCATCTCAAAATTGACGAATGGTGGGGGGGGGGGGTGTTTGAAATCCAAAACAAAATTTTTTCGTACTCATAAATTTTACTCGAATAAAAAAGCGACTTATATTAAGTTCGTGGCACCTCCTGGGGTACGGCGCCCTTGTGGGGGACACGGTCGCGCCCTCCCCCCAAAAGTAGGCTCTGATTACATTTTGGATCGTCAATACGCCCCCTCCCCGTTTTCGCAGGTGCTGATCACGATAAAAATATTCACCTTCATCTCCGACTCTCCTCAATCCTATAATGGATGGAAACTTACCCTCATCCACCAGTTATCGCTGGAGCGATGATTGTGTAGATTGCTGAGTAAGGTATATTGATTCTAATATTTTATATTATATTAGTTATTTTATATTAGTCGAACAAACATTAATAGACGTAAAATGTAGGTAATATAATATTTGAGCAAGAGATTTGGGCCGAAAAATAAAAAAATAGTGAAAATATTCCCGTGATCAGCGACCCCGGAAACGGGGGATACGCGTTTGAACCGAATCATTTGAAAAAAAAAGATTTTCGACTTCTCGGGAGGGTTTAATCAATCCCCTAGGCCTGCTGTCTGGATGTCACTTACTCTATAACCCCCTTCCAAGTTATTTCAAGTATAACCCGTCGATAATAGGGACTGCAATTTACCGGAAGTTTTAATAACCGGTAAATCGGTAAATAAAAATGTAAACAACCGGTTAACCGGTATTTACCGGTAATTTTTAGAGTGGATGATTAGGGTTGCGAAAATGACAATTGTCTTTTTCCATGTACAAAATTATCTAAATTTAACAAAAAACATTTTTATATAAGTATATTTAATATAATGAACAAACAAAAGGTTTCTTATCAACAGTAAAATCACAAGAGCTTTTTTTTATCGGATAAATTTCTCTTTGTAACGAAATAATTTTTCCAATCAGTGATTTTATAAGAAAAATTGACATGAAAAATCGCGAGACCAGAGGTTGAGCGATTTTGTCAAATGTCAGTTTTTCGAGCAAAATTACTGATTGGCAAAATTTTGAGTTAAAAAGAAATTTATCCATAAAAGAAAAGCTCGAGTGTTTTTTGGCAAGATAAATTAACGACAGAATATGTGAACGAACAACAATAATTTATTAAAAATAATTATACTTTTCCCAAAACGACTCATATTGTACAGTATAGTTTTCACAATACTTAAAAATTATATCTGACAGTAGAGATTTTAAAGTGACGTGCGACTACTAGATGTACTCTGCTTTTGAGGAACAGGCATTTTATCGGTGATAAATTAACTCCTATATAAAAAAGTCTATTTGACAGTCACATTTTGTCACTATGACAGCGATAAAAAAGGTGCGTCGTTTTTTATCACGATAAAAATGCCTGTTCCTCAAAAGTAGAGTATATCTAGTAGTCGCACGTCATTTTAAAATCTGTACTGTCGGCTATAATTTTTAAGTCTTGTGGAAACTATACTGTACGATATGAGTCGTTTTGAGAAAATTATAATTATTTTTAATTGTTGTTCGTTCACATATTCTGTCGTTAATTTATCTTGCAAAAAATCACTCGAGCTTTTCTTTTATGGATAAATTTCTTTTTAACTCACTATTTTGCCAATCAGTAATTTTGCTCGAAAAACTGACATTTGACAAAATCGCTCGACCTCCGGTCTCGCGATTTTTTCATGTCAGTTTTTCTCATAAAATCACTGATTGGCAAAATTATTTCGTTACAAAGAGAAATTTATCCGATAAAAAAAAGCTCTTGTGATTTTACTGTTGATAAAAAACGATGCACCTTTTTTATCGCTGTCAAAGTGACAAAAATGTGACTGTCAAATAGACTTTTTTATATAGGAGTTAATTTATCAAAAGGAAAAAATATAAATGAAATGAATTTAAATAAATAATTATTCTGTAAATAACAAAAATATCCACTTAAATAACAAAAATTATAAACATAAACTCAAATAGGGCATTTACTGAATACCTAATCTAAAAATACAATATTTTTAAAAATAGCCCGTTAAAAGGGTTAGTTTTTCAAAACTATATCTGTTAGTCGTCTGATATTTGAAGATGTCCTTCCTCAATCGATATTGGTGGGTCGATAAGTTAATAAGAATTGGTAATAACAAACTTCTAAATGTATTCCACGGATATTTGCGGCAGTGAAATATTCACTTTTCTATCGTAAGATATTGTCTCTCTTGTATTTCTTAGAGCTTGGTGTTTGGAATTTACTTTTTATAATATTATTTATTTATTATTAAAAGTGCTCGGTGTTGGGACAGTCAATCTGTATTTAGTGAATACTAGTCAGTGACATAAATAGAAACGTTGAATACGTGACATATTGTAAGTTCAGAATTTACCGAAATAACCGGTAAAAATTAAAATAACCGGTAATTATCATCATGTCCTTTTTGTCCTGATAACCGGGTAACCGGTAATGCAATCCCTAGTCGATAAATCACTCGCCAGACCAGTTCATATATGAAAACTAAAAGTGAACCATAAAAGGAATGATTTTTGGCCGTTTCAGGGGCCACCATCACTTACATCGTGTTCAGCACCCTCTAAAACGGGGGGGGGGGGGGGGTAATCTCGTCTTTGCACGAAATATTTACAAAATGTTTCATTACATAGACTATACAGCCCTCCAAATTCTGCGTTAAAATTTTATTATTTATTATTTACTTATCATTTATTAAAGTAAAATAAGAAATATCTATAAACTTGTATCATCAAGGAGCACATGAAATGACATATAATATTATTAACTTTACCTCATGGTGCTGACCACTCACATATTGCTGACATTGTGGACCAAACTATCTTCTGAAGTGTAAAACGTCAGATTACATTAAAATTTCTGATTTGTACATTTGCGTTTCATACTGAAATGCAACGTGAGGCATAAAAATGCTGAAATATAATTACACAATGGTTAGAGTCAACCAAGTATTCGAGACGAATTAACTTAAACAAAGAAAATGAGAAATTACAAAAAAGAACTTCACGCTTTTTCATAATATAACTGACAAGCAAATGATTTAATCATATTATATATTTTTAATTTCCTTTGTACCTTTCTTGTTCTCATTTTGTTATATGTCTTAAATAAACATCTGTTTCCTTTGATCTTGTGCTTTCTCTAATAATATTTTGTATTTGCGTAAGTATAACAAGGCATTAAGAAGTAATTTCGAAGAGACCTTTAATTTAGTAATTCGTTTCAAGTTAAAAATAAAATGTGAATTGTTAACTTTTACCGTTACTTGCAGGAAAATATAGTCGCAGAACTCGTGAATTTTTGTTTGAGTTATTTCGTCAACAAAATGTAACTTTCTTATTGTTTTAAATATATGGATTATAATGGTGTAATTTGGCCACTCAAGTAACAATTCTACGTCTTATCAATGTTGCCGTTGCCGGTATCTGACGCAGTCACAATGATTTTCCAACCCATATTTATTCTGATTTGGTCAATAAAATTAAAGTTGGTTCAACGTTGGAATCCAGCCGTATTTTAGTTCGAATTGAAGCTCTTATATTAAACTAATAATTATTATGTTGAATATACAGTGTGTACTATTTAATTCCACAACACCTCGTTACTTTGGAAAGCTTTGTCAGATTTTAATTTTTTTTTGAGATATAGTGCTTGATAAGCTCTATTTGATTGCTTTAAAAATTTGTAATTTTCATATTTTCAAGGTCTACCAAGTTCTTCTAAATGTGTCGAAATTTTGGGATCTAGTATTAGGCAATTTTTTACCGGCAAATTGGATAGCGTATTCGATTCGCAGTTGCCTCAAATACCTCTGTACATAATTTTAGCTCGATACCTTATATAGGGTGTTTGTTATTCAACAGCCAAATTTAAAATTTTTTACTTTTCGACCGACCCTGTATAAAAGTTGGTTAGGTTTACTAAAAAGGTAAAGTAGTCATTCGAATTAAGAAACATCAGATACTAAATGAGGAAGAAAAAAGAAAAGTTATGCTTTAAATAAATAATGCTTCTATACATTATTCGGTTGCTGTACGTAGGTAATGAAAATTCATGAAAATTTTTCAAACAAATGGATCGGACAGAATACCTTTTCTTTTTTCTTCCTCATTTAGTACCTGATGTTGATGTTACCATTTAGGCCTTGAAAATATGAAGATTACAAATTTTGCAAAACAGTCAAATAGACCTCATCGAGCACTATACCTCAAAAAAAATAATAATAACGCTTTCCAAAATAAAGGGGTGTTGCGGTATTAAATAACACATCTGTAGTAGATTCAAATTCGAAAAGGAGAGCTGGCTGATTGGTTTTAATCACCGCGATCCCCTTGGATCTATTGTGACACTCCTGTTCTAGTTTTACTTAAAGGTCCAACCAGAGCTGGGCAAATATGTACTTACAAATACTTCATAAGTATTTAAATACTAGAAAGTATTTAAATACCGAGTATTTAAATACTTCTTGCAGCAAGTATTAGTATTTATACTTGCAAATACTTTAACTGAAATATTTACTACTTAGTATTTGTGAAAATGATCCTAAAGGTATTTATAAATACTTAAACTATTTAAATAACTGGGAAGTATTTAAATACTTCTAAAAAGTATTTAAATCCTTTTCTGACAGTATTTAAATACTTGAATACCCTCTAAGTATTTGAATCTCAAAAGTATTTAGATAAATACAAACAAATACAACAAATATAATCAAATACACCAGGGAGATAGGCAGATACTCGTCAAGAATCAAGACATGTACTATACTATGTAGTTAATAAATACATTGCATCATTCAGTCTTCAGTCAATCACGTCTTAATTCCCAGAAAGTTGGTTGAGAGCAGACATAAGTAAGTGTTACTGTTAACTGTTAATGTATATATTTTGTGATTGTGACAGAGAACAGTTGAACTAGTACCATAGTCTTTGTGCTTTATTTGGGTATTTGCAGACGACGCAAACGTCTATCTCTGCAGATAAGTAAAAGTCCAATACCCAACTATAGTCGGGGAGCCCTCCCTAGCTGTACGTGCACCCCCCCGCCCGATCCATAAGGACAATGTTTTTCATAAAGGTTAAAGCCTAAGGAACAATTTAAGATATGTCCTAAAAAAAATAACTGGCAGCACTTTCAAAATGGCGGCCATATGTTAAAAAAAACTGTTGTCAATGTTGTTTTTGGCATTTAACACAAAAACTAAAAAAGACGGAGAAAAACTTTCTGGACAAAAAACAAAGTGCATAAAATTTTCTACAATTTTGTTCCTATAAGATATTTTGATAGGAGTTACCATTTTCCAGATAAATGAGTCCAAAATTAAGAAAACATGGAAATTCCTGTATCGGTAAATTACTTAGAGGAAATAACTGTGACAATTATTGTAAGGCGTATAATATAACTTTATATTATTAACATAACAAAAAATAAAATAAACTGAAAAAAATTAATAATAATAATATTATAATTTGCAGGCATTTATCTCGAAAACGGTAACAATGGTATCTGGAAAATGGTAACTTCTATCCAAATATTGTATAGAAGCAAAATTGTAGAAAATTTTATGCACTTTGTTTTTTGTGCAGAAAGTTTTTCGCCATCTTTTTTAGTTTTTGTGTTAATTGACAAAAACAATATTTGCAATTTTTTTAAACGGACGCCATTTTTAAAGTACAGCCAGTTTTTTTTTTGGGGGGGGGCATGTCTTAAATTGTTCCTTAGACTTTAATCTTTATGAAAAACATTGTCCCCAAGGATCGGGGGGGGGGGTCCACGGACACTTAGGGCGGGCTCCCATAGTATTAGAATTGATTAAGTATACAGGTATTAAAATAGTGTCATAGAAGTTCATGAAAGTCATGAAACCTAAAGTTTTGACATCTCAAATAGTCAAATATTATTTAATATAATAATAATAATGATAATAATAAGTCTTTATTGATTTCTGCAAAAATAGAAAATACAATTTGGCGAAATTTAGCCACTAAAGGCTATTTTTAGACTTAACTATGCTTCAAAATATTTCAGTGTTATCAAAATATTTAAATATCCAGAAAGTATTTAAATACTAAGTTTAAAGTATTTAATTACTTTTGTTATTTATTATTTAAATACTTTTATCTTTTGAAAATACTTAATATTTAAATACTTTCAATTTTCTGAAAGTATTTAGTATTTAATATTTAAATACTTTTTTAAAGTATTTGCCCAGCTCTGGGTCCAACTTTGTCTTTTCAGACTCCATAGCCTTCATAAGAGCTCCTTAGTATAGTTATCTACCCTTAGTTCTTCCTCGCTAAGTAGTTGGAATATTAGCACAGATAGGCCCTCACACATGTACAATAAAATAGAACTGAACCATTATCCTAATAGCCTTTCTATTTTGCCGTAGTAGAAACTCTTCCACTACTTATGGACGCTCATATGCATGGCTTAACAACACTGCAAAAATGTTCGGACCCTACTAGGACCTTAGTTGCTTCTTTCCTGACCAGTTCATCAGCCTTTTCATTTCTCCTCTATCCCTTGTATCCTGGTACCCACGGTAACTTCCATGAGGACATTTATGCAATCCTATACTAATCTTGAATCAACCTGTACGGAATAAATTGCCTTTAGCGCCATGTCACACAGCCAAGCAAGCCTTTGTACGTCACTTAATAGCTCATTGCTCCCAGCTGCTGTGTCTTATCCACCATACCACCAATCCGTAGGTTATCATGGGTTTTACGACCCTAGTCTACTTCAGGCTCTGAATATTTTACACTAATGTGGTGTTAATATATTCTGTCCCTTCTGGGCATGCCAATGACTGAAATAAGTTTTGTGTCACTAATAACTGAGATGGAAGGCCATTAAAAGTGCAACACGCCGTACATGAATTAGAACAGCTCGGAATAATTTTCGAGACTAGTTTTATGGTTGGAATGTGAAAAGGAAATGTTAAATTGTCTACCAGTTGGAAAATGTAAAGACAAAAGTTCCTTATAAAATTCAGCTTTTTATTGATAAATTATTTTATAAGTATCTTGTATCATGTTATACCCATTTGTGTGATAATTTATTTAACAACAAATTTTGCGTTTTATTGTATATACACGCTACTCCCAAAAGAAAAAACACGCACGCGCCGCCCTAGATACTTTATTATTAATATGCAAAAAAGTATATATTTTTTAAGAGTTACGATAAAGAACTGCTAAAAAACGACATGAATTATCAGCGTGGGGGTTTTAAAAAACAATATATTATAAAAAGCATCACTCAGCTATTGAACAAACCGTGCAGCAAAAAAGGCTTGCCTAACCGCCCCTGTAGTACTTCCGTCAATTTATAAATCTAACTGTACTATCTCTACAAAATATAGAAGCTTTTAGGTCTAATATTGATAACAATAAACATAACGGAAGTCTAAATTTACTTGTTTTATTAGTCACAGTTGTAAAGAATGCGTAGCAAATAAACAAAATTATGGCACTCTAGCTATGTTTCATATCTGATTTACCCTACAAATCGATAGTAATTTACATATATTTCAGTAATTTAGAATCAATTTGAGAATGTCTACCTATAATAAATTCAATATTGCCTACGTTCATTTTGATTTATTGACATCGGGATTTTCCTTCCGCAATATGCTAATAACTTTATTTCCAAAGCCACGAAAATACATACAAATCATTTTACCTATTATTTTCTTACAATATTTTAAGATGGAAGAGTCGAGTATTGCTTTTAGAATGTCAATAAAAAAATACTTAGCTCAAAATTTGTCTGGTACAGTACAAATTATATACACGGTGTCCCAACAAAATTGTCCACGCTGAATAACTTCAATGAAGCCACCCTCTCCATCATTTCAAACGGCAAAACGATCGAGTAGTGCGTTACATTTCTCTACACCACTATTTCTTTTATTATTTTAGATGGAATGTCTGTATAATTTTGATTTAAAACTTAAATTACCAAAAAAATAAATTTTAATCTGCCCCTTAAAACGACTGGGTCCTCTCGTGTAACAAATCGGTTTCTACATTATCAATAAATTAAATAAAATGATTATGAAACAGTAATAAAATAATACTACAGTACAGGGTATTCAAAAAAAATATTACATTTACATCGCTCTATAAAATTTATATATCAACATAGAAATAATATAAGCACTCATTTATCGCAGTTTAGTTCAACACAATTTTCTTCTTTCAGCACTGTCGCTCTTTATGTGGAATGATCGATCTTACCGGAATTTGATCTTGTTAGTAATATACTCAAAAATAAATTTCTGATTTACATTACTAAGGCTGCATAAAACAGGAATAGATCCGTTGTTGGACCGGACACAAAACTAAATAAATAATTTTTTACTTACGTATTTTAATTGAGAATAGATAACCATACAATCAGTTGTAGGTTTTTAGGGAGTCTTAACTCCTTGTGCTAAAACGCTTGAGATTTAATTAGATAATAAACTGTCAATTTACATGACTTGTATTACTTCTGGCAACTTAGCTTACAGTGGAGTCAAAATAAAATTTGAATGGAATTCTCTGGCTACAGCAATTTTACTGTTTTGATTTGTTGTAGGTTTAATAACGAGTGCTCTGAGCAAAATCCGTCCATTGCTTCTTGTAGAATTTTAACAATTTATTTTTCAGCAAATAAATTTTCTGTTATTTTTCTTATTATCTCATGTCATAGTAATCGTATCGCAATAATAAAAATACCAAACTGTTCGCTATAAAATTATGAATAAGACTAGGCCTATGAAGAAACTTCTTGATAATTTGTAAATTTGTAAAAAAATTAAGACCACCAAAAATTCCCTTTTTTAACAGTTTAAGAAATATGATGTAATAATCCATCAATTTTATCGAAAGTTGGTGGAACCATGCACCTTATTGAACTAAACCTCCGTGCCAAATTTTAGAGCAAAATATTTATTCAAACGGCCAAAAATCAACAATAATTTCGAAATTTCCATCGCAATTTGTTTAAGTGCATCAACCCGTAGTAGGACAAATTTTCTTTTAAAGTGTAGGTTTTTACATGTGCTTTACGGTGGAGTTTATAAAGAAAAAAAAATTTAAATTTAAACAAATATTTTGGAATTTAATTGTAATTATGGATATTGCACGTATAAACAATTTCAAATAACTACTTGATTTTTTTGTGAAACCAAAAACGATAAGCGAATTATGAAAGTATATGAAATAACCAACGTTAAACAAAGAGTGATGTTCTACTTGCATTTGAATCCGTGATACGTTAGTTTTTGCGTTTTAATGGATATAAATAAACATATTGATATTTTTTCTTGAAATTTGCACATATTGTTCCAAAATGATTATATTTCTCTCTCTGCTAGTTGAAAATTATCCACAACCAAAACTTTTTGAATTACATCGCATAAAGCACCACTGAGGACATAACGCACGTTCGAAAAAAAATTATCTCCCCACTCCCTGAATATTGTAACTAGGCAACTAACTTAATTAATGGTATACATCACTCCATTTTCATCATATCGAGTCCTTTTTTTAAACATTTTTAGTCTTTTTCATATATTCTGATTCTTTTATTTAATAAAATATAATTTGCTAAGTTTTTATTCATCATAAATTCCACAATCTTTATTATTTTATAATGTTTTCGGCTCTTGTCATATCTGATTTTCCGTTTCTTTTTAAAATGTTTGTGTTTTGTGTTTATTTTCAATTTTTAATATATTGTAACGTAAAATAATTTGTTTAGCCGTTATTTAATTGAAATGCATTGGAAATTTTAGTTTCAAAATATTTATTTTGTGGGACCAGAATGGATATCTGAATATAAAGAAAATTGAAGACAACATTTACATAAATGGTACTTAAAATAAATTCTATTTATAAAATTAACGTGATTATTTCTAATTGGTATACCCGACGGGTAAACCGCCATCTAAAACCATTGGCTGGTTTAATTTTTTTTTTACATATTTATGAAGTACCTAACTTAATTTTATAAACAGAATATATTTTAAGTATCGTTTATATAAATGTTGTCTTCAATTTTCTTTATAGTCAGATATCCAGTCTGGTCCCACAAAATAAATATTTTGAAACTAAAATTTCCAATGCACTTTAATTAAATAACGGCTAAACAAATTATTTCACGTTACAATATATTAAAAATTGAAAATAAACACAAACATTTTAAAAAGAAACTGAAAATCAGATATGACAAGAGCCGAAAACATTATAAAATAATAAAGATTGTTGAATTTATGATGAATAAAAACTTAGCAAATTATATTTTGTTAAATAAAAGAATTAGAATATGCGAAAATGACTAAAAATGTTAAAAAATGGACTCGATATGATGAAAATGGAGTGATGTATACCATTAATTAAATTAGTTGCCTAGTTACAATATTCAGGGAGTGGGGAGATAATTTTTTTTCGAACTTGCGTTATATCCTCGATGGTGCTTTATGCGATGTAATTAAAAAACTTTTAGTTGTGGATAATTTTCAACTAGCAAATAGAGAAATGTAATCATTTTGGAACAATTTGCGCAAATTTTAAGAAAAAATATCAATATGTTTACTTATAATCGACTAAGGGCCGGAATTTATAGGTACAGATTAAACCTAAGTTTAACTAGAAGATTCTGTTGAGGCCCGAAATAAAAGTAAATAGCGTATTTAGCAAAGTGTATATTAAGAACATTCATCAAACAGGAAATTAACAAGAACCTTTTAACAAGAACTCAAAAAGACGCTTCTCACAGCAGTTTTTTTTACTACAAAAATCATTCGATAACTATCGTTAATAACTGTCAATAACAGCTATCAATACCACATAATCTTTATTCAAATTTATTAATAATTTCCTATTTGATGAGTGGGCTTAATATACACTTTGCTAAACACGCTATTTACTTTTATTTCGGACCTCAACAGCATCTTCTAGTTAAACTTAGGTTTAATCTGTACCTATAAAACCGGCCCTTAAACTCAAAAACGTATCACGGATTCAAATGCAAGTAGAACATCATTCTTTTTTTTTAAACGTTGGTTATTTCATATACTTTCATAATTCGTTTATCGTTTTTGGTTTCAGAAAAAAATCACATAGTTATTTGAAATTGTTTATACGTGCAATATCCATAATTAGAATTAAATTCCAAAAAATTAGTTTGAATTTAATTTTTATTCTTTCTAAACACCACCGTAAAGTACATGTAAAAACCTACACTTTAAAAGAAAAATTGTCCTACTACGAATCGATGCACTTAAACAAAATGCGATGGAAATTTCGAAATTATTGTTGATTTTTAGCCGTTTGAATAAATATTTTGCTCTAAAATTTGGTACGGAGGTTTAGTTCAATAAAGCGCATGGTTCCACCAACTTTCGTTAAAATTGATGGATTAATACATCATATTTCTTAAACTGAAAAAAAAGGGAATTTTTGGTGGTTTTTATTTTTTTACAAATTTATAAATTATCAAAAAGTTTCTTCATATGCCTAGTCTTATTCATAATTTTATAGCGAACAATTTGGTATTTTTATTATTGCGATACGATTATTATGACATGAGACAATAGGAAAAATAGCAGAAAATTTGTGTTGAAAAATAAATTGTTAAATTTCTACAAGAAGCAATGGACGGATTTTGTAAAAAAATTGCTCAGAGCACTTATTATACCTACAACAAATTAAAACAATAAAATTGCTGTAGCTAGAGAATTCCTTATTAACCTATTTTGATCCTTAATTTGACTCCACTATTAAGAAAAAACTTATATACGAAATTTAAAAGCGAGACTTGTGGAGAACATTTCTCGAGTAAACTAATTAAGTATACATAATATATCTATTCTATAATATTAAGTTTTGGAATTAGGTAATTACCTCCCGATGTTTTCTTGGCTTTTTTGGTGTTTATACTGACTCCCTTTTTACAATTTCGTCATTTATGTCACATAAAGATCTTATTTCCAAAGCTACTCATCTAAGAAAAAACAATGTAGGTATAAATACTTAACATAGCTGCAAAAATTTGAAAGTTCGTGGAATTTGCCACATTTTAAATGTAATGACAACCAAGAGGAAGAATAGCATGTTGGCACCATAGGTAATGTAATATACAGGGTGTCCCATAAATCGGTGATAAAACTAAGGGAAATGATAGATGAGGTCATTTCCAACCAAGAAACCTATATATGTTGTTATCCAATTTTTGATGGTTCAAAAGTCATATCAACTTTTGTATTTTTGTCCGAAATCGCCTAGTATCTTTAGTAAGAAAGTGGTAAAAAAGACTAAATTTTTTTGCTTTTTTTTTCTTAAGTAGGCTACTGAAGGTTGGTTGTACCTTTCTGATGGAGGCATTATTATGAAGTCTAGTTAGCAACTGTAAATTATAATAAAAGATGTTATGTTTGTCATAAAATACTACCTTACTTGTAAAAAAAAATGTTAATAAAAAGTGTATTAATTATACCTTATTAGAATCTACATAAATTGCACTACTTTTTGTTATTACGGGAAATATTTTTGTAGTTATTTTTTTTCCTATGAGGATCATTTTAAAATTCAAATAATTTCTGATGAACCGAACAATGATCGTAACACCTTTTATTATAATTGACAGTTGCTAACTAAACTTTATAAAAATGCTTCTATCGGAAAGGTACAACCTTCAGTAACCTATTTAAGAAAAAAAAGTGAAAAAAAACTCTCTTTTGTACCACGTTCTTACTAAACGTACTAGGCGATTGCGGACAAAAATACAAAAATTGAAATAACTTTTGAACCATCAAAAAGTGAATAACAACATATGTAGCTATTTTGGTTAGAAATGAACTCATCTATCATTCCCCTTCGTTTTATCCATGACTTATGAGATACTCTGTATAGACTGGCCTCAAAAACTGTAAAAAAGGAGGAGGTTCTCAATTCGACCCTTATGTATTTTTTTTATATATCAATTCAATGATTACTCTGGCGTAGCTTAAACGATTTCTGTTAAACCTGCTACAAACTGTGGGCTATGGTCTCATACTAAATTTATAAAGCTACATCTAGTGTAAGGTGAACAAAAATTGAAAGCAATTTTTTATGTTACGAACATATTCGCAAATTTGGCAGAGTCTCCAGTAATTTCAATTAAAAACTCAGTTCTCGATTTATTGTAATGACAATTTTTTCGCAAACAACAGGGATAATTTTCCTGATAACATCCACATGGTGCCCAACATAAAGAGAATTTCACAATGGTTTCCTTCACTATGTAGAAGTTAAATAAAAAATAATAGACGCTACTAAAAAGGTTAAAATTTTTTTAAATCGAACTCGCCTTTAAAACATATGTAAAAAAATATCTTTAAAAAGTAAGAAATTAAATTTCACTCCGTTTTACAAATACTTGTAGCAAGAAAGTAGCAAGGAACTGTAACTTTTTACCTAATATCAATTTGAAATCGGTGCATAAATATCTAATTTCAAAAATATGTTTTGCACCAATTTCAATTTTCAAAATGATATTAGGCAAAACGATCGAGTAGTGCGTTACATTTCTCTACACCACTATTTCTTTTATTATTTTAGATGGAATGTCTGTATAATTTTGATTTAAAACTTAAATTACCAAAAAAATAAATTTTAATCTGCCCCTTAAAACGACTGGGTCCTCTCGTGTAACAAATCGGTTTCTACATTATCAATAAATTAAATAAAATGATTATGAAACAGTAATAAAATAATACTACAGTACAGGGTATTCAAAAAAAATATTACATCGCTCTATAAAATTTATATATCAACATAGAAATAATATAAGCACTCATTTATCGCAGTTTAGTTCAACACAATTTTCTTCTTTCAGCACTGTCGCTCTTTATGTGGAATGATCGATCTTACCGGAATTTGATCTTGTTAGTAATATACTCAAAAATAAATTTCTGATTTACATTACTAAGGCTGCATAAAACAGGAATAGATCCGTTGTTGGACCGGACACAAAACTAAATAAATAATTTTTTACTTACGTATTTTAATTGAGAATAGATAACCATACAATCAGTTGTAGGTTTTTAGGGAGTCTTAACTCCTTGTGCTAAAACGCTTGAGATTTAATTAGATAATAAACTGTCAATTTACATGACTTGTATTACTTCTGGCAACTTAGCTTACAGTGGAGTCAAAATAAAATTTGAATGGAATTCTCTGGCTACAGCAATTTTACTGTTTTGATTTGTTGTAGGTTTAATAACGAGTGCTCTGAGCAAAATCCGTCCATTGCTTCTTGTAGAATTTTAACAATTTATTTTTCAGCAAATACATTTTCTGTTATTTTTCTTATTATCTCATGTCATAGTAATCGTATCGCAATAATAAAAATACCAAACTGTTCGCTATAAAATTATGAATAAGACTAGGCCTATGAAGAAACTTCTTGATAATTTGTAAATTTGTAAAAAAATTAAGACCACCAAAAATTCCCTTTTTTAACAGTTTAAGAAATATGATGTAATAATCCATCAATTTTATCGAAAGTTGGTGGAACCATGCACCTTATTGAACTAAACCTCCGTGCCAAATTTTAGAGCAAAATATTTATTCAAACGGCCAAAAATCAACAATAATTTCGAAATTTCCATCGCAATTTGTTTAAGTGCATCAACCCGTAGTAGGACAAATTTTCTTTTAAAGTGTAGGTTTTTACATGTGCTTTACGGTGGAGTTTATAAAGAAAAAAAAATTTAAATTTAAACAAATATTTTGGAATTTAATTGTAATTATGGATATTGCACGTATAAACAATTTCAAATAACTACTTGATTTTTTTGTGAAACCAAAAACGATAAGCGAATTATGAAAGTATATGAAATAACCAACGTTAAACAAAGAGTGATGTTCTACTTGCATTTGAATCCGTGATACGTTAGTTTTTGCGTTTTAATGGATATAAATAAACATATTGATATTTTTTCTTGAAATTTGCACATATTGTTCCAAAATGATTATATTTCTCTCTCTGCTAGTTGAAAATTATCCACAACCAAAACTTTTTGAATTACATCGCATAAAGCACCACTGAGGACATAACGCACGTTCGAAAAAAAATTATCTCCCCACTCCCTGAATATTGTAACTAGGCAACTAACTTAATTAATGGTATACATCACTCCATTTTCATCATATCGAGTCCTTTTTTTAAACATTTTTAGTCTTTTTCATATATTCTGATTCTTTTATTTAATAAAATATAATTTGCTAAGTTTTTATTCATCATAAATTCCACAATCTTTATTATTTTATAATGTTTTCGGCTCTTGTCATATCTGATTTTCCGTTTCTTTTTAAAATGTTTGTGTTTTGTGTTTATTTTCAATTTTTAATATATTGTAACGTAAAATAATTTGTTTAGCCGTTATTTAATTGAAATGCATTGGAAATTTTAGTTTCAAAATATTTATTTTGTGGGACCAGAATGGATATCTGAATATAAAGAAAATTGAAGACAACATTTACATAAATGGTACTTAAAATAAATTCTATTTATAAAATTAACGTGATTATTTCTAATTGGTATACCCGACGGGTAAACCGCCATCTAAAACCATTGGCTGGTTTAATTTTTTTTTTACATATTTATGAAGTACCTAACTTAATTTTATAAACAGAATATATTTTAAGTATCGTTTATATAAATGTTGTCTTCAATTTTCTTTATAGTCAGATATCCAGTCTGGTCCCACAAAATAAATATTTTGAAACTAAAATTTCCAATGCACTTTAATTAAATAACGGCTAAACAAATTATTTCACGTTACAATATATTAAAAATTGAAAATAAACACAAACATTTTAAAAAGAAACTGAAAATCAGATATGACAAGAGCCGAAAACATTATAAAATAATAAAGATTGTTGAATTTATGATGAATAAAAACTTAGCAAATTATATTTTGTTAAATAAAAGAATTAGAATATGCGAAAATGACTAAAAATGTTAAAAAATGGACTCGATATGATGAAAATGGAGTGATGTATACCATTAATTAAATTAGTTGCCTAGTTACAATATTCAGGGAGTGGGGAGATAATTTTTTTTCGAACTTGCGTTATATCCTCGATGGTGCTTTATGCGATGTAATTAAAAAACTTTTAGTTGTGGATAATTTTCAACTAGCAAATAGAGAAATGTAATCATTTTGGAACAATTTGCGCAAATTTTAAGAAAAAATATCAATATGTTTACTTATAATCGACTAAGGGCCGGAATTTATAGGTACAGATTAAACCTAAGTTTAACTAGAAGATTCTGTTGAGGCCCGAAATAAAAGTAAATAGCGTATTTAGCAAAGTGTATATTAAGAACATTCATCAAACAGGAAATTAACAAGAACCTTTTAACAAGAACTCAAAAAGACGCTTCTCACAGCAGTTTTTTTTACTACAAAAATCATTCGATAACTATCGTTAATAACTGTCAATAACAGCTATCAATACCACATAATCTTTATTCAAATTTATTAATAATTTCCTATTTGATGAGTGGGCTTAATATACACTTTGCTAAACACGCTATTTACTTTTATTTCGGACCTCAACAGCATCTTCTAGTTAAACTTAGGTTTAATCTGTACCTATAAAACCGGCCCTTAAACTCAAAAACGTATCACGGATTCAAATGCAAGTAGAACATCATTCTTTTTTTTTAAACGTTGGTTATTTCATATACTTTCATAATTCGTTTATCGTTTTTGGTTTCAGAAAAAAATCACATAGTTATTTGAAATTGTTTATACGTGCAATATCCATAATTAGAATTAAATTCCAAAAAATTAGTTTGAATTTAATTTTTATTCTTTCTAAACACCACCGTAAAGTACATGTAAAAACCTACACTTTAAAAGAAAAATTGTCCTACTACGAATCGATGCACTTAAACAAAATGCGATGGAAATTTCGAAATTATTGTTGATTTTTAGCCGTTTGAATAAATATTTTGCTCTAAAATTTGGTACGGAGGTTTAGTTCAATAAAGCGCATGGTTCCACCAACTTTCGTTAAAATTGATGGATTAATACATCATATTTCTTAAACTGAAAAAAAAGGGAATTTTTGGTGGTTTTTATTTTTTTACAAATTTATAAATTATCAAAAAGTTTCTTCATATGCCTAGTCTTATTCATAATTTTATAGCGAACAATTTGGTATTTTTATTATTGCGATACGATTATTATGACATGAGACAATAGGAAAAATAGCAGAAAATTTGTGTTGAAAAATAAATTGTTAAATTTCTACAAGAAGCAATGGACGGATTTTGTAAAAAAATTGCTCAGAGCACTTATTATACCTACAACAAATTAAAACAATAAAATTGCTGTAGCTAGAGAATTCCTTATTAACCTATTTTGATCCTTAATTTGACTCCACTATTAAGAAAAAACTTATATACGAAATTTAAAAGCGAGACTTGTGGAGAACATTTCTCGAGTAAACTAATTAAGTATACATAATATATCTATTCTATAATATTAAGTTTTGGAATTAGGTAATTACCTCCCGATGTTTTCTTGGCTTTTTTGGTGTTTATACTGACTCCCTTTTTACAATTTCGTCATTTATGTCACATAAAGATCTTATTTCCAAAGCTACTCATCTAAGAAAAAACAATGTAGGTATAAATACTTAACATAGCTGCAAAAATTTGAAAGTTCGTGGAATTTGCCACATTTTAAATGTAATGACAACCAAGAGGAAGAATAGCATGTTGGCACCATAGGTAATGTAATATACAGGGTGTCCCATAAATCGGTGATAAAACTAAGGGAAATGATAGATGAGGTCATTTCCAACCAAGAAACCTATATATGTTGTTATCCAATTTTTGATGGTTCAAAAGTCATATCAACTTTTGTATTTTTGTCCGAAATCGCCTAGTATCTTTAGTAAGAAAGTGGTAAAAAAGACTAAATTTTTTTGCTTTTTTTTTCTTAAGTAGGCTACTGAAGGTTGGTTGTACCTTTCTGATGGAGGCATTATTATGAAGTCTAGTTAGCAACTGTAAATTATAATAAAAGATGTTATGTTTGTCATAAAATACTACCTTACTTGTAAAAAAAAATGTTAATAAAAAGTGTATTAATTATACCTTATTAGAATCTACATAAATTGCACTACTTTTTGTTATTACGGGAAATATTTTTGTAGTTATTTTTTTTCCTATGAGGATCATTTTAAAATTCAAATAATTTCTGATGAACCGAACAATGATCGTAACACCTTTTATTATAATTGACAGTTGCTAACTAAACTTTATAAAAATGCTTCTATCGGAAAGGTACAACCTTCAGTAACCTATTTAAGAAAAAAAAGTGAAAAAAAACTCTCTTTTGTACCACGTTCTTACTAAACGTACTAGGCGATTGCGGACAAAAATACAAAAATTGAAATAACTTTTGAACCATCAAAAAGTGAATAACAACATATGTAGCTATTTTGGTTAGAAATGAACTCATCTATCATTCCCCTTCGTTTTATCCATGACTTATGAGATACTCTGTATAGACTGGCCTCAAAAACTGTAAAAAAGGAGGAGGTTCTCAATTCGACCCTTATGTATTTTTTTTATATATCAATTCAATGATTACTCTGGCGTAGCTTAAACGATTTCTGTTAAACCTGCTACAAACTGTGGGCTATGGTCTCATACTAAATTTATAAAGCTACATCTAGTGTAAGGTGAACAAAAATTGAAAGCAATTTTTTATGTTACGAACATATTCGCAAATTTGGCAGAGTCTCCAGTAATTTCAATTAAAAACTCAGTTCTCGATTTATTGTAATGACAATTTTTTCGCAAACAACAGGGATAATTTTCCTGATAACATCCACATGGTGCCCAACATAAAGAGAATTTCACAATGGTTTCCTTCACTATGTAGAAGTTAAATAAAAAATAATAGACGCTACCAAAAAGGTTAAAATTTTTTTAAATCGAACTCGCCTTTAAAACATATGTAAAAAAATATCTTTAAAAAGTAAGAAATTAAATTTCACTCCGTTTTACAAATACTTGTAGCAAGAAAGTAGCAAGGAACTGTAACTTTTTACCTAATATCAATTTGAAATCGGTGCATAAATATCTAATTTCAAAAATATGTTTTGCACCAATTTCAATTTTCAAAATGATATTAGGCAAAACGATCGAGTAGTGCGTTACATTTCTCTACACCACTATTTCTTTTATTATTTTAGATGGAATGTCTGTATAATTTTGATTTAAAACTTAAATTACCAAAAAAATAAATTTTAATCTGCCCCTTAAAACGACTGGGTCCTCTCGTGTAACAAATCGGTTTCTACATTATCAATAAATTAAATAAAATGATTATGAAACAGTAATAAAATAATACTACAGTACAGGGTATTCAAAAAAAATATTACATTTACATCGCTCTATAAAATTTATATATCAACATAGAAATAATATAAGCACTCATTTATCACAGTTTAGTTCAACACAATTTTCTTCTTTCAGCACTGTCGCTCTTTATGTGGAATGATCGATCTTACCGGAATTTGATCTTGTTAGTAATATACTCAAAAATAAATTTCTGATTTACATTACTAAGGCTGCATAAAACAGGAATAGATCCGTTGTTGGACCGGACACAAAACTAAATAAATAATTTTTTACTTACGTATTTTAATTGAGAATAGATAACCATACAATCAGTTGTAGGTTTTTAGGGAGTCTTAACTCCTTGTGCTAAAACGCTTGAGATTTAATTAGATAATAAACTGTCAATTTACATGACTTGTATTACTTCTGGCAACTTAGCTTACAGTGGAGTCAAAATAAAATTTGAATGGAATTCTCTGGCTACAGCAATTTTACTGTTTTGATTTGTTGTAGGTTTAATAACGAGTGCTCTGAGCAAAATCCGTCCATTGCTTCTTGTAGAATTTTAACAATTTATTTTTCAGCAAATAAATTTTCTGTTATTTTTCTTATTATCTCATGTCATAGTAATCGTATCGCAATAATAAAAATACCAAACTGTTCGCTATAAAATTATGAATAAGACTAGGCCTATGAAGAAACTTCTTGATAATTTGTAAATTTGTAAAAAAATTAAGACCACCAAAAATTCCCTTTTTTAACAGTTTAAGAAATATGATGTAATAATCCATCAATTTTATCGAAAGTTGGTGGAACCATGCACCTTATTGAACTAAACCTCCGTGCCAAATTTTAGAGCAAAATATTTATTCAAACGGCCAAAAATCAACAATAATTTCGAAATTTCCATCGCAATTTGTTTAAGTGCATCAACCCGTAGTAGGACAAATTTTCTTTTAAAGTGTAGGTTTTTACATGTGCTTTACGGTGGAGTTTATAAAGAAAAAAAAATTTAAATTTAAACAAATATTTTGGAATTTAATTGTAATTATGGATATTGCACGTATAAACAATTTCAAATAACTACTTGATTTTTTTGTGAAACCAAAAACGATAAGCGAATTATGAAAGTATATGAAATAACCAACGTTAAACAAAGAGTGATGTTCTACTTGCATTTGAATCCGTGATACGTTAGTTTTTGCGTTTTAATGGATATAAATAAACATATTGATATTTTTTCTTGAAATTTGCACATATTGTTCCAAAATGATTATATTTCTCTCTCTGCTAGTTGAAAATTATCCACAACCAAAACTTTTTGAATTACATCGCATAAAGCACCACTGAGGACATAACGCACGTTCGAAAAAAAATTATCTCCCCACTCCCTGAATATTGTAACTAGGCAACTAACTTAATTAATGGTATACATCACTCCATTTTCATCATATCGAGTCCTTTTTTTAAACATTTTTAGTCTTTTTCATATATTCTGATTCTTTTATTTAATAAAATATAATTTGCTAAGTTTTTATTCATCATAAATTCCACAATCTTTATTATTTTATAATGTTTTCGGCTCTTGTCATATCTGATTTTCCGTTTCTTTTTAAAATGTTTGTGTTTTGTGTTTATTTTCAATTTTTAATATATTGTAACGTAAAATAATTTGTTTAGCCGTTATTTAATTGAAATGCATTGGAAATTTTAGTTTCAAAATATTTATTTTGTGGGACCAGAATGGATATCTGAATATAAAGAAAATTGAAGACAACATTTACATAAATGGTACTTAAAATAAATTCTATTTATAAAATTAACGTGATTATTTCTAATTGGTATACCCGACGGGTAAACCGCCATCTAAAACCATTGGCTGGTTTAATTTTTTTTTTACATATTTATGAAGTACCTAACTTAATTTTATAAACAGAATATATTTTAAGTATCGTTTATATAAATGTTGTCTTCAATTTTCTTTATAGTCAGATATCCAGTCTGGTCCCACAAAATAAATATTTTGAAACTAAAATTTCCAATGCACTTTAATTAAATAACGGCTAAACAAATTATTTCACGTTACAATATATTAAAAATTGAAAATAAACACAAACATTTTAAAAAGAAACTGAAAATCAGATATGACAAGAGCCGAAAACATTATAAAATAATAAAGATTGTTGAATTTATGATGAATAAAAACTTAGCAAATTATATTTTGTTAAATAAAAGAATTAGAATATGCGAAAATGACTAAAAATGTTAAAAAATGGACTCGATATGATGAAAATGGAGTGATGTATACCATTAATTAAATTAGTTGTCTAGTTACAATATTCAGGGAGTGGGGAGATAATTTTTTTTCGAACTTGCGTTATATCCTCGATGGTGCTTTATGCGATGTAATTAAAAAACTTTTAGTTGTGGATAATTTTCAACTAGCAAATAGAGAAATGTAATCATTTTGGAACAATTTGCGCAAATTTTAAGAAAAAATATCAATATGTTTACTTATAATCGACTAAGGGCCGGAATTTATAGGTACAGATTAAACCTAAGTTTAACTAGAAGATTCTGTTGAGGCCCGAAATAAAAGTAAATAGCGTATTTAGCAAAGTGTATATTAAGAACATTCATCAAACAGGAAATTAACAAGAACCTTTTAACAAGAACTCAAAAAGACGCTTCTCACAGCAGTTTTTTTTACTACAAAAATCATTCGATAACTATCGTTAATAACTGTCAATAACAGCTATCAATACCACATAATCTTTATTCAAATTTATTAATAATTTCCTATTTGATGAGTGGGCTTAATATACACTTTGCTAAACACGCTATTTACTTTTATTTCGGACCTCAACAGCATCTTCTAGTTAAACTTAGGTTTAATCTGTACCTATAAAACCGGCCCTTAAACTCAAAAACGTATCACGGATTCAAATGCAAGTAGAACATCATTCTTTTTTTTTAAACGTTGGTTATTTCATATACTTTCATAATTCGTTTATCGTTTTTGGTTTCAGAAAAAAATCACATAGTTATTTGAAATTGTTTATACGTGCAATATCCATAATTAGAATTAAATTCCAAAAAATTAGTTTGAATTTAATTTTTATTCTTTCTAAACACCACCGTAAAGTACATGTAAAAACCTACACTTTAAAAGAAAAATTGTCCTACTACGAATCGATGCACTTAAACAAAATGCGATGGAAATTTCGAAATTATTGTTGATTTTTAGCCGTTTGAATAAATATTTTGCTCTAAAATTTGGTACGGAGGTTTAGTTCAATAAAGCGCATGGTTCCACCAACTTTCGTTAAAATTGATGAATTAATACATCATATTTCTTAAACTGAAAAAAAAGGGAATTTTTGGTGGTTTTTATTTTTTTACAAATTTATAAATTATCAAAAAGTTTCTTCATATGCCTAGTCTTATTCATAATTTTATAGCGAACAATTTGGTATTTTTATTATTGCGATACGATTATTATGACATGAGACAATAGGAAAAATAGCAGAAAATTTGTGTTGAAAAATAAATTGTTAAATTTCTACAAGAAGCAATGGACGGATTTTGTAAAAAAATTGCTCAGAGCACTTATTATACCTACAACAAATTAAAACAATAAAATTGCTGTAGCTAGAGAATTCCTTATTAACCTATTTTGATCCTTAATTTGACTCCATTATTAAGAAAAAACTTATATACGAAATTTAAAAGCGAGACTTGTGGAGAACATTTCTCGAGTAAACTAATTAAGTATACATAATATATCTATTCTATAATATTAAGTTTTGGAATTAGGTAATTACCTCCCGATGTTTTCTTGGCTTTTTTGGTGTTTATACTGACTCCCTTTTTACAATTTCGTCATTTATGTCACATAAAGATCTTATTTCCAAAGCTACTCATCTAAGAAAAAACAATGTAGGTATAAATACTTAACATAGCTGCAAAAATTTGAAAGTTCGTGGAATTTGCCACATTTTAAATGTAATGACAACCAAGAGGAAGAATAGCATGTTGGCACCATAGGTAATGTAATATACAGGGTGTCCCATAAATCGGTGATAAAACTAAGGGAAATGATAGATGAGGTCATTTCCAACCAAGAAACCTATATATGTTGTTATCCAATTTTTGATGGTTCAAAAGTCATATCAACTTTTGTATTTTTGTCCGAAATCGCCTAGTATCTTTAGTAAGAAAGTGGTAAAAAAGACTAAATTTTTTTGCTTTTTTTTTCTTAAGTAGGCTACTGAAGGTTGGTTGTACCTTTCTGATGGAGGCATTATTATGAAGTCTAGTTAGCAACTGTAAATTATAATAAAAGATGTTATGTTTGTCATAAAATACTACCTTACTTGTAAAAAAAAATGTTAATAAAAAGTGTATTAATTATACCTTATTAGAATCTACATAAATTGCACTACTTTTTGTTATTACGGGAAATATTTTTGTAGTTATTTTTTTTCCTATGAGGATCATTTTAAAATTCAAATAATTTCTGATGAACCGAACAATGATCGTAACACCTTTTATTATAATTGACAGTTGCTAACTAAACTTTATAAAAATGCTTCTATCGGAAAGGTACAACCTTCAGTAACCTATTTAAGAAAAAAAAGTGAAAAAAAACTCTCTTTTGTACCACGTTCTTACTAAACGTACTAGGCGATTGCGGACAAAAATACAAAAATTGAAATAACTTTTGAACCATCAAAAAGTGAATAACAACATATGTAGCTATTTTGGTTAGAAATGAACTCATCTATCATTCCCCTTCGTTTTATCCATGACTTATGAGATACTCTGTATAGACTGGCCTCAAAAACTGTAAAAAAGGAGGAGGTTCTCAATTCGACCCTTATGTATTTTTTTTATATATCAATTCAATGATTACTCTGGCGTAGCTTAAACGATTTCTGTTAAACCTGCTACAAACTGTGGGCTATGGTCTCATACTAAATTTATAAAGCTACATCTAGTGTAAGGTGAACAAAAATTGAAAGCAATTTTTTATGTTACGAACATATTCGCAAATTTGGCAGAGTCTCCAGTAATTTCAATTAAAAACTCAGTTCTCGATTTATTGTAATGACAATTTTTTCGCAAACAACAGGGATAATTTTCCTGATAACATCCACATGGTGCCCAACATAAAGAGAATTTCACAATGGTTTCCTTCACTATGTAGAAGTTAAATAAAAAATAATAGACGCTACTAAAAAGGTTAAAATTTTTTTAAATCGAACTCGCCTTTAAAACATATGTAAAAAAATATCTTTAAAAAGTAAGAAATTAAATTTCACTCCGTTTTACAAATACTTGTAGCAAGAAAGTAGCAAGGAACTGTAACTTTTTACCTAATATCAATTTGAAATCGGTGCATAAATATCTAATTTCAAAAATATGTTTTGCACCAATTTCAATTTTCAAAATGATATTAGGTAATAAGTTCCTTGTTACTTTCCACTAATATGTAGATAGGTATTTATAAAACTGAATGAAACTTTATTTATTATTTCTTAGGGATATGTTTTGTATATTTTTTGAAGGCGTCTTTTTTTATTCTTCGAGTGGAGTGATCGAGTTGCCAGTTCAGTTATCTGTTAGTCCTGGATGTTACTAGTCTCTAATATTACTACGTACTACGATCTAACATCTATTTATAAATGTTCCTAAACGCCTTTTTTATTTTTTTATGGTAAGAATCTTTATATTGTTATAACTGAAAGTTCTCCACTTTTGTTTTTTATGTGATGAATACATGTTTTTCTACTCTTATAAAATATATGTATTAGAAAGTTACAGCTATATTTTTAAAAATATAAAATATACATACTAACTTATGTTGATTCTTTATATCAGCACGCCAAAGTTTTTGGTTATTGTTACTTTTGAAGTAGGAGGCGGCATTTTAGAGTTTTCAATCTAGGGGCCAAATCTCTATAAACGGCCCTGCACATAACGAGGTAAGTCAGAAAAAAACACTACTATCAAAGAGTAGCTACTCCTTGCTACTATATTGGCCAATATCCCCGCCAATAGATATTGTGTAACTAAGGTCCCGTTTTGAACAATAAAAATAAAATATAGTTCTAGTAAACTCTTGCTAACTGAAAAATGGCTGGTTTATGTTCGTTCATCTGCGGAATCGCAAAATATTCCAACATGTCCAAGAAACCTCACAAAAATTCTACTAGTTTAAACTGGACCGCAATATTACCCGAATTAGAAAGCATAATGCTTTCGCTTTTCGACATAAAGCACCCGCTACCATACCAGGCGTTGCCTATCTTTCGGCAACTTCCCTACCCATACTTTCTTGTACCATAACTTTTTCCTTTCCCCACCTTTTATCCTTACCCTAGCTTCGATGTTCTCAATCCCTTTCTATTGCTCTTCTATTCGTCTTTTTTGTTATCTTTTGTTATTTTTTTTTTGTCTCCTTTTCAAAATCCCCCCTCGGCCAATAAATTCTAAAAATCCAAATATCTTAAATGACAACCTCATCTACATCCTATCTTCCTTGAGGCGAGACAACGGGTCTTTTCGTTGAGTTTTTCCCCGTATCAGCAATCAGAAAATAATTAGTGCAAAGTGATAGTGTTTAAATATTTTTTGTTTTTAAAAATTCCATGAATTATTTATTAAAAATTGTTAGCTTTAATATACTCACCACTCTTTAGTATATTTACCACGATGATACGCGCCGTGGTTGTGCGGTTGGCTACGGGCTGGGCTCCGGCTAGGCGCATAATTGTGTATAAAACATGTAATAAGTCTGTTTTGATTGATTGATAGATTCTATTGACGGTTTTTTCAGCGGAGAGAAATTGATTGATCACCTCGTTTCTTGAAAGGGCGCTCCAAATATTCACTTTTGGCGAATTTCGTTTGTGGAGGAAAGCAAAAAATAAATAAATAAAAAGTTGCAGTTTCCATCACTTCCTTGTAACAACTTCTTTTATATTATCAGGCTTGTTGGAAAGTACCTATATGAAATATAAAATTATCGAATTTAATTGGACAATATTCAACACTTCCGGAAAAAATGAGGATTTAATGTTGTCAACTCTCGATTTTGGATAATTATATTTCGACAGGGGAGCATTTTCTGAAAAACGATATCAGAAAAATCTTCCTATTTAGGCACACACTGTATAAAACCTTTTAATGGTTGGTAAATCAAATTTAAGTAAACCCATAAAATGTATAAAACCACATAAAAGTGTTTATGTCTATAGTATCTTTTTGACACAAAAATATAGAAGGAATTTATTATAGCCATTTTGTCGCTTTGGATATATTAACTTTATTTTATTTCAAACACACTGAAAGGAAACCCATTATTTATTTATAACATTAATAAAATTCAACTAATCACATTTAGTATAATGTGAAAATATGTGGTTATAAGAACTCAGATTATTTTACAAGCTATCTGTTTTAAATAAACTTTTCTACAACTAATTATTATTAAAAATATTTTTGAAGTATTACTAAATATCTAACGGACTTTTCACAATTCTGAAATCATTAACTATACAGGGTAATTCACATAAAACTCCCCAGTCAATTTACGTGGTAACGAAAAGAGATATTCAAATTCTGTAAAACCCGGTCGTTAGATATTCTTGGTGACTTTATTTTGTGTTTCAAATGTTGTCAATGGCAGTGGCGTCTGCGGCGCACAGTGGGAAATTATGAACTATTTTTGGACAAAATTCGCCCGACAACTGAATTCGCATCGAAAGTTAACATTTTTTTTAAATTACATATTGTCACATGTTCTACCCCAGAGACATCTATGGGAGTTTCCCAAAAGTTCTATGTATAAATAACAGAAACTAAGTTAGCTAGATAGTTCAGCAATCGTCTCAGAGATGGTGCGCGGTGCTAATGTTACAGAACCTCCCAGAATTGACCTAATTGAAGACAAAACGAAATTTCGACTTTCGACGATAAAAAATTCATTTAAAGGCATTTTTGAGCATAAGATACAAGTTTGAAAGGCGTCAGAACTGAAAACTAGCACAAAGGAACTTGTATACGTTCGATAAGACTTTGAAAATATTTATGAATATTTTTAACATTTTAATCTCTTCACAAAAGACAATGAAAGTGAAGATACAGTCATTATGGGTATCATTCAAAAGAATAAATATAAAGTTTTAACGATGCGACGTACCAAAAGGGCGAAACCGATAAAGGCGCAATTATTTAGCAAAAACAGTAAAAATTGACAAGACCGGTTTCTCGAATAAAATAAATTTGAATTCATCCAGCGGCCCGTAATTTGGACGAGTGCGTTGGATAATCAGTATAAAGCGATAGTAGGAAAACCAAATGCAGGTCTTTCCAAATGATAAAATTATAGAAAAAACCGCCTTGTGCAATAGAATGACAAAAAACCATTTTGCCAAAAAGTTGCTCGAAAGCGAAGTCGTGTCAAATCCTCTATATTGAACCTATATGGGGACCAGTACGTCATGAGACTGATGGAAAGTCGTAAACTCATATATTAGTTGAACGCACTTTTGAACTCTGTTCTTGTGAATGATACGATCACGAATGAGAACCTTAAAGCTAATCACAGGCGAACCAAAATTTTGTAAGTAAAATATTTTTATATTATTTTAAGTCAGTAAAAACCTAAATGCTTGCATTACATTCTGGGGACGTTTTTCTACCAAATCGATTGTTAGTGCATGCTCTCATTTGTATGGTAAAATTTACCGATTCAATTCAAATTATATAATTTATTGGATAGGATATCGCCCCATTTCATTGTACTTATTTTAAATCTAGTTAATAAATGGTATCCTTTGAACTTTTTGCATTTTATTGATAATATAACTTGTTGTAAGACTTGTTCCTCGAGGGTTTTTGTTTAAAAGATCGGAATTGAGTAGATTGGGTGACTCACTAATTTTAAAATCTCAATTCATTGGTTATATCAAGGAAGCTCGAGAGGGATTTTTTTATGAGAACAATTCAGAAATCTTTAGGCATAAAATCCATTACTATTAGGTAAATAAGTAAAATCCCGTCAGAGAGAAAGACCAATTTTTTATTAGAGAGAGAGAAAGAAAAAAACAATTATTATTAAAGAGAGAGCATCGTTAATCTACGGTAGTGTAGCCTTGGCCTATTACTTGTTCTATCGAGTTGTATCTTATCTCGAACCCACCTGGGAGTGGAAGAACAGGGAAGAACGCGACTGGCGCCCTTAAAAATAAATTGGTTTCACGTCACTCAGACGCATGGTAATAAGTTATTCTACACTAACATCTACTGGAACATTGTTGAAAGATGTAGAAAGATCCAGAATTAATACCCAGAAGTATAAATAGAGAGAACAGTTCAGTTAGCAGAGTAGTACATTTCAGAAGGCAGTTTAGTTCAGATAGTATGTTCAGAAGAATAAAAGAAGAAGTAAGCAAAGTGCTCAAGTTACTGAATTATTGCATTATAGTACTCAGTGTAATATTAGTAAAGTAATTATTTGTTGTAATTAGTACGTAAGTTAATAAATCAGTGTTTATTGTTAACCTGGGATTATAATTTTCGTATCCACAATACAGGGTGTTGACAAAACGGATGTAAACATGTAACAATATAAAGATTGTCGTTACAACATGATGCTGCTACAAAGTGACTAAAATTAAATCTGACCTGCAAAAACAATTCCTATTAAATCTTTCAGTCTTGCCAGTTTTGGGTACTTTTGATGTTTTTATCAAATTATTTCAAATAGAACACATCTTTATTACAAAATCCAATGATATTATATATTTTTGGGGTCGCTGATTGCAAATACAATAGATATTTTGACTAATATTGGGCACATTTCAAGGTATTGGCCATTTCTGGGTATTTTTTGACGTTTTTATAAAATTATTTCAAATATAACATATCTTTATTTCCAAATTCAACGGATTTATATGTTTTGTGTGTCGCTGATTACTAATACAATAGACATTTTGTCATAATAATTTCATTGGATTTTGTAATAAGGATATGTTCTATTTGAAATAATTTGATAAAATATAAATGTACCCAAAATTGACTAGACTGAAAGGTTTAATAGTAATTGTTTTAAGATTTTTCGAAGAGGAGCTTTAGAAGTATAATATTATTAAAATATGTTTTAAGTGCTTTTTGTAGTACACAGTTTTCAATTAAAACCAGTGACTTTCGAGATAAAGCAATTAAATACCCAGTCAAATATTTGATAATTAGCAAGGAAATTAAAATTCGCTAAAAGGTGACCACTGGATGCAATAGATAGCTTTAACTTTAAGTGATTGGCTATTTTTGAAATGGCTGTAAAACCTTACTAAAGTCAGTTGAAAAATCATAAAAAATTACAATACTATACAAAAATAGCGCTGAAATGCAAAATTATTTTGATAGCCGCAACATTGCAACATAGTATACGCGATAGGGTGCCAAATGATATATAATTTTATAAGAATACCTTTTTTCTTGTAAAACCGTAAGTTTCAAATCATCTGATAATTTTTATTTTTAATTTTTCAAAGTATAATTTGTATTAACCCCTGTATCTTTTTTGTTAATTATTTAACTACTGGCCCTAAGACTAATTTAATAATGTAAAGTCAAGTATTTTGTGTAGAAATTTATTTTCAATTTGTTGACTTACAATCAATTTTAAAAGTCTTTTGAATGCGTTTGTTAGTTCAAGATAATTGAGAAATGGTTGTATACACTAACGAAGACAAATTAAACATTATTTTGATTTACGGAGAATCTAGAAAAAAATCCATGAAGCCAAAAGTTTATTCCAATTACGTTTTCCCAATTTGCCTGTCAGATCATAAGACTTTTATTTCTTTAAGTAATTATTTGAGAAATTATGGAGTTTCAAAAAGTTGAAGCATAATAAACAGCTGACGGCTACAAATGATGGATATACTGCTTTAGTAATGAACAATATTTAAATAATCCCAATTAATCTTTACGGAAATTATTGTATATTTTCAAGCTCAGATTAAGTAATTTCTTTCTGAGGTTCCACTAAAAAACTTAATTTCTCTTTAAATTCTGTTACTAAATCATGAAGCCATGTACAAAAAATGACCAAAACTGTGTATTAATTAGTTTTTCTTGTCACGATATACAGGGTGTCACACTTAAAACTCTCGGAACCATTTTCTCCATAACTAAAACAGATACTTGAAGTCCGTAAAAGGTATTCACTGGAATATATGAATTACTTTTGGGTAAAAACGGTCATTTCACAAATTGGAGTATAGATGGCGTTACGGTGCAAAAAAATTATTCACCTCCGAAACTTTTAAAATTATACTATTACCATTATATTATACTATTACCATTATATTAAATATCTCGGAAACCAGTGATTTTTTGAAAATTGCTCGTATTATAAAAGTAAGATGCCTCATCAAAAACACCTCTTTTAAAGGTTTCTGGGGTCAAATAATTTTCTTGCACCGCAACGCCATGTATACCTCAGTCTGTAAAATAACCGTTTGACAGACGTTTTGTGATTCATGCAATGTTTTAATTGGCCTCTCTTTTTCTCGACAGCCTCACGTCACCTATCGCGGCTGTCTGTTAGGCGCGCGGCCTTACAACCTCAAAGCTCTTTCCTATCAGTTCTTTGGTGATAACAGTCCAGTATTTTAAAGCTCGTCTTCGGTGCTTTTTGTCGTACGGTTTTTCCTGAACTATCAATAGCTCTATATTGTTCTCTCTGGTTGATTGCTTCATTCTCAAGGACTAAACCTTTTTGTGGTCAGACAAAATTTCAAAGAGTGACCCCAAAAATCGCCCATTTTCTCGTCCTCGAATTTGTTTTCAAACTAAGTGCTAAATTATTGCTAATGATGACAACATCCTGAATAAAAAAGATGAGCATATCTTTGGTTTTTGAGATATGAGGTATTAAAGTTGTGATAAGCGTGATGTAATATAGGAGCATATCAAAAAATACGCAGCCCCACAAAAAATGAATGTTTATCAGTTATGGCATAGCAATCAAGATATTCTTAGTATTTTTAGACGCAGAATTGGTATCTAATATCGACGAATCCGTATATCCATTGACTAATCCAGAAGAGCCAAAAACATCCCCTATATAGGAATGAAAATAGGGAAAAATGATGCTATTGAGTTATAGAGCTTCCATGAACGGAAATATAAGTATATTAAAAAAAAAATGACTTGAACTGTGTAGTGAACAGATGTGTGATTGTGTGCTCCGTAAAAAATCCTAAAATTAGTGGTAAAAAATACACGAAAATTTTCAGAAAAAAACTAGATCATAGACAGAAATTTATACAAAACAGGAAACTAAATTTAAATTAATTTGAAACAGTGAAAAAAGAATAAACCGTGATTAAACAACAAACAATTAAATCATCGTATTATTGACTTTCGGAGAGTAAAGTATCGGTCGTGGTTCGAATGGGCGAGGGCAATACAACTACAAATCACTTGACACGTAAAGGTTTCAAGTAAAAACATCTGTGAGACAAGTGTGGTTCGGTCATAAAATTGACCCTAAATTCCGAAAGTACTAAAGTAGTGGCAAAGTTTTATTTCTCTAATTTGGGAAGTTGGACGCTTTAATATAAACATTTTACTTCATAATACTTCTAAGGATTAATAGCTGATTTTATAATTTCTAAAATTTGGAAAAACGATGGGAGAAAATGAAGTGACTAACAAAGCCATCTATGACCTAATTCAAAACGTTCTCAAGAAAACTAGTAGTATTGAAAATCAGACCGACACAAAAGCGGAAGAACTAAAACAAGAAATTCGAAATATAAATATTGAGATAAAAAAAGAACTGGAAGTGCTAAAACGGGAAAACGAAGAGGTAAAAAAGGAAAATCAGGCCCTAAAAACACGTTTAATAGCAACAGAACGAAAATTAAAACAATACAATTTGATAATATATGGGGCCCAAGAAAGTGCAAATAAAGTTGACGAAGCAAATTTTTTATTAAATCTACTGAATGAAAAACTCGAAATAGACCGTCGGTTCAACGATATTAGAGATTACCACCGAATAGGACAGAAAGTACAAGATAAAATTCGTCCCATTGTTATCGAATTTGTAAATCAACAATTAAAATCAGAAGTACTGAATAAGGCGAAAAATTTAAAAGGTACAGGGATATTTATTTCTAAAGATTATACGAAAGAAGAGTACGAACAACAAAAAGTGCTGCGGAAAAATCTAAAACTTGCCAGGGAGAACGAATTTGAAGCCCAAATAAAAAATAACACCCTTATTGTGAATGGTGAAATTTATACTTATGAGGATCTTAAGAAGCAACCTGATGACACAGAAGCTGAAATTCGTCCATCAAGCAGTAGAAATCATACTGATGATGAATATTTAAGCAAAAAAAACTTTAAATACCTCCTAAATCAAGAAAGAAGAACCAACGATAAAAAAGAGCCGCCAAGAAACGTATATAACCAATCTGAATCCAGTGAAAACGCTAATACCAACCATATCACCGAATCTTCAAACAATTCAGCAACAAGGAAGAAGAAAACAAATAATTTGACGGACTATAATGCCTCAAACACCCTAAGAATAACTAGAGGTAATAAACAACCGAATCAAAACAACTAAAAATTCTTGCATGTAGTATTTAAAATTATTCCACCAAATTGAATTATTCATTATAATAAAAATCCATCTCAAAACTATTAAGGCATTCGCTTTACAGTGTCTCTGTTAATATTGTTGTTGTGTAATATCTGTACATTAAGATATATATATTTATTAACTCAGTAAATACTTAGAAAAACTATGGATCCATAGTCCATATTGAATCCATCGACTAAATCCAATCAGTTAACCGTTTTTATTTATTTTTTACATTACATGTCTTCTCTTTTATATAGTTAGAAATTTAAACTAAATAAGTGTTTACACATATTAAAATAAAGAGCAATGGATCCATATATACGTGACTATAATTTTACTCCTTTTGATACTAAAATTATAGACACTGTAACAGAGTACAATAACATTTTAGAGCCTAATAAAGTTGTATTTAAAGTTTGCCATCAAAATATTAGGAGTATTGCAAAAAATATAGATGAACTTAATGCATTTCTGAGTCAATTTAATGATGATTTTGATTGTTTGGTACTATCTGAAACGTGGAAAATTAACGATACGAAATTTTTTGGAGTTTATGGTTATGATCTAATTTATAATTATGGCAATATTAACAAAAATGATGGAATAGTAGTATATATAAAAAATAACCTTAACTATACTGCCAATGTAGTAACCTTAGGAGAATGTAATATAATAGAAATTCAAATAACCAATGAAACCAAAAAAATTATATTGACAGCTATTTACAGACCTCCATCTACAAACGTTGACGATTTTATTGCTAATCTTGAAATTTATTTAAATGGAATTGCACAAAAAAATTTTGATGTGCATTATATAATTGGTGATATGAATTTAAATATACTGCTTGACAACAATAATAGTGTTTCGAATTATTTAAATATGTTAAGCGAATTTAATTTCATATCAACAGTAAACAAACAGACCAACACGAGTGCATGAAAAATCTGAGACATGTATAGATCATATATTTGTTAAATACAACGGGCCCAATCTAAATAAATACTGCTCAACTTTTGTTCTGAGAAATCGAATTACTGATCATTATGCCACAATAATAAATTTGGATATAGGTAAGAAAAATAAAGTAAGTTACTCTACAAATTCTATAAAATACATAAATTATAAATCACTAAAAAATGATCTAAAAAATCACAATTTGGATAATTTTTATAACATGACGGATATAAATGATTCTACAAAGTATTTAATCACATTAATTTCTGAAAAAATTGAAATAAACACAAAACATATTAGACAAAAAAAAAATGAAGTGAAAAGGAAGCCTTGGATAACACAGGGCATTATCAAATCGATTAACAGAAGAGATAGTATGTACAAAGAATATCAAAAGAATACAAACAATTTAAACGTACTTAATGAATTTAAAAAATATAGGAATTACTTAAATGATTTGATTAAGTCAACAGAAATAAATTATTACAAAACAAAGATCGACAACAACAAAAACAACTCAAAAAATTTATGGAATGTAATAAAAGAAATAAGCTGTTCAGAAAAAGAGCATCATAACATTAAACAAATTCTTACAAAAGAAAACGACATAACCGAAAATGAAAAAGAAATTGCAGATATATTCAATGATTTTTTCACTGATTTAGGACCAAATCTTGCAAAAAATATAAATAAACCTCCTACATTACCTCCTAGTAGAAATTCAGTACCACATTCTATTTATCTGTTACCAACTGACACAAATGAGATAGTTAGCATAATAAATTCACTTAAAACTAATAAAGCACCAGGCATAGACTTAATAAAATCAGAAACCCTAAAAGAAATTGCATATGAAATATCTTCACCTCTGACTTTTCTTATAAACAATATTATTGAATCTGGTATATTCCCTGATGAGTTTAAAAGAGCGATTATAAAACCTCTTCATAAAAGCGGTGATAAAACCAATCCCACGAACTATCGTCCTATATCATTAATCACAAACTTGGCTAAAATATTAGAAAAAGTGTTAAAAAGTCGCATTCAAAATTATTTAAAAAAATACAGTATAATTTCTGAGAAACAATTTGGCTTCCAGTGTGGGAAGTCAACTCAGACGCAATTTCTTATTTGACATCTAAAATGTACAAAGTCTTAAATGAAGGAGCACCAGGTCTATGTATATTCCTGGATCTTGCGAAGGCCTTTGACACTGTAGATCACTCACAGTTGCTGGAGGCTTTGCAAGATATAGGCTTTAGAGGTAAAACATACAATCTCATGGCTAGTTATCTGGATGGAAGGAAACAGTTTGTTGGGATAAATTCTGAAATTAGCAAGGAAAGGATAGTACAGTGCGGAGTTCCACAAGGCACAGTCTTGGGACCGATCTTATTCATAATTTATATTAACAACCTGCTTACCTTGAATAGTTCTGGATCAATTATAAGTTTTGCTGACGACACTGCGATATTTTATCAAGCAGAGTCCTGGGAGGACTTGAAATATAAAGTAGAGCTTGATCTCATCAAAATAATAGATTGGTTTTCTCATAGACTCTTAACCATAAACTTCAAAAAAACCATGTACCTTCCCCTTTCTTGCACTCAACGTACATTACCAAACTTTAATAGACTAAATGTTAATTTTAACGGTAACATAATAGAAATTAAAGACACCGAATGTATGAAATATCTAGGGGTTAATATAGATAGGCATCTACGATGGGATCGCCATATTAACAGCGTTGTAAATACTCTAAGAACACTTTTACATAAATTTAAATATTTCAGACTTATATTAGACTTACCTCACTTAAAAATGCTCTATTTTGCCCTAGTAGAATCAAGAATAACATACGGAATATTGAGCTGGGGAGGAGTAATGTACAGCCATTTAAGAAAATTAGATGTAGTGCAAAAATACTTTTTAAAAATAATATTTAACAAAGAACGCACTTACTCTATTAATGCACTGTTTTCTGAAACAAGAATTTTTGACGCTCGGCAACTCTTCTTTCAAAAAGTTATTATTTATCAATTTGAGAACAAATATAACCTGTCATACCCAGAACACGCCTACAATACTCGGAGTAGAACTAATGAAACTGCTAGGACACAAACTTCACAAAAAACAATTGGGCAAAGGTGCTATACTTACCTAGCGCCGAGATTATATAACAGCCTCCCTATGAATATAAAAAGCATATCATCTCTAAACAAATTCAAAAGAGAGTCAAAAATTTTTATTCAGGCCACGGATCGTACTGAAATACATAAAAGAGTCGACATAAAAAACAGTTAAGCATTAAGTTAAGTTAGACATAAAGTTAGTTAGTTAGTTAGTTAAAGTTAGACAAAAGTTAAGTTAAGCATAAAAAACAGTTACTAAAATAAATATAAAATAAATAATAAATAAATTGTCAACATGTGATTTAAGTAATGTACGCCCACTTACAAGGTTTCTTTTGTGGGTTCTTCATGTTGTTTACATGCTGATTAATTATATATTATAATTGATGTTATTTATTGTAGTTATATACAAAATATTTTATTATGTATTATACTTACCATTGCATTATCTAATTATAATAATTGTCAAAAATTGTCAATTTATGTACTTGTTTATTATTTGTTATTTTTATGTAAATAAACATTATTATTATTATTATTATTATTAGCTCAATACGAAGGTGTTGACTAGGGCTTACACAAAGCAATTGAAACACACTCTTAAGGAGATGAAAACTACCCCAATAGTATACCAAACTGCACAAAAGCTGGCGAAAAAGCTTGAACTTTCCAAGCTTTATTAATAGGAATGAACCATAAATCTGTAATGACCTATTTCACGAACACAACCCATCACAGGGTGCAAATCTTATCTTGAATTATAAACTTGAGTCGGTGAAAAGATAATGAATGTACCAGATTATGCATTTTGATTGCAGTGTGTCTGGATCTGGAACGATAACCAATATTACCACAACAACAATTTTTTTACACACCTATGAAGGGGCAAGAAAACTGGTTGAAAACCGTTTACAATACCACGATAACCAATATTACCACAATATTTTTTTACACACCTATGAAGGGTCGAGAAAACTGGTTGAAAACCGTTTACAATACCCAACTACATATAAACTCCAATGACAAGTAAAAAAGCCTAAAACAATATGGTCGTGTGAAGGGATGGGAAATGCGGGCGCTCTCCATAAAATAAATGTCCTAATGGTTTGTTTTCAAACCTCAAGTGAATTTTATAAGAAGGTGGCGGTGCGAGGGGCTGAATATCAGAGACATCGCAATCGCTGAATCACATTAGCGAAAATCCTGTAGCAAGGGTTTTCAAGAGTGCTCTTTAGGAATGCCATGGCCTCGTGATTCTTTCTTATCGCTCTAGAGAAATTCATGGGGGTTAGATGGTGGAAATCTGAGCAGTTTTACAATCATTATATTGTATCGAAAAAAAATCTGACATAAAGGTAAGTATGACTTTCCCGAACGCCATAGTCTAGAAGTCCGTTTTTAACCCTCAAATGGATTTTATGAGGGGGTAAGGACGCAAAGGGATGAATATCGAAGCAATCTCGTAATCGCTGCATTACATAAAAAAATACTGATGTAGCGGTTTCCAAGAGTACTTTTCTCTTATGTCAGGGCCTTTTGATTCCTTTTCTTCCCCCAAATGATCCCGAATGTGGGCCCGGGGTGAAGATCCACCAATAAGTTTTCTTCCCGTTCTCTTACCCCATCGTAGGTGTGTCATAAAATAGTTACAAAAATTCCAGTTATCTTCCCTCATTCATACCTACTGCAATCAAAATGCGATATCTGGTACATTCACTATTTTTCCCTGACTCAAGTTTTTTTTTTATTATTTTTTTTTAACTGTTTAACGTCGGCCTATTTCCGCTACCAGGGCTTATCACCGACGCCAGGAGACGAGCTACCCCCAACCTGGAAATTTTGCCGAACCTCTTCCCTTAAGAAGAGTAGGGATCTTTTACTTGCCTAACATTTAATAGACAAGGGACCGCCTGCTTTACATCCCCTCCGAAGGATGGTATATCCACTACGTAATCCTCGTCTGAAATTACGTAACTTCCGAGTATACACTGATTTACAAGCCTCTAGAAGGTGGGACGAGAACGCTGTATTTCCCAAGATGGGAGCCCATCCAAGTACTAACCGCGCTCGACGTTGCTTCAATGGAATATCGACTGATATTCACATTGAAGTCGCCTCTACGCTCGCCCCCCTGACTCAAGTTCATAGGTAGTTTTTACCACGAAATGGATTTGTTTTACTAGGTCGTAAGAGATTTATAGTTCATTGGTATTAATAAAAAGCGATATGAAGCTTAGAGGGTTCAAACCTTTTCACTAGTTATTGGAGCTTTTGTGCAGTTTGATATTGTATTGGGGTAGTTTTCGCCCCCTTAAGGGCGTGTCTCGATTTCTTTGTGTGAGCCCTAGTCAACACTTTCGTTCATGTATTCAGCCAATAGACTTATATTATATTTCTGATCATGGGAGCTCTATAACTCAATAGCATCATTTTTTCCTATTTTCATCTTTATATGTTTTTGGCTCTTCTGAATTAATCAATGAATATACGGATTTTGCGATTTCAGATTTGAATTCTGCGTCAAGAAATTCTAAGAATATCTTGATTGTTCTGCCATAGCTGATGAGTATTCATTTTTTGTGTGGCTGTGTATTTTTTGATATGCTCCTATATTGCATCACGCATATCACAACTTCAATACCTCATATCTCAAAAATCAAACATATGCTCGTCTTGAAATTTTGTATTCAGGATGTTCTCATTATTAACAATAATTTAGCACTTAGTTTAAAACAAAATTTGAGTGCGAAAAAACGGACGATTTTTGACCTATTTTGGGATCACTCTTTGGTCAAATTGTCGGATGGCCTCTACATTCTACAATTTTTTTTTAAACAATTATATTTTTTCTAAAACTGCACCGTTTTTGAGTAAATTTCTAAGAACCATCGACATGTGGTTGGAAATTAATTTGAGATTTCTTTTTAAAAACCTCAACAGCCGTGAATATAAACGTCAGAATTTGGTTTTAATAGTGGCACTCCTAGTTGAATTTGAGAAAAGTTAGACAATTTGGTAGACATGTCAGCGGATACACGCCAGTGGTTTATAAAATCTTGTATACCTTTTCAACAGGTTGAGCTGATTAGCTAAGGCTAGACTCTGCTTGAAATGAAGTATGCAACATTCTAATATTATACATTAGAAAAAGTGAAAAAATTCATAGAATAAAATTAATGCAATACATCAAAGCAAAATAATCAACTGAATATTCGCAATCGGCAACGTCCGATTCCACTTAACATCTTGTGTTCAACGTATGACTGATAATGCATTTCACGCTCAACAATTTGACATTACAAACAGTGTAGAAAGCACAATTCGTCGTGGTACGACCTATATAGCAATTCCAAACTTAAATTCAGCCTTGATTACAGGAATTGTTTAGAATAAGAAACAGTGAAACACTTAACAACGTAAGTTCTTGAAAGAAATGGTTGAAAAATAAACTATCATGTCAAGAACACAATAATGATAGATTTTTGCAAATTTCACGTCCCACCCAATTTTTCTTTTGAACTATTTTAATTTTAGACAAAAATTAAATTTAGTCGATATTCAAAACAAACAAATATTATTATACCTATTTGATTAATCAAATTCTCACCAACACCAGAAAAATTATTCGTGGATATTTTTAAATATAAGGTAAAGGATAGTGTAAGTTTAGTAAACGAGAAGAGTCATGCGACGCAATTGCTGATAAGGAGAGGCCTTATATTAATCAAGATCAAAACACTCTTTGTTATCGAAAAATATTGTTTTGGTATTCAGCAGATAACTTTCATACATTCAGTATGTGATATTTAGTATGGAAAAACAAGAAATTACCTATTCATTTAGTAGGGGCTTGAGGTGTGCGCTTTGGAAAGTGTGCGTCTAAGGATTTTCTCTTCGGATTATGTTTACAAGGTTGTTAGAGATGGTTTTTATCTTGGTCACATGATCTGTAGCCGGTAAATGTTTTTCAAAATGGCCGCCAAACGTATACCCGTTTGAATGCGTTATGATAACGTAAAAAAAAAAGGTAATTTATATCGAATACTCTTATGTTTGGCATCAAATTAAAACTCTACAGCATTTTGGGTTTCGCATCCAATAACAAGCATAGACTACAAGAGTTCTTGGTGCATTATTTTCTGGTATCATGGTCAGGCATATACAGGGTGACTCAGAGTAAAATTCAGTTTTTAAAAAATCATAACAAAATTATTTAAACTGTTCAAAAAATTTTATTTTAAAATGAAGATACTACATACTACATACTATATACATGCGAATTTTATTTTTTAAACACTCGTTATCCAAATGTCAACCATCTTGCCTACAGCACTCCTCCAACCTGGTCCTTAAATTTTGGAAAACTCGTCGACACATTTCAACAGGAATATTGGTATAAATGTATGTGACAAATTAGACGTTTGACAAATTTAATTAAAAACCACTAAAACACATTTTGTTTGTTATCTCAACAAGTTGTTTTATAAGTCTCATTAATAACGCCAGGCTGCCACCACATTGCATTTAAAAAAAAATGACTCCTTCGCCGATATTTTGAAAAAAAAATGACAACATGTGATATGTCGTTGAAAAGGGAATTCTAATCTCTATTCAACTGTATAAAAAAATATAGTTATATTTAAAATTCTAAATTTGGACCAACTTTCAGAAAAACCGTAAGTGGTATTTCATTGTTTTTTTATGGAAAATATGAGCCTCAGTGAGCAATATATACAAACCAAATTTCAAGCTTCTACCTTAAAGACAACTAAATGGCACCTTTTTTTTTTTTTTTTAACTGTTTAACGTCGGCCTATTTCCGCTACCAGGGCCTATCACCGACGCCAGGAGACGAGCTACCCCCAACCTGGAAATTTTGCCGAACCTCTTCCCTTAAGAAGAGTAGGGATCTTTTACTTGCCTAACATTTAATAGACAAGGGACCGCCTACTTTACATCCCCTCCGAAGGATGGTATATCCACTACGTAATCCTCGTCTGAAATTACGTAACTTCCGAGTATACACTGATATACAAGCCTCTAGAAGATGGGACGAGAACGCTGTATTTCCCAAGATTGGGAGCCCATCCAAGTACTAACCGCGCTCGACGTTGCTTCAACGGAATATCGACTGATATTCACACTGAAGTCGCTTCTACGCTCGCCCCAAATGGCACCTTGTAAAACAAATCCATTGTCACCCTGTATATTTTTTAGTTCTGATTAGATATCTTCCCCATTATCACATAAATGTGTACCTCATTTTCACAACTTTACAAAAGATTTTTAAAATTTTGAGAGACCTGCCGTAAACAAAGTTTTACTTCTACGTAGCCAATCTTTTAAATAAGGATGTTATTGAGCGAAAATGTCCATAAAATGTTTCGAAATTTATTTATTTTTGCACTGTTTCACTAAATATAATAAATATGAGATACGTCTTTTTGTCTTGACTTTTTTTGTAAATGAGATAAATCTTCCAAATGATCATTGTAACATTTCCTAAATAAAGTTTAAAATTGGGACAAACACTATTTAAATATCATTTTTTGTTATTTTAAACAATGCAGGGAAACACTTTCACTGTTTTAATTGTATAGGAATTGACTGAGTGGTTTTCACTTCGAACGTGGAATAATAAAAAAAATCCTAGTGATATTTCTTCCAAATTGACTATTTTCATTTATAATGATGGCACAGTCCTCCTCTAAAAATACGCCTTGCTAATAACAAATATCTTGATGCATTTTAAAGCAGTCCGTTTGATTTTATGCTTATATCTACTAAAACACAAAGCATTGGGTTGGGTTACATATGTAAGACACAACTAGTGAATTAGAATACACAATATATTGGTCATATCTCATTTTCGAATTTTTTGAGATTCTCCAGTTTGCGAAAATGGTCGAATGTATAAGTATATTATACTATTTATCTATAGGTAACTGCCAATGAAAACCCACAAGGATTATATTATCATTAAGATTGTTACTGAGAGTTAAACTTCACTTCAAATATTTGATTTGTTTCTTACCAAAATTTTACTTGAATTTTAAATAATTCTTAAATTTTACATGTTTTATTAACTATGTATCTTTCAAATTAGATGTAACATACATTTTTATATTTAATTATACAATATTGTGTATGTTCAAATAATTTTCTGGCTCCTCCCTTCATTTCGATAAAGCCTATATTGAATCAACATGAAGGAGCTCAATTAGATGAGGATTCCTTTGAACTGGTCACCAGGAAATTCGTATCGTATTTGGATATCCGTGAGCGAACATGTTTAAAATGTTTCAGCTCTTGGGGATCATTTCCTGTCCCTAGGGTTAAGTTTATATTGCTATCCAAATATCATAACTCATTATTTGATCTAACTAGAATATTTCTATGTAATTATATTTTTGTAGTTCAGAATTTAGTCCTATCCAAATAAGACGAAATTAGCTCCAAAATGAATGGGCATATGAGGGTTTTGTACCCTTATATGCTGAGCGTCGAACTACTGGCTATTTACGCGAAGATGCAAGATTTATCCAATGGTTTTAAAAGAAGATTGACATAGTGAGGTATCTTGTAAGTTGATACTGTGCTTCAAGAAGCGATTTAAACGTTGAGATAGATTTCTTTTCTCGAGCTAATGCGTGTTTTCGATCATATTCAATTGATTTCTGGTCATACAAGACAAGTACGAGAGTACGAAGTTATTTTCGTGGTGTCACTTTAGAGTGTGCGGCGTATAGCATTTTTGACGTCATCAATATGGCAGCCACTGTGATTAAAAGAATGACATTATCTTAGTTATTTATTAGTCGATTTTCTTTTTTGAGGGCTCATATTAAAGATAAATAAAATGTCTATAGAAGACTTCCTCAAAGTATTTACTCTAAAGTAAGCAGTGACGGTTCATCATTATTAAACTTTTCAGATAAATTATTAATATTTATCATATTGTTATTATATAATTCACAATTTACTTCCAAATTTGAGTAAAATAATGTATTTAATGTCATTAGGGAATATTGTATATTTGTGACAAAAATGATGATTGATGACAAATGATATAATCAATGACATCATTTAGATGCCTATTTAATGACACTACTGTCATTTTCTAATTGTTTAGATTTGTAATTTCATTTTGCTTTTAAACAAAATAAAATCATTTTCTTTGTAGACAATGTAATATTTATTGAAAATATTTAGACCGTGCAAAATTGCATTTATTCAGTATACACAGTTCCTGAAGATGTGCTATGCAATCATAGGTGAAACGTCGAAATGTAATTCTAACATGACTACTATCATGATTCACGAACCCTGATTTCTTACCAATATTTATTAGTTATATTTATATAAAAACAAGTACAGTTATTGTGTTCCAGTACCATATTTATCAAAATATTTTAAAAACTGTTCACTTTATAGAAAATACTGAAATAACCTTTTTTAGATACATTTTAATTATGAGCTATCACAAAAGAAAATCGGCTAATAAATAACTGAGAAAATCTCAAAGGCGGCCATCTTGTTGACGCCATTAATGCTATACGCCACACACCACAAAGTGACACCATAGAAATTATTCATGTATGGAAATTTTTTTATTAAAAACGCAACCCCCCATCTCCCCTTCATTAATTCCGCCTCGGAGGATAATTTTTTTACATATACTCCTATACTAGTCAGGAGTATTTTTTATTACTATACTAGCATGGTCAGACTTAGATCAACAGTATACCGGGTGGTTTAGCCGGTAGGGACATTCTTGTAACTTTTGAAAAGGCGAATGGATTTTTCAAATTTGGTGTAGTGATATGGGGTTAAATTTCCAATTATATGATGTAAAGAACTAAAAAGGACAACTTCCGGTTTTGATGCAATTTACATGAAAATTGAATTTATAATGGGACAATCTGTATATTTTTGCAAATTTGAATCCTGCTGGCTAAAATACATATGATCTGGCCCTCAAATATTATTTTGATTTTCAAAAAATATAAGTTTTTATAACTTTAAGTTTATTATTGTAGAAAATCGATTATCAAAGCATTTCTTTTTTAATTATAAATTAAGTACAAAGAGAAGTAGTGCCTAGAGGTAAACCAGAAAATGGCAAAAAGCCCAAAAGTTCTGTGACTGGACCGCAAGGCACCTATCCCCCTTCCGTTTTCGAGGACGGGGAATACTATGGTGACAATATTTTCCGACATACCCTTCACCCATTACTCCTAAACGGGAAAAGCCAACACTCTTTCCAATTTTTCAGTGCTAGGCATTTTTTTATCGAAAAATTTTGTTAATCAAAGTTGTTCAGAATGATCCAAAAACCTTAAGTTCAAAATTTAATCAAAATTAAAAAATATTGAAATTTTGTTTAAAATAATGTCAATGTCCGAAAATATCATTTTATAGTTATTAATTATATAAGGGGATTAACAAGCCTTTAATATATGAGAAAAAATGTGCACTCGAGGCACAGCCGAGAGTCACATTTTTTCGAGTAGATTGAAAGGCTGTTAATCCCCGAATGTAATTCAACGTTTTATCCACGACCACGGCCAAATTAGGAGCGCGAAAGCCGTATGAGAGCAGGTGAAAAATCTGATTTTGAAAAACGTCAGATTTGACTTAGAATCTTTTGACTTTGAGCAAAAAATAGAAGGTCTTTGAATCACTTCTATGACATGAGTTTGTTAATACCAGTCAAATGACAAGAAGATCGTTCTTGATATAAATGTTAATGTTAATATTAATAATAATTCTAAATAAAATTCTATAAAATCGAAGCGTGGTATTATGAATTCTAATCCACTAGTGTATTAAACGACCTTTAATCCACGGAACATAGACGTATTATACCTTACTAATATAGTGGTCGTGGATAAATGTTTTTTTTTGTTTAGAAAATTCATGATAATGTTGTTTGAAATTAAACCCAAGCTGTCAGGTAGTTGTCAAGTAATTTGTAATTTTTTTATATCTTTTGAATTTATCAACTTTTTAAATATTAATTTTTTCAGTTTTTTCATTTTGATGAAATTTCTGTTGAACATTTTGATGTTCTCGTCGTCGATCTTATGGTTCTTATTCCGATGAACGTGTTCTGTCACTGCCGACTTATCTGTGTACCCGAATCTTATGTTTCTCTGGTGTTCCTTAATTCTGCACTGGATACTACGCCCTGTCTGTCCAATATAACTCTTACCACATGAGCACTCAAATGGGGTCCTTGTTTGAGGGAAGCACTTGTTGAATTTTCTTTACCATTCTGAAACTTACGTCTATTTTATTCTTCAATAAGGTTTTCTTCAACCTATCTGTGTCTCCAGCCACAACGGAAAGTCATGCATAAGTAGTAGGTATATCCTATTTTTCTGTTGTTCGTCTTCGGTTGTTGATAATTCGTTTGTTCGAATTATCAACAACCGGAAACGAACGACAGAAGAACAGGACCGACCTACTACTTATGCATGCTTTTCCTATGTGGATGGTGACAGACAGGTTGAAAAAGACCTTCTTGGCGAAAAAAAATAGGCGAATACTTCCGTCAAAAATGTAAATGATTAAATTAGAGGTTATTTGCAAATTACAGAACATTTTAAACCTGCATTTCTATAACCACATGCTACACTGCACTCTTTCTTGCATTTACAGGAAAGAAATTTAAGTAGCTTTTCAGAAGCAGGATCTTTCAGTATTGTTACTGGTGTAAGCCCAGCTTTGCTCTGTTTCCAGCCCCCTTCTACATCAAGCACCTAAAGCATCAAGAAGCATTCTAGTCTTGGATAAGGCTTATAGAGGACAACCACGTAATAAAATCGCGTCATATACTCTACCTCAAGGTGGTGCGGAAAGGAGTATTGAACATTGAGCTATGTGTAGCAGATAGGTAAAATCAACTATATTTGAGGATTTTCAGGTATGAAAACAAATTTTGTCTCCACACAAAAATACTCCTTCATAAAAGTCGGACTAAATTGAGGAATTACAAAAAATCATAATTTTGTCAAGAATGTTTGACTTCGAACCGAAACTATTCAGTTTAACGAAAATATGTATAGGACATTTTGCAGAAAATTTGCTCTATTATTTTCATAAGAACATTTTTTGCCGTATGAGGCACCCAAAAGCGAGATATTTCAAAGAAACTGTTTTTGTGCGCTGTTTTTTTAATATCGCGGCGCCGGGGGCGGAGATCACATTTTACATTTTTTCTTATTTCATTCAGGGCATTGAAATCTACAAATTCCCAAAGTTTCAGAACTACGTTTTATGCTCTCACCGCTGCATTACAGTACAATGATTTTTTAGATTTAGTTAATGTTAAAATGAATAAAATGTTTCTGACTAAATCAATTTATTGAGAATTAATTTCCTTAAGTGCTTCATTTGATTATTAATTGAAGAAATATTTATTATAGTGCTCAAAGCCAACGCTCATTGTCTTTAAAACAATAGTTATTCAAATTGTCCTGTTTTTAAAATCCATTGATTGATTATTACATCACAAATATTAAATATCCATACAATTGATTTAACCTTTAACCGTACAGCGTAAAGTTAAATATATACACTCTTTTGAAGTAAACAAATTAAAAATGTCTTATAACTTCGTTAACACAAAATTGAGTTTTTCAAACAGAATGTCAACAGAAGATTTTTAACTACATATTTTCAAGTAGTAAACCCCATAATTCCCAATTTCATTACAATGAACGTCACGTTTTGCAGAGTTCAAGAAATCGACGGATCTTACTTTGAGAGCTTCACAGCTTTAGCCTGGAAGCAAGAAAATCAAAGACAAAGTGTTCTTAAAACAGCAGAAGCCTCTGCGTCAGACCCGCCACCTCCAGAACCTGAATTGGGTATCACGCCGATTGACTACTCAGCGTCTCAAAATGAAAAGGACAAGTTGTACGTCGAAATGCTTTATACTATTGCCAACACGGTAAGTGGTGATTAAAAGTTGTTAAATCGCACTCTTTTATGTACATTTCGCATATTCGCGTGGTATACTGAAATTTTACTTGCATGTCACTTCAGAGCTGATATGAACAACTAGATTGTAAATACTATACTTTCCACGGTTTATTGAAGTTTTTACCTAATTACTTCCACATCCAATGGAAGTATAGTAACGACAAAAAAAATTTTTGAAAATTTTTATTGATCAAATAGGCTTAGAATGTCATGGAACGTCGAAATTTTAAGTTTGAGCAAAAAAAACATTTCTGTCTGTCTGTCGGTATATCTGTCTTAACTTTGTTTTGTGCGCACGATTACTCTAGAACCGTTTAAGATATTGACTTGAAATTTGGTACACGTATGTACACTTCTGTGCAATAAAATCCTGTACACCTATTTTTCGCTATATTAAATCATTCTTTATTTATTTGTCAGTGTCAGTGTCATATTTTCGCAATGTCAATTAACTAAACATGAAAAAGTTGTAATTCTCTCTAAAATTGAAGAGAGATGGTCTATCAGAGCAGTTGATAACCATTATCAATTTAATAAAAGTACTGCTATGAGTGTGAAAAAAAGTAGGAGGAGGAAGGTAGCGTAAAGAGAAAAGACGGTTCAGGCCGATCGAGAAGTTCAAATTTCGTTCAAGATGAAGCACTCCTTGGCTATGTGAGGAAAAATCCGTTTCAAACAGCAGGAGACGCTGTGTTTATGACAAATTTTCCAGCATCGAGGTCAACAGCTAGCCGAAGGATAGAAAAATCGGAAATAATGTCACGACCGCCAAATTAAGACGGTCACAATAAGGGCCACTTGGCCTGCGAGAGGTTTTTCTGTTAGAAAATTATTAAACACAATTAAATAGTCAATAATATTTATTAATTAAATAATGGTTGCAGCCAAACAACAAAGTCACAAAATATGAATTAAATAACAAATAAAGTTTTCTTACCACAAGCACATGTCAGGAGGAGATGGGTCCCCAGAATGGACTGCCACTGTCCATTCATTCTGGACTATTTATATGTTTGAGAAATGTTTAGTCAGCATATTCCCTTCATACGTCATAGAGAGTTCCGAAGCTTATGGCCTGATGTTATTAATTAGTAATTGTAATCCGACACTCTATATCCTTTGTTACATTTTGAATGCTTTACTACTGTATGTTTTATAGATTGAAAAATAATAAATGGCAATGAATATAATTTATTTATTATAGATTTAAATTTGGAAATCCTTTAATTTAGGTTTTCTATTTTTGTATTTATTTATAGGGAATATGCTAATAAGATAATTTGCCAAATTTGTATAGAAAAATGGTTATTTATTTTTTGATATGTGACACATCTCCTCCCACCTGGAAAAGCTGGCCCCCAGCTTTAAAAACTGTTACAAGTGGGCCAACAAAATAATGAGAGAAAAGAAAAAAATCAGATAAAAAAAAAAATGTGTAAAAAAGAAACAATTAACAAAACTATGATATAATGGATAATAAAAATGGTATTTTCCCCAATGGGGATAAGAATTGCGATGAGGTAACGTCGATAGAGTTTAGTTTTAGCTTTAATGTGTTGGTATTGACTTATAATTATTTTTATTTTCGACTTTATGGCCGCTACCTCATGCTAGAAATTGTAATATAATAACTGAAAACTATGGTAATGTCCAAATTCGTTTTCCATAAAGTTTATACCACATGTAAAGTTTGTGGGCACACATTAATTGTTCGTAGCACTGAGTCCGGCACTGTCCGTTTTTACACCGCGCACAGTTCAGTTTATTTTAACTTTCGCGTTGGTAGTCCTGCACAATGCACACTAGGCGGTTTACTGTCCAAATGTCAAATCCGAAATGAACTTCGTTTAAGCGTCCTTGTGGTTTGCTGAGTTGACAAAAGTGAATTCATTGTTGCATTGTTTACGGGAATTATCCTTTGGAACTGTGTAGTGACCATCAATATACGGTGATTGGGAATCCAGAATCCATGAAGGTGTTTACCAAGGGTGGCCTGGGAACTCCTTGTAGCTCGGCCGATTATTTAATAGTAAGGTAAGTGCCTGTCCATGCTGATGTACCATTCCTCACGTTCGACCTGGAGAGCATCATCCCCTTTGTTTTAGGTGATATTTTAATGTTAGAATGTTTTCTATCAACAGGTGGATTTTGGTTAGTTAACCTGTAGTCGAGCCTGTAGACTTCTTCGTTGTTTACACTTCATGTCAGTCTTAGGACCTGGAGAAGTTTGGCAAGAATAACCTAACAGTGCTTATAGGTTTGAGAATATGGCCAAGAAGTATGTCCTACCATGTTAGAAACTGACAGAAGGTGGAATTAGTGCTAAAAGGGGCTAGCTGTGTGAGGTGCTGTGAACTCTTACTGGTAAAACTGGTATGGTTACTAATGTGGACTCCCGGATAGGATTTCCATGAACTGGTCATTACGTATTCCTGGATTTCTGTGTGCCTGTCCCATAAAGTGCTCGTCACTTTGTGTGCCCCAGTGGTTACCATGAAACAAATTAATTACAAGTAAGTTCTTACTTAATTTTTTTTTTTTTGTAGAGACATTAACAAATATTACTAGTTACAATAAATCCCCATTATGCCTATCATGTACTTTCTAAATAATCTAGCTACATTTAAAATACTTGTGCTTATATCAAAAAGCGATTTGTTATTTATTTAATTTAGCAATATACCTAAATCTATTTTCATAAGCAAGTAAAAAAAATTTAAATTTTTTAAATTTGTAGCCATTACTTTAGGCTCTTTAGAGAGAAAAAAAATCTACAAAAATCTAGAATTGTTACAGAAAAAATTACTTAAGCATATTTTTTACCCATGCAAGAAAGGATCCTTTACCTATCATTGCTGTTGTTTCTTGGACTTCTTCATACAAAACAATATCAGAACTATAGTGTCATCATTACAGGAAATAATCATTCAGCCATTATTATATATAACATTAAAAATTTTTTTCAGAAATTTCCTTACTTCTACTTTCCACTCGTTTACCTTTACCAGTAAACCTTTATGGTTATTTTTCTTGACGTAGTGTCAATTTATATATTATAACCATCTATTTGCGTATGAAAGAACTAATTACTTTTTTACGCATTTGTGCCTCTGAACCATATCATATGCCATTTATGTTTTATTTAAATAATACCATTTTAGGTCGCTTAACCTTTGCCTTTTTTCCTTGGCTAGTTTATTTCTATTCACTAATTATCCACTTTATAAAGGAACATTTATTTCAATTAAGCTCGGTGCCTTGCAACCTTGTTCCAAGTACCAATTGCAATGATATTTATTTAATATTTTGTCATAACATCAACTTAAATAACCCAACAAAATGATCTTGGGAACAAGATTCCAAGTTTTCGAAAGTGCGCACTTCCATTTTGGCTTGGGTCCCTTTTCATTAAAATTACACATTACATATAGTGTGTACATATAAAAATTAGCATAGAAATACTTTAAACACAATTCATCGCATATATTTTATTCATTCGTTGATTTTTCACTCAACGATCCATTATAACCACACACATTACTTAGAGTGTGTACATATCAATATTAGCATAGAAATACTTTATTTAAATACAATTCATCACTTCGGCATACATTTTTTTTTTAATTATTATATGGGCACATTGTATATCTATTCTTGGTGCATATTCTTTACTCTTCATCTGTTATATATAAAAAACAATTAATGCGATCGCCTGGTGAGAGGTTCGATATATTTGATTCGACCTCCAACAGGTATCGATTATTAGGCTTATCTTGGCTTTGAGATGCCCCAAGATTTCTTGGTGCAGGCAATGGCTTTTCACTATTATTTTCATTTTCAGTTTCCGAATTATCGTGACACTTTTGGATGAGGTACTTTATTAGAAGACCGTGAGACTCTCGGTGATCGAGCAAAGGGATCTTCAACGTCGAATAGCTCCGTGCTACGATGTTGCGGGTTAAATGGCGTTTCCTCTTCTTTTTTCCCAGTTACTGCTAGCTTTAGAGTAGTTGCCCTTGTTGCAATTTTTCTCTCGTTACTCATACTGTGCCCACATAATTTTATATAAGTGTATGCCTGTTCCTATTACTGAAAAAATGACTATCAATGTGTATATAAACCTTGACTACTAATTTTGTGCATATACACAGGAATGCATTTAAAAATAGTAAACCAACTACTGATTTCCTGCAATTTAATTACTTTTATTTTTAACTAACATAACCACTATTTCTATTTCTTGAGTGTCCTTATTTTAACTGCTAAGTTCAATAGGTAAGCTAGCTCTTTTAGTCATCGTCGTCTCCAAATAACCTTTTGAATTTCAGAGCAATTCTTTTATTAAACTCCACGTCGAATGTTGGCGTTTTTGGACGTGTGGTGGTTGGAGATGGGAAGCTAAAACAACTAGCCTTGCCTTTTGAGAGTGGGCTACTTGGTCCCAGAGCACGGGGTGTTAATGGCCGACCTGATTTGCTAAGCTGCACCTCTACAGGGCTTAGGGAGCATAACAATAGGTCTCTCTTTTCTTGGCGCTCTTTCTTGCCTGGTTTATTTTTACGTGGCATTTAAGAGAAAAAAAATTATGTTATAAATGAAATAGTCTATGTAGTAAGACTACAGGGATTTAAAATAGAAAAAAATAGATAAATAAGATATGCTGAACGTTATAATTGTTTAGTAAAAAAAGGAACAAAGGTCGAGGAATTAATCTTAAGTGGGTTTAGTCAAGGTAAACTCTTGTATTCTTCAAGCCAGGTAGACGGGCTATAAAAAGCGTACAAAAGGGGAGTGTTTTAGGGTCCTGTACATACTCCAAGCCAGATAGACGGGCTATAAAGAGCACATAGAAAGGCCTAAACGGGGGATTGTTTAACTTGTCTTTTATATTCTCCAAGCCAGATACACGGGCTATAAAGAGCGTACAAAAGGGGAATGTTAAAGTCTTGTATATATTCCAAGCCAGATAGACGGGCTATAAAGAGTACATAGAAAGACTCAACAGGGGGATGTGTGACAAATCTCTTATATTCTCCAAGCCAGATATACGGGCTATAAAGAGCGTATAAAAGGGGGTTGTTTAAAGTCTCGTATATATTCCAAGCCAGATAGACGGGCTATAAAGAGTACATACAAAGACTCATCGGAGGGATTGGGGTGCGAAGGATTTATTTTATCTAAAATGATTAAGTTTAAGAAATAATCCTGAAATTAATTTAATTAAAAAAAAAAAAAATTAAACTTAAACAATATTTTTTTTTCAGATAATGCCTCGTCAAAAATGGAAGTGAAAAAATTTCCAAGTGAGTTAATTATGAAGAATTAACCCAACAGAATCGAAGCAAGGCGCCTCCACCAAGTGTCACGACCGCCATTTTAAGACGGCCGTAATAAGGGCCACTTGGCCTGCGAGAGGTTTTTCTGTTAGAAAATTATTAAACACAATTAAATAGTCAATAATATTTATTAATTAAATAATGGTTGCAGCCAAACAACAAAGTCACAAAATATGAATTAAATAACAAATAAAGTTTTCTTACCACAAGCACATGTCAGGAGGAGATGGGTCCCCAGAATGGACTGCCACTGTCCATTCATTCTGGACTATTTATATGTTTGAGAAATGTTTAATCAGCATATTCCCTTCATACGTCATAGAGAGTTCCGAAGCTTATGGCCTGATGTTATTAATTAGTAATTGTAATCCGACACTCTATATCCTTTGTTACATTTTGAATGCTTTACTACTGTATGTTTTATAGATTGAGAAATAATAAATGGCAATGAATATAATTTATTTATTATAGATTTAAATTTGGAAATCCTTTAATTTAGGTTTTCTATTTTTGTATTTATTTATAGGGAATATGCTAATAAGATAATTTGCCAAATTTGTATAGAAAAATGGTTATTTATTTTTTGACATGTGACAATAAAAAACTGTACAAGTGCCAAGAAGACCATATTATCAGAAAAACAGAAGCAAGCCCGCATTATGTTTTGTTAAGTTGTGTCTATCGTCCGTTGGAGTTTTAGAACAATGTTGTGTGTACCGATGAAAAAATTTTTCAGTCTTGTAATAACGGACATATGTACAAAATATTAGGTTACATTATTTACACAATAAATGCAATCGCAGTTTATGTGCAGTCGTATCTCTGAATTTTTACATTTGTTATAAATCGAAATCATTCCCATCGAATGGTGTAAAAAAGTAAAAAAAAAACAAAAATACGTATGCTTTTCTTCTGGATTAATATTATTCAAATACATTACTTATGACGTTTCACAATCAATGTAAGTTTTTTATAACCTATATGATAGTAAAAAAATCTAAATTCCAAAAAGACTGATTTACACCATTTAATATTACTTAGTGAAAACTGGATTACTTGATTTTTCAAGTGCACGGGATTTCATTGCACAGAAGTGTACTTTAATGGGACCTGGAACTAGATTATATTTTCATCTTATTCCGTCGAAGCGTTGGGGAGTAAATTGGGGTGAATGGGGGGGGGGGGGGTAAATAGGTAAATCAAGCATGTAAGAGTCCATAAAATTGGTATTTAGTATATACAAGAGCTAAGGTCTCAAAACATTTTTTGGCATTAGCCACCCCCATTACCACCCACACTCCATTATTAAAGAGAGAAAAAAAAAAATTGTAATTTAGTATGTGTATAAGAACCAAAAACCTCAAAATGTTTTTTTTACTTCATTCACCCCCACTACCGATGTGGGATATCGTTTTATGGGTTTTTTGGGGTAGACGATTTTAAATATTATATTACTAAAGTGCCATAAACAATTTTCTCCACATACCAAATTTTTTCGTTGTGAGAGACTTGGATAGAAAATCTGGAAGTAGTGATTCCTTTGGCAGCGTTTTTTTTATAGTGTTATACACAGTGGCGGATCCTGTCGTTTATTTTGGCAAAAAGAAATGGTTCAGAAAAGTTCATTTGTAGATTTTAGAATAGAATTTATTTAGAATACATATTTTTTTATCAATTGTGATAGACTGATTATATGTAAATTTTTCTATATCAAACTCCAACAGAAAAATTTTAAGGGGTGAACTGAAAAAAAAAATGAAAAAAATCCTATAAATAAGGACCACCCTAATGATCACTCAGGAAAGTAAATGATTGTCAAGCACTGTAGTACTCGTCGACAGTCTACAAACAAAATTTTCAATTAGCCATAATATAATTGAAATACGGGTGCCTGTGCACACATTGTATATTATGATCTGTTTCTGTTTGTTTTTAATTTCCTGACTCAATGCGTCTACAGAATTAAAAACCCATTGGGTCCATCGAATCGAATAAGTTCAGAGTAACATTCAGCTGTAGATAGTCTTAACTTCTTATAAAAATAAAGTTATAGAGGAGTTCAACTTTTTCTATCAAAACTTTATCTCCTGAGGTTTGGCTGGTATAACGTTCTACAACAGACGGCACGAGTGAACTCGTCTTCATAAAAGGACAAAAGTTTTGAAAGAAAACACTACTAAATTATTATATGCGCAGCACTTTTAGTCATTTAATACAAACTACGACTGAAACTGATGGATGTATTTTAAAACACGTCGATAAGTAATGAGGAATAAATTTTAAAAAATTACCATTGAAAAAATAAAGACATTTACTATTAAAAAATTCGTTTTTATAATACAATGTTAAAGTTCTTCAGGAGCTTCATAAACAATAATTTTCATTTTACATTGTGATTTTAAAATTGTCACTTCTGATTATAAAAAATTGTATTTTAATTTTTTTAGTTATATTGTAAAAAAAAGTTTAAAAAAAACCGCTACCTAAGGAATCACTACTAATATCCAGATTTCCTATCCAAGTCTCTTAAAGTGAAACAAATATTGTTATTATATTTGCAGTACTCCATATGAATATAATTTTTATAGAAGTTATATAATATAATATTTGAAATCGTCTACCAAGAACCCATAATAGTATAGTAGATATATGCAAAAAATAAGTGATAGGTGGAACTAATTCCCACAAAGATGGGGTCTGATTTTTTTTTAGTTCGTTGTTGGTATCTTTTTGACATACTAAATATCTAGAAAAATCTGAGTGTGCAAAATGCATTTTTTTTGGTCGCCATCTTGAAAGATTTTAAAATATCAAATTACAGAAAATTTCGTGCTGAAAAAGGTTATGATATTAGTTTTAAAAATAAAAACAAATAACAAAATGGTGGCCGAAAAACTGAAGGCCTGTGCAGTGTTGAAAATCACATTTTTATTAATCAAAATGCGTTTTATAATACAAATGCATATGCATTTAATCAGACTTACATCTTACATAAGAGAAAAGCTAAATCTAATAGTCTCCTTCAGTTTCTTCTAAATCACTTTCTTCCAGTGCACTATTTGTGCAATCTCTACCAGAACAGTTACAACATATCACAGTACTTACATTCTACACTCTAATGTCGACATGTACATCTACTACTAGCATACGGCTCATTTGTATCCGTTTTGCAGGTGGAGCGGATCATGTTTAGTAATAACTCTGGTGCATTTCATATGTTATGGGCTGTAGTTGGTCTCCTACTTTTTTCCAACCCCACTCTTCAGGATTGGCAATATTGGTGTTCATAGTTTTTCAACAAAGACGTAAAAGTAAATGTACGCGGAGATGATGAACAGCAGCATCTTCTGTAAGTGGCAATCTTGCAAGATTAAATTCACTTTTGGCAGTTGTGATTTTTTTCAAGTAGAGAGTATATCGTAGTAGGTTCAGAGTCTCTTTGGATTTCCACCGTACAATTATACCAATACTTTGGCGGCAATATCTGTGAGTTTCTTTCTGTTTGCATTTTCTGATCCAAACAGAGTAGCGCAAATGCTAAATTCCTCACATTTCCAAAAATGTCGATATGCTGCCGATTTACTTTTAGCAAATAAGGAGCTTGTGGTATCGCATCTAGTTAAAGCATATAGAAGGTGAATAATTTTGCATCTCTTTTCGCCAAGCACATGTTGCATCGATTTATTATCACGTTTTTTATCACTGAACGTAGACAAATGCAAACAAATATTTCGTATATGGTAAATCAAAAGCACAAGAATATCGGTGTCGTCAGTAACAACTATTACATGCTTTTCTTCTGCCAAGGTCAGTGGTGTTTTTATAATAACACTGTCAGCATCATCTATAGCATGTATCACAGTGTAGCCATTCGCTTCCAAGTGTTTCCCAAGCATGGTTATAAAGCACTGTTTGTTTTCATTATTAGAAAGAAAGGGTCCTTTGCCAATAAGACGTGGAGAGCTCTCAGTAAATTTCACTGTTACTGATGATTGTTTTGTGCGTATCTGATGCCCTACATCCTTTATACTGGATATGGCATAGCCATCAAATACAATTGTCACAATGTATATTGCTTAATAATATGACTTCTATATAATTGTAATCTTCGATTAAAGAACTTATATCTAGATACATAATGGCTACTTTTTCTTCATATACCTTATTTGCTCCTATCATAGTCACATTATATGTCCATTAAAATGGATAGATGAACATCACATCCCATAGGCAACAGAGGCGGGTATGTGTAGAAGGGAAAATGTAAAATATTGTACCTCTTTTATGTGATAATTATTGGTTAACTTCTAGGAATATTAACGCAGATTGAAAAAATACAATAGGTAAAGATGTTTTATTCAAGGGAAATATGCATTGGAAGGATATTATTTATAATATTATTATTAAAACTATAAACTGAACCTCATCATGTTACGACTATGACCTACTTACTTGTGAAACTATCGATTTCTGCAAATGGCACAGCACTGTTGCATGTTGCACTAAATTGTCACTAAACTGTCTAAATATGAACAGAAAGTATTATTTAGGTAATAGGCAAATCACAACTTAAAATAAAAAGACTTCTTCACCACATTTTGATCGAAAAACACGAAAAACACTTATTAACATTAATTACGGATACTGTCAAAACTGTCAAACTGAAATTATGATAATCGAACTGAAGCCGACCGTGTACGAAAGGCCGCGAATACGCCGATGGGCCAATCAGCAACTTATGGGAAGAAGTGCCTTAGATTGGGAGTCTTTCGGGATCATAAAATTCATGCCATTATGTATCTAGATATAAGTTCTTTAATCGGAGATTGTAATACATCTGAAAATTTCCCAGTTTTTGGTCATGGCAATTTGTGTAGTAGTGCACCCCCGTAAAGAACATACGGTGTTTCCGCAGGTAACATGTAATATAAATTAGTTGCTATATCATCCAGAGTTCCTGTCAATGATCATTTATCACTTTTTCTCAATAACTGAGTTTCTGGATCAAATAGAGACGGAAGAAGCATAGATAATTCATAATTGAAGTTCTCCTTTATTTTTTGCAGATCAGGATTTACAGACAAACATAGCAGCATTCTTTGGTATTAATATGTTGAATAGCTCCGTCAATGACAATATCTTTTCTTGATATCTCCTTTGTGACAGCTTGATCCTTTTTAACCACGGTAAGAAAATCTGTATTCGAAGTCATTAAACAACACTGCATTATCTGCGCTGTTCGTCCGCGAAAGCGGCGCCGGGCGTTCCGTATACTAATTGACGATTTGCACGAAAGAAAGTTTGGTAAAAAGTGTCTAGATTGGTATCACGGTAATTTACTGTACATGTTGACCAACTCGTCTAATTTACAAACTTTGCAACAGTTAAATACCTATAATATAATAATCATAACATTGTTTTCATTATCTTTAATGTTAAACCTACTTCCGTTGAATATAAATCATATTTGTTAGGTTGTTTCGTAGTTTACAATATTTAAAAAATGTCGAATTATGCATTTTGTCAATCACTGCTGCCAACTCTTCTAAACTGAGAGTTGGAAACAGTGAAATAGAAATCTAACCAAGATTTATCTGGACCCTTTTGGTCAATTTGTTAATTTGCAAATATAAAAGAACTCGGAATTACCACTTTTAAATAATAGTGACTTAAATAATAACGGCACATATTTTAACGAAGCTTTAGGAGAATTAGTTTGTATTAGAGCTAAACCATGGTGTCTATCAAATTAATTCGTTTGTAACAACATCTAAAAAACAATAGAGAATTCAAAAATTGAATTGTCGATTGCTTGAGTGCACCAAGTTGTATAACATTTTTTTCTTAAAGGTTTTATTTGGTTTATGTATTTTTCAGTGAAAATTTTTTTTTAACTATTGTACTCATCATTATTTTGCCCAAAAATGAAAATTATTAGCTTGTATCAAAAATACCTAAGAAATGAAACAATTTAAAAACAAAACGGTTTTGTCTACGTCAATTGGAAGCCGAAAAGTAACATTTTTGCGTTTTTGTCATTTATAAATAAACTAAGCGACATAATGACTTGAAATGTACCCTGAACATTTCATCAATTCATCGCTGAATAATATATGTTATAATTACTTCCACATCCAGTGGAAGTATAGTAACGACAAAAAAACTTTTAAAAATTTTTATTGCTCAAATAGGCTTAGAATGTCATGAAACGTCGAGATTTTAAGTTTGAGCGAAAAAAAATCTGTCTGTCTGTCTGTCTGTCTGTCTGTCTGTCTGTCTGTCTGTCTGTCTGTCTATCTGTCTGTCTGTCTGTCTGTCGCTCTGTAACTTTTTTTTGTGCGCACGTTTACTCTGGAACCGTTTGAGATATTGATTTGAAATTTGGTACACGTATGTTAACGAGATCTAGAACTAGATTATATTTTCATCTTGTTCCGTCGCAGGGTTGGGGGGTAAATTGTGGTAAATTTGGGGTAAATAGGTAAATCAAGCAGGTGAGAGTTCTTAAAATTGGTATTTAATATATACAAGAGAAGCTAAGGTCTCAAAAAAAATGTTGGCATTAGCCACCCCCAATACCACCCCCACCCCATTATTAAAGGGGATAAAAAAAATTGTGATTTAGTGTGTGTACAAGAACCAGAAACCTCAAAATATTTTTTTACCTTATCCACCCCCACTATCACCACCCCCACCCCACCACTACCGGTGTGGGGTATCGTTTTATGAGTTTTTGAGGTAGAGGATTTCAAATATTATATTATTAAAGTTCCATAAACAATTATTTCTACATACAAAATTTTTTGTTGTGAGTGATTTGGATAGAAAATCTGGATGTGAAAGTAGTGATTCCTTGGGCAGCGTTTTTTTTTTATTCAATAAATTGATATAAAATTCTCGAGTTCAAATTGCCCAGTAGCGCTCCGAAAACGAGCCGCTAAAATCTGACCACCAATCCGTCGTCTGAGCATGCGCAATCTCCCTACCACACAGTGTTGTGGCACAGTTTAAAACAAATCAGATGTTTAACTTATGACGTATCGTGGTTTAGATAATAAATCAACTCCAGGCAGGTACCAATTTGTGCGGTGATCTGCGCATTGTCCAATCAGTCTTAACTAGCGAGTATAGAGTCACAGGAGGGAGCTTATCATACGTAACAATAATTAAACGTCACCTAATAAATACTCAAAAACCACTAAAATGTATAACAATAACAACTCTAACCTTCAATACAATACACCACATTCCAAAATAATTAATATCACCGGTGTAGGTGATGACGACTTCCATCTCTGAGACAATAAACACTACCTCCTGTGATATTATACTCGCTGGTCTTAACTTCCATGTCAGCCGTAAGGCTACTCTGTTTATGTCTTCTGCGCAGAATCCTGTCAGGTATACGGCACATGACAAAAAATTAAACTGGTTAGATAGGGAATACTATTAAGTGAAACATCTGATTTGTTTTAGTCTGTGGTTGTGGTGCCATTATTTCAAATTTAAAAGTTATGTAGTAAGTGATACTTGAATACAAAGGTGACACTGATTTAACGATGTTAAACACTACATCGATAGATTATTTAACAACTCTAATTATTATTTTATAATTAGCTATTATGTCAGATTAACATATGGCAATGTACCTACACCAGCAGTGGGGTATTTTTAACAACTATAATTATTGCTTATAATAAAAGTAGCTATTAACCTGATCAATGACTATGTACCGCCGTGCGCAAGAGATAATGGAACAAGTCTTATAACGTATTTTTGCTAAATTCTAGTTGTGTCTAACTTTAATTTTTGTGACATTGTCAGTTATTTTGTCATATTCAAATAGAGACAGATTTACATTAGAAAAAATGCAGTTGTCCTATTTTTTTTTGCTCACGACAGTACCTACACCAAGCATAATTATGGGTTTATAATTAAAATAGGTATTTACCTAACCTAACCTAATATAATCTATGGTTAATAAACGAACGGCTAAAATGTGACCTCCAATCCTACTAAGCATGCGTGAGTTCCCTACCACACTGGTAGGGCGCCATTGTTTAAAATTTAAAAAGCTATATAGTAGGTGAGATTTGAATATACGGGTGGCACTAATTTAAACACTTTAACGAGGTTCAAATTCTAATTAAGTTTATTGCATTTTTGTTCAGAAATAATAATAATTACACATACTATATATATTGTATAATCACTTTGTAAACTCATATGAATATGTAATTATTCCCCTCTTTATGGTCCACCTAGACTGTATGTCTAACCTGTGTCTGTACCAATGATGAACGAATGATGAATATGATATGAATATGAATATGAATGATGAATGATGAATATTATTATATTTTTATTCATACAAATATACTATATACATATACACGAATATACATGTATATATATATATATATAAGTATAATAGCGTACTTATGTATGACACGAGAAAGAAGAAAGTTTTATATTATGTAAGATAGTTTATTTTTTCTTTAACCACCTGCCAATAATCTCACAAAGCCAAATTTATTATTTTTTAAATGATGCATCAACGTGGTTAAAACCTTCTTCACATCTCTTCAGTTTCCTGCTATCATTATTTTTCTTTCTTTTTTTTTCTTGTAGGTCTTAGTTTTACTGATAAACTATTTATTTGAACAACAGGTAGGTAAAAATACTGAGAAAATTTCAAGTACTTTAAGACACATCTGAAGCAAAATTCAGTTTTTTATCCTGTGGTCGATATGTTGATTTAAGGAGATTAAACATTATTCCACCGTGGGTGTAATTCATATTGTCGACCGCAATTCTCTACGCTAGCAAATCCTCAAGCGCGTAGGAAGATCGCTGTGGGGTTGCATATCAATTTAATATCAGCGTTTTATTTATATTTCTGATATATTTTCTCATATTTTTTGCCTTTAGTACCCTTATATTAAATATTTCTTTAGATTTTAAAAAGCTATCTAGAACTAGGATCAATTTTGTTGAGAGTACGCTTATTAGAAAGATTATAGTTTTTTATTTTTAAGGCTACAGTGAAGAATTATTAGAAAGCTGATTTTTATATTAAGAAATATAATAGGTTTATTTAATGAGACGTTATTTTTCCTACTTTTTTTTGATTTATTATAAACTGTTTCATGTATAAGCTTGATTTCTTGAAAGAGATGAAAATAGTCACGAGTTTCAAACTCAGAATTTTCAGTCAATTTTCAAAAAAAAAAAAAAGAATTAACCTGACCTAAAATTAAAGGAAATATAATAAACTTTAAAAATGGTCTTTTAATATATTTCCCTAAAATATATATTATTCTAGATATTTGCAAGAAATGCGTTACAAAAAGTGTGTTTTTTGGTTTTAACACTATAACTTTTAGTTTTTTTTTTTTTTTTTTTGATCGCATAGTAGTGTATTCACTTGGACGTTGTATTTTAAGATATTCTAAAAAATGACGGCGCCTTCGCCCTTTCATAAAATACGGACGCGTGCAGCGAAGAATTTGGTACTATTATATTATTATTAGTTTGAATATAAAATAATATAATTAAGTCTAACCAAAAATTTAAAAATAAAATCAAATGTAAAAATACTTTTTAAAAGCAAACTTTTGTTATTATTTAAGGGTACTAAAACGAAAAAAATAAAATTAAGTTTCTTAAAAGCTTGTCGCGTGAACAGAAAAAATATATATTTTTTAAACATTTAATTTTTTTTTTCGTTTTACTACACCTAAATAATGATAAAAATTTGTCACGTAAATATAAAAAAATATACAAGCTTTTAAAAAAATTAATTTAATTTTTTTTATTTTTTTCGTTTTAGTACACTTAAAGTTTTTTTTTACATTTAATTTTGTTTAAAGTCGCAAAATTTTCTTTTCTTGTTTATTAATTCATATAATTTGAGGCGTGTGCTTAAAGAGTAGTATATAAATACAGGGTGTCCCAAAATCACCGGAGGAGCTGGTAATGACAGATTATTTACAACATTCTGAGATAAAAACCTTAATACAATTATGTGAGTCTCCAACCGTTTTCGAACTAGACTGTAGTTTCTGCATATGTAGGCGCTGTAAACAAAATGAATTATAACAACCGTACTGAATTTATTAGTAATATGTTAGCTGCTTACATTTTGCTATTATTAAGTTTCTTAATATCAAAATAAATTACACTTCAGAAGAATATTGCGAAACGATAGTAATTTATGCTGCGCGAGAATATACGCTTTCGGTTTCCAGAAAGAAGACATCCCAATGGAAATGTTTTTTTAACACTGATAAATCATGCAGAAAACACAGGTTGGTTTCTTCGTATAAAATTGTAGCTGGTCACCTAAGAACGGCACGAACTCCGGCAAATCAAGTTGCTGAGATTCATGCAACTGAAGTAGAACCAACGGATTCTGTACGAAACGTAGCGCGAATGTTGAATATTTCAAGAAGCTCAACACAAAGAATTTTGAAAGACCTATCATTATACGCGTGTACAAAATCTTATTCCGCAAGATTACCAGACCTGTATTGGTTTCTACACCTGGATTTTAGAACAGGAACGAATGGATCCAAATTTTTTACTTTTTCACCGATGAATCCAATTACTCGCGTGAAGGAATCTTTGATACACACAACTACCATATTTGGGTCAATGAGAATCTAAATGCTTTCAGACCCAGAAGTTTTCAGAATTGGTTCAGTGTAAATTTATGGGCAGGTATTTTTGAAAATTCTTTGGTAAGTAAATGATTAACAAAAGGTGGTAATGTTAAAATTGTTTCTACAGATTGGACCCTTTGAACTTCCTGCTTGCTTGAACGGACAAACCTACGGGACATTTTTAACCGAAGACCTACCGGAATTGTTGGAAGATGTGTCATTATTACAATGTCGCAACATGTGATTCCAACTCGATGGTGCTCCACCACTTATGCACGTACGAGGAATATCCAAATAAGTGGATAGGACGTGGTGGCCCTATAAACTGGCCTGCCCGATCGCCTGACTTAAACTCATTGGACTATTTTCTTTGGGGTCATTTAAAACAATATGTTTACAGTGGGGAAGTTATTCATATCCTAGACGACCTAGAAGACAAAATAACCGAAGCATTAGCGACGGTTATACCGGATATGGTACAAGAGCAGCAAGATTTAAGTGGACGAGTACGTCTTTGTTTGCAAATGGAAACACTCCATTTTGAATATATAACTCACTGATTAAAATTCTTTTAATTATGTCCAAAATATCATTTTGTCTTAATTCATTTTGTTTACAGCGCCTATCTACAAATTTAATGAATAGTTAGCCTCACATATGGAACTTTTTGCGAAACTTCAATTGAGTCTAACTTGAAAATGGTTAGAGACTCAACATAATTGTATTAAGGTTTTTGTTTCAGAATATTGCAGGGTATCTGTCAATACGAGCTCCTCCGGTGATTCTGGGACACCCTTGTATATAAGAAACTTTTGAAAAACATTCTTTTATAAAAGTGCATTAAAAAAAACTATTCCATGACTAAAAATAAAAACTTGGGCCTCTCATCATAAAATTACACAGCCACACAAAAAAAATAAAGTGTCTTGACCCCAGAGACTGACTAGGTAAACTTTATGTTTTTCGGGTCGCTGAATCCGAATCCGGGGTCCATTTGATCCCATGTCATCAGGTTTAAGGTCATTTGAAGGTCAAATTGAGATATGACCGTGAAAAATTCCTTAAAAAAATTATGTTTATGTTTGTGAGGTAGCTGAATACGAATCCGGGGTTTATTTGATTCCACGTCATCAGGTTTAAGGTCATTTGAAGGTCAAATTGAGATATGACCGTGAAAAATTCCGTAAAAAATTTATGTTTATATTCTTGAAGTTACTGAATCCGAATCCGGGGTCCATTTGATCCCATATCATCAGGTTTAAGGTCATTTGAAGGCCAAATTGAGATAGGATCGTGAAAAATTCCGCAAAAAATTTATGTTTATGTTTTTGAGATTGCTGAATCCGAATCCGGGGTTTATTTGATACCATCATGTCAGAATCAAGGTCAAATGAAGGTCAAACAGATGAAATTCAATAATACAATCTTTTTTGACCCCGGATTCTGAAAAAGCAGAAAATTTTACATCCAAATACATCCTGAACGGTTCATGGAACCGTTTTCTTAGGTCATTTGTTGGTTATCAAGCGGTCAAATGCTTATTTTCCATTTCTTAGCTGATATATCGATTGTAAATCGAAAACTTGCATCTATGACTAGTGACCTTCAAGTTTTTGTGGTCGCTTATCACGATGTCGGTATCCATTTGATATCATGACGTATAAACCAAGGTCAATCGAAGGTCAAACGCCATAATTCGAATGATATAAATTTTTTAACCCCGTATTCTCAAAGAACAAAAAATCTTACGTCCAAATACATCTTGATCTGAGTCGAACCGAACTTTGGGTTTCATATGGAGGTATTAAACTATTTTGAGATGTTTTAAACTACATTTTTAAGTCCAAAGACATAAATCTAAATCTGCTGAATTCAATAGCCTCAGAATTCAATAACCCAATAATCTAATAGCTCTAAAAACTTGATCCCGTAGCTATAAAATGGGGATTACAGACAATGAAAGCTGATGAATCCATTTACTCGAATGACCACATTGCTCAATAATCACATAACCGAGTAACCCCATAATTTTATTACTTAGTCTCTCATAGCAAAAATTCTGTTCTTTATAATTAAAGTTGTTGAGCTTCACAACTCCAAACCATGCCACTGTAATTATGGAACTCATTTTCTCGCTCTGCAACTTATCATGAAATTTCTTTGCATGGAACAACCTTTACACCCAAATCAGCATAGCACTTGTGTCTGCATCCAGGGCACCTCCTCGCGGTGATGGCGGGCAACGGAGTAAGCCCGTTATAATGTACAAAATCCGTTCACGCAACCTCCTCGTGGTGTACATCAGGTAACGCTAATGCTGACGGTTTCACAATTCAGTTGAAAGATTCAAAAGAAATCTGTATTTGACCTGCAGATGATCTTTCAGGGTCCAAAAAATTATATCATTCGAATTATAGCGTTTGACCTCAGTTTATACATCATGGTATCAAATGGATACCGGGATCGTGATAAGCGACCACAAAAACTTAAAGTCAATACTCATAGACGCAAGTTTTCGATTTACAATCGATATATCAGCTAAGAAATGGAAAATAAGCATTTGACCACTTGATAACCAACAAATGACCTAAGGAATCGGTTCCATAAACCGTTCAGGATGTATTTGGTCGTAAAATTGTCTGCTTTTTCAGAATCCGGGGTCAAAAAAGATTGTATTATTGAATTTCATGTGTTTGACCTTCATTTGACCTTGATTCTGACATGATGGTATCAAATAAATCCCGGATTCGGATTCAGCAACCTCAAAAACATAAACATACATTTTTTACGGAATTTTTCATGGTCATATATCAATTTGACCTTCAAATGACCTTAAACCTGATGACATGGGATCAAATAAACCCCGGATTCAGATTCTGCAGCCTCAAAAACATAAACATAAATTTTTTACGGAATTTTTCACGGTCATATCTCAATTTGACCTTCAAATGACCTTAAACCTGATGACATGGACCCCAGATTCGGATTCAGCGACCTGAAAAACATAAAGTCTACCTAGTCAGTCTCTGGGGTCAAGACACTTTATTTTTTTGTGTGGCTGTGTTATTCTCTCTTCTTATATAATTTCGTCGATGGATAGTCAAAATTTTGTGAAAACTATCTCCACGCATCATGTGTAGTTTTCAAAAAGTTTTTTATGTTTTTAATTTATACACAGAGAAAAATGTGCATTACATTTTATCCCAATTGTAAAAAATTACACTCCAAATTGATATAAAAAAAGTAACATGACACAAATGGCAAAAGTGACATGAGCAATTTGTGCAAATAAATAATATAGTTTTGGAGTAATAGTCCTGTCAATGAATGGTTTCTAGAGGGAAATGCCGAGATCACGATTTTTGACTATTTAGGAGGTAAACATACCCAAAGGCCCCGAACGTAGGAGGTGGGAGGGTGCAGGGAGTGGGCACGAAGAAGTTCCCGGTTTTTAGTTTTTCGCTTATATCTCGAAAACGGTTAGCCCTAATAGTCTAGGAAATAGTGTGCAAATTCGACTACGAATAGTTACCGTCTGCCAGTCGGTAATCGAAGAGACCATATAAGTACAAAATTTTTTTCTCTTTGGAACTTTTTAGTATGGTGGGGGGATAGGGAGGGCATGGACATTTATTTTTTAATCGAATGATTATCGATATCTCTCCACAAAGGTAGTTAGTATATGTACTTCACAGACTCCAATTACGCCGGCAGACGAAACTTCCAGTCGGCGCGCGCGGTAACAGGAAATAGAAAAAAAAATGTTCAGTTACCGGACCAAATTTGGCGCAAAATGTTTGTTTTGGCGTATACAATACTGTACTGTACTGGTAGACATTTCTATCGGTCGGTTTTTGAGAAATTTGTCATCAAAGTGGCCATTTTTAGCCACTTTGATGGCCAACCAGTGCGGGACGCGTTGAAGATTCAAGAGAACAGTTTTGAAGCCCATAAGCCGACCACCGCCTGAAGCCGTAACTTCGAGAGCACTTTCCACCAAACTGAGTAACTATGGAAAAGTGCTTAAATCTTATCTTTTAGGACATTTTATGGGCATCAAAATTGTTCTCTTGAAGTTCCAATGCTCTCTCACTGGTTACGAGATATTGACATGGAAGGCCAACAAAGCGGAAAATTAAAGAGAATTGACGATTTGCACGAAAGAAAGTGTGGTAAAAAGTGTCTAGATTGGTATCACTGTAATTCACTGCACATGTTGACCAACTCGTCTAATTTCCAAATTTTGCAATAATTAAATAACTATAATATAATAATCATAACATTGTTTTCATTATCTTTAATGTTAAACCTACTTCCATTGAATATAAATCATCTTTATTAGGTTGTTTCGTAGTCTACAATATTTAAAAAATGTCGAATTATGCAATTTGTCAAACACTGTTTCCAACTCTCAGTTTAGAAGAGTTGGCAGCAGTGATTGATAAAATGCATAATTCGACATTTTTTAAATATTGTAGACTACGAAACAACCTAATAAGTATGATTTATATTCAAAGGAAGTAGGTTTAACATTAAATATAATGAAAACAATGTTATGATTATTATATTACAGGCATTTAATTGTTGCAAAGTTTGTAAATTAGATGAGTTGGTCAACATGTGCAGTGAATTACAGTGATACCAATCTAGACACTTTTTACCAAACTTTCTTTCGTGCAAATCGTCAATTGCGAATTTTTCTTTAAAGCCGGCTATTTTTTCCAAAAAATAATCAAGATATTCTTGATATCGGGATTATTTTCTATCATTTCCACCAAAGTTATCTCGGCGACCTACACTATTGGACACTCTGGAACTCAGACTCATACGTGTACTGTTCTTTCTTTAGTAATGTTAGTACTTTGGATAATCAAATAATCACAAGAAATGTTTGTAAAATATCTAAAGTGAATGTTAGAGAGGAGTTGATATTAAACTAAGAAGCCCTTGGTATCGACAAGTAGGATGTCATTCATGGACCTGATTCGAGCTTCTTGGCTCTCGTCCACGTGGAGTAGACCATTATGAAACATGGTCTGCCGATACAAATTGCTCACTTTCACGCAGCTTTTCTTTTCACGTCTTTGCCACTGTATTTTGAGTTTGTAGATACTAAGGGGCAAAGGCGGATTCGCATGACGACTGTGATATTTGTATCATACAGTAAACTGATTAAAGTCGCCGGTGCGGCCTTCATTTTCCCTCCCAGGCTAGTCTAAAGGCAACAACTTGTAAATCAAATCGCTAGTTACATCTACCATTAATCACTGCATATGTTTTTGAAGATCGCGATTACGATGATCATCAGACGATTAGCTTTATATAGGGAACTTGCACAAAAAATAAAATTGAATTAAAACACTCAAAATCGTGAATTAACATCATTAAAAATACCATAGACAAGAACAAAAATAAAAAAATCTCTTCCAGAGATATAAGCGATGAAAATCTGCCTGACTTTACCCACTCCTGAAACATGACGTCAGACCATCAATACTAGTGCCTAGGTAACACACCATAACAATTGATCCTAAAGAGGAGAGGGTAATAAATATAATAGAGGAAGACGGCCCTTTATTAATATATAATTTTTTTGAAAATTTACCATAACTTTGTCACCAAAAAAGACCAAAAACGGCATATCCAAAGAGCTTTACGATATGTACTAATTAATTATTTCCAAGGGTGTCATCAACTGTGGTTTCTTTCAAGTTATTGTGTTAATAATTTCAATTATACAATAGTACATTAACTAGAGGTTTCAACTTCTGAATAATATCATATTAGATTTCGATCATTTTTGGCAACTGAATAGTAAATGCATCAAGGACAAGTTTCTATATTGTGCTGTGGGCTTGCTATTTTATAGGGGGTGGATGCCAACTCTTTTTTACGGGGTGACACCAAAAAAAAAGAGCTGAAAGAGAATCAAATTTTGGGAAGACAAGGTCCTTTGTAACTTTTCATATAAATTGATGGAAGTTATAACGACTAGAAAATTGTGATTTTTAGCTTGAAAAAAGTTATTTCAAATAGGTCTTCGTCAAATAATTTGAAAGGTCGCCATTTTATTATTGTAATTGCCCAGCATTGAGAAAAAACATTCTAGAGACAAATAAGCTAGCTGCTAAATTGAAGATGAATTTCATTTTTTTCTAATTTCTGTAGAGTTAATGGTTTCGGAGATCTGGAAGTATAAAGGTGGCTTCCGAAAGTCTATAAGATGAAGTATTTAGTTTAAATATTAAATATTTTAAAAACTATGGCATTTACGCAAAAAATGCTGAAAATCAAAATGAAATATTATTAATTAGGCTTTCAAATAATTTTGGTTATTTTTATAGCATAAAAAACAAAAAAGTTATGACAGAAACAATATGCATTTGAAAAAAATATATTCCCATATACTGTTTTCCGTTAATATATATTATATTAAACCCTCAAACTTTTTCGTCCGCTCACAGCGCTTGCTTTCGAAAAAAATTACATTTTAAACTGTTAAAGGATTTTAGAAAAAATGTAACATTTTTGTTTCTTTGCAAATATATTAATAAATATTATTTTTAGCGAAAAAATGGTGGACATCAAAAATGAAGCTTATAAACTGAAAATTAATTTGTTGTAGTTGTATATTTATGTTATATTTATGGTTTCGGAGATATTTAAGTTTATAGATGGCATCCGACCGTTTTTAGGATTAAGTATTTAGTTTAAATGTTGAATATTTTAGAAATTGAGACACTTCCATAAAAAACTCCAAGCAACAAAATTAAAGATAACTAATCAATCTATTGGATGATTATTGGTTGTTTTCTACATCATAAAAAATAAAGAAGTTATAGCCAATACAATGTGCGTTTTCACATTTTCTTTATCAAAATGTCCCCATTTTATTATTGTAATTGCCCAGCAATTAATTTTTTTTTTTTCAAAAATGCTGTTTTTTGTTAATCTATAATCACTTTTGTTTTAGAAAAACATTTCCGTCCGCCATTTTAATTTTTTTAATTTTGGCTTCAGATTCGTTACCAGTGAGTGATCCCAAAAACATAACTATCCTACGTTTCAAAAATAAATCAGTAATACTTTTTCAAATATTGGATATTTAAGTATAGGGTGGTTTTTACCCCTGAGGGTAAGAGCAAGTATTTTGCAATTTGCCAAAACCATTTCTCTCCGTATACTTTTGCCTCAAATTTTCAATCAATTACACCGTACCTATTCAAATGATTTATTTCCATACCTCTTTCGATAGCGCATTCTCTGTCTATTGCAACATCCTAATTTTAAATCCGCAATCTCACCAATGATAGCGCCATTTTGGCATCATTTGGAGACGATTAAAACTGTGCGGGAATTTTGAAACTTTGGGAATTTGTAGATTTCGATGCCCTGAATGAAATAAGAAAAAAATCATATTGAAAAAATGACGAACAATAACAGTTTCTTTGAAATATTTCGCTTCGAGTACCTCATACGGCAAAAAATGTTCTTATAAAAATAAAAATCATTAAATTTTCTCCAGAATATGTCCTATATATTTTTTCGTTAAACTGAATAGTTTCGGTGCAGCAGTCGATCGAAGTCAAGCATTCTTGACAAAATTATGATTTTTTTGTAATTCCTCAATTTAGTGCGACTTTTATGAAGGAGTATTTTTGTGTTGAGACAAAATTTGTTTTCATGCCGGAAAATCGTCAAATATAGTTGATTTTACTTGTCAAAACCTTTATTTTTTGAAGCCAGGAAAGGGTAAAACCTTGCAGCGATTGTATTCTTGTCATAGTTTGTCAAGCAGTAAAATCATCACTGATAATATTCTATTTCTTCACGCTTTTAGCGGCTGTGACACAACTTGTGCACTTTTTAATCAGGGCAAATTAAAGATCTTGAGCATCTCCTACAAAAGCGTCAGAATTTACAGGACAGCATTCAACTTTTTCAAGATAGTAATGCTGAACCGAACGCTATCGCTGAAAATAAAAATAATAATAATAACAATATAATAATATATAACAATATATAACAATATAATAACAATAATAATAATATAAGGCTTAACCAGCCCCTTGCAGATCAGGAAACTCGACATCAGATATATCGGCAAGAAATTGAGCAGTGGTTAGCAAAGCCCCTACATGGAAAGTACCTTAACATCTTTGCCGTAGATCACATTGGCCGTAGCGCATCCCTCAGCTGGCTCAAATATGGCAACATCTTCGAGGAAACCGAGGGTTTCATAGTGGCAACTACCCGAAACTACATGAAGTATGTAGTACGGGATCCTGCAGTCACTTCTGACAGATGTCGAGCCTGCTCGACCACAGCCGTATCTATAGAGCATATCATCAGTGGATGCCCTACATTAGCCCCAACTGCATACACGGGACGGCATGATAACGTTGCCAAAATTGTGCATCAGGCTCTATTATGTCAAGTAAACCAGAACTATTGCCCTGTACCCTATAACACTTACCAACCAGCATCTGTAAATGAGACCGACAGCCATATCCTATACTGGAACAGAACTATACATACAGATAGGCACATAACAAATAATAGGCCGGACATAGTATTCACAAACAGGCAAACGCAGCAAACCTACCCCATAGACATCACAATCCCGCTGCCTGAAAACATAGAGAAGAAATACAGGGAAAAAATCTCAAAGTACTTACCCCTGGCCGAAGAGGTAAAGGACGTGTGGCGGCATAATCAAGTCACCGTGATACCAATAGTCATTGGCGCTACTGGAGAGATACCAGTCACACTCAAGCCTGCTCTAGTCGCGTTAGGAATGAAAGAGAACGCCTATATTATGATGCAGAAGGCAGTCCTGATCGACACATGCAGCCTGACCCGTACGTTCCTCAATCAAATGTAATAGAGAGGAATTCAAGCTGCCCCCAGAGGGGCCCTTGGGTTCTGTAATCATTTGTCAGAGGAGACAATGAATACGCAAAGTAATAATAATAATATCTTTATTTACTATAAAAAATATATATATATAATTGGTAAATAGGTACCATTTCACCTAGATGGCCAATGGCCCTAGCAAGAAGGAGGTAATCTACAATTTAAAACTAAGTACGTACGTAATACTGGAGAACGCTTTATTCTGGCACTGTATGGAGCCAATCATGGAGACAATATCTCTCTGGAAGCTTATTGTTACCAATGTTTCGTAAGATCGCTTACAAAAAGCAAACTTAACATCGCGTCTCTACCACCTACAGCTGCAGCGGCACGGCAGTATTCATTCAGGTCATATCAAGTTCAGGAGTGGCTGGGAGTTTGTAAAAATGTTGAAGAATGGGGCTGGAAACAGAGCAAAGCTAGGCTTACACCAGTAACAATGCTGAAAGATCCTGCTTCTGAAAAGCTACTTAAATTTCTTTTATGCAAATGCAAGAAAGGATGCTGTGCAGCATGTGGTTGTAGAAAGACAGGGTTAAAATATTCTGTAATTTGCAAATTTTGTAACGGACAAAGCTGTGACAATGCACGAGCTTCATGACGACGAGGAAGTCTACTCTCCAGTCGAAACATTTCTCGCAATCATGGAGAACAATCAATACGTAGGATCGGTGGACAGCGCAACGGAAGCAATTTCCGAAGAAGGTATTGTTGAAGACTACAATGAACCTGGACCTTCGACATCAAGCACCTAAAACGCCTCAAGAAGCAGGCTAGTCGTGGATTAGGCCTATAGGGGACAACCACGTAAAAAAAATGCGCCATATATTCTACCTCAAGGTGGTGTGGAAACGAGTATTGAACATTGAGTTATGCATAGCAGACAAGTAAAATCAACTATATTGAGGGTTTTCAGGTACGAAAACAAATTTTATTTCAACACAAAAATACTCCTTGGTAAAATAAATCGAGAAATTGCAAAATATCATAATTTTGTCAAGAATGCTTGAATTCGATCGGCTGCTGCTCCGAAACTATTCAGTTTAACGAAAAAATATATATGACATATTTTGTAGAAAATTTAATGCTCTTTTATTTTCATAAGAACATTTTTGCCGTATGAGGCACCCGAAGCGAGATACTTCAAAAAAACTGTTTATGAGCGTCATTTTTTCAATATGGCTGCTCCGGCGGATAACATCACATTTTACATTTTTTCTCATTTCATTCAGAACATCGAAATCTACAAATTCCCAAAGTTTCAAAATTCCCGCACTTATTCGGATAAGAGTCTACCTATCGACTCTACTATTTGCAAAACTTAATTTTGAGGAATTTATGTCAATGTTTTTTATTAGATGTCCAATTCCCTGAAGTGATATTAATAGAATATAACAACTACAACCATCTTTGTAACCGCAAAGTGTTAACTAAAAATCGATCCTGTTATTTTCAATCATTTCGGTGACCAACGAGGTGAAAGACTTAAATTAAACTCCATTTAAAAACCTTTTTTAAAATGTCTCTCTTGCCGCAGTTCTTAAATTTAAACGCGCAACAAATTTTACGTTCATTTTTTTTTATTAAACGCCAACGACGTTTCATCTGAAAGTGTTGTTTTATCGCCGCGAGTGGTATTTAGCTCTTATTTTTGAGGGAGTAGTCGACCTCGAGGGGTCAATCTACATTTTTATGGGCGCTCCCGTTGAGATAGAATATCTCGTTTAATAAACTAAATGTTTTTCGTTGAGGGGAGATGTAATTTTCTTCGACTTCGACATGGCAAGTCGTGATATGAAAAATAAGCGAATGAAAAATCTGCAGAAAGGGTGAAACCAGTTAATGTGAAACGGATACCAGTCAAAAATGGTATATTACTTTCCATTTTAGCAAGGATGAACGAACGAACAGTGATTTATTTTATAACCTAAAAATGTGAAACTGAATTTTAGTTGTACTTTCACGCTAATGAAGCATCTCTACATTATCATTTGATGTGTATTGCATATTCCTAACAATAGTAGTTCATTTAAGTTTTAAATTAACTTTTATTTCTCAATGATTCTATTTGTTGTACAAGGTCATGCTGTACATGGGCTTCGAAATACAAAGGGTGTTTCACCCAACATTGATATTTTACTTAATATATCAGAAAACTTTTGAGCTACATTCACCAATTTTTACAAGTGATCTGATATTAATAAAGGTCATTGTTATATTATCCATCAAGAGTTATTTCAATCATGGGAGCGCAATGGGGAAGCGGGGCTTCCTTCTTCCCCTCCAAACTATTTTATGTGTATTTTTTGTGATTGCTTAATCGGGATATAATTCCCTGGTCAAGAATATACGAGAAAGTTTATCTTGTTTAAACGCCGTGGAACCAACTATTTTCGAGAAATAAGAGTCTAAAGAGACATATGTATTGCTCACTTTCTCAACCTAAGAGGTTTGCTTTTTATTACATAATTGATAGTCATTTTTTTAAATTGTCGATATCTGATGTCATTTTTCTTTTTTGTTTTTTTCATTTACTTCAGAAGGCTCTAACTCCCTTAAGGAGAGGATTTTGCAGAGTGAGAGGGAAATCTGCGTTTATTTTCGTTTTATTATAAATATTTAAAAAATCATAAATGTATACCATTTATGATTTTTTTCAAATTAGTTTTATTGCTCTTCCGAAACAACGAAAATACACGTACAAAATCAAAAATATCCTTATTCATCAACACTCATGTTAAAATGTTTCAATGACCTGCAAAACAATCAACTTAATGCTGATTATTTTATGGTTTAGGAGGGTATACATAGGGGAGGTGAGTGTGAGAAAGTTTCGCTTGGTGTGGAATCGATTTGATATTGATAGTAAATAATAAAAAAAAATGTTTTTCAGTTTTTTTTTGTTCAAAAATAAATTAGGCCGAAAACCGGCCTTATGGACCCTCCTCCTTTATAAAAAAAAAAATAAATATAAAACAATAGAAAGTATCTAAAACAGTTTTAAATATTATCCTATGTTTGGTTTTTTAAATATTTACAATAAATTGAAAATGAACGCATTCTCTCTCACTCTGAAAATCCTATCCTTGATAAGGATTTGTGGACACATGTTTCTAGGAATTTCTTAAAATGTTTTTTGACATAAAATCACCACAGAAAACTAATAATTGCTGTTTTTTGACTTATTTATGCTCAAGGCGGTATTCTCTATAACTTTGTTATTTGGAAAGCCCTGCATTTGGCTTTCCTATTATCGCTTTCTATTGATTATCCAACGCATTCTTCCAAATTACGAGCCGCTGGATGAATTTAAACTTGTTTTATGTGAGAAACCGGCCTTGCCCATTTTTACTATTTTTTGCTAATAATTGCCTATAGACGCTACGCGCCTTTGTCGCATTTGTTGGTTTCGCCCTTTTGTATCACATAGTTAAAACTGATTCTTTTAGTTAAGTCAAGTTTTCAGAAAAGCGAAATTTTAGAAGCATTTCATAACTTTTTGGCAAATGATCTTTTTCCCATATTTCGACCCCGCTGAATCCGAATCTGCCGGTTGCCAAATCGAAATCCCGATTGGAAGTGAGATATTCAAGATGGCGGCCAATATGGTGCCGAAACCAGAAACCGGAGAGATGTAAAGCCCCCCTTTGACACAGGAATGCGTCCAAAACATGTAATTATCTGTTTTTGAGTATGGGGAATTCAAAAATACACTTCAAAAATACATTGGTTGGGTAAATTCAAGATGGCGGCCAAGATGGCGGCTATTACGGCGCCAGCACCATCATCATCACCATCCCCATGTTTGACGTAAAAACGAGTGTGACGCGTCTCTAGACATATTTTTAAGTATGAGGATTCCAAAAATTACCTTTAAAACGACGTTTGAACTATACTTTTGATTCAATTTTCGGGGAAAATTTTCGGGGAAAATTTACATGTACAAAAACATACAAAAATTACTGTGTCAGAATTGAGACAGGTACGTTTGTAGGGAGTACAGAGTTTTAAGCAAGGGACATTTGACTTCCTACAACCGCAGTTCTTCGAATTACAAAGTCCTTTACAGTGGCAAATGACAACTTCTGACACGTCTGAGGAATGTGGTCGTGGGACAACTTGATTGCCGTCAAACGGCCCAGCCGCAGTCTTCAAGTGATGGCAGCGATGGCGTGGGAAGATGAGCATTCTCCCATATACATACCTGTCAAATTACAAATAGATTAAATAACGTTTTCACAGTCTTTTAAGTACCTATTATAATTCAGAACTCACTTGGTAGTGGCACCTTCTGATGTGAAGCCGAAGGGCATCTGTTGTAGGAGGGAGTGCTTCTGGCTTTTTCACAGCTCCAAATAAAACACTGCGGGCATCATCTGCACACGCAACGCTAGGATCAGCCTGCATTAAAAAAAAATATTGTTAGAATAATTTTTTTTCATGAGATACCGTTAACACAACTTAAAAACGTATGTCTACGTACCTTATACAATTTGACGACGAAAGCCTCTACGTTCTTGAGAATGTTCTTACCAAGTGGCATCCAAGTCCGTTCAGAAGCTGGCAGTTAATAATAGTAATGTTCCATAAACTATTATTTCCACATACAAAATTTTTCGTTGTGAGTGATTTGAATAAAAATCTGAATGTGGAAGTAGTGATTCCTTGGGCAGCGGTTTTTTTATTGAAATAGAAATATTTAAAGTTTCTGTAAATAACTATCTTTAGTGATGACATGACAACTTTGCAAAATACCTTTCTGAGATCGGTCATGTCTAATGTATCATACGTTCTATTTTCCATTTTGGCGCTTGTGCAAATTATGTGAGAGTTGAGAAACGGTCGGTAGTCCTAACTGGCTGGTCAACGATTTGTTTTAAGTCAAAAAATTCCAATATATATGTTAAAATATTAGTGAGAATTATGGTATGGGAAATGACAATTATATGAGGATCACGTAAATATTTGACAGAACTATTAAAAAATCTTATTTTCGGTGTCAGCACATAGCTTTCAAAGTAAACATCCGTTCTTTCCTTATAGACTTGATCCAAATGTGGTCTGCCCTACGAGATGTCTTATCAACTTATTTCATACACTTAATATTTAACAATCAATATGAAAAAACAAGTTGATGATGCTCTTCTTCTTCATATTCATAGCATCTTGACAGATGTTTTGTGATCCATAAGTTATTCAAGTTGGCCACCTTTAGCTTTATCTTATTACACTGTATAATTATGACAAATAACTTCTAATGAATAACATAAAAAAACATTAAGTTACTTTTCGAGAAAACTGCCACAGTTTTCGCTGATGGACTATAGGTACATGTTCTTCTACCCACTTTTTTTTTCATGTTTCCATTTATTGTACGGACAAGCAACAATCGCGAATAAAATCATATTGCGGTTTCTTTTTTCAACCACTTCTTAATTTTATCCTTAGTAGCAGCATGAGTATAGTTACTGTACATTTAAATAACCTAGGGAGACCTTTAGTGGAAACGGCGACCGCAAATGAGCCCAAATTGGGAATTAACCTCTCAGGAAGCATTTAAGGGAAAACATCTGAGACCCAACGGTATTTTGTTCCAACCAAAGAAAACCTTGTTTGCTTTAATTTTGTGCTTATAAATTGAAAACTTTAAAATGATCGTACAATGTACATTTAAATCTCAATCCCCGGAATAACTTCCTATTATTTTATCGAAATGCCGCCAATAGAGGATATTTAATGCAAAGGGTTTAGCCGGATAAGCATAACGAGTCGGCCCCCAAATGGCAACCTATATCGAAACTTATGTTTTAATATCGACTTGATGTATGAACGCGATTTATGTGTTTTGCCGCCGTACTCCGCTTTGACCTTTAGATATGGAAAAAAATGAGCGCAAGCATGACTCTCGTTCAAAGAGACATATCTCGAAAACTAATTGAGCTAGAGAGGTAAATCCAACGGGAGGTTTCAGGTAACCTTAAGGAGTATATTTTGTATTTTTTTGAATTTTTAGAATAATTACGCACATTATTAAAAAATAAATAAAGAATATAATAATTAATATTTCCGTGTTCTCTGTGACTTACAATCACTGAAATAATATATGTTGTAATACTTTATATGCACTTTTACTCATAAAAGTTGGGTTAGAAAAAAGTTGGTGCAACACTTCGAAAAAAAAAATAAAATTCGACGCGCACTACATCATATAAGGATACAAACTTGACATGGGACACACATATAAATATTTTATGAATTGGAACTATTGTTAGAAGAGAAATTGAATGAAAATATAAATAATTGTCACGTAAATATCTAATTTCATACGGCGCACAGTGGAATTGTAATTTTTTCGTTCAAAATTATCTAGAGCACTTCGCAACCGAATGGGATAATTTTTTTTAAATACTCGTTATTTAATTTCAAAAAAAGTAAGAGAGCCGATTTTTGAATTATGCTAAGCAAAATTATCGAGCTTAACCAAAATATCCAGTTTTTATTTAAATCTTAATAAAACTTATAAAAAAATTTTTTTTTTCTAATCCAATTTATATAAATCTTGTTACTCGGGGGGTCGCTCTCTTGAGGTCGTTGATTACGAATATGATATCCAAATTGTCATAGACCAACCTACAAGATGGCGGAATCAATGGCGGCTATAAAATGCTAAAAAATTATGAAAAATGAAATATTTTCGTTAAAGTTTATGCAGAGAAGTTTTGAATATTTCTGATAAATACAAGTTCCAGGGAGAAATTCAAGATGGCGCATCCAATATGGCGGCAATAAGATGATAAAACTAACTTAAAATTAAATTAATTGCATTAAACTAAAAAGGCTATTCCTAAGAACTATTAAAAAATTTAAGAAGGAATAAATTTTCTGAAATTTTCAAATATATCCAATATGGCTGCCATACATTAATTATCAATCATAAATATGCGATTCAGTCCTCCATTAATTTTGAACATAACTCTAAGTAGATCATATTAATATATTTTTTTTTTATTTGCTAATAATATAATAAACACCCAACACCAAGAACTTTAAAACAAGAACATTAAACCTAACATAACCTTAAACCAAGAACTCTATACTTAACATAACCTAAGGCAAGAGTTTTACACCATGAACTTTAAACCTAACTTGGTGCAAAAATGTTTCGTCATTATTTCAATTTTAAATTTCTCTGTTTAATATGTGTTGTTTAAATAATATTAATACTCCAATTGAGTTGATAATTTTTTTAATTGTTGATTATCCTAAATACATTTAAATAATAAAGTCCTTTATAATTTTATATTATATTAAACATATAGTGTATTAAATATCATTTAAAATTAAATATATTATTCATATAACTAGAGGACTGAATCGCATATTTATGTTTGATAATTAATGTATGGCAGCCATATTGGATATATTTGAAAATTTCAGAAAATTTGATGCTTTTTAAACTTTTTAATAATTCTTAGGAATAGTCTATCTAGTTTAATGCATTTAATTTATTTTTAAGTTAGTTTTATCATCTTATTGCTGCTATATTGGATCCGCCATATTGAATTTCTTCCCGGAACTTAAAAGTTAGTCTATTTTAACTTAAAAGTACTTATCAGAAATATTCAAAACATAAACTTTAACAAAAATGTTTGATTTTTCATATTTTTTTAGCATTTTATAGCCGCCATTTTGCAGGTTGGTTAATGACAATTTGGACATCAGATTCGTAATCAGCGACCTCAAAAACCCCCCCGAGTAACAAGATTTATGTAAAAGAACAAAATTTTTTTTCTGTAAGTTTTATTAAGATATAAATAATAAATGGATATTTTGGCGAAGCTCAATAATTTTGGTTAGCATAAATAAAAAATCGACTCTCCTACGTTTTTTTGAAATTAAATAACGAGTATTTAAAAAATATATATCCCAATCGATTGCGAAGTGCTCTAAATAATTTTGAACGAAAAAATTACGATTCGTGCCACTGTGTGCAGTATGAAATAGATATTTAGGTGACAATTATTTATATTTTCATTCAATTTCTCTTTTAACAATAATTCCATTTCATAAAATATTTATATTTGTGTCCCATGTCAAGTAGAAGTTTGTATTCTTATATGATGTAATGCCCGTCGAATTTGATTTTTTTTCGAAGTGTTGCACCAACTTTTTTCTATCGCAATTTTTATGAGTAATAGTGCATATAAAGTATAAAGTATGACAACATATATTATTTTAGTGATTGTAAGTCACAGAGAGAACGGAAATATTAATTATTATATTTTTTATTTATTTTCTAATGATGTGCGTAATTATTCTAAAAATCCAAAAAAAATATAAAATATACTCTGAAACCTCCCGTTGGTTTTACCTCTCTAGCTCAATTAGTTTTCGAAATATGTCTCTTTGAACGATAGTCATGCATGCGCTCATTTTTTTCCATATCTCAAGGTCAAAGCTGAGTACGGCAGCAAAACACATACAAATCGCGTTCATATCGTGTGTGTAATTTCCCATTAGGCATGTACATTCACGTAGCGCGAGAAATATGACAACACCGGCAGCCGTAAATTCGTCCATCGGTGGAGCATTCCAGCTCTGTTATTTCATTTCAGCCAGCTGGCACACGCGATGTTGTAATTCTACTCCCCATGCCTAGCCCGCGACTACACACACGGTATATCAAGTCGATATTAAAACATAAGTTTCGATATAGGTTGCCACTTGGGGGCTGCCTTATCCGGCTAAACCCTTTAACAGATTTGCGGCGAGTATATTAGTGCGAAATTTGTTTACGTTAATTCTGAATGATAAGAACGAATATCAATAAATACCTTATGACATAACGTAACTATTTTACACATTGTTAACCCTATACGAACAATCACTATATTTATATCATGTTAGTAATAATAATATTTATTAAATTTAAAAAAAATACATATACATGTAAAGGCAGTATAATATACACGGTGTTTCAGAATTTTATAACTCTGATTATTTCCCAATTATAGACCAATGACATTTCATGAATTTTTAAATTTCAACCAATGACAACAGTTTTACACCGAATAAACGAATACTAGTTTTTTTTTTGAAATTTACCAGCGAATAAATTACGTCTAGCTTTTACATGCACATAACTGATTTAATTTACTCTCAGTTGGACTAAAAACATATTACAAATTCAAGAATTATTATTTTATTTATAATTACTATGTACCAACAGTTCGAATTGTGCTTTCCGAGCGAACGGACGCTTCCGAAAAACGTTGCCATTAAAACGTGAAAACGCCCGCTAAAAGTCCGCTAAATTTGATAAAAATTAGGTGAATTTGTAGATTAAAGAATTCCGCGCAAATCGATATATCATAACAAAAGAACAAAATTGAAATAGAATTAATATTTGAAAATAACTAATACAGAGTATTTAGTGGCAGAATCGATAGTGCAGTGCTATGCATAAAGAAACAAGCTTAAAGGACCAGGCAATACACAAGAGGAATAGATAAGCTAAGTATCTTCTCATTTTTAAAGTACCACCCAAGTTTATTTATCCAAGTTTATTTATGTCTTAATGATTAACGAGTGTCTGCCGCATAAAACCATTGCAATGCTTTTTAGGTCCAAGCCCCTAGCTAAATACAAAGTGTAAAAAATATAACTTTGAGGTGTCAAGTGAATAATAGGTAATTTCGTACATAATTTATATTTGTATCAAAAAGAAGAATGTGTTTTGTGGTGTTGTATATTTTTTATGCAAATTTTTAAGGTTTTTTAAGGTTTAGACTGATAGGTTTGGGGAATAATACATACCTGGGACGTGCGATTAGTGATTAATTTCGTACATAATTTGTGTTTGTATTAAAAAGAGTGTGATTTTGTGGTGTTGCGTATTTTTTGCAAGCTTTTAAGGTGTCAAGTAAGCGACAGGTTTGAGGAATAATACATATCTTGGGAAGTGCAATTAGTGATTAATTACGTACATAATTTGTATTTGTATTAAAAAGAGTGTGTTTTTGTGGTGTTGCATTCTGCATCATAAATGCTGTAATAAACTGATGAGGGGCTGATTCAAACGACTTTCCTCGAAATATAAGTGATTATACATCGTCGACCGCTGTCACCGTAAATTTATAGCAAGGCAATAATGGTGTTATTCCTTAAGAAAAACAGAGTTTCTTAGATAAGCAAGCGTTGACTTGGGTAATAAATGGACGATCTGATCAGTGGCGTATTATTGGCTTAATACGCCGGGGGCTGAATTTCTTGCAGTTCAATGGAAATGCATAGTTTTTCTCAGGAAATGGTATCTATACACAAGAATGATGAATCGAATACAGAACATGGGACTACAAAATCAAAGAAACGGGGGAACGAGTCAGGGGCAGTAAAGCGGCGGCAGGGGGGCATACAGAAAAAATGATAACACATACACGAGAAGAGGTTTACCGCGGCAACAGTGGAGATAAACTGGAGGAAGAAGAGAAAGCAAAAAATGAATGAATCAAATTAATACAAGATACCCTTCAATAAGCCACCATCTAAGGAATAAATGCTGGAAATCACGGTAATGATAATAATTAAAATTAAACTCGAAATAATCAATGAGGTATTGTTGATATACTGCGTCAGAGCTGAGTTCGCACAGCACTTCAGCGGAGGTATGCCTAGTGAAGGTTTCTTTCAGAAAAATGGTGTTCTCTAAGAAAACTCACACATACGTCGATAATCTACTAATCGATGCAGAAAAAGAAGAGTTGGACCAGTGGAGAGGAACACAAAATAGGTGAATATTCCCTAAGAACACCGAACAAATTGAAGTACCTAGGAACAGACCGGACGAACCAGCTGGAGCGGAGAGAAACAGTAAAGGAGAGAATCAAAACGGCACAGGGGTAACATACCGTTCATTGAGAAAAATAAACTATCATGGGACCTTACCAAATGTATGCACATAGCCGTCATATGGACAACGATGATATATGGGGTCAAAAACGCGGCAACAACAAAAGCCAACAGAAGAAGTTTTTGAGAAGAGCAGAAAGGGCATCGTCCAACTAAAATAACAAGACGAATACAGCGACACAATACATCGACATTATAGAAATACACTCAACAAAGTATTGGGGACATACCCAAGGAAGGGATCCAACACATTTACTAAAGAAAGCGCTAGCACCGCACAACAACAAACTAAAAATAGAGAGACCATGCTACAGTGGATAACGATAATTGAAAGGATCAGGATCAACAAATGAACACCACTAACAAATTGCAAGGATATATACTCTACCACAATCGGAAACCGAGGAATCAGAAGACTTAGAAAAAAGAAAATTCGAAGAAGCAAAAACGCAAAAACGGGAGCAAAAACACTTCATATTACGACACAACACGACAACATATTTCACAAGAAGAGTCAGAATAGGCAGAAGTCCAGAACCAAACACACAAAAAAGGGAGCTTAAACGCTCACTCACGACACAATGCGGTAACGCATCTCACAAATACCTACACCTCCCATCCAACATTCCTTTACCATGCGCCATGTGCCTCTCGCTGCTGGCAACAAGCATGACCTTAGTCCAACCCAGCGTGGACGTAGCAGGCCCAGCTGTATACCTGGGAGTGGCAGCAATGCCTATCGCACGCTGGTAAATCAATCAATCAATCAATTACTATGTACCAATAGGTTATTTATGCTAATTTTTCAAAAGTATTTTTAATATCAAACCGAAATAAACTGTCATATTTACTATCACGATCGCGTAACAAAAGTCAAATAAGCATCTACCACGTCTGTTTCCATAGCTATGAGACAAAAGTAGTTTATAGAACGCGTCGCCGTCAATTAATACAATAAAATAATAACGATTGTTAATTAACTTATATAAAAAAAGTGTATGTATCTATAAATAAAAACTTGAGTATAAAAGTACGTAAGGAATTTGTTCAGTTGGTAAATAATCTTGACATATACCTCTCGAGCTCTAAATCTTATCACACAAACTGCGGATAGCTACATTTTTTGCAAAATTTTGCTTTTAAGCAAATAATTTACACAAAAGCCCTGGACCTTGTAAATTATTAAGTCTCTAACATTTTCTAAGCAAAATTTAACAAAAAAGGTTGCGGGTACCTTTTTTGTTAAATTTTGCGATAAAATTCAGAGCACTCGGGATATAACCTATGAATAATTTTCGCATAATACATTTTTTTCACATATAGTCTGTAAGCAAATGTCTAAGAAACTGGTCCAGTGCATTTTTAATGACATGGGTATGGGACTGGTACCAATATCTTCGTAAAGAAACCTCGATTACGAGTTGGCTTGGTGATAAGCTGTAACTCGTGTGGGAAAAAAATTATGGCCCAAAAACAAAATGGCGTCAAGGAATTAGAACACAGAGTGGTGGACTTAGGTTCCTAAGGCAGCAACAACATTTTTGATAGACACTAGTATACTTATTACCAGGGTTGGCCTCTTTCAAATCAAATAAATTGATTTAAATCATGTTTTAAATCAGTTGATTTTTCAAATCATAATCACAATTTAAATCAAACTCGGATATTTTAAAAAATATTTCAAATATTGAAAATATAATGAACGAAATTGGAACAAAAAATGGGCAGCTACCGGAAGCGGCTGGAACCTCCCCACCAAATGTTTGCGAAAATTCGCTAATTTAGCTAATTACTGGACTTGTTACCGCTGAACTATGTGATGCACGCCTCCGTTCCACGGGCGCTAGAACTTACACCCTAACGACCCACCGTCGCGTTGATATTATGTCGAAAAAATAAGAAAGTCTATACAGAAGAAAGCACTAAATGTTATCAAATCTGCATTAAAACCTTCTCAGCTCATGTACGTTACCAATATTATCCTAGTGCCAAATTTCATCGATATCGGTTCTCTAGTTTCGGCGCTATAGTATCCAGATATAGTATTTTGAAGTAATAACTTCAAAATCAAAGATGACATATCTATTGCATAGCTATGTGAAGTTATAGGTAAAACACCTTGTATATATACAGTGTGTCCACGGATGGAATCCGGAAGAGGAAACAGTTTTTAATTCTTAATATTACGAAAAAAGCTAATTGTTGATGAAATACTCTGCTTCGCCAGAAACCCTATTTTTGGTTATCGGATCCTTGTCAGCTCTACAGGGGTTAGCCAAAAATCTTGATTTGATTGTGGAAAATTTCCAAATATTTTGAAAATATTTTCGAAATTGTTTTAATATACATTAAATTATGAAAAAAAGTATTCTGATCTGATATAGCCAAATTAAAAATCGAATTTTTTCAATGTAGATGAGAAGAATAATTTTTATGAGAAATAACACATTTTATTAAATAAAAATATCAACTCAATCGGCTAAGGCGTACTATGTGGCAAATACGCAGATCGTATACGCAGATCGCACTGTCTATCGTGTACTTACCCGGCACTGACAATGACGGGGGGTGGGGAGGTATGTCTGCGTTTTTCCAAATATGTAATCGGCTTCCAAACACCCATTACCTTTGGATTTGGGGGTTGTTCACTAAATGTGATGTGTTTATGTATACAAAAGCTATTCAAAAATATCACCTACTCGAGCTCTCAACTCCCGGTAACAACTGTTTCGAATTTGGTTTAGTGGTATATCTCTTATTTTATCTTTTAAGAGATCGACATTATTAGAGAGATATGGCAGTCAGTGATACAGCACGACGTTCGCTAATTACGTTACGTTATTGATGCAAATAACGAGGCTTTGTTTTAGACTTATTGCACTGCAGTTCCATTATAGCGTATATACGTTATCTTCTTCGATCGATTTATTAATAATTGACTTAATTAAAACTGAATAAATAAACTAATTTCCCATCTTTTCTCTAAAATTAAAAAAAAGTAGCAAATAAACCTCAAATATATTAAAATTATCAACGTAACCTCAAAAATTTATAAACAAAATAACGAACGAACCCGGAACGAACTGACAAATGACATAAATACAGATCGGCTGATTTCAAGATTTATACTCTACAAATCTTGGGCTTCCCGATTTTCATCGAGATGAGGATAACGTCGTTTACTCGACGTTCGCTAAACGTACCGAAATTACGTCAGGCGCTAAGTTACTACCGCGTGCCTTAACGCAGATTAAAGGTGCGCATGCTTAGATGTCAAATAACGCGATCCTGTAATAGCGAATGCCGTTACGTGACTATGCCATATCTCTCTATTATCAATCCTGTGTGCGTACACTTTTTATTTAGGAGTACTTTCACAAATAAAAGTTCATAATCGTGATATCAGGTGGCCAAAGTATCGGTCCGTATCCTTATCGTCAAATCGATTAACTACTTATGAACAGTGAGAGTGCGAGAGTGGAATAAAGTGGACATTTATTTTGTTGAAAGTACAATTTAATCGACTTGCTAGGGGTAAATTGTGCAAATAATTAAGTAAAAAGGTATTGAACATGTAGATATGTTGATATTGAATGTTGATTTAAATTTTGCTCAAAAGAAAATTGGTTCAGTCATTCCAGAGTATGTGAGTGTACACCAAACTTTGACATTTTCGAATATTGTCTCCTGCATTGTATACGAAAAGGACCTTATTTTATGGAAAAGTGGTTCAGGTCAAATTGGCTGAATTTTTAATATGTTGTAGATTTCGATTTTCTGATCAAAAGCTCTCATGGGCCCAACTCGATCCTATGTCTAGTTTCCGAGGTACAACTATAAATTCTTATAAATTTCTGTACCTTCTCGAACTTTTAATTTATTGATGGAGTATTAGATATTAAAGGAGCAATTTCCAAAAGTTTTTCAATTAAAGTTTTTTGATCAGGAAGACACGTACTTTATGTAAAAAATGTTTCAGTCAATTTGACCGAATGTTTTTTTCACTTGTTATTTTTATAGATTTCCCGGCGCAATCTCCAACATTTTTCAATCTTCAATTTTTTCTGCGCTATTTTTATTAAAACAAATTACTAGTCTTCACTGATGATGAAGAAAATCTGACATTTTTCTATATACTAAATTGTTATAACTGTCGTTTAATTGGTGATAATCATATTTTTGTAACAAGAAAAATTCTAGACATTGGAGCAGCGATAATCCAAAGGACACCGCACATATCTTATGGAAAAGTAGTTTAGGTCAAATTGGCTGAATTTTTAATACGTTGTAGATTTCAAATTTCTAATCAAAAGCTCTCATGGGGCCCACTCGATCCTATGCCTAGTTTCCGAGATACAGCTCAAGAAATGTACAAGAATGACCTCTTGTACAATTAAAAAATTTTCGAATCCATATTTTTTTTTCACATATTTTATATTGAGATATGTTTTAATAGCCCTTTATAATATTTTGCACTAAAAATATTGAAAACTAATTTTACGAAGTCGCTAGGAAACGAATCACAATAGAAAAGAAATTATCATTTTTCCCTAAATATCATGTAAAAATGTCATTTAAAAATCTTTCCGAAAATATTTTCAAAATATTTGGAAATTATCCATAATCAAATCAAGTTCTTTGGCTAACCCAAAATAGGGTTTCTGGTAAAACAGACTTTTTTTCGTAAAATCAAGAATAAAAAAGTGTTCCCTCTTCCGGACTGCATCCGTAGACACACGGTATATTAGGATAGGATAGGAGACATTTATGGGAAGGATAATATATTAGCAAATAAGGACGCTCCTTGGTTTTACATTAGCATAAATATTTAATTTTCAGGTCGGGGCTCCAGCTCCCGGAGGTCAATACGCACATTATAAAGAGGACCTGTATTTGTACGGTCAAAGGGCATTTGGTATGCCGCCCGATCGACATTACCGTATGCTGCACGTAGCAGGGGAGGAACAACCGCCTATAGTGGTCCTCAGTGTGGTGGTTATTGAAGCCGAGGGATTAGAAGCCAAAGATGCCAATGGTGAGTTATAAATACTTGATTTATCGATTTGTTTTTTCTATATAAATCCAGTAAGAAGGCTTTAAGGGAAATCTTGAAATGTTCCTGAAAAACAAGTGGCATTATTTATCAGCACTGTTGCTACGGGTTTTCGTTTTGTTCCTTTACAATGGCGGTCGTGTGTAAATGGCGATCAAATGGCATTCAATATTTCAATACGATTTTTATAATATATTTTACTTTGACCATACAATACTTATATTCCATTCATTATTTGTTTGAATAGGTATGTCCACAAAATTTTAATTTCAATTGGAAATGACAGTTTTATCGGTATTATAAACTACTGAAATAATAAAAAAAAACGCATATATTTCTATTTTGCCAGTTATTCGTAATAGAAATCACCCCAACGCAGCGAGGTTAATGTGTTACTAACTTCTGGGAATATTTCCCAGAAGCTAGTAACACATAACGTCATCTTCTTGCACGTAAACCGGCCTGTGTGTGTAATTCGGGCCTGTTGTTTTTAATGAAAAAATAAATCAAAATTATTGCATGCTTTAGAACTATTATAATGCAGCGGTGAGAGCATAAATCTTGGGGTTTAGTCCGAATAAGTGCGGGAGTTTTGAAACTTTAGGAATTTGTAGTTTTCGATGCCCTGAATGAAATAAGAAAAAAACGCAAAATGCGATCTCAGCCGCCGACGTCGCCATATTGAAAAAATGGCGCACCAAACAGTTTCTTTTAAATATCTCGCTTCGGGTGCCTCATACGGCAAAAATGTTCTTATGAAAATAAAAGAGCATTAAATTTTCTACAAAATATGTCCTATACATTTTTTCGTTAAACTGAGTAGTTTCGGTGCAGCAGCCGATCGAAGTCAAGTATTGTTGACAAAATTATGATTTTTTTGTAATTTCTCAATTTAGTGCGACTTTTATGAAGGAATATTTTCGTTTTCATACTTGAAAATCCTCAAATATAGTTGACTTTACGTGTCTGTTACGCATAGCTCAATGTTCAATACTCGTTTCCACACCACCTTGAGGTAGAGTATATGGCGCGTTTTCTTTACGTGGTTGTCCCCTATAGGGTGCAGTGCAGCATGTGGTTATAAAAAGGCAGGGTTAAAATGTTCTGTAATTCGCAAATTTTTTAATGGACAAAGCTGCGACAATATACTAGCAACAGTCGACGAACTTCATGACAAGCTTCACGACGAGCTTCATGACAACGAGGAAGTCGACTCTCCAGTCGAAACATTTCTCGCAAGCATGGAGAACAATCAATACGTAAAACCTGTGGAAAGCGCAATGGAAGCAATTTCCGAAGAAAGTATTGTTGAAGACTACAACGAACCTGGACCTTCGACATCAAGCACCTAAAACGCCTCAAGAAGCAGGCTAGTCGTGGATTAGGCCTATTACCACATAAAAAAACGCGCCTCAAGGTTGTGTGGAAACGAGTATTGAGCTATGCGTAGCAGACAAGTAAAATCAACCATATTTGAGGATTTTTCACATTTTGCATTTTTCTTATTTCATTCAGGGCATGGAAATCTACAAATTCCCAAAGTTTCAAAACTTCCGCACTTATTCGGACTAAGAATCTGCCTATCGACTGTACTATTTTATCCAAAATTTAAAGACATTTTGATTTATGATTTTCGAATTACGGCCTCCTAAAATTATATTTTTTAAATATTAAATAATTAATAATTTTTACACGCATTGTATTTCGAAAAAAAGCCATTCTTCATTTTCTATTTAAATTCACTTTTTATACAACTCGGCGTCATCCATACTTTCAAATTTCATGGGCTAAAAATTTTCATTAAAAAATTAACAAAAATTTTAAACCTGCAAATTATTAAGGATTGCCGAATTTGGATAACAGTGGATAATAGAAAAAGTGATTTTAAATAGAAAATGGGGAATGGCTTTCTTCGAAAAAAAATCTCTTTTCAAGTTATAAATTATTTGATATTGAATATTTTTGGTAAATTTTTAACGAAAATTCTTGGTCTATGAAATTTGAAAGAATAGATGATGCTGGGTTGTAGAGAACTGGATTTAAATTGAAAATAAAGAATGACTTTTTTCGAAATATGCTGATAAATAATATTAGTTAGTCTTTCAATAAAGAACAACGGGCCCACATTGCACAAACAGGCCTGCCCGGTGCGGCATGCCCGTAGGAGGTGACGTTTTGTTACTTACCTCTATCTTGGGAACGTTTCTTAGCCTCACTGCGTTGAGGTGATTTCTATTACAAATAGTAGCCCAGTCGACGAAGGTATTTACCCACAAAAAATTGCAAACTGTGTAAACTTTTTTTAATGAGTTAATGAAAGTGTGTAGAATAATACCCTGAATAGTTTACATTTCGCTCGGGTGCGGAACATAAAAAAAAAGTGAAAAAAATTTTTTTCATCCATTTTTTCAAAATGTTGAAATTAAATCAAGCTAGGAAAAAATAAAAAATACAGATGGATAGATCACGTATTTATGAACAAAAAATGTCCTAACAAAATTTATCGTTAAAGTCGCGGTTTTCCCGGAAAAAAATAGTCAGGTGTAACTTTATAACTCGGAGCGAGATCCATGCGTGCACGCGCTCGAATACGCATGACTGTGACACCGACGCGCGACGCACTGAATTACATGTCACTAAATCAGAATTTGTTCAATCTATATGAGTGTTGGTTCATTTAAAAGATGGAAATTGTAGCTTTCTGATGCTTTTTTTGTTTCAAACAATACAAGCAAAGGATGGATGTGAAAAATATGCTTATATATATTATTACGCCCGAACTCAATAAAAAATATAGAAAAAATAAAAGCTCTTCAAAATTCTTTCTTCATTGAGAACTGTTAAAAAGTATGTACACTTCATGATTATTATGGTTTATTAAGTTGTAGTAACGTGGATTCAAAACAAGTACATCTCAAATCATTTTAATTTAATTGCTTGATGATTTTCTTGATAAATATATATATATTGGAGGCTGTAACTTGCCGAGAAATTGAGCCATTGAAAAAAATAAAATATCACTATTTCGGAAAAAATGTATACTTTTCGAATGTTTAAACACAAATTCGTTTACTTTTATGCAATTTTTCGAAAATATGATTAATCATATCATGATAAGAAATTGCGATTGTCATGATCTTATCCTTGTAACTATGAAAATATCTTTAATTGTTTTGAATATAAATTCTGGAACTTTTCCAATACATTAACAAATGTATAAGAAATTCAACGGATATAGCTGAAATGTGAATAGGTGTATCTGTAATAAATACAATACAGTAAAGCCACGTAAAAATTCATGCGAGCGATTCAGCGGCTATGTGTGGTATCTGTGTATAATAATAATAATAATAATACATTTATTGTTCACCAAATGTTTACAAATATAAATAAATGAAGAAAAACATATATATATATATATATATATATATATATATATATATATATATATATGTATATATATATATATATATATATATATATATATATATATATATATATGTATATATATATATATGTATATATATATATGTATATATATATATATATATATATATATATATATGTATATATATATATATATATATATATATATATATATAAAAAGCTTTACTTTACTTGTTAGAACTGCTAAGAATTTTTAGAGGTTCCGTAGTATGCATTTAACCGTGCGCTTGGTCGAGCAGAGTGACAAAGTTACTTCACTATTTTTTTTTCCGGGAAAACCGTGGCTTTAGCGATAAATTTTATTACACATTTCTTGTTCAGAAACAAGTGGTCTACTTACCTGTATTTTTTGTTTTTTTCTAGCCTGACTTAATTTAAAAATTTTGAAAAAATTGATAAACAACACTTTTCTTTTATGTTCTGCATCCGAGCGGATTGTAAACTTTTCAGGATATTATTCTATACACTTTTACGAACTCATTAAAAAAAAATATTCAGTTTGCAACTTTTTATGGGTTTCACTATAAAATGGGCTATAACTGGCAAAATAAAAATACGTGTTAATAATTTTTTTTTATATTTTACCACTAGGGGCTCTAATGTATGGTTTTAACTAACATTAATGTCTATATGTACATACATATATATTTTGTGGATATGCCTATTAGGCTAGGGTATGGAATATTAATTTTGTTGGTATGATTGACAATTTTACTTACTAACAATGTGTGAACAAAAACCAAAGTCTTCAAATTTTTTTCCATCAGCCACCCATACTACGACCCTCATTGCTACCTCCACCCCGTTATTAATGGGTTAAAAATGTCTACAAGAACCAAAGGGATCAAAATATTTATGATCAGCCACTCCCACTACCACCCCCATAAAAAAGGTGTGCAAATATTTCTTTTGAAAAAATTCAATATTTTATCAAAAAGATATTGGCCCTATGATAACTTTGTTAGATGTTTATACCTCCAGAGACATCTGTGGAGATTTTCTCTAAGTTCCAATTGTAAGGGCAACAGAACGCTAAGCTAGTTTGGTTAGTTTGGCAGTCGGCCCAGAGATGGCGCGTGGTGTCAAAGTCTGGTGTCACAGTTCAGATGGTCAGAGAGTGAGCAGAGTAGTAGACCAAGTGATCAAGTAACTGAATAGTTGAATTATAATACACAGTGTATTATTAGTAAAGTAATTAATTGTTGTAATTAGTACGTAAGTTATAAATTAGTGTTTAGTGTTACCCTGGTGTTATAATTTTCAGATCCGCGATACAGGATGTTTACAAAAGAGGTGGTGTAAACACGTAACAACTTAAACAATTTAAATTATAAAATTACAAAAAAATTCATACAGAGGTTTTCAAGAAAACTATTTACAATTTTGATATTATATTTTTTAAGTAAAATTTTCTCTTTTTTCTTTTTAGCCTCTTCTCATTGTTTGAGAAAAATCAAATTAACAAAATTATTTACAAAAATCCATATTTGTTCACCTAATCTGTTAAATAAAAAAAATTACGCAATACTTAACTCGGTAAACTTTTCGGTTTGTCATTTCTACTGTTTTTGACAATATCCTCTCAAACTTTCAGCGAGTTCAGAGAATTTCCGAAACAAAAATCTAAATGCATTGGACTAAAGAACTAAGGGCCTAAAAAAATTTTCCCCCCACCAGAAATTTTGACAAGTAGTGATTTCTTAGGTAGCGGTTTTAATTTTGGTTGAGTTGCTTTTACACCAGACCGATGCACACTGTCCGCATCAACGAACATTCGATCCATTTTGTATGTTTCCTCAAGATGCAGGAATGAAACATTTTCACAGGAATTTTGTCATTTTGTTAGAAACTGTATATTGAAAGTTAGGTATATCTTATATTTTAGAACGTAACATTGAATAAATGTCTTATTCATTTATTCCAATTTTCTAACACGAATTTTGTATTAAATGAACGTAATGTGATAAAGGCAGTACGTTTTACAGATTACATAAATTTATTGTCATGTTAAAGCAACTCCCACAAGACAATTGAGCGATCACTTATATTCATTAATTTGTGACAGCTTTCGTGTTAACTGAGTAGTCTTGGAATGAAAAGTTTTAATAACAAATGGTTGAAAACATCCAAAATTAGATGTTTCATTAAAACCCTGTTATGATAATGCTCCCAAGCAAAAAATGAATTTGAGAAAAGGGAACATAGCTGTGACACGAGTAACTTAGGAATGTCAATAAAGTTTAGTTAGGCACTGACACAAGCAGGAACGTGTGGGAATCTTCTTCCAAATTGCTATCTATAAATCAGTTAGTTCGGACCTTTCTGTGAAAGTGTATGAAGTAATTCTCTATTCATCTTAATTATTTAGATTTCCGTATTAGGTTATTGAAAATGTGATAGAATTACTCCAAGTAGTTCAGAAATATAACGATTTATAGCTGACAAAATTCATAAAGTTTTAAAAATTGGTACAAATATTAAGGATAGCATAAAAATTACTAAACCGAAAAGTTCCCACCCCTAAATAGTGAGCTTCATCCCCTAGGATGTCGTTTCCACCCCCATTTTGAGGTTCTCTAAATTATCTCTGGAACTGTGACTTTTTGATAAAAATACATACAAAATTATTCCTTATAAAATTCTCTAAGAAAATTGTTTACAATTTTTTTCATAAAATTAATAGTACCGTGGGAAGTAAGGAACACACATAAGGGTTGGTTCCAGATAACACAATAAATTGTGATCTTTACTATAATTTACTTTAAAGTTCAATGCTTAAAGCAGTAATTACTAAACTCCACCTAAAATTATAATAAATGTAGCGCTTCCATCCTCTCACCCCTAAAAAATATCGCAATTTTTAAAGAAGCGAGAATATTGTATATTGTACTTGTTGCCACGCCACCGCAGAGGTAAAGCAATTGCCCCTTTTTTTACGTGGTGTTCCTTTATGTAAAACCTCAAAATGGCGGTGGAAACGACGTTCTAGGGGATGAAGCACTCTATTTAAAGGTGGGAGCTCTTCGGTTTAGTAATTTTATGCTATCCTTAACATTTCTACCAATTTTCAGAACTTTATGAATTTTGTCCGATATATAATATTAACTGTTATATTACTGAACTAAAGTGCTTTTCTATAGGGACAGAGTTAAACTTTTCTCTAAATGAATACTAGGATTAAGAAATAAACAAAAGTGTTTATTTCAAACTATTCGTAAAATGGTGTAGACTATAAATTGAAAATAGCTAGGTTTCCATATAGTCATTTTAGGTACTGGATGTGTTCTCTTTTTAACACGCTTCTATTAACTTGACCTATAACATTGTAAGCAAACCTTGCAACTCACTTTTCACCCACTTCTATTTGTCGTATCGACTTGAAACTTACGCAATTCTGGTGACAATAACAAAATATCTTATATTGACCTTGTATGATGACGGAGGTGGGAGGTAGTGATAGGGACACCTCATTGGCGCATCACTGGCGACTCTGTCATAAACTCGAGTTTTCCGCGACAGAGAGAAAATAAATTACGCTACTCATATAACAGTGTTTTTTTAGTTTTTTTAAACTATAATTTTTCTTTATAGTACTAGTCGACATTGACAAACTTGCCAGTTCGTCTAACTCCTCTATACATTTCCTTAAATATATAAGTAATAAAACCAGACTGCAACCAACAGCTATTCTCCGGACTAATGCCCCGCCGAGCACTGGATTACGAATACAAGCCTGACCGAGTTAAGTGCAATAACTATGTATTGCCACAAAACGCTAAAGTTTTCATTGCAATAAACACCAGCCGCAAGACTAATTCCTACTCCCCCTCCTAACATAGCACGAGAGCTCCTTTGAGTAGAAATAAGTCTTTCGACTGGTGTTTGTTGCAATCGAAACTTTAGCGTTTGGTGGCAATACATAGTTATTGAATTTAACGCAGCTAGCCTTATAATTCGTAATCCAGCGCTCGACGGGGCATTAGTCCGGAGAATAGCTGTTAATTGCTGTTTCATTCCCTATATTATATTTAAGGAGATGTATAGAGAAGGTCGACGAAATATTACGTTAGTAAAGCATATCTACTAACTAGTCTATTTGTTTAACAATCAAATTAAATAGCAATTAGAGTCTTTAATAATGAATAATTACATGTAATGAATTAAAAATAGTGAGACCATGCTACACGTGGCTAACAGCAATTAAGAGGTTTCTGAATAATGATACTTTCTTTTTTTTTTAAACTGTAAACTTTTTATTTCGTTTATATGCTTGGACAGAAAGTCAAGCCACTCAAACACTTATAATTACAACCCTTCTGAAACAAGGTACTCTTGTATAAAGCATATATATAAAGTGCGTATTATAATTTTAAAGCGTTGCAGTTGCGTGTTGCAGACTACTCGTTTAAATTATGACCCTTATATCATTAACCTTCTAAGATAAAGCTTGAATGGAAAAAATGTTCCGCAAAAAAAATTAAATTGACTTTTAATAATTCAAAGATATTAAAAAGCGCATATATTTTTCTTTCGACTTAACCTTAAGAGACTTTCCAAAGATATTTTCGTTAAAAGCAAACAAAAGAAATATAAGATGCGGCGCTTTCTTAAAAAAAGTTATAAATATCCGAATATTCCGTTATGAATTATTTAATTCCTTTCCCTTCTATACCGCCTTTTAAGGGCAATGAATCACCAGATGTAGCGCTCCATCAAATATCTCTTATAGTACATAAGAGCCGTACATATTTTATAATCCTCTTTAATGGCTTGTATATATGGAATTTAGATAAATATATTAAATATAAAATGGGAACAAATAAGTCAATCAGTTATTTTATTTCTTCAGATAATTAATGTCTTCATCATAATTAAGAAAGTAGAAGGGAAGTAGTGGGAGAATCGTGACGTACGTAAATTCACTAGTTTTGCGCCACCTATTATCACAAATGACAAATAAAAGTAGTCTTTTTCAATAATAATATTAACAATAATAATACAGATTATACGAAAATAGGAAAGGGGGCGGCCGTGGATTAATAGTTCTAGAATCTGCTTATGACTTCCTTATTGTGGGACTAAGCGCGTATATCGGACAATGGTAGGACAAATTTACACGGTTAATTATAGAGCATGATAAGGATAAGAAGTTGTATTCCATTCAGAAGGAAGCGCGTAAAATCCAGGAAGAATTCCTAGATACGGAAACCACTGACTAGGACGCCAAGAAGAAAATTGAAACCAGCATCGAAAAGAGGAAAATAGAAGTACTCTGTTCAAAACCGATGTATGGACAATTCTTCCGCAACCTCGATCGACCGGCAATGGACAAGATGGAGTCTACGAAGTGGTTGAGCAGGATCAAGCTCTAAATACTAAATACTACCAGAGAATTATCTTGAACAGCTTATTGACAGACAGCAAGTGCAGAATGTGCGAAATAGCAAAAGAATATGCCGACCACGTGCTGGCTGGATGTACTACGTTGGTAGAGTCAGAGTACACTCACCGACATAAAACAGAGTGGCTGGATGCACTGGGTGTCTTTCAAAGGTCTGTACAAAATTCTACCTTATACTCCTGAGACCAAAATAAGACGATTTCACCAAACTTACCTCTATCTAAAAGTGGTCCGTTAAGGCGTTGTCGAAGAATATATTCGATTTTTTCTCCTGTTTAATAAAAACAAAAAATAATAAATTTTGTGCGTCGCACATACGGGTATTTCAACAATTTAGGCGGCCAAGAATATATTTCTCTAAGTTTGAATCCGAATTTTTTTTTTATTATTATTAAACTTTAATATATTCATAGAGAGGTACATTAATGCGTAAATAATAATAATAATAATATTAATAATAATAATAGTAATAATAATAATAATTTCATATTGCCGCCTGCATAAATCAGCCTCAACAAACATTGAGAGCGCACGAAGGGGTGTCAGCTTTTCTCTGTATCATCCTGTACACTTCTAATATATGCAGTTCTATATTTTTTTGCACACTTGGGTGAAATTACCATCTCTTTTAGCATCTGTGAGGCACTCCTTTTTCCCGAGGTATGAAGTGTTATTTATGCTGCATGTAGCAACATTTCTTCACTTGTAGTACTTCGGTGTTCTTTAGTTTTTCTTCGTTTAGTTCTTTCGCTCAATTCTGCAAATATGGCCGGCCTAAACGTTGTGCAACTATAGGTTGCTCAAACGTTTCTTGTAACCAATTATTATTTTTTTTATGGAGATGTCAACATTCCTTTGTGCATTAGCTATCTTTGTTTAAATTATGATTTTATGTAGGAAAATCTATAATTTAAGTCTTTTATTTGGTTTTCAGAATAATTTTGGTATGTCAAAACATAATTTTCAAGATACTCCAATTTTTCTTCAAAAGTAGGCAAATTTTGCTCTAGCATTTTTTCAAACAAGTGCCTCCGAGTCACAACTCGAACATTTGATGGGACTAAAACAAAGCTTGATGCTGTTAGTATCAACATTTTTTAATACTTAAGAATTCTGCATTTTATACCAAGCCATTTGAAAGTCTCTTAATACAATATTTCGCAGTCATTCGCAGCTGATGTACTCATGGTTCTTTTTTATATACTCTAAAGTCCCCATTAAACCAAAAAAAAATTTTGGGACGAACCCTGAAGTATAACAATTATCTTTAGATAAGTAAGGAATTTGTTAAAAAAGAAGCAAAAGTAATATATTTTTTTGTTAACTTCTGAAGCTATACAAAAATGATAATAAAAAATTATTGTGACGTTAAATATATGCCCACTTAGCAGCATTATCATAATCCATGGCGAAGTTTTAAATATTTTTTGCCGAGAATTAAAGTATGCACTGTTTAGATGAAAACGTTCACAAATAATGCCAAGAATAAATACGTGTACTTAGAAAGACGCCTAAATTTCGACTGATATTATTACTTCGCTGTTACAAGGAGCGATGAATAAAGGGTCGCCTATTGTTCTGTAGCTATTCAACTTAATCGGGTAGATTTTTTTCCTACCTGCACTGAGTTTTACGAAATCGACTTATGGCCGCCTAAATAATCAAAATACCCGTATGTGCGTCGGTATGTCTATAACTTTTTTTATGCTCACGATTACTCTGGAATGGTTTATTATATCGACTTGAAATTTGGTACCACCTATGTATTATAGCAAGATCTGGAACTAGGTTATAATTTGATCTTATTCCGTTAAAAGATTCGGGGTAAACGGCGGTTAATGAGGATAAATAGGCAAAGCAGGCAAGTAGCAGGATTTCATAAAATTGGGATTTAGTGTATGTACGAAAAGGTAAGGTCTCAAATTTTTTTTGGCATCAGCCAAACCCCACTATCACCCCCACATCGTTATTAAAGGGAGTAAAAAAATAAAATTGTGATTTAATGTGCATACAAGAACCAAAGGCTCTAAATTTTTTTTTGGCATTAGCCACATTTTTTTGGTTGTAAGAGACTTAGAACGAAAATCTGGATGTGGAAGTAGTGATTCCTTAGGCAGAGGTTTTTTTATTAGTTGTAAGTTCTCAACATATAACTACTTAGACACCCTTTAGAAACCAACAACCAACTTAGCAGGAATAAAAATCATTTGAAGCTTGTACTCGTATAGAAACCTGTATTGTTAGTTAGTGTGTATGTTTTTAGAGGGCAGAGTATTTACCAGCGAAATATTTTTGTCGAACTCCTCTATACGTTTCCTTAAATGCATAAGGAATAAAAAAACAGACTGCAACCAACAGCTATTCTCTGGACTAATGCCCCGCCGAGCGCCGAATTACGAATGGCCGCGTTCAGTGCAATAGCTATGTATTGCCACAAAACGCTAAAGATTCGATTGCAACAGGCACCAGCCAAAAGACTTATTCCTACTCAAAGGAGCTCTTGTGCCAGCCACTCCACACCACTTGCAGACTGCAGTTTCGAGCTATTGTTTCTCGTCAGTACAAGGTAGGCCAGGCTTGTCATTGTCATTATTAGTGCTAGATCTTTTCCACCCGAACACACGTGTCCCAAACCAGCCTGAATCTACAGTGCGAAGCACCATAGCAATTGAAAGGCTTGACGTATTGGGGCCAGGAAGGACTAATGAAACAATATAGAACAAATGACAAACTCCTTTTACAAAAAGGAAAATTAAAGGTTAATTGAAATAAAACTTATCTAACAATGTAAATTTACAATATTTTGTAAAAACGTATATGTGATATAATTAGTAGTAGTACTGTTGTTTTACTAGGCAGTTAGGCCGGGATGGCCCATTTTGCTCTAGGGATCTACAGTTTAGCGCGGACTCCAAACCACGGTCCTCGACCACCAACTTTGACCCACCCTGGTCCCGTTACACCACCCTTCAAGGCAGCGCATTAGCCCGAGGTTCCCGGGTCTCCTGGACCAGCCACCGCCTTTCAAGGTGGTTCACTAGCTCTAGGATTGCCTCTGTTGGCAGCCTATCGACTATTAGATGAGATCGTGGGTCACCCATCCAAGTGCCGGACGCGCACAGCGTTGCTGCACCTCGCTGATCGAGCAATACAATACAATACAATCAAACTTTATTATTATTATGTATTACAATATATCCCAGACACCCGTGTCCGAATACTGATCGAGCGACGGAACTTAAACCGGTGATCGTACCTCATCCCCTGTGATATAATTAATAATATTATTAATATAATTGTAAGCCAAAAGTTTAACCATTAAACCACAATTCGCTAGTCTCTAAAAGTGTTAATATCTTTAATATAGTACCTCTATTTGAAAATTATATTTCGACGTTTGATATTGTATTGTTATAAAGATACTAAGATATAAACTAAGATATAAAAATAAATGGTAGGAAATAACATTTCACAATACAAATTACAATTACAAAAAAAATAGGGCAACCATTTTTTAAATTTAAAATGATTAATAATTCTTTTATTTACTGATAAATTTTATTTAAAACAATAGGTTTATTCTTCTAGTCGACACTGACTTTTCTTTCTTAAGTTATCGTGCTTACAAGGAACGTGACGGACGGACAGACATTTTGAAAGTTGTTCAGAATTCGTTCACAAATCCAATGATATGAATTTTTTTTCTCTGCGTGATACATTTGCGGTTTTAGAAATGTGCCGATGAAACGCAATATACTTTTCGTCTTCGTATTTGCGAAGAGTATAATTAGCTGGAAAAATGATCCAATTATAATATTTCAAAATGAACTGTTCCCTTTCGTTTGCCCTTAAAATTTAACGATCGAAAGTAATTACTTAGAATGACCCTTACACTCTTGAGTTTTTATCTTCTCATTAACTGTGGTTGAGGAAATTTTTTCATTTTATGAAGTTTCTAAAATCTATAAACAAACTTAACAAGCCTTTTCATTAAGAAAAGTAATATATTTCGACAACTTAAGTATGAGGTTATTCAGAAATAGATATAATATTAAAGCTGCTATATTGACCTTATAAACTAAAATGATTATAAAATATTGATATAACCGTAAAATAGTCTGAGTTAGTCCCACTTTTTTAAACTTCTATTCATGATAGACGAATCCCACAAAAAAAATCTCACAACATAAATTAGGAAACCCTCGAATCCAAAGCAAGAACTGCCCGGAAGGAAATTGAATTGTTGAAAAAACATGACGTACAACCATTATCTCCGACATTGCCATCTGCCGAAGCTGGGAATCAAACCCAGGAGAAATAGAAAGTGGAGAAATCGCATATCTGCATTACCATACTAAGTACATAGAAATAATTATCGATTTCAATCGGATCCAAGAAAATTCTGTACCTCTCATACTTAACATTAGATGAAAAAGTAGTCCTTAATATTTATTTTCAAACATCATTCTCTAGTTTGTTATGCAATAATTTATTTTAAATGGTTTTCTTACACCTTCGTCTACAGTGTCCAAACTAATCCTAATATCACACATTTGTCGAATTGTTGAGTTTTTCCCCGGAATCACTGCAGGATACATCTGAATGCGGACGATTCTGCCTTAGTTATCCTGCCTCCTTTACATATCTCTCTCCTCCTGTTCTTTTGATTGTATTAACTTTTTGATCTACTTTTCTATCAAGCTCCATTTTTCGCTGTTTTCCATCATTTCTTCTATGATGTTGTTCTCGTTTGATTCCTAGTTTTAGATTTACCCTCTGTCTTTCAGCTTCCCATCTAATGCATTTGAAAATTTTATGTGCTACTGTGTCTCTATGTTCGCAGTATGCACGTATTTTCTTTGCTGCTTTGCGTATCCTGTGTATATAGACCTTGAAATATCTGTGTCCAGTCAACAGTTGAGTTTACTCCAGGGAAATTAGCATTTGACCTGGACAAAATTAGTAAAAATCTGAATTTTTGCACAGATATTCTTTAAGGCGTCCCAAACCCAAATCCACAAAAATCACAAAAATCCCAGCATGGCTACCCAAGATATTGAAGGTCAACGTTTTTTTGCAAATATCTCGCGTCCTATGTATCGGATGCCCATGAGGTCAATATGAAAATTGTAGAGAATTAAATTATTTACAAGTTGTCTTTTTATTTTTCCCAGCCCCCACCTCCCTTTTCGAAATATTCAAGGTCAAAGTTTCAAGGACATGTTTTTTAGCGAATATCTCTCGCCAAAAAAATCGGACAGCAATAAAGTTAACATAAAAGTTGTAGAGAATTCAATTGTCTACAAGATTGGTATTTTGCATTTTTTCTCAAAACCTCACCCTTTTCGAGATATTCAAGGTCAAAGTTAAAAAAAAAACTGTTTTTTGTAAATACCCCGCTCCCTATGCTTAGTCCCAGTCCTAAGCATAGGGAACGAGGTATTTGCAAAAAAACGTTTTTTTGAGATCACTACAAAAAATTATTCAAGGTCAAAGTTCACAAAAAACGGTCTTTTGCTAATATCGCGCTTTCTATGGCTCGGAGGCCAATTGCGGTTATTATGAAAATGAAAGATAATGAAATTGCGCACAAAAATGATCCCGTCCATTTTTATGTACAACGAACGGTTTAGGTAGAAATGTGCTTCGAAATTTCCGCGCAGGGCATATAATATGCTCCATTTCATATAGTCCATGCATAGAATACGCGCTTGTTCTATGTATATTATTAGCTGATAGATATATATTTACCGTCATATACAGTAATTGCTAAATCTTCCCATTAAAATTTATTGGTTATATATTTACAGTGTGTTTCACTTGAAATGGTAACACCAATTTTTTATTTCTTTTTTTCAAATTGAATCAAATTTTACTTAAATATAGAATAAATTAGGATCTACTTAAGAAGAGAAAAACATTCGCCTCCTACAAAGGCAAAGCCACCTGCAGTACCAAAATATGCGGAGAAAATCAAGAAATCATATTAGGCATTTTTTATCGGAAAAATTTGATAATGAAACTTGTTCAGAATTGTCCAAAAACCTTAAGTCCAAAATTTATATATATATATATATATATATATATATATACATATATATATATATATATATATATATATATACATATATATATATGTATATATATATATATACATATATATACATATATATATATATATATATAATGCCTTGCACGGAAACTTCGAAGCACATTTTTGTTTAAACCGTTCGTTGAACATAAAAGGAAGAGATCATTTTTGTGCGGAATTTCATTATCATTCATTTAATAATTTTTTATGCCGTAGTGATTTCGTTGCCGATTTTTAATATTTTCTTTAAAACACCAAAATAAATCGATTTCAAAAAAAAAATAAGGATATATTTTGTTAGATCAGAAGCCATATTTTTGTCTAAAATGACTGGAGTAATAGTAGACAAAGACATTAATTAAAATATTAATGACAAACAAATGCTTTTTAGTACTATGAAATCAATAAACAAATTTCTATGAATAAGAAAAGATACATTACACATGAACTTATATTCAATGTAAATTAGCATGTTTAACTCAAATTTACAAAAAGGATATGCTATTGCCCACTGTACACGTGTCTTACAATAAAAAATATATAAATCTTTAACAGAGTACGAAGCACTCACGAAAGAAATTCTTTCTACTTTTTAGTACAAAAGTCAGGTATGAAATTAAATTTGATCATTAACAATCAACACGAAAATGGATCCATAAACAGGAAACCACACTGCATTTAAAAATGTACGTAGTTGGGACGCCGTAAACAGTTATGATTTATTCGGACAAATCAAGGGAATATAACCCTTATATGCGGCCATTTATAGTTGTCCCAAATCGGTGTAAAATAAATGTTCTTTGCTTGCAGTAATTAGCAGGGAAATCGACGTATTCACTTACGATAACAACATAATACAAATTTGATAGGTAGGATAGATATCGGATTGCGAAACCAGGGAGTTAAATTGACACTATTATTTAGCAAATTCAACATAGCTACAGGATACATCTCTACTGGTTGAGCTCGTACTGGAATCCTCTAAAATCGTCTCTACGATCTTTTTATAACCCCCCAGTCGACAGATGGGATGAATTCACGCTATATTAATAGAGCAACTGAAGCTTTGGATACAATGAAAATGTCGGAATATTAAAAATAAATGTCTATTTTGCAACTATTTCGCAAGCTAAGGTCGGATTTAAGAATACTTTTATGACGGAAAATATAAAAAATTAATGAATTTGGCAAATTAAACTAATCATTTCTTAAAGTTAAAAATGAACCGTTACATTGTTTTGACGTCTTCATAAGTTACCAGAAGCTGGACATGCCGAAAAAATTTGATTTTAACCACCACACGTAAAGAACTATTGATTGCTTCCAATACATTTTCTTGCATACTTATTTCTCAGTGTTTAATATTGAAACCAATCCAGTAAAATGATTTTTAATAAGTTATAAGATATATTTTTAGCTTTTGTTATTTTTTATTTCTTCCTATTTTTTAACTTCTAGCTACGGCCCCCGCTGCCATAAAACTTGATGCATGTGTATAACGCAAATCTACTTGAGATAAATTTTTATTTTTCCTTGGTCTAAGAAAGCTTCAGATATCGAAAATGCAATTTTGAAAATTGACCTTACATCATTTTGCTTTCGATTCTGAGACCTAGACTAGGCCCACTATGTTGGTCTTTAATAGAACTACAAGTATATCATAGTGCAAGAAAGTTATCATATATGACCGAAAAAATGCACGAGCTCTTGGTATATTAGTTTTTGAAATATTTTACATTTAAACTAAATACTTCTTATAAACGTTCAGGTATCTTTAAACTTCCATTTCTCCGAATATATTAACTCTGCATAAATTAGAAGAAACACAATTCTTTCTCAGTTTATAAAGTTCCTTATTGGTCTATAACATTTTTTCGATAAATGTTATACTTTTTGAGTCATTCGACAAAAACCGTTGCGAGACAGGTACCTGTTTTCCAAAGTTAAATCGAAATCTTCATGTCATTATAACTTAAAGACTACCATTTATATGAAAAATTGCCTCATAATTTGATTCTGTTTCAGTTCTAATGATTATTATTATTATTATTATTTTTTAGCTAGCTAAAAACCAGTCACCCTTCTCTGTGGCTCCGACCCTCACAGAGGGGAGCTGGTAGTACCGGTAGCCACTCCCCACGCCCGTGGGGTGAGTGACTACTGGGTCCGGGAATTATTATTATTATTATTATTGGTGCTATCCGCCCCTTATAAATTAGCAATCCCGCGCATAATATATAAACGAAATTAAATTAATGAAAATATTTGTAAATTAAAATATCTAGCTACTGTACTAATTAATTGTATTAAAGCCAGTGATGTAAGTAAGAACATAATAGTATCCAATCTAGGCGAGGCTACCATTGAGGTGAAGGTGAGTATAGGCTGCCCTCAAGGAGGAGTACTATCTCCACTGCTGTGGGCAACCATTATCGACGAACTCCTCCGAAAAATTTTCGCAAAAGACTTTTATTGTCTAGGATACGCTGGCGACCTAGCAATAATAGTCAAGTGGCGGTTTGAAAACACCACACCAGAGCGGTCACAAACTGCTATAAACATTGTCGACAGGTGTTGTAGTAAGGAAGAACTATCCATAAATCCTCATAAAACTACAGTCGTCACTTTCACATGAAAAAGATCCTTGGGGGCCTAAAACCCTTAAGGCTCAATGGAGTGGAAATGCCATTTGCCAGTGACCAAAAACTGACATGAAATATCTACATCCAAAAAGTCACACAAGAAGCAACGATTGCTCTGGGAAGATACAGGCAGATGTCTGGAAAAAACTGGGGGGTTAAACCCCAAGATGACCCTATGGTTATATACTAGATTCGTCAGATCCATGATAACCTATGAATTGGTGGTATGGTGGACTAAGACACTACAGCTGGGTCAATAATGCTATTAAGTGGCGTACAAAGGCTTGCTTGCCTGTGCACCACGGGGGCCATAAAACTGCCCCCATGGCTGAATTGCCACCACTACACATTTTTATCCAGTGGGAAGTTGGTTCAATGTTGCTCAGGCTAATGCAAGGCACAACGCCCATAAAGCAACAACACGGAACAGAGCACCAAAAGTTATTCTCAGAGTGCGAATACCCACGGACCTAAAGTATAACTTATAAAAATTTTGAAATGAAAATACCAGACGGAGAGGGCTGGAAGGACAGCCCTCCGATATCAGCACAAATAGTCTGGTATATGGACGGCTCCAAGAGAGAACAGTGAGTCGGAGCTGGGATCTACGGAATAAGATCGAAAACAAAAATCCCGATCAGTCTAGGAATACATGCCACAGTATTTCAGGCCGAAGTGGCCGCTATACAGTGGTGTGCAAAGGAAATAATGAGGCAAGGAACTATTAATCAGTCAATTGCCATTTTTTCCGACAGCCAAGCAGCGCTAAAGGAAATCGATTCCATGCAGGTCGATTCAAGGCTAGTATGGGATTGTATTAACGCACTTATGGACCTAAGAAGTCAAAATAAAGTGACCGTGGCATGGGTACCAGGAGACGAAGGACACAGGGGAAATGAAAATCCTCATGAACTGGCCCGGGAAGTCTCATCTAATGCCCTGGTAGGTCCCGAACTCTTTTGTGGTGTGGCTAAGCCATGTAAACGACCATCCATTAATAAATGGGAACAAGACAAATCTCTAGAATGGTGGAAGAGTTTCCCATGCAGATTCTGTCAAGAGGAAGCGGAAACATCAGCACATGTGCTGTGCCACTGCGGAGGCCTAGTCAGACTGAGATTCCAACTACTTAGCGAGGAAAGAGCAAGGGCAGATAGCTATACTATGGAGCCCCTATCAAGGCTATGGAGTCTGATACAAAGGACAAAGCTGGATAAGGAAATCTAAATGAATTAGATTAGGAGCGCCACAATAGATCCACAGGGGTCGCGGTGGCCAATGCCAAGCGGCTAGCTCCTCCCTTCGATTCAATCTAATCTACTGTACTAATCAGCAAACCAAGTAAGCTGCAAACAAAATATGAACCGGTTGAGGCACTGGGATTTTTTCGAAAGAAGAAATTAATCCCAGCATACTGTGTATGTGTTCGCTGTCTTCAAATGTGTAGTCACCTTCCAAACAAAGACATTTTTGAGATACAAAATTCGGGACTATATTACCTGTAGTTCTGAATTTTATTTAATTTAAAAGGAAAATGAGGCGCTGATCAAGCGTAACATTATTACAATAGAACAAACACTCCATTCAAAATATTAAATTTTCAAATAAACTCGAATTAACCCACAAAAATTCGTTTACCTACTTCCACAAGAGTTACATATTAATTATATTGGCTTTTATGTCTCTATATTAAATTCTGAGGTACTTACTTATTCTACCAGTGTGTTTGACGAAACGCTATGAAGCATCCCCTAGTGAGACCGTTAACGAAGTTGTTGACTTATAATTTGTTTTTATTAAGTATCTTACAGGATCAGAAGTTATTTATTTTGTAAACAAAATAATTTCCAACTCATCAATGGCTGGCGGAAATGAGATCTACGTAATTCGAATCGTCTTTAGAAAATTCGGGACTATATTACTTAAAAGGAAATTGAAATTACATTTTCATTATTCATAAGTATATAACGTTCTTTAGATTTTAAATTAGATGTCAAATGGTTTTAAATATGCAAACATATTTATTTGACATATCAGAAATCAAGTATATTCAGGATTTCGTACAAACCAAGTATTTAAATAACTATATTGATAAAACATGTTAGGAATATTGACAAATAACCTGTGTGGGAAAACAAAATTGTTAATGAAATCTCCGACAATATTCAACTCTAAAGCTAATAGCCCGGGAGGCAGCGACCTTTTGGAGCTAGTCATTTCATTAAGGCTAGTTTTCATTTATATAATAGTTTATTACGTACACATACATGAAACGGCGGTCAGCTGCTCAAGTAACGGTGGAGGTAGGTGCTGGAGCGCCTCCCATGCGTAAAAAGTTTATTGAAATCTTGTATGTTGTTTAATAATGTTAAAGAGTGATAAAAAGTCATAGTCAGCTGTTAAAATGGCGGTGGATAATACGTCCGCTACTCATATACACATTAAAAGTTAAAATTTTAGTAATTTCATCAAGGTTCAAATTTTGTTAAACAACAATACGTATAGTGTATTTCACAAAAAATTGAGTCAGCTGATTCGAGCCCATATTTTGTGGAAATGTCAAAAAATGCCAGTTTTGATTCATCCGTGCAGAGCCGAATTTCCAATTTGCTCCATGCAATTTACGATGCGGACCTACTAGAACTCTTCCTCTTTCCATCGCGACATCATACGGCCGCCCCGCTGGTGTGGAAAGGTTCATTTTTTCGATTCTTCGCCTATAACTCGGAAACGATGCGCCGCACAGAGAGATGACATCAAAAGCTGGCAAAAATTGCAAATTTAAAATTACATCCTAATGATACATTATTATCTAAAATCGGAAAGGGTATAAACTGGTTACCTAGAACCGTTTCGGGGCTGCGGTAAACCGTAAGGGCGCCGTGTTTTGGAAAATAAAAAAATCTTTACAGGTTTTTGTTAGTATACATATTTACTATCATGTCCAAATTTTATGAGATTTTTAAAGTTCTTATTTTAGAAAACATTATACTTTCAATTAAGGATGTTCGCGATTTTAGTGGATTTTTTTTTTCTAAATAACTAAAACAGAAAAAATGAGAGAATACAATAATAAAGCTTATGGAGCGATAAATATCCAATTTATTTTTATTTTTATTTCTGTCGGATTAATAGATAGTTTTTGAGTTATTTGCAAAAAAAATAGATTTTTCCAGTATAATCGCGTATATAATTTAAAGTATAGTATTTTCTAAAATAAGTGTTTCAAAAATTCCAAAAAATTTGAATGTTACTAATACTTCATATTAACAGAAAACAATAAATTTTTTTAAATTTTTATTTTAATTTTACGGTCAATGGCAGCAAGAAATCCCTAAACTTTATTTTTTATTTACAAAACAATGAGTGTTTTGTAAATAAAAAATAAAGTTTCGCTAATGTACTTACTTTTAAAGCTATCCGGATAAAAAAATATTTTAAGGGTAATTTTCTTCATTTTCGATCACCCCGTATAGTAAATCGTAATCCTGGAAATGACCAAGAATTTTTCAGAACAACCAACATTTTTTATGAAGAATGAATTTTTGTTGAAAAACCAAAAATAAAAGGTTACAGGTATAGTCAAGTTCATCCGTGGACATACTGTATATGTTACTTGGCCGAATCTCTCATTTTATAATACCTTCACATTCTTTTGAGTTCTATTTGCAATTTAAAACACAAAAACAACAGAAAATAATGTTTGCCAACTTTTGATGCTATCGGCCCCTCTATGCGCTGCGCCGTACGGAAAAAGGTAATCTATACAAAATTAAACATAATTAAATTTCCTACAAGACTGTCCATATGAGATATTTGACAGCCAAAATAGATAATTAATAAATAAATTAATATAGGTACTTTGAATATAGCGGTTTACCGTAGTCTGCTAATAAATCTCACTCACAAAATAATAATCTTTATTTTACAACACTCGTCGTATTTACTAACGTAATATTTTGTCGAAATCTATACATTTCCTTAAATATACAGTGTGACTCACTTAAAATGAAGACACCCTTATAACTTTTTTATTTTGTTTCCGATTTGAATCAAATTTTACTCAAGTATAGAACAAATTAGGATCTACTTATGGTCAGAAAAACATTCGCCTGCTACAAAGGTAAAGCCACTTGTGGTACCAAAATATGCGGAAAAATAAAAATATTTTGAATGTTAAAAATTCTAAAAAACGCATACACCAAAATTTTATTTGGTTATTGATGGAGGATTTCTCATACATAAGCTCATCTGGCAAAGAAGATCCTCAGTATATAATTTTTCGAACAGTTTTCTATTTTGAATGCCGCCAATGCTTCCTGTAAATCTGGTCTTTTTTGTAATGTTTTAAATGCATTTATTTTTCCTTTTCGAAATAAAGCAATGGAATGTTAGAAAGCTACTACTAAAAGCCCTAACTATTATTATTATGAAGAAGTGTCCATTTCAAGGACATCTCAGACAGAAATTATGCGGGTAAATGTGCATAAACGATGTTCCTCTGTATTCACAGGTCTTGTTATCTATATACAACACTCTGCGTATATAATAGTGGCGTATGCACTTTGCTCCGAAGTTTCTCGAAAACTATTTGTTCTACATAAATTTGGTATAGAACCCTTTTTGTGCATATTTATCTCACGAACAAATTCTATGATAGCCAAAATTAACGTAAAACCGATAATTTATGAGAAAAACCGATTTTCTTGACATTTGACCTGCTGTAACTATTGTAGCCGTCCAGTTGGCTTTATGGACTTTTGTGACGCCAAAATAAATAGAATCCCGTTGTAAAATCTTAGGTTGGATTTTTTTAGAGGTTTGGCCTTTTTTATGTATAAAGTGACAGGGTTAAAATCGAAAAAAGGAACCTTTCAACTAAGAACACCCAAAGGACACGTTCTTTTCATGAGGAATCATCCGGTTCCATCAGAATTTTCCTAAATTGTTTCGTTTCAGATATATTTACTTGAATATGTGGCGATGTACGGAGGAAAATTGGTAATTTTTTGCTTAAAACCTACATAACTTCCAAACGGTGAGGTGGTTCCTAGGCAAAAAAACTGCGCCCTAACGAATTTGTAGAGAATTGAATTATCTAAAAGTGTTTGTCTCCGTATTTTTCATTACGAATCTTTTGTTGCTACCAGAATTTCGATGTTATTTTTTTCGTTTCGGAGATATTTACTGAAATGTCGGCGATGTACGGCAAAAAATCGAACATTTTGTGTTCCAAAAGTGCCGGCAACTTCTCAATTTTGGCTCCTAGGCCAAAAGGCTATTCGTACGAATTTAAATAGAATTAAATTTACTAAAAGCTTTTTTAAATTTTTTGAATTGCGGCAAAAATGAGGAAACTGGAGGGGGCAGAAGTTCGGACATCCCCTTTTTCGGGAAAATTTCGCCATTTTGTCACCGTAATTAATCGGTATTTAACTGAAATTGATCTCATATACGAAGTCCACTTAATATCATGTATTACCTAGATGTTAATTAATCTCGGCCCTTCAAAACGGAGGTTTCTGGAAAAAATTGTTTTTTTAAGATTTACATGCATTTTCTGAAAACGTGACATTTTTTTCATTTACTCGAATGACAGCTTCCCTCACCGCGGGTGCGCCAGCTGACCACCATTTCGTGTATGTACACACAATAAACTACTACATATGTGAAAATCAGCCTGCATGAGTCCCAAGAATGTGTCGCTGCCTCCCGGTCTATAATATTTTGTTATATTTTTTTAGTCACTCTGGGCTGAATATAATAAATCTCGAGGATTTGTGGCTTTATTACTAACTTTTATTAACTATTTTATTACCTGCTGGATATTCGGTCAAACTACTTCATGAAAGCAAAAATATACTTTTTTAAATTTAAGGTTTATTTTTTAGTTTAAGTGTGCTATGACTGATTCGATTTATTTTAATCAACCCATATAATTTTAATCAACCCATATAATGCTACAAAAATCGAAGTCACGTCAAAAATACTAAATTATATGAACATGTTCTAAATGCTTTTTTGGATTAAACTCAATTTTTTCAAATGGAGTTATAGTGGGACCAAGGTACCATTCAGTACTACCCTTAGTAAGGAATTTCTCTGATTTACACACTTTGCATTTGGAACAAATACAATTGATATTACAGACCGTCCAAAATTAAAATAGTTCATTTTCTTCTAATTAAATGGTAAAATATAAATTTTAAAACAATGAAATATTTAGTTTTTCAAAGTTTTATTTTGGCTTACTGGTGGTTTCATTGTAACGACCAAAAATTCAATTTTTGAAAAAAATTTTATATTGCGATGAATCCAGATTGATGAATTTAGACTTACTTAATCGACAAAATACAAGATACTGGGTCTCAAGAAAATCAGCATTTATTGAAGGTGGGTAATTTACAAGAGCGTTTTGGATTCAACGTTTGACTGGGAATAATCGGTCCGATAAATATTAGTTGAGGGATCCTTAAATAGTGCCATATTTAGGCTTCCTACAAAATGAGGTTGAGACCTTTTTGGAGGAATTACCTTTGAATTTAGAAAAGGAAATTGTATTTTCAGCAAGATCGAACTCTTCCCCATTACTATAGAATAGTGACCAATTACTTTCAAGAGACATTCGAATAAAACTCCATGGCAACGGATGGTCCTGTACGATGGCCGCCAAGGTCACCCGACCTTCCTCTGAATTTTCTCCTTCGGCCTTATTTAAAAAATGCTGATTAAACAACTCCCATTGCAACCTGTGAAAACCTACGAGTAAGATGCACAGTAAATAATATAGCAGCCCAGTAATTGGAAATAAAGCATTTGCTTTTAGGTAATATCATTCCTATTATTCTAAGAGTCCCCCGTGTAAGGGAATTGATCACATGATCAGTATCTTCATCGCATCTTATTAGGCCTCAAAAGGTTAACCAAAACGTACATAATCGAAAAATCTATGAGAAATTTTATTGATGCCTATCTTTTTTGACAATTTCTCATTGTAAAAATAACATATAGTAGAGATATTATATAACGTAGGATTTCTTCATTTATGATTGTAACATGAACAATTCTACAGATCCTTATAGTAGGAAAAGAAAAGTTGAATGAAGAAAATTATAAGAGACTATCAATCACAGCCCCACAAAAAAAGTGGGCTGTACGGTGGACCAGACCAGTGTATCCGTATGCATTTGCCGCTGAAACCGAGTCCGAAGTCAGAATTGTCAGATTGGCTCGTTTTTTACCCCCAACCCTAAAAAACACCCCCCAATAAAATGGTCTGTCCCGCGGACCAGACTAGTGTATCTTTATGTATTTGGACCTGTTGAAATCGAATCCGAAGTCAGAATTGACAGATTGGCTCGTTTTTCACCCCAACCCCAAAAAACACTTCCAAAAACAAAAAAAAGTTGTCTGTCCGGAGGACTATACCAGTGTATCCTTATGTATTTTGACCTACTGAATCCGGATTCGAAGTTAGAATTGACGGATTGGGAGTTATGGGTGAAAAATGAGCCAATCTGACAATTCTGACTTCTGATTCGGTTTCAGCGGGTCCAAATACATAAGGATACACTGGTCTAGTTCGCTGGACAGACAACTTTTTTTTGTGGGGCTGTGTAATATAAATAAAAATTTAACACAAAAATTATATAAGAAAAATATAGAACAATTCGTCTAGAGGGAGAATGCCATGCTAGAAAAGCAAGGTAAAAGGCACCGAAAATTGGAGCGAGTTTTTGCCAGAACATCAACGAAATGCCATCCATGCTACAAGCTACGATTAGCAACTATATGGAAATCAAATCAGAGAGGAAAGTGCAATGTTGTGTTTATAAACTCACTTTTCAAACACTAACATTGTAAATGAAGAAGAGACTGAAGACTATATTGAAATAGACATATATCGCCCTATCCAAACAAAAGGAGCCACTCTAGGAAAATCTTCACCCCTAGTAAAATTAGATGGACTGTTAGCACTGTCTTGTCTGTAAACTCTTCAATGGAGTTCCGAAGCATCTGATTGTACTTACGACTATGGTTAGTCATTTAAAATAAAATTGAAAATCTGAAAAAATCATTCGTAATCTGTGTACTCCAAAAACACTTTTTAATGGCACACAACTAATTTTTAGATCTTTTTTTACTTCCCTCGCTTACCATAGGGAAGTAATTATGAAAAAATCACCCTCCGAGATATTTCCGGATTTCCACGTTTCAGAGTACATACATTACGAAAATTAAAGCCGTTTAATTTCATCAATCTGTCTGTCGCTCTGATGTCTGTTGGTGCTATAACCACACGACAGAGAAGGATAAAATTTGGTAGGTAGTTGATGCTACTGCCAACGAAAAACCAGATACAGTTTTCGTTGATAAATATAAAAAATATAATTAAGGAAAAAGATACGACGGAAAACAGTAATATTTGACACAACTGTCAAGGAAAAAATATATGACAGAAAAAATACAGGGTGGTCACCCAAAAACAATTTAAAAAATGTGGCGAACGACGATATTTCGCATGTAGGTAACACAGAAAAGACAAGAAGAAAAATATGAAAAAAATATATAGGGTGGTCACACAAAAAAAATTAAAAAATGTGACAGAAGACGATAATATTTCGCGTGCAGTTAATAAGACAACTGTCAACGAAGAAAATATGAAAAAATATATACAGGGTGGTAGGTGGTCACCCTAAAAAAATTTTAAAAAATGTGATGGAGGACGATGATATTTCACGTGCAGTTAAAACAACTGCCAAAGAAGAAAACTATGAAAAACAAAGTATAAAGGGCGGTCAGCAAGAAAGAAATAAAAAATGTGAAGGAAAACGATAATATTTGGAATGTAGTTAACATAACTGTCAAGGAAACAAATATGAAAAATATACAGCATGGTCACTTTAAAAAAAAAATATTGAAAAAAATGTGGCAATAATTTGCAAGGCAATATTTCGCATGTAGTTAATCACCCTAAAAAAATTATAAAAAAATGTCAGGGATAATATTTTGCAGCACTTAACACAACTGTCAAAGAAAAATATGACAAAAAAATATACAGCATGGTCACCCTAAAAAAAAATATATGAAAAAATGTGACGTATAATATTTCACATAGTTAACACAACTACCAGGGAAGAAAAATTTGAAAAATATACAAGGTGGTCACTATGAACATACTTATGGTGGATATCATATTTGCACTGTAGTTGACAGAATTCCGAGGAAGAAATCTGACATACCTCTAATGAAATGTGTACAGGGAGGTCACTTTAAAAAATAACTAAACGGCATAGGAAAATAATATTTGGAGCAGTTTTCACTTGCTAGGAGGAAAACCTGCAAACTTTTAATTAAAAAAAGTATAGACAGCAGTCATCCTACAGAGAAGATAATGAATAAATGAAAAGTGAAGAACTTTTAGAGGTCGCTATTAAGACTTGAATTTAGGAAAATAACCATAGTTTTCAGTAGTCACCTAACAGAAAAAGAAGTTAATGATTAAAGGATGCAAACTATGCATTTTTTTAGAGACTGTGCGCCAGAGAGGGAAGTTTTGTATAAATACCTTTACCGATTTTTTGTTTATGCCGTTGGTACATAATTAAAAAAAAATCTTATTTGTATTTTCACAGTGTTGTGCGATTTTCGGGTCTCAAATGTTATCTGAGGCAATTTTCCGTGATGTAGATTTTGTGATGAGATTTACGACAGAGGTTTTTTTTTATAGAGCGAACACTGTTTTTTTTTTAATTAAGCGTGAAATAAAGGTATATTGGGGCAGAGACAAGAAACACGTGTTTTACAAAAATAGGTTTTTTCTAATTTTGACATATAAAATGACACTTTTCAAAACTGACGTAAGTGTCAAAACGTCCAACTTTTCATAACCAGTTATGAAAAGTAAAAGTTTTCCTAACTGGTGAGGAAAAGTTGAATACTGGGCCCATAAAGTGGAAGCTTTTAAATTTTTCTTTCCTTCAAAATATTCTAACAAAACTTTTTCATTAACACGATTTACCTTATGCAATAATATATAACTTGGCTAAATGACGTTTATCAATTTTGACATCAAAATTATAATGTGTAATAATAGCAGCAAAAGTAACTATGAAAAAGACTACTTAATTTTTAAGATCTTTAAATACCCCCATTGTTTCTAGACGTTTAAAATTAGAAAAAATCTTGCATGTAACACGTTTCGAAAGACAATTTTGGGTAACTCGTGTTATTTTGCGAAATCTCACTTCGCTCGTCCCGCAAGCATCCATTCGTCACACAAAATAAAGTGTTTCGTAACTGGTTACATAAATAGCTATTATATTATAATTTAGGGTTTCTTATGTAAAATATGTCTCTCAGTTTTCAAGTTGTTGACGAAGAATCATGGGTTCCGTTATTTCGTTGCTAATATTGTTAATAACCTTTGAACCGAAAGGGGGGGAGCACGTACATCCCAAAGTGAATAATACTGCTACCGAAAAAATAATAATCAAGTCAAAAGTTTTCAATACAATTAGGCAAAATCCCTGCCTACCCAATAAAAATGCTGAAATTACGCCAATGCATAAGAGTATCATAATTTTCACACGAGTTGAAAATTTAGCACAGCGTTGAAAGATATTGTTCATTTTTCTGTTGAATTGCGACGTGAATGTCATGCAGTTTGTAGTTGCTGTTTTATTCTATTTATGGATAAAGGAACTTAAATGGGTTTGTTTACCAAGCGTGAGATTTTCTGCTGGTTTATTTTCATTCAGGATATTAGGGTTATTATATGACAAGCCATTTTCATTCTTTGGAGAGAAACGCATTAGGGTCTATTTCATATTTGACTTACGTTCTGAAATTATGCTTTGAATACATTATTAGTATTTTATTAGAAATGTGAATAGATTGTCACGTACAATAAAGAGACGGCGGAAGTTCCAACCGGAGCTGTTTTCATATATTTTTTTTTATTGAAACTACTAACAATTACGTTTTATTTCTTCCTATTCTCCATCTCATTCTTAATAGGTAATAAATACACAAAAGTGATGTATATCTAATAATTGTTATTGTTATTATCTTCCCAGGAGCAATTATTAAAATCAACTTTGATCTGTAGAAATGTAATGGATCTGCGGTATATGAGATATATTTTTAACTGACTTCATAAAATTTAAAAAGGGGGAGGTTCTCAACTCGACCCGTATGTTTTTTATTTGTACAATCATTATTTCTAGATTCGCTTAAGCCAATTGTTTGAAACTTTCTCAAACTGTAAGGCGGAATTGCATTGAAGAAAATTGTTTAAACAAACATTTTGGGAAATTTTATAATTTGCAGTATTTATAATACCTAATGGGCTCATTTAGCACTGTTTTTATTTGATTATCGGAAAGATCTTAAAATTCTAAGACCCTGTGCAGAAAACTAGAATTTTGTGAAACCTGTAAATCGTCTAACAAAAAATCATAAATATGGACCTCATCCGCCTTGTCTTGAGTGTCGGCCGTGACGTCATTTAATAGGAACTCGCTGACCGAAGCGGCTAGCTACAGCGCGTTATTATTGTTTCACAATATTACAAATCAACTCAAGCAATGTGTTGAAACTTATGCGTGTTTGTGAAGAATTTCGGTTTATCAACTATTTTCACAGAATTATATTAACAATGAATAATAGTGACAAACCACCACGGTCACGGTGAAAACACATACTAAAACATTTATTACATTTATTATAAAAAGACAGAAAAGCCTTACCACTAAATTGACATAATATTATGTTTGTGAGAACCATTTCAATATAAGTATCTATTTGTTAAATTATTTATTATTATTATTATTTATTATTAAATGCAGTATTTTTAAAGTTAAACGTAAAATATATTTTAAATACTAGTAATTTTTATAAGTCTTTTCCATTTTGGTTTAAAAATATTTGTGAAGAACGCTATTTTATATGTCAACACCAAGTTGCTGTATACAGGGTGTAACGCAAATATATTTTAAAGAATTATTAAATTTTGATTGTAGAGAAAAATTGCAAATTTCCTATGGTTGTTTCATAGACTCTTGTTATTAAAACTTATCTCTTAAGTTATTAATACCTCTGATTCAATTTTTTATAAAAAATTTTAAGGCTAGCAATGAGAAAAATCTTAAAATAATATTGTGTTTTTAGCTCAAAAAAAAACATAGAAAACTACATGTATTATAAATTAATGGACAATGTTCATATGAAAATTAGACCTGTCGTCGTGCCACACATTTTTGATTGTCAAGAAAATCAAACAAGAACATATGGTTTAGAGGATCGTAGATTATTTCTTAAAAGACAGCGCCAAACCATCCTTCAGGAAATTAATGAACTACGTAGCTCAAAAAATTCCCTGAATTTTCCAGGTTTTCCATGACAAAAAAATGTTCTTCGATAACAAATTATTATTATTATCAATATATTAAACGTAATTTTAATAATCAAATAATGTTTTACTTTAATTTTCAATTTGACAAAATAACAATTTGCTGTATAAAACCGACATTAAGTGGACGAACGAAGGTTTCAATTTGGCAATAATTTAAAATAACAGTGGGAGCTTGTAAATAATTTATTTTCCATATCGTGACTCAACATTCCATGATTTTTGCAAAATATTTAAAATTCCCCGAGATTTCCATGATTCTTTAGGGTTTTTAAAATTCCCTGAATGTTCCAGGTTCTTCAGATTTTCCATAACACTAAGGGCTAGCACGCACTACGATTTTTTACAGCGCGATTATTTTATCGCAGAAATGTGATACATAGAAAATAAATGTATCATTCTACGTGCACAAGCGATAAAATAATCGTAGTGATTTTAAAATTTTTATTTGTCATATTTTATACGCGCACGATTTTAAAATCTTGCTGTAAAAAATCGAATCGTAGTTCGTGCTAGTCCTAAAGGTGCCTATAAGCTTGGCGAACCGAACATGTAATGTAACATGCAATGCAACAGATTCGTCAAATTGGGACGGTCTTGCGAACACGATGTGAATGGCTTGTTCGGTTTTTGCGACGAATACAAAGGGATTCGCAGTGCGCAGTGGGACGGCATTCGTGGTTTTTTATTAATCGCGACGAACATGGAGAAGTAAAAGATTTCGTTTCATACAAATAATTTATTCTTTTTAATATAGGTATAAATAGTAGTAGGAAACAAAATATTTTCAAAATGTATGAAACAATAAGTATAGGTTGTTGAAAACACAGTCAAGAAATGTTTTCATTATTACAGCTTTAATTATATTAAGAATTCGTATATCATAATTTTCTTTATTAAAAAACAAATAATAATTTAAATTAGAATATATACTGACTGGATCTTTGAAAATTTTCAGCTTTAAATAAACCCAGAGGACATTTGCATCTAGCATCTAGGTAATTAATATAAAACATAAAGCTATAAACCGGTCTAAACACTGTTTCTGTTGATTTTAATAAAAAATTAAAACAAGTAACTAATTGCAAATAAAATGAAATTTATCATGTAAAACTAAAAGTCAAACTTGTGCCTAGATTTTTTTAACAGTTCACTCCGGCACCATCGTCGAGGCTTTCGTTTTCTCTTAAGAGTATCTGCAATAATTAATAAGGCATTAGTGCCTAAAACCAAAGCTTCAGGTTTCCCGTCGGACATGTTTTAGATCTGTTGCCGTCGGAAAGACTTACCTGGCTTGCTCGCGGCGTGTTCGTCACACCCACTCGTTGGCTGTTCGTGGCATCAACGCGGAAGCTAAATTTCAATGCGCATTGCATTGCATGTTACATTACATGTTCGGTTCGGCAAGTTTATACGCACCTTTAGAAAGACTCGACGATCTCAAGCGGAGTGCATAGTGCATGCATGACCGTTTATGTTGCGAGACAGTTTCGTTTCCTATTAAGTGACACCACGATGTTAGACGCACCGCGCTTCAAATTCCCTCTTTAAAATTTGTATATTTTGAGAACCACATATCGGATTCGTCTGAAATTTTCAATAACCCTATATTTAAGTAATGCTTTTTCCACAAGAAATAACAACTACTAAATGAAATTCATTAAATGAGCCTATTACTACATAGGAGCAACGTGGACATAGATAATTGCAAAAATCTGCAGCAAAGCATAAATTTTCTCCGTTCTGATGATTGTGAATCGTAAAATATTATCAAGTGGATCAAAAGTTTAGCATTTTTAATTTTCTACAATATGTAGTTTTAGGGTAGATACATATGAAGGATAATATTTTAATTATTGAAAAGGTGGAGTTCAGCTGAAAAAACAGAAATGTCAGATAAGCTACCACTTAACCTGCTAGTAGATAAATGACAACATCAAACATATTTGAATTATTTATACAGTATTTAATATGAGTATAAAAATACCTTTATCCATACAAACTGAATTATTACAAAAAAAAATATAATAAATTACTACTTTTTTATGTTTACGGCTGAACCATTAAATATTTTTTTAAATGTTCGGCAAAAGTGAAACCTGTGCACAATTTCAGCATAAGGGAAAGTGAGTTGTATAATTTATATACAGTAAATATAAAAGACCTTCCAAAAAGGGCCGTTTTATGATTAGGAGGTGTCAATATACCCTTATGTTTTAAATTTAAATTGTGCAAGTCAATGCGAAATGTAATCTTTCTAAACATATAAGAGGGTCTGTTAGAAGTTATGATTTTATGATACAATGTACAACAGTGTAAAATTCATCACTGTTTCATGTTCAGCCAGTTGGTTACCAAAATCTTGTGGCTTACTGAATGATGTCTTCTGGTGCCATAAATAAATATAAGGCAACAGTTTTGAATTTTTTGAATCCGCTATGTAGTAGCAGCAGATAAGCAGGGTCCATACACAGAATCGCAATAATTAAAAATCGACAAAATAAGAGTATCGCATAGCATAATTTTTACTTCGGTATTTAAAACATGGCGGAAGCTGTACAACATTTTTAACCTAGAAATAGCCCTTTTGATAGAAAGTGAAATGAGTTTCTCAAATCTAAGTGCTGTATCAATCATTAAACCTGAATCTTTTGCTTCTTCTTTGAGCGGTAAGTGAGTTCCATTAATTGCTAACTGGACATGTTGTGAGAATATCTCTCTAACAACAGCTCTACCAAAAAACATTGCAATACGCTTATTTGAATTTAGATGTAAATACATTACCCCGTCGGTAGCTATCGAGTGAGGACGCGTGTGACGGTGTTTCTGTGACTTTTTCAGGTCTTTTTAGGTTGATTTGATATCGAACATTTTATTAGCGACCTACATATCATTTAGATCCCGCATTCATGGATAAAAAAGGACCTCCCGACCCGGGAGGTTGTAGTAATAATTACAATATTAGACATGAAACCATTATTTATAATGAAAGTCAGATGGATGTATCAGAGGTCAGAGGTAGGATAAATAACCCAGAAAATGTAAGTACAAAGCCAAAAAATGTTAATGTCAGTGACTACCATTTCAAAAAACCCGAAGTAAAAAGTGCAAGCGATAACACACAGGTAATTAATACAAATAATGAACTTTTTTGTAATAAATATGATTTCAAACATTTACATTTATACGACGGTCCACATTATGCGTATATACAACATAGTGATAGAAATGTAGGGCGTCTTCACCCTATGGCAATTGGTAAATTACTATATGAACAGGTTAAAAATCCTAAAGCTGTAATAAAAGATATTTCAAAATTAGGAGCTAACAGAATTAAAGTCACAATGGCGACTATTTCAGACATAAATAAATTAATTGAAAACCCGTTTTTAAAGGAAAAAGGGTACATAGTTTACGTACCTAAACATCTAACAGAGCGTCGTGGTGTTATAAAAGGGGTACACAGCGCTTTTAGTGATGAGTATCTTTTAGAAAATATGGAATGTAAGTCTAAAATTAAATACTGTAGAAGAATAAATAAGAAAATAACTAGTAGTGATGGGCAGGTTGAATATAAACCTTCTGAAACCGTAGTATTGACATTTCTAGGTAATAAATTGCCTCTATATGTCGATATCAGTGGTGTACGTTGTAAGGTGGAGCCATATGTGGGTAATGTAATACAATGTTACAACTGTTTGCGCTTTGGGCACGTTTTAAATCAGTGTAAATCAACAGAAAAAATATGTAAAAACTGTGGAAGTAGTCATGAAGGAGACTGTGACATGCAATCCCTTCAATGTATACATTGTAATTCAACTTCTCATAACTCTCTATACAAGAAATGTGTCCGATGTATGTTAAGCAACAGGAAATTAAAAAAATTATGGCTTCTAATAACCTATCCTTTAAAGACGCAAAAAATATGTCTGATGCACCATCTTTCGCACAAGCATTATCAACAAAAAATAAATTCTCGGTTTTAGAAAATTTAAATGATGAGGCAGCCTTTCCAAGCCTCCCACCTAATAGCAATGTTTCGTCAACAAGCTCCCAACGAAAGGAGCTTACAGCGCCCAGTCCAAAGAAACGTAAGACATTTTCCCAACAAGAGAAACGCTTTATTAACCCACAAAGAGAATATAATACACAGTCACTACCCTTAAACCCCATACCTTTTAACCCCCATAGACCTAGTGTAAGTAAGGATACCCCGGAAGTTATAATTGAAAATCTTACCACATACATTAGTGATATATTTATTAAATTTAAAAACAATTTTAGTAGTGAAGATGAGGTTAATGTTAGAAGAACTGTGAGCGATATGATCAATAGTTTGGCCTTTAGTGGACAAACTTAGATAACCATATATTCATAGATATGGCTCTATGACTATATTATGTCTTTTCTTTTTTCTATATGTTTTTTTTTTCTCGTTATGGGTAGTAGTCATAATATAATTAATAACACTCTAAATATAGTCCAGTGGAATTGCAGATCTATCAACTCTAATAGGGCCAGTTTTCATAATTTCATATATCAAAATAATATTGACATAGCGATATTGTCAGAGACATGGTTAAAGCCCGCTGAAAATTTTAACATCCCTGGTTTTAGCACAATTAGAAAGGATCGTTTGGATGGTAAAGCCGGGGTGGCTATCTTGGTGTCAAATAAAATTGATTTTGTTGTTAACCAAATGATGGATAATTTCAATGATGATATTTTGGCGTGCGCGGTCACACTTAAAGGTCAATATAGGCTCGATATTTTATCAATTTACCGTGCACCACATATTGTCGCCTCACATAACGATTGGAAAAATCTGTTTTCTCAACTCTCCACGCCCCTTCTCGTGGGTGGAGATTTCAATGCCCACAACAATATGTGGGGCTCTTCAAAAAATGATAATCATGGTAATGCGCTTTTAAGAGCTTTTGATGAGTGTAATTTGGTTGTACTTAATAATGGGGATGCTACGCATTTAGTAAATCCCACTTCAAACCTAAAATCAGCGGTAGACATAACAATGGTTTCGCCAAACTTAGCTGGATTGGCGAACTGGGAGGTATATGAGGATACCTTAGGGTCAGACCATTTTCCTATTATAATAGAACTAGTCAACTTTAAGAACCCAATCGATTTAATTTTTCCTAGCGCTAAATGGAATTTCAAAAATCCCAACTGGGACCTGTATTATTCGCAGTTAGATGAATATTTTCAAGACTCTCCTGTAAACATATCTGGACAGGATATGTATAATTTCTTCATTAGAGGTGTCAGCGATGCCGCCGACAAAGCCTTTGGTATAAATCGGCCGTTTTTACCAAAAAATAAAAAACACCCTGTATGGTGGGATAATGAATGTTCTCAAGCAATTACTAGCAGGGAATTTGCTTTAAACAAATTTAAAACGGAGCCATCCCAAGAAAACTATATTAAATGTAAAGCGCAGTTTGCTAAGGTTAAACGGTTACTGAAAAATAAGGCTAAAAACAGTTGGAAAACATTCTGTAATAACTTAAACGGGTAATATTAAAATTAAAAGGGTAATAATATGAACAATGTATGGCAACAAATAAAATTGATGAACGGTGTGCGCAATAAAAATCACGGCAAGAAATACATGCGTGACGAGACCGCTCAGGACTTCTTTGACCTGTTAGCACCTGATATGGTACACTTAGATACTCCCCTCATAACTAATGATAATGACAACCACCCACTAAACACCCCCTTTACTTTACACGAACTCGATATGGCCTTAAAAAATAAAGTTAGCACCGCTCCTGGTGACGACAGTATTATTTATCCTATGATAATAAATATGCCCCTATCAGCCAAAGTATATCTCTTGGAAATTTTTAATAAGATTTATTTATATGGAGAACAAGTTGACAACTTTAACAATTGTGTCGTAGTACCGATTCCCAAACCTAATAAAGATCATAATGATGCCAGGTCCTTTAGACCTATCTCGCTGATGTCTTGTTTATTTAAAACACTAGAAAGGATGATTAAGTTTCGAATGGAGTGGTGGTTAGAATTTAGCAATGCCCATAAAAATTTTCAGTATGGCTTTCGTAAAAGCTACGGCACACACCACGGTTTGTGTAAACTTATTTGTGAAATACAAACGAATTTCTCTAGAAATAACTATATAGGGGCTATTTTTCTAGACATCGAAGGGGCTTACAACTCCGTTGATTTAAATATTTTAGAACATAAACTGAGAAATATTCATCTCCCCAGTTTTTTGTGCCACAATATTGTTAAAATGTATAAAGACAGACATATTTTTGTGAGAAAGCAAAATAATATTAAAATTGGGCCTAGAGTGGTATCTCATGGCATTCCTCAGGGATCTGTGTTGAGCCCTCTACTTTTTAATATCTATACACAGGATTTTAGCCCCAGTATTCTATATAACGTAGTGCAGTATGCTGATGATTTCGTCGTCTATTGTGAAGAGCGAAAATTAAATGTTTGCATACAAAAGTTGGGTGATGCTATGGAGATGATTTCCACCTGGTGTGACCAAAATTGCCTAAATATCTCTTTTGATAAAACATGCTCAACTATTTTTACCAGACATCGTCTCCCTAACTATGAATCCTTACAGTTGGGAAATCGTAACATCCGTTTTCAAAAAGAAGTAAGATATCTCGGCATGATTTTAGACCAAAAATTAACATGGAAGAGCCATATTAACTATATTATCGGAAAATGTGAAAAAGGCATAAATGCTCTTCGTTTCTGCACTAAAGTCTCCTGGGGGGCTGATATCAATATCTCTCTTATAATGTACAGATCGCTGATTAGATCTGTGATAGATTATGGTTCCATCTTTTATGGCTCAGCCTGTAAAACTTTGTTATCCCGGTTAGATACTGTCAAAAATAAGGCCATTAGAATCTGTCTCGGAGCTATGAATTCTTCACCTATTGAAGCAATGGAAGTGGAGGCGAAAGAACCCCCTCTTAATCTCAGAAGAGAATATCTTAGCGCAAAATTTGTCTTAAAAGTTCGTTGTTTTAAAAGTATGGCTAACATATGCAATAATATATCAGATCTTTGTATACAGGATCTCACTAATCTCTTCTGGCGAAAAAAAGCGAGCCCTCCGCTCGCGGTGGCTTTCTCTGATACAGCTACTTTCGATGAATTAATATACAACCAGTGCTCCACAGAACTCTTCTATTACACTCTTGATGTCAGTCAATATTCACCTAAAATAGAATTGCCCAATTTCACAACTTTACCTTCCCTTAATAAAACCATATATCACCATATACTTGATGTTTACAAAGAAAACCTCTCCGTTTTCACTGATGGCTCTAAAAGCGATTTAGGCACTGGATGTGCCTTTTATATCCCTGACCTTGAAATAGAACATAAATTTAAGCTGCCTACAGAAGCTTCCATTTTTACAGCCGAAGCTGTAGCTATTCAGGAATTTTTGAGCTTTGCCGATTCACTTGACTTTTTGAATATAACTATTTATTCTGATTCTAAGAGTGTCTTGAGTAATATTGATAACTACAAAGAACAATCGTCACCTGTGATTGTGAACATTGTTGCAAAACTGGCCTCTTTGTCACAACGAGGGGTTTCTGTTAATCTTGTCTGGATTAAAGCACATTCTGATCTGTATCAAAATGAAATGGTCGACAAAATGGCTAAGGAAGCCACGTTAAGTGGCATCCCCCTTTCAGTTAAAATACCTGCGACTGATTTATTTACCACATATAAGAAAAAGCTTTTTAAGAAATGGCAATATCAATACGATCAAAAGTACACGGAACGAGGGACAAACTATTATCAATTAAACCCCCTGATTGCTGAGTCTAGATGGCATGACGGATTCCCTGTTTCAAGACCTTTTTATTCTACTATTACACGGTTGCAACTTAATCACGGTAGATTTCCAGATCACTTATTCAAAATTGGAATCCTAAATAATGATCTATGTGCTTGTGGACAGAAAGGTGACATTAATCATATTTTATTTGGTTGCTCTTTACACACCCCTGAATCATTGATCCTTGTAAGTGAACTAAGACATATGGGCTTTCAGCTACCAATGAATCTTAACTTTTTTTTTTTTTTTTATAAACACCCCACAGATAGTAGACAACCCCCAAATCCAAAGCCAAGGCTGTCCGGAAGGGGGTTACACATTCGGAAAAACGCAGACATACATCCACACCCCCCGATGTTGTCAATACCGGGGCTGGGGGTCGAACCCAGAGCGCGGTAGCGAGTCGATCAGCGTATTCGCCACTCAATACGCCTTAACCGATTGAGCTACCGTGCCGAACTACGTTCTTTCAAGCAAAAATGTGAATGTATTCCGATTAATTTATAATTTTTTATCTCAATGTGGTACAGTTGTTTAACATTAGTTGTCGTTTGTCAAATAGTTATCTTGACTTGTGATATTTATTCCTAATATGCCTTTGTTTATATAACCTTTGTGGTTTAACCTACCATCCGCGGTCCAGTCTATGTGTAACGTTAAGTCGCCCTGATGGACCCCTGGGCGTGAAATGTGTCTATCCTTTTTACTTCCTTATCTTTTCCCTATCTGTGTAGCTGGCTGATGGAACCCATCCAAGGCCAAAAATTGGAGAGAAAAAAAAAAAAAATAGATGTAAATAATGTTCTAATGGTACCGTGTAAATAATTTCTAAATCCGAATTTACAATATCACAGCTATTTCATTTGGAAAAGAGGAATATAATACCTGCGTATCATCTGCATACATTTGCACATTACATCTGTTTATGAATCTGGGTAGTAATGACGTATATACTGTACATAAAATGGGACTTAACACTGGCCCTTTTGATATACCCCATGACACATCTGAAAAATCAGAAGACTGTCCATTCCTTTTGTTTTCTGGCATTTAAGTAACTCTTAATGAAGGATATTGATTTTTCATCTCATCCAATTAATACAATAAGCGAAACAGTACAAATTTTTAAAATTCCCGGCCTGTAAACGATGAAAGGAATATCCTTTTTTTTTGCAATAAGGTTTACAAAATACGTACATCAAAATCTATATTGTCGCGTTATTATAGATTTTGAGTAATTTTAGATTTTAACGTCGTATATTTTTTCTGAACGTTTCGGCACCATTTTGAAAATGCCATATTTCCAAAACTAAACATCGGAGAAAAAAGAAACATTCGATTTGTTTTCGTAAAAGCTTTAATTTTGTACCCTTGCATTTTTTTATTAAAGTCCACATTCTTCTAGTAATTTAAAAAAAGAATACTGATTTTAGGGGGTTAAAATTGCAATTTTCAGTTTGCAATATCTAGAAAAATACGCATTTTAGCAAAAAGTGTTTCTTTCTTATAATTTGATTTTCTATCAGATTATGTGTGTTTCTGTTTTTTTTTTGCGACAATCCCTAAAAAGGGGTTGTCGCCTAACCAAAAAACAGAAAAAATGACAATATAGATTCTTATGTACATGCTTATGTACATACTTTATGAAGCATGTTGAAGAAAAAAATTTGGAAATTCATTACGGGCTGGGATTTAAAAGATTCACTTACTGTACTAAATGTGTTTTAATATAATTGATAATACACTGTGTATCAGAATATCAAATGTCTAATGACTATGGCAATCTCCCGTCTACATTACACAGACCAGACAATTCTTTGAAGGAATTATTCACGTTTTTTTTGCTCTGCAGACTATATTAGATTAAAATGTTATTGAAAATTGAAAAAAAAAAGATACAACAGTGTGTTTCGGAGTTACTACTCCTCAGCAACGTAGTGTAGCTTGGAAAGTGTTTGACTCCAAAACGCGTATCCTTAGCTGCATCCTTTTTTCTTTTTGAGATACAAGCCAAAAAAATTCTGTTTTTTTATTGGACACAACAAATTCTTTCATCGTGTTGTTGAAAATGTTTTATACATAAAAAATATTGATGTTATATTAAAAGGTATTATACATACACTGAATTATATTATATTTTAAAATGTACTGTGTACTTAAAAAGAATAAATATTAAAACAAAGGAACCTAAAATGTTTTCCTTGAAAATCTCTGCAAGTGAATAAGTTATTAAGTCGGCACTATACTCGTAACAGCTGTTTAAAAATGGACTACTTCTACTAACTACAATGCTTGCTTTGTGATGAGAAGCAATTTATATCCCCATACAAAATGCTAAGGTACTTCCCGTATTTCTGTCTCAGGACTCTTGGAACAGTTGAGCTATTGCTGAAGCATCTCTCATAAAAACTAACAAGTTAACTGGAAGCATTATGTAAAATACAATTATTACTTGACAGCAATTAACAATTCAAGTACAAACGGATGATATAGTTTACTCCTAAATAGTACTGGACGATTTAATACTTTGAGGGTATAGATATGGTTCATTACATTTTAATATTCGTTCATTATTCATAAATTGGTAATTGCTCAATATTTATGTAACATGGGAATTATGTGTTCCAAAACGGAGAAAATCGAATGAAGGCCGTTAAGATGGGTTACCCCTGAATGGATGGCGCTCATTTTTTTTTGCTTGGATTGTTATCAATATCACTTACAATTTTGCCAAATTTCCGTTTTCGTGTAAAAAAAAATCGAAAATTTTTGAAAATAATTTTTATCTATTGAATGGCAAATCGATTCAAATAAGATTTTAATCAATTGTAGATACTACCAGAACATAAACGTGTAATAAATTGAAACAGATTCTGACAAAAAGAACATTGAATAAAAAATTCACTAAAGTTTTCTGGATTTATTAACCCCTATAAAGTTTTCTGAACAACTACCAATTTTTTTTGTAGAATCTTGGGATGGCTTTTTACCCCACTTAATTTTTCTAAGGCGATCAAATGGGTACTTGGTATTTGAAAAAAAATAAAATATCCTTTTTCAAGTTTTTAAATTATGATACGCGATGCTAAAATTATCATATTTTTTGTAGCATCTTGGGATGGTATTTTATAATCCCAATTTTTTTGAAATTAGTATTATTAGTAGAAGGTTCTTGAAAAAAATTAAAAATGTGCTTTTTTATTTCTTTAAGGACCTTCTGCGTTTAAAATAGGTCCCAAGACATAGTTATTAATTCCACACCAAATGTTGATTTTGAATGCATGTTGAAAGTGGCTCTTTATCATTAAATAAGTTTCGCATATATTGCCTCTTCAATCTTTGAAAGTGTTACTCCTTCACGGTTGGTAAATTAAAAACTTAAAAAACTCTTCGCCGATTTGTTTAACTTTTTATATAATTGTTGCACATTCTTTAGAATACTCTTCCCAGTTTTTTGTGAATGTTAATTTTTGAACATTTTAAATTTCATATTGACGATTTATTTGATAAAACACTTGTCAGTATAAAAAGAAAGTAAAAATTTCTATTTAATTAGAAATCTAAAAAAAAAATCAGAAATTTTTTTAAATTTTAAATAATTAATGTCTTTTTTATTTACCGATCGATTTTGTTAAAAAACAAATTATGTTTGTTTTAAGCATTTTTAATGTTATAGCTCTAACTCAGATGTTAAAGTACTCATCCGAATCTAAGGTTTGTGCAATGTGTACGCTAGGGCGGGCCGAAAAAATCGAAATTGTTCAAATCGAAAATTAATACTGCGAAAAACTTGCATTTGGTACTCACTAGTATTACTGCAAAATTTCACTAAAATTAATTTAGATCTTGAGGTTCCACAGGGCACTTTGAAATTTGAAATTTTGGATTTTTTTTTTTTCAAAATTGTTATTTAATAGGATTTAAAAATTATTTTGGGTCCTTAACAATGTGTTTTCATTTATTCGCTAAATTTAAATGATGTTTACAAGTTACAAAAATTACTTAAGTTTCGAAAAAATCTAATTATTTTGAGAAATTGGCTGCTGAAATTAAAAAAAGTTGTCTAAATATGTTTAACAATTGAATGAGTAACTGCGCAGTTCATAGTTTACGTTGAAGTTTTTCAGAGCAATCTAGGGCCCACTACGAGGAGGTGGCTGCGCCTGGATCCCTGTCCGTGCCCTCCCAACCTCCCTTACCTTTGGGGCCCTTTAGAGAATATTGGATACTTTATAGTTTGCTTTGTGCTCAAACTTGGGCAATGTTGCTCTAGAATGCAATTTGCTTCTAATGAAATCATCTCGATTTTCGGTTCCAAAAACTGAGGCAACAGCTTCCGTAACAATATTAACACATCTTTCCACACCCTGTGTGTGACAAGCAAATTCCGGTATATCAATTTCTGCATTCCCTAAAATACACAAGTATAGAACCTCATCTGAAATACTACGTAGGATGGGCGTCTCAGTTACTTTGTATTCATTCCATTCAATCACTTCGGTATAATCTTGCATCAAAGTTAAGTTTCTCACTTCATCAGTTCTTTCTTTTATTGATTTAATAACACGTCTCTCTCTCTCTCTCTCTCTCTCTCTCTCTAGAAGAAGACTTTTAGGATGGGCAAAAAACGCATTTCACTGAATAACTAGGTCAATAATATCTCTGATCACTTTTGGAAGATATCTGGAATAGTGAATCATTTCCCATAGATGTACTGCTCCATTTGTGCATAAGAATTTTAAACCATACCCTGGTATACAATTTTACTGCGAATTCTGCGAGAATTTTAAGTTCCACAGAAGGGTCCTATGTAGCAACGTAAAGACGCAAAATTCTCTTGGCATCTGTTACCCTACTGTCTGATAATTTTCCAGAATCACTATGCGAAAGATCTTCTGAGCAAGAACCAGAATTAATTGCCTTACACATTTGTAATAAATATTTTTGATCTGAGCTTAGATTATCCACTTTGAAATTATCAAGTCCAGAAATATCTGTTGCAATTGCTTGAAAATCAGTAACAGGAAGTTGTTCACATTTCTCCAAACATTTTCCAATAGGTCCAAAGTATGTATGGGGACCTCTTGTACGTCCATGGAAGTATAAGAGATGAGAGGTACAGAGGACCCTTCTACGGAACTTAAAATTCTCGCAGAATTCGTAGTGAAAGTGTATGCCAGGGTATGGTTTAAAATTAAAACTTCTCTTGCACAAACGGAGTAGTACATCTATGGGAAATGATTCACTATTTCAGATACCTTCCAAAAGAAATCAGAGATATTATTCAGCGAACCGAGTCTTTTGCCCATCCTGAAAGTCTTCTTCTAGCCATGATTTCCGATGATCGTAAACATATAAAAGAGCTGGGACTGAGACGTGTTACTAAATCAAGAAAAAAAGGACTGATGAAGTGAGACAGTTTATAATTCCGAAGCTTAATTTTGATGCAACGGATTACACCGAAATGATTCAATTGTATGAATGCAAAGTAACTGAGGCGCCTATCCTACGTAGTATTTCAGATGAGGTTCTATATTTGTGTATTTTAGGGAATGCAGAAATTGATATACCGGAATTTGCTTGCCACACACAGGGTGTTGAAAGATGTATTAAGATTGTTACCGAAGTTGCTGCCTCAGTTTTTGGAACCGAAAATCGAGATGGTTTCATTAGAAGCAGATTGCATTCTAGAGCAATAATGCCCAAGTTCGAGCACAAAGTAAACTATAAAGTATCCGATATTCTCTAAAGGTGCCCCAAAGTTAAGGGAGGTTGGGAGAGCATGGGCGCGGCTCGAGGCGCAGCCACCTCTTCGTGGTGGACCTTGGATGCTTTGTAAAAATTCAACGTAAATTAAGAGCTGCATAGTTACTCATTCAATTGTTAAACATATTTAGACAACTATTTTTAATTTCAACAGCCGATTTTTACTTCCACGTCCAGTGGAAGTATAGTAACGACAAAAAATTTTTTTTTAATTTTTATTGTCCAAATAGGCTTAAAATGTCACGAAACGTCGAGATTTTAAGTTTGAGCGAAAAAAAAATTTCTGTCTGTCTGTCGGTCTGTCTGTCGGTCTGTCGGTCTGTCGGTCTGTCTGTCTGTAACTTTTTTTTGTGCGCACGTTTACTCTGGAACCGATTAAGATATTAACTTGAAATTTGGTACACATATGTACTTTAACGAGATCTAGAACTAGATTATATTTTCATCTTGTTCCGTCGAAGGGTTGGGGGGTAAATTGGGGTAAATTTGGGGTAAATAGGTCAATCAAGCAGGTAAGAGTCCAAAAAATTGGTATTTAGTATATACAAGAGAAGCTAAGTTCTCAAAAAAAATTTTGGCATTAGCCACCCCCATTACCACCCCCACCCCCTTATTAAAGGGGATGAAAAAAAATTGTGATTTAGTGTATGTACAGGAACCAGAAACCTCAAAATATTTTTTTACTTCATCCACCCCCCACTATCACCCCCCATCACCACCCCCCACCCCACTACCGATGTGGGGTATCGTTTTATGGGTTTTTGGGATAGAGGATTTCAAATATTATATTATTAAAGTTCCCTAAACAATTATTTTCACATATAAAGTTTTTTCGTTGTGAGTGGCTTGGATAGAGAATCTGGATGTGGAAGTAGTGATTCCTTGGGCAGCGGTTTTTAAAATGTTTTGATTTTTTCCAAACTTAAATAATTTTTATAACTTGTAAACATCATTTAAATTTAGCGAATATTTGGAAACACATTGTTATATTTTTTCTCTCCTATTAAATATCAATTATATTATATCAATTTTAAAAAAAAAATCAAAAATTTTAAATTTCTAAGTGCCCTGTGGAACTTCAAGAACTAAATTAATTTTAATGAAATTTTGCAATAATACTCCTGAGCACAAATGCAAGTTTTCCGCACTATTAATTTTCAATTTGAACAATTTCGATTTTTTCGGCCCACCCTAGTGTACGGTATAGTAATAGCGGAACTGATTCACAAACTGCCGGTTTGGGCAGTTTAATATTTGATAAAGGGTAGATTGATAAAATATTAAGATGGAAAAAAGCTTTATATTGCCGAATATCAAGGTCCGAAGTCCGTATCCCTTTTCCGCTTGGATTGCGATATTTTTTTCTAAATCAAAAATAAAAAAATCCTCACTTACCTGTAAAAAAAAATCTCTGAACCCTCTTTAGTTCGTAGTCAAAAACGCATTAAAAAAAAATGCAAAAGGTTTTTCCCCTCCTAGAAGTTTGTTCGCACGACAAGGAAAAAAGTTATAAAGCGTTGAATAATTTTCCTTTCCCTACCTCCCTCCTCTCCTAATTGGCCCACCTCCCCCATCCTCCGGCTCCATCAATTCTTATCTATGTCGCCTACCTCAAAAAAATCTCATCCACCTAACTCCTTTTTTTCGTGAAAAAATTAAGGAATTATTTTGAATATTAGTGTTACGGCAAAGAAACGCGTATTTTCCAAAAAAATTTTCACGAAAAGTTACCGTCCGATTTGAAAAAATTTTAACCAGATTAAGTGCTTCTACGAGGTCTTCAATTTTTTATTTAACTTTTTTTTCGTCAAGTCAATAATAACGAAGTTATTATGGAAAAACATGTTCTTGCGAATTTTAAATGCGAATTTCTCCCCCACCCCATGCGATTAAGCTGAACGCTGAACTAACTTGATAACATGATAAAAGAGAACGCGTGTAACCGAACTGTAAAAAAAATTAAAAAAGGTTTCAAAACTCCTATTTTTCTCGCCAGATCCGCTCCAGTATTACTCCAGTAACCGCAACCACACACCTCGTACATCCTGATGCGTTCCTCTTTTATGACGTTCAAATTATAGAATATTGCCTGCTTCAAACTTTAAATAAACTTATGATGCATATGACAAGAATAAAATTATTTTCAAAGATGTTAGATAGAGAATTATTACCCCCGCAGATGGCATTTTGCGACCCGATGTGCTGCCTAAGCGATCCCCATTACCACCCGAAATTCTTTGTTTATCGTTAGCGATTTAAATTAACCCATTTCGTTACCTGGCCAGCACGGTATATACTGGTAATAATTTATAACTACTCTGTATATGAAAGTAAACTAGAAGCTCTTAAAGCTAAAATAGATCAACATATATTTAATCTGATTGTTATCCTACAAGAATTTTAATGTTCCAATATTTTGTTCAGGTTTCAGTGACCCTTACTGCATGCTCGGCATCCAGCCGATGGCGGCGCCGTCTTCTCCACAGCCGCTCACTCCTAATCGCACACTGTCGGATGCCTGCGTCCCCGAAGGACAGGGCAATCACGAAAAGCTCCGGAAGCACCACAGCTTTAAGCTGAGCTTCAAACGAAAGGACGGCCGAGTGCGAGAACAGCGAGACAGTCTGGGGGGTGCGCTCCCCGCAAAGTTCATACGAGCCACATCCGTCAAACCGCACACACTTAACCCCAAGTGGAACGAGAAGTTTAGGTTGTAAGTATACGATATCTTCTTAACTTGCTGACCTCTATGAAAAGAATATGTAATGGATTTTCCTTCATCATCTCCGGACTCTTGTTTACCTTATAAATCACATTTTTTATTTAATTTTGACGGTATAGAATAAATACGTATTTTGAGTAATGTTAGATCAAGAAACAAACTTATACAGATTATAAGAATTATTATACTACTCTACTTCTAATTACACAGGGTCTACAAAAAAAGCCTTGTCTTAAGGTTCTGATCTAACATTTCTGAACTATTTTGATGCACTGAAGGCAATTTTCGACATAATAAAATTTCTATCTTGCCAGTTTCCCTCCGCCAACTCAAAAATGAAATTTATTAAATAGACCATAATTTTTTTTATTTTGTACCTACGGACACGTGTTTCGGAATTAATGTTCCTCATCAGCTAGCGTAGAGTATATGGCGCGATTTTCGCGATTTTCCTTATTTCCTTAGCTATTTTTTGACCCTACTACTTCCTTTGTATTTCATTTAACTCGCCAGCTTGAAATGGGCAGTCCACATAGAGCTCTGCGTGCCGATTGTTGGTTAAGGCCTAAAATTAGGCCGATCTAGATATGGATGCATAAATAAGAGTACTGTGTACTGTACTTTCGACCTTTTCAATTGTTGTTCCTTTTTTCCAGATCCTTTCTTGTTGCTACACTAGGCTGATGAGGAACAATAATTCCGAAACACGTGTCCGTAGCTGCTTGGTGTTTCTTTTTTAGGATATATGGCGCGATTTTCCTTCTTAAATTAAGAATATTTATTTGTTGAAATACGCTCTTTATAACATCAAATTAAGCTATGTGATTCATATCGAGATTAGACAATGAGTGACTTAATCCTCAATCTTTTCTCGCCGCCCAACTGAGCTACCGAAATCTGTCCGAGTCAGCACCCAGCACCTCATAGATGACCTTGCTCATTGACGACGGCTATCTATATTCGGATATCCTGGTCTTCAGGACTATCCTTAATATCCTGTGATCTTCGTCGTCCTATTAAAACAACACAAAATAGATTATACATAGAAACAGATGACAACAGCAATTAATTGTCTTTTGTGAGATGTGCTCACAGTAGGCTAGAACCACCTTTAAATGAAATATGCATGCACTCTCTCAATTCCTACGGGAAATGGTAGCTTTATCTGTCCTGAAACAATTGCCGTAAAATCTAAAATTATTCCCTTGGCCGTTTTCTAGAAAATTCACTTTTAATTTTTTTTTTTTTTTTTTTTGAAAACTGATTTTTTGCATTGATAATCTTGTTAAAATGTCAATCAAAAAAGTAAAATTGAACATTCCAATACAAATTTCAACTTAAGTCAAGTTTGGGGGAATAACATACAAGAAACCTTCATGCCCGACAACTCCAGACGTTTTGATAATAATTGGGTTATATAAACTTTCCAAATAGTCAATTTAGACAATATCATTAGATCTATTCCTATGTTATTTTAAATGACAGCAATTTTTGTCTACCAATATATTCGTAAACAATGAATAACATTACTATTTGCGTAACTGGATTTACTATAAGGAAATCCGAGCGCCTCTATTAGCCATCTGAGTAGACTTTTCATTCGCTCAGTTAGATAATGGGTGAGTATGAGAACTATACCACCGCCGATGAAGACAACCCACAGAAGAGACATGACGATAACCCAACCCCGACCCTGCAGGTATCGGACGAAATGCCATCCAGTACCCGTAGTCACCTAGCTCCGTGCAGATCGAAAGTGCTACCAAAGCACACTTTCTCGAGCTACATAGCTCATTCCTACCTAACCGATGATCCAGATGGCAGGATGTCAATTGACATTCTGCATACCGGCAGTCAATCCCAGCCAAAAATACCCTAAAGTTTCCGAACAGACAGATGACTACCCAGGGGGTGACAAGCTGGCGAAGAAAGATCATCAAGACAGAAGAGCGCCAGAAGATAAAGGCCTTAGCCAGCAAGGTCCAAAAGGCGAGGACCCGGGGGAGGTGGGCCGAAATCATCCACACCGCTCACATTTGTGAGTGGGGTTAATGTAAAGTAAGCTCGCCCACCCCGTACGTGGCCGGTCCAGGTCTACAGCGATGTACTAGGGTAAAGAGCAGTAGTCCTGCTCGACCTAAGATATCTGAGACCGTCATCACTGCCAAAGAATATTGGCGTCGCTCGGTCAGTTACTCTTTAGACTTCACTAGGCAAACAATCCAAGACTCCAAGAGTGAAAATTTTCTGTGACCATGTTTAAAATCAAAGAAATTATGCAAAATGCAAATGCAATGCAAATCATGCAAGCACGCACGATGAAAATAGATATTGTCTTTGTCTATTTTATAAACGTAAGAATCACGGAACGAAGAAGATAACTGATACTTAACTGACAGATTGTTTGAAATATGTCCGGGTATTCAGAGGCTTCAAAAATGTAGTAGATTCGTGTTTTTCTCAATGCAAAAAATCAGTTTTCAAAAAAAAATAATAATAAAAGCGAATTTTCTAGAAAACGGCCAAGGGAATGATTTCAGATTTTACGGGAATTGTTTCGGGACAGATAAAGCTACCATTTCCCGTAGGAATTCAGAGAGTGCATGCATATTTCATTTAAAAGTGGTTCTAGCCCACTGTGTGCTGTAACGTTATTGTGTTTTACACTCTGCCGAGTAGACAACAACAGTTGTATTTCGTCAGAGGTGCCGACACGTTGCTGTGGAAAACAAATTAACGTGTCGGTACTTCTAACGAAAGACAACTGTTCTTGTCGAAAGCAGGATGCAAAATACAACAATGGGTCGGTACTTCTAAGGAAAGACACTGTTGTCATCTGTTTCTCTGTATAATCTATTTTTTGTTGTTTTTAACAGGGTGATGAAGATCACAGGATTGAGAACAATATTGACTTTATTCCAACCTTTTTGCATACGTTGTATACCAACAGATAATTAAATACCTTATGCTATTTACATATTTACTAATTAGGTCATGAAGTAAATTAAATGATTAATAATAATTTCTTCAAGAATTTCTTCTCTTTGTAAATTAAATGTCACTGTTCTGTAAAATGATTAATTAATATAATGCAACCGAACCAACATTTTCCACGGACCGTTAGATTCGTGAGGATTTTAAAGTCGCATTTTCTATAGATATCGAACCGAGACAGCTGCCAACAATGCGGGAGGTGGTGATGGATCCTATTTATATTCGGCATTTCGTTTTTAGGCAATTCTTCTTTCAAACAATAACAACGCAATATAGCCCAGTAATTTTAGGGTTAGTATAGTAAAGAATATAGTAAAGGGTTAATATAGTAAAGAAAAGTAAGCTAGATTTTTGCATACAGTCTTATTCTGACATTTTAAATTGTGAAGTTCCCGGTGCATATCGTGCCGGCATCACAAGTTATTTGAGGTCTGAAGTCAAACGTCACAAAAATCGTTTTTTCATGAATATCTCGCTTCCTATTGGTCGACGGTTAATTGAGGTTATTTTGAAATATGTAAATCTTAAAATTATCTACAAGAAAGTTTCTATCAATTTTTCAATTTTCATAATATGAGGCAAAGAAAGTTTATAATGTGTCAGTCAGTCCCTTGTCTATTAATGTTAGACAAGTAAAACTACTCCTCGACAGAGAAGAAATTCGGAAAAATGTCCAGGTTGGGAGAGCTCGTCTCCTGGCGTCGATGATAACCCTTGGTAGTGGAAATAAGCCGATATTAAATAAATTAATTAAAAATGAAAGTACAATGCATGCGTTTTGGTAGAATGCAAGACGCGTTTTTTTACATGCTTCCCTGGTAGACCTAATCTATGTTATACAAGGTGAAATGAAATTACGATTATTTTTCGACTTCTTGCTGTTTGTCATTGTCTTGCTGAAGCTCTTCGTCATCTTCGGCATCGTCTCTATTTTCAGTCATATTAGATACTAAGATATCACTATTATTATTAGACGAATGAGCCGAAGTTGCGTCAGGGGCGGCATTAAGGAAATTATTGGAAATGAGAATAACCACAGACTATGGAGCATGTTGCTTCTATTTTCCTGTATCCACATTTTGCACTGCAATCTTTCGCGTAATTGCAAATAATTGTTGTGACGTATTCAAGAAAATTTTTATTTAACACCCATCCTCACTGTTAAGGATCTAACCAAGTTTGTACCTGGAGTGATGGCAATTTCACCGGTGTATTGAGTCTTGTTGGTTTAGCAAAATTCAAGTATCTATAATTGATGGGATTTTCCGAAATACATCGCCAAAAGGAAACATGTTCTATTATCTACTATTATATGATGCGGAAGACAATTATCCTCTTGAAATTCTTGTGCTGGTTGGTGCAAATCAGGACGTTTCTGAATCATCCTCATTATATTAATTTATTCTTTATTAACTAGTGCAGAAGTTGTATGCATTTGGTGATCGTGTGCTAAAATAAAATGAGATATTTACAATGCGCATACTTGTTGCTTGCCAAAGAATAATTTTGTGTCAATATTTCCCTTGCCAGGTTTCATAAAGGAAATTTGTTGATGTGAATAATGAGTACGTCCTCTTATAAGAACCAAGAGATTTACATCCTTCCCAACTACGATGGTGTTGTTAACTGTTGATTTTTCAAAAGCTGTTTCGATGATTAAATGTTGAAACCTTCTAATTTCGGAATTAGCATTTCAATTGATCTATTATTATTAAATCGATTAGAGAGAAGCTTTTCTTGGGTAATTGTAAGCCGCGCTCAACAATCATTGAAACACAATACAATATTACGTATGAAAATTATCATTATGATGATATTGCACTCTGAATAAGACGTCTAAGTTGGTCGAGACAAGTAGTTTTTAACTCAGTTTAAAACTATGCGAAATAGTGCTTGGGACGCTCCAAGGTATAAACTGACCCATGAGATAACAATGGAATGACAACCTTGAGCTGAGACTCAAGGTTGTTTCTTATTAGTTAAATGGGGAACTCTTTTTTCCGTGAACTTGAATTTACTTTTGTATTCACTAAAGAGAGTGGATTATATGCCTTGTTTAGGAGTTTAGCAGTGCGTTATCCGTTGGTTGTACGTGAAAAATGTATATAACCCGTTTTTGTAAAGAGTTTTCATAATAATCTCCATTGACGTCCGACCAAAAGGAAGCGCAATACCGACTTTCGTGTCTTTTGACCTCAAATTAGTTGCGACGCACAGTGGGGAAGAAGCCTCAAAAAATCAATTCTTGTATTTTAAAAAAATGTAGTTTAGCATTGTGTTGGTCAAATATGTGTGAAAGTCCTATATATATATTTTTTCCTGATCTTTATTTTACGCCTCTTACGATTCTTCAGACAGCTGACCTATCGGCAACAGTGACTGTGCAATAACTTCTGGCCCATCCATTAGCATCTTGTAGACTGCAGAAAGCATACAGTACCACGAATATTTGCCTACGTAGTATCTTGCCGTATTCGTCCAATAATATTGTCGATGTCGCGGTCAAATCTGCTGGACAGAACTAATAACACCACACGAATCTTTTTATTAATTCGTCGTCAATTCTGGTAACACATGCGGAGAGCTCTCAGTTTTAGAAAAACTGCCTAACTGTGTTCCTGTGATCACTATTGCCGAAGGCCGATTTGGCCTGTCCACTAGCACTCCCATATGATTTTGAAATTCCTTCTGCTTTATAGGCAGTTTATACGCTATGTGCAACAAGGACTCGAAGTTTCAATCCTTAATTTGAGAACCTCGTCTATATCATTTATCTGTTCTGAGATAGCATATTTTAAATAAATAAATAAAATAAATAAATATCTTTATTTCTTTTTGTTATAATACAATATAAGTTAGTATTTATTATGATAGCGACGTTCGATTTCTCGTTCTTCCACGCAACCATCGATTGAATTAGTTGAGTTATTTGAGTTGTCTTATTTTCTGTTAATGCATTACAGATCAATACTCTCACCTGGTTATCAATATCCAGCTTCTCTGCCTTAGAAACCCTTCATATTTTCTCGAATGAAACACATGTTATTGGATCTACAATACCTTGTAGAGAACTGTCGTGGGTTTTGTCAGAGGACAAGACTTGCTTTTGATTTTAAATTTTCATTTACCAAGCGCACTGCCATAACTGAAGAAAGAAAAACGCTTGAATCATATTGTTCTTCAAAAGTTTCTCTGAATCTTTGTTTATTGGGATTTTATTCCGAATTCCCGTCAAAGCTTATCAATCAAATTTAAACTGCGCAACTGGTTCGGTTCTTGAGCACAGATGACTTCTTTTTGTGCTTGCATTAAGTGACTTGTAATTCCACTAGAACACCACTTTCGCTTACCAATATGGACCGCTTCTTTGGATTACAGTTTTGCTTAGCTTTCTGTAAAATTAGTTTGGTTTTCAAGTCGTAAGGTTAGCTATACTCAAAACTTTCAGAAGATACAAACAGTAGCAAATATGTTTATAATTCTTCACTTGCTCGGATAACTTCTTGAGGTTCTATTAATACAATAAATACAATGAATTCAATATGGTCGAACTTGGAAGTCGACTATAACTCTAAGGATTCCGTTTTCAGGTGTGAAAAACAATACATTGTTACATCTGCCATATGATTGCAAAATAATATTACAATAAATATAGACATATTAATAATAAATATTATAAAGTCCATACCTGTCCATAGCGAAAAAATTATAATACGATCTTTTTTTACAAATATTCGTAAGAGGAAGCTTACAAACACAAGTGCAATCTAACATTCACCGATATGTGATGAGTGGGGCAGGAAGTGTCAAACTCATGCCGAAGATACCTTGGTTGCTGGAGGACTGGAAAGATTGCGGTCGCTACATTAATGCCATGCAAAACAAACCTGTATATTTAAATGTGCCAGCATACAACGGGAATTCGACCAGCCGTTTACATCGAGCTCTAACGCGATGTCCAGGTAGATACAAAAGAATTTGTTTTTACATCACTGTAGACAGGAAGGTATCAGTGGTAGCTTGCATCTGATTAGTTCACTCAAATTACGTGGTATCCTTCCCCACGACTGCATGCTTCCCTAACTTCTAAAACTGAAAGAAAACCTTTCTAGCGTATCTACCCATCATCGTGATATCGATGTAGCGATGTATCGACTGATACCGCGACCTATCTTTCACATGTCGTACCCTTTATAGTCCAATCAATGAATGCCCAAAATGGGATTGTAGAGGACATGGAGGGGGGGGGGGAATTTTCCTCTTCAGGAATGTTTTGGGGATAGTTAGAAGGTAAACATACTAAAAGTTCCCGCCTCTAGCCCTGCCGCTTCAGTGGGGGAGGGGGGTGGAAAGATGCCTTTTTTCGATTCTTTGCTTATAACTCGGAAACGATGCGTCGTACGGAAAAAAGTATTCTATGCAAAATTAAACATAATTAAATTTCCTACAAGAAAGCTTATATTCGTTTTCCTTCCTATGTGTTTCCGAGATATTCGCCAGAGGAAATCGATAATTAATAAATAAATGAATTACCTGCGGTACCAAAATATGCGGAAAAAAATTAATAATCATATTGACGAATTACAGATTATTTTGTTTTGATAGGGAAATGTCAGATCCCTAATTGATTTATTTATTAATTATCTATTTTCGCTGGAGAACATCTTGGAAACTATAACACATAGGAGAAAATGAATATAGGCATGGGACCTTTCCACCCCCCCCCCTAGTGGCAGGACTAGGGGCGGGGAACTTTAGTATGTTTACCTCGTCACTAACCCCGATGTAGAATTTTATAGCGCTTACAAAAATATAACTCGATTTGTTGTGAATGTATTTGGGTTTCTTTATTAGGTGCCAATTTTCGCGGCTTCCTGTCCCACTGGGCTACGCCGGCAAGAGGACTCTTCACACGTTCTTTAAAACATTGAACTAAGCTGTACCTACACAAAAACCATTTGACCATTTTTATGCCTAAAGATACTGTGCTAATAATGGCTCCCTGAAAAGAACATGTTTTCGTTGATAATTTAAAGATTACTCCAAATGCCCTTGTGCCCGAGTTACGGAAGAAGGTATCAGTCGCAATTAGCCGATCGCGTGATACTCGCCAGTTGTTTTATATTTTCATTAAGGAGACGCAAATTATTGCTTAAATTAATCACTGCGTAATTTCATTACGGCCAGTTTTACCCTTTTACGCCGTAATATATAAAGTTGTTTATCCACATTCTAGGATGGAAGTCTCAATTTAACCTTAAGCGATTGATTTAATAGAAATCCTGACTCTACCCTTATTTAAATATAACTCTAGGGTGGTAGAAAACGACGTATTGCTTATTACGTATTTTTTTCGCGACTCAGGAATTCATGAGAAACGAGAAAACCCACACATATCATCTTAAGAAATATACGCCTAAAATAGTACAAGAATTTGAAATATGATCTACGGTTTACTAAAAGTCAAGAAGATTATTATGATGAATTTCGCTTATATGAGGACTGACAATGCGCATTTTGGAGTGACTGAAAGCCAGGATTTTATGAGCAAAATAACGGGGTTCTGCAGATTAAAGTGGAAAGCCGAAACACTTCCTATAGATACATTTTTCATTATTATAACTATTTGATTTAATCAATTAGGAATACTGTAACCGGATAAAAAATTTCGTAGAAGAAAGAATTTGTGCAAAAATCCGTTTTATAAAACACTAAACTTAAGAGGATAATCTGTGGTAGGACAAATAATATTTTCATTGATATATATGAAAAAGGTTTATACGGGTGGGCCGTGCCCCTTTGACCAATGAAATATGCCGTCTACGTAAACAGGAGGAGATTAACAAAATTGTGTAATATAAGAGAAATAGTTCAAATATATTTCTGTCGTACAGAGTCGAATTTCGTGTTGGGTGCACAAGAATTTTTATTTAAAGTAATTTGAGTAGGAAAACTGAATGCGGTTGTAGTGATTCCTTAGGTAGTGGTTTTTAATTAAAAGAAAAACTATCTGTAGATACATAATGTAAATGTACAGTGTGCAGGGTGTCCTAGTTAACGCGTTATGTCCGATTTTCTCGGTAGTTTTTGAGATGAGTATTTTTTTCCGGGGAATCGATGCCGCTAAGAAACATATAATTAAACATCAAAGAAGAATTGATCGGATTATTTATGTTCTTAATTGACTATTAAAGGAATAAATTAAAAAAAGGCATGTAAATTTTAAATATCACTTCCGGTTTACATGGCAATGGCGTTCTTTTTAATAATAATAATAATAATAATAATAATAATAATAATAATAATAATAATATATTTATTAACCTTTTCTGCCATACAATAGAATGGATAAGGTAAGTCAGTAATTATATTGTATAAAAAATACATGAATGTATAAAAACAAAATATAGTAAAAAACAAACAAATGATAGCATAATACAAAACATTTGATAAAAAAAACAAAATATCAATACGCAAAATATACATACAAACATAAAAAGAAACATATAGTACAGGAAATCAGGAAATAGAATATTAATTACTTCCACATCCAGTGGAAGTATAGTAACAAAAAAATTTTTGAAAATTTTTATTGTTCAAATAGGCTTAGACTGTCACGAAAGGTCGCCATTTTAAGTTTCAGCGTAAAAAATGTCTGTCTGTCGGTCTAACTTTTTTGTGCGCACGATTACTCTGGAACCGTTTAAGATATTGACTTGAAATTTGGTACACGTATGTACTTTAACGGGATCTGGAACTAAATTATATTTTCGTCTTATTCCATCGAAGGATTGGGGTGTAAATTGAGGTAAATGGGGAGGTAAACAGGTAAATCAAGCAGGTAAGAGTTAGTAAAAAAAAAATGTCTGTCTCAAAAAAAATTTTGACATTAGCTACCCTCATTACGACCCCTACCCCTAACCCCCATTTTTTAAGGGGACGAAAAAAAAGTGTGATTTAGTGTATGTACAAGAACCAAAAATTTCAAAATATTTTTTTACTTCATAGGCCAAGAATTTTTATTGAAAAATTACCAAAAATCCTTGCTATGTTGGGGTGATTTCTATTACGAATAACTGGCAAAATAAGGATACATATATTACTTCCACATCCAGTGGTAGTATAGTAACGACAAAAATTTTTTTAAAATTTTTATTGTTTAAATAGGCTTAGAATGTCATGAAACGTCGAGATTTTAAGTTTGAGCGAAAAAAAATTTCTGTCTGTCGGTCTGTAACTTTTTTTTTGTGCACACGTTTACTCTGGAACCGTTTGAGATATTGACTTGAAATTTGGTACGCATATGTACTTTAATGAAATCTAGAACTAGATTATATTTTCATCTTGTTCCGTCGAAGGATTGGGGGGTAAATTGGGGTAAATAGGTAAATCAAGCAGGTAAGAGTTCATAAAATTGGTATTTACTATATACAAGAGAAGCTAAGGTCCCAAAAAAAATTTTGATTTAATGTGTGCACAAGAACCAGAAACCTCAAAATATTTTTTTACCTTATCCACCCCCACTACCACCCTCTATCACCACCCCCACCCCACTACCGATGTGAGGGTTTTTATGGGTTTTTGAGGTAGACGATTTCAAATATTATATTATTAAACAATTATTTCCACATACAACATTTTATCGTTGTGAGTGACTTGGATAGAAAATCTGGATGTGGAAGTAGTGATTCCTTGGGCAGCGGTTTTTTTTTAATTGTTAAATTAGTGTACAATATCGATAATTCTATCATTTACAATTGAAATTAAAATTTTGTGGACATGCCTATTGAAAGTCGCATTTCGGAGATATGAACTTTACTTTGCTTTTTTTTAAAGGAACACTCCATATATGTACCATTTGAAACGCCATAAAAAAAGCTTTGTATTTATAATATAATACATGGTGCTTATCTTAAACAAATTTTGTCTAATTTACTATAAATTTACAATTTATCAAATTAGCCATGGAAAACAAAAGTATGTAAATTAAAATAAACAATATGTTAGTTCTGTCTAATTTGACTTTATTTTAAATAAAATGGAGAATTTCAATAATTGATACAGTGTGTTTCACTTGAAATGGTAACACCCCAATAACTTTTTTAGTTTTTTTTTCGATTTGAATCACATTTTACTTAAATATAGAACAAATTAGTATCTACTTATGACCAGAAAAACATTCGCCTCCTACGGTACCAAAGCCACCTGCGGTACCAAAATATGTGGAGAAAATCGGAAAACCATATTAGGCATTTTTTTATCGGAAAATTTTGTTAATAAAACTTGTTCAGAATTGCCCAAAATGGCCAAAATTTAAACAAAATTAAAAAATGAAAAACTTGAAACTTTAAAAATTTTGAAAATAATTATTTAAAATAAAACTGTAAATTGCTTTACAACTACCTGGCAGCTTGGGTTTAATTTCAAATAAAATTGTCATAGTACAGTTTTCTAAACGAAAAAACCCATTAAAATGATATTTTTGGACTTGGACATTATTTTAATAAAAATTTATATATTTTTTATTTTGATTAAATTCTGGACTTAAGGTTTCTGAACAATTCTGAACAAGTTTCATTGACAAAATTTTCCAATAAAAATATGCCTAATATGATTTTTTGATTTTATCCGCATATTTTGGTAACGCAGGTGGCTTTGCATTTGTAGGCGGTGAAATTTTTTCTGGTCATAAGTAGATCCTAATTTGTTCTATACTTAAGTAAAATTTGATTCAAATCAGAAAAACAAATTAAAAAGTGAAATACACTGTATATATTTTTCGGACTACCATGACTTAATGTAAGAAAATATAAAACTTCATATCTACTATAGTTTTTAAGAAAAATACTGTGTCATATATCATTGAAAAGATTTTTCTATGGCCTTTCAAATGGTGTAAAAATATATGGGGGTGTTCTATTTAAAAAAACCAAGGTAAAGCTCATATCTCCGAAATTCGACTTGTTTGAATTGTTTTGCTGAAATGATGTTTGGAAAATACATGTGATATCTCATAACTTTTATTTTTGAACTTATTTACGTAACTCCAAAAATAAAGAAGTTAAATGAGGTTCTAACGTTTGCACAACCACCCTGTACTGTTGACTATAATAAGGAACTTTAGTCTAGTTATTATAAAAAACACGTTCTCAAATAAATTAAACATGTTCTGATAGAACATATTAATAATAAAAAATTTTTGTTTTTATGTCTTTGGTGTTTTTCAAAAAAATTGCCGCCCTTGGATTTTGCCTCTATAGGCCCCCCCCGCCCTAAATCCGCCACTGACAGCGCTCCGTCAGAAACCCTAAAATACCTACATGCATGTTTGGAGCATATTTAATGTCCGATATATCAAAAAATATTACAATTAGATCTATCAATCTTTATATGTTTGAAATTAGGGATAAAGGATCTAAAAGAATATGTAAAAATATACAGGGTTTTCATTTAAAAAACAACCTTCATTGTTATATCACGTGACATATGCAAGCAATTGTTTTTTAATTGTATTTAAAAAAATATGTATACAACCCTACAACTCTTATACAAAACTTTTTTTTATCTCCAATAATAACATAAATAAAGGGGGGTCAAAATATAGTTATAATTCGCCCGCTGTCTTGGATTCCTAAATTTTTACCAAAAATTCGTAACCCGCATCCCCGAAAATCCCCAGATATCGATTTTCATTCGAATAGGACCACAGATGACGAAATTCGTCCGCCATCTTGGATTCCTAAATTTTGAACAAAAATTCGTAACCCGCATCCCCGAAAACCTCCAGATATCGATTTTCGGTCGAATAGGACCACAAATGACGAAATTCATCCGCCATCTTGGTTTCCTAAATTTTGACCAAAAATTCGTAACCCGCATCCCCGACAACCCCGAGGTATCGATTTTCAGTCGAATAGGACCATAGATGACGAAATTCGTCCGCCATCTTGGAGTCTTAAATTTTGACCAAAAATTCGTAACCCGTATCCCCGAAAACCCCCAGATATCGATTTTCAGTCGAATAGGACTATAGATCGCGAAATTCGTCCGCCATCTTGGAGTCCTAAATTTTGATCAAAAATTCATAACCCGCATCCCCGAAAACCGCCAGATATCGATTTTCAGTCGAATAGGTCCATAGATGACGAAATTCGTCCGCCATCTTGGATTCCTAAATTTTGACCAAAAATTCGTAAACCGCATCCCCGAAAACCCCCAGATATCGATTTTCAGTCGAATAGGACCATAGATGACGAAATTCGTCCGCCATCTTGGATTCCTAAATATCTTAGCAGTATGAGATTCCTCGGAAAACCTACGTCAGACTGGATTTTGAACCATAAACTTATCTCAGAAACTACCGTGAAAACCGAGCATAGCGCGTTGACTGGGACACCCTGTACATTTTGCTTGGTAATAATTTCGAATAAAAACTGTATAACTATAATAATAACTAAAAACCGAATTCAAATTTTCATAATAAAATTTGTAGGAGTGTTTATACAAAACGGTCCTCTCTATTTGGCACCTTTTATTTATGTATTAACATTTTCAAGAACTTTATCTATTAAGTCATTCCTGTAAGATAAAATAATTTATAAATAAATTTAAGATTACAATTACCAGAACTGCTAAATGCTTCCCTGGCAAGCATTCATTCGCGTCTGGTCTCCATGACAACAAGTTCCTCCCTAAAGTCTGAGAGCGTGTAAAGCTATGCGAATGCCGAGGCGAGTGCCATCTATTGACGGCAAAATTGGAAACTATTTATTGAATCTATGTTTGAAAATTAAGAGGTTATATTTTATCCACGTAATTAATTAAGGACTATCTAGGGCGTCACGTTTTCGTTTTTTGTAAATTCCAATTTTTCGACGTCAATTTTTTCGTTGATCACGTGTTTTTGATTAAAACAAAAAATTAAAAACGTGACGAACTAGAATATATATTTTAATACATACGTACAAAATTTGAAGTTTCTATCTTCAAAAATAAGCCGAATAATTCGTTTCTTCATTTCACTGACCGCAAATTATATTCTTAATATCGAATAAAAATAAAATTGAAATAAAATTGAACCGTCGCGTCGTCAAAAAAGGTCGCTGAAAATTATGAAGTAAAAGAGTGACCCAAAAAAAAAATTATTTTTCGCCCCTTTTGGTGACCTCGTGAATTTTATTTCAAAGTAGTCTAAATGATAGTTTATGGTGATACTTTAAAGTAGGCGACATTTCAAGTTAAGCATAGTTTTTGTTTTGGAGATATGACGAATTAAACTCGTTATTTGATTCATCCACGCCAAGGCGAATACGACATTCTCGGTGACCTCTTGCGTTATCTTAAAATTCTCAACAGATACAATCAGTACCATATTTAATATAAAATTTTCCGTTCTTTTCTAATCTTTCATAGATTTTACCAGAAAAATATAGTATAAGAAAGTTACAAAATATTTCTCGATCGGTATTTTTCTTACTGATCAAAGCTTACATGAAATTCCAATATCGTAGTGGGAAATATCATCACATTTCTATACTAGTTGATAAGGCAAAGACTAGAATAGATTCGATCTGTGAGTATTACTGTGCCTGTGAAAGTGCTTCATGGACCATCGGTTGTTGTAGCCATGTTATGACAATTATTTGGTATCTCAGTTATGCACAGTATGAAGGAGTTTATATACCGAATCCAGATATTTGTGACGTATTTATTAAAAGCTTTTATTTAACTTGCAATGTTTGTTTGTTGGTTTAGGTCAAATCTTGCAAGCTGAATTTCGACTAGTTCTAATTAAGCTGGAGCTTTGAATTTTGGCACACGTGTATAAGTCCGGTGAAAATGCAACATAGTATAGCCATTATAGGTCTAAATCCAATATGGCGGACGTCCCAAGATGGCGGATCTGCTTTTTAGTCACAATCCCGTTGATATGGGTGTCAAATGAAAGAGTTTGACGATTAAAATACGATAAAGTGTGTGACGTCATTCTAAATTCAATATGGCGGACGTGGGAGAGGTGGGCAAGCGGTGGGAAAAAGTGGGCAAGAGGTGGGAAGAGGTGGGAAGGGGTGGGAAAGCGGTGGGAAGAGGTGGGGAAGAGATGGGACGAGGTAGGGTAGGGTGGGAAGAGGTGGGAAGGAAGGCGGTGGCAAATGAAAGGGTTTTGTCTGTCTGTTTGCAAAATAAGTAGACTAAAATGTAAGAAATAAAATTATATAAAAAAAATATTTTTAAGAAAAAGCTTTTATTTGAAAAATGTATTAAAAAGTAAAAATATTTTTTTTAAATTCATACACATGGAAACCAAAAGCTTTGGGGGCGGTCAACTGAGCAAAGTAATTATGCAATAGCGCTATATGACCGCCCCAAAGCTTTTGGTTTCCATGTGTATGAATTTAAAAATAATTATTTTTACTTTTTAGTACTTTTTTCAAATAAAAGCTTCTCTTAAAAATATTTGCTTTATATAATTTTATTTTTATACGTAAAGTAGCAGATTCGCATACTTTAATATACTTGCTATTAAGATTCGGTTCAGAAATTTATTTATTTATGAATTAAAAAAAAAATTAAAAAGCCTGAAAAAAGACTAAAAGTCAAAAAAATGAAAAAAAACAACAAAACAAGAAAAAATAAAAAATATATAAACTTCTTCCTGGATTAGTACCGTGACGTGGTGAACAGATTCGCATATTATTGAATTATATTTCAGTAATATAACCAAACCTAATCTTTCTTAGAAATATACATTTACTTTTTAATTCAAAGGCCGTCGGATACAAGTAAGATTTGGAGTATCTATCGAGATTTGCTCCAGTATAAAATACCGTTTAATCGAATATTATCAGCAAAAATCCTGATTTTTTTCTGTAAAATCGTGATTTAGCTGTTTTAAGTTTTGGTGGTTTTTAAAATGAATAATAAACATATAAGACTTGCCTTTTCGTTGTTTTTTTTTTTGTTTTGATTATGTTGTGTACTGGAATATGTAGTTACCGGCATGAGGTCTATATTCAGAAAAAATTTGGAAGCGAAATTACATTATTACATATTTACATTCGTAAATATACAACACAATTAACATTTTATTCGTGAAAAAACAAAAATTGTGAGTTTTGAACGAAATAATAACATTTTAATATCTATCGTCTATCATTGTGTTTGAAAAGATAAAAAAAATTTTAAAAACTCTACAATAAAATAATTTTGTATTATTCATCTACCCATCGTGACGTAGCAGTGCATGTGTTAAGATTCTAATTACAAGTGTGGCACCGTTACAAAGCGCCATGAAATCGTTATACTTGTCCTTGGAAATCTTGGGTTTAGAATTTAAAATTGACAGTTGCATGTCTTTTAAGTTATCTAACTTTAGTTTCAGTGTTATAGAACTGTATTCACTATGAATGTGACTGGATTTAAAAAATATTTGCGTTGTCTTATCTTTGACTACTATAATGTTCGAGAGCTAGAATAGATAAAATGAAACTCACGATATGACCTAAGTCAACATACGTCAGTTCGTGGGAAATTAATTGTAACTAAACTGAGATACACCAACGTTTACATGTACCCATTCTCACATAGTATACGCGCTTGACTGACGAGAGTTTGAGAGATGCAAGAACATGTCAAATGAAGTATATTTGCCGACCTATCTCAAATTTCGATTTTTGTGAGATAGGACACTTCGTGAGATAGACGACGATATATGGGGCCTGGGATATAATATGTTGGCATTGCTGTTATGTTTAGCAAATATTTTTCTGAGTATTTTATCTTATGTGAGTCAGACATCCTCCCCCATGCCCGCCCCAGAAAATATTCAATTGTGGAACAGAGTATAACACTTTGGGGCTTGGTGTTAGTTGAAGAGGGTATCTTGGCTGTCAACATTCGATATATGCCAACATTTCCTTCATCATCCTGCGATCGTAGTATATTTCGGTCTTACTAGGGAGGAAAAGAAAAATAGACAAGATATTGACAATATATTTTGCAATTTTCGAAGAGCAAATTTCATAGGGTTGTATGAAAGTTTAACTCATATAGACTGGAGCTTCTTAAATATGTATACTGATGTTGACAGTTCTAGCGACGCATTTTATACAAAACTATATGACTTGCTTGATACCTTTTTACCTAAAACCAAACCTCATAGACGAATGTATCCACCTTGGTTTAGTCCTATCATTATAAAATGTATCCGTCTTAAATATAAAGCCTGGAGAGACTATGGAAGATATAAAGACCCTGTCGCATTACAAGAATTCCAATTTTTGAGGCAAAGAATTAAAGCTGATATAGAAAACTCTTATAAAGAATATTGCGGTCGTATCGAACGTAATATAAAAAATAATCCTAAAGAACTATGGCATTTTCTTAACAATAAAAAAAATAATAGAGGCATGCCAAACAATATGATGATATAATGATAGTATGATAAACGACCCAAAAAACATTGCAGATGCCTTTGCAGACTTTTTTCAGAGTTCCTATATAGATAGGACTCATTTTGAAGTTACCTCTCAAAATACCCTAACAAATAGCATACATCTAAAGCAATTTACTGAAACTGAAGTACTTAACTGTCTTAAAAAATTTAAACCCAAAGATACTGTTGGCCCGGACAAAATACCAGCTTTCTTCCTACGAGACTGTGCGTGTCTTTTTGCAATACCACTTACCATAATATTTAATCTCTCCATTAACTCTTCTTCATATTCCTCTTCTTGGAAGTTCTCTAAAGTAATACCCGTATACAAGAAAGGAGGGAAAAACCAAATTGAAAATAATAGACCTATTACTATTATCAACAACTTTTCTAAATGTCTTGAAATGCTTCTCCATGATTTCCTCTTTTTTCATTTAAAAAACAAAATCACAACTAAACAACACGGCTTCATGAAGGGAAGATCCACAACTACGAACTTATTTTGTATAACGCAGTTCATAGCTGATACATTTGACACCGGTCTGCAGGTGGACGTTATATACACTGACTTCTCGAAGGCATTTGATAGACTTAATCATGGTATTCTGCTTAACAAATTAGATCATTTTGGCCTGTCAAAAAATCTGCTATATTTTTTCAAATCTTACCTTTAAAACAGAAAACAGTTTGTAAAATGTTGCGGTTAACAATCTACTGAGATATCTGTCACCTCTGGGGTTCCTCAAGGGTCTATACTGGGACCATTATTATTTAATATATACATTAATGATATTATAAATGAGGTGGAAGCAAATTTCTTATTGCACGCGGATGATATGAAAATGTACATTGCTATTAAGTGCTCTGATGACTGTATTAAGCTACAAATAGCATTAAAGAAAATAAATAACTGGAGTACATCAAACAGTCTGCCTCTAAATCCTTCCAAATGTAAGGTAATGTCCTTTTCTCTGAAACACAATGTCATAAAATATGACTATTCTATTGATGAAGTTTCCCTGCATAGACCTAACACTATCCGTGACCTTGGCGTAATTTTCGATTCTAAACTATCCTTTAATGACCATATAAATGATATAGTAACAAACTCCTTCAGATCTCTTGGCTTTGTGATAGGGAATACACGCAAATTTAACGATACAAATACCATCAAGTTATTATACTGCGCTCTTGTTAGACCTCGCGTTGAATATACCTCCATCATATGGTGTCCTCACTACAATATTCATGTGCAAAATATAGAAAGAATTCAGAGACGTTTCCTAAAATATCTAAGCTTCAAGGATGATAATTTATACCCACCAATCGGATTTCCACATAATCAATTACTGTCTAGACACTCGTTCGACGCTCTTGAAAATCACCATTTTATATCCCAACTAGTTTTCTTACGCAATCTAATAGCGAATAACATTGACAGTGAGGAGAATCTCAGCCAGTTGAATTTCTCAATTCCCCATGTAATCCTACGGCAATCCCCTACTCTCAATCTCCAAACACCCCGTATTAATGTAATGAAATTCTCACCGCTTCATCAAATTTGCAACAATTATAACTCTGTCCAAACCAAGTTTGATTTGTTCAACTGCAGTAATAGCCTTGATAAAAAACCTAAAATTATAGTGTGTACCGACGTTTATTGTATCTGAACTTCTAATAATTTAGCGGCATTTAGTTTTTAGTTCTTAGCACTTTTAGTATTCCCTTTTTTAGTATTTCTTTTGTTACTGATTATTAGTTATTAACATTGTTAGTTAGTACCTATTGTTATAAATATCACAACTCTGTATTATACCCATTCAGTAATTCATGTTATGCTGTTGAATGGTGTAAGTTAAATAAAATAAAATAAAATAAACATTTTTTCTCCGTGCAATTGGTAACACTGGCGACATCAATTATGGTTAAAATTGGAACGTAGTATAACACTTTCTGACCAGGCAGAAGATTTTCGTTGTCAATGCTCATTGCTGGAAAACCATATGCCAACATTTTCTGCTTGCCCATTTTCCAGTTTTTTTACCAAAAATTGGACTTTTGGCAAAAAACGGGCCAAAACTGGTGCTTTTCAAAAAAATTATGTTGGCACCTTCTCAAACTTGTAGTTCTTGTACCAAAGAATTGTCTCTGTGAGTACCAACATTTTTTTCTCAATGTAACCCCCCTAAATCACCCCCAAACATTCAAATACCGATTATTATGTCAAAAATAATATAAAAACATTTAGCAAGAATGAAATTATCCTTTTTAACATAACAAAGTCCCCCCCCCCCAAAGAAAAGTTTTGGAGGTGGCTTGGGAGGGTTACATTGAGAAAAAAATGTTGGTACAAAAACTACAGGTTTGAGAAGATGTCTACATTTTTTTGGCCTGTTAAAATTGTCAAAAAAACTGTATTTTGACAATAAAAACCTGTATTTACTCGAAATCTAGGCGGTAGAAAGTTTTTTAAAATGAAAATTCAGTTTCAGCACACAAGATACTTAAGGCATGATAGGTTTAGTCCTTGGAGCAGATTTTTTTTTTTTGAGACCTGTGCACAAAAAAAAAAATTGCTCCCAGGACTAAACCTTTCATGCCCTAAGTATTTTTGTGTGCTGTATCCGAATTTTCAATTTAAAAAATTTTCTACCGCGTAGATTTCGAGTAAATCCCGCTTATTACTGTTAAAATACGGTTTTTTGAAAATTTTTGACGTTTACTCGAAATCTACGTGGTAGAAAATTTTTTAAATTGAAAATTCGGCTTTAGCACGCAAAAAGGCTTAGGTCATAATGGGTTTAGTCCTTGGAGCAGATTTTTTTTTGTTGTCCTGTGATAGATCAATCTGTATCAATATTAGTAACATCTTATAAAATGTTTGTAGTTGGTTCAATCAAAATTATTTATATTTCAACGTTGATAAAGCGCAACTAATTAGATTTCATAACGTACAGAAACAGTGTGATAATGTAACTGTAAATATTAATAATTATAATTAATAAATAACAGCGCCATTGCAAATACTATTAGTTTTTCATCTCACAGGTCTCCAAATAAAAAAAAATCTGCTCCAAGGACTAAACCTCTCATGCGTTAAGTATTTTTGTATGCTGAATCCGAATTTTCAATTTAAAAAATTTTCTGTCGAGTAAATCCCGGTTTTTATTGCCAGAAAACCATATTTTGACGATAAAGACCGGGATTTACTCGAAATCTACGCAGTGGAAAATTTTTTAAATTGAAAATTCGGATTCAGCACACAATAATACTTAAGGCATGATAGGTTTCGTCCTTCTAAGAGATTTTTTGTCTTTGTAGACTTGTGTACAGGTGCACCTGTGCACAGGTCTACAGAAAAGCTATTAGTTTTGTTCTCATACATTTTATAGAATGAAAGAATTTCTGAACGATAGTTCTGAAGGTCGGCGAATAAATAGTTTTGCTTATAACCTGGTCTAGGTGTTCGAAAATTTAGTAAACTTAAGATAGGACGCGGTTAATTATATTGTATGTATTACTTTAAAAATAAATATCTGTTGTGATAGTGTTAGTTCTGCAAGCCACCAGACTCAAATGTGAAAATCTGTTTAAAAATACAGCCTGAGGAAAACCAATAGCAGAATAGATACCATCTTCCTTGTAACTTATGGTCTTTAAGAAAATTATTAGATACTTAATTGGATCAAACAAAGTAAAGACTGATATAGTAGTTTCAGTTTATCAATGTCGTTAAAATCATGAGAACACCGTATTATAAATTGCAGTGTTCTAAAACTGTTATTAGTGATGACGTTTATATCACAATTAAAGGTTGGTTTACTATCATATGCTGAATATTGATGGACGTGTATGGAATCTTCTAAACAATAATTAAATTCGGTAAACTGATATTTATCTGTAAAAGTTAGAACATTGTATTACATCTTGAACTGTATTGATTTTATCAAGGGCAGTATGTAATGCCACAGAATCGTTAACATGATTATTATTATCATTATTTATTTATTGTATAACTTCATATCTTCTGCGTTTAGGAGACAATTGACACCCAATTTTACTGTTGTCATTGATAAATATATTGAATAAGAATGACACCCAACATAGAACCCTGGGGTGTTCCGGAGACAAAGACAAATTCTGTAGACCGCTGATCACAGTATTCAATATGGCGGTGTCTAGTTTCAAGATATGATTTGAAAAATAACAAATTTCTTGAGAAGCGAAATTGTTGCAGTATTGAACATAAAATACTGTGGCGTGATCAAGTTCGTCAAATGCTTTAGTAAAATCTATGTGAATTACGCCTAATTGAAAGTCAGCATCGATAACTTCAGATATATATTGGGGTATTGAAAGAAGTAGTTGACGTAGATCTTCCCTTGAAGAAACCATGCCAACCAGGAATGCGATTCTTTGCATAAGAAAATGTTGGTTCTTAAATTTCGAAAGCTTTGCAGAAGTTGCTGATAGATAGTTAATGGTCTGTAATACTAAATATTCTCATAACTATTTATTTTCATCTTTTTCGTATATGGGAGTTATTTTAGAACATTTCAATACATCGGAAAATAAATTAGATTTAATGAACAAATTAAATAAAAATGTGAGAAGAATTGTAAGTACACTAGCACAATCACTACTACGTAAAGGCCGGTATCTTGTCAGGGCTCGTCGAGCATTAGGCTTAATTGTTTTAAAAGAATGTAAAACTTCTTGCTCTGCAAAGTGTTCAATCGCTAACAAATCAGCATCTTCGTCACGATCATCCTCAATTGGATCAATTTGTTACCGGGCCTGAGGCCACTTATAAAATGGGGCCCCAAAGGCTGCTAAACCTCGAACGCAGGGTAGGGTAGTCACCCTGTGCCCTGAACAAAATTTTAATATTTTACGTGCAGTACCGCCTCTGCAATACACTAGTAAGGAGGGAATCTCACACGGCCGACTAGTCAGGTCCTTGGGGGTGGCTTCGATAATTAGGGTGGTGTAGGTGGTCAGATATAACAGACAACGTCGTTCTAATTAAACATTTAATAAAATATCAGGGTGCGTAGTACCAAATATTTCACAATTATCACCGATAACTCAGTACGCAGTACAAGTATCACAATATACCCTAATAAGTGAACTAATCAGTGAGGCCCACACGCTTAACTTAATATACGCAAAATATCTTACAAAATAATAAATCCTTGATAAATGTACAAAAGGTCATATGCCAGAAGCGTGACAAAAATGACCCAAGGTACGGTAAAACATAAAACTACTTAAAATTATCGACATCTATTTGTAAAATAAGGCAAAACTATTCAGTTAATGAGGTAACGATACACAAAATATACCAAATATTACTGAAATCTAAAATGTTACTGAAATTTACGTTACGAGCGAAATATTACCAATATTCCTTAAAAATTTATTTTACTGTCCCGTGGACGTTGAGTTGATGTACCGGATCCCTCGTTAAGAGAATATGATTCCGCTTAACTTTGGTAGTGTCTGAATACATTTTCCCGTCCTTACCAGGGTAACGTAATTCTAGGTGATAACAGCCGCAGGTGGTAGACCATCTACGTGGAGTCTAAGGTAACGTGCCGAGATCCCCAGTACCATACATACACAAGATGTCAGTCAATAATACACCATCTAGTCACCAAAATCTGGACTAGAAGTTGAAACCAGAGTCCCTTGTAAAGTGTAAAATATGACATAAAAGCTCAAGTAGAATACGAGTAACAGATCCAAGTAAAATCATAAGGTATCGATCCAAATAGCCATAAACTAACAAATAGATCCCAATACTTGTAACATATTCAACAAGGAAACAACTAACAAACAAACAACAAACAAACAGCCCTGCAATAAAATAAATAACCTAAATTACAAATCTATTTCAACTTTAAGTGGGTTTTCAGAGACGTACCTGAGATGTGGGCTGAAAGAGGTCCTTTGCCGTCAAAATGGCACTCCAAAGTCTTGCATTCAGACGACGCCACGTGCTTTGAAAATTGACTTTATCCGGAAATCCGTAGCTGCATTTCCCCAAAATGATACTCAAAACCAAATGGAAATACGACTAATCTTGTCGTGATGAATACTAAATCCCATAAATGGATCAAAACTTACAATATTGCTAAAACTCGTATACAGACGACTCAATCTTCTAGCAGCAAAAGGAAAAATGATCAAGAAAATGTCCCCTATCAAAATGTCAAGTTCTTGTCTTCCGTCACAGTACGTTCAAAATTTCCACTTCACGGCGTACCCCACAACTAGACTAGATTTTCCAAACTTCGTTTATATCCACAAATATTATCATAATAAACTCTGGAAGCCGTCCCCTCATAAATCTACCCACCAAAAGGAGGTTTAATCAACAATACTAGAAGCTTTAAAAGGCGTTTTTGCAATGCACTCTCTTAATGAATATCTGAACGCACTCACCTGTACTTCTTGTAACAAAACGCATTCAATGGCCGACATGAACCATCAGGTAGTGCTATTATGCAACCAGTTATACTCTATTATTATTTATTGGCAAGGGACGGTACCAATAGGCTCAAATGCACAATAAAATTTGGGAAAATAACGAAATTTAGTACATAAATTTCTGGCCATTATTAAATGTGAAAATCGACCGTAACAAATTGAGGTGATATATAAACTACAAAAATCTTCCGCAAAACAATTTAACAACCCTTTGGTTTGCAAAAATGCATAAAAATCACTTAAGCCAATTCAATGCAATAATTGAATAAACCTAAAAATAACGTACATGCGCGCGGGGCTGATCTGAGAAGTTCCACCATTTAAAAAATTTTGAAGTAAGTTAAAAATAATAATTTGCTCCTCTTATGTAAGAAAACATTTCCTGTTTTACTTAATTATTCACAAGAAACAAAACTTACCATAGTCCAGTCATTTTAGTTGAAAACATCAAACTAATTGTAAAAGAAATAAACTAAGGTTTTTTAGACCTAGAATAATATCCCCAACAACATATCAAAAGTCTAGCAAAATCTAAGTATGGGAAAGCCACCATATTGGCCGACATCTTGGATTTACTCTCGAAATCTATAAAATGCATGTATTGCTCCGATTAACTTCAAATATATATTAAATAGAAAGTTTTTTGAACCAGAAACGTTTTTTAAAGCAATTTAAAAACATTTTTATCACTAATAAGCTTGAGACTGAGTCGTCTCTCTGGTGGGCTCTCAGGCTTTTTCGGGGCCCGCCGTGACTCTTCGTTTTCGGTCTTCGTGCGCACCAAATAACATGACTATTGGCGTATAGAGAGGGGAGAAACAGTTGCGCGCATCCTAAGAATCCCAAGCGACATAACATTGTATTCGTTGGACAAGACGCCTGGACACAGTGAAACACCTTACCATGACGACACACGTAAATGCGGTTTTATTTGACCCAACATTGCTATTCCAAAGACTTGCTTTTGTTTCTGAACAACAGGGCATAGATAAGAGTAAGAGAAATGTCAGATAGCTGCAGCAGAAACACCACTTTCTGATCCACTCTATGTACTCGATGAAGGTGTTTTACTGCATCGATTATCACGGTCGGTTGGTATGCTGTTCTCAGACATCTGTAATAGCTATACAATCTACGTTCTTATAAAATATGGTAAATCGGTTGTGATTGTGTTTGATGGATATTTGGATGATCCTTCCATTAAGGATGCCACTCACATAGAAGAAGTGAAGGTAAAAGCTCCCCTAACGTTTTATTTTCTATGGACATGAAACTGACAATGAAGAAGAATATTTTTCTATCAGACAAAACGAATAAGCATCGTATTTTGATGATGCTTAGTGAAAGATTTGAAACTGTTGGGTGTCAGACAATACAGGCACGTGGAGATGCAGACATTCTGATTACTCAGACAGCAGTTGGTGCGTCTAAACAAAGAGATTTTGATGTCATTGCAGACACTGATGTCCTGATACTTCTGTGTTTCTTATGTTAAAATGGAAAATGAAAAAGTAATATTCAAACCAGAACCAAAGCGTGGTGCAACCAACATCCGACAATGGAACATTCAAACTACAAAATCGTCATAGGGATTAAATGTTTGCAACGGCTTGCTATTTATTCACGCCATTTGGGGAAGACACAACGTCACAGTTGTTTGAGATTGGCAAAGGCAAAGGTCTAACGAAGATCATGAAAAATACATCATTTGTGGAGTATGCTGAAGTATTCAACAATGCAAGAAGACATAATTACTGCCAGGGAAAATGCTATTGTCACCATGTATGGAGAAAAGACATCTGATACTTTGGATGAATTGCGATTCAGATGTTTCAGTACAAAGGTGGCTAACAAAAATATGGTTCAAGCTGTTCAAGCCCAGTTACTTCCACCGACTTCAGCTGCTGCTAAATTCCATAATTTACGGGTCTACTGCCAAGTTCAGGATTGGAAAGGAAATACATCTCTTCTACCTGAGGATATGGGTTGGCAATTACAGGGTGTTCAACTCCTACCAGTACTCACTGACCTTCAACCAGCACCACCAGTTCTGCTCATAAGATGTAAATACAAGACAGATTGTAGTACTTCAAGGTGCTCATGTAGAAAACATAGTTTGTAATTTTCATCAGCTTGCAGTGAATGTCAAGGTATACTCTGCAGTAACTCAAATATAGAAGATGTATACGAAGATGGTGTTTCTGATGGAGAGTGATACATGTCGGAAATGACAGTAGTGTTTTAATTGTGTTAGTAGTTTTTTCAAAGAGTATACAGTAATTTAAACGATTTTGTACAAGTTCAATAAAGTTTATTTAAAAACTTATACCGCATCATCGGAGGTGATAACACACGAAAAATTGAGATGGGCCATATCGACATTTGACCCATTTAAATCGCCGGGACCTGATGGTATCAAGCGTTTTTCGGTCTTAAGTGGGGAATAAATCCAAGGACTACCCTCTGGATGTACTCCATTATGGTGAAACCCCTCATAACATATGCGGTTCTCGTGTGGTGGCGCTACCAGGAGCGCTCCACAATTAGGGCTCGCCTGTGTCAAGTCCAAAGGCTAGCTTGCCTAGTAATAACAGGAGCAATCAGGACCACCCCAACGGCTGCAATGGAGACCATCCTTGGACTCACTCCATTGCATATCGAAGTGGAACTGGAAGCTAGGAAAGCAGCAAATAGACTATTTAAAGGTGGAATGTGGAACGCGACGGGACAAGGGCTGGGGCACACAAAGGCTCTAGCTCTATCTATAAAGGGCCAGGTCGTTGCTCAGTCAGAGGACGACCGGTGTCTCCCCGTCTTTGAGTTCACTATTCCATATACAGTCGTGTTCCCTAGTCGAGACGACTGGGAACGCGATAAAATTAATCTCCGGAGTCCCGGAGGTCTGGAATAGTACACAGATGGATCGAAGACTCAGGAGGGAACCAATGCTGGTATATACGGATGCAAGCCAAGGGCTCGTATATCGGCGCCACTTGGTAAGTGTTCTAGTGTATTTTAGGCTGAGATATATGCCATTTTACTGTGTGCAAGCCAAAACCTTCGTTAATAAGCATATTTATATATGTAGCGACAGGCAGGCAGCCTTGAGGGCTGGTGCTGAATTGTTGAAACATTCTGACTGAGCTGTGTGAATGCAACTCAGTTAAACTTATATGTGCCCGGACACAGAGGAGTCGAGGGCAACGAAGAAGCAGACCGTTTGGCGGGCGAAGGAGCAAAAACTCCTTTCCCTGGCCCCGAGCCAGCCTTCGGTCTGCCAAGAAGTCTGATATAATCAGAGCTGCAAGACTGGGCTACGGCACAGTTTAAGAACTATTGGGCTCAGGCCCCCGGAATGAGACAGTCGAGGCTCCATATAAAGGGGCCCTCGACTGACTCCACCGTAGAGTGGCTGATTCGGCTCGATAGAGAACGATTGAGATGGATGGTAGGCCTGATAACAGGACACTGTCCTCCGAACAAGCACCTGCATACAATGCAGTTGAAAGATGATCCTATTTGTAGGATGTGTGGAGTGGAGGATGAAACCATCACTCATATCCTATGCCATTGTGCACCAATAGGAGTGTCAAGGTATAGGTATTTCGGAAGGCAGTTTCTACAGCCGGAGGAACTACGAGATCTGCCCTGAAAATGGCTGCTCTCCTTCGTGGAGAGGACTGGTCTATTCTAGGAGATCCTAAATGTCGCGAATGTACAATGGGCCGATAGGCCTGAGTGCTGCGGATTTTCGGATCTGCTCGCGTTTTCTAATAATAATAATATACCGCATCATTATCATGTTCATAAATTACCTTCCTTTACTATTAACATTTTGTAATAAATGGAACATGATAGAAACAAAATTAGATAAGGTCTTTATATGACGCCTGGTTTAAAAAACTTTCTATTTGGTACATATTTGAAGTTAATCGGAGCAATATATGCATTTTATAGATTTCGAGAGTAAATCCAAGATGTCGGCAAATATGGCGGCTTTCCCATACTTAGATTTTTCTAGACTTTTGATATGTTGTTGAGGATATTATTCCAAGTATAAAAAATCTTAGTTTATTTCTTTTACAATTAGTTTGATATTTAACCTTATGTTCAACTAAAATGACTCACCTACCAGGAATTAATAAAATACGTCAGTTCAGATGAAACGGAACTCAAATATATTGTCTGGAATCAAACTTAATTTAATAGAAATAGCTTTAATTGCAACTGTTCATTAGAAAATAATTAAAATTTAGTAAGCTTGGTTGGTATTTCCAAAGGATATCCTGGAGTTCGCCTCATATATGCCTGTGGGATTCCCGGCTTAGAAATGTAATTACAGTAAATAGAATTTACTGAACACTGAAGCACTCTATTAAAGTATTTACATGTAAATATCACCTTGGAGCCGGCAATAAATTTAAAGCAAGAGAAGATTGTGAACGTAAATAGGACCCAAGCAAAGAATATATTACGACTAACGTTAACCTACTCAGCATTTTATAATGTGCAAACATGTACAGTGCAGTGATTTTTCTTAAAATATATTTAAACTTTTCTACTAAACTTTAAGTAGAATAATAATAGTGGAGTCAAATTAAGGATCAAAATAGGTTAATAAGGAATTATCTAGCTGCAGCAATTTTATTGTTTTAATTTGTTGTAGGTATAATAACAAGTGCTCTGAGCAATTTTATGTTAAATCCGTCCATTGCTTCTTGTAGAATTTTAACAATTTATTTTTCAACACAAAAATTTTCAGCTATTTTTCCTATTATCTCAGGTCATAATAATCGTATCGCAATAATAAAAATACCAACTGTTCGCTATAATATTATGAATAAGACTAGACATATGAAGAAACTTCTTGATAATTTGTAAATTTGCAAAAAAATAAAAACCACCAAAAATTGCCTTTTCCTAACAGTTTGAGAAATATGATGTAATAATCCATCAATTTTAATGAAAGTTGGTGGAACCATGCCCTTTATTGAACTAAACCTCCATACCAAACTTTAGCGCAAAATATTTATTCAAACGGCTAAAAATCAACAATAATTTCGAAATTTCCATCGCATTTTGTTTAAGTGCATCGACTCGTAGTAGGACAATTTTTCTTCTATGTATATTTTTACATGTACTTTACGGTGTAGTTTGGAAAGAAAAAAAAATTAAACTTAACCAATTTTTTGGAATTTAATTGTAATTATGGATATTGCACGTATAAACAATTTCAAATAACTACGTGATTTTTTTGTGAAACCAAAAACGATAAACGAATTATTAAAGTATATGAAATAACCAACGTTTGAAAAAAAGAATGATGTTCTACTTGCATTTGAATCCGTGATACGTTAGTTTTTGCGTTTTAGTGGATTATAAGTAAACGTATTGATATTTTTTCTTGAAATTTGCGCATATCGTTCCAAAATGATTATATTTCTCTCTCTGCTAGTTGAAGATTATCCACAACTAAAACTTTCTGAATTACATCGCATAAAGCACCATTGCGGACATAACACACGTTCGAAAAAAAAATTATCTCCCCACTCCCTGAATATTGTAACTAGGCAACTATAGTTATTAAGGTATCAAGGGTGTCATAAGGATAATAACGCACCGAGGTCGGCAGTGTACAATCCCGAGGGCCTCTGGCCCGAGGGAATGTACGTCGACCGAGGGCGTCATTATCCTATAACACCCGTGGTGCCTTCAACGTTTAATATCCTGCAAGTCTGTTATTTAATTCGAATTTTTTTTTTGACATTTACGATTTATTAATTTGACATCTATTATGTTCAGAACGATTTGATTTAAAAGAGAGTAAAAATCAAAATTGTTTGTAAACGCCGCCGTTGCATAGCAACTTATTTTGTTTGTCAATAACGCTATCATAATTTGCTTGTTTTGGGTTGTATTATAATTTTATAATGCCCTAGGGCATTATAGATATTCATAACGCCCCAGGGCGTTATTTTTCATTTAATGTATCTCAAAATAGGGTGGTTATTGTAAAATAGCAGACTTGTAGGACATTAACTTAATTAATGGTATACATCACTCCATTCTCATCATATCGAGTCTTTTTTAACGTTTTTAGTTTTTTTTCGTATATTCTGATTCTATTATTTAACAAAATGTAATTTGTTAAGTATTTATTCATCAAAAATTCAACAATCTTTATTTTTTTATAATGTTTTCGGCTCTTGTCATATCTGATTTGCTGTTTCTTTTTAAAATATTTGTGTTTTGTGTTTATTTTAATTTTTAATGTATTGTAAAATAATTTGTTTAGCTGTTATTTAATTAAAATTTTAATCTAGGTAGATTGTTTGTATGTTTAATAAGATAATTCAAGACAATATTGATTATTTGCGATGTGTTAAGGCGCGTTTGCACGCATCCAGTAATTTAGTCGAGTCGTTTAGTAATTTAGTATTCGACCATTACTCGACCAATGCGGACAGCGCTTTCCACTAAGTCACTCGACTAAAACACACTGTCCGCATTGGTCGAGTACTAAATTACTAAACGACTCGACTAAATTACTGGATGCGTGTAAACGCACCTTTATCTGAAGTACGAAGTAGTGTTTGTAATTGAGCCACTTTCGCTTCGTTGCTTCAGAGTAATATGAAAAAATGTTGTTTTCGCTAGTGTGATATGAAATGTTGTGGATTTCTAAGTGTAGTCCCGCGTAACATCCCTAGAGGAGCTTTTTTGAAGAATCTTTTGCCATTTTCAGATTTTTCACTGATAAATACGTACTACTGCTTCTCGTTGCTCGAACGGAAGTGATGTTCTCCTTGTGTTCTTTGGTCAATAATGCGAAGCAATAGCTGGTTTAAATTATTTTTTTTTACATATTTATAAAGTACCTAGCTTAGAATACTTCTGAAATATCCATGCTTACAAAAAGGTGTGCAAGTTTTTTACGATCGACAAGCTACAAAGGCAAGGATATTTGCTGCTGGCATAAGTTGTATCGTAGCACTGTATGGTTCAGATCCAATGAAAAACACATGTTTATACGTTCTGCATTTTGAATGTTTTAAAAAATGCACTTCAAAAACATCATGCAAATTATTTGTTCTCCCACCAACCGAAGAAGCAGCAAACGAGCATTCATCGAGGGTGTATTCAAAGAGGTTGAATAAATAAGGAGTCGCCATAACAAGCAGAGTGTTTCAGCACATTCCTCATTTTAGTATGATCGAAACGTCAACAAAACGCGATATGTATCTTGGTTTAATATTATTATAAAATAAATGTTTTTGATAGAAAATAGTGTTTTTCGCCATAACATATGATTTCGTGTCCGCCAAGTAGCTGTACAAATCAAAGTAGTATCGATAAGAAGAAATGTTTTGGAATCACTTTTCATAGGTTAAAACAGGTCCGTACTCAAAAGATATGTTGAAACTATTTTCTATTTATTTTAGATTATATTATGTCATATTTGCTTGAAATGTGAAACCGTCATCTCATTCATTACTCTACTGGATTGATAAATGGTAGTGTCAATGTGTAAAGCCAAGTAGCATGTATCTCTTCAAATGCTGTATAAACTTTTTTTTAAATCAGGACCTGGCGAGACGTTCATGACAGTATGATCACAAGCCACGCCTTCTGCGGCCGTTTCTCATTGTAGGATATAAGCTTTATGGCTACTCCTTATTTATATTCAACCTCCACGGGTGTATTTATATTTTTGGCGTCGGAGTCATAAATGTAGGGGATAAGTCATAAGAACTTTTCTTATTCAATATAAGCTTTCGATTTAAAAAAAGTAGTTCCAGTTGTCACGTGGGTCGTCAGATATAGCCCGTTATATATATATATATGTCTGATTTCCACCTTTTTCAAGATGGCGAGTTATGGGTACACAGGATTAAATGGGAATTTGAAGGTGTGATAGAGGATGAAAAGAGCTTTCCGTAGAAACTTTAGTTAGCACAAACTTTGAGGGAATAAGAAAGGAGTTTATAGGAAACCAATTTTTTAACTTTAGTTAGCACAAACTTTGTAGGAATAAGAAAGGATAGGAAACCAATTTTTGTTTGGGTGGAAATGTTTTGGAGTTATATTTGTCACACTCAGAACTCTGGGAATGCAATATGTGATACAAATTCATCCATCCATTCATACATTCATACTCTTTTAAAGTTTCTATATGCATTATTGTTTAAGTTATCACAAATTGTTTAAAAATGGCCACTTTCAATTGTTTTTATTTTTGGTAACTTAACAAATTGACCAAACATAGTCCAGTCAACGAATTTTCAATATGGGGGGTATAGACTACATGGAGGGTGGCAGAATTCTGGACTTCAGGGATGAATCAACAACTTCCGGAAAACGCTGTTTCAGATCACATTTTTCGTCATACTCTGCTCTTAACACCTCAAATCTTCTTTGTAAAATAAATTGTAATTAGCACACTATATTCTTGTTAGGCACCTACTAAGTACATAACGTTTTGCAGTTATGTAAAAATGGATTTTAATTTTGGTATTTTATTTCCGAAACAGCGTTTTCCAGAAATCGGGGATTCTCAGAAGCAGATAACTCGAGAACAGTTGAAGATAGAAACTTTTTGTTTAAGTAAAAAATATAGGAAATTTTGCAGCTTTCAAAAAGGTAAGAATAATTTTTTCTCTAGGACCAATAGTTTTCGAGTAAACATGCTCAAATTCCCCGCCCCTAGCCCTGTCGCTTCAGGTGGGCGAAGGGCGGAGTAAACATTGGTTTGAACTTTTCCTCTGCCAGGTTTTGTGAATAAAATATTGCAGTAAACATCACTGCGATAAGAATAGGCCTAATACAATTTTTTATTTTTTTTTCACATATTTTGGTACCGCAGGTGGCTTTGCATTTGTAGCAGGCGGATGTTTTCTGGTCATAAGTAGATCATAATTTGTTCTATACTTGAGTAAAATTTGATTTAAATCGGAAACAAAATAAAAAAGTTATAAGGGTGTCTTCATTTTAAGTGAGTCACACTGTATATTTAAGGAAATGTATAGATTTCGACAAAATATTACGTTACCACGGTAAACCGTTTGATAGAAACATTTCCTATACATAATTAATTAATTTGTTAATTGTCGATTTTCGCTGTCGAATATCTCGAAAACTATAACACATAGGAAGAAAATGAATATAAACATTCCTGTATGAAATTTAATATAATTTAATTTTGCATAGAAAAATTTTTCGCGAACGATGCATCGTTTCCGAGTTATAAGCGAAGAATCGAAAAAAGGGACCTTTCCACCCCCCTCCCCCCTGAAGCGGCAAGGCTAGGGGCAGATACTTTTAGTATGTTTACCTCCTAACTACCTTCATTCCTGAAGAGGAAAATTCTGCCCCCTCCATGTCCTCTATACTCATTCATTGACTGGAATAACAGGTTCAGACAAATCTAATTTTATTTGGAATTTCATTATGAACAATTATTTTCTCGTCATTGCTATACGACATATACAACCAAAAATATTTAAGAAGAACTGAAAAAACGCAATTTTGAACATTTTTTGTTTAAACAAATGATTTCCTGAGCTGAGATTTAATCCAAAACTTTTTGCTACATTTATTTTAATGTTCACGACAAGTTCCATTAAAAAAGTGTCTTTAGGTGATTTAGACTGTTAGTTTTAATCCACTCTATTGAAAGGATAACATTAAAATATTTCATGAATTTTGTGATACTTTATTTTTCCTGATTGTATAGTAAAGAGGTGTCTTTTGTAATACTAAACCTAGAATAAATTATGTCAATATCATAATAATGATTAGTAACAAAAATATTTTAACTGATTTTTTGTGATACCCCAGCCATCACGGCTTGATATATCTGACTTTAAAATTACTCACGATCTCTGTAAGCAAATTTATCAATTACCAAACGAGCTGTTGTTATATTCATATCATCCGATCGCATAAATAAGCCCTTGGGTCAACAAGTGGAATCCACTTGTTAAATACATTTTTTTATCGATTGGGTTCAAATTTATTAGGTCTACTTATTTGGAAATAGTATTATGTTGGATTGCGGCAGTTAAGCCAACATAATATTCGTTTTATTTTGTTTATATTTTACATCAGTTTACATTAGCAATGTATACTATAACGTTAGTGAACATTAGATGAGGATGTTCAATTTATAATGCGTTCTTCAAAAGTAAGTACTTTATTTTAAATAATGCTATAGGAATGAAGGTTCGTTATTGTTGGATCTAATTTAACAAATGATTTTATATTTTCTAAATCTATTATTTTTACATGTATTTCTAAAGACGGGCAACGCTGTATTTAATTTAACACAAATAGTAAAAGTTGGCAAAATAAAATTAAGTTAAACGAGGTTCTGTGATTTAACCGCTATCATTGATTTTTGTTTATCAATGATCTGCCACACTGGTCTCCTCAAGGAAAGGAATGTTTGGCTGAAATGGCGATGAAATCGGGTTACGCTGAAAGTTTGAAATTGTTTCAAATTTCTAAAAAACATGATTGAAAATTGGAACAGATCGTCTGCAGGTGTTATCATATTTTTATGCAGGAATAAAAAAATCACCAATTATAGGCATTCATTTTTTTCTTTACACTATACAAAATAAGCCTTATTAGAATACCACTCTCAGGACCAACGACCGTGGACGTGGTGGCATTCTGGCCCCATAAAAAAAAGAATTAAAATTTATGAAATAAATGAAACAGATGAAACATGTAACGCGTAAACATGTAATGAATCCTGAAAAGTTTTGCATATTGCGTCCCCTCTACGGATTTTTTGAAAAAACTACCAACACATCTGAAAAGGACACTGCTTTCTTAAATCAGAGTGGCACACTCTGTAGTTTTTGAGAAAGTTTGTCAGCGCCGCATACGATATCGACAAATTTTGCATATTGTCTATGGATATTTCGAAAAACTACCAGCACAGCTTAAAAGGACATTATTGCCTTCTTATTAGATTGTGAAAGTACCAGAGTGGCACACTCTGCAGTTTTCCAGAAAAAAATATAATCCGCCAGTGTTGTGTACGCTATCTTGACAAAGGCCTTGGCAGGTTAAAATAAGTGTCCGTAACTTTGTAACCTTTTTGCGTGTGATTCCTTTCAGTGATGTATCTCTGCGTAAGATACTACTACAAAAAGTTTTGACCTCAAAAACTACATAATAACTGGGAACATTTTTTTTTCTAAAATCTGAAAAAATTTTTCTTTATCAAATGAACCAATTTGTTTGTACTTCACATATATTGGAAATCAACTCGTGACAATTTATTAATGATATTTTCAGGAAATCTTTTCACGAAGAAAAGAAAATTTGATGCTTTTGAATTTTTTGAAGAATTCAAATACGTACAGTTGACTACACACTTATTATTCGTGTAAAAAATGTCGCCGTCTTTGTCGGTGCGGTAAAGATCTGCGCTCTGAAGTTATTTATTTTAGTTATTTTTCATTTTTTTGTGAGAACTATCGTTAATTTTGTCACACTTTTCCCCTCCCCTCTGAAAGCAAACGGATTTTTTGAATGGCCCCATAATATATCACGAACTTCAAAATATGAAAATTAAAGACATGTTGCTACACCCAGCGCCTCCGGCAAAACCTAGAATTATCAGTTCCATAAATTCCTTTTGTGCAATATTAAAAAATTAATTCATAGCGGAAAATTGAACAAAATGAAACATCAAAATATCTTTTAAAGGTTTAAAAACTGAATTAAAGCTAGAAGCTTCATAAAGTTCTTCATACGCCCGTGGCATTAAAATCCTTTTATGTTCCTGATTATCTCTCCTAATTTGAGTACTGGAACTAACTACGTTATATCACTGGAAGGAACCACACGCAAAAAGGTTGCAAAGGCACGGACACTTATCTTAACCTGCCATGGCCTTTTGCATATTATGTCGCCCCTACGGATTTTTCAAGGAAACTATCAGCACAGCTGAAAATGACTGCCTTCTTAATAGAATGTGAAAATAGTCAGAGTGACAACACTCTGTATATTCATTTACGCTTCATTTATCTCAAAAACTTTTTTTATGCTGGCCCTGAGCACAGCTGAGAGTGGTATACTAATAATTCTTATTTTATATAATATAAAGAGGAAACTAAATGCCTATATAATTAGTGATTTTTTTATTCCTGCATAAAAATATGATAATGCCTGCAGACGATCTGTCTCGATTTTCGGTCATGATTTTTTGGACACGTGAAACAAATCCTAAACTTTCGTTGCAGCCCTATTTCGTCGCCATTTCAGCCAAACATCTTTTTCCTTGAGGAGACCTGTGGCCAGTTGTCGATGACAATAAAACAAAAAAATAGGTTCGTCGACGATTGTAATTGCACTTGTAATGATAATAAATTTTTGATGCTGTATGAAACGCACAAATTTTGTTCGTCACATGTCAGTAATCCCATTCAGGGCCCGCAATACAACGGCCCATTTAATGTAAGAACGAAATAGTTTTCACAAATTTCAAATCACTGCACAGTTTGAAAATTTCACCAACCAAATTAGTATTACCTAGGGATGATAAAGACTGAATAGATGCGAACTAAAACTAAATCTACATCTTGACTGTTTAGCGATTACATTGGCAATACGTCCTTGTCTGACGACGTACAGTGGCGAAAAACCACACTGTACCACCCATTTCAACTTTTAGTTCGTAATTTTTAGGTTCAGGAATATATTTTTTTCTAAATCGTTTGTTTTTTAATCACATACGTGACCAGATTTTTGTTTTTCAGCCCTAGTTTTTCCGAATTTTCATTCAAATATGAGATTTTTCCAAAACGTCATTTTTTAATGCATTACTTAGTTTTAGCTCGTCATTCTTGAGTTCAGGTAATATATTTTAAATCTTCGTTTTTTAATTACCTACATATCTGTGCAGCCAGATTTTTGTTTTTCAGTCTTAGTTTTTCATTCAAATATAAGATTTTTCCAAAAAATCACCTATATAACGCATTTCTTAGTTTTAGCTCGTCATTTTTAAGTGAGAACATAGATTTTTTTAAATCTTCGTTTTCTAATTAACTAAAAATATGTGTGGCCAGATTTTTGTTTTTCAGTTAAATGAAAAATTTTTTAGAACAAACTCTTTTTACGGATTAAAGTTAGACTGTATACTATTTTCTTAAAGTGAAGAGGGCAAATTCATTTTAAAAATCTTCTTTCTTGAATTTTCTGTTATTCTATGTTGCTAAATTATTGATTTTTGGCCATTTTCCTCGGAATTTTTATTTAAAGGTTTTATTCAAATTTTTCACGCATTAAACTTTTTTTTCACTCCTCTACTAGGTAATAGGCGTGGAAAAAAGTCTTACAATGATCTGTTTTCTAGATTTTTTATTTTGTACCGAAGTCTTCCAGAATTTTGAGTAAAAAGTTAGTTTTTTTTTCTGTAGAATACGAAACAGCAAAAAAACCATAGTTACATCATAAAATCCCATAAGAATCCCATAAAACCCCATAAAAATTCAAAACTTATTGTTTCTTCATTTGGCCCCCTTCAACCTCTACTTCTGGGAAGATATTGCCCTCTTTATTTTAAAAAAAACCTGACATAGTTTAACATTAATGCGTAAAACAGCGTTTTTTCGGAAAAAAATTTCATATAACTGAAAATTCAGAAAAACTAGGACTGAAAAACAAAAATCTGGCCAAACAGATTTGTGGATAATTAAAGAACGAAGATTTGAAAAAAAACCTGAACTAAAAAATGACGAGCTAAAACTAAGAAATGCGTTAAAAATTGATTTTTTGGAAAAATCTCATATTTGAATGAGAATTTGGAAAAACTAGGCCTGAAAAACAAAAATCTGCACAGATTTATAGGTAATGGGGTCATTTAGTCAAATTTCATATTGCACTTTTTACTACAATTGTGCGAAGTAATCATCAAATAATTATTACACTGAAAATTTTTGACAGTTCTAACAACCAATTAGATTTCGTTATTTCTTGTCATGTGACACAAATCACCCAATTATTTTAATATTATACTGAAAATTTTTTGATAGTTCTAACAACCAATTAAATTTCGTGATTTCTTGTCATGTGACACAAATCATCCAATCATTTTAAAATTACACTGATAATGTCGTAGAACTCTCCAAAATCGTCCTAAGTTGAAGACAGAATCAAAATTCGACTTAGGCAAAAATTTCATTTAAAGACATTTTTAAGAGTCTGCAGAGGCACAGATCAGTCCATAAGGACCGTTTTGGGTTCTATAAGGCATTAGAAGTGACCAGGTGAAAATTCGAGGAAACACCGAATTTTCACTTAGGAAAAATGTTGTTGGTTCCGGATATGAGAGCAGGAGTATATAACGACAAAGATTTATGAGTAATATACTTTTTCAAAGGTACCACAAATTGGACTAATATTTTTGAAAGGGCGTCAAAATTTGGCTCAAGAATCGATTTTTCAAAAGTACGCCAAAATTTCACCCGCAGGTTAATTTTTCAAAACTACCTTAAAATTTGGCTTGAAAATCGATTTTTCAAAAGTACGCCAAAATTTCACCCGCAGATTAGTTTTTCAAAAGTACCTTGAAATTTGGCTTGAAAATTGATTTTTCAAAAGTACGGCAAAATTGGTCTGATCAAAAGTACCACAAAGTCAGTTTAAAAAGTACCACGAAAATATACTTTAAAATATTTTTTATTTTTTATTCCTCCACCAAAGACCTTTGATGCACGGTCATTGAAAGCCCAATTCTAAAGTATGAGCATAAAATTTTAGCGATGCACTGCATCCAAAAGGCAAAATAGAAGATTTTGTCAAAACCGGCGTAGTGCCGATAAGCAAAAATTGATAAAAATCAATGCACATGTACAAGGCCGGTTTCTCGCATAGAAAGAGTTTGGATTGACTCAGCGGCTCACAATTTGATCGAGCGCGTTGAGTGGTCCAGACAAAGCAATGGTAGAAAAGCCAATAGCAGGGCTTTTCAAATGACAAAGTTATAGAGGAAAACGCCTTGCGCATAAAAAACCAAAAATTCAATTCAACTGCATAGGAGCAAGTAAATCGTGGACTGATTGAACGCCATTAAACTTATGCAGTTATAAGTCCTCATGAATGTGTTTGAGTACGTGAATCTCCGCGATACAAAAACTTTAAAGCTAAGTAGTCTCTAGCGAAACTAAATTCATTTAGTAAAACTTTTTTAAGTTAATATCAGTCAGCCGTAATTATAAATTACAAATAGTCTCAGACTTCTCTAAAAAGCTCGCATTTTGATTCTGAGAAGGTATGCATGAATCTTTTCTACCTAATCGATTGTTAGCGTGAGCGCTCTCGCTTGTATGGTCTGAAAGTCATTACCTTGATTGGGGAAGGCACGATTCTTATCTTGAGAATTTTGTATAACCAATTCTGTTAAATAAACGGATTCTTTGAACTATAATTTCTTAATTGATCTTGAGGCCTGTTGATGGTCTATAATCCCTGGAACTTTCGTATAGAAAACCAGATGTGTCGAGTTAATTCACATTAACGTTCGGCCTTCTGGTTGCTTTACGGAGGTTTGATAGGGATTTTTTTATGCGTTTTTTGAGAAATAGATTCCGTCATTAACAGACCAAAACGTGGTTTCCACGTACAAAAATTAATCCCTCCGCAGAGAAATTCTTCGGTTGGGATTTTTTTATGCAAAAATTCAGGAAATTAAGAGGTACCTAAACCAACGAAGGAATTCAGGTCCAGAGAGAGCGTCATTTCCGATCTGTGGTAGTGCAGCCATGGTCCATTATTCGGCTATCGAAGTGCATCTTATCTCGAACCCGCCTGGGAGGTAGAAGAACGGGGTAATACGCGACTGGCGCCCCCTGAGAAATAAATGGTGTCGCGTCATTTTGACGCCCGGTAGTGCGTTCTTCTACAATAACACCATCCAAGGAAACTTTCAATCACTATGACAATAGAATTATTTAACTTTGACAACTTCATAATAACTGCCAAATAAATTTCAAAATGTCACGTTTTGGCAATGCCAATTCTCAATCTATAAACGCGCGCTAATCAAAGAGAAATGTTTTGTTGTGTTGCGACTTTTTGATTTTATTTTTTCAAAAAATTTTCTGACCGAATATCCCTCTGACATTGTCAAATGCCTCATAATTGTATGACAACCTCAAGCACGTTGCTTGGTAATAGCCCTCCGCCTTCGACGTCGGGCTATTACCAAGCAACGTGCTTTCGATTGTCATAAAATTATCTCGTACATTATTATCAGTGTCCTAGGGATATTATAGCTGATAACACCATCCAGGGAAATTTTCAATCACCATGACAATAAAATTATTTCAAAAAATTATCTGACCGAATATCCCTCTGACTGACAAATGCCTATAGAGACCCTAGAAAATTATTTTTTTTTGCATTGCACACAAACAGATTTGTAGGTAATGGGGTCATTTAGTCAAATTTCATATTGCACCTTTTACTACAATTTTGCGAAGTAATCATCAAATAAGTATTAGGTACACTGTGTGTCCGTCCTGGTTGAGTGGTAGAATAGCCTACGGCTAAAGCTCCGCCAGGACATTAATATAAATAAGGCGATTAAAAAAAAAAAGAAATTTTTTTGACAGTTTTAACAACCAATTAGATTTCGTTATTTCTTGTCGTGTGACACAAATCACCCAATCGTTTTAACATTACACTGATAACACCATCCAGGGAAATTTTCAATCACTATGACAAAAAATTTGATTGTCATCAAATTATCTCGTACATTATCAATGTCCTAGGCATATTGTAGCTGAAAATTTTTAGCTCAAATAGCCATCCTATTAAATTTTCTATGCAATATCCCTCGAACGTTGATAAATAGCTCATAATTTTATCACAACTTCCTCAAGCACGTTGCTTTTAAGTAATTCCCTCCGCCTACGGCGCGGCGTCGGAATATTACCAAGCAAGTGCCTTCGGAAACTGTGATAAAATTATTTCGTACTATCAACGTCCTTGGGACATTATAGATGAAAATTTTAGTTCGATCCGATACGTAGTTCCAGAAATATACTGCTTTAAAACCTAATTCTTCATAAACTGAGGCGATCGAATCACTGACGTAATCTCTCCACAGTCCTACCTCGCTTACCCAATAACCTTGCCCACCGCAATCGAATGTCAGTGTTAGCATTAGAAGACGCAAGATCTTTTAATAGTTAGACATCTAGGCAAGCGGCTCGGCTACGTCTACGTCTCCCGATGCGATAGAGAGATTGACGTCACACTGCTATAACACGAAAGCGTTGATGTGTTCTTGATTAATTTTGAAGCCTATAGAGATCCTAGAAAATTTTTTGCATTTCGGTCTAGAAAATGTAATTTAAAAAAATGCTAAATGAGCCCATTAAAGAACGAAAATATTTAAAAAAATCCCTGAACTCAAAAATGACGAGTTAAAACTAAGTAATGCATTAAAAAAGTGAATTTTTGAATGTTCTCATATTTGAATGAAAATTTGAAAAATTAGGCCTGAAAAACAAAAATCTGGCCACACAGATCTGTAGGTAAGTAAAAAACGAAGATTTTTAGAAAATATCTCCAAAATGACGAGCTAGAATTGAAATGGGTGTCACAGTGTGGTTTTTCGCCACTGTGTGGTCGCTATAGAGGCAATATTATACCTGCTCCCTCTACATTTGTGTGTAAGGTGCTAAGGTTGAAGCAGGTACTTAAATTTAAACCAATAGATCTGAATGATCGTTATTTAAGGGTTATGACGTTCATCTAATTGGGGTCCATGACGAAACCTGTAGGACCTGCGGACGCAGCCTAAATGTAATATTCAGAGTCCTAGCAACACGTCATCCATTTTCAAGTAGATATTTATGTTTTAGATCTATATTCTCGGAAATGCATAAATAAGAACATTCGAAAGTCAACGACACAGAATATATACATTCAGAAAGCTAGGCGGCATTACAGGTTATATACCATTGAATCTAAAATTCCTGGGAATGCTGACAAACCCCAAAGCAGCTGGAAAAAAGAACAAGATTACCACAATGTGGGTGTCACGATACGAGGGAATAGAAGGTAAATAAATGGACTTGAAGAAAGTATCTCCATTTTTCGGACTCAAACCGTTTTGTGGTTTACTTAAAGGACACATAGCGGAAAAGTTTCAAAAACGGAAAAAGGAACAGAAGAACTAGGAATATTTCAGGTCACAAACAAGAGACAAAGTTCATAACATATTCGACACAGAATACTACAAGACTTATAGAAATCCAACATTTTAGGCTGATTAGTCTAGTACTGTCTAATATAAAACGTTGAGTTAAATGGTTTGTGCAATATTTCTATAAATGGCCACTCTATTTTATGTATCTACAATATGGGTTTTACTTTCCACTTTTGATAATTAAATAAAAAACTATTTAATTTCTCTGTAATTCAAGCCCTTGACAATCCTTGATACGTACCAGAATTAGTATCTATCAGAATTTCCATACAGAATATATCATTATTGTATATTCGTTGTATGAATACATTTTGCGTGTACCTTTAATAACAAGATCTTATATAATTAAAAGTTAATTTCCAATCACAACAATGTAGACAATAGGGTAACTTTAGGCCATTGTAGATAATTTTACCTACAATCAACAATTAAAGTAGGTTTTCTTGCTCGCATTTGACAATCGCAAAGTTGACGTTTGCCGAGGAGCTATCAATAATACCACTTTTAGCAGCAAAGTATGTTTACGCTCGCTTGAGTGTATCTATCCTTACACAAGGTTGGTCAGATATTTGACAATATATTTTTATAAAATAATAATGCATTAAAACTGTTGTTAATATAATGTTGAACATTGATGTAAGATTAACAATTGATTGATTTATTTATAAGAAAAATACGGACTTTATAATAGTTAATAAAACTGAAATACAGAGATTGACAGAGATTGTGTTTTGTTCGTCTGTTTATTTTGGTCACATCTGCAAGACATACTCAACAAAATGTTGATAAACACTGAGTTTCAGACAAAATTCAGCTTAATTTATTCCTTCGCTCGTCCCCCATGACAACGAGCGGCAAAGTACTTTTAGGCTCGCCTAAGTGGATCTGTCCCTACACATGTTTGGTCGGAACATTGACAATGTCGTTTTATGAAATAATAATGCCACGAAAATGTAGTTAATATAATGAGAGTTAATGTAAGAGTAACAATTAATTACCTAATTTATTTATACGAAGAGTACGAACTTTATAATAATTAATGAACATTTAAATAAAGTGACAGCGATTGTGTTTTGTTCGTCTGTTTATTTTTATCACATATGGAAGGCATACTCCTAGAATGTTGATGAGTCGCCGCTTCTAGCCAAAATTCAACTTAATTATTATTTATTTAATGCCCTATTTATATTTTACGTCCTGGCGAAGTTTAGCTAATGCTACCACTTAACCAGGACGGCGAGATGAGATACGGTTACCCATAAGCAAGCAGTATGAGGTAGAGTAATAACTCACAATCTCCACCAAAAAATGCCATTAGCCAATGAGCAACTGGTGTGAAATCACACCAGATGCAGAGCCTTAGTCAAAATATTGTAAGAATTTGTGTACTGTCAATTAAGCAAAGAACTCGTAACTGGAACGCGCTTTTGAGGTCGGGGGTAATTATTCCGCATTTTGAGTCACTGTTCTGCATGGTGATAATCAGGATAAGTTGTAGAATGTACTGAATGTAACACTACAGATCATAATACACTTCAGACCATATTTCTGGCCAGTACGGACAGTTCTTCTAGAGTGAGATAACTGCGCCGCTACTGCACGTTCGAAGAACAAGGATATTCTGACGTTTCATCTCCGCACTCAACGTCTAGCCTAAAAGCTGTATATTAAGGAACCTCATACTCTACAAATCTTGACCCATAAGTGACGTGCTTAACTTCGCCAATCGAGGTCTCGTCAATCAATCAATCAAAACAAATTTATTCAGAATTAATGTTACAAGGGAATGCGCCTAATCGGATCCCGGTCCGGTACCTCACAAGTTGTTTCCTTTTATTTTAATATTTTTCAAACGATTGTAGATAAAATCACGTGTGTAATTCGAGCGCAAAGTGTCATTGTCGCCCTCGGGTGTTTGACTTGTGTCAACTTACACTATCGAGCGACAATGAGGCACTTTGCGCTCTCAGTACACAAATAGCTATTATTTCATGGATCCTAAAATAGTTAACTCTACAAATACTCTAACGAGCTTTACAAGTTTAAAATGGGAAAACGTGTTAATTAAATATATAAGCACCAGGTTTAAGGGATTTAATTAAAATGTAAACGTAAACTTTTAACAAGATTTACTAGATGTTAAACGTATTTAACCCATGAATCAAATTATTGCTTAGGGATTATTAGATTATTATGATGGTGTAAGGTTGTATGTGAGATACGTATATACAATTTCTATGGGGCTAAACAATGTATCATTGACACAATGTATCATTGACACATTGCATTAATGATACCAAAATATCGCTCGATGTACCTAGCGCATATTACATAAACCAAGTTAGCAACATTAATTCATGTTTAGCGATAAGAAATTCAGTTTATATCAAAAGAGCGGATCCCAAGTCGCCATTCCACAGACAGACTTTGGGATATGGATTTAAAGTCGGTGAATTTAGTCGTAGAGAGAGTTAAAACCTTTACTGTGACGCTGTCTCTGAAGAATACCAAAACAGTTGAACATCATTCGAATATTATTACTCATCTCCAGATGATGTCAATATGGTTGGCCAAATGTACATCGAGTAATAGCATTCGAGTATAGTGTTCAAGTGTTTTGGTGTTTGTGGGACCTACATCACACGAAAAGAGAAAACTGTAATATCTAAAGTTAGAAACGAAAGTCGAATATCGAAAGAAATTGGGATATCACCAAAATTATACACGTAGTAGTAGAAGTCAATGAAAAAATCTCCACTTTTCTTATAATAAATGGAATTCCATAGATTCTGGCTGAAAGGTCAATTACTTACTTACTCCTCCTATTCTTTTAACTCCGTTTATTTTACAACAGCAGGCACTTATCGCTCGAAGTGACACTAACGTATACATAATGAACTCTCCTACCTGCCGCGTCATCGTCGTTGATTCTGGATAACACCAGGAGAGGAAATGTAACGGACATATGGAAAGTCGTCAAATTACTGAGCTGTGAGCTATTCTATGTCGAAAAGTGTCCATAAGTTAGAGTTGTGGCAATGAAAACTTTTGACAATGCAGTACAAATTTGCATAATTTCGACCCAAATCCGTTCATATAAATATATTTAAAACAAAAAACATTATTACTAAAGAAACACAAAAAGGTAAAAAATGGGAATTTGTCCCTTTTTTTGACCGTGTTGTGCCAAATATCCAATGGATACCTTGCTGACATTTGTTTTGGAATCCTCAAATCTACACTTTAAAGCGAAAAAAAAATTACATATAGTGACAATTCTTTATCAAAATGTATTACAACTGGACTATAGATTGAAGCACTATAATTGACGTTTCCTAGTGCGAAAACTGTTGACATAAGATCGAGTTGTGACCATGACAACTTTTGACCAGCATTACTTGAACTGCGGTCAGCCCCTCCAGTGCGAAAATGGTCCATAGGATCGAATTACGACAATGATAACTTTTGACCAGCATCATTTGAGTTACAAAATGACGCAGTTTCAACAAAATCTGCGGAATTTCATTTCACATAAGAAAGGTGTGGAGTACCTTCAACTCTCGGTAGAAATTGTGGTAGATGGAAAAAACTAGACAGTTCCACTTTTACACAGCTTTCCCAGAAGCATGTTAATGACCAGCATGACAACAAATGTATCCAAATAGACAACTACCTTTATATTACTTTGAAACTCAACGGGATCATTAGCAAATGGTTCTATTTTCTTTTAGTAAGCAGTCTCTACAAAATGAAACGTATTTCAATCAAGCATTTCCGCACCCACACTTCGAATTGCACCCTTTTTTATAATTGTGTGAATTTAAGTATAACAAATTGACGAACCAAGTGAAGATAATATTTGGATCGAGGAGGACGTGAACTTCTCTCGAACCCCAATTTCCTGGCAATCCCAAGCCATTTTTGATTCGATAGGTACAAATAAAATGTCGTTAAGCTGCAACAGCTGTAGGGACAACGTTGCCTTTCTTCTACGTGAGTGATTGTACGCATATTATATGAAAATATTGTAGTGGTGCTCCTATTAAGTTGTTTCAGATTTTCCCTGTCCATACATGACCAGAAACAATTTCTCGCCAATTTCTGCAATATTCTCTACAGTAGTTGATTTGTCACTGAAGACTGAACCATCTGTCGCAATTAATAATGTTTTTTCATCTGTAGTAGTTTCAAACCATGAATTTTGCCTTTTTTAAAGAGGTCGATGTTACGTCACATCCGCTGAAGGCACGTGCAAATAATATGATTGTATCAATTATGGATGCAAAAAAAATTGTACATTCTAACTTCATTTACGAAAAAACTATTAACTCTACGAAAAATTGCATTAAATCTGTCTGGTAGGGAATTACGGAAAGTTTATTTTTTATAATTTACATCTTTCCGCCTTTGTTATTAGAGACATCAAAATGAATAATTCTGTGAATTTTCGACTCTTCCTCAATTTTTTCCACCAGTTCTCAAGATAAGGTAACAATCGACAGGTCTATTTGGTGCATTCGACTTATATTTATGATAAAAATGGATACATCTCGTTTGCCACACAGCAAGTTGTAACCAATCACATACCGTAACCATATTATACAAAAAAAGTTCTAAAAATATCATGTGAAATTATTTGTGTTGTTTTCTGTTATAAACATAATAAACAACTTATTTCAACTTTCTGCATAAATTAATCATTTAGCATAATGATTCTAGGAAACATAGGCGTCAAAACCACAGGAGCTGCAGGGTCCTTGCTTAACTTAGCTGCTAAATCTGAATTTTTTATGCATGCGAATAAAGAATTAAATAAAACAAATCATCAAATATTCGATTTACATTGAACTCAATACGTTTCGTGCTGTTAGTAAGTTTTAGTAAGTTCTCCTACTCCATTAGCATCAATAAGTAGATGTAGTCGGGAAAGACGTTGTGATTAGCTAAGGTAGTCAGAAGCGGCGGCCCGTGAAATTTCAATATTGTTTTTCTCATCTGTCGTGCATACGAAATATGGGAAATAACATCTAGAGAAGCACTTCTCTAGATTCGCAAACTGCAAAAGCAGTTTGCAAAAAAAATTTTTAAAATTCGATTGCCACCCCTGGCTAGGGACTCCTGTTTAATTTTTTTTTATCACATACATTGGACTTTTCATTAAAATACAACAATAGGTTTTGGAGTTTATGAAAATATTTTAATTTTTAACTGAAATACAACGAATTGAAATGTTGTAATTTGTTAAATTGTAAATTACAAAATTTCAGTTCATTCTATTTCAGTTAATGCATATTTATCGTGTAGAGCGACCAAAAATACATAAGTAAAAAATCGGCAGTTTTTAAGTTTTCATAGAATCTTAAAATTTTTACGTTTAGCATCGCCAAAATTCTAAAACAGTCGGATATCGATCCAATCTTACCCAAAAAATTACACAATAGTTAAAAAAGACCATTCTCCAAATTTCAACATTTTTAAAAAATTGTTTAAGCAAACCTTATAATTACTCCCACATATCATATTTATTGAGCTGAATCGAATGTCATCAAAAAATGTTATATAAAAAAGTAAAGGTAAAATAACTAGAATGACAAATATGTTTTCTACTATTAACAAATTTTCACGGCAGGAATTTTTATATTTGGCGTATAAAATTTTATGCACTACCACCATATTTTTAGCCAACCACAACGTTTTTGCGACTATATCTACTTACTAATGCTAATGATTATTATATGTTTGACGTTTTTCTGTTGATAATTTTGAAGGGTTTTTTTGGTATTGATTTGTTACCTGTTCAATATTAAATATTTTTATACATTAAGGGGATTTTTATTTTCAAGAAAGCTCGAGCCCCCTGCTGATTTTGAGAAGCCGGCGCCTATGCTAAGAGATTTATGCTTGGTTATAAAGTAAACATGATACCCTCGTTAATTTTCAACAGAAATCTAATAAAAATGATTACGTAACTTTTTAGTAATTGAGTGAGCCATTTTTTCTTAAAAAATTAGATAAGTTCGCAATATAAATACCCCTGGTATTTATGTACAACATTGTTCGTTACAGGATCACGTTGAGACAATTTAAAAAATTCCTAAAGGAATGTTAAATGTTTAATAAGTTTAATAACATTAATACGTGCTAATGTACTTGGAGTTCAGATTACGAGAAAACGGACCCCGCTCGAGGGAATATTCAACTCCATGTAATCCGTAACACCATTAACGCAGCACGTCTGTGTAAACTTGTAATAAAATTTAAATACATTTTACTACTGGTTTAATTAATGGCAGCGGAACGCTATCTGTCAAATCCCAGAATAATTTATTAATACTGCCGAATTAGGCAAAATAGCGGAAATAATTTTAACAAAGTTGATTTTTTTCACGAACTGACGTAGCATATAATATAAACACACTCTGGATAAATGCTGATTGTATCGAATCGAAATGATGACACCATACTGACAATATAATAAAGCCCCAGAGGAACTGTATTAAATACAGGCTTTTCAGATATCTTCTAATGTACTGTGCAGTTCATATACAACGTCGTCAACGCGATTCTGATGCTATAACCGCTACTCCCAGTACTTTTTCAAACTGCAAGATGTTTCTTTACACGCGTCGCACGCAGCGCTGTATGCACAGATAACGGGCGAGTGCAAAGAGGAAAATGATCTTTCACCCACTGAGCATCAAGAGAGTGATGAGTCGGATGAAGATGGGAATGAGGAAGATCTGTTATCGGAGGCCGAATAAATTTGTTTTTATTTTCCCTAAACTAAATAAATTTTCTGAGCAGATCATTCTGTATAATTTTGAAATGTGCGAATGTATTAATTTGTATTCTCATAAAATAATGTATATTAATAATAAAGAGAATATTTAACCAAATTAAAAAAAGAAACTCGGGAATGCCGCACGCACGTTTTCTAACATTAAGTTATCAATATCGATATTACCAATTAAATCTTTATGGCGAACTTTGAAATTCAGGTATATGATAATATTCATACTAAGGTTAACGATAAATACAGTCAGCTGCAAGTAGACCATGTGCCAGACCTCTTAAAGTCATTATAATTTGGGGGGGCTGAATGAAACTTTTACCACCTGTTTCTGGGCTCATGTGGAGCAAAAAAATTGGGGGGTCCATCATGGGGAGGTAGCTTTCAAATATGACGGCCATTCAAAATGGCGGCCCGACTGCGAATTTTTAAATTCAATTATCTCGAGATCAGGTGGAGCAATCTTGAATTTTCTTTTTTCTAAATGTAGGTTAATGAATTGACTACATTTTTGTTCGTAATGTTTACCGCCAAAAAACCAGTATTTATCGGTCAAAATTCGAAAAAACTAAAAATTGGGTTACGTTCTGCTGCTTATTGGACTAACGGTTGGGTATATCGAGAACGTGTTCTGAATAAGAGTTTTAGAGCAACATCTTACCTTTAAAACGCAAAAAAGAAATTGAAGATCGGATCAATAGAACCTGACATTTCGAGATTCAAAGTGGACGGGGCGGGGTTGAGCATTAATACTGTATTTTAAAATAATAGTGTTTATTTATCTGTCCTTATAATTTTGTAATCGAGCAATGTCGTCCTTTTGGATGAAATATATAGACCTAGTGGAGCAACTTCTCGCTTTTCTTCGGGATAATCGGGAAGGAAATTGGTTTCTGTTCTTAGCTGCCGTTGAAAAAATGGTGCCTTGGTGTTTTGCACTGGATAGGGTGAACTACTCACGCTATCTATCATATCACTTCATTGAATTAAAACTGGAAAAGGATGCCCCTTTTGTTCACCAATACTTCGTAGATGGAGGTTTTTCAGTACAACTAAGAAGCAAAAACCCTTTTTCTAGAATTCCAGTAGACCAAGCCATCGAAGGCACCCAAACTGTTGGAGGTACTAAGGGTTTCAGTCTAAAAAAGTAGGCTGTAGCACGGTACTCAGTTAATGCTGAGCACAGAGCTTCTGCAGTAGGAAACCTCCGCAGCGTCCTATCATCCAGCGAAACAAATCACTGCCATCCTGACCTCCGAAGCCCACGGATAATTAGAGATGAGTAAGATGTAACACGTTTCACAGAACTTCTAGCCCACGAGTAGACGAACCCCTTTGATCCTAATCCTTCAGATATTGTACATTTATCTACTGGTATATGTGTTGATGAATCAACAGCTTCTGATCTCATTAATTCGGAAAACAAGGGGAAAATAGCGTATCAAGATTTCACGTTTCGCCTGGCCAAAGGAGAAGGGTTTCATAATCCTATTAAGAAAGTGGGTCTCAAGATAAGTAGACCAAAGACGAGCAAAACGACCAAGGTTGGAAACAAAGAAGTAATCCTCCGATGCGACCGAAATCTATTCAGCAAAATGATTTATGTCGCAGAAAATAAAAAACTTGACATGAAGGAAGTGTTCAAATATCCTCTGGCGCCATTTCCATGAACTCTGGAAAATGTTGATGAGTCTTTGAAGAAAACCTGCAAATCAGTGTTTGCCCATCACTTACAAAAATACATCACCCCTGCCAGTGAATTTTCGTAACAGTTGGTGAAATCTGCTTCAGGATCACATCCACGACCGGCTACATTAAAGACAGTCGTGTCACATCTACTGGGAGCGAAACTGTTCCTGAGCTGTTCTGCACTCAAGAAGAAGCTGATTCCCGAATGATGCTGCATGTAAGGAACGCGGCTGCATCATATGAATCAGTTCTTTGCTTTTCAAACGATACGGATGTATTAGTTTGGACCGTAGGTTTATGCAAAACCATAAAAAGCAAAAACTTATGTATTGTGAAGAGAAACAAAAGTGTTTTAACAGTTATTCAAGTTTCCCAGATAGTATCTGCCTTAGGCTCACATCGGGTATTATTGCTGGTCTGGCTGTGACGCAGTCAGCGCTTTTACTGGCCAGGGAAAACTTAAAGGATTTAAGCTTTTGTGCAAAAAGGAGCAAAGATTTATTGAAGCGTTCAGCATGTTAGGCAGAGATTGGGTGCTGTCTAATGATGTTGATGACACCATAGAGGAATTCGTGAGACAGCACAGTAATCGTACCAGGCCGGAATTTGGCTCAGAAGCCTGGAAATCAGACCAATAATTCCGGACCCCTTTGCTCATGGGTGGGAAAAGAACATTTTTGGTAACTTATGCGTCAAGTGGATGGAAGGCTTGCCAGCACCGGAGTGCGTACTTTCCTTTTTGCGGTGCCACTGCAAGAGGAACTGTGTATCAGAAACTTGCTCGTGCTTAACAACTCAAATCCAACGCACCGAGCGCTGTCGGTGCAAGGGACGTACCAAAGGAACAATAGATGAGGAAGAATACAATTACAATAGCTGCAATAGTGACTCTAGTGAAGAAGAATAAATTCAAGTTTATTAATAATATTAATAAGGCATTTTTATTTCTCTTAGTTGTTCACATATCCCTCTGTTGCTTTCAAATTTGGCTCGCCGTCACGTCTCGCCTCACGGTGCTCAAAGCACCGAGCGCTTTGTCAATGCGCTCAACCCCGCCCCGTCTGCTTTGAATCTCAATATCTCGGGTTGTGTTCATCCAATCTTCAATTTCTTTTTTGCATTTTAAAGGTGAGATGTTTCTCTAAAATTCTTATTCAGAACATATTCTCAATATACCCAACCGTTACTCCAAAAAACAGCAAAACGCAAATTTAAAAAAACCTTATTTTTAGTTTTTTCGAGTTTTGACCCATAAATATTGTTTTTTCGGAAATAAACATTAGGAACAAAACTGTAGTCCGTTCATTCACCTACATTTAAAATAAAAGAAATTCAAGATTGCTCCATCCGATCTCGAGATAATTGAATTTAAAAATTCATGGTCGGGCCGCCATTTTGAACGGCCGCCATATTTGAAAGCTACCTCCCCATGATGGACCCCCCCGAATTTTTTGCTTCATATGACCCCAGAAACTCGGGGTAAAGGTTTCATTCAGTCCCCCCAAATTATAATGACTAATAGGTCTGGCACATGGCCTAAAGTTACTATACCAACTGACGACTTTTCCATCCACATACTTGCAGCTGACTATGTTTTTCGTGAATCTCAATATAAAAATAACATCTTATACCAGAATTTTAAAGTTCTCCGAATAATTTAAATTTTTCATGTTTTTGGACCTGTTTGATCGATCAGCTGTCGCTAAATCCACCGCCCCCCGTCCATCTGACTATGTTCTACTTTCATTATATAACATAATCTTCCCCTCAAATAAGTTTCAGCATTCGCCGGATAATTTTTTTCTCAATTTTTTTTTACGTGTTTACAACCCTTTGACAGTCGCCCCCACCGCTACCCAACCAGCTGACGATCCATTCATTGCTAACTTATATAAGAACAATTCATTTTACATATTGTCAAAGTTCGCCGGATAGTCAGTTATATTATACACGGGCTCCTGGCCTATATATTTTGTAATTATTTCGAAAATAAACTTTATTATTCATGTAGTATTAGCGTAACGATTTATTGATTCAATACTTGAAACTTATCGAAATTAGCTAATTTGGAGAAGACCTAAAATAGTAATTTACGTTACAAGACCGGAAAGTAGTGTTTTGCAGGTCGACCCAAGCAGATTCCAGGGCGAACCGCAGGTGAGTACTGGAAGCTTGGGGGAACCTTCAAAACACTGTTTTTCGGTCGTGTAACGTACAATTTTTTTTTTCGGCCGACACTTCAAAATCTGAATCCATATTTTCCATAACATGTGAATTGACAACTCATAAAAGTCAAATTTATTTATCTATTTGACACTTATCTCAACAATTAACATAAATTCAATAGCAGGGATCGGAAAAGAATTTTTCTACTCCCTTATGTAAATTTGGTGTTTTCTGTATAGTCTGTAGAATGGATAAGTAGGCAATTCCAGTTATTTCATATCAGTTCTAGGATGGATATGAAATAAATCCGACCAATCACAGTTCGTGTATCAAGTACATAGACAACTATTTGTTTTAAAATCAAATTAGTGCGTAAGCTGTCAGTGTGTATTTGTGTAATATATTAATGTTTAATAAATTTTGTAGTTTTTTAAGCTGGTCGTAGAAAAAGTATACTGTACAACTCGAGTGGATTATCCATATTGCACTCAAAAGATTTGAAGCAGTCCACCTACGACGTCAAACTTCTTTAGCCCGGGAAACGTTATTTTCTGGCGGATAATGTCTCCATGTCTATACTGAAATGGGCAATAATCGTTTTCTTATACAATAATCATTATAGAATGAATTTATACACCTTTCCAACTTGTATCATCATTAATTTGGCACTCATAATTACAAAATAAAGATTAATACATACCATTTTTGTTTCAGCGATATAGACGATATAAATAGTGACTCTTTACATCTTGACATATGGGACCATGATGACGAAAGTTCAGTTCTTGAGGCGGTAAGCAAACTAAATGAGGTTCGAGGCGTCCGGGGACTCGGAAGATTCTTTAAACAAGTTTGTCAATCAGCTCGGCAAAGTTCACAGGACGACTTTCTTGGTTGCGTAACAATTCCTCTCCAGGTAAGTTTGCCACATTTCTGTGTAGTTAAATTAGAGAAAGCTTGTGGTCGCTTTAGAATTTACTTACTTAATGAAGTAAGTTCTAGTCTACTAAAACTTTCTGAATAAGAGAAATACTTGCGTGATTAAAGTTTTTCGCCGATAATAATCAAATTAGGGAATGCAGCCATTGGCATATTTATTAGTGAATAATCTGATATGGATGTATCTGTGTAGTCTAAGATATTTTTAAGTGGGACCATTGATTGGGACTGATACTTGCAAAGTATAAGATATATGAATACCACTCTGAGACTGATGCTTGATTTTAAAAGACAGATTGACAATCTGCTTATATTCTCATTTCAGTTCATATGATTGGCACATAATTGGGTAACATAAGCATAATATGTCTTTTTTAATGCGCATCTTATATAATATATTGCAATTCTTTGACTTGAAAGGGTATAAGATAGATGGGAAGGAAACATGGAAGTGTTCCTTTATTGTCTACCTGACTGATGGTAAAATCGATATTTTATTTTCTACCTCCATATATTAATATTATATTTTCATTAATATATGGGCATAACATTTTGCGTATTAAAATTAATCTCCTCGGTATATGACATATTTATACAAGATATCACAAACGAGTTTATAATCACGACATAAGTTATTAGTGCGTGGAATAAGCAGCAAATTGTGTGAAAATATTTCACTCCTGGATACTAGCGCCAAAATTTAGGGGCGAGTTGTAAACATATTTTACTTTGTAAATCCGTCGGGAGACACTCTCAGAAGTGATTAAGTTAGCTGTGATGACGTCAACTAATTTTTTTAGGTTCAAATATCTCAAGAACTAATCAACTGATTTGAATGCGCAAAGCCTCATTTTCAAGATAATTGAATATTCCACAAAAAAGGTAACATGCAATTATTTCGTAAAAACAATAGTTTTTATTTTATTTGCAAATTAATAGAGAAGTCAGAGGTTTGGTTCGCTCAGTAAGAATCACCGCAACTCTGTACTATCCTGTTATTATTAATTTAATTTTGCAACTATGTATTCCCTACACTACACACTATACTACAAACTACACTACACACTAATTAATTGTTTCCTTCTTTATTCCAAATTTAATTTAAGGACATACTCTTCGCAAATACGAAAACGAAGAATAGGTATATTGCATTTGATCGACACATTTCTAAAACAGTAAATATCGCTTGTCTTACACTCATTGTCGTTCAAACCAAATTAGACCTGCCCCTCCCCAGCCCTATTAACACCACGGTTGTCTGACGGCTCCAGGCCAGATTTCGGGGAGGTTGTTAAATGTTGAATTTATAATAAAGTATTGTTCGATTCGATTCCTGAAATCCAAGGGTCGTGCGTTCCAGACAGGTTGAATGCGATTTTTTTAAAACTTTTTTTATGTATATTTTCTTATACTAACGAGTGTTTCACCAACAAAGTTGATATCACAAAATTTAGAATGTCCAAAAACTAACATTATTTTCAAGAAAACTGCCTAGAGTATCCAATAGGATGTGTAACAATTATATAAAAAGTTCAGTAAATCGGCGAATAGAATGTTCTTAGCAAGGGATTTAGTTTCAATACAAAATCACGAAAAATAAGCATGCTGCACATACGAGGACAGAGTAATTTTATCAGGTGACGAAGAGAGCGTGGTCTCCATGTCACCTTCATCACACGAGAAAGCAGATGCACGTCTTCTTTTGCACACCCTGGATGCAGCTAGGAACGGTCACAACAAAGTAATCATTAAGACGGTCGATTCATTGTTATAGCATTGATTGCATTTCCACGTATATCAGAAGTTGAAAAACTTTAGGTTGGGTACGGAACTGGGAAGAATTTGCTGTATCTGCCCACTCATGAATTATATTATGGTGTACCAGATCTGATTCCATTTTTCCACGCATTCACAGGATGCGATACAGATTCATCGTTTTTGGTATTGGAAAGAAGAATTCGTGGAAAACATGTAGATATGTCATTTCGTGATGTTGGTTCGGTTTTCCAAGAATATTCTAGCCTGTTAACAACAGAACCAACACCTGATAGCTCAAAGTTTTCTGTATTAGAGCGTTTTGTTATATTTATGTACCATACTGCTAGTACAGCAGAAACAGTTAACCAGGTGCATAGGATACTTCTTCTTACCCAAGGAAGTAAAAATATTGAAAATATTCCGCCAACTGCGGATACACTATTGCAACACTTGAAATGGGCTATGTTTCAATGTAACATTTGAAGGAATTGCCTGAGCAGTAAACCCCAGGAACATGATCCTTGCCAGTGGGGATGGAAAAAAGTTGATTTAATATACAAACCTCTATGAATGATATTTCCGGTGTGAGCAAATACTGCCAAGAATTAGTGTCTTACAAGTGCAAAGCACTATTTACAAGATGTTGCATTAAAAGTTGCCTCAGATGTACTCTTTTGTGTACATGTGAAGGCCATTGCTCACGAATGTATGTCGATTAAATACCCTAAGCTATTTTGTTTAGGTTACAGCATATCTAGAGGTCTTTTTAAATTTTGTAGGTCTTTTTAAATTTTGTAATAAAAAATGGACAAAAATTTAAATATTTTGTATTAATCTGCAAATAAAATTAAAACTATTGGTTTTACGTAATAACTGCTTATTACCTTTTTTGTAGAATGTTTCTTTACCTTTAAAATGAGACTTTGTGCATCCGAATCCGTTGATTAGTTCTTGAGATATTTGAACCTACAGAAATTAGAACAGCGGCTATTTTGATGACGTCATCACAGCTGATTTAGTCACTTCTGAGAGTGTCTCCCGGCAGATTTACAAAATAAAATATGGCTATAACTCGCCTCTAAATTTTGGTGCTGGTATCCGGAGGTGAAATATTATTTCGCTTATTCCACCCACTATACCAGGTGTAAACGAATAGTAGGCCACCCCTGTAACTTCCTTGTTTTTAAAGATATCGGGATGAAATTTTGTATGGTGAAATTAGGTAAGGTTTTCAATTTTTGAGACCTATCCGCTGTATTTATCACTTCCGGTTTCACCGGAAATGGTCCCAATAGTCTTTTCTAAACGGACCACCCTGTATGTTTTTACATTTTTGAAATAAAGATCACATTTTGGATAAATTTATACTATTTTGAACAATTTATACAGTGTTGCACGAAAAATAATTCGAATTTTAGTTATCAATCTAGATGGCTGCGAATATATTAAAATTAATTTTGTTCCAATGTAATTCATATAAAAAATACGAAAACGTCAATGTGTCCAATAATACATCATACAGGGTGCTGTAAACTCATTAAAATCACATTTTTCAAAATGACTCATTTGTTTTAAAGAATATGATATGGGCCACCCGGATATTCAGAAAGCTCTATTTAGTAGGGGTTAAACGGTACCAAAAGTTCCGTAATGTGTAATCGTTAATGGCAGGAATGACAATTTTTCTTAAGAAATTTATGAGTTTTAAAATAAACCATTTTTTGTTTGCTTATAGTTACAGTAAAGAATATTTTTTATAGAATTTTATAGGAAGTCATATTCTTTATATACAAATTATTATCAAATAAAGCGTAAAAACTTCAATGATATATTCTGTAGCGATGAAAAATTAATTGGTTTTTTTAATGTTCAGAATATGTGTCTGCTGTAATCTAAATAAATTTAATAATATTATCGTGGTCCTCTTTTGTGATAATTTAATAAGACATATTAATAAGAAGTGACAGTTTCTTGTTATACACTTAACAGTTCCTAGCGTTTCCGCTGATTAAACTCCAGTTCTGAAAACACATAAAACTAATTTTTTCTGTGTTTCGTATTGGGATGCTCTGCCACATGTATTTTCTTCTAAACAATGTCCGTGGAATCTACAAAATAATACAATTATCCAGTATTTTACAGGAAAATAACCCCTACGCCTGTGACTTTTACGTCAAAGGAGCAGTTAGAGGGCGTTTTTGACAAATAATGAATAAGAACAAAAATATAAAAATAACGTATTTTGCTGACGTTTCGCAAACCGAATCTGTTTCTTTTCTCAAAGCTTATTATAAGTGTTTTTGTGCTGTGTATATTAAATACACAGCTTTAAGAATATATTTGTTATACTCAGTATCCATAGATACTTATTGCTTACACAGAACTGTTGATATATCTAGTTGATAGCTTTATTTTAAATAATGTTCAGTTTGTTAAGGTCTTCTTATAGCATTGGCAGCCAGGTTGTGCAAACATCTAGGAACAATTCGCCACGCATTTATTCTCATTCAATAATATTATAGCTGTTCTTTCATTTTTCTTTTCTTGCTATCTGTCTCTTTTGTTAAAATTTTTGCCGAATCCCAGTTTATTCTGTGTCCGTGCTCCCAAGCGTGATCGCAAATCTTCGATTTCTGAATCTCATTCTTCCTAATGTAACCCCTGTGCTCACTCAATCTAACACTAAATGGTCTGGATGACTCACCCACATAATGTTTATTACACTCATACGGAATAAGTTTTTTGAGTTTTGCTCATGATTTAGCGATTTTCTTTTTGTTAAAATATATCTCAACATATTTCCGGTTGAAAATATCGTCCTAATATCAAATCTGTTACCTACACAGCGTAGCTTTTCAGATAATCCGTATACATAAAGAATTAACGTTGTGTACCATTGTTCAGGTTTTTGTCGTACCTGGTTATTATTTTCTATATTTGTGAAAGTTCTATCAACATAGTCTTCAGGGTATTGATTGTTTATAAGAACCTCTTTTATAAAGCGTTTCTCATTGTCTAATATTTCATCATTAGAAGAAATTATTTTGGCCCTACCACATAAACATTTTATGGAACCCTTTTTAACAGGCATCGATTTGAGTTAAAATTCAAATACCTGTTGGTATATGTTGGTTTTCTATAAACACTTGTTTCAACTGTATTATTTACTCTTTTAATTAAAACATCTAGAAATGGTAGTTCATTTCTAATTTCTACTTCTAATCAATGTTGGTTTTGCCTATAAGCTGAGTAAGCGCCAGTTTAGGCCCTCAGATTTCATACTGTAATATGTTGCAACCCCTTAAAATTTAAGGTTATGTTGGTTACTAAAAAGTCAACAGATCGAATGTCTGAATGTAGTGTATTTGCACCTACTCGAAAAAGAACCTACCAGAAGTTAGTTCTGGTGACATCTGGAATTATCTAGAGAATGGTGGCGTCATCACAGAAAAATCGAGATCTGTCATTTTTAGGTATAAAAAACCGACCGCATTCTCGGCGAGTAGTTCAGAAAGTATAGAAAGTGAGGTTAAGACTTTAAAGATAAACAAAGTGATAAACATTGTGATATTAGTCAGTAAAGTGTATTTAAATTAATAATAGTATTGTGAAGTATCCAGTAAATATTTAATAAAGTGTGTTAGTGAACAATCTCTTGTTATAATTTTTGAAACCCACGGAATTTGCAAGGGGTAGTTTCCTAAGGGTGGAAACACGTGACAATTGGTGTCAGAAGCAGAATTTTATGACAAGAGGAGCTCTGAAGTTGTGCTGGAGTGTTCGAGAAGGATTCTCGAGGGTTAGTGCTAACACAGGACTAATTTACTGGACATTGTTCGAGGGTTGTTTTCCGAACAGGAAAATAGTGTTTAAGTGCATTTTTGAGACATTGTAGAACATTTTATTAGGACATTAGTGTGATAATTAAATCCTTTGAACTAAGAAGTGATAGAGACACTGAAAAAGACTCATTTGTGTTAGTGCGTGAAAAATTACTAGGACTTCTATTTGGACATTAGTGAAGATTATTAAATTCTCTGGACTGGATAGTGACAAAAGACTCTGGATAAGACTTTTTCGTGCTATTTCGAGATTTGTCTGGAAAGTTCCATTACCGATATTGACGTGACAGTTAAATTTATTTTATTTTAATTTCATCGTATGCCCGTAACAACAAGAAGTATGGCATCCGATAAACAAATACAGGACTTATTCGAACAATTCCAAAAAAATGATGGCGCAGCAACGTCAGGATGAAGAAAGAAGACGCCAAGAAGAAAAGGTAGAGCAAGAAAAACAACGACAGGATGAAGAAAGAAGACGTCAGAAAGAAAAAGAAGAACAAGAAAGAAGACGTCAAGAAGAAAGAGATGAATTGAAGAAAATGATGGAGGACCTGAAGATACGACAGCAAGAGGAGAAAGAAGAACAAGAAAGACGACGTCAAGAGGAGAAAGAGGAACAACAAAGACGACGTCAAGAGGAGAAAGAGGAACAAGAAAGACGACGTCAAGAGGAGAAAGAAGAACAAGAAAGACGACGTCAAGAGGAGAAAGAGGAACAAGAAAGACGACGTCAAGAGGAGAAAGAGGAACAAGAAAGACGACGTCAAGAGGAGAAAGAGGAACAAGAAAGACGCCAAGAAGAATTAAGGAAAATTCTGAATGAACAAATGAAAATACAGCAGGACGCTATCATTTCTGCCAACGAAGAATTAAAGAGTGAAGTCAAAGGAGAGATAAACAAGGTAGAAGAAAAAGTAGGTGAAGTCGAGACCAGAGATGTGTCGAGGAAACTTTCCATATTTGATAAAAATCTGTAAAAGTCATGTAAATAATATAATTGTATGCACTTATTTGGTATCAAAATGAAGCTTGCATCATCTCGCATCAGATTTCACCATAAAATAGGCTATCAATATACCCAATGGAAAGTTAGAAGGAAAACTTCCTGGAAACTTTCGGAGTTTTCAAAACGGAAAGTTTCCAGGAAGTTTTTCCTTCTAACTTTCCATTGGGTATATTGATAGGCTATTTTATGATGAAATCTGATTCGCGATGATGCAAGCTTCATTGTGATACCAAATAAGTGCATACAGTTATATTACTTACATGGTTTTACAGACTTTTATCAAATGTGGAAAGTTTCCTCGACCCATCTCTGGTCGAGACAGAAGTCAGTCAAGTTAAAGAGAAAGTAAACAAGTTTGAAGAAGAAGTCAAAGGAGAAATAGACCGGCTTAAACGACAATTGAGAGATAGAGGAAGCCAGCAGGTGGTATCATCAGGTCAGCGACTAAAACCTCCTTCTTTTGATGGCCAAAGTTCCTGGACGACGTACAAGAGGCATTTTGAGGCAGCAGTATGTGCAAACAATTGGGATAATGAGGAAAAGGCAATGGCATTAGTTCTAGCATTAAGGGGCCAAGCTTCAGAGTTACTCCAAACCATCCCAGTTGAGAAACAAAGGGACTTTAAAGTCTTGGAAGCTGCATTAGACTTGAGGTATGGCGACCAACATCTTGCCCAATTATACCAGGCTCAGCTGAAATCCCGGATGCAAAAAGCTGGGGAAAGTTTACAAGAACTTGAAGCTGCGATAGAGAGACTGGCACACCTGGCGTATCCAAATGCACCTAAAGAATTCCAGGAACAATTAGCCGTGGGGGCCTTTTTAGATGGTATAAGGGACGAAGAGGTCAGGCGAGTTCTGAGGCTGACGAGACACCAAAGTAGTAGCGAAGCTTTGGTGCGTGCACTGGAAGTAGAAGCCGCATATAAGGATACTCCAAGGTCGAGAGTGCGAGCTGTGACTCTCGAAGAATCGCAACCAGAAATGAATCAGAACCCAATGTTGACTGAGATGCAGAAAATGTTTACCAAACTATTCGATAAATTGGATGGCCTAGGAAAGCAGGATAAACAGCAAAATAAAGGAAAGCCGAGTGGTGGTATTAAATGTTGCAACTGCGGCAAGGTGGGCCATATGAAACGAGACTGTCGACAGCAGAACTCGGAGAGACGAGTAAATGCTGTGAATGTTGAAGAAAAGCAGGAAAACTAAAGATAGCCAGCACCAAGGGGGCTGTGCTGGCTAGGGAATGCGGTGCCCCCAGAGAAATAAAGATTTCCCAGCTTCAAAGAATTCCAAGCAGTCTGTTGTTGCAAGGATATGTGAATGGAAGAAAATGCGTGTTTACTATTGTCACCGGTGCTACGTCATCGATAGTGCGGCCAGGGTTTATATCAGGCTTGCAGATTGACAAGAAGCAAAATGGAGTAATCATTCGGACAGCCGCGGGGGACAGGGCTGCGGTCCATGGAGAAGTCGACATGAAACTGCAGGTTGGACGGTTGAGGTTCAATTACAAGGTCATTGTGGCTGACATTATGGATGATTTCATTTTAGGTCTGGACATCCTGGGAGAGCAGGGATTTATTGTTGACGTAGGGGAGCGAGTCTTAAAAATTGGAAATGAGGAATTTATTCTGGCAACCGCAGATGACCAATTCCATAAAGCAAGGTTGTTAACAACACAGACGATCAAGATTCCTGCTCATTCAGAACAAATTATCGATGCTGCCTTAGAAGGAAATCCTGGAGGGTACCGTGTTGGCCTAGTTGAAGATGACGAATCGATTAAGTCCCTACCCAATATTATTGTGGCGAGAACTTTAACCCGGACTAAAGACAAAATTCCAATTAGAGTCGTTAATTTAAATTCCCACTCAGTGACAATTAAGGAGGGCAAACCGATTGGCTCCTATAAACCGGTCACATGGGTAGCGAGGTGCGAGGAACAAACAGAGGGAAGTTCGTCTACGAAAATAGACCAGGAAGTTTTGACCTTGCTGAGTACCCAGTTGGAGCATTTATCTGAGGATGAACGAAGGGAGGCAATCAAGTTCCTATAAAAGGAAAGTTCAGTATTTGCCAAGAATACAGAGGCCCTTACAAAGACAGACATAGTCCAGCATCGGATAAATACTGGCGACTCGCTGGTCATCGCCAGTAGTTTTGGTTGCCAAGAAGGATGGAACATTAAGATTTTGTGTCGATTATCGAAAATTAAACAATGTCACGAAGAAAGACAGTTACCCATTACCACGAATTGACGACACGTTAAGCACGTTGGCAGGCTCACGATGGTTTTTTACGTTAGACCTTAGGAGTGGATACTGGCAAGTGGGGCTTCATCCTGATGATAAGGAAAAGACAGCGTTTTCAGCAGGCAGTGCAATGCGCCAGCTACCTTTGAAAGATTGATGGAATTTGTGCTGCGAGGGCTAACCTGGAGGACGTGCCTGGTTTACCTTGACGACGTGCTTGTTATGGGACAGGATTTTACAAAACATTTGAAAAATCTTCAAGAAGTATTTGGGCGAGTCAGGAATGCCCATCTGAAGTTGAACCCGAAGAAGTGCCTGCTATTCCAGAAAGAAGTCAAATTTCTTGGTCACGTGGTGTCTTCGGATGGAATACAAATAGACCCCGACAAAATTTCTGCTGTACGAGATTGGCCAAGACCATCTAACGTTCATGAAGTACGGAGCTTCCTTGGCCTCTGCACTTATTATAGGCGCTTTGTGGAAGGGTTTGCAGAAATTGCGAAGCCAGTACACCGGCTGACAGAAGAGAAAGTACAGTACCAGTGGACACCGGAGTGTGAAACGGCATGGAGAAAATTGAAGGCAGCTCTGTGCACTGGTCCTGTGCTAGCGTACCCACAACGGGAAGGACTTTTTATTTTAGACACGGATGCCAGCAATTCTTCGGTCGGTTGTGTACTGTCCCAAATCCAGAATGGGCAGGAAAGAGTGATCGAGTACTTTAGCAAGGTGCTGTCCAAACCGGAAAGAAATTATTGTGTAACTCGGAAAGAGTTACTGGCCATCGTTAAATCAGTGGACCATTTTCATAAATATCTTTATGGACGACATTCCAAGATCCGGACCGACCATGCTGCATTAAAATGGCTGTTGCAGTTGAAAACTCCTGAAGGTCAACTGGCTCGTTGGATAGAACGGTTGCAACAGTATGATTTCAAAATAGAACATCGACCTGGAAGATCCCATAAGAACGCAGACGCTTTATCTAGAAGACCATGCAAGGAAGATTGCAAGCACTGCCGCCACGTTGAGAAATTGCAGGGTACGGTGGCCGTCAACATTATTAAAATAGAGGTTCCGGACGATTGGACAACCGAAGCCCTGAGACAAGAACAACTGAATGACACAGAAATTGGGGCTATATTGAGAACAAAGGAGAAAGGAATTCGACCAGCGTGGAAGGATGTTTCGGATAAGGCAGTTGGATTGAAGGCTTTGTGGGCCCAATGGGATTCACTTAAAGTCATGAACGGGCTGCTAAAGAGAGCTTGGGAAAGCCCGGATGGCAGGGAAGTTGTTATGCGTCTAGTGATTTCCAGGTGTCGAGTACCGAAAGTACTTCAGGAAGTACATAATGGAGCATCCGGTGGGCACTTCGGCGTTAATAAGACCCTGAATAAAGTACGAGAACGATTTTATTGGGTAAATAGTTGTCAAGATGTGGAAGCTTGGTGTCGCAATTGCAAAATTTGTGCAGCCAGTAAGGGACCACAGACTAGAAGTAGGGGTGCAATGAAGCAATATAACGTCGGAGCTCCTTTCGAGAGGATCGCGATCGATATAGCCGGCCCATTCCCAGTAACCAAGGATGGTAACAAGTATATACTGGTTGCCATGGACTATTTTAGTAAGTGGCCAGAGGCCTATGCGATTTCAAACCAAGAAGCAGTCACTGTCGCCAAAGTCTTGCTAGATAATTTGATATGTCGGTTTAGTTTACCCCTGGAGCTGCACTCTGATCAAGGGAGGAACTTTGAGTCAGGGGTGTTTCAGCAAATCTGCAAGTTATTGGGGATACACAAAACACGGACAACAGCCCTTCACCCGCAATCAGATGGAATGGTGGAACGACATAACAAGACCATGAAAGAACATCTCTCTAAAGTGGTTCATAAGAATCAACGCGATTGGGATCTCCACATACCGTTCTTCCTCATGGCATACAGAGCTGCTATCCACGAGTCTACGAAACAAACACCAGCCCGTGTAGTATTTGGACATGAGATCAGACTGCCGTGTGATTTGATTTTCGGAACACCAGGCGGAGAACAGCTTCCTGTGAACAGCTATGTGGATGAAATGAGTGAACGGCTAAGAAATGTTCATGAGCTGGTTAGAGACCAAATCACCATAGCCAGTGACCGAATGAAGGCTCGATACGACCGTAAGGGTAGTTCAGAAGGGTTCAAGGCAGGAGATCTGGTTTGGCTGTACAACCCACAGCGAAAGAAAGGGAAGTCACCAAAACTTCAACCTCCTTGGGAAGGACCTTATGCTGTTATTACCCGAATTAATGATGTCGTCTATCGGATTCAACGAAACAAAAAGTCCAAGATGAAGATCGTACACTTGGATAGACTGGCGAAGTATGTGCAGGAAACTGAATTGCCTGACCGGGACGTTCAGGCTTAAGGAGGGGGCAGTGTAATATGTTGCAACTCCTTAAAATTTAAGGTTATGTTGGTTACTAAAAAGTCAACAGATCGAATGTCTGAATGTAGTGTATTTGCACCTACTCGAAAAAGAACCTACCAGAAGTTAGTTCTGGTGACATCTGGAATTATCTAGAGAATGGTGGCGTCATCACAGAAAAATCGAGATCTGTCATTTTTAGGTATAAAAGACCGACCGCATTCTCGGCGAGTAGTTTAGAAAGTATACAAAGTGAGGTTAAGACTTTAAAGATAAACAAAGTGATAAACATTGTGATTTTAGTCAGTAAAGTGTATTTAAATTAATAATGGTATTGTGAAGTATCCAGTAAATATTTAATAAAGTGTGTTAGTGGACAATCTCTTGTTATAATTTTTGGAACCCACGGAATTTGCAAGGGGTAGTTTCCTAAGGGTGGAAACACGTGACAATACGCAGATCTGCGCGTTTATTTTATTAGAAGAGAAAGCTTTAACGAAAAACAAGAAAATTTGACATCTGACGCAAAAACTCGCGAGCCGACACCACCGCACTGCATTTCTTTGAGTGATGCGTCGGCAAGCAAGATCCGCATAGACTAGGTTATTGATCGAGTCAGAAATTGTGGAGACTATAGACTACAATCAGATTATTGATTGTTTTGCGAAAGGAAAAGCAATAGTCCAGAGATATTAGCATTTGACCTGGACAAAATTAGTAAAAATCTGAATTTTTGCACAGACGTTCTTTGAGTTGTCCCGAACCCAAATCCACAAAAATCACAAAAATCCCAACATGGCTACCCAAGATATTGAAGGTCAAAGTTTTCTGTAAATATCTCGCGTCCTATGTATCGGATGCCCATGAGATCAATGTGAAAGTTGTAGAGAATTAAATTATCTATAAGTTGTCTTTTTATTTACCACCACCCCCCCCCCATTTTCGAGATTTTCAAGGTCATAGTTTCAAAAACATGGTTTTCACGAATATCTCGCGCTAAAAAAATCGGACAGCAATAAAGTTAACGTGAAAGTTGTAGATAATTCAATTATCTACAAGATTAGTATTTTACATTTTTTCCCAAAGTCGAGATATTCAAGGTCGACGTTTAAAAAAACGGTTTTATGCGAATATCTCGAAAATAAAAAATAAATTGTCTGTTATTCCTCTCACCGCCACCTCACTTCGGAGAATATTCTCGATAATAACAATAATGCCTCATGGGCGTCCGATGCATAGGGAGCGAGATATTCGCGGAAAACCGTTTTTTTTTTAACTTCGACCTTTAATATCTCGAAAAGAGCGAGGTTTTTGGAAAAAAATGCAAAATACCAATCTTGTAGATAATTAAATTCTCTACAACTTTCATGATAACTTTATTGCTGTCTGATTTTTTTGACGCGAAATATTCGTGAAAAACCACGTTTTTGAAACTTTGACCTTGAATATCTCGAAAAGGGAGGGGGGAGGTGGGAAAAAATAAAAAAAGCAACTTGTAGATAATTTAATTCTCTACAACTGTCACATTGACCTCGTGGGCATCAAATGCATAGGACGCGAGATATTTGCAAAAAACTTTGACCTTCAATATCTCGGGTAGCCATGTTGGGATTTTTGTAGATTTGGGTTTGGGACACCTCAAAGAACGTCTGTGCAAAAATACAGATTTTTACTAATTTTGTCCAGGTTTCCTCATTTTCTTGTCTAATTTCCCTGCAGTACAGGGAGAAAGAATTTTTAATGTTTTGCAATTAATTTTAAGTATGTAAAAATGTATTTTTTTAAGTAGTGTTTTGTGTACTTACCTTTTTTATTTTATACTCGGTATACTCTTAAAAATGTGAGTTTCATTGAAGTTTTAGAAACGCTGTTGTGAAAATTATTATAATCTTAATTCAAGTAAAAGGGCCTCAAAAATACCTAGCGCTTAGGGCCTCTGGTTACCTAAAACCGGCCCTGCTTCTAATGTAAATTTAACGAACTCTACATTGTTTAAAATAAAGCTATTAACTAACAGTTATGTGTAAGCAGTAAGTATCTATGGATACTGAATAAAACAAATACATTCTTAAAGCTGTGTATTTAATAGAAAAAGCACACAAACAGTCATAATACGCTTTAGGAAAGGAAACAGATTCTGTTTTCGAAACGTCAGCAAAATACGTTATTTTTATATTTTTGTTGTTATCCATTATGTGTCAAAAAACGCCCTCTTACTGCTCCTTTACAAGTGGAGGCGTAGAGGTTATTTTCCAGTAAAATACTAGATTCTTGTATTATTTTGTAGATTTCATGGACATTGTTTGGAAGAAAATACAAGTAGCAGAGCATTCCAATAAGAAACACAGAAAAAATAAGAAAATGCCGCAACTAACATTTAGACAATACATAAAACTCTACAAGTTACACAACGACCTCTAACGGCGCGGCATAACAAATGTGCTCGATATTCAACAAATCGTCACTGGCAAAATAAATCGCTTCAATTAAACGCAGGAAAAATATTAAATTATGTATATTCAGGAACTATCAATCGCTGAAAATTAATGTTACTAGAAAACTGTATCCACTGGAAATTTCAGATGATGCTAAGTGTCAGCCATTGAAAAAAGAATCACCTTACATTCGTGTACACAAATTGTAGCTATCTGCAAACCAGACGATGTGTTTATAGTAATGGCAATTTTTTTAAATTGTACTTTTTTTCAAAATAAAATTAATAGCATATATAAAATTCGGTCGGTGATAAAGTTACACCATTTCAAAAATGTATACAAGTCTTTTCCAAATATGGAATAAATGGCATAAATTTTATCAATCATCATTTTAGGTATTAAAATTTTAAGCTTTTGCCTTATTTTTAAGTGTGGCTACCGGTATTTATAAATTGCTAAGTTACCAAATATATTTTGTCACCATCAAAGGCTGCTATTTTAATTTTGACTATTGTATCTTGATACGAAAAGTTATGCTAACGTTAATCGCGGTTAGTACAGTTAGAAAAATACAGAAATCTAGCGGCACCTTCTAGCTCCTTGTTGCTGTTATATGAAATTTAAGGTGAGGATTGCATGCAATGTACATGCCTTCCTTCGGAGGGGATCTAAAGCAGTCGGTCCCTCGTTAATCAGATGTTAGGCAAGGCTAACACCCAAACATTTTCATGTGATTCCTTAGTGAAAACTCACAAAAACTTATTTTACTAGTGTTGTGTCATATGGTCCTTCAGATCACAAAGTGCCACTCGACAGTGGAGGAGGCAGTTTGTCGGGGAACACAATACAACCGCGTGACGCAACATCTGTCCTTGGGTTAAACAGTCAATATAGACTTTCGTACTTTGTTTCATGTTTTTTTAGCTGCAATACACTTATAAAAAACCCACAAAATCTTTTATTTAAAGTATTTAGGCAACACAACATTGGCAACAAGTTCGGTAAAAGTGTGGTTAAGTTAAAACGTGAACATTTGATGAGGTAAAAGATGTAAACACCGTGAAATTCGTTTGCATGCCAGTCAGAAAATATAGGTTGACAGTGGTGAAAACCTAGTCTAATCAGTTAGTTTCAGCAATGTCTGAACATCAGTCCATAGTGATAGTGTGACTTTTTCCTTATCGATAGTGTTGACCTAGAAGTAAGCAAGGCGTTCAAAACTAATATAAAAGCTAGTAGTAATTACCTTAATTTAAAATGACTTTAATTGGGAATATCGAGCATTTTAAAGGTGAAGCAGAAGAATTTGAGACCTACTGTAGCGGTTACATTTATCGTTCCACGATAATGATTTTCTTGAGACACCTTGTAGGTATGTATACTAAAGAATCTGGATACGTGGTTTAGGCAACCAGACGTACACGTCGGTGTATGATTGGTTTGTATTGAAAAACCGTAAAATTTTAAATTCATTTATTAATATATAAATTAAATTTCAAAAGAAAGCAACATACTTTTGTCATCTTTTATATTTTCTAAAAAAAAAAATAGTATTAAGAAAACAAGTATTTGTTGTACTGGTGATAAATACATAAAAAAAAAACTTCTTTATCAATCTCCTTGTTTGGTCCAAAATCTGAAAACAAAGAGGAAATATTAATTATGTAATAATTAAGCACAGTAAAATCTAATTAAGTATGTAACTATACATTGGTTACAATATTTGTGTAATCCACAATCAGTTTGGGAGATATATTTGTCATTTAATGTATGAAATCAAAATAATTTGTTGGTTATAATGTTTTGAATTTATAAATAAATAAAGTGAACTGAGTGTTAAGGAAAAGCCAAAATCTTGAAGAAGTATATTTGTGCATATATTGCCTCAAAATTCAAATTCAAATGAGTGTACAAGTTGTCAAGTTCATTTAGTGATATTAGATTGGCAAGAATGTGTGCCTACAAAAAATAAATTAAATTCCTTTCTTTTTTGTGGGAGAAAAATCAGCCATTTAGTAAAAGGTGTAGCACATTTCTCTGTGGTTGACTTTGTTTTTGGCGAAGAGGCCCAATAACAACTAGGTAAATATTTTCCTTCATGATTCTTACAAATTTTTATATAAATTACATATCTACCGTTTCTTAGACAATAATATATTTTTAGGCTTTTTTTTTTAAACTCATTTTTTTAGATTAAGTCATATCAATCATTACTGTTATACATATACTAACTAACTTCATTAATTTATGTAATATAAGGTTTTTGAATAGTAAACCTGCTTTTCATTATTTATTCATTCTGCTTGCTGCTGTTTCATTATTATTTGTTTATTTAATAAGATCAAATAGACTGGCGCCTGATCTGGTCTACTTAAAAGGCTTGTATAAACTGCTTAACTACCTGTTATAAATAAAATCGAAATACTTGAACCCATGCCATCTCCCGACTTAAAAAGCTGCCGTGCTCAAGCTACTATCCTTTTTAAATAAAGGGCGTGGCAAAGAGCTTTGGCGCCCAACGTGCGGCCCGTGCCGTTTTCGCTGAAATAAGTTGCACATTCAAAGAAAAAAAAAACGAATTTGTCGCATCTTATAGTTTATGGTTTTGGTAAAATAAGTCATTTTAATTTTTTTTTTTTTTTTCGTTAGTTTTGATAGTTGAATTTGAGTAAACCAGATTATATTTTTTGTATTCACTTTTTATTCGGAGGCAGAATAAACAGATAAAAAGAGTATAACAGAGTATAAGGATTAATATTTCTTTGGTGATAAAATTTAAATTAAAGGATTGAGCATCTTTTTACAGTAAACTGTGTAGAGGAAGTCATGAAAGTATCAATGTTTGTGATGTTGGCGGGTCCACAGGTGTATCAAACTTTGAAAAACCTAGCAGTCCCTAGTAAACCGAGTGACTTGAGATATCAAGAAGTAACCGACTTGTTGAAGAAACACTATTCCCCACCAGTGTCAGAGATATATGAGAGGTTCGTATTTAACAAATGCAATCAGGGAATTGATCAGAGCATTGCAGAGTACATAGTTGAGTTGAGAAAATTAGCAAGTTCATGCAACTTTAAGCAGTTTTTAGAGGATGTTCTGCGAGGCAGGTTCGTGTGTGGTATAAAGTCCGAGCATATATAAAAGCAGTTGTTGTCAGATGACAAATTGACCTTCAAAACGGCTTGTCAGAAAGCTCAAATTGCTGAGTTGGCAGAGAAGCAAGTGAAAGATTTCGCTAGTAACAATAGCGTACAGGTAAATTATGTTCAGAGAAAGCCATTTAAGTACTCGAAACCAAATTCACAAAGCTCACAGAATGTAAAAGAAAAGTTAACAAGCCAAGATTGTAAAAGTTGTGGAAAAGTGCATCCAAGAGATAAATGTCTGGCAGAAAAATGTAAGTGTTTTTCATGTGGTAAAGAGGTTCATGTAAAGTGATTATGTCCAAAGAAAGGGTTAGTAGGATCGGTCATGAAGCAAGAGCAAGAGGAAGTGTTACTGAAATTTTATGTGAAGAAGTGGTGTGTCGTATTTGCTTATAGTAGATGGTAAATCCAAGTGGATTGATATTCATACAATGTCAAAATGTACGAATGTCGTACAAATCATTGAAAAATTAAAGTATACTTTCGCTGCCATACTTTCGCCGGCACTATTGTGAATGATAATGGCCCTCCATTTAATTCAAGCGAATTTAATAAATGTTGTCAAATTAATGACATTAATATATTAAAGTCGCCACCGTATCACCCACAATCTAATGGTTGCGCTGAAAAGCATGTTCAGACAGTAAAATCGGCGTTAGATAAGTTCGTAAAAGAAAAATCTACTTTAAAACTAGATCAACAAATTGTAAACTTCCTGTTTAGCTATATAAACACGTCTTGTACTAGTTCAGGTCTAAGCCCAAATGAAATCATTTTCAAGGTGGAAACGAAAACACGTCTGGATATGTTAAACCTCAGAAAGGAGGAAAAGTGTTGTTCAAAAATTCTTTTGATGAATTTGTTAAGCTAGAGATGTTTTCGGCAGGTGAGAAAGTTTTAGTGGGGAAGTTAGGACCAAACTCAAGTGATAAATGGGTAGAAGGAATCGTTCTAAAAAATGTAAGTGCAGTAACTTATCTGGTAAAAATTGAAGACAAAGTGTTCTATAAACATGTCAATAGTTTAAGAAAATTTAATGTGTCTCTAGCTAATTGTGTGCCACCAGTTCCAGATAAATCTGTTATTGATCTAAATGTGCTTCCCATTTCATCCTCTGTTAACCCAAATGTGTCTTCAAATATTAGTGGGCCAAATACTGTAACCGATAGTGTTAATACGGAAATTCAACATGACAGTATCAGTTCAGAAGTTACGGGTAACAACAATTCAGACAGGGGAAATACGCCGTCAAGTTGTATCCTCAATAACACGCCCAATGTAATTTCTCCAATATAGTTTCTCCGGGTATAATTCTAATTTCGCAAAGCACCCAACGCTTAGATCTATAGCAGTTATTTGAAGTAAAAGGGGAATGTTTCGTCATATGGTCCATCAGAGAGCGCCACTCGACAGTGGAGGCAGTATGTCGGGGAACACAATACAACCGCGAGACGCAACATCTGTCCTCGCAGTTAATATAGGCATTCGTATTACTTTGTTTCATGTTTTTTAGCTACAATACACTTATAAAGAACCCACAAAATTTGTTATTTAAAGTATTCAGTGCAACACAACAACTAGGATCAACAGTTTTCGAGAAATATGAACCAAAAACATGTCATCTTGCGTAAACCTGCTTCGTGCGCAAACAGAATTTTTTATTAAATTCGGCTGTGTGGAAATGAATAGTGCCTTTTTGAACATTTACTTTAACTAGGTTATTTTCAACAGTTGAGTCCTATGATTTAATAAAAATTGTCGTTTAATTATCTGTAACGGTTCATTTACGAAAGAATTTTACCTCTACGCATAACCGACCGTCGTTGGCCATCTCGAGGGGAAATAAAGAACAAGAGTCGGGTAGAAGCTTTCAGCCAGCGCGGCCACAAGGCTGACTAGTTGACTTAATAAAAAAGCAGTTTATGAAAATGAAAATCATTTGACTCTCTGAAATTACAACTTCGTTAAATACCAATAGAATTTGATTGTGTAGTTTTAAAGTAGTGCGTGCATTTAGGTTCCAGCACAGGCTTTTAACGACAGAATACGTGGTTATGGTCACTGAATTTAGTTGGTAGATGGTATACTTTGACTTCTTGGCTACTGAAAACCTGATACCTAACTATAGAATTTGATTTTGTATATATCATAAGTAAATATGCCAAGTTGCCTGTACTTACTGTAAGTAGACAAACATTTATCTTATTCGAATTGTGACCAACGGCGGATTGCAGTTCATTCCCTTGATACATCATAGCTGTTGACGGCGTCTCGGATTTATTCATCTTATGTGATGTGCAGTGTGGTGTTGTCGATTTCCACTTGTTTGTGGAGTTGTTATAACTTTCATACCTGTCCTTCGTTTGAACATAAAAACAGAATTGCTTCCGTAAGTGCGTCGTACTTTTCCCTAAAATACTTATGTAGATATTTTCATGTATAACACAAGTAAAGTGTTATAATATGCACCAGCACATTATCTTTGTGTATATAAATTTTAGTTAAACATGCTACTATGCATTTAATTTCATTTCTAACTACCTTTACTTACTTTTAAAGATTTGTTTATTGATTTAAAGTATCAAAACATGTGGTTTGTTAGTAATATTTTATTTAATGTTTTCTTTGAGTATCCATTATTTGTAATATGCTTTGCAGTTTTTATGTACCACGGCTTTTTGTCAAATATTGTCGCATTACATTTTAAGATTGCCTTGTACAATTACTTTTTACATCTATCTGTCTCTCATAGTATACTATTATGCATTTTGATAATTAGTTTCGTAGAAATGTAATATCGGAAGCACGTTTTATTTGCCCACCAACTGAGATGTCCTGTTGCTATAGCAATTATTTATCTTTATAATAAATTTTGTTATTGTTAAATAGTTATTTTTTATTTCAAAAGTCCCTTAGTTTATTTACGAATTTTACCTTTGGATATCCCAGACATGGATTTATTCTCTTTCTTTTAAATAATAAGCTGGGTTTTGATTTAATTAATAACTTTTAAAAATTAGGCTTTCATAGTTTCACATCCAAGAAATGCAATATTACTCAACTGTCTGCCTTTTACTGATATACTGATAGGTTTATCTGCACATAAAATATCCAATAAATTCCGTTCACCTATTGGAGAGTGCCCTGTATCACCTAAAACAGATTTTCATTTGCTACTTTAGGAAATATATTGCCTACGATGTATTATGCTAGTTAACTGGCACACCGAAAAGCGAGACATTTTTTCTTTCCCATTTTTCAAGGTTGGCAAATGCATAATTTTCTTTCGGTTCGTATTTTTAAAAAACGGTAAGTTTTCTTTTCCTAGCGAGTTGCGGTTCCCGAAAACCCCGCTGTACTTAAGCTTAAGTTTATTATACCCCATAATCTCTTACTCCCCATTCCTTCTAAAAAGGCGAGAGAAAGGCCGATGAGAGAAAGCTCTGGCTATCTCTTCCGGAGGCACAAGTAGTCCCCCGAAATATGAAAACCTTATCCCAGCCACCGAGGCTGAGCATTCACATAATATATAGTGAGCTTCCTCATTCACCACACATCCTGCATTCTGGATTGTCCCCCATCCCTCATTGGTTAAATGTTTATTTGGTGTGCGATGTCCCATTAGGATGCCCACTGTGCATCTTAGCTATTTTTTGCTCAGCTTTAGCAATTCGACGGTCTTAGTTTCACTTCTCCGCAACATAGCCACACAAAAAAGTGGTCTGGCCTACGGACCAGATCAGTGTATCCTAGGGTGACCCATCTCTATAGGGGGTGAATTTTTTTTGCGTATTTTTTAAGTCTCACCCCACGAAAATATACTATTATACTAGGAATAATGTATGTCAAAGTTTCAGATAATTCGGTGAACGGTAACCCGTGCCGCATTCAGGTAGAAATTTGTAGATAAGATTTTATTATGGTAATACACTTAAATTTTACTTAAAATACAAATATCTACCTCTTTTCTCATAATGTTTTATTGGTGTAATTATTTCCTAGAAATTATTTGTTTTGGAAGTTTGGAAATATAATGCACCTACGGTAGGTTTTTATGTCAGTTTGCAATTGTGTTTTACAGTGGTTACATTATAAGTTCTAGCATACGTTCCTTTTTGAAAAAACATTTAACGATGGCTGATGTTAGATCTTTACGAAAGGATACTTTCATTTACTTAGTTGGACACTATTCGTCACAAATTATTGGCAATAAATTGCCGTCTAATAGACAAGTATTACAAGTGCTCTTTTATAACATTCGTGAAGTGAAGCTAAGTGTACATGAAAGTGCTAAATTAACAATAAAAGAGGTGTCAGTTTTTTGAGATAAAGCTCGCATTCCGACACGTCAGGATTTTCATTGTATTAAACAACTAGATAAACTTTATGCAGAGTGGAGGAACTTACAAAAATCGGCTAAAAGGGCCAGTGCGGGAGGTAAAGAAAAAAATTTCGTTGAAAAATTGGACGATCTCTTTGATATTTCTCATGCAAATGCATTGGAGTTGATGAAAATAGATGAAGATAAGCAGTTTTTAATTAACCAAAGAAAAAAGGGATGTCCTAGATTTATGCATGGTATTGATTACCAACTTGCTTCTCAAGAAAAATCAGCTGAGGAGAAATTACAGAAATTATCCGAACGAATGCAACGAAGTCAACAAGAACAAGCTAGATTAGAGGAAACAGTCACCTGTGCATCATCAAGTAGTAATTCAGCCGACTCCAACGAAAATGAAGATGAAATAATCGAAGCCCAAGAAGAGTTGTTACAAGACCAGCCTGGCCCGTCACAGCCAAAAAAGAGGAGATTGTATGGAACATGTAACATCATCACACCAAAAATAGCCGCTGCATTTGATGCTTGCAAAATAAGCGACAGGTATGGAGTCCATATTTTGACGGCAGTAGCAGAAGCACTAGGACATGACACCACATCTTTGTCCATCAGCAGAACCACACTTCAGCGCTCTAGACAACGCATCCGCGAAGAAAGAGCTGAAATATTGAAAACTGCCTTCGGTAATTCTGAATTGCCGGCCCCAGTCATCCATTGGGATGGAAAACTTTTACCTTCTGTCACTGGAATGGGGAATATCGATAGACTTGCTATCTTAGTTACTAGTGGAGATATTGAACAACTACTTGGAGTACCAGCTTTGCCCAATTCAACTGGAAGAGAACAGACTGAAGCAGTTTATGATGTGCTTTGTGAATGGAATTTGGACGAAAAGGTAATAGCTTTGTGTTCTGATACAACAGCATCAAATATGGGTTATATAAATGGGGCAGCCACACTATTGCAACAAAAATTAGAAAGAGATATTCTATATTTTCCTTGTAGACATCATATTTTTGAAGTGGTTTTGAGAAGTGTGTTTGACACAAAAATGCCTTCCTCATCTGGTCCAAATGTGCCACTATTTAAACGTTTTAGGGAATTTTGGCCTAAAATAGATCAAAATAAACTAAAAACTGGATTTCAGGTATCAAAAATTAAACACATTTTACAACCAGTTAAAGCCGAAATTGTAAAGTTTCTAAATGCAGCTTTAACTTTGCAACAGCCTCGTGATGATTGTGAAGAATTTTTAATGCTTTCTAAACTTTTTGTTGGCATTTCATCATGCACGTTGGATGGCCAAAGCCATTTACTGTCTAAAAATATTTTTTTTCCAAGATCAGTTCCAACTAACTAAAAAAGAAAAAATAGGTATTGAAGATATATGTCTCTTTATTGTAAAGGTTTATGTAAAGGCCTGGTTTACAGCGTCATTTACTAGTAAAGCACCGCTTCATGACAAAGAAATATCTCAAGCCGCAAGTAGGAAAATAGTGAACCATTTGTGGTACCTTAATTCAGTAAATGTTGGCTTATTTTTCTTTGATGACGATATTTCAGTTACCACTAAAAGAGAAATGGTTAAAGCTTTGAATAGGAAATCACCAAATCAAGAGGGTATTAAACGACTTATGATTAGTAACATTACTGACGTTGAAAACAAGGAAATTTAGGACTTCATATGCGAGAACACTAAACAGTTTTTTCAAAAATTAGGTTTGTCTATGGAATTATTGGAAAATGATCCAACAACATGAAGGGAAAATGAAAGTTATACCCGATGTTTCAATATTGTAAACAACATTAAAGTTGTAAATGATGCCGCTGAGAGAGGAATCAAACTTATTACTGACTATAATGACATTTTAACAAAAAATGAAGGCTAAAAACAGTTTTTACTCCAAGTTGTAAATGATTATAAATCACAGTTTCAAAATGTAAAAAAAGAAACCCTGTCGTATGCTTTGGCCTAGTGCAAAAAATATTGTTTTTATTACTATATGTCTTGTAGATTTAGGATAATATTTGGTACTATGTATGAAAAAAACGTTTCATAATAAAATACACAAAGATAAAACGAGAGTTTTATTTCAAAAACTTCTAGTCTAGTTTTCTTAGACTACGAATTTACAGTAGTATGACACGTCATAGTCACAACAGATAATGTCTTTGATATTTGTATGACTTGATTAGTCATTCTAAAGATAAATGTTGCTGATTAAAAAAAAAAACAATGCATCAACCAAAGAATGTAAATAATTCCATTTACTTTTATTATTGCATAATAATGCATTCTGCGGCACCCCTTGCCTTCAATTTGAGGGGACTGTTTTTTCTTCAAATGGAACCATTTGCAGGGGTGAGAAATAAAAAATTTCGATTTCGAAAAAGATGGGCCACCCTAGACTGTATCCTTATGTATTTGGACCCGCTGAAACCAAATACGAAGTCAGAATTATCAGATTGGCTCGTTTTTCAATTTTCAATCATTGGTTAGCTTTAATAGTATACTAGCGCTGTCAAAATTAAGATTAATGGCATACAGACAAAGAATAGAAAATTTCGGGTATATTCATATTGGATATTAGATATTAGGTGTATATAGAATCGCCCCTCATAATTAATCATAATCATAATTAAGGACTACATACCTCAAGCACCCTGTATAGGAATTTTTTATTTTTCATTTGTCATAGCTCTGATGCATATTTATACTCTACCTTTTTTGCACATTTTAAATTCATTTTATAGCATCTGTTTCTATTTAGCTGAAACCATTACCCTTCCATTTAGCACTTTTACTATGTGTTTTTAATGGGTCATTACGGGTCAACTACACGAACTATGTATTTTGTCCTACTGTATCCTCATATTATACAAACATGTCATAGTATTTTAAACAAAATTTGAACTAATTTCCCCATTTCACTTCGAAGTAACATATAGTTATATCTAGTGATCATAATCCAACATTTTCTTATTTTACGGGGTGTTATGGAATTAAATCTCACGCTTTTCGAAGCTGATTCTACACGCAAAAAATACTAAAATCATGTGGTACTAAAAGCTTCCTGATGAAGTTATAGCCCAACATTTTGGGACAACTTTATGAGAGTTGATTCATGTTGCATACCCCGCTGGATTCATGTGCTCCATTTACGCTCAGCGAAGCCAACGATCAGTTTCTATAGCAATTCACGCATCAAGTATACAAAACAGTGTTTGTTTCACGAATAGAAAGTTCGTCTCTGCAGGGCAATCCCTTAAGTCAAAAAATATCACTTTATGTATAAGTTTCATACAATATCTTTTTTGATTGTTACAAAAACTGTACTTTTTTCATTATTTTTAGTGCGTAAATATATGTTTATGGTAACGAGTTTCTGCCGTTTTCGTTTTGATGTCATCTCCGTTTGAAATTCATGCAATTTCATAATTGATATTATAACTTTACCTACAAGATTTTGTTTTGAACTTTTACATGTTTTTAATGATTTTTTACTAAGAAAAGTTATTGTTTAACACAAATTCCACGAAAATTTTAACTTAGTGCAACAACCCAATTGCTTTCTGTGCCTGTATGCATATCACTTTACTGACAAATCTTTTCCTATGACTATGGCTGTCGATGAGTACGATTTTTGATATCAAATTTACAATATATATTATGATCCCCCACCCCTCCACTTATGGACTGTAATTGATTAATAGTGCTTTTGGGGGTAATTTGTTAAAATCTCTTAAAAAATGTCTTCTAGTTTATACAACAGACTTTGTTTAGACAAAATAAATTAGAACATCGACTGTTTCTGATAATACCATTTTTAGGCATACAATTAAATAACCGCAACTGGAGAGATATAAACGCAATAGCTTTGACGTTTACATCAAATCTCACTTAAAAAACCGCTGCCCAAGGAATCACTACTTCCACATCCAGATTCTCTATCCAAGTCACTCACAACGAAAAAACTTTGTATATGGAAATAATTGTTTATGGAACTTTAATAATATAATATTTGAAATCCTCTACCCCAAAAACCCATAAAACGATACCCCACATCGGTAGTGGGGTGGGGGTGGTGATAGGGTGGTGGTAGTGGGGGTGGATGAAGTAAAAAATATTTTGAGGTTTCTGGTTCTTGTACATACACTAGATCACATTTTTTTTTCCTCCCTTTTAATAAGGGGGTGGGGGTGGCTAATGCCAAAAAATTTTTTGAGACCCTAGCTTCTGTTGTATATACTAAATACCAATTTTATCGACTCTTACCTGCTTGATTTACCCATTTATCCCAAATTTACCCCAATTTACCCCCCAACCCTTCGTCGGAACAACATGAAAATATAATCTAGTTTCAGATCTGGTTAAAGTACATACGTGTACCAAATTTCTAGTCAATATCTTAAATAGTTCCAGAGTAAACGTGCGCACAAACAAAAGTTACAGACAGACAGACCGACAGACAGAATTTTTTTTTCGCTCAAACTTAAAATCTCGACGTTTCATGACATTTTAAGCCTATTTGAACAATAAAAAATTTTAAAAATTTTTTTGTCGTTACTATACTTCCACTGGATGTGGAAGTAATTGTGAATGTGATTTTGCTGGGTTTTCTTTAAAAATGAATTGCTCAGTTAGTTTTTAACTGATTTTAAAAAACCGCTGCCCAAGGAATCACTACTTCCACATCCGGATTTTCTATCCAAGTCACACAACGAAAAAATTTTGTATCTGGAATTAATTGTTTATGGAACTTTAATAATATAATATTTGAAATCCTCTAGCGCAAAAACCCATAAAACGATACCCCACATCGGTAGTGGAGTGGGGGTGGTGACAGGGGGTGGGAGTGGGGGGTGGATAAAGTAAAAAAATATTTTGAGGTTTCTGGTTCTTGTACATACACTAAATCACATTTTTTTTCATCCCCTTTAATGATGGGGTGGGGGTGGTAATGGGGGTGGCTAATGCCAACATTTTTTTTGAGACCTTAGCTTCTCTTGTCTACACTAAATATCAATTTTATGAACTCTTAACTGCTTGATTTACCTGTTTACTCCAAATTTACCCCAATATTCTCCCCGACCCTTCGACGGAACAAGATGAAAATATAATCTAGTTCTAGATCTCGTTAAAGTACATATGTGTACCAAATTTCAAGTCAATATCTCAAACGGTTCCAGAGTAAACGTGCGCACAAAAAAAGTTACAGACCGACAGACCAACAGACAGAAATTTTTTTCGCTCAGACTTGAAATCTCGACGTTTCATGACATTCTAAGCCTATTTGAAAAATAAAAATTTTAAAAATTTTTGTTGTCGTTACTATACTTCCACTGGATGTGGAAGTAAAACTAAACGTCGATAGATTCAGAATATAACTTTCAAAAACTCAAGAATATAGGTACTATTTAAAAAATTTTGACAAATGCAATTTGAAAAGGCACCATTTTATTTTAGAGATTTCCAGAACTCGAAAATATTGAAAGTAGGCAAAAAAAACTTGTTATCATTTAAAACAGTCTAGTGAACATCGCCCATTCTTATCTCAATCCATCTAATAGATGTAAGGTATTAAAATGGGGCAAAATGTAACTAGACACCCAGCATTTCGAAAAATGTAATAGTGAACTTTTTATTAACGTACGTAGTACTTAATCACCCGAGTCTATAAGAAACCATTTCTTAATTTCAGGATATTCCCTCAACGGGATTAGAGGGCTGGTTTAAACTTGAGGCTCGCTCTCAGAGAAGTTCGGTTCAAGGCAGAATCAGATTAAAAATGTGGTTGTCGACAAGGGAGAACAGAGGAGTTTCAGAAGAAGACAACTGGACCGAATTGACGCAGCATGAGAATTTGTATTCCACCTTTGTTGATTACGAACTAAGGAATTGGGGCAGAGAAACTTGGACGTGGAACGGTGATTTACCAGGACCGGCATTGACAATTTTACATCAGCATGCAGTTCAGGGTAATTTTTTTTTGCTATAACCTTTAAAAAAAGTCGGATTTATTTTCTTGTTCATTTTAGCGGACATTGATTGTACAGAGAAGTGTCACTTATTTTACTTTTTAACGTCATTGATTGCAAAGTTACATATACCGAATAGCAGAAATATAAATGAAATATCCATAAATACATCTGAAATAAAATGTGGAAAATTACAACCTATTATCGAAGCGAGATGATCCTCAATAATTAGTATTCTGCTAATTAAAATTTCTATATTTATGTATATAAAATCTAATATCCTCTTAATAAAACAAAAATGTTAATTGATAAATGTAAATATATCAATGGCGATAGAATGTGTCGTTTACATGTAATTTTGTAGGGCAAAGTTATCTTTTGATTATTATATTATTAGCCTAGGCCAATAGTGATATTAACATATTCCTCCATTGTGAAGTGAATCGTGAAATCATTGCATCTGCCCTGGTTCAAACTGAAGGAAAAGCCAACGAATTAAATTATTAAGAATTGTAAATAACTAGCCCTCAGTTAATTTAATGCCAATTATTCATGATATTTTTATTATTTTTTAAATTGTTGGAAATTTCTCACATTTTATTTTAGTAGGTGATCTTACAAATTAAGTACCTTCTTAAATGTTTCAAAATTTGTCTTTAAACTTATTTCAAATTAGACATAAACGTTATACATTATACTCTTCGCAAACAGCAAATATATTGCTCCTTATAAAACACCGGCACACAAAAAAAAAATGGTGAACCTGAATTGTTGCACATTCCATATCATACTTTTTTTTTAATAATCTTGTATTTTCTATTCTAAAATAAAGATTGTTCCAACGATACCTGCAATACCTAGGCGCGACTACAAATTAATCAGTCAGAGGTATGACACACATATTAGTGTTGTTTTAATTTATGAATAGGCTGCATTTATCATTTCCAATTTTATAATCTTCCAATGATGCCTGTAATTGCGAGAGCTTGATATTTCTTGAACGAAAAAAAATCGCATTTCTTTTATAGTTTTATCTTGGGCAAACAAACAACCGTTTAGCACTAACTTCTTTTTTCTTTTATCACCCAACAGGAATTCTAAAAACATTCTCGTACATTATAAAGACCATGTGTCTTGTCAAAAGTACAATAAGCACTATCATATACGCTACATGTCGTATATATCAAAAAACATGTATATCAGTCAAGCTTACTAAAATTAGATGGTAACATTAGTCAAATCAGAGGCCAATGTATAAAGCACGGCAATTCATCGCTCTGTCGATCTATTCGGAATAGGGTGTTTTCACTTTTTTTTTTAAGTCGAAAAATACAAAATACTTATGGTAAATATTACAGCTGAAACAATTTTTCGGCAAAAAAATGTTTTTTTATAATTTTAAAAGAAATATAAATTCAAGTTAAATATTTCCCGCCAAAAAAGACAAATCTAGTATTACTGGTCATCTGTGATGTCACTTCCTATATATGTCAATGATTATAAAATCTAACCTTACTTAATGACTTTTGTTGTCATTGTAAATTATAAGTCAAAAACATGAGTAGTGCACCAAATAAGTGGTGTTTTGTGCCAAGGTGCAGAAATACTTCAGTAAATGCTCAAAATAAAAAGTTCCCATGTGTTTCTATAGCGAATTATTCACGGAAAGTGAAATGGTTTAAAACAACGAGGCGCGATTTTCCCAAATTGAAATCGACATATTATTGTTGTGAAGATTATTTTAATGTAAGTATAATTTATCTTTTCTCATCATGGTAAAAGTTAACCGATGATAGCTAGATGGATGGATTATTACCTTCAATATTATAAATAGATCATATATACTTACCGTAAAATTATGCTTGTAATGGTATGAGATTTATTTTGAATTGAAAGTAATATATTATAGCTTCTAGTATTACTGAACATTTGTAATGAAATTTTTATGATTATTAATTAAAATGACCAAAATATCAAGCGATGCATGTCATGGCTAGTGATATTCGACGTCACAAATATATAAAAATACTTGTTTATTATTTTCAGCTTGAGGAAGTCATGGAAAATTAGGGTACATCCGATACAAAATTTTGAGAGGAAAAATGATTCTGAAGGAAGATGTAGTTCCACACATATTTAACTGCCAACCAGACAGAAAAGGAGCAGCGTCTGCATCAAAACGATCTCTTAAATATTTAGAATCTCACTCTGTAATAGATCATAATTTGATTGCCCACACAGACAGTGTTATTGCATGTGATGTTATTAATTTACAACCTTCCATCATTAAATCAAGGGCGGATCCAGAAAGGTACTGGGGGGGGGGGCACTGCGGCCAGAGGCGGTCTGGGTGTCTAGGGCTTAGTCGGCATTTTACAATAAATATTCAAACTCAGTCCGTCAGCGATTTGAATATTTTTGCTTCGCATGTATCTAAACGTCGTCCCAATTTTTTTGATGAGCGGGGGGGAAAAATCTGAAAAAAAATTTTAAAATTTTCCCGTACCAAATTTTTTTTTTAAACATAACCCCTCATTAGGCGTGATGCCCAGTCGGCATTTACCAACTAGCCAACCTGGCCAAACCACCATTGACTGCGGCCGTCTACCGCCGAACAATCAATAATTATATCGACATTTTCATTATTCGATAATAAATAATATTAGATCCTATTCTTCTCGGGGGGGGGGCAATTGCCCCTAGTGCCCCCCCTGGATCCGCCCTTGCATTAAATAAAGTAGTTTGTGTAGTAAATATGAAACTGTAGTTTTCCCCTATAAAGAAAAAAATCAATATACTAAAAATACAAATGTTGGTTTTTATTATTCAGATAGACATATTTTCAATATATATAATTTTAATTGTCAACAACAGTTATTTATAGTTATCATAATCCATGTTTAAAATGTTCACAATTTTGGTTTTTTCAAAATTTTTGTTCGCAACACAGAAAAGTCCTTTTTGTTGATTTGCACATAACATTTGTAAATATACTTGCGCTTTAAAGTCTGTAATTTGATCATTTTTTATATAGTTCTCCACATACTCTGAAATAATAGGTACCGTCAGGTAAAGCTGCAAAAACGAGATATAATGGCGACAAGAAAAGTCCACAATATTTCACTTTTTAAGTTTCAATTTTTCCTCCACAACGGCCACCACCTTCTCTAAATTGCGGCCCCTTTCCATATATTTATTATCCCTTATTTTGTATGCACCTACTATAGACTCGACAGCTAGCGATTACCTTCTCAGTTTCCTCACACAATTTCTCTGACATTTTATTTTTAACAAATTATAAAAATCACCACTTTTTACTACTATCAGAAGCAAATTTCAACAAAAGTTTATAAACTGACAAATTTGCAAATTTGTCTTGAACCATACATCTGAATTATATTTCATTATTTGTACACCGAGAAGATTTTCTATCCCAATATTTAATAATTCTTGTCTAACAGTGCTCTGGGCAAATTCTTCCTTCTACAGTGCATAATGAGTCTTCTGGTTTCAACTCCACATACCCAAAAGCACTATTCACGTTGTTCTCGAGATGAGCTGCAAATAGACATTTAATTATATCTCTAGCACAGACTATTAATTCTACTTTCTTTTAAGGTTATGTTGTTAATATAAATAATCGTAAATAAACCAAATTAAATGTATAATAATGTGTAATAATACAAAAACTAAATCATAAATTTAATAACTATTAGGCTCAAGTTGCAAACAACTAATTCATTAATTTATTTTAAATACTTACGCTGCTGTTTTTACGCCCTTCAACTCGGTTGAATGAAATCGATCATCATTTTTAATACATAAAAATATTTAAACTAGGTAAATTGTTTGTAGAAGCTTTCACAAAATTGACAGTAACCATTTTGCACTTTCTTTAATTTGTGAGAAACACTAGGAACAGGTTTCAAATATCCAAGCCAAATATGGTAAACATGTAAACAATAATGGGTCCGTTCGGACTCTACATTAGCTGCACTAGTGCAAATATTAGAAGGAGATAGATTATGACTCTACATAAGTTGAAGAGAGACAGATTTGCACTGGTGCAGAAAGTGGAGAATGTTTGAACAAAAAACGAACAAAGCTATTTTGTCTTCTGACAGTATATGAAGCGACGTCACCAGGATCATTACCCAATAAGGTGACGTTCTCGAAATTATTCAAATATTTGAATTTTAAGTCGATTTGTTTATTAAATATTTATTTTAATCTGATGATATAATTAATATGAATGCGTTTAGGCTTTCATATTTATGTATTACTTCATATTAATGCATCATTTGAAGTGAATTGTTATATATGGAAAACACCCTATTCTGGAACTCTACTATAAGAAACATCAAATTTTCCAAGACAAATATTTGAATTCTTACGAATTTATGGATTTCAATTTCGTGTTCGGTATTTTTATTAACAAATTGTCAATTAAGGAAAAAACCGCTGCCCAAGGAATCACTACTTTCACATCCAGATTTTCTATCCAAGTCTCTCACAACGAAAAAAAATTTGATACTATATTTGCACTCCACTATGTGGAAATAATTGTTTATGGGACTTTAATAATGTAATATTTAAATTAGTCAACTCTAAAAACCCATAAAACGATATGCCACACAAGTAGGTGTATTAAATGAGCAAACCGGCATGGTATCTATAGTGTGAAATAAAACTTATTGGTTTCTGTGGAAACAGTAATAGAATTTAGTCTATTTTTACAAAATACATTGTTTTCTAATTTCGAATGGCGATACAACAAATTTTGTATACAACTCGAGACTAAAATGCGTTTTTTTTACTCGTGTGGTTTATAGCACTCGCCTTTGGCTCGTAGTATAAACACCCCACTTGTAAAAAAAACATAATTTTATCTTTTATCCACTTGTTATTAGTCTAGGAAATAGCGTGCAAATTCGATGACGAGTGGTTACCGTCTGCCAGTCAATAATCGAGGAGACCATATAAATACAATTTTTTTTTTCTCTCTGGAACTTTTTGGTATGGTGGGGCGATAGGGAGGGGGGGGGTATTTTTTTTTAAATCGAATGATTATCGATATATACTTCACATACAACAGTTACGTTGGCAGACGAAACTTCCGAACGGCGCGCGCGCTAACCGGAAAAAGAAAAAAAAATTTTTAGTTTCTTTTTCCGGTTAGCGCGCGCACCGTTCGGAAGTTTCGTCTGCCAGCGTAACTGGGGTATGTGAAGTGCATATACTAACTACCTATGCGGACAGATATCGATAATCATTCGTTTTAAAAAATAAATGCCTCCCCTCCCTATCCCCCCACCATAGCAAAAAGTTCCAGAGAGAAAAAATTTTTGTATTTATATGGTCTCTTCGATTACCGACTGGCAGACGGTAACCACTCGTCGTCGAATTTTCACGCTATTTCCTATACTATATATAAAATACCATTATTTACCTAAAGTGAGACATTATTTTACGACAAGGACGACAAGGCGCAGCAAACGGTTCGCACCACGGCAAGAGGACAAATGCGCGGTGGACCCGCTGCTGTCTTCCGACGACTCTGATAGGCATTGTTACTAACGGTTTTACCTGAAAGGTTAACTATCCGTAAGAACGTAAAATATAAACTAAATAAAAATAAATATAAACTTTTAAATGAAATTTTTGACATCAGTAGGAAAGATTTGCCTAAATTAAATTTGTATTCATATTGCATATATTCTTTCGCCTTGTATACATTGTATATAAAATTGAATGTGCCATTCAATTCACTTTTTATTGTTAGAAAACCGTTCGGATTTTTATCGGAACACTTTAACATAATAAAATAATATAGAGTCAGACTTGGAGTTGAAAGGCATAAAAAAGAAGGACACCGGAGACTTACCATAACAATAAAATAAGATCAGATATAGATTTTTTTCATGTATTTCAGGGGACCTAACAGAGCTTCAAACGGCACTGGCGAGATTTGTTGCCGCGGCTCGGATTTACTTGAAGTACCCACTTGATCCGCGGTGGCTGCTACAGCTCCTAACAGACATTGAAAACGCTTGGATGAATTTCACTCTCACAAGGGAAGAAGAGATGTGGTTGGCGGAGAAATTCACAGCTATGCAAGGTACACAACATTTGAGAACCTTTTTCTTAATTTACTATCCTTAATATTTATTTATTAATTTAAGTAAATGATAATAATTATAATAACGATAGAATAATATGATGATTTTGTAGTTTTTGAAACGATATAGTGTGTCTCACTTGAAGACACCTCCATACCAACTTTATTTTTAACGGAATATACTTTTTACAGCTATATGTTTTTATAAGCAACATTCTCCCTGGATTCCTCAGAAAAAAATCTGTAGAAGTATTTACACAAACCTTCCCACTCTGCTTGACACCGTTTATATATTATTATACTCTTCGCAAAAACGAGGAGTATATTGCATTGATTGGCACATTTCTAAAACCGGAAATATCGCTCGTAGAGAAAAAAAATTTGATATCATTGTGTTAGTGAACGAATTTTGAACAACTTTCAAAATGTCCGTCCGTCCGTCCGTCCGTCCATCCGTCTGTTTGTCCGTCTGTCACGTTTCTTGTAAGCACGATAACTTAAAAGTCCGATTGTATTGAAATTTGGAAAGTAAGTTAGTGTTAGCTAGAGGAAGAACCCTATTGTTTTTGAAGAAAATCAATCAGTAAATAAGAAAGTTATTAATCATTTAATTTAAAAAAAATGTTTTTTAAATTGTTGTCCCTTGTACTTAAATAGAAATCTTGCGAAATGTTACCTTTGTAATACATATTTTTTTTTGTTTATGCATTTTACCAATATATATTTTATAATAATATATATAATGCGTTGAAATACGATTCTCGAAAGATATATATTGTAGACATTCAATTTTCGTAGTAATGTGCGATGGTGCAGTGGCCAAAGTTTTGTCTTGCAATCCAAACGACTTAGCTGACCAATTCCAAAATATATATAATATACAAATACCAAACAATCCGGAACACGACCGCATCGAAAATAACGTAAACGAACTGATTGGCCATGACATCCAATTGGCGAATTTCTAAAAGTCCTGGCCAAGCCCTCAGAAGTTACGGGCATTGTACGGACTCCAAACCAAACAACAAGGCTCTGGGTTCAGACTAGAGATGGTACTGAGTGGATTTTTCTCGGAACTGTTCCGGGTAAAAAAGTATACCTGTTCCGATTCCGACCTGCTCCGAGTCCGGCATTAGTGATTGTCCGTTCTTTTGCACTTGCAGCTCCATATGCTCCATAATGACACCGCTTTCTTTTCAAGTGCTTGGAGTCCTGATTTTTTTGAAATAAGAATGCTGATTGGTTGATGAAGGTTGAAAACTGACATGTCAATTATATGCTCCATTCAATGTTTTGATTTTGAAATCTCCAGAGCTCCAAGCTCTTGAAAAGAAAGCGGTCAATACAAAATACGTCCTCTATATCAAAACCGATATGAACTAGTATTTGAACTCTGAATAAGAGTAGAGGGTGTCTTATAAATTAATATACTTTTAATTTGTTTTGTAATGCGATTTAGAACCGTGAGTATTTCATTTCTAAGTTTTACCATTTCTTCAATTCATTTCATTGTTACATGGAAATAAGTCAAAATATTCACCTAATGCTTCAAACTATTCCTAAAATTCCTCGAATTAAAAAATGCTAAAGCTACATTTTTGTAATACTTAACACTAATTAAACAGAATTTATTATTATTATTATATACGTCCCACACAAATACTACCACTTACCACCAATACCAAAAAGTCCGCAAGTCTGATCTGCTCACTCCACTCCGGCTCCGTGTCCGAAGGTACAACGTTATCATGTGCTCAGTGCTCCGCTCAAACGCATGACAGTCCAGCGGAGTCGGAACTAGTATTTTCTAAATCTGAGAACTGTTCCGCGGAACTGTTAGCTCGTACCTGTTCCGAAAGAACAGGTTCGGTTTTTTCGTACCATCTCTAGTTCAGACGGCATCGAGTATAGGCTACTCAAATATCTCCCGAGAAAAGGCATTGTACAATTGACTTACATTGTCAACGCGATCCTACGACCGCAACACTGGCCTAGCCAGTGGAAATGCACCGTGGTCGTGCCAATCCTGAAGCCGAACAAGAACACGAAGCTCGTCTTCAGTTATCAACCGATCTCGTTGATGTCGGCGATCTTCAAGTTAGTGGAGAAAGTTACCCTGATCAGACTAGATGCTGCTCAAGATGAACTTCACATCGATGACGAGTGCCAGTTCGGCTTCAGGCGGAGCAGGAGCACTGTGCGGCAGGTCGTCAGGATCGTGAATGACGTCAAGGTGTAATACAACCACGGGAAGAGCACCGTCATGGTGCTCCTCGATATTGAGAAAGCCTTCAATACCGTATAGATCCCGGGGTTACTCTACAAACTAAGCTCATTGGACTTCCCAACGCGCATCACGAAACTTATTCACTCCTTCCTGTCTGGTAGATCGTTACAGGTCAGGGTGAATAGTAAACTATCAACTCGTCGGGACATTCGCGCGGGTGTCCCCCAGGGGTCGTGCCTGTCTCCGAAGTTGTACAACTTGTACGTCTTCGACTTCCCGGAGTTCCCGAATTCGAACCTTGCCAAGTACGCCGACGACACAGCCATGTACGTGCATTCGCATAACGCGCAGGCGGCTAATATGCTACTGAAAGCGCACATGGCCCGTGCCACGGCATATTACGACAAGTGGAAAATTCGGATCAACCCCGAGATGTCAGAATCGATTCTCTTCACGCGCCGCTTCACAGAAAACTGGATTCTAACGCCACTTTAAATCGGGGGTAGAGAAATTCCAATTAAGCGGTGCGTGAAATATTTGGGGGTGAACAAAGACAAAAGACTGACGTTTGATACACACATTGACGAGACGACGCAAGGTCTACTTCATGTCCAGGAGTGTGTATCCGCTCCTGGCACGGGGTAGCGGACTCAACTGGACTAATGAAAAGTTGTTGTACACGATGGTAATCAGGCCGGCCATCACATACGCGGCGCCGGTGTGGTGCAGCATCCCGGCCACGACAATGCGAAAGTTGAAAGTATTAGAACACAAATTTATGCGCCTCATTTCTGAACTCTATCTCTATGCACGTTGCCACGACATAACCCCAATCAGTTCAAACTGGACGGTAGTCCGCTAACGCGCAACATTACCAGAATCAGACAGCATAACGCAATACTTTTCGATATAAGACACATCCTATCATACCAAGCGTTGCCTATCTTCCGGCAACCCTCCTAGCCCACACCTTCCCTCTACCATAACCTATTTCTATTCTACCCCTTATCTTTCACCAACTTTACGTCTTTAACCTTTTCGCTCTTTTTTATGTCTGTACAATTTTGTTCCTTTATCCTTCTTTTTGCCCTCTTTTTGTCTTTCCAAATTCCCTCTAAGCCGATAACATCCTATAAATCTAAACTTTTTAAATCATATAACTTTGAACCTACTCTACCTTCCTCGACGGCGGTCAGACCACGAGGTTGTCATTTGTTCGAAAACGGGTTTTTTCATGTAACTCTATTTTCCCGTATCAACAATTAGAATTTTCCAAAAGTGCGTTTGCCTAGTGAGTTTTTAGTTATTTATAGTGTATTTTAATTAGATTTAGGCCCATGTGGGCACATGTTTTTAATTTTTAATTAGTTCTTAAGTCTGCCTGTGGCAGACAGGAGTTTCTAGCAACCAAATTTAATTACTGTTAAGCCAAACCGGACCCACCCCGCCCAGCTCCACATTTACCACGACGCTGTACGCCGTGATTGTCGGGCTTGCTCCGGGCCGGGATCCGGCGAGGCGCATTCTTGTATCGTTAAATACCAAATAGTTTGGTTTTGTTGTTGTTGTTGTTGCAATCCAAAGATCCTGTGTTCGCATTTCAGATAGGTTGGATGTTTTTTTTTTTTCAATTTTTCTTCATATATTTTTTCCACAACAAAGTTGGTATCACAAAATTTAGGATGTCCAAAAACTAACATTATTTACAAGAAAACTGCGAAGAGTATCCTATAGAATGTGTAATAATTATATAAAAAGCTCAGTAAATTGGCGAAGAGTACCTACGTGTTTAGCTTGTTTAATTTTTCTGTTGGATGATGACTGTTTATTATTTTTTTTTTGCTGAAAGTATATCGGGCCTGAAAATGGCATCAACTACTTAACTACATTCGAAATATTATTTTCTTCCTTCGTTTCTTAATTAACAAATTATTTGTGAGCACTCCGTATATCCTCCACTGAAAGTATTTAAGTTGTTCCTCATAGTAATAGTGTCATTTATTTACCAAATCGTGTGTCCACCATAATTTCTCAATTAATTATGTTTTTCATTAAAAGTATACCAGACATTTCCTTGATAGTTCTTTTAACTACATGCCAAACATTATTGTCCTCCGTCACAGTTTTCAATTAGTTATTTTTTTAAGGGTGTCCACCCTGATTTGTTTTCGCTAAAAGTATAGCAGAAAGAAGATCCTTGCTTGACAATTTTACTAATTACATGCCATATATTATTGTCCTCGTCATATTTTTTCATTACTTATTTTTTAGGTTGTCCACCGCATATATCCACCGTATATATTTTTCAAACAGTATATCTCATTTCTTTATTGGCATTAAAACATAAATACAAATAATAATAATTTATTAATCCTGTAGATCATAAATACATACATGATATAGGCTAAGTCAAATAGTAGGTGCATATCCCAATTTATCTGTAAACAGAATATAACAAATATATACACAAATAAACGAGGTCATTTAAGTAATAAAAAAAATCTATACATCTCTATACAGAGTGTCCCACTTAAGGAAAATTTTTATTTATGAACCGATTTTTATATATTTTTACTTCCACGTCCAGTGGGAGTAACGACAAAAAAATTTTTTAAAATTTTTATTGTCCAAATAGGCTTAAAATGGCATGAAACGTCGAGATTTTAAGTTTGAGCGAAAAAAAAATTTCTGTCTGTCGGTCTGTCTGTCTGTCGGTCTGTCTGTCTGTCTGTCTGTCTGTAACTTTTTTTGTGCGCACGTTTACTCTGGAACCGTTTAAGATATTAACTTGAAATTTGGTACACATATGTACTTTAACGAGATCTAGAACTAGATTATATTTTCATCTTGTTCCGTCGAAGGGTTGGGGGGTAAAATGGGGTAAATTTGGGGTAAATGGGTAAATCAAGCAGGTAAGAGTCCATGAAATTGGTATTTAGTATATACAAGAGAAGCTAAGGTCCCAAAAAAATTTTTGGCATTAGCCACCCCCATTACCACCCCCACCTCCTTATTAAAGGGGATGGAAAAAAATTGTGATTTAGTGTATGTACAGGAACCAGAAACCTCAAAATATTTTTTTGCTTCATCCACCCCCACTACCACCCCCCTATCACCACCCCCATCCCACTACCGATGTGGGGTATCGTTTTATGGGTTTTTGGGGTAGAGGATTTCAAATATTATATTATTAACGTTCCATAAACAATTATTTTCACATACAAAGTTTTTTTGTTGTGAGTGACTTGGATAGAGAATCTGGATGTGGAAGTAGTGATTCCTTGGGCAGCGGTTTTTTTAATATGTAGATCTCGCAAAAAAGGCATTAGAAACATGTTCTATTAATTCCGGAACTCAAAGCCACGGCCAACTACGACCATTGTGCAAAATATTAAGAAGTATTATTAGGGATTTTTTTTTCAAAATATTGGAACGGATTCTTATTCAGGACCACCTATATACCTATTGTATCAATTTTTGTCGTGATGGTAATACAGGGTGGCCCAAAACATTAAAAATAAGTTATTAAAATAACGAAATTTAAAGTAAAAAAACACATTGCTTTCGTATTATTTAAATTATTTATTGATAAAATTATTATTATTATTATTATTATTATTATTATTGTTATTATTATATTAATTTTCATTTATTTTAAAATTTTATAAACAATTACAATAAACCTGTAAAAAATTTTAGATTTTTTGATTTGTAAGAACCTGAGCGGTTTGTTACTAAAACTTAGCAGGCGTAGAAGGTGGAAAACAAAAAATGTTAGTTGAAAAATGGCTATCACTGACACTCTGTTTAACTAGCATCCTACTTCTTTGATTAACGACTAAAACAACTTAGTTATTACGTATTATTATAATAATGGCTCATTATTCTTTACAAGAAAAAGTGGAAACTGTGCGATTAGTTAATTAAATAATATCAATTAATTAATTGTGCTAAGTTTTAATAACACAAAATACTCAGGTTCTTACAAATCTAAAAATCAAATTTTTTTACAGGTTTGTGGTAATTGTTTATAAAATTTCAAAATAAATGAAAATTTAAATAATAATAATAATAATTTTATCAATAAATAATTTAAATAATACAAAAGTAAAGTGTTTTTTACATTCAATTTCGTTATTTTAAAAATTGAGTTTTAATGTTTTGGGCCACCCTGTATTACTATCACGACAAAAGTTGGTACAATAGGTATATAGGTGGTCCTGATTAAGAATCCCTTCCAATTTTTGAAAAAAAAAATCTCTAATATTTCGCACTTAAACAATGGTCGTAGTTGGCCGTGGCTTTGAGTTCCGGAATTAATAGAACATGTTTCTAATGCCTTTTTGCGAGATCTACATATTACATATAAAAACATAAAAATCGTTTCATAAATAAAAATTTTACGGGGGTGACTAGTCCTTAAGTGGGACACACTGTATATATGTATAAAATACGTATGAGGGTAAGAGTAAAATCACAAATGTGCACATGATAACACTTGTACATAACAACATTAAAAAAAAACTTAAGAATTACACGTAGGTCACGGTAATAAGAAGAATTAGAGAGGAAGAACAATCATCGACTAGTACCTTTGTAATATTCATTTAAAGAATAATAACTCTTATTTACTAATAATTTTTAAAATATTTTATCTGCATGTTTTTGTATAGACAGGTATTTTGGACTTTGTTTATATTTTGTCAGCCTATATATTAGTATTTCTAGTGTTGTATTATTTCGTGTGTTATGAAAATGTTAATTATTAAGAGTATTCATTTTAAGTTACGTTCTAGCATACATTAATAGACTCAATAACAAAGTGCCAAGTGTTAGGGCCAGTTGTATAAAGTCAGTTTAAACAAAAAACCAGGTTTAACCTAATTTTTTCGTTATACCAAATACGATTAATAAATAAACTTAGTTTTAACTCGTTTAAACTTAAACCACGAAAATTGATAGTTTAAAATGAAAATGAAAGCTAATTATATTTCCTATAAAATTGTTTCCGAACATATTTGTCGAATTTCTAACGGTTTTCGAGATATACGTTATTGAAAATCGATACTTTTCGAAAAAATTATTTTTACCTAACTCTTTTTGTCAAACATTTGCTTCTCGCGCCTCCCACGATCCTTTCTCAGGAAAATTGTTAGGAACGAAGTTGTAGAGCATTAAATTTCCTTCAATTTGATATACACTTAAAAAATATTTTTTTTGAAAATTGTCGATTGTCAATAACGTATATCTCGAAAACCGTTGGAAATTCGACAAATATGTATGAAAACAATTTTATAGGAAATTTAATTAGCTTTCATTTATGTAGAACATATTTTTCTAAAGTTCACCGTTTCCGAGATATAATCGAAAAATCAAAAAATGGTACCTTCCCCCTCCCTCCCTCCGTAAGCTCACCTCCCAGGGGCGGGGACTTTTAGTATGTTTACTTACTAACTACTCCTAATAAAGTTCTGAAGTCAAAAAGTCTCGCATATTCCATGCATTCTACAATATATTCATTGACTGAACTAATGGAGTACTTAGGAGTTTTGAGTGATGATGAAGATTTTCTGCAATTGGTTAAATTTATTAGAAATCCGAGAATTCCACGACTTTTTCGAGAGAGAATAAATCATTTTTTAATGTGGGATGACAATGAATTTTTTCAAAGATTCCGTTTGTTAAAAATACGTTGATATTTTTTCACTAAAAATAATAAAGTTGTCACTTCAATTCTTGGTAAAATTACCACTCCTTGTTTTCTCCATATTCCTAGAAAATAAAGCAGAAGGTTAATTAAAACAATCTAACCTGTCATATTTTTATCATTTAATTAAAATTATTCCTATATTTTCTTACATTCAATATAAACAATTTATAGTCTTACTTACTTTTTCACGTTACAAATAGAGAAACCATGAAAATTAACTTGTCAAACTGCAAACACAATAATGCTTGTCAGGATGGCAGAAGCAAATTTCCCTAAAATCCCTAAATCAGTGTTTCTCAAACAACGACAAAAGTACCTATGTTTATCCAAACTTCGTTTACATTTTCAATATACGACGCATCAAATCATCAAATATCAATCTTAGTTTAACTTTTTAAACTCGTTTAGTTATCCCTCAGTTAAAATGGATTTTATATAACTGGCCCTTAATATTCCCAATCATTTAAACGGAGTTTTACAGCTATCTCTCTTATTTAAACCAGCAATAAATCTTACGGCCCTTTTTTGCAATTTGAAGACTCTAATACTATCCCCAGGCAATTACATTACAGATTGAAAATGAGCATGATAGTACGTGTTCAAGACTGACCTGTCAACAACTTCGTATAATTGGTTAATGGAATAACAAACTGGTGCCACTCTTTTGCAAATGTTAATATGTACAGACCACGAACAATGGTCTGACAAATATAAGCCTAGAAATTTAACAGTTTGCTCTTGTTTAATATTGCATTTTTTTATCAAAAGACTCTCCTCATAATTCTTTCTTAAGGTACTAGATCTTAAAAAATATAGATTTTTTTTTAATATTTAGAACAAGCCTATTTTCGGTAAAACATTCGTTAGCCTGTGAGAGCTTTACATCAGCTTTATTTACCGTATGTTCTATATTCGATTCTGATATTAGAAAAGATGAGTCATCATCAGCAAATAGTATAGAGTCGTCTACGATAAAGACGTTTACATAAATAACCTATAGTTTTCGTTTACATAGCACAACTTTTTACTAGGCAGCTAATTAGTTCTTTGTTTATGTAATGATTTTTCTCAAAAAATCGTCATATTTTTTCGATAAAAACTGTGTAATATGCTGCAAAATTTAGAAATACTCAACAAAAAATGGTTTTCAAATCAAATTAAAAAACCGCTGCCTAAGGAATCACTACTTCCACATCCAGATTCTCTATCCAAATCACTCACATCGAAAAAACTTTGTATGTGGAAATAATTGTTTATGAAACTTTATTAATATAATATTTGAAATCCTCATAAAACGATACCCCACATCGGTACTGGGGTGGAGGTGGTGATGGGGGGGGGGGGGGGGGTGCTAGTGGGGGTGGATGAAGTAAAAAAATATTTTGAGATTTCTGGTTCTTGTACATACACTAAATCACAATTTTTTTCATCCCCTTTAATAATGGGGTGGGGGTGGCTAATGTCAAAATTTTTTTTGAGACCTCAGCTTCTCTTGTATATACTAAATACCAATTTTATGGACTCTTACCTGCTTGATTTACCTATTTTTCCCAAATTTACCCCAATTTACCCCCAACCCTTCGACGGAACAAGATGAAAATATAATCTAGTTCTAGATCTCGTTATAGTACATACGTGTACCAAATTTCAAGTCAATATCTCAAACGGTTCCAGAGTAAACGTGCGCACAAAAAAAGTTACAGACAGACCGACAGACAGAGATCTTTTTTCCCCTCAAACTTAAAATCTCGACGTTTCGTGACATTCTAAGCCTATTTGAACAATAAAAATTTTTAAAAATTCTTTTGTCGTTACTATACTTCCAGTGGATGTGGAAGTAAAAAAACCGCTGCCCAAGGAATCACTACTTCCACATCCAAATTTTTTATCTAAGTCATTCACAACGAAAAAATTTTGTATGTGAAAATAATTGTTTATGGAACTTTAATAATAGAATATTTGAAATCCTCTACACTAAAAACCCATAAAACGATACCCCACATCGGTAGCGGGGTGGGGGTGGTGATAGGGGGTGGTAGTGGGGGTGGATGAAGTAAAAAAACATTTTGAGGTTTCTGGTTCTTGTACACACCCTAAATCACATTTTTTTTTTCATCCCCTTTAATAATGGGGTGGGGGGTGGTAATCGGGGTGGCTAATGCCAACATTTTTTTTTGAGACCTCAGCTTCTCTTGTATATACTAAATACCAATTTTATGGACTCTTACCTGCTTGATTTACCTATTTTCCCCAAATTTACCCCAATTTACCCCCCAACCCTTCGACGGAACAAGACGAAAATATAATCTAGTTCTAGATCTCGTTAAAGTACATATGTGTACCAAATTTCAAGTCAATATCTCAAACGGTTCCAGAGTAAACGTGCGCACAAAAAAAGTTACAGACAGACCGACAGACAGACCGACAGACCGACAGACAGAAATTTTTTTTCGCTCAATCTTAAAATCTCGACGTTTCGTGACATTCTAAGCCTATTCGAACAATAAAAATTTTTAAAAAATTTTTTGTCGTTACTATACTTCCACTGGATGTGGGAGTAATAAGTTTTTGCACATCATCTATTATTTGTTTAGATTATTTGTATTAATATCCGTTAAACATTACACTAAATTTATATTAAGATTACCCTAGCAAACACAAGTTGTTCACAACTCAGCTGCCAGCTGCCTCAAGATTGTCGTGTTTATCACACAATAAAATAAATTTGTTTGAATTTTAATGCTAAATGTTGTAAGCTATAAGTACATTTGATATCAGTATATATACTCTACTGTTAAATTTCTTTGCGCAATTTATCTGATATCTTTATCCAATAAATATTATTATTATCATTACGGTTATTATTGACATTATCGCTGTCGCTGTTATTTTCATTTTCATTATCGATTATTATCATCTTTTTTTTCATACGTCTAAGGCATGATTGTTTAGGACAGACGGATTCCTTAAGGCTTCCCTGTTGTCTACTGTCTGGACAGGATATCATTCACTAACACAATAGTGTCCAATACTTCTGCCTTCTGCATCCACTGTATAACATCACCCGCCATTATGTTGAGCTCTTCTAAGTGGATACAGAGCTCTTTATGAACGAATCCCTTATTGGATAATATCAATGGTTTATCGTTCACCTTCTCTTCAACACTTTCCTTCATTTTTCTTCTCTGCTTCTAGGCATTCCTAAGGTTATAGTCCAGTGGAATCGCTAAATCGATAAAATATTTTGCCTTGTTTTATCGATGACTGCCACGCCAGGTCTATTGCACTGTATATGAACCTGTCAGTAATTATGGCTTTGTATCAGTATATTTTGAATTTTACATTCTCCAGGACTCCAGTCGGCTGATATTTATACGATGAAACAAAACCTTTTCGGACCAGTTTCAAGAGCCACTGTCTGTTCAACTACATGGCCCATTCTATTGTGTCTACTGGTGTAGACTGTTGGGGCTAAGTGACTACAGTATATTGTGTTGTATTGATTTTTCTTCTTTGTTACACAAGCCGCACTTTGTGGAATTAATTGTTCGTTGTTACTATGTGCCTTTTGTAATTCAATAATAATTATCAACATTCTATTCATAGTAATTTATATTTCACAGTACAATAGTCAAAGAAGAGTATTCATTTATTAGAATATAGAAGTATTTTATTTATTTAGAGAGCGAATAATTGTAAATATTAATTATTTGCATTTTCAGGCAATGTTGGTACTGGGTTTTTGAAAATGACTAGTTTTACATCGGGTGTGAACAATGTATTTTTTATGTAGCATGTCGTCAAAATAGCAGAATTCTAAAAAGCCAAAAACGTTACATTTAAATTTACCCTCATACCATCTCTTTCGTGAAGTCCATGATGATGAATAGAACAGAATAGTTTATACATCCAGTAAGAACAATACAGAATGTGATCTACGTTAAGATTCTTGACTTATCCTTGTGCAATTATTATATTAATGCAGACCACTTTGGTCACTTTCAAAAAAGGAGGAAACTCAACCTAGAAAAATTATATTTTCAGGGAAAAGAATTATAACTTAGCAACGAAATTAAATACTTGGGACAGATTCTAGACACCAAACTGAACTTTAAGGCACATCTAGACAGAGTGGTTACCAAAGCCGCGCAGGCAAATACTGGAAACTACAACCAAAAATAGTGCACTGGCTCTACGAAGTGGTTGTTCTACCAATAATTACCGATGCCTCCCTGATCAGGTGATGCAAAGCCGGAAAAGGGTAAACGATGAGAACACCCAGAAAGATGCAACTACTAGCATGTCTAAGGATAGCGGGAGCAATGTAAACAACTCCTACTGCAGCTACGGAGGCACTATCTTTTCTACCTCCACTATACCTAGTCGTAGAGAGTGGAGAACTGTTAGAAGCATGGATACAAACGAATACGGAACCAGTCCAAGAATAGGATACCACACCTAGATGTTTCAAGAAATAGAGAAGAATCAACTACTAAACACGCAGTCAGATATAATGAGCACAAGCCTTAACTTCACAAAATCTCAGGGTGTGCATACCTGACAGGAGAAAGGAGGGAATAGGGCAACTGCGAAGATCTTATATGGTACACTGAGGGATCAATAACATCAAGAAGTACTGGAGCAGGTGTTCCGGGGATTTCACCAAGGACAGACATTAGCCTGAACCTGGGTAGCACTGCAACAGTGTGCCAAGAAGAAGTGTGACAGCTATAGAAATTTGAGCACGAGAAATGATACGGAGATGATGCACTGACAAAAGAATCCTAATCATCGCTTACAACCAAGAAGCTCTTAAAGCTCTGGATGTAGTAGAGATACGTTCTGAATTGGTAAAAAGACTGTATTGATTCCCTGACAAAAAGGTTGTACACAAAACTGTAATGGCCCCGAAGACACATGAAGTTAATGAAAAAGCAGATACGCTGATGAAAGAAGGTGCAACACAAGAAATAGAACTTGTTTTGGACAGGCGCCAGGGATGACAGTCACGAATTTCCATCCAAAACTAAGACCAACGATTTACTAAATCTGAGCAGAAAACAGCTGAGATGTGCGGTGGGCATCATAATAGGACATTGCACACTAAACAATCAACTAATCAATATAGGGGTGATGGATACTTCAGAGAATAGGACGTGTGATGAGGATGAGGAAATTTTTCACCATATATTATGTGAAAGACTTCATACTTCGCAGGACCACTTGCGAACTCGGAAGAGATAGCCTTTTTGGGAGAAATGGGACTAATGAGACTAAAGATCGTTTAAAATTATGAACGCATAGTAATTGAAATTGATTACCTAATATCGATATTAATGTCGGTTAAGAATACGTTTGAATTTGTGTTTTTGTTTATTTTTACACCGACCTCAATATCGATATAAGTAATAAAGTTCAATTAACTGTGCGACGCGCTACGGTGATATTTCATTTCATAATTTTTAAAGATCTTTTTTGAAGGCGGTTCATTTTCTTTAAAAATTTGTTTTCCTTCCCCCTATTTGATTTTTTTTTTGATAAATTATCAAATGAGGTTTTTCAGGTCAAATTTATTCTCATTGTTAAGTGAAAAATTCTACATAGAGTGGCACATATTCGCAGCACAACAATAGGGAAGATGCATGAAATTTTAAATTGCTTGAAAAACTGATTTGCTCTTAATTTCCATTACGCAGAAAACGATTATAACAAAAGAAATTCAAAATAAAATTTATTTTCCGTAAAATTAATATTTAGATTATGCCGTAATTTGTAAACAAAACCACGTGACTGCAAACGGTTTCTTATTGGCGTAAAGTCAATGACGACATCCGTTAGTCGAATAATTTGTCCAAAGTAGACGCAGTGTCCTAACCTCTTGGTGACGTCTGTCTACGAACTAATTTTGAAAAATCTTGGATGTAAAATCACCATATTTGTAGTGATACTCTGAGTTTTACATTTAGGTACAATGCAATTTGCCATAATAATGTTGTTCACTAGCTCATTAACCAAATAATAAAACAAGAACTTGGTAAACTGACTGTAAACAATAAACAGTAAACTGACATTTGCCAAACCCATCGAAATTGCTTTAGATATACGAAACTACTGAAGCATGCTTATACGAAAAAGAAACTTCCATTCACTATTCCATCCTGTCTGACAAGATCTGATTGGTTGAAGAAAACGTCCGATTCACTTAACCGTCTGTACCGAGAAAAAGTAGGGAATAGCGCACGCAAGTTTTTCTCTCTGTGTATCTTTCTCTAGTTGAGTGCACCTTCCAATTTGTTATTAATTTCGATGGACAAATCATAACGGAAAACGTCACAGTTAATGACGCCAAATAACTGCCGTTTTGAAATATCCAAATTCCTCACCGATGAAATTATTTATTTTCCCGCTGTATTAACATTCAAAAAATCGTAAATTTTACATTTTTATAACTTTTTTTTGATGCTGTATCGATTTTCATTATATAAAAAAAAATCATGCAACTTCTCTATTAAGTGTTATAGCTAATATTTAATTAATATGGGATTAAACATCTCAATGCAAAAGAGTGAAAAACATGACGACAAGGACCGTCATTAAGTGAAAAATTCTTGATAAAGTGGCACATATTAGCATAACAACAATTAAGCGATATAGCAAATATTTTATCAACACGGGTGATTAAATCTCTTAGTACAAAGAAGTAAAAAACAGGGTGTCCCCAATTTTTACCACTTAAATTATTTACGCCTTATGTACTTGGTAAGGCTATGGTAAGGCTAAGGAATTTTACTAAAAAGTTTTTAGAACCGTAATAATAACAAGCAAAAAATAAGCTAGAAATAATAAGTATCCAGAAAATAATGTATCCATTACAGAACGTAGGAACAAGGACACATCAGCTACTGGTACAAAAAATTGACGGCGCTGGGAATTGTCTATATGGAGCACTAAGCCATCAGATAGAAGGAGAAAACATAACAACTCCGGCACACACCAACGCTATGAAAAATCTACGGAAAAATCTATAAGTAGCGGACCATATACAAAACAACATAGATGATTTCATCCCGTCCATGCTGGCATCCATCAACGAAGTGGAACTCCGTTACAATCAACACAGCGGACCCAACACATCTACTGAAGGAAGCACTAACACTGAACACCACCAAACTAGAAATAGGGAGACCAGGTTACACGTGGAAAACAACAATAGAGAGGATGGACAAACTGGGAAAAGATCAAACGTACTGGGAAAGAAGAGCGAGGGGAAAATGAATTCTACGAAAAAATTGCAGCGATATATACTCTACCAGAACCAGAAACGGGGGACTCAGAAGAAGAAGAAGAAGAAGAAGAAGATTTGTAGAAGCAGAAATACAAAAAGAGGAGCACAAACACTTCACATCATGACACAATGCGGCCACGCATTTCACAAATACCTACAGATAATATACTCTACCAGAACCAGAAACGGGGGAATCAGAAGACTCAAAAGGAGAAAAAAGAGGAGCATAAACATTAAGTATCACGAACACAATGCAGCAACGCAATTCACAAACACCTACACCCCCCCCACTCCTGTACCATGCGTCACGTGACTCTCGCTGCTGACAACAAACATGATCCAAATCCAACCCAGCATCGGAAACCGAGGAATCAGAAGACTCGAAGAAGCAGAAACACAAAAAGAGGAACATAAACACTCCATATTACGACACTACGCGGCAACATATTCACAAGAAGACTCAGAAGAGGCAGAAGTCCAGAACCAAAAACACAAAAAGGGGAGCTTAAACGCTCCCTTATGACACAATGCGGTAACGCATCTCACAAATACCTACACCTCACATCCCACATTCCTTTACCATGCGCCATGTGGCTCTCGCTGCTGGCAACAAGCATGACCCTAATCTAACCCAGCGTGGACGTAGCTGCATGCCTGGGAGTGGCAGCAGTGCCTACCGCACGCTGTAAATCATTCAATCAATCAAACAATTCATAATTTAATAATAATGTCGTTTTGTCCAACCAGAGAAAAACGTTTATCAAATGGAACATTTGCAAATGAAGAAAATGGCCATTGCTGCTGCATTTTATTATCTTTCTGTTTTATTTTATCCTTTTATTTTTGACGCTTGCAGAAAATCTATGAAAATTTATACACTCGTACTCCACAAGGGAACAACTAACAACATTGATTAAATTATATGTTCAGTAATGTGCCAAAAGAATTTTACAATTACGTGACATATATTTCATTTTGTCATATTTGATTAGTCTGTAATTAAATTTGCATAGTTTGAGGTTTTGCTTTTCTATTGCAGAAAGATGGCTGCAGCAATTGCGGCATCACCGACAACTATTTCCAGCTCTCCACCCGCCTTCTCTGACTCGTCTGGAATACGTTTTGAGATGCTTGGCGTACATGTCCAATATGGTAAGTTGGAATAAAATTTCAGTAATTTAAGAAATTTATTTTTATAAAACATTTATTTATTTAACCCATTAATGGCCATTTTAGAGATATTTTTATAAAAGTAAATTAAAAATACATAAATTAAGACCAATTTAGCATTAAAAAAAATATTATATACTTTCGAAAAAAAACACGTATAGACTAGTTCACAAGTTCAAAGCCGTGCCGTATTAATTCTTGATAAAGCTCGTAAAAATATGAGTGAGGATTCGAAACGACGTCTAGAAAAATGTTCAAAATTTTCAAACCCGCACTCGGAGAAAAAACATTGTAAAATTAAAAAAATCTCTGATGATTATAAATAAATCAAATATATTTTTCCTCATTAGTGTTTATAGTTAATTCAAAAAGACAACATATGGTTTTGTGAAGCGTTTTCAAAACGATGATTTAAATATTTGGCTCTTTTAAAATAACTGCATAATGTTCAATTGAATTTATCAGAAAAAATAATATAACTTTGTTTCAACTGTGCTGTTCTTTAAAAATGCTAACTATTGTATATACAAAACCAATGAGTTTCTTTAAAATGTAAATGTTCAACTTTTGTTTATATGGATGAGTTATTAATATAGTCAGGCAAGTAAAAGTCATTTTAAATATTAAAGGAAAGGAAATTCCCTATATTTTGAAGGGTATATAGCAATACAAACTTGATATGTTGAGTTTTGACGACTTGAATTCAATACATCAATATATTTATATTCAAGCGGTTTCTTGTGCTCTTTAAAACGTCAAATTTCTCTGAGTGCGCACATAAACAATTGCAAAAGTTATAAACAAATGAAAATTGAAAAAATAGCGAGTTTTGTTTTTTGTAAATAATTCGAAAACTATTAGTATTTAAGAAATTTTAAAGAAGGATTCTTAAAGAGGAAGAAATTTCCAATAAAAAAGTTCCGACTCCCGAAACTCTATCTCTATTATTAATAATTTTAATTTAATGTTGAAAATAGAGCTCCGCGCGGCGAACACTAAGCCGTTACGATGCTTTGAAACCGGCCGTAATAAGTAAAAATATTTTTTTATGTTATCATTAATTACGAAAAATAAACGACTCTCAAAAAGAAAAAGAAACAATGTTTATTCAACACAAAATTAAATGCTGAGTCCAAGTAGAAGCTTTTAAATTCTTGATTCCTTCAAAATATGCTAACAAAACTTTTTCATTAACACGATTTACCTCAACAAATTAGGATGTCAAATAATATACAAGGTGTTTCGAAAAGATTGGGACAACGCTTAGCCGTAGATTTTTGACATTAAAACAAGTCGATTTAACTCAAAAAGTAGTGGTCTAACTCTTTTCGTTTTCAAGATACAGGGTGGTAAAGTAGAAAAATTGTATTCGTAATTTGTCTCTCTCCTGGAAACTATTATACGTATCTACTTCAAAGTTGGTAGCAACATGTTTTTCAGGTGGCTAATTACAATGGTGATATTGCCGATGCCATATTTTGTAGATGGCGCTAGTTACAGGACTTTTACGTGACACTTTAAGCCATAACTTTTTTGAGGTTAGGTTTTGGACATCGTCTTCTATTATAATCGAAACGCAATTTAGTTTCCTAAAGAAAATGTGTACTTGTTTAAATGCGATAAAATGCATGTTTTCAAAGAAATACGCGATTTATAACTTTATCACACACCAGTTCGAAGAAATTCAATTGTACCTAAATGCTGTTTCTAGGTGTCAAGTACGATATATCTTGAAATCGTCAATAGTGGTTGTTGTAGATACATATAATATTCTCCAAGATAGAGACAAAATACGAATAAATTTTTTTTCTACTATACCACTTTGTATCTTGAAAACGAAAAGAGTTAGACTGCTACTTTTTGGGATAAATCGATTTGTTTTCATGTCAAGAGTCAACGCTAAGCGTTGTCCGAATCTTTTCAAAACACCCGGGTTGTTGAATTTCTTCGAACAGGTGTGTGACAAAGTTGTAAATCGCCTATTTCTCTGAAAGGGTGTATTTTATCGCGTTTAAACAAGTACACATTTTCTTTAAGAAACTAAATTGCGTTTCTATTATCAAAGAAGGCGATGTCCAAAACCTAACCTCAAAAAAGTTATGGCTTAAAGTGTCACATAAAAGTACTGTAACTAGCGCCATCTATAAAATATGACATCGGCAATATCACCATTATAATTAGCGACCTGAAAAACGTATCGTTACCAACTTTGAAGTAGATACGTGTTCTAGTCTCCAAGATAGAGACAAATTACGAAAACAATTTTTTTACTTTACCACCCTCTATCTTAAAAACGAAAAGAGTTGGACCATTACTTTGAGTTAAATCGACTTGTTTGATGTCAAGTATCTACTGCTAAGCGTTGTCCCAATCTTTTCGAAACACCCTGTATAACTTGGCTAAGTGACGTTTGGCAATTTTGACATTAAAATTATGATGTGTAATAATAGCAGCAAAGGTAACTATGAAAAAGACTACTTAATTTTTAAGATCTTTAAATAGACATATAATATTTAATGTATGTTTAAAGGGTTTTTAGACATTTAAAATTAGAAAAAATCTTGTATGTAACACGTTTCGAAAGACCATTTTGCGCAAACATCCGCTCGTTACACAAAATAAAGTCTTTAGTAAGTGGTTACATAAATAGCTATTACATTCCTCGTATAACTGTAATACATACTTTACGAAATTCTGATAAAATATTCTTTTTAACGAAGAAGAAATCCTTCGGAGCACTCAAGTATTTATTTGTTAACCTGCCTAATTTAATCTGTTTCAGAAAGCATTCTGGAAATGTTGTCCATTCAATAAGGAAATCCGGGGTGAAATAGTAGCAACCCTAAGAAAAGGAACTCCGGAATGGTTTGCAGCTCTAAGAGCGTCGGTTATGACAACGGATGAGTACGATGCTTCGTTTGTTGATTTTTGTTCTGAAGTTTATGTACAGCTAAAACATGGATTGTCGCATTATCATCCGCTGTTTGAGGGGTGAGTTTATTTAAACTTCCACAGATTTACTAATGGATTACATTTACGAGATATTGTACTGGTGAATACATTTTGAGCGCTATTTTACAAAACTTCTATACATTATATAACAACAATACCTGTATTATGCTATTCAAATCTAAATTAAACTTTACATTACCGAACTTTATCATATCTGCTTACCTCTTGTATCTGTTTCGTGGATCGTGCGATTTGTATGGCCCAATTCTAATTCGACGCACGAAGTTTCAATGTAATTCATGCGAGAAGAATACGATTCGTCAGCTAAATCTTTATTGTCTTTTAACTGAATCTTTAATATCATTTATTACATTATTATGTATATATGTATCTTACTGTCATCGCTCTGAGAGAGGTGCAATATCAAAATAATTATTTCTGATTGTACAGCCGATGCTTATTATTTTCAATTAGCACAATTTAAAAAAATGTTCCATATAAAAAATCCGAACATAAGTATTGTTTACCAGGGTGCTCAAAAGTAAAGAACGGAAACGTTGAGTGAAGAATTCTTTCACTCAACGACGGAAGCCTTATTAGTGGAAGACCAGACCCTCTGAATTCGACACCTTCTATACAACTCGCGAACACACACCTAAAAAATAGGTAATCTGATGTAAAATAACCTGCTGAACTTGATTTTTGAATTCGCCCACTGATTTGAGATTGCCAAAATGACCAAATTGGCAATTTTCTAAAAAAAAATGAAAATTATGTGTTTTTTTTTGTTTTTCATATAACACGTCATATATTTTTTATTTTACTTCAGAATAATTTAAATTTTTTACGTAATATTCTCTAACTATTCTTTGATATGTTGAAAGTAAAAAACTTTAACTAAAAAATAATTAGTTGGCAAAAAAAAATAACAACTTTTCTTTGACGCAAAATCTTTAAAATTTGCAGAGGAAAATGTCCGATCGAGGTATCTTTTTTATTTTTAAAGTTAGGTGCCTACTATAATCGAAGAAAATGTTCCGAATGAACTAAATAAAATCTTTTATAAGAAGTTTTTTTTGAAATTTTGCTCCCTGATCGAAATATTCATTGATTGTTTCAGCGTCCGAACGAATGTGCGCTACTATAAATCGGCCGCAATCGCATCTAGAGCTAAACCAGAGCTAAACGCAGGCAAGTGCCGGGTGATTATTTTCCAGTGTCCATTTATGTTAGGTTGAAAGTGTTTTTTGTCTCAGTCCTTATATTTAGTGCGTTATAAACACATAGTTTGGCATAATAAATTATAATTACTCGGATAGGAAATCAAAGGAAACAAGCTATAAACGCACTCTTCGCCTGTTCACTGGATTTGTATATAACTGTTATACATTCTATAGGATACTCTTCACAGTTTTTTGTAAATAATGTTACTTTTCGACATTTTTAATTTTATAGTACGAACTTAGTTGGTAAAAGACTCAGTGTGAAATTAGGTATAAATTAAAAAAAAAACTATACCATACCCCAGTTGGGTTTCGAACCAGGGAACCCTTGGATTCCGAGTCAAAAGCGTAAGAACTACACCACCACCTTACACGTAAAAAAATGTAAATTTTTACATTATAAGACACGAGCTAAAATCATATTTTCATGGTTGTGTATTACATTATGAAATGTATATTTGTAAAATATATAAATATTTAGATATTAAAATGAAATATCATTTCACCAGATTTCTATTAATTACAACATAAAAATCAAAAAAATTTTTTTTTCAAATTTAAATCATTAATAACATTTTTATTTACTGTTCAAAAACAATAGGGTTCTTCCTCTAACTAACACTAATTTACTGTCCAAATTTCAGTACAATCGGAATTTTCTTTCTTGAGTTATCATGCTTATAAGAAACCTGACGGAAGGACGGACAGACAGACGGACAGACAGACGGACAGACATTTTGAAAGTTGTTCAGAATTGGTTCACTAACATAATGGTATGAAAATTTTTTGTCTGCGAGCGATATTTACGGTTTTAGAAATGTACCGATCAAATGCAATATAGGTAGGTACTCTTCGTTTTCGTATTTGCGAAGAGTATAATAAGTAGTTACTTTTTTTCATACAAGCAATAGAGTGATATAATATAGAGAATATGTATCGACAATTAAGTTTTGAACAATGTATTTTGTGCCAGAAAAGTACTTGTGAAACAGTTCAATCTGTCACAGCAGATACATTCCATTATTTATTGCAAGCGAAAAATCCGATGACATTTCTGTGGCTCTAAAACAATGTTTAGAACAGAAAGATTTATTTTTTTATCACTAAATCCAGTTTACCATGCACAATGTAGAAGATCGTATACCCGAACTGCTTATAAAAGAAAATCTGAAATTGTAAATCCTAGTACAGAGAATACAAGTAAAAAGGGCAACGTGCTATTTACAGACAGCCTACCAAATTAAGCCCAGAATTCCAAATGTTTTAGATTTTGGATGGTACCTAAAGGAGGAAATCTTATTTCCAAAGATGATTTCACCCAAACCCCAAAACCCAATTTTATTGAATTAACTCCATTTTGTAAATGTAAATTATATAACTGTACTACAAGCTGCAAGTGTAGCAAAGCAAACGTGCAATGTAACATAAGTTGTTTATGCGAAGGAAAATGTAATCTTTAGTAGCCACTTGCTGTTATAATTAATGAAAACATATTTTTTAATGTGTATGTTTCGAGATTATCTACATAGTTTTATAACATTTAAGCAAATAGAAACAAAATAATCCGTAGACTCACTTGATCGCTTAAACGACACCACAGATGGGCGACGTTAACAGAAGTTATGCATTAAATTAATGCGGACGAGCTGCGCGGCTGCATTCAACAGCGTCATCTCGTTACATTAGCCGAATTTCAAAAAAATCTCTTTACAAAAAAGTTTGTTTAAAGTATATGGAACATTTTTCTCGTTTATACTATAACTCTGTCTTTAAAAATAAAAAAGTTACCTCGATCGGGTATTTTTCAATGCAAATTTTAAAAAACCGCGACAATAGAGGGTAATTATATTTTTTTTAGGTACTATATTATTAGTTACACTATATTCCTTGCCGTCAGCCTGTCCAAGAATATTGGAGGGATAATGTGTAAAATATTGGTCTAAATCTGAAATAAAATAAAAAAGGTATGATGTGTTATGTGCAAAACAAAAATTAACACAAAATTTTAAAATTTTTCAAAAAATTTGCGAATTGACCGATTTGGCAATCTCAAATTAACGAGCGAACTCAAAAATCAAATCTAGAAGGTCATTTTACATAATATCATCTGTTTTTTAGGTGAGTGTTCGCGAGTTGTATAGACTACTTTTAAAATGCTTCCTACAGATTGGCTGCTCTCCGACTATATATAGTTTGCCCGTGCCTCCGTTAATTTCTCTGTCACACCGGTGTATCTCCGAAATTTTTTATAAAAATTTAAAATTTCTCGTGTAGTTAGCCTTTAGTATTTCGCAGGCACCACAGGAGTCGATGATGCCCCCAGAGCTGGAACTAGGGTTGACAAATTGACGACAACCAAGGCAACCAAGCCTTTCAGGGATGCAATATTTGGTTCAATGACACGTTATATTCTTCAATTCTCGATCAGCATTCAATGAGGTGCGCCAAAACCAAAAATGCCAAAGGCGTAATCTGCCCTAGTCCCAGCTCAGGATGCCCCTAAAATATGTTCCACCGCTCTTTTGTGACAAAAAATGTGGGCGGCTTTTACAAAAAATTGATCTTAGTCGACTGTTTAAGTAACATATTTTACAAAAAACTGCACTTTTTGCAGAAGTCACCAAAGTGGCCGTGCATCATGTCAAGACTCATTGGCAACGTTTAGGAAGGGAAGCCCTCTAACAAAATGGCGGTGATATTTCCCAAAATGGCCCACATAAAATTTAAATTATTTTAATTTAATAAACTTAGACGTCTGGTTATATGTTTCTAGGAATGCTGAATTAAAAAAAAATGGATCTAAAACGTTGTCAGAAATCCATAGAATGAAATATTCAACATAGCGACCAAAATGGCCGCCATAAAACTTAAGTTTTATATTTCATTACAAATTAATTTTTTTTTATTTATTTTTTTTCATTTATTTCCAAGGAGTGTATCAAGGCAATGTTGCCGTGGTATTTTCTACTAGACCATGTTCGCTATGCAAGATGACTGACTATTCATGTAAAGAACTTGGAGGAGCTTCCATTACGTTCATCAGCAGTGCATGCCGAGTTTAAGGCAGGAAATTTTGTGATACGGAAGTCGTCCAACCCATTTTCTGCTATTGTAGTAGACAAGGCCCATGAGCAGCACAACAAGAATGTAAAAGATGACGGTGGTGCTGTCGGCATTTTTCAGGATCCAACTGTCAAACGAAATCACGGTCCGGACACAAACCATTGCATCATGAGCAGTATCCTTCTTTTGAAGAAAAGTTCGTAGATGAAATCAATAAGTTAAAGACAAGCTTCAAGAGTGCTGGTAATCCTTTTGAGGAAACCTCAGGTGAACTAATATCATTTGAAAATCGCACTGTTTCTGATGCGGAATCGGTAAACATGCTGAGAAATTCTGAACGAAAAGGTATTGAACTGTACCAGTCATTTGTTTCTGAAAGACTTGTTCAAGGATCCACTGTGAGCATCTTTGCACCTATAAAGGCACATAAACTGAGAATTTTTAAGCCTAAGAAAATTAACCGTACTGGAAAAGGCACTATTCAGAATCTGCGAAGTGACGTATATCTCTTTCAGAGATGTCTTACTGTTAATATGAACAGAAAACTTGACATGCAAAGTTTCTTCAAATATGTCCCTCAAACAGTCCCTATCCTCCAAGTCTGTCTTCTGCTGGTCACCTTCGACATGCAATTGGAAAGGCAGATATACTTAGTCCTCTCGAAGAAATGGTGAACAAAGATGATCGTAAATTTCCTGGTACATCTCATGCCATTATGTATGATGGAGCTGCTCTCATTCATTCAATTCAGCCACGTGCGTCGCGTACCTTTGAGGAGTACTGCGTTCGGAAATTTCATCAGAGCATTGTGGGATGTATCCAGAGCGTCTCTGCTATAAGGCTTGATGTACCACAAAAAATCCTTGTGCATGACAAGGCAAGACATATTTTTTCTAGTTCTGAAGATATACTGTTTGACCGACTCCCTCCAACATCAAAAGCACTCCGACAGTATGCTCTGAGAGCTGTTTAACAGGGCGGCCATATTTGGGATCAGTGCATGAACCCACATGCGGACATTCCCAGTCCAGATAATTGGGGATGGACGAAAGTTGATTTAAACTGTCTTCCCACGATATGGCGGGGCTGTTGTGATCTTGTAAAGTGCAGATGCAAAGCAGCGTGCTCTACAAGTTTAAATTGCAGCTGTAGACGCTCCCTAGTAAAATGTGTACCTCTCCTGTGTGTCAATAGCAAAAATCGCACCAACATGACTAGGTAGGTTCTTTGTTTTCATTAATTGATTTCACAAATGATAGCGGTACATGTTAAATTATTTTTTTGATACCGATGATGGAATGTGTGATTGTTTTACTTTTTATTTTCAGCCAAGGACAGACGAAAGAAGATACTCTGCATGATTTGGTGATAGATGATATGGTCATAGACGACATGCTCGTAGATGATATAAAATTGTAGAAGAATCTGGGTTTTGATTGAATTTGCGTGCAAACCAATACTTTACAATTCGCTTTTTTTCCAAATTCTTGTGGCGTTTCTTTAAAAATATTTTTCTTTCATTTACTATACATTTACTTACAATTTATAGAAAAACATTTAAACAGTTTTCATCAGCCGAAAAAAAAAAAAAAAGAACACGATCACGTTACAATTATAACACTAGGGCCATTTTGGTCTCAATGTTGGATATTTCGTCCTATGGACTTCTGACAACATTTTAGGGCCTTTTTTAAATTCAGCATCCATAAAAACATATAATTAGACACCTAAATTTATTATACTAAAATAATTTAAAAAATTTAAATTTTATGGGGGCCATTTTAGGAAACATGACCGCTATTTTGTTAGATGGATAAATTTCAGGTGGCTCCCCTAAACAATGGGCCTGGACAGAATGCACGGCAAGTTTGGTGACTTCTGCAAAACGTGCAGTTTTTTTTTGCCTACTCGACTGACTATCTGGGGTAAGTAGCATATGGTTTGTAATGTCTAACTGTAAGGATTCCAAAATATTATTGTTCTAATTTTTTTCATATTAAAAATGTTCATTTTTACTATACCTCTTTTATTTCCGAAAGAATTGGGTCAAAAATTTTGAAAAAATATTGAAATGTCACGGATAATGACGAAATTTAAGGAAAATTATGGCGAACTTTCTGTTATCATTAATATTTAACTTATTAATAACAGTTTATTTATATTCCATAAAAAAGTACAGCAATAAGGCAAAATTTATTTTATTTATTTAAAATTTCGTCAGATGAAGTGCTTTCTCTTGACTCTTTTCCGTAACCAAAATCGTATAAATAAATTTAAATGTTAAAAAATCCTTAAAAAATAAAATTGGAGGGAAAAAAATCTATAAAATTATAGTAATTCATGCAACAAGTGCATACAGTGCGAATAGAAAGTCTGACGCGCGAGCCGAAGGTGAGTGCGGCAATTCCATGAGTGAAAAAAGCGCCCTTTATGCATGAGTCTCATACAATATTTTTTCCATATTTAGACAAATAAATTTCAAATTTAACTTAAACACAACTTAACACAAATTCATAATTTGATGTTTCTAAAGCGAATATTGTGAGACAACTTCAATTGTATTCAATGCACTCATGGATCCGGCTATATATAAGAGTGAAATAATGTTACGTAATGTTAGGTACATACTTTTTTAACACTATTTTTTTTTCACTATTGCCATAAACATATGTTTTACGCACTAAAAATTGTTACGGTTTCGTAAAATTTTATTAAGTGTTAAGTGTTTGTATTGACGATTTTTAGAGATTCATGTTTAAGACCATCGCTGGCACCTATTGATGAAGGTCACAGGTTAATTTCACGAGGCGAAGAATTAAGTAGTTAACAACATAGTTAAGGTATCGCAATAGCACGTTTAAGGCCAAGTGGGGGAAATGGCATCAGAGCAGTGAAGTGTAAAGGTGGCCAGCAACGCGTGCATTTGGGAAAGTTATTGTGGATAATTTGCGTATTTATACGGATACACGTTAGCACAACGAGACGTCGTCCATTGTTTGGTATATGGATATATAATATCTTGGGGTTTACGACGCCGTCTTGATCGAATTTGGGATAGCCGTCTGATGCAGGTGTTTGGAACGCTTCCAATTTATTAGGGTTGTCGCAGTTTGGAGGTGAGCATTTTTGTTCATTACCTTTCAGAACCTAATTAATAATCTCTGAACTAATGTCAGGTTTTGTATTTTTAGACGTTTTTGTTTCTATTTTACCCCTTTTTGCTGTTATTGTTGTGACGCACTGACGTCGATGTTGCGTAAGAGTTTGGATGTACTGAACCATAAATTTAAGGAGGAGTATTGGACCTCGATCTATGTAATTTATAATCAAGCTGTCGTCTAAATTTCAACGCAGTGGGCCCCACATTTTTCTATAAAGTAGAGTAAAATCGCATGTTTCGCTGGGAAACCGAGAAATCCCGTACGAGTGTATTCTGTAAGGAATCGATGTGCTGCACCGACGAATTGCCCGCTTTATTCATCTACGAGAGTCGTGGACATACGTGTTAAGTACCACCTAGTGGAAAATTTTTGCTTTTATTCGTTGTTTTCTGTATTTGCCATATAGTAGTATTTAATTGTTGATACGCCATTTCGTTGTATTTGTTCGGCGTATAGTGGTATCAACATAGTTTTGAGTGATCAATAGTAACTATAACTTGATTTGATATTAACAAATTATCATATGGTACATGATACCATCTAGTATACAGTATGTCCGCGGATGGGGTTTACAGTAGGTGTAATGGCTAAAATTTTTAACTTTTCGAGAAAATGTTATTCTTTATAAAAGTTTTTGCTTGCCTAAGAAATAGTAATGACGTTGAAAAAAATTATATTTTTATACGGGGTGCTTATAAATTCCAAAAACTTAAAATTCCGTAAGAGTAAACTGGTTATATTTTTGATTTTGGAAGAAAATGTGAAATAAAAAAGCTGTTTCAAATTGTATGGTCTGACCAAATTCAAAATTTTATTTGAGTGTTGTAATGTTTCGAAATATGTGAATTTTTAATAAAATACTTGTCGGTTTTTTTTCAAATGTTTATTTAGCTAATTGCATTCGAACAAGGCGAGTAAATAGCACATAAATAATTCTGAATTTATAAAAGCAAATACATATTTGGAGATTATGACTTTATTAAATATCACAATTCAAAAATTCCTTTTCCAAATTGAACGCATGTTTCCAATCATTTCCGAATGTTGTGAAAATTACTTCTAGCGTACTCAATGGAAATTGAGTGCACAGCTGCCGAAATGCAGTGCTTTAGAATTTCGGCGCGTACAAAGGGTTTTGCGTCTTGCGTCTCACCCGTCGATCTACTAATGCGACTTCGGCTACTATAATTTGTCTTAGACGCCCCTAGAAAAATGTATCCGCAATTGTCAAGTCCGGACTTCTTGGGGGACACAAAACTGGACCATTGCGATCAATCCACCGTCGTTCAGCTATTAAGCCAATTACGTACGACGCAGGCATAATGCGCCGGACATCCATCCTGTTGAAAATATAATCTATTTTACGATATTCCAACAGCAAGTCGTCTAATTGATCAGAGAAGAATGTATTAAGCATATGCACGTATTTTCAATAATTATTCCATGATACGAATAGTACATTAACTTTTTTTAAACATAGCCTTCCAGTAAAAATTCTAAATTGGGAGTTGGTCTCACTCCAATACCTAACATGTTGTGACACTGCAGTGCTATTTGTTGAAAACGTTGACTAGTCAGAGAACATGATAAATTTATAAAAATTCATGTTGCCACTTAAGATTTCATTTCCAGAAATCTAGTCATTTTGCTTCATCTCCTCCTTCTAAGGTATGATTAAAATGAGGTTTGTATGGAAATATTTTATTTTCTTTCAAAATAAAAAATATATACTATATTTTAATAAAAATTCACTTATTTCGAAACATTGCAATATTCAAATGAAATTTTGAATTTGGATAGACCATATAATTTGAAACAACTTTTTTATTTCACATTTTGTTTCAAAATTAAAAATATAACCAGTTTACTTTTACAGAATTTTAAGCTTTTGTAATTTTTGAGCACCCCGTACAAAAAATATCTTTTTTCTCAACGTCATTACTATTTTTTAGGCTAGCAAAAACTTTTATAAAGAATAACATTTTCTCGAAAAGTTAAAAATTTTATCCATTACACCTATTGTAAGCCCCATCCGCGGACATAAGTACTGCATTTTATTTGGTATCCCGGTAATATAACTATTTAAGACTCTAGGAATTTATTGTACTCCTTGCAAAAGCGGATATTTTGAGTGCACTCGTAATAATATTTACACATATTTTATTAACCAATAAGGTACTAAACTGAATTTTATTATATGTAACAAACAACTTTGTTCGTTTATATTGGGTTTATCAGTATTTATTAAATTTGAAGTAAATGTTTAATGGTTTTTGTCACTATTACCACTTACCTCAGGCTCTAGGATACATGTCGAGTAGAGAAAATCATGTGGCGCCCTTTTTAGTGGTCTTATGTAATTGTTCTTCTAGTATATAACTTTTTTGAGGACAAAAAAAATTACGTCAGTATAATTTACTTACCCACGCCCCCACTGAGAAACAAACTAGCCAAAATATAAAGTGCAATACTGTATTCCCTTGTGAACATTATTTAATTCTTTTAAAAACAGAGTAGCAAAGTAATGAAAAAAAATACAGTTCTTTTAACAGTCCTAGAAAAAATCTTATAAAACGTACTGAATATTGATAACTGTTTTCTCTATCTTTCTTTACGCCTCTGAGTCATGGATCGTTAATGAGGCAGGCACACGAGGTATTGATGCTTTCGAGATGTGGGTCCAAAGATGTTTGTTACGAAATCCCTGAACAGCCCATCATACCAACAGGTCGATTCTACTAGAAAGCGACTCTTCAGCATCGTATTCTCCTAAATCTTCTCACTTTTTTGGGCGCAAATACCAAAGAGAGGACAATATCCTAAACGTTATTCTGATATCACAAGAAACGGACGAAAAAAATCTTTGGTGAATATATATATAAGCTTAGGAAACAACAGCGAGAGATGGTTTGATGTTGTCAGACGTGCGATGTAGCAAAGGGAAGCCAATTAGAATAACGCCTGGATCAGAAAAAATCTTCTAAGACTTTGTGAATAAGAAGTGCGTCGCATAAAAGAGTTTTAGAAATAGGAAAAATAATCATTGTAAAAAATGTTACTTTCAAATTTTACAATACGCGAACATCTACATACTGACAGTATACCATATCCAAGAGTGAACAACAAATCCGTTTACTATTGACATTTAATGGAAGGTTAACTTTGTTGTTGAAACTGTCAAAACAAATCTCAAAAAATTTACTTGATAAAATTATATTAGTCATTTTTTCATACCTGTCTGTTTTTTTTAATACTTTCGGAAGCTATAAACACTACCAAGCACATTTTTCACTGCACTAAACTGTTTTTTTAACCTCACAAATGCCTATTAATTGTTATTTTATTTTCGCGAATAATTAACGAAATTAACAAAAATGTATCCATGAAAATTGTTTAAACTGATTTGAACACAGTTTGCGATCTAACTTGTTACTATTCTTACCTGCCTGTATAGTACTGAATCCTAGGCGCGCGAGCCCAACTCGAACTTGGCCTTTTTTTCTTTTCCTTGTTTATAGGGATTGTGACTAAGGAGTATATATTTTTTAGTGTTTGTAAATAATTATTTCTAATAGCAAGTACAAGTATTTAATATTTCTTTTATTATGTTGGTGCTTGTTGCTTACTAATCATGATTAGGAAAATATTATTATAGTCAGCATCTAAGAGAGGGACATCTTCCTCTCAGTAACCTCCGATATGGTAAAACCGCTGCCCAAGGAATCACTACTTCCACATCCATCCAAGTATCTCACAACGAAAAAATTTTGTATGTGGAAATCATTGTTTATGGAAGTTTAATAATGTAATATTTGAAATCCTCTACCCCGAAAACCCATAAAAAGATACCCCACATCGGTAGAGGGATGGGGGTGGTGATAGGAGGTGGTAGTGGAGGTGGATGAAGTAAAAAAACATTTTCAGGGTTTCTGGTTCTTCTACAGACACTAAATCACATTTTTTTTTCATCCCCTTTAATAATGGGGGGGGGGTGGTAATGCCAAAATTTGTTTTGAGACCTTAGCTTCTCTTGTATATACTAAATACCAATTTTATGGACTCTTACCTGCTTGATTTACCTATTTTCCCCAAATTTACCCCCCCCCCCCATCCCTTCGACGGAACAAGATGAAAATATAATCCACTTCTAGATCTCGTTAAAGTACATATGTGTACCAAATTTCAAGTCAATATCTCAAAAGTTTCCAGAGTAAACGTGCGCACAAAAAAAAAAGTTACAGACAGACCGACAGACAGACAAACAGACCGACAGACAGAAATTTTTTTCAGGCTGGCATCCCATCAGGATAGCGAGATATGAAGAAAATGACCTCTATAAAAGTAGTTGAGGTCATCAGGGGGCACAACTTGGTGACATTGAATTTGACCTGAAGGTCATTTTCAATGTCATTTGGAGGTCCACTTTTTTTACTCGTTTTTGAAATAAGGACCCCCATTTTTGACCCCAATTCTGAAAGAGAAAAATTTTGCATTAGAAAAAAAATTGACCCTAGGGTGACTGTAGGCAGGCAATGGTGATCGTGATGGCCTTACAGATAGATTTTAAGGCCAAATAGAGGTATTTGTGATGTTTTATACACCTATTTTTTGTGACTTGCCAAAAACTGTTTTTGTATTCTTGGTCAAATAAATTTAATCTATTCTATTCTATTCATTTCATGATCGTCTTCGGCGACTTTGATAAAAGAAAATTGACATTCAAATTACCTTGAAAATTACCATCAAGGTCAAATCCAAGGTCACCAAGTGGTGCCTCCCAATAACTTTAACGACTTTAACAAAGGTCACTTTCTTCACATCTCGCTCTACTGACGGGATACCAGCCTGAAAATTTCGAGAGCTATTTGACGTTTAGATGATCCCTAGGGCCAATTTGACTTCTTACAACTCTAATGCATAATGTTTCGCTCTTTCAGAATTCGGGGCCAAAAATAGAGGTTCCTATTTAAAAAACGAAAGTTGGCCTTCAAGTGACCCTGAAAACGCCCTTCGAGGTCGAATCCAAGGTCACCGAGTTTTTCGTCCTCCCATGATCTCAACAACTTTTATAAAGGACATTTTCTCCACATCTCGCTCTCCTGTCGACTTATTCAGGCGTATTCATACTTTTTCGACACTGTACATTTTAGAATTACTAAATCGTAACGTTTCTTGCGATTTTTATGATATAAACAAACTATCGAAAGAAATAAGCACAAATCCCAAATTATGTATCTATAAAATAAAATAACTGAAATAATAAAATGTAAGAAAAAAGATTAATAGTGACCTAGAGATAAAAAATATGCAAAACTTCGGAATAATGTCATATTGAACGGATTTCGTTCATTTTTGGCAGTATGATAGTAAATGCTTCACAGAGAAGTTTTTATATTGTGTGGGGGCTTGCTAATTTATAGGGGGTGGATGCCACCCCCTCTCCACCCTTTCCCAGTTTGTACTTTCTGTAATTGGTCTGTAACATTTTTTCGATAAAGTAAGACTTTTCGAGGTACTTGCTTTTTTTAAGCTAAAATCGCAATTTTGAAGTCGTTATAACTTAAAAATTATCAATTTATGTGAAAAATTGCATAGAACCTTTTCTTCTTAAAATTTGATTCTATTTCAGTCCCAATATATATATATATATATATATATATATATATATATATATATTTATATATATATATATATATATATATATATATATATATATATATATATATATATATATATATTTTAAGTGCCATCCCCTGAGGGGGTGGCATCCACTCCCTATAAATTAGCAAGCCCCTGCATAATATAGAAACTTTTCTTCAATATGACATTATTCCGAAGTTAAAACCTCTAGTTAGGTAGACATTGTAGAATATTTGTCACTAAATCTCTTCCTATTTACTCTTTTCTTATGAAGTCCCTATGACTTCCACAAATTTCGCTGTCTCCTTCAACTACTTCAATACAAAGATGTAACAAGTTCTACTTATGTAAGATCGCGTTGCTCATATAAGGGATTGATTATAACGATTATCTTCGTCCGTGTATGGGCTAGAACGTACTATGATTAGATTTTTTTAGCACGATTTTAAAATGGTGCGCATATAAAATATGGCACAGAAAAAAATGTTAACATCGCTACAATTATTTCATCGCTTGTTCGCGTAGAATGATATATTTCTATGTATCATATTTCTGCAATAAAATAATCTCGCTATGAAAAATCGTAGTGCGTGCCCTAATCGCAGTCACAGAAGAAATCGTAAATCAGCTGACGGATATGGCATTGGTGGTCCTTAGCTATATTTGACGATATTTTTTTCTTACAATTTTTTCGGCCTCACCCACTAAAGTGGTTCCAATTATTTAAAAAATGAAGTATACAAAATTTTAAATCGATCGGATAACGTTAATCCGTGCCTCAAGGCAATTAAAGTTCACCATCAGACGCAATTTTCATCGATATTTTTTTCTTACAATTTTTTCGGCCTGGCCCCCTAAAGTGGTTCAAATTATTTAAAAAATGAAGTATACAAAATTTTAACTCGATCGGATAAGGCTAACCGGTGCCCAGAGGCAATTAAAATTCACCATCAGAGGCAATAATTTTCATCTATTTTCAATAGTATCTCGTGATAGTGATAGTATCTCGTGATAATGAAAATATTATACATACATAATTGGAAGAAAATTTATTTTTATAAAACATCATTTCTTTGCATGTTTCTCATACATTTAATAGTTAAATAGGAATAATGAAGCTTTGGTTGGCATAAACAGGCACCAGAACATTCATGTTCTCGTTGAAATGCCAGGATACAGTTTTCTGTTCCATGAATTAATCGAATTAGCTTCCCCTTATTGTAAGGGGTGTCTTTAACAACACGGTATATGTCGCGGCTGTAGAACCAGCCTCTCCAGAGGATGAGGAAAACTTTTCAGAAAATTGCGTTGTAAACGGATGTATATAGATTCCTCTACTAGATAATATTGGCATTAATTACAAAATATTTATTTCAAGGGATAGTTTGAATACTGCTTTGTACTGATAGAGATTATGCGTCTTTATTTTTGGTTCATGGAGGACGGCTTGGGGGGGGGCATGGCTCCCCCCCTGGCTGCGAACCTGCTGACAATGCCAGTAGGTTTGGATGTATTTCTGCGGGCAGCCTTGGTTTTCGATTAGTTATATGTAGTGTGCATTTATGGTGTGCGTGTTACTTCAGAGTTAGATTTTATGAAGATAACTGAAAACAGATTTTTTTTTTATTTCAAGCAATACAAATTTGAGAAGATAAGTTTGAGGTCGTTTGGAAACGACGTAGAAAATGAGCAAATAATGTTTAAAGCCAAAATTACACTATGAAAATTTGGGAGGTCCGTTTTATATGGCCAATAGTGTACAAGATTTCGATTGTAAGAAATTATGGAGAAGCCAGTTCGAATAATTGATGGGATCTAAAACATCTGCTAAGACGTCAATAGCGAGAATATGAATGTTCTAATACCTGTTTATGCCAATCAAAAGTCCATTATTTCGAAAAGTATTAATTAAAACGAAATTTTTATTCGATTAAAAATGTAGAAAATTTCGATATGATCAACCGGTAACGAGATACTTTTGAAAACAGGTGAAAATTGTGTATTTTAATGACTTTTAATGGCCTTGACGCACGGATTAGCGTTATCCGCTCGAGTTGAAATTTTGTATAGTTCATTTTTTAAATAATCGGAACCACTTTCGGGGGTGAGACCGAAAAAAATCCAATGTCACAAAATAAGGACCGCCCTAATAAGGCATAATCTCAATAGTAATATTGTATCATGCCATTTAACGTGTACATCAAATTTGAAATAATAATTTTGAGAAGTTAATAAAAGTTATCGTATTTTAACGAACGGTAAGTCGTGCCTCACATACACACACGTAGACGTTTTTTTAAACGATACTTGAGTTCAGTTTGTTACGAAATGTATTTCCGTTCACTTCTCTTTCCTATGATAATTATGAAAAAATTATGTCTCAGATATAACTGTGATGAAATCAAATATGTATAATTAATGATGAAAATTGATGCGTGATTTAACAGATTATATTAATATTATTGGTGATATTGCAGAATGAAAGAATGAATATATATACATTAATGTATATCTTGCCGTCCATAATGTCCTATAGTGACTGGCTTTACCAATTAATTTAAATAAAAGCAGTCGGGAGTATTTTAATAATTCTGTAATTTACATTTTTAGAAGCAGTCAGTAATCCAGGAAATACAATATTCCACAGAGTTTTAATTAAAATTGTAATTTTTAGTATTTACTCTGGCGTGATGAAACATTTTTATCGTCTAATTAAAACTAAGAAACGTAGATTTAGGGAACCCTTCGGAACTGCTCGGCTTTTCAAATCGAACAGAAGAATTCAAAATTTGTATCGATGTCAAATGATCTTCGTTTAACTCATAATTAAAGTAGGATTTTTAAACACTTAGATATGGCAGTAGTCCATCCATCGGTAATAAATTACGATCACTTTTAGCAACCCTAAAGATAAAATTGGATATTTATAAAATCAAAATTAAGAAAGGTCATTTATGGCTTTTATACTTTGTAGACATATTAAGAAATAGATAAAGTAATCGTTCTTAGAATTGTATTTAAAAAATCTGCCTGATGGCTTCTAAACATCCGTGTTTGTGAAAGTCAGCTTGCACCAGTTTGGTGATAAAGTTCACGTGATGGGTGTGCTTTTATTAATTATTGTAATTTTGACTTCAAATCTTCAGAAGCGGCTCAAGATACATTTTTCACCCGGGCGTGAGCTCTTTTTGGCGCCCCTCCCTGAGGTAGTCAATGAAGGCACAGAAATCAAAGACGTACTACGTACTAAAATGCAAGGATATCCTTTTGGACCCCCCCCCCCCCCCCCCCCAATCACTACTTTTTAAGTTAACACAAAATAGTGCATCCAAAAATAAAGGTACCCTAAATCAATAATAAAGAATAATAAATATCTTTCGACCGGCATACAATATAAAATTCATATTTTAAATTTAGATATAGCCCGTCTGGACATCAGTTTACGTAGTACCAATCAAACCCTCTGTTTAAGTAGTAGTTTTAGGGGGCTGTCGATATTTTACTCCTAACCTTTTTTTACACATTTTTAAAAATTCTTATAAAAAAAATCATTTTGCATTATTTATGTGCAGGTTTTTACGGATAATAAAGATATTATTATTATTATAATTATTAGAAATAAAAAAATATATTCTTATTTCATTTTGATAAACCATTCTCAAGTAATTTATGTTTACACATCAATGTGCATTTACAACATTTTATTAATAATTATTAATTTGTAATATAAAATTTTTTGTCTACACCATCTGAACGCTATTATAATGAGAGGACCACCGACACAAGTTTACTTAGAGGAAGGTTCCTCTTTGTTGTTTTAATATTACATACAAAACAATAAATTGCCATTTATTTATTTATAAACAGTAACTAAGTAAGATATGAAATATAAACAGCTAATGTTGGTATACTTAACAATCTTCTGAATATTCTGATTCTTTTTCTGAATAAAAGTGCATGTTGCCTGCCTTCAATTAAAATCTTTAATGATCAACTCTGTGTCAGTCAATAATAGGGTGGGAAGCTTGAGGTATGAGTAGTGAGATATCTCATAGCTAAATGAAAACGTTTGTGTTACATTTTTGAATTATTTAGGCGGTTTTAATGTTATTCGACTGTTCTGCATTATTACCATTTTAATTGATATAGATACTGATATTATTTGATATTATTTTCCAACGAAAACTAATAAAAAGAGTACATTAAAGAAAAATTAAACAATTTTTCCCCTCACTTTGGCGCTCCTCCGAGCCGGCGCCCCGGGCAGCCGCCCGGGTTGCCCGGCCCTTAAGCCGCCCCTGCAAATCTTTACCACAAGAGTGGTACTTACTTTCAGTGCAATACAGGACTGCCATTTTATATTAAAACAGTTAAATTTAATTTTTCCTGCGAAGGTTTTTTTGTTTCAATTTCTTAACTTTCGTGAGACATAACTAAAACTCCCCACAAAATCCCACTGAGTTTTTTCTTCTAAAATTAAGCATAAATACTCATGATTTATGTAGCGTAAGCGTGACAAAACCATCACTCATATCCTGTGCCATTGTGCACCAATAGGAGTGTCAAGGTACAGGTATTTCGGATCGCAGTTTCTACAGCCGGAGGAAACGGGATCTACCATGGAAAGGACTGCTCTCCTTCGTGGAGAGAGCGCTGGTCTTTTCTAAATGTCGCGAATGTACAATGGGCAGATAGGCCTGAGTACTGCGTATCTTCGGATCTGCTCGCGTTTTCTAATAATAATGTAGCGTAAGCAGTTATTTTTCATCATTTTGTGCTTTAAAAATGTTACCGATTATTTGTACCGACAAGCCATGTTAAGGCTTGGTTTTCTCGAACAATCGGTTGCGGAGAACCAACAGTCTCTGGACCTCCGAGGGCGGCAATTTCTGTTCTATATTGTTTGCTAGAAATTGTAGTTCGTCTAATTTCTTTCCCGTCTGTTTGCATTCTGACCTAATCAGAGGATGGGCCCCAATCAATAGGCCCGTTCAACTTTTTTTTTATGTTAGAAATCGAAAGTAGAACACTTTTTAAGGCAATTTCCAAATTTTTAGGTTTTTATTAGGACGTTTAATCCCTTAAATGAATTACCAAAGTTGGACCGCGAGAAAACGGGGTGGAGCTTCGCGTGACGTCATTTTGCAGATGCTGATAAGGCGACAATCGAGATTTAATGTGACTTCACAGCTAACCTCAAAAATATATATTTCTTAAGATTTACAAGTATTACGTAGCTATTATTAAAATTTCTGCCTGGTTCCTGTACTTTCAACCAAAATCTAGTTCAATGGAATGTTTATGAAGTTTTAAATAGTTTGTCAAAATAAAATAAGACACTTTTTGCAGATTAGGAATCTAACCTATAATTAGCAGTCTATTTGTATCAATTAACAATATTGAAAAATTATTTGTGTGAATTTTTAAATATTTGCTTGGAGCCAGTTTGGCTCCAAGCTAAAAATGAAATATATAGAAATATTAAAAATCAGAATAAATTTACAAAAACATTTCAATTGAGGTTATGTTAGTTATGTGATGCACATGCCCCAAGCGTATGGCGGGGGTTATTGTGTTTCTCTATGGAAACGGCGTTTGATTTTTAAATTATATCTGTTTTATCTTATTGCTGGTTTAAAATGAGTAGTGTTTATGCAGAATGACGGCACGAATCGGCGAAGCGCCTTTTACTGGAACTCAATCTTTAACATTGAATATTTAATGATTGGATATACTTACGAAGCTGAAATTTTAACAGCTTATCTAGATGATCGAATTCTATTGAATTACATAAAAAAAATAACGAAAAAATAATTATCGGTAACAAGCCCATTTTGGAAGAGGAATAAGAAGAAATCAGCCAGTGAATGGATTCGGAGGGCGCTTTTAATAGTACTATAGAGAGAAGATTATTTGATAATGAAATGACATTTGAATTATATTTTCATTTTACTGATTATCTAGATTAATATTGGAGATATATTTTACAATAAACACATCAAAACATCAAAATTCAACCTGTGAGTTCAACTGAATGATTCAGCTGTAATCAAACTCAACAGATTTGGGCGGAAAGGTCGGTTGTGCGCTGCGGAGCCGCTCACTGTGCGGACTAGAGCAAACCAGCCTCATTTAAATTCTCACGTTGAAAAAAATCATCGAATCACAGCGGTGGACAGACTGTCGGTTCTCCGTGACCGATTATTCGAGGAAACCAAGCCTTTATGCAGCAGTTCATTTCTCGGACAATAAACGGACCAATACGGTGACTACCACCACCATCTTCAACTACCCTAATTTAAAAATGTTATGGATTTGTGTTATACAGTGCGTCCCTGGATTGAGTTTGCGATAGGTGTAATATACCAAAAAAAATTTGTGCGGCTTTCATTTTCTGTAGTCTCGGTCTGCTTGACCTAAAATAGATTTTTACCAAATTACAGTTCACATGGGATCTAACTCGCGAAGTTAATCTAAGAAGAAAATAAATCATTGTAGAAAAACTGATCTTTCTGTTAGTTTTACGGAAAAATTCTATTTGGATAAAATATTTTGCATTGAAGGTTAGAGCCCATATGCCAATTTTCATTGCATTTGAACAAAAAAAAAAGAATACTACAAATTAAAGTAAATATCTTTTTATTTTCTAACACAATTAAGAATTTCAACGAATTCCAAATCATTGTCAAAGTTGTCGGTATAAACTTGTTGTTTATAAGTTTTCCCCAAAAGTGAAAGTCATAATTGTTAAATCCGGACTTCTTGGTGGGCAACATTACAACAATATTAATATTGGAACACGCAGTAACTAAACTTAATTTGATTATAAAACTATGATTTATTAAAACGCTCTCATGTAATACGCGAAAATATCGGGTAAAGCTCCGTTAAACTTAATAAAGTCTAAGCGAATTGTAACTCAAACAATTCCTCGCAAATAACTAATACAGAGTTATTTAATAGCAAAGTTCAGCTATAAGCAAGTGAACAACACGTATAACCATAAAATAGGATCGACCAGTGCAATTCAACCATCGACACTCAACTAGGTATATAAAATTCATACAAAATATAACATGTGCTAGTTTTATCACCTTGGGAAATAAATACCAAATGCATGTAACATAGAACTGTATGATACCTAAACAAATGATACCAAAACCCCAATAAACCGTTTGCTACAAATTAAATATTTAGTTATCGTTATGTGTGCTTCCTTACGTTCAGGCCCGGCAAATTGATACCAGATACCACACACGATCAATATTTTAATGCCGGCATGTAGCCTTACATGGATTTAAAGGGCTAGAAAAATATGATGACCTTGAAATTCCTGAAAAATTTTCACCTGCGGCGCTTCCTCCGAGCTTCTACCCCCTGGATCCCCGCAGCTCGCCACGTATATTGACAGTGTTTGAGTCCAGAAAAACCTTTTGTCCCGGGGTTCGCTCTGGCTCTTGACGGCCCTGGTTGTATTAATAAACACACATTTTCTTACAGGTCAATAATTTCCTAATAATGTTTAATTTTTATTTTACTTTATTTACTGGCTGACTCTTAATATTGAATCTGAATTGAAGCCAAACTAGCCAATGGCGTATAATTAGTTTACTAGTATACGCCAAAACTGAATTTCTTGCAGGGCATCAACGGAAAAACACGTGATACAATTTTCTCTCAAACGAAAAAAGAATATCCAATATAATATTAGGAGACTTCAACGCACATAGGAAAAAACGAAGGAAGATAAATGCATCATTGGAAAAACTTTACTCCAAATATGGTCTAACGAAAATTGAAACGCGCTGAAAAACCTAGCACACATGTTTGACTTAACTAACAATAAGAAGCACGTAGAGCAAAAGTCAAACCTGCCTTGATACTTGGAGTAATGGAAGCTCAGTCACACAAATATATCATATCCTGGTAGGCAGAGAGATAAAAAAAATGATCAAGAACGTTAAAGCAGAAAGGACAGCAGAAGTCAATGCAGACCACAAAATCCGATACGGAAAATTGGAAATAAAAGATGAGAAAAGACGTAAAGGAAACAACAAAACATCACACAGTGGAATAGCTCTCTACTATAGCGCGAAGAAGAAATACTGCGAAGAAATAGAAAAACAACTGACAGGAAAAGAATTAGACTGGACATAAATGCATTCAAAAATAAAAACTGCGACAAGAAAAACATTAAAAAGGGACGGGTATGAGCCCGATAAGAAAGGAAAAAAACAACAAGAAAGGAAAAAAACAACAAGTACGAACAACTAAAAAGATAAAGGAGCAAACCCTAGAAATCACCCCAAAGTATGGATAAAAACCACACCTCTGCCTACGGAATGGAATACGACCATACAAATACCCTTCCCAAAAAGATTTGTAGAAGCAGAAACACAAAAATGGAAACATAAACACCCCATATCAAGACACAATGCGGCAACGCATTTCACAAAAACCTACACTGCCAATCCCACCCTCCTCTACCATGCGTCATGTGGCTGTCGCTGCTGACAATAGGGATGACCCAAATTCAACCCAGCGTGGACGTAGACTGCCCAGCGGCATAACTCGGGAGTGGCAGCAATGCCTACCGCACGCCGGTAAATCAATCAATCGATCAAAAGCTACGATTAATTAAACCAACAACCTGAAACAGCATCGGTTAAATGTACAATAAAATGACAATACGATACAAGCTAAGTCAAGTTATTCGAAGCAACGCGTTCCAATATATCATGTAAACATAGTTGTAGCGCAATACCAATTTAAATATTCCGTATGTGCATACCGAATTTACACGCCGATATAATTTGGAATTGGTACTTGATGATGGCAGAATATCACTAGGGATGACGTGCACGGTTTGGTAAATTGGAATTATTTTAGTAATAATTATTAGCTAGTAAATCAAAATATAAATGTAATGTAATGTAATGTAAGAGTATATTACATACCGAGGTGGAAAGTGTTTCATTGTTGTCGAGAGATGAGATAGTTGACCGAGGCGCGAAGCGGTGAGGTCAACTAATTCTCGACACAGCAATGAAACTTTCCACTAAGGTTTGTATACTACTTTATTCACAATCATCTCCTTTAAAGAACAAAAAACCAAAAAAATGGATTACTAAATTTTTAATGAGCATTTTATGTTTTTATTAAGCATGCAATGAACAAAAAATTCTTGTCAGCCGACAAATGTCAAAGTAAAATTTTTAGTATATAATTATTTATTCAATTTATTTTTTTCAACTATTTGTAGAATTAATTGCTCCATATCGAGGTGTCTGTTAAAATAAATCAACATACTGTCTATGTCTTTCTTATAATTTATAGTAAAGAGCTCGGAGACTCAAAATGTTCATCCTGTAGGGCTTTAAATACTAAAAGCTGACAAGTGGATAAATCGATAGCATATATATATATATATATATATATATATATATATATATATATATATATATATATATATATATATATATATATATATATATATATATATATATATATATATATATATATATATATATATATATATATATATACAGCGTGTCGCACTTTTCATGGAGCCACCCCTTATATCTAGCTTATCTGATATCCGAATTTTTTGAAATTTTGGTGGTGAATATATAACTACAAAGCGAGTCTTTAGACGTAACCGCATTTGATTTTAGTCAGAGGCGTCCGATTCTAGGATGTAGACAGGGGGTCGATTTTCAAAAAAAAAGTATTAGCGATTTTTTTAGAAAAAAACTAGTAAAATATTCTTAATCAGCACCTTTAGAAACCCATTTGTACAAGATTACATCGTAGTGGGTTCAAAGGTGTTTGAGATAGGGGCCGCCAAAAAAGCAATTTTTTGAAATAAAAATATTTTTTATCTGCAAAACGGATTCTCAAATGAAAAAAAACTATTCTTCTTTTTTTGTTCAGAATAATGTATTGTACTAGTTTGAGGTGATTTTACAACTAAATAATTATTTATTTAAATAAGGCAAGAATTAAAAAATAAAATAAACGAAACAAAAATAAATAAATAAATAAATAAATAAATAAATAAATAAATAAATAAATAAAACCAATTGACACTCGCAATAACTTTTGTTTTCATGGCTTACTTAGGTCTTTATTGAAGATTATTCGTTAGAAAAATGTTAAGCATGTACTAATTAAAATTCTTTCCTTATTAAATAAATAATTATTTTATTGTAAAATCAACTCAGACTAGTACAATACATTATTCTGAACAAAAAATTAAGAATACATTTTTTCATTTGAGAATCCGTTTCACAGGTAAAAATTATTTTTAGTTGAAAAAATTGTTTTTTTGACGGCCCCTATCTCAAACACTTTTGAACCCACTATGGTGTAATCTTGTACAAAGGGGTTTCTAAAGGTGCTGATTAAGAATATCTCACTAGTTTTTTACTGAAAAAATCGGTAATATATTTTTTCGAAAATCGACCCCCTTTTTCCATTCTAGAATCGAACGCCTCTGACTAAAATCAAATGGGGTTACGTATAAAGACTCATTCTATAGGTATATATTCACCACCAAAATTTCAAAATATTCGGATATCAGATGAGCGAGATATGAGGGTGGCTCCATGAAAAGTGCGACACGCTGTATATATATATATATATATATATATATATATATATATATATATATATATGGGCAAACTCCCAAAAAAGTTGTCCAAAGATTGTCCTGTGCAAAAGGGCGTTATTCAATTTTTTCGATTTATGTAGTGTATCACATAGCCGAAGTACATATCTTTCTTTAGTAACAATTGCATAATATTCTCTGTAGCTGTACGGCTGTAAAGAAATAAACTATATTCAAAAAAGCATTGCGCCTTATGGAAAACGCAAACTTTAAGTGCCTGTATCTCTTTTCGACCTTCGCTAGACATTAATTTATTTTGCCATTTTTTACATTAGACACTCAATTACTCGAAAGCTCAAATAAAAAAATATATTGTTTATAAAATGAAGGCCTATGCTTTCTGACTACGATAGTACTTTTTAAAATATTTTTAGTGAAATAATAACTGAGTTATGAATTTAAAACTAACGTGGTTACAAAATCTCCAAGCGCTTAGAACTACAAACCTCGATCGCCCACATTACTCCCCGCGGTCGAGCCATGCCTACGATCTGTCTGTGATGTGATGTGTATGTATCAGTTATTTCACAACAGTAATTAACATTATTATATTAATTAAACGATTTTTGGAGTAACGTCTAAATTTATAGAAAATACTACTCGAATTTAAAAAAAAAATCATGAAAATGTTAGTCTAAATCTTCACCGCTTTCTTCTTCTATAAACATATTTTCATCAATTATATTTTTTTTGGAGGAGATATTTGAACAGGATTTTTGGCCAAGACAATTGCAAGATCCTATGCACGGCATTTTATTTTTTTTACAGCTGCACCATTTATATTACATCTGCAATCTGAAAATAAACATTTATTTCTCTCTGAAGAGATGATATCGTTAACTATAGGTACCTTTTTTACATCCAGAGCTGCTTAAGATGGTGAGGTCTTGTGGGAAACTTGGAGCAGTTTGAAATAGCGGTAGCAGTTTACCACTGACAGATTGCCAACCATATTCGAGCGCATTAAGAGGGATTATGATGGGACTAAGAGCATTGAGCCAAATAATGGTTTGGTAATGAGCCTGTAAACAATGCTGTTTTAAGCTATCCTCAGTAGGTGGTAATTTATCCAGCTAGGATACCTTATAAATTATTCACCGACGATATATCTTCGTTGCTTATATATAATTTTAGAACAAAGGTGTGAACTTCTCTAAACAAAATATCATCAAAATTAACTATTCCAATACGACCAAACAATTTGTAATATGTAAGGTATACTTTCCAGCAGCTTTTTTTTACCCATACCAGAAAATTGACTAGTAGTGTCACACCCTGTGATTGCGTGAAACGCTGGTAAGTTATTTAATAATGCCTGATCTATTACCAAATCATGCACTGGTATAAATCGTTCATGTCCTTTCTTCCCAGCTTTTACCCAAATTTCGGGTGTTAGGTGCTCCCTGAAGTGGGCAAGAAGTACCAACACATCGGTATCTTTGAAATCAATGACACATTTATTGTACCCAGCTTTTTTTGCTGATAAAATATGAAGCAAAAGTCTAGTATCAGCTTCTTCGTGATTTGATATTAACAAATCATCCACTAACTTAAAATTGCTTCGGTATTCAAGAAATCCGCCACCTGTTATAAATTGAATTGTTTGTGTGTTAGATAATTCACTTAGTTGTAATGATAAAAAATTTGCTAATTGTCGCTTGTTAGAAGTTGAATTAAGAATAAATTCCATTGTTGAGGCAGAAGTACATCTCCTGAATTAATTACTTTATCAATAGACGAACTAGAACTTCTTTTTATTCTGGTCATGTTTTTAATGGAATGCTCTTGGTAGTTGTCTAGAACTACATCAATTCTGTCAGCATTGAATTCATTTCTAAAAACAATGGATGAGAATATTTTTGAATATTCACCAAATGTTTTGGCATTAGGTGGTTTACCCAGTGCTTGTACTATAAACATCCCATCGAAAATATGACAAATTTTCATATTGTTGGTATTTGGCATCGAAGATCTTTTTGTCGGGCCATAATTTTCGATTATTTCAAATAATGCACAATCATTTTGTATATAATGCTGCATAAATTAATTATAATGACACAAAAAATACGTAATATTTTTCTATATTTTGTAACCACTCAGTTATTATTTCACTAAAAATATTTTAAAAAGTACCGTCGTAGTCAGAAAGCATAGGCCTTCATTTTATAAAGAATATATTTTTTTATTTAAGACTTAGTTTTCGAGTAATTGAGTGTCTAATGTAAAAAAATGGCAAAATTAATTAATTTCTAGCGAAGGTCTAAAAGAGATACAGGCACTTAAAATTTGCGTTTTCCATAAGGCGCAATGCTTTTTTGAATATAGTTTATTGTTTTACAGCCGTACAGCTACAGAGAATATTATGCAAATTTTACAAAAGAAAGATATGTACTTCGGCTATGTGATGCACTACATAAATCGAAAAAATTGAATAACGCCCTTTTGCACAGGACAATCTTTGGACAACTTTTTTTGAGAGTTTGCCTATATATATGCTATCGATTTATCCACTTGTCAGCTTTTAGTATTTAAAGCCCTACAGATTCATTTTTTAAGGCACTTTCGGACACATGAGCTCTCTACTATTATATTTCCTAAAACTTATATAAAACCAGTAAAAGACACAGGTTGCTCACTTTCCAACCCGAAAACTGGTTAAGAATGAGACTACTTTCTAACCTGAAATGTCACATTTCAGTTCAATTGTCGAATGAAGTGGAAATGACATACTTTCTAACTTTTGACCTGTAAGACAATTTGATTATTTCTATATGATTGTGAATAAATATAATATAACATAATTTTCCATTTGTTAAAACAAGTCAAACCCAAATTTGATATTTTTTCTTGATTGTGACTGTGACTGATTTTTCATCGGCTAACACACTCTTATTTTCTTATGACAAAAAATAAATAGAAATGGTATAGTATTTTCCTAAAAATAAAAATGTGCTCATTCAATCTTAATATAAAATTAGCCTACAAATTGGAAGATAACCTTTTTTTTTGCACTTTATATAATAATGGAAAATTATTTGCAACAGCTGCTTAAAGTTGTGGCCACGATTGTACAAATAAAAATACATACATAACTGGTCAAAATGTATGCTGATGCTTATTTTGCAGAATTTACGTATTAATTGAATTTTTGACAGTTATGACAGATTACATTATGAGCAAGCACATACGTTTTGACATGCATCGCCTACCCTAATTAAATTTTTATTTGTATACTTGCCACAAAATACATTGATTATATTAATAAATACTAAAGCCTTTATCAGACTATACGTTTCAGTCTCCGCGATTCGGTTACGGCAACGAAATCGCCGCATTTTTTACTATCACACTATGCAATTCTGTAGCTGTAACCAAATGGCACAAATGAACGGTTTTTGGCCACATTAACAAACAAATTCGAAAGTAGTTTCAAATTATGAAGAATAGCAAGCGCCCATTTGCGCCCTCAGTAGAAAACCTAGCGTACTTTCTGGGGCCGTATTATAGGTGGGGCGGGTCAAGTTTCGATGTCTTCAAAATTTTTTTTTAGTACAGATTGGTAGAGGAGAGCTAGCGTTCACTTTCCCCCTTTCAATTAACACTAGTGCACTAATAGCCCACAGAAATTAGTCAAAAAAACGAGGAAAAAATAAAAACGACAACTTATAGATAATTTAATTCTCTACAACTTTCACATGACCTCATGAACATCCGATGCAGAGGACACGAAAAACTTTGACCTTCAATATCTTGGGTAGTCATGTTGGGATTTTTGTGATTTTTGTGGATTTGGGTTTGGGTCAGAACGTCTGTGCAAAAATTCAGATTTTTACTAATCTTGTCTAGGTGAAATGATAATTTCTGTGGGCTATAACCCTTAATTAATTATTAGATATTAAATCTGGTGACGGCTGGAAGCAGCGGGTACGATGTATGCTTAAACTGGTGAAACTAGACATTCGTTTTCGTTTTAATTTGAATTTCTAACATATTCTTAAATGAGTGCATTGACCAGGATTTTCAGCCTCATTGCGACATGAAAATTTCAAACTTTTTCGGGCAGTTTATACTCAAATATAGAAAAAAGTCCTTTATGGCGGAAGTGTTCAATGTTGCTAAACGATCGAAAACCAGTAATGAACATGTAAAAAAATGGGCTAAAATTGTTATCTCGACACGTCCGTTTCCTGGTTTTTGTGTTGAAGTACGGTGTCTGGAACTCTATAAAAATTTGAACCGACATTTTCCGCCTATGCAACCCGCTAATGAAGAAAAACTTGGAAATTTCCCAATAAATTTGAAAATAGAAAATTTTGTCATCGCGACCCGTCCGTTTTCAGTGTATTTTGAGAATTTCCGCTCAAAACAATCATGAAAAAATGAAAGCGGACGATTTGAACGTTGCTCGTGGGAGTGAATGACTTTGTAAAATGTAATTTTTTGCGGTTCCGCGAGATATCGCCACCTCCGTTTCCTTGATTAAATCATTGGTAGGATTTAGACATACGTAAAAAAAAAGTCGCAATATTAGTCCAGTCAATGAATGGTTTCTAGAGGAAAATGCTGAGATTACAATTTTTTACTAGAGGGCTCTGTTTGGACTATTCAGAAGGTTAACATACCAAAAGTCCCCGAACGTAGGAGGTGGGGGGATGCAGGGGGGCACGAAGAAGGTCCTGGTTTTTGGTTTTTCGCACATATCTCGAAAACGGTTAGCCCTAATCAAAAATTGGCTTTATGCAAAATTAAAGCTGACTAAATTTTCTACAATAATGTTCCTATTAATTTTTTTCGTATCTGCTATGGTTCAGTAATGAATTGTATATCTTTTAACTGTATTTTAACTTTATTATAAATTTATTATAAATTGAAAAATAATTTTAATAATCATCGTAGAAAAAAATTTCTTGTACAAATATCCGTTTCACAGCAGACTGAACTGAAATATCGAATAAAAAATGTCTTTGCGTCTGTAAGTGTGCGTGTGCGTGTATATCTATGTGTGCATATATATACCGCTTCTTGTAAACACGATAACTTCTGTTAGACTTAAAATATTTGATTACAATTTGGAACATATGTAAAAGAGCATATTAAAATAATCCCTATTGAAATTGGGCCATATCTGTAATACATAGTGATAACCAGAAGCGAAAAACCAAAAACCGGGACCTTCTTCGTGCCCCCCTGCATCCCCCCCACTTCCTACGTTCGGGGACTTTTGGTATGTTTACCTCCTAAATAGTCCAAACACAGCTCTCAAGTCAAAAATTGTGATCTCTGCATTTTCCTCTAGACCCCCTTATTGAACGTTCATTGACTGGGCTATATAGGTGTTTCGTATTTTCATGAAAGGAATCTTGCAAATGTAACTCGGGTGCGTGAATAGACTCATATACACACACATAATCACACTCACATCACGAAGGGTAGATAGAGAAGAAAAATACAGAGGCAAATCTAACTAGCAAGGGAGAGGAAATTGAAGATCCAAACGTACCAAACTCTACGGGGGAAAGGGTCAATAGGGAGGGAAAGTAAAGAGGCAAATCTACCTAACGCAGGGAACATTACAACCCCCTGAGTTCAAACTTCAACCTTTTCCCCCGTGGACTTTTTTCGTATACAGGGTAACGATTGAAAAATTAACCAGTCGGATATTTCTTCGGAGAAGGATGTGGGGGAAAAAAGTTTCGGACAAAAGTTCCGGAGAGCAGGCCCGTTTTAAGCGGGCGTGCAAGGCGTGCACGGCACGCGGGCGGCCAATTTTAAGGGCCGCCGCACAGTGGCTCCATAGTGACTTTTTTTTTCAAACCAGTCTGCAGGTCTTAATACTTAAGCAACCGGATTTTTTTTGTAAATCTTCACTTTTTAATTACCTATCGATCTGTCGAGTTAGATTTTCAATTTTTGTCTCTGATTTTTCAAAATTTTCCAAAGAAGCTTGAATATTCATCAAAAATTTTGAAAAATCAGGGACAATAATCGATAATCTGGCTTAACAAATCGATAGACAATTAAGAAACCAAGATTTAAAAAAAACTTTCCGATTGTTTAAGTACCTATTAAGTCCTGCAGAGGGTCCATGTTTTTTCAAATCAGTCTGTAGGTCTTAATATACTTAAGCGATCGGAAAGCTTTTTTTTAAATCGTTTTTTAATTGCCTATCGATCTGTCAAGCCAGATTTTCGATTTTGGTCTCTGATTTTTCAAAATTTTTGATCAAAATTTAAACTTCTTTGGAAAATTTTGAAAAAGCAGGGACAAATCATCTAAAATTTGGCTTGACAGATCGATAGCCAATTAAGAAATGAAGATTTCAAAAAAAAAACATCACTATGGGGCCACTGTAATAGCGTCTTTTGCATACATTAATTATCTTAAGTAGTTTTTCTTTATACCTAATTAATCTTATACACATTTTAATTCGTTTTACTGCGAAAGGAGTTTGTGTTCAATTTTCAGTTGTTTATAATCTGAACTGGCCTCGTCCCGTCCAGCCTTTCAATTCCACGGCGCCTCGCACCGTGGATGTCTGGCTGGCTCCGATGCGTGTGCTTGGGGAGGAAATTTTTATTTATTATTTAATTTGAAATAAAGTTTATTTGATTTGATTTGATTTGATTTGTGGGTCGTAAAGCTAAAGTCTCAACTAGACAGAACGAACTAATAATAATTATGATTTTAATTTTAAACAAGTGATGGCCAAAATACATCAATACATGTTCAATATGCATACTTAGGCAAATTTAGCAAATCCACTCCCTTTCTGACGTAAATATAAATAACAAACTATCTCTTTCTAAGTTGTAAGTTATACGGCAACCTGTTTCTTAGGCAGTTCCTTGTTCCTTTAGTAATCTTGGTCCTCAGTTACTAAGGGTCGGCATTATGACAAGACGTACGGCATGGTACCGCACAGTACGGTTCGTCAACACACGTGTGTATACGAAAAGCCCTACGTGAATACATATGTGTCGGAACACACTTACGACACGGTACGACATGGCACGCCTTGGCATGTACTGACACGTGCCGTACCAATAATGTGAAATAATGAATTTACATTGTTTTATATGTCGCAGGAACACATATGACACGACACGTTTTTACAGGACACTCCCAAACATACGCGTGTAGTAGAGTGCAATTATTTAGAGAAGATAACTACGTCACACGGCTACTCGGGAAAACACCCGGAAGTAAAAACACTGCATTCAACATCCGCGAAAACCTAAGAAACAACATGTATTGGCACATAGGAAAGGGCGGCCTAATAAATTTTGCACGCGGGCACCCAAGTGCCTAGAAACAGCCCTGCCGGAGAGAATGAAAGAAGACAAATTTACGGACCTCGAAGATGTCGGACGTCGTTTGGATCTTTTTACCTTTCTCCCGCGGTCAGTTATCTGCATACCTCTATAGCGCGGATGGCCGAAACACTCAGAGTAAGAGACGACTTCCATTTCATTTTGTACAACCGTGCAACACGGAAAATGTCCGTTTAGACTTTTTTTTATGATGTATTGATCCTGGTCAACCATCTAAACAAGGTTTTAGCCATGTCGCTATAACTTGGTCAAGCCATTCATTTAAACAACTAATACTACATTTATCAGGTTTCTAGAAGGCTAAAAATTTCCGTTCTTCACGGATTGGTGTTTGTTTTTATATTTTGAATGGGATTCCATTAAAAACGAACGAGGTGCTATAAAAAAATTACGCGATTTTTTTTACCGACGGAAAATGTTTTTCTACCACATCCGCAACGCGCCAGAGCTTTGCTTTACATAACAAAGTTTCCTATTTTCCCTTAAACTAAACAGTTTTAATGGATTTGTCCACATCGCGATGACGAGCAATTTTGGTCAATGGCTCCCGTACTATTAAGGGTAAAAGTTTAATATATCAATTAAAATAGACTTTTTTTAAATAAAATATTTTGATTCCAAATTAGACCTTTTCTAATATGTTATTACATTAATTGTAATAATTAATTTGGCAGATCCCCAACTACTTTTTTCAATGTCTCTCTAGTATCAATTACTAAATAGAAAAACACAATATAAGTTATCTTTACATTACCAACAACATAATTTGCATTTACTTCCATATCCACATAGTGGATTGGAGGCGCATAACGGTCGCAATCTTTCTGAGAAAAAAAAAGTAAAGGACAAGTGGGGGGGGCAATTTTACTCACCCCCGAATTGCATAGTCTAATAAGGGTTTAAGGGATTCTCAATATTTACAACCAAATTGTTGTTTTAAATCGAAAAACATAACCCATCTGTTTTCTCGAAATGTGCCAATATTTATGGTGATTTTTCAAACTATATATAGTCCAGAAAGCAACATGTAAATACAAATAAAAGATTCACTTGCTACGTCTCTGTTTATCCGGCATTTCCTCTTTATATCCCTTGTCATATTGATTACAAAGTCTTTTTCATACCTTTTAATAGTGAGCAACAGGTGTGATTTTACTTTATCATTCTTCCTGAAAGTGTAAAAGTGTAATTCACTACTTTATTTTATATCTAGTTTACACTCAGTCATTTCATTAGCTATTTTATTAGTTTATTTTTTTCTTAAACGAACAGGAAATAAATTGTTCTATAGCTGACAGTCAGTTTCGTTTATAGATTTACTGAGATTTAATGGGATATATCGGGTGTTAGAAGTACGTTGATTTGATCATTGTTTTCATACCTTTTATACTGGACCAACAGAACAAAAGCCGCAAATTGAAAGATTTTGCCAGAAAACATTATTTAACTTTGAAGCTTAGAAAATACCAGAAAATATGTTTCATAATTTTAAGGCAATATGCATTTTTAGAAGACCAATAAAAAAGCATTCTTTTGCATTGAAGGAATTCAGGGTCAAAATTTGTAATGTGTATGTGATGTAATGTAATGCTTTATTTTTCATTCGGCATAATACAGAGTGGACCAGATTGGATGGGATTTGGGGTTTTCGCTAAAACTATGGCAGATAGACAAAAACCAATATAAATGTCCTGATCTCGATTTTCGAGAAACAAGCAATGGCGCAAACCGCGATCGTCTATCTCTACAAAATGTGGTTAATTTTCGGAAAATTTAATATATTTGTGAGGAGGCCATAGAAAACTATTAACAACAACAGCACTTCTCATAATATAAAATAATTTTGCCAAGAATAGGAAAAACTAAACTACAATAAATGTTCGAATTGTCTTCCATTGACATCTATGCATATTTATCGCATTTCTAATATTTATTAAGAAGGCCATGCCCCTGTAGCACAAATTGATTGGGCCAATATAGGCATCAACATATTGGGCCAATATACTGAGCGACAGATTTTGACAATAAATGCCCAATATTGCAATCAAATATTGGCATAATATTAGATATCAAGATTGGCATCATATTGGATACCAACATTGGTTCCATATTAGATACTAATATAGGTGTCATATTGGATACTAACATATAGGCACTATATTGGATACTAACATATAGGCGCTATACTGGATAGTAACATACAGGTGCTATATTGGATATCAACATAGGCGCCATATAGCTACACAATGTGTCTGAATTTCTGACATGGGAATTCCTACTGCACGAGTTCCCATGTCAGAAATTTGGGCACATCGTGTAACACTGAGGTGCCTACATCAATTGGAATTTGAATGGATGTCGTTATCAAAATCTGAAAATTTTAAAAAGAATATATTTATATGAAATGAACAAAAACGCAAACGAATAAAAATTTAATTGTGATAATTGCATAGAATATAAAGGAAAACAAAACATTTGTTCGAAACTTAAACAAAACAATAAAAAAATAAGTGTAATTATTATTGTATACCCATTCATCTGTTTCATTTCTTGAGGGACCATGATTTCTTGTGGATTCACGAGATTTACTTCCCCATCTTTATCTGATGATCCAGCTAAGTATGCTAATATTGCTCGATTTATTTGCCCATCTGTGACTTCTTTGAATCGGCCTCTACAATAGTAAAAATAGTTGACTACAGCAAACTCACTAGTTTAATGTTTTACTTATTAGACACTACGACAAAGAATTTGAACTTTCACACTGATTTCTTCTTTTGTTTACTTCTCCTGAATAGAACACTTTCTTTTTCATTAGTTGGGCATTCATAGCTTTTTTGTGGGTGTCCTCTCCCCTTAAATATTGAATTTAAATCTAGCATGTTCCCTGTATTTTAATAATATGTATGTAACAATAAATACGCATACCATTTTCCTCGTATTTTCCCATGTTTCTGCTAATTGCTGATTAGTTCTTCGCCTGTGGTGAAAGTCATATTTTAAAAATCTTGTGAGTTGATCTTTTCATTCTCACACTTGATGCTATTTACATCGCACCGAGGACCCTTGGTCTTTTTCAGAAAAAATGCTGAAATATTAAAAAAAACTCTACGAATAATTTAAATATATTATACTGCCTTAGTGTCTAATATTACTTTCTACATATTGCGCCAATATTGGTTAAGTAATGTTAATATTGAATCAGATTTGCTAACCTTGGGAAAATATTGGCCCAATATACAATTTGTATTTATCAAATAATTACATTTAGACAGATGTAAGATACTGGTAATTAGTAGTAAATATCATAGTGCCTAAATATGCATGATTTGCAAAAATGTCCTAGATATTTTACACCCACTGGGCCACAATTTCTGCATTAAACATGGCAGAAAGAAGACAAATACGCCTTTGTAGGAATATGGAAAATTACTAAAAACTAAACTATGTTTACTATTAATTGAAGACCTAAGTGGATAAAGGTGTTATGTCACACTTTTAAAGTTTTGAGTAAATTAAACAAAACGGTTTTGAGTTGGAACTTATTTATTTTGTCTTCGATTCAAATGAATAATACCTCATAACACAGATAATTTTGGGTTATGTTCTTTTGTTTACACTAATATTAAAGAACAATATGAAGCTGTTATGAAACTAGATTTTTCTGTCAAAAACTGTGTACATCCACTAAAATTACTGGTTGTATGTATGACATGGCGCCTTTATAATTAAAAAGTTTCTATAAAATATTACAAATTTAGAATTCACCGTTTATTGGGTATTAAATCTATATCGGGGGTGTTCAAAAATTGCATAAAGTAATTTTTTTTAAAAATGCGACATAACACCTTTATCCACTTAGCTCTTCAATTATTATTGGAATGGGAACATGCACACTTACCTATTATATTATTGTAGTTGTCGCAAGCTGCACACTGTATTTCATTAAAGCAATTGACGAAGTTATGAAACACCAACAACCGACCGGCATACGGCAATATGGCCGAAACTCGAATGTGTCACTGTTTCTGAATTTGCTATGGGCGGTAAATTTAAAATTAGAAATGTACATCATGTATTAAAATATACATTAATTGTTTTGATAGCAACTAACAATACAAGACGAATAGCATTTTGTATAATGGTTATACAGGCTACTCAACCTTGAGCAATCAGCTGATTAAAAACATTTAAATTACAACATACCACAGGTAATACGACTCCCTTTATCCCTGAAGGCTCCGGAAGAGCCTTGTGCGGAAAAAGCTACACATTTGGAGACAAGGGATGCACATATAATATCCGAGTATTCTGGGATTAATTTCTTCTTCAGAAAAAATCCCAGTGCCACGGCCTGGGATCGAACCCGGGACTCCTGGGTAAGAGTCAAGTTTGCTTGCCTCTAAACCAAGCAGTCATAGCAACATCATAACGTATATACATTTTAAGGTTGAAGACTCATTATATTGATGTTAATTTGTCAATAAATAAGTAAACAAAAATAATAAAGCATATATGCCCAGTATTTGGAAATTAATATTACTTTCTACATATTGTGCCAATGTTGGTTAAATATTGTTAATTTGAATCTAGTTTGCCAATGTTTGTAAAACATTGGATATATATTGGATTAATATATTGAAAATAAAGCTGATAGGCATATTGGAACAATATTGGCTAAATCTGACATATATTGGCCCAGTACGCAATATAGGTAACATATTGTACCTATGTCGACCCAATATGTTGTGCTACTAGGGTGGTAAGAAAAAAAGAAAATCGAAATAATTGTAAATGTCAAAAATTAATTTGTGAGTTTATTGTGAGTGAGCAAAAAGCCTAAAAGTTCTGCCACTGAACCGCAAGACATCTCCCCCCCCCCCGTTTTCGAGGGCGGGGAACACGATGAACAACTTTAATTAATAAAATTTTCCGATAAAAAATGCCTAGCATCGGAAAAAAGGGTGGTTTTTTCGGTTTAGGGTTAGTGGTTGGAGGGTAAGTCGGAAAATATTGTCACCATCGTGTTTCTCGCCCTCGAAAACTGCCTTGTAAAATCTTTACCTCAAGGAACTAATTGTTAAAAATGGTTCAATTTAGTATTGGTGAAAAATACGATATGATTAAGTGTTTTATAAAATGCGGAGAAGATTCAAATTTAGCCTCCGAGCTTTATTTTAATAGGTAAGTTATAGACAGCTAAACTTTGTACCAAAATTGCCGCCTAAACAATATTTTTAGATAGGAGACAGCCAGAGATGCTCATGTGAAAAAGTTGACATTCGTCGGCAACATCCATCCTTTTTAATTTCTACTCTTTATATAGTACATGACTCGACTTTTAAAAATAACTACAAAATATTAAACAAATACTAAGCCACGAACGAAATGACAGTTTACCAAAAAAGTGAAGTTATACTTTTTTCTCAAGCGAGAACCGTCCATTTCCCTCACAATTTACCAAAGAAGCAAGTTTCCCCATTTTTGTTGCGATGTGAGCGTTCCTATACAGTTGGAGAAGACGCTATTTTCGTTTTCAAGGAAACTCCGCCCACTTTCTCATGAGAACGTTATTTGTTATTTCACATCAATAGAGAGTAGCCGTCCTGGGCTTAGGTATTATACTCACAAAGTTACCTTACTTTTACGCTGGATTTTTACAAATACGACTGAATGTTTATATTGTAATATAAGATAGGCAGGTATCCATTAAATGATTCAAACAAAAATAATGTCTGGAATTAAACGGCTTTCGAGAGTTACTACTTAAAAAATCCATTTAGCCTTTTAACAAAAACATTTTCTTTTTTTTTCCAAGTAAAACGATATCCTCATCATTCTCTATTTTTAAACCAATTCATTTAAAATAATATGGTAATTCAATTTTTATTTTCGTACCATCGACTAAAAGCGAAAGTGAATTAATAAGCTTATTTATTATAACAAGCTAAAGTGCCCGGTAGCTGCTCCTATTATGCATGCAAGCACCGTGTAAATTAAGTAACCTCATCCGAAACTGCTTCGTTAGTGATGCAGTGTGGATAAATTTAACCACAAAGGATTGTATAAACGCTCATAACCTATAACAATCGCGTCCATCATTGTTCGCACGCATTAATTCAGGCGTTACAATTCATTTGAATATTTGTATGTATATTCTACATATCCTCTTTAATTTGACTCACCAATTTCAAATTTTGAAATGGAAATAAAACACTACGGTATTTTATTTATATATTTATTTATTGAAAAGATGTACACTATATTTCCAAATAGTATGTATCACACTCGTGGACGATATTAAATAACTATTTGTAATAATTAAACTATTCCACGGATCATTGTGACGTTCAATAAGGTTCTATTCTAATAGTAAACGACGAGTGAAGAGACAACAAAAATCAAATGGATCCGTTAAGGATTGTGACTTGTATAGTATGAGCCCAAGTGTGGACAGTTGAGCAAAAAATGAGTAGTATTTAGTCAAAGGAAAGAGCAAGTAAATATATCGCCAAAGGGTAAAAAATTTAACGAGAGCAGAAAGTCAGAAAAAAACACCATATCAGATAAAGGTAGTTGAAAAATTCCAATTTAAAGGGACACAGCTGATCGCTACACATCAGCTGATTTCGTTGGTTTTCTTTTTGAATACGTACCGTGCCGAGTGTTTTGAGATTTTTTTTATGCTGTGTGCTGTATTTTCATACTAAAATGGACTGTAAAGAAACTATTGCTAAAAAACGAGTGAGTGGAAATATTGTATTTATAAAAACTGCAAAAATATAAAGTTTTATTCAGATGAAAACAATATTTTTTAGAATGCCTAAGAATGAAACAAGGTAAGTGTATGCTTAATTTTAGTAATGATGGCATATGTTGTAGGATTAGCTGGTTCACTGGTTTGTAACCTGATAAACTGATATTGTTCAATGTTTTTACTATACCTTCATTCCACTACGTGGATGTGGAAGTAATAACAAACGCGTATATAAATTGTTTTGTAGGTAGATATATTCCACTATTTTCAAAAGAGTTACTAATAATTGTTTTATTATTATTATGAAGAAATATAATATTTACATGGTTTCGGTAGTCCTTATTTTTTTTTTCTTTTGGCATCATAACCCAAGGTGAGTCTTTGTCTGGCTATTTTCTTCCATTCTATTTTCTTCCATTCTATTTTCTTCCATTCTATTTTCTCTTGAGTTTTTCTACTACAGTTTCTAATATTCAACTTCTACATCATCTATCCATCTCATTCTAGGTCTTCCTCTTCTTCGCCTTCCAGCAGGTTTCCACTCATATTTTCTTAGTTACTCTCGAGTCTTCCGTTCTGTTGACATGTCTCAGCCATGTTAGTCTTTGACTTTTTATGTATTTAATAATGTCACTCCCTTTATTTATCTGATTCAGTTCGGCATTCATGCGGATTCTCCATGTTCCATCAACGTTCTGGACTGGCCCATGTATCTTTCGCAGGATCTTTCTTTCGAAAATTCGGAGTATTTCCTCGTCTCTTTTCGTCATGGTCTAGGTCTCACATCCATATGTTAATACTATGTCTAATTAAGGTTTCGTATATTTTAGTTTTCGTGTTTTTATCTAATAGTCTGTAATGTCATTAAATTTTTCTGGGCGTAGTATCATCGATTCCCACTGACTATACGTGTCTTGATTTCACTGCTTATGGAATTGGTTTGGTTAACTTCCGCTCTTAAGTATGTAAAAGGTTCCTCGTGTTCAAGGTTATAGTTTTCGATTTGGATGCTGTTGTTATTGTTGGTTAACGTTCTCTTCACTTCCATGTATCTTGTTTTATTTTTATTAATTATAAGACCTCTCCTTTGTGACTCTTGATCAATTCCAGTAAACGTTTCCTCTAGCTGGGTTTTATTTCTGCTGATAATAGCTACATCGTCTGCATAGGCATATATTTGAGATGATTTGTTTCCAATATGACCTCTTCAAGTACCAAGTTGTGTTCTTATAGGCATTCTAAAAAATTTCACGGCATTTGAACAAAGTATTTTTACAGTTTTTTTGTATGCAACAAGTTATACGCATGGCTTTATGAAAACCACGAACGTTACCAGCTTGTTACGTTCAAATATTACACAAAGTCATATGCGAAACACGTGTGTCACAGCATGAGCACTGCGTTGTAAACAGTTAGTTTGAAAAATTTTGGCAGCTCTGTTGATTTTAGCTTAATAATAATTATTGTACTGTCGTGAGCAAAAAAAATAGGACAACTATTTTTTTCTAATGTAAATCTGTCTCTATTTAAATACGTAATGAGTAGCCGAAATAAAACAGTTAGCACTTATTGTAATGCTGTAGTTATTGCTATAGCAAATGATGGATGGTCAATGAGACAAGTTGCACTGCGTTATTTATTTATTTACATACACCATCCAACAGCCACAGCCAATTACTGGATGGGAAACTACAGAATTAGGAACAATTATCATATATTATGTATTAATAAATCATGCAGAATAGTACATATGTATAAAAATATATATATATATATATATATATATGGAAAAATATACACCATATAAGAGTACAAAACAAAATATAATACAAAATACAATACAATAAACACAAATTGAAGAACTATCACACAGTGTTCAGAGTCTTAAGTTTATTTATGCTACAATTGAATATGTCAACGCTGTCTTGCAGGTTATTGTAATTTTCGCACATAAAGTGAAGCGGTGAATATTTTAACAAATTAGTCCTCGGTTTGGTAAGATAAAAGGTAATATTATTACGAGCCCCCGTTCTGGGCACATGAAAGCGCATTTGTTCCAACACCTGCGGACAGTCTATTTTGTTATTTAGTATTTTATACAGAAATATTAATGATTGTCTGATTCTGCGATCTTGCAAACTTGATAATGAAAATCTATCAAGTAGGAGGCTTTGTGATATTCCAATGGGTGGATATGGCCCATCTTCCTTATAGGATAAATACTTAAGAAAGCGCCTTTGCACTGCCTCTAAACTATGAATATACGTCAAATAGCAGGGATTCCATATTAGTGACGCATATTCAAGTTTTGATCTGACAAATGAATTAAAAAGCAGTGTTAACGTGTTCGCGTCAGTAAAGCCTGTCGAATTTCTTATTACAAAACCCAGATTTTTAAAAGAGGAATTGCACTGTGTTATTGACACGTATACTAAACGTTAATTCACTGTCATAGGTGACGCTGTAACGTGTTGCTATTTAGTTGGTATTCTTTCAGTATTGGATTTTGTTTTCTGTAGTAAGACATGACATTGAATTTTTCGACATTTAGTGGAAGATTATTCAAAGAGCACCAGTCATTCACCTTCTTCAAATCATTTTGTAATTTTTCACAGTCTGCCTCAGAACTAACATTACAAAACAGCTTCATGTCATCCGCATAAAGTAAATAGCATACGTCTAAATTGTCTACAATATCGTTTATAAATAGTATGAAAAGGAGAGGCCCCAGAACAGAGCCCTGGGGAACCCCAGATGTTACTGATATTTCAAATGATTTTACGCCACGACATTCAACATATTGTGTTCTTTGGCTAAGGTAGGAACTAAGCAAGTTTAACAGTAGCGTAGAAAGCCCAGCGATGTCTAGCTTATGTAACAGTATATTGTGATCAATTCTATCAAAGGCTTTGGAGAAGTCCGTGTAAATAACATCAACTTGGCCATTTAGATCCATGTACTGAGTAATATACTGCGTAACACAAAATAGATTTGAGACCGTGGATCTATTTTTAATAAAACCATGTTGATGCACGCTAATCAGCCCCTCTAAATGAGGATAGAGCACGTTATGTAGAGCTATTTCAAAAACCTTAGCGAAATTACAAATTATGGTAATTTGCCGATAGTTTTCTACATTATTTTTGTCTCCCTTTTTATAAACCGGGCAGATACGCGATTTTTTCCATATGTCTGGGAATATTCCAGATTTTAGAGACATATTAAAGATTATACAGAGGGGCTCCACCAAAACATGCGCACAATCTCTGACTATAAAAGCTGGTACGTCATCAGGTCCTTTTGTGAATTTAGGTTTTAACTTTTTTAACGCAGATAAGATATCATTCGTAGTAAATGCATCAATATGTAAATTGTTATTATTTGTAATATACGATGTTTCAAGTGGATCATTATTTGATGTTCTGGGGTCAGTGAACGAGGTACTGAAAAATCTTGCAAATCCATCTACAATTTCTTGTGTATTATTTAATTGGACATCTCTATAAACTAAATTTTGAGGGATAGAGGATACACCTTTCTTGGAATTAATATAGCTCCAAAAGGATTTAACGTCATTTCTAATATTATTTTGAATATTGTTTAAATGTATTTTATAAGCATTATCTGTATCTTTCTTAATTTGAGTTCTTAATTTTTTAAATTCATTGTATACATTTTCTGCATGTGTTTGCTTATATAAATTCCAGAGCCTAGTTTTTTCTTTTAAATTCCTAATAATATTGCTATTGAACCATGGCGGATATTTCCTTGGTTTTAATGTATATTTAGGCATGCAAGAATCAAAGATTTCATACAACGCGGTGTAAAAATATTGACAGGCTGAATTTACATTTCTGAATGAATTTAGCATACTCCAGTCATAATTTCTAATACTATCGTATAACTTGTGATAATCTGCCTTTCGGAAGTTATAAGTTTCAATGTCATTATTTTCAGAGTTATTGTTTCACGACTGATGTCTTATGGAAAATGATATAGTAATAGCAGGATGATGTGAATCCTCTTTTAGTAATATATCTTCAGATTTATCCACTGTACAAGCTTGGTTAGACATTACCAGATCTAGTATACGCCCGTTTGAATTTATTATTGTGTTGTATTGCTTAAGTTCAAAAAAGTTAAGGAATGAGTGCAGTTCTAACATATGACCAGTAAAATTAATGCTTTCAGAATATTGTTTATACTTTGGAACATTAAAGTCACCTAATAAATAAATTTCACAGGAGTGTAGGTATTCTAAAGTTTCGAACGCCTCAAAAAATTGACCATAGTAGGCAGCACCTAATGCCGGTGGAATGTATATTACAAATATACAAAAATAGGAGAAATTGCTCTCAATTTTCACTCCAACAACGTCTATCAGAGGAGTTATGCATTTTATGTCTTCTAAATCTAGTTTTGTAGTATGAAATTTTTTATTTACACCTAGGAGGACACCGCCTCCTCGTTTTAAATTTCTGTCACACCTAAATATATTGTACGGATCACACAATATTTCAGAGCTATTAACATGACTATGTATCCACGTTTCAGTTAAAGCGATGGCTTCATATTGGCAGGAATACGAGGCATTTAGGATATCAGTTGTTTTTGTATTTAATCCACGTACATTCTGATAGTAAACCAAGAAGGGTGAATCATTTTTGTTAGTATTTAAGTAATTTCTACCAATGGTTTGATTGCTATCAATGATCGGATTGTTATCGGTTGTTAATAGCTATGCAACATATATTTTGGATTTAAACTCTATTATATTTTTTAAAGACCTGACATTTAGAATCCCAGGCTCCATGGTTTATCTCTATGTTAGCATCTTTATTTTTTTCTTTTACTTTAAGGCAATTTATACAATTTAACCACAGGAGCAGTATGGGAATGTCATCAAGCACTTGTGGGTGCCTCCAGTACGAACAACATCTCGGTATGCTGGGTGAAAGGACACGCACAGTGCAGTGGCAACAAAAAAGCCGACAAACTGGCCAAGAAGGCAGCAGGCCAACTTATTTTTGGACCAGGCCCGGCCAGTCTGTTACCGATTACGGCGATAATACAATTAATTAAGGAGAACACACACAACGAATTTAAGAAGCTGTGGGATGAAACAAGCAGCTGTCATCTTGCTAGGGAACTACTGACGTATCCCAACAAGAAAACAGCAATGGACTACCTGGCAATGACCAGAAAGAATCTACGTTTTATAACAGGAATCCAGACTGGACACTGTCCGCTAAGGAAACATCTATACAATATGAGATTAAGCGAAACACCTCTTTGCAGAGGTTGTGAACAAGAAGATGAGACGGTTCAACACGTACTCTGTGACTGTTCAGCCGTCTCATCAATTAGAGAATCCATCTTGGGAGAGCGTTGGCCTACCTTGGCCAATGTAGGGGAGTGTCTGCCTAGAGGGAGGATGTACAAGGGGTCCAATGGGGCCTAAGTGCTGTAGTTTTTGACCACCCTCCTGCTAATTCCATACTCCATACTCTACTAATCGTACCGTTTTTTCTAAACTTTTTTAAAATGTTACACACCGAATTTTTATTAATATTATAACGGAGAGCAATTTGTCTCATTGACCATCCATCTTCTGCTTTAGCAATAACTCCGCTTATATGGGGCATATTAGTTTTTGCATACTTGCAATGAATTCTGACTAATAACTGACAATGTCACAAAAATTAAAGTTAGATGTACACAACTAGATTTTAGCAAAAATACGTTATAAGATGAAATTGTATGTTTTGTTGTTATGGTGTACAGGCTTCTATTGCCTAATAAAATCTTCCACTTATTAGGTTATGGTAAGTTATGGTAACGCTCCATAGTATCTGATTTGCAAAATTTAGTTATACTCGGCAACAGAGCGATAACTCTTTGGAGTTATCGAAAACTGACAATGGCATCGTTGGTTTAATTTGTTAAACCAACAAGGTCATGAGCGCTGCTACTAAAAGATCAAAGGCATTCCGCCGCATGTCTCCTCTTGTTAATCCCCTACTCTTTGGTATCGCTTTTATATCTTATAAATCAGTAGTTCCCAAAGTGTGGGTAGTGACCCTCTGGGGGAGTCCCGGTAAGAAGTTGGGGGGTCACGAGAAGATTTATACTAACCAAATAACCAAATATTCTGACAAATATTTAACTAATTTTAAAATTATATCAAAAATGTATCTCTATTTGGGACGGAGAGGGGGTCGCCAACAAAATTCTTGTCCTGATTTAGAAAAGTTTGGGAGCCACTGTTATAAACTCTAGCTAAACTCAGTTGGAAAATCATAAAAAAAGGTCGACAAGGCGCCGACATTTGATCTGTGCCGCTGTCAAAGTACCGCCCCGGTAAAGATCAACGTTGCTTTTTCAATTGAGAATAGAATAGACTCTACTTTGTTAGGCTGCTGGGCAGAAAATATTTAATAGGCGGTAACAAGACCTTTGGCATGATACAGTAGCGCCCTACTGGGTATTCTGGCACAGGCATTCTGGATGTATCTTCATCTTCATTTAAGGACTGTACAATTTTCTTTAAAGTAGAGACTTCATTGTCAAAGAAAAATGTATGAACTTTACGATGAATTCCATTTTTCTCGAAACCGTATAAAATATCTTTTTCTTTCAGATTTCTCTTTAGGTTTCTGGATATCCCCTTCACTATTTTCCTGCCTTAAAAATTCTGTAGAAATTCTATGTACATGTATGAAGGCTTTGATCTTTTTTGTTTTTCGTTGAATTAGTATGGAAATTTATCTAAGATTTTGCTTAGGACAAGTAAAAAAGACGTATCGATCTTAGATCATTAAAACCCGTTGGGCTATTTATTAAATGTAATATATTAATAAATAAATAGATAACAGCCAAAACAAAGTTTGGAATTTGCGAAGCTCGCAAATTTGCACGTCAAAACTTTAGGCTTGAGTGTTTTCGTGCGTACTCACTTATGTACATAATATGACCAACTGACGAAGAGTATAGCAAATTTCAATACCAATTTTAGAACTTAAAATAAAAGTTCAAAGAATCTTGAAGGAGTGAAGCAAAGCCCTTTATGCATGCATGAGTTTCGTACAATATTTTTTCTACAGCAGTCCTCAATTTCCATATTTAGACAAATAAATTTCAAAATTAGCTTAAACGTCAAAACAAAAACTCATAATTTGACGTTTCTAAAGCCAAGATCGTGAGACAACTCCAATTGTTGGCACTCATGGATCCGGCTATACATAAGAGTAAAATAATGTAACTTTTTCACCGATTGACTGCAAAATACTAATTTTGCTTACTGTCAGTCAGCAAAATGTCACTTTTCCTGCCCAGGCAGCAAAGTGATTGGTCGTAATGGCAACTAAATATTTGACATTTTTTTTGACAAATAACATTTATTAAGAAACATAATTACAAAAAATTTCCAACAAAAATTAACAACACATTTTTAGTTATTTTGAAAATTAACAGTAAAATTGGTATTTCGAATAAGCACTTTTTCGAAACCCACAAGAACTTTTGTAACTTGTCAAACTTTGATTATTACGGTGAGTAAACAACACGCAGCAACTGTGATTTTTAATGAAATTTTATTGAATTTATCACAAGAACAAAAATAAGGAGATTATGGGAATTGTAATAATTTAAATCTTTAAAATTACATTTAAAAAATCGGCGAAAAAATTATGTATCACCAGCAAAATAGATTGACTTCCTTGGCTGTAATTGTCAGCCGCCACAGTCAATCTACTATTTTGCTGCTTAGTTAAACAGATAACTATTTTTTTTATTTTTAACTATTTTTTAACGCTTTTTACTTCTTTTGTATTGTTTATTACCATAAATAATGTTGTATGCACTAAATATAATGAAAAAAGTACAGTTTTTTTTAACAGTCGTAGAAAAAATGTTTTTTTTTGTCAACTAAATTTTTTTAATGGTGTTAGCTTACGTTTGTCAAATTAAATGTTTATGCAAGTTTTCCATTAGAATCGAGTCCTTGCATAATCAACCAATTAAAAATAACGTTTATCAGCGAAACTGGGCGCTGGCACGCTGAGCGAAAATGAAGTAGCGGGGCGTGGAATTAATGAAATAAAGAGTGGTAAGTTTTATAGAAACAGTCGTTGTTAAATGAGAAATGCTGAAGACAACAATAAGTTCAAATCTGTTTTGACTTTTACCTGGGGTCAATTAAGATTCAACACTTAGTACGCTAAGCTAAGATAAATTAGTCAGAGTAGCTGTAATTTATTGTGGTTATATCCTTAGACATTAATTTCTAGCTACTACCAATTAATTATTATTCGCCACTGTGTTAAATAGACATTTGAATGTATACATAATTTAAATAAATCAAGGTAAATGCTACTGTTGTAATTTACCTGAATTTCGACGAGTCAGAACTGACAATTTGTTACCAGAAAAAATAAAAATAAATAAAGAAACCACACTATATTGAAAGAAAACAATAAAAGAGTTTAACAAATTTGTAAAATACAAGGTTACAGTCTAGAACTGATTCTCGTAACGTTTCCAGGGGTTTTTTCAAGCTGAATCTTAACGCAAAAAAAGTTTTGCATCCCTTTCACCAGATTAATGCTACATACTCGACAACGTACACCTAACGTACGTTAGTTGTACTAAACGTACTTCTAAACTAGTTTACTTTTGAATCTTACTGATATTTCTTCCAAAAAAAACAACTAATTTAGACCTGAGTTTCTATGATAAAAAGCATAGAGTTTAGCATAAGAAGAGCTAAAATGAATTGATGAATTTATCTCTAAAGTTAATCAGTGTGGAACAATTATTTTTGTCCATTTCCAAATACTTGTAGTATTTACAGCACTATAATAATGTGTGCGTAAAAGCACAGCGACTAAGTAAATATTTTATTGAAACGTAAAAAATAGTAGGATCTTAGAAAAATAGGTGCAAGGAGAAAAATATGTATTTGAAAACCTAATCTTAATTTCCCAAAATGACTCTACAGCATCGTATTCTCCCGATTCCTCTCATTTTTTGACCACTTCAACTGATGAGAGAAATATCTAGAACGGTTGATAGTTGAGAGAAAATCAGATGACAAGAAGTGAAGGAGACGCTGGGTTGACGTCACCAAGAGGCTAATGAGAAAGATCTTTGTTGCGGACATACGCCTAACAGGCAACCGCTACAGATGGGGTGATGCTGTCACACGTGCTATATAGCAAAGGGAAGTCAAATTAAATAATTGTGGTAGCCCCCTCACATTAAACCATGGGCCCCATGGGTTACAAATTCACTGGCGGGCCCCCGCGCCTGATAATTGATGGGCGGGGGGGGGCAGAAATTTGCAAAAAAAATTCAAGATCTCTGGTGGGCCCTCGCTACAGGCCCCTCGGAAGCCCAGGCCCCTAAACTCAGTACCCAATAGCCCCCCATATGGGGGGGCCTGAATTGTGGATCACAGAACGTCTACCGAAACGTTGTAATTAAAAAATAGATTCAAGTGGTTTAGTCCGGATGTTGCCGTGGTCGTCGAATTTGACTTGACGTTTCGCTGATCATGCTGTTAGCTTCTTCAGACGGATTCTAAGGACTGAAGTTGTCGTGTTCTCCTCCTCGTTATATACCTTGGCGCTGCTTCGCTTCGCTGCTCATTCGTTGTATTTAGTTGACTGTTTATCGCTGGTGCTTGGCAAAGCGTCTTCATGTGTTACTCAATTGATACCCATCTTCTCTATTGAAGTTATTCCTGTTTTTCATAATTTCCAGCGATTCTCTAAGTATTCTTGGATAATAGCGCATATTTCGCAATATTTTGATGTTCTCGCAGTCGATTTCATGGTTCTTATTCTAGTGAACTTGTTCTGCCACTGCCGACTTATCTCTGTACCCAAGTCTTATGTTTCTCTGCCCAAGTAGCACAGTGTAGACCAATAAATTTTCACAGCTAAATTTTGTCTGCGAACACGTTGGTATAACCGGCGTTGCGCGGCGTTTAGCTGGAATCTCGAAGACTTCTATTCCAAATATTTTTACTACTAGAACATTGCCGTAATAAAATTAAACAGTCAAATGACTGTAATTGCTATTTAGATTTCATCTCAGCTGCAATATACCTTCTAGAGCACTCGCGACAGCTCAATAGCAGCTGGAACAAATAGTAATCACTCTTGGTTATACTATATACCTTAAGACTAAAAAATGCGATTTGGCGGCTAAACTATATTATCCACATTTGTAGCTGCGAGTTGACTTTACAGCTGCAGGTATCAGTCAATTTACTGTCAACTATTATGTACATTAGTAAACAAAACAATTCAGTTTTTAGTATTTCTTTATGTCATCGTCTCTTTCGTTTCCACAATTTTAAACATGAATGCGAAAAACGAGCGAATATAGTTACTTAACAGTTGTTTTTTAATTGTTTTTAAACATATCGGCTCACTGCATTTAGCGGCCATATTTCCTGCAAAGACGATAGCTGAGAAGGGCAGCCATTTCGAACAAATCTTATTTTTTTACATTTATTACCATTTAATTTGATCTTTGTAATAAAGAAGTGTTGTAGTATTATCTAATGGACATAATATTAAGAAGTAAGTAGGTAATATTAAACGTTTTTCTGATGAAATACATACAAAAATATAATTCTAAGGAGATTAACACGTTCACTGCTGATGTCGCCATGTGGCGACGCAGTAGTATATAGCGCAATGCTGGTGTCGCCATATGGCGATCTGATCCTATGTATATTCCATTGTCAAAAACCTACTCAGCATCTGGCAATACTAACCAAAATCCCATCAGCAGCGAATGTGTTAATAGCATTGTAAAAAATCAGCAGCTACTGGAAGCGGCTGGAACCACCCCACACGGTGGATCCAAATCAGCTGTGTTTGGATATTACATCGGAAATCAGAACACTGAGCAAACAGATAAATTATACGTGACTTTGGAGCAATTTATTTCATAGACATATATCGAACGAACTGAAGTGGACTACAAGCAATCTGTTAAAACATAACCTCTGTTTGTTTATGTTGCATGTTAATTAATTGCCGGATATTATAAGGGTATTAACAGATAACGTTTCGAAGATTTTGTAGAACATTGAATAGCGAATAAAAAAATAATAATACAGAATTTAACCTCAACAAGTCAATAATATTATGGACAGTTCAAGCAGACTACGAATGCGTCAAATTAAAATCTTTCTGCACGATCAAAGAGGTCTGAGCAAGTCGAGCTTCGTCCGAGTCCTTTATTTTGAAATATTCGAACGTTTCAGATTCAGCTCATTTAGCTCGATTTGCATTAAATGAACGATTGTGATGCGTCCCATCAATCAGACGTAATATCCGAACACGGCTATAAACAATTATTACCTTTAAAAAAAACAACTAAAATAGGTTAGCCTTCACCGTGTACCCGACGCCGTGAATTCTACATATTTCCCTCATATAAATGATATGTCGAGAAAACGACGTCAAAGATCGATAGCCGCGATTAAAAGAGATGATCTAACACCTTCCATCATTTTTACATCTCGATTTTCCAACATCAACTTCTTGAAATACTCACTGCGTAATTAAATAAGTTTACTGCTTGAAAACAATCAAAAACGCCTTGCCACAATCCACAAAAAACACTATGTTGTTAAAATTTCAAGATACTTAGCCAGGCCAACGGAAAAACACCCGCCACGCCAAGGTTGGAAGTCACGTGGTTTGGATTGCCTAATTGTTCATTAATAAAAATAGACTGCTAATTACAGGCTAGATTTCCAACCTACGAAAAGAGTTCTATTTTATTAGGACAAAGTATTTAGAACTTCATAAACATTACACTGTACTAGATTTTAGTTGAAAGTACGGGAACCAGGCAGAAATTTTAATAATAGCTACGTAATATTCTTAAATCTTAAGAAATATATATTTTTCAGGTTAGCTGTGACGTCACGTACCATAACCTAACAATCAACATTCACAAAGGTTACCAACCCAAATATTTTTGGCAGATGGCAAAATACATTTTCCCCTAACAATAATACCAATAATATTTTTTGGATGCTGTCATGTGCGTTTACTGCTTTTCAGTGGTTCGCTTACAAATTGTAAGTAATCATGAAATAAACAACTTGTTGTGCCCAAACGGCACTACGTGTAATAGATCTCAACTAAAACATTTTCAGATCTTCTGAAGCACTAAAAAAACCCTCATGCAAAGTTTCATCCAAATCCGTTTAGCAGTTTCGCCGCTATCGTGTTCACATACATACACATACACAGACATTTTTTAAAAACCACTTTTTTAGGTTCCTTGGACCTCAAAACATAAAGATTTGATATTACCTCAGTTTTCGATTTTGGACTAAATGTAGTAACCTCCCACAATTTTATTGTGGGGAGGTTAAAATAGAAAAGCACATCGAACATACAGAAGTATTCGTACACATTTAATGAAAAAGTGATAATCGCATGCAATTTTATGCACGAATATTCATCAAAATCGTCTTGATATTTTTATAAGTACATGTACAATAAAATACATACATCCATTTTCATATTAGTATCCAATAATGTCTATTAAAGGCAATTGTACAGCCCAATTGTCTATCCTATGTAGTTCCAAAAATATACAGCTCAATGGCTGTAATTTGATTCTACCGCCAGCCAAATAACTACAGTTAAAAGGCATTAGTAACATTTTCACAAGAAAATGTTGTACCACTTTGACTGTTCCAGCGCTGTCCCAACCTTATTAAGTTTCCGTGGTAGCTGCTATAGCTAAATAATTGTCAGTTCTTGCTGCCGTAATGTTGGCGCAGCTTTATTGCAATACCTGTTCTACCACATTTTTTGTATATGAAATGCAGACATTCGTTTTTCAGCCATATTGATGCAAACAGAATATAAACTTGCATGGAAATATATTTTGTTAGGAAGGAGATAAAAGAAAATATCTATGCCACACCAAGTTTGACACTTGTGCAGGTAATCCATTTTTTATACGGAGAACTGTCTATTCTTGATTGCAAATCAGCAAATTGAAACATAGTTGACGAGTTTCTATAAAACAAGTGAAAACATTTGCGATATTTTAGTAGTAATGACAAAGAAGTTCCCACAAGCAACAAATGGATTAAATGTTACACTCAAATAGTATACTCGATACGTATTTCGCCACTCATGCAAGCATCATTTGGAAATTATTAAAACTGTTTTAATAAGTGCTAGATTATGGTAATTTGGTTGACAAAACGTCGGTCGAGTATATTATTCTAGTGTAGTGTTCCGATGTTCTCGCATGTGCGGAAACTAGTTCGTCTTAAGTGTTTCTAGTATTGTCGAATTTCAATATAGATGTGTAGAAATCCTCCGATTTAACGAAAACCATCAATACTATAAGCGGCAATGAGACGGCTATATCAGTTTTTCTGCATGAATTATTTAAGCACTTCCAGGTATGCAAGGAATCTGAAATTTTGCAAGGAGAACATTCAATTATAAATCTTGAAAAATCTAAAATGGCGGCTCCAATATGATGGCTTAAAGTTGAGCCAGCTTATAATTTTTCTTGGTACCTCCAGATGTGAAAAATGTATATTGTGGTTATTTGTGATCATTATTTGAAAAGTTTTTGTTTCATAAAAATTAGTCTTGTATTTTGCAAGATATGGCGAGTAGACGGTAGGAAAAGGGAGTGGAATCCACGTGAGCGTAACCACAGGCATAAGCTAGCCATTTTTTAGGACGTTTTTTCAAAAAAGCGATCATCGAAGATCTGGACAGATTAAGAAAACAAACAGTTCAATCTCTGAATCTTGTTAAAGTTAGAAAGCATTCTGTTGGAAGTTACATATTATGTAATATGCTGCGTAAAGATATACCCTTTAAAAGCGACTCCCTTAGGAATACTGCGATAAAGCAATAACAGACCACATAGCAGATATAAAAAGTAAATATTATTTTTTCTGACGAATAAAACTCTCTCAAAATACTTCAGTAAATAACGCAAACGTCATCACATAAAGACCTGGAGAAACACTTGCATGAATTAAATATATGAAAATAAAAGCTATTCAAAATGTACACAACTCGCTTACATTGAGAAAATCGTAAACAATAAGTATTTTACATGTAGCTGACATTAATAAAAAATGTAATACATATTTAGCGGTGTTTCTACCTCTGTTTCTGACTGTCTGAATTCATTATTTTTCCTTATTTCTTTAGGCTGATTTGTGGATGAAAATTATTTTCTGGTATGAATAGTCGACAGTTTTATTTCCGTAAGTATTTTATTATGTGTGGGTAAATCTTGTCGTGTAATAAGCTATTTTGATTATAATAATTATGTTACGTAACTTTTTAATTTTGTTTTTGACAAGAAAATTTCAGTTTTACTTAAATTTCTTGAATTCCTTTTGGAAGATTGGACCAGTTGAAGCTTCTTATAATGGACAAACATTTTTGCATTTGTCTACAACACGTTTTCATCTTCAACTGGTGAACCCGTAACAGACGAAAAATATATGTTATTTCTTACTGTGGACATACTATTTGGTGGTTATTTAAAGGTTATTATAATGTCTTGATAAATTAAAATAACTTTATATACAATGACAACTTCTCGCTGAAAGCTGCCTACTGCTGCTCCTCGTTGCTCGAACTGGACTCCAGTTCGAACAACGAGGAGCAGCAGTAGGCAGCTTTCACATGCTGGATGATACCTTCGGAGAAAGCTTAGTGCATACAGGCTAGCAGCTGCCACTGAATTTTGCCCTACTTCACCGTACGTTAGTATCATATCCATATATTCTTCACTGGAGAAATTATGTACCATGGTTTTTATTTTATTTGTGAAAATAAACCTCGAATACAAACAACAACAACTGCTAGTAAATAACTGATAATAGCAAATATGTATGTTGTTCTGGCTTATCTATAGCTTAGTTTTTGGCAAGTACAAAAAATTGGAATTCACAAATGCCAACTTTTTTTTTAATATCACGGAGTTATCTCGGTAACTAAAAAAGTTTTTCTACATCTTTTCTTACTGTTAGTCATTATTTATCATAAGCTATCGTTCCTTAAGTTTATGCGTCTAGGTTAAGAATCACCCTGTATATCACATCTGTTTAAAGCCAGTTTGTTATTATCTCTTCCCTTCTTCTTATTTACAACGTCTTGGCAGATGTTTTATAATCTACGAATTATTCTGGGTGGCACCCTTTGCTGTATAGCACGTTTGACAGTATATCACGCCATCTGTCGCATTTACCTGTTAGTTGCTCGACACTACCAAAGCCCTTTCCTCAGCTCTTTGGTGACATCAATCCAATGTTTTGTAGAGCACCTCCTTCTCTTCATGCCATTTCCTGAACTATCAACCGTTCCATATTTTCCTCCAACCTGTTAATACGGCCAAATCAGTGAAAAGGAACAAAAATTTTAAGTCTATACACGTCCAAAAAACTGTCGATTTTTTTTATCTATTTATTTAACGTCGGCCTATTTCCGCTACCAGGGCCTATCACCGATGCCAGGAGACGAGCTACCCCCAACCTGGAAATTTTGCCGAACCTCTTTCCCTTAAGAAGAGTAGGGATCTTTTACTTGCCTAACATTTAATAGACAAGGGACCGCCTGCTTTACATCCTCTCCGAAGGATGGTATATCCACTACGTAATCCTCGTCTGAAATTACGTAGCTTCTGCGTATACACTGATATACAAGCCGCTAGAAGGTGGGACGAGAACGCTGTATTTCCCAAGATGGATCACCCATCGAAGTACTAACCGCGCTCGACGTTGCTTCAACGGAATATCGACTGATATTCACATTGAAGTCGCCTCTACGCTCGCCCCTTAAAAACTGTCGATCCAAATTACAAAATACTTTTTAATATTTAGTGTCTTGTGGGCACATTTCCGGACAGCCTTGGCTTTGGATTTGGAGGTTGACTACAATGTATAGTATGTGTGTGTATGTGTGTTAGTTTATGTTATACATACGTATATCGGTAGAAAACTTTAACTGGGTTATCTATCATCTCCTTAAAACTTTCTATTGTGGTCATCGTGCAAACAAATTTTAAAAAATAATGCTTCCATGCACTGCTGCACAATTAAATTTCTCATTAAAACATAATTTTGTCAGTAATAGGACACGTGAAATACATTTAAAAGAACTTATCTTCCTTTCTGTCAGACATCAAAGTGACAAAATTGACTTGACTTGCGCCTCATTTCTGATTCGAACAGGTACACCTCCTTCTGAGATCTATACGCACGTTGTCACGGCATAACCCCACTAGCGAACTACATCCAAGATATATTTCAAAAATTCACACCTTCAAACTGGACGACGCGACAGTCTGCTAACTCGCAACGTAATACAAATCCTGATTAATCATCCCCTACTATACCAGGCGTTGCCTATCTTCCGCCAATTTATCTAGCCACACTTTCGTATACGACAACCTATTACTTCCCTACATTTTCGCAACTTTGCAGCCTTCCTATATTCTCTATCTCTTTCTATACGTTTTATTTTGTTTTTTTTATCCCTTTTGTTCTTTTTGTCCTCTTTTAATCTCTCTTAATTCCTCTCACGGTCGATAAATTCTGAAAAAATTCAAACCATTTTAAATAATTTTTAATCTAGGTACCATATATTCCTAGCGTCTGGCAGTTGTTTCGAACGGTTTTTTCGTTGAGCTTTTTCCCGTGCCAACTACCAAAATTCTTTAATATTTTTTACGAGGGATTAGTTTTAAGTGTTTTTAATTATTTTTAGGTCCATATGGACCGTTTTTAAACTATTTACTATATTCTACAAACTATAACTTATAATCGTCTTCTTTAGGCAGACAGGTGTTTTAATTTTTAGTAATCTATTCTCGTTAAGCTGAATCGGTCCTGCCTCGTCCAACCCTTCAATCACCAGTGGTTGACTGGCTGGCTCCGGGCCAGGATCCGGGTAGCACATTCCCTGTACACTTAATGTTAATATTTGTATTGAACTGAAATGAATTGGTGGAGTGGCTGATGTAGAAAAATATTTTGAAGCCTTTGGTTCTTGTACACACACTAAAGGACAATTTTATTTTTTTACCCGCTATAATAATGGGATGGGGGTGGTAATGAGGATGGTGGGGGGGGGAGGTAGTAGTGGGAGTGGCTAATGTCAAAACAAATTGTGAGACCTTTGGTCTGGTACACACTAAATCACATTTTTTTTTCATTCCCTTTAATAATGGGGCTGGTAATGGAGGTGATAGTGAGTGTGGCTGACGCCAAAAGAGTTTTGAAACCTTGGCTTCTCGTACATAAACTAATTCCCAAATTTATGGACCTTTACTTGATTGCTGTACTTATTTACCCCCATTTACCCCCAAACCCCACAACGGAGTAAAATCAAAATATAATCTAGTTCCAGATGTCGCTATAATACATAGATGTACGAAATTTCAGCTCGATATCTTAAGCCATTTCAGAGTAATCGTGAACAAAAAAAAGTTATAGACAAACAGACCGACAGACAGAATTTTTTTTTTATTGGTCAAACTTAAAATCTCTACTATCTATGACATTTAAGCCTAGTTTTTCAAAAAAATATCAAATTTTTTTTTTCGTCCTACTAGAAAATACACCCTTTTCCGCCAGACCGGACCAAACCGGAAAATGGGCATCAGAGATCGGCAAAAGCTTTTCTGATCTGTTACTCTCTTTTCCGATCCATGAAGGTAAAAAATGCTGCCAATTTATGGTATAGATGGCTTTGCTTTGTCCTTTTACGAGTTTTCAAAAGTCAATTCACAAGCTATGGAAAACTTATTAAGAAATAATAAAAATTGAAGTTGTATAATAGTGTCGGTTGTAAAAATATTTTATTTAATTAGTTATTATATTTGTCGTTATATTTGTTAGAAAATTTATTACAAAAATAATACAAAATTAATTTTGTATGACAGTGTCGGCCTAAAAAAAAAATGTACATTACATGACCGGAAAACAGTGTTTTGGAGGTCTCCCCTGCTTGGGTTCACCTGCAAAACACCTCTTTCCGATTTTGTAACGTAAATTACTATTGCGATTGCCATAGTTCCACGATGCGGAAGTCATTATCGATAAACTCGTGAGATTCTTATAATTACTTCCACGTCCAGTGGAAGTATAGTAACGACAAAAAAATTTTTAAAAATTTTTATTGTCCAAATAGGCTTAAAATGTCATGAAACGTCGAGATTTTAAGTTTGAGCGAAAAAAAATTTCTGTCTGTCTGTCGGTCTGTCGGTCTGTCTGTAACTTTTTTTGTGCGCACGTTTACTCTGAAACCGTTTAAGATATTGACTTGAAATTTGGTACACATGTACTTTAACGAGATCTAGAACTAGATTATATTTTCATCTTGTTCCGTCGAAGGGTTGGGGGGTAAATTGAGGTAAATTTGGGGTAAATGGGTAAATCAAGCAGGTAAGAGTCCGTGAAATTGGTATTTAGTATATACAAGAGAAGCTGAGGTCTGAAAAAAATTTTTGGCATTAGCCACCCTCATTACCACCCCCACCTCCTTATTAAAGGGGATGAAAAAAAAATGTGATTTAGTGCATGTACAGGGACCAGAAACCTCAACATATTTTTTTACTTCATCCACCCCCCACTACCACCCCCCTATCACCACCCCCACCCCACTACCGATGTGGGGTATCGTTATATGGGTTTTTGGGGTAGAGAATTTCAAATATTATATTATTAAAGTTCCATAAACAAATATTTTCACATACAAAGTTTTTTCGTTGTGAGTGACTTGGATAGAGAATCTGGATGTGGAAGTAGTGATTCCTTGGGCAGCGGTTTTTTACACATATTTGAGCACTTCTAATATCTGAGTACTTCGGGATTAATTTATTTTTACGAAAATAATTCAGTGCATTAAAATGCATTAAAAAATAATTTATTTCACCGACAATTCGAAAATCTATTAAACATTTTAAGAACGTCACTTATATTATAGTACGGGAGACATCGCTGCATTTTTTCGAAGAATATTATACAGAACAAATTTCATTTTTATCAGTTGATTAATATTCAGTAATTATCAAAATGAGCGTCAGTCGCCGCACCCGGGATGGAGCTAGAGGTGACAGCATGTTAAAGTTGAAAAAAAAATTATGCTACGCGTATTTTCATACTCGAAAAACCAACCTAACTTGAACAACTACCCTTATGTTCTTATATGCAGCTTTGTAAAACTTTTAATGTCACTGATACAATAAAAAAAATATATTTCGCGCGCAGGATTTGAACCCGAGACGCCCGTAAACCTGAATAAAATCCGTTTTGAAACTCTGAATAAAATGTGCCAGTCGCCTTCCCACTCCGCTATCTAACGACTGAGGCCCGGTTTGTAAGAACGTAATATGACATGTAGACATACTTGGTAATTTTTTTTTTTTTTTAATAATTATAACAATTGGAATGAATTATAGTTTATGTACTTTTATGGTACAGCTCATAACGAATATTTTCCTTCTTTTTGTTGTTTTCCATAGAACTTATAGATTTCGAGATATTCAAAGAAACCGATGGAAAACGATTTTTTAACAACTTTAGCATGCTCTCAGCATTAGCTTCACCGCTACCAGAGTAGCTGATGGTCAGATTGCTGATGTATTAGAGGAAAACTATTACTGTTATGATTTTCAGTCGGTATGAAATGACTTGTTCAAATGCAGCGCTGTCTCCCGTACTATTATCTACATTTTAAACTTTTCCCGCAAATTAGAAGAGCATTTCATAATTATAGGTATCCATTTCTTCACAATCATTTTTATATACAAGTATTGTACCTGTCTCACTTACGTGCTTATGTGGACGAACAGAAAAAAAATTAAATTCTCTTTAAGGTGGCATCACAAAGTGTCGTTCGCATAATGAACTACTAACTACCACAGTAATTAATTCCAGGAGACAGCATTGTAGCCCGAACCAACCGCAAGCTAATATTATACAGATGCTGATGATTTAATCCCGACCCCAATTCCTGTTTTAGTGCCGCAACATATCACGAATAAGACTGGGATTAAATATTTTTTAACGCAATTAACTGAGGTAAATTTAAATAACCGATTTCTCATTTTAGGCCAGTCGATAGAGAAAAAATTTTGAATAGAAAAATTAAATACCAAATTCTTATTTGATAAAATAGATATGCAGTGGTCCACGGATGGAATCCGGAAGAGGAACCACTTTTTACTTCTTGACTTTACGAAAAGAAAGTAATTTTTGATGAAAAAGTCTGCTTCACCTCTTTTCGGTTATCGTATCCTTTGCCAGCTCTACGGGTTAGCCAATAATCTTGATTTGGCTATGGAAAATTTCCATATACCGGGTGCCACAGAATAGTGGCTCCCCCCTATATTTCCTTTATTTTTTAACTTATCCATTTGAAATTTGGGTGCATAAACTACCTGTAAAAATGGATTTTTGGATATAAAAAACGGTATGAGACCATTTCCGGTTTACCCGGAAATGACCTCAACTTTCGATTTTTAAATGGACCACCCTGTATATTTTTACATATTTGGATTCAAGACAACATTTTGAGTATACCATGAGATTTTCGCGAGTTTTTGAGTCGATGTTCAGTTTTCTTAAGCATTTTAAGACATTCGTCTAGAGTGCTTTGGAATACCAAAATTTGTTCTAAGGCAGGTAAAGTCCAAGGGAAAAATATAATTTTTCATTTAATTTCATTAATAACTATTTACGAAGCCTCTGACCAAATCACTTTTTTATCAAAAACTTTTTTTTTCAAATGGGAAGGTGGTGGCTCCTAGTGTTCAATAAATTATAGATTTTTTTCTGAATTCATTGATATCCATTTCAAATCTATGCTATTTGTTTTTCTATTTTATTAAATTTATTTAAAAATAAAAAATCACTTTCAAAATAATTTTTTTTGATCTTTATACTTTGCGTACTTATACCTATTAAGAAAAAAAAGAGAGAACCAAAAGGCTATTATTCACAAAAAGGTAGTTATTCACATTTCATTATTAGACATATGATTTTTGCAAAGGCAACTACGTTAAAGTTCCAGAAAAATTATATTGAAAGTGATTTTTTATTTTTAAATAATTTCAATAAAATAGAAAAACAAATAGCATAGATTTGAAATGGATATCAATGAATTCAGAAAAAATCTATAATTTATTGAACACTAGGAACCACACCTTCCCATTTGAAAAAAAAAGTTTTCGATAAAAAGTGATGTGTTCAAATTTGGAGGCTTCGTAAATAGTTATTAATGAAATTAAACGAAAAATTATATTTTTCCCTTGGACTTTACCTGCCGTATAACAAATTTTGGTATTCCAAAGCACTCTAGACGAATGTCTTAAAATGCTTAAAAAACTGAACATCGACTCAAAAATTCGCAAAAATCTCATGGTATACTCAGAATGTTGTCTTAAATTCAAATATGTAAAAATATACGGGGTGTTCCATTTAAAAATCGAAAGTTGAGGTCATTTCCTGGTAAACCGGAAATGGTCTCATACTATTTTTTATGTCCAAAAATCCATTTTTACAGGTAGTTAGTGCACCCCAAATTTCAAATGGTTAAGTTAAAAAATAAAGGAAATATAGAGGGGGCCACTATTCTGTGGCACCCGGTATTTTGAAAATATTTTTGAAATGATTTTAAAATGACGTTTTATATATTATATTACGAAAAAAATAATTCTGATCTGATATATCCATAATAAAAATCCATATTTTTTCAATTTTAAATAAGGAGAATAACTTTTATGAAAAATAAAACATTTTGTTAAATAGAAATATCAACTCATCGGCAACCGGTACGGTAGCTTAGTTGGCTAAGGCGCATTGTGTGGCAAATACGCTGGTCACACTGTCTATCACATACTGGGTTCAAGATTCAGCACCGGCACTGACAATGTCGAGGGTATGGATGGATGTTTGCGTTTTTCCAAATGTGTAACCCCCTTCCGGACAGTGTTGGTTTTGGATTTGGGGGTTGTCTACTGTATGTGATATATTTATGTTTATAGAAAGCTATTTAAAAGTATCACCACCAACTTCTGCACTTAGTTCTACTCGACCTCTCAACTCTCGGTAACTGTTTCGAATTTGGTTTAGTGGTATATCTGCAATAGCTTCTCTCATTTTATCCTTTAAGCGATCGGCGCTATTATGAATCCTGAGTGCGTACACTTTTTGGTTAAGGTACCCCCACAAATAAAAGTTCAGAATTGTGAGATCAGGGCTCTTAGATGGCCAAAGTATCGGTCGCAACTTCCGATCCATTTATCCCCAAATTGATTGACTGACGAACAATGAGAGTGGAATAATGAGAACATTTGCCTTGTTAGAAGTACAATTTAATAGACTTGCTAGGGGTAAATTGTTCAAGTAATTAAGAAAGAAGATATTGAACATACGAAGATGTTGATGTAGAATGTTGATTAAAATTTTGACAAAAAAAATTGGTTCAATGATTTCAAAGAATGTGAGTGCACACCAAACGTTGACTTTTTTCGAATATTGTCTCCTACACTGTATACGAAAATTTGGAATATCGCTGTTCCAATATCTAGAATTTTGTATACTAACTGGCCGATTAGTACAAAAGGTTGCCTCATCGGAAAAATTATGTTTTCAACAAAACGTCTATCTCTAGGAATATTTTCTCCGATCCACAAAACAAAAGTTCAAATGTTTTAAATTATCTTTAACTTTTATGGTGTGATTGAATATCGGTCTAAATGAGCGAATCTTATTTTGCTTGTTAGAAAAATCTGATTATCACCAATTAAATGACTACTAACTTGATCGAAAATCATGAAAACTAATTTTAGTGAGTCTGTTGCTATGAGACATCACAATATAAAAAGAAAGTATTTTTTTCGCTATCGATACCTATAGTAAACAGCATGATATGTCTATCACAATGTTTACGTGGTTGTCATAACAGCAGGGAAATAATATTATTTTCCAAGGGAAGTAAGTGAATAAACGACTATATCTAATATTTTATATTAATTTGTAAACATTAATCGTAAAAGTACAACCAGAACAATTGGAAATACTTATAAATCTATTATTACTAGATAATTCCTCAGATATGATAAGAATTAAAAGTTTCTCCTCTTCCGGACTCCGGCATCCGGGGGCACACGGTGTATATATATATATATATATATAGATTTTGAAAATACATCAAATTAACATTATCATCCAAATGTTTAAAAATTATCAATATTGAACGGTATATTGCAGTGGCGTGAATGTGCCAATTAGATTAGGTTAGGTTAAGGTTGTGTTATGTTCTTTTTTTTTATTACTGAAAAGCAACATAACTTTTCTTTTGTTTTTTCTGTGTCCGAGATTTTTTTTCCCTTGTACTATAGTAGTTTGTGCAAAAAGAGTGGATATGAATGATATCCATATCGCACGATAAAGAAGTTTGAGCACGACGCCGTAGGCGAAGTGCTTCAAATCTTTTGAGTGCGATATGGATAATCCACTCGAGTTGTACAGTATACTTTTTCTACGACTAGCTTAAAAAAACTACAAAATTTGTTAAACATTAATATATTACACAAATACACACTGACAGTACACACTGACAGTTACTTTGACAGCTTACGCACTAATTTGATTTTAAAACGAATAGTTTTCTATGTGCTTAATACACGAACTGTGATTGATCAGTTTCATTTCATATCCATCCTAGAACTGATATGAAATATATCCGTTCAGTTAACTGGAATTGCCTACTTATCCATTCTACAGACTGTACAGAAAACAGCAAATTTACATAAGGGAGTAGAAAATAATTATTTTCATACCTGAATGTGCCAATTAGGTTAGTTTAGGTTAAGGTTGTGTTATGTTCTTTTTTTTTATTATTGAAAAGCAACATATGCTAGTATTAAACGTCAGTATGCACTTATTAAATTATTATTTTTATATACAAACACGTTACACACTATTTGTCTCTAAACACCTGTCAAATGACTAGTACATTTGGCAACGTTGGTACGGTGTGGGCGGAATAGCCTTTCGTCATCCACACTGGTACCGCTTGCGCATTTCTTCGGTATGGTGGGTTAACCCAAACCGACTAAACCTAACCTCCTCTAGGACTTTCTTCTAGCTGTCTCTGCCCAACGTAAGCTTTTTCTATGCTCTTTTACGTTGTTCTGCTTCAGTAATGTGTATCTAGCAAACGTTTCCGTATTTACCTTATCGTTTTATGGATTCTCAGCTCTTCTTCAAGGGGATTTAAAATTTTCGGTCTAATATCGCTAAATTAGTTTAAGTGATTATTTTCACTGTGTACCTGGTAGGTATTACAATATACACTATGTATCAGATAGTTTCACAGCGTGATTTCGATATCTTGTACATCCTCATATAAACTTTAGTATATTTTGCTGTAAAATTATAATAAAAACATAGTTTATATAAAACATGATTGTTTGCAGGCCTCTGACGACATTCCTGTATAGGGTATATGGCCCAATTTCAATAGGGAGTATTCTACATTACTATTTTAGATATGCTCTAAGTTTGATATAATAGTGATAGGTTTAAAGAAATTATCGTGTCTATTAGGTGTTCGCAGTGGGCAGCGCTCAACTTTCAGTAAATTTCGTTTGAATGCCGCACTGTATATTGTAGTTTCCATATCTTGTAGGTCTTCATATTTTTGCTTACTTAATCAAAATCAATAGTAACGTCGCCCTAAAATAATAATAAAATATAATTTACATAAAAGAATACAGTTTACACGCCTCTGGCGATCACTCTATATAACGAATATGGTTCAATTTCAATAAAGGGTATTCTAACATATTATTTCACATATGCTTCAAGTTGAAATAAATATTTTAAGTCTAACACAGATTATCATGTATAATAGGCAGTCGGCAACACTCGACTACAATTTTTATTTGTTTCATAATAGTCATATTAAAATTTTCAAATTTAAAATAAAAGTTTTAAGTCTTTTTACAAGAAACGGCCTACACACATACATACACACACGTGTACGTACATACATACAGATAAATATAGATACAGTACAGACTTTTTTAATTTAATATTTGAGTTCAGTATGTTATGAAACGAATTTTGGTGCAAATATGTGTTTATTAAATCCAATATATATAATAAAGTAAGCATCTAATTTTTCCTGTTTCAACTAACTACCCAGTGCTGCCTATTTCGGGCGTTTCAGATCTATAATTGCTGTTATTGGTTTGTCTTACACTCTTCACTTAGTAAGAATAAATAAATAAAGACGAAAAATATATTTTCATGAATCAACGTTCCTCTAATTTTATTGTCTTCCTCTTAACTGATGAAGTTGTTGAATTTTTAGATCGAGTATCGAGTAATACTTAAAATGTATTTTTTGATTATAACCTGGGAGGTTGATAATACTTCCTATATATTTTAAATTAAGTAGATTTACATTGTACATATATTAATCTGTTGGTACAATAAAGTCATGTCATTGACCTATCTTTTAAATTATACAGCTGATGATATATACAATAAATATAATCCACCATAAAAACAATTTTACTGAAAGAAAAGTTACATATCATCCTCACAATGTTTTTTTTTCGATTCACCCACGTGCACGTACACATAATATAAGGTTTCTGCTACATATTAGCTTTCAAATCAACATTTTGTGGATTCCTTAAAGAAATATTGTTCTTTCTTTTGTGGTTGAGGAAATAACTCAGGAAATGAAGGTCCAGTGACAGTGGTGACCTTATAAAAGTTGTTCTTGATAAATTTATAGGAGGGCTTCCTGTGACCTGACCAGCAATATACTTGTTTATAAAATCAACTTATTTTGATTCCACTATATGAAAGCATTTATACCGTTTGTCCCTACTTTTATAAAAAAAAAGTTAAGAACTAAACGAATTAAATGGTAAAAAATAAATATAAAATAGAATATATAAATATATGTCTCTGAATATTGTAATTTATATATCTTTGATTTAAAATTACTGCATTTTTAAGATACGCCACGAATTGTAAAAAATCACTTTAAATTTGTATCGTTGATACCAAAGTGACTCTTTTATTATTTATTGGGAGTTTTTCTAATTTGATACCAAAATAACTGCAGAAATGTCAACTTTATGAGAAAAACCGCTACCTAATAAGTCACTACTTCCACATCCAGATGTTCCAGTCCTTCGCAACGAAAAAAAATTCGTATCTATCTGGAAATAATTGTTTATGGAACTTTAATAATATAATATTTTTGAAATCGTCTACTCCAAAAATCCATAAAACGATATCCCACATCAGTAGTGGGGGTGGATGAAGTAAAAAAATATTTTGAGGCTTTTTGTTCTTTTACTAAAGCACAATTTCCTTTTTTTTTTTCACCCCTTATAATAATGGATAATGCCATAACATTTTTTGAGACCTTAGCTTCTCTTGTATATACTAAATACTAATTTTATGGACTCTTACTTGCTTGATTTACCTATTTATCCCCATTTAGCCCAACTCCGAGATCAAAATATAACTTTTATTAGTGGTTGATGGTCTGTGCTTTAATACTGGTAAGTGTTAAAGGGTGTAGACCAGAAAGGTGTTAGGAAAACACTTTTTTAAATAGTCGACGTTTCGTAACAATTTATTGACATCCTCAGGACTATTAGGTGGGTTTTCCTTGGTCACATTAGATTTAAAGAATAAAACACAACACATTGATATAAACAAATACAATATGAACTCCTCAACGTTTGAGTAACCTAGGCTACACTGGCTCTACTCAAAACACACTACTACTCAAAATATAATCTAGTTCCAGATATCGTTAAAATACATACGTGTACCAAACAAGTCAATATATTAAACGATTCCAGAGTAATCGTGCGCACAAAAAAGTTACAGGCAGACAGACAGAATTCTCTTTTTCAAACTTAAAATCTCGACGTTTTATAACATTTTAAGCATGTTTGAACAACAAACATTTTCAAAATGCATCAGAATGCTATAAGAAAGTCAAAATTAAGAAAACTGTTACATTAGTTCAAGAATAGGTAATAAGGAATGCGTTGACAGATTCTAGCCATATAAATATAAGAGAACAACAATCAGGTAATACCATATTCAGAAGAGAAACCGGAGTAAAGAAAAGTGCAGCAAATATAGTGTTGGTAAATATGAAGACTATTCAGGAAAAGTTACTAGTCAATATATTAAACGATTCCAGAGTAATCGTGCGCACAAAAAAGTTACAGGCAGACAGACAGAATTCTCTTTTTCAAACTTAAAATCTCGACGTTTTATAACATTTTAAGCATATTTGAACAACAAAAATTTTCAAAATGCATCAGAATGCTATAAGAAAGTCAAAATTAAGAAAACTGTTACATTAGTTCAAGAATAGGTAATAAGGAATGCGTTGACAAATTCTAGCCATATAAATATAAGAGAACAACAATCAGGTAATACCATATTCAGAAGAGAAACCGGAGTAAAGAAAAGTGCAGCAAATATAGTGTTGGTAAATATGAAGACTATTCAGGAAAAGTTACTGAAGAGAAGTCCAATGCTGTATTGACTATTGATTAGTACAATTAAGAAACGTGGAGCAGATTGGGAGCATCCAGGCCAAGGATATATTTGGTAGAAAAAAATTGACGTAATGGAACCCATTGATTTGCCGGCGAAAAAAAAATAATCGAAGATAGAATAAGATTGTTAGTGAAACCAAAAATGCACACTCCGCAAGTTGTTTTATTCAATAAATGTTATGCGTATGACATTCGTTCATTGTTCAAATTATTACTGTACTGTTCACAAATACGAAAACAAAAGTGTATTGCATTTGATTGATACATTTCTAAAAGTAAATGGCTCATAGAGAAATTGTGTTATATCATTGTGCTAGTGAACGAATTCTGAATAACTTTCAACGTGTTCATCAGCAAGGAAGTATTCTTCTTCTTCTTTCTGTGCCTGTGCCAATCCTCTCCTACCTTCTATCTTTCGTTTCATGCTAAATTGTAATTGTCATTCCAAAACATGAGGTAGGATGCTTTTCTTTTCTTAACAGTTGTAAGTAATTCCAGATCTTTATCCATTCCTCTCAATACCTCCGTGTTGGTCACTCTTTCAGTCCAAGGTATCCTTAGTATGCATCTATACAGCCACATTTCAAAAGCTTCTTTTTCATTATTGTTTTTTCTAATGTCCATCCTTCCACGCCATAAAGCAACGTAGAGAGCACGTAGCATTTCGTGGCGCTCCGTCGGGTACCAATGCTTAGGTTGCGGTTACTCAGAGCTTTCTTATTTTTCTGAATGCTATCTCTATACTGATCTTAATCTCTAAAATTATGGTCCCATTCATCATTTACTCTTTATCCTAAATATTTGTAACGGTGTACTCTTTCGATGGATTCGGTTCCTATTTGTAGATTGATACTAGTGAAAACGAGCCAATCAGACAATTCTAACTTAAGATTCGGTTTCAGCGGGTCCAAGTATATAAGGATATACTGGTATGGTCTGCCGGACAGACCACTTTTTTGTTTTGGAGGTGCTTTTTGGAGTAAGGTGTGAAATACGAGCAAATCTGAAAATTCTGACTTCGAATCCGGATTCAGCGGGTCAAAATACATAAGAATACACTGGTATAGTCCGCACACACTTTATTTTTGTTTTGGGGGTATTTTTTGGGGTTAGCGGTGAAAAACGAGCCAATTTAACAATTCTGACTTCAGATTCGGTTTCAGCAGGTCCAAATATTGGTCTGGTCCGCCGGACAGACCATTTTTTGGGGGGAGGGGGTTGTTTTTTGGGGTTAGAGGTGAAAAACAAGCCAATCTGACAATTCTGACTTCGGATTCGGTTTCAGCAGTGGCGAAAAATTGCAACCCTGGGAAGTATTAGTGAAATCATAAATTTTCCCCTCACCACATCCACATGTGGATGCATGTATTCACCATGTATTCAGATGTGGATACAAATGGAAGCATCCACATGTCGTTGTGGTCGGGGGGAAGATCTATGATTTCGATAATACTTCCCTACTCATGGCATAATAAAAAAAATGTCGTTTTGTAGCATATTACATGTCAGGTTTCGTCTTGATCCGTTAAAAAAATAAAGAAATGGCGGCAGGACAGCGATTTCGTTGACTCCTGGTGTATGTACTTCAGATTCCAGCAAAAAAATCTCCCCAGACACTTTGTTTATGTCGATTGTTAACACTTTTTTGACCCCACTATTATTAATTTTCATTTTCAAATTAAGTATACTTAAATAACAATAATGCTAAACAAAAATATAAGTTCATGTAGTTCAATTATGCTCTGTGAATTACTGATTACGTATATCTCTTATCTTATTCTACACAAAAGAGGCCATATAAAAGAATAATTTTCTGAAGCCGTGGAAGTATAGCAATATTTCTTTATTTCCTTTTATACTGATTGATTCGGTATATAAGACAGATGTCGGAAAACATACTTTTCTAAATTAAATTAATTCCTAGCTTTCTGCTCGGTTCGACATTATATCATCCTCTTTTGTTTCAGGACAAACGGCATCCCATACTTCAGCGTAGTTTTTAAGCAACTAGACAAATTAATGTCGGACGAGGTAATAGCGTTTTTAAACCAAAACGAACATCCAGATGCAGCTTATAGCCGACTGACGTTTTCCGTTTATTTGGAAGTGAAGGACTTGGCCACGTTTAATCAAAACTTGCCGATGGGAGGAGACCACAGACTATTTCTACCTCGTTGTCACGAGTGGTTTGAACCTTCTGTCAGCTGCTGGTTAAATGTCTGTAAAGGAAAAGCTCTTCAACGGGTAAGTTACAGTCAAATAAAACTACTACAGTAATCACTAAAAGTGATTGAATATTTTCCTTTGTATAGAATTCCAACATCGAAAGAACTCAATCGCGTTTTCTGGAAACTATTCCTGGGCATTTAAAAAGAGCTTAATACCGAGGCGATAAAAGTGGCACAAAAGACTGGAGTAATTTTCTAGGCGCTTATCACTTTTCTAATTTTACATATAATGTATTCAGGGTCCACCGCTTAAAACTCCCCAGGTCTGCTTTCTCATTATTTTTTTAAGCAAGGGCCAACACGTCAAATTATAGGTATATTTAAATTCTTAGATATATATTCATACACATTTTTTTTTTAATTGTTACTATAATAAACCTAATTTCCTTGAATATATTTTTTTTGTTTTCCAGGAGGGTGCAGGGGGGCACGACGAAGGTCCCGGTTTTTGGTTTTTCGATCATATCTCGAAAACGGTTAGCCCTAATCAAAAAGTGGCTATATGCAAAATTAAAGCTTACTAAATTGTCTACAATAATGTTTCTATTAATTTTTTTCGTATCTATTATGGTTCAGTAATTAATCGTACATCTTTTGACTGTATTCTAACTTTATTATAAATTTATTATAAATTGGATAAAAATTTAACTATCATAGAAAAAAATGTCTTGTACAGATATCCGTTTCACAGCAGACTGAACTCAAAAATCGAATAAAAAATGTTCTTGCGTCTGTAAGCGTGTCTGAGCGCGTTATATGTATGTGTGCGTGTATACCGTTTCTTGTAAACACGATAACTTCTGTTAGACTTAAAATATTTAATTACAATTTGGAACATATGTAAAACAGCATATTACAATAATCCCTATTGAAATTGGGCCATATTTGTAATACATGGTGATAACCAGAGGCCTACAAACTCTCACTTCATAATAATCTTATTAAAAATACCATGCTCCATATTTTAGGATAACATTGATATATCATCTAATTTAAATAAAGTTGGTTTGCCTAACATACATCCGGTATATTGCGGTTTATAAATCTAATACATCTTCTTATTTTTGTATGCTTAATCAAAAACCTTAGTAATATTTTGCTCTGAAATTAAAATAAACCTATTTTACGTATGAGAGTGTAGGCCTCTGGTTATCACCATGTATTACAGATATGACCCAATTTCAATAGGGATTATTGTAATATACTGTTTTACATATGTTCCAAATTGTAATTAAATATTTTATGTCTAACAGAAGTTATCGTGTTTACGAGAAACGGTATACACGCACACATACATATACACGCACACACACACACACACGCTTACGACGCAAAGACATTCTTCATTCGATACTTGAATTCAGTCTGCTGTGAAACGGATATCTGTACAGGAAGTTTTTTCTACGATGGTTATTAAAATTTTTATTCAATTTATAATAGAATTAGAATACAGCCAAAATATATACATACAATTCATTACTGAACCATAACAGATACGAAAAAAATTAATAGAAATATATATTGTAGAAAATTTAGTCAGCTTTAGTTTTACATAGAGCCACTTTTTGATTAGGGCTAACCGTTTTGGAGATATGAGCGAAAAACCAAAAACCGGAACCTTCTTCGTGGAATTTTCTTACCAAATACCACTCGAGATTCGATTTTTGTCAAAATATTTTTTTACTTTTAACTTAAACTCGGTGACTTGTTAATTTGGCTGTAAGAAATTTAGACGTCAAAATACGTAAATGACAACCCTACATTCTCGCGAAAAGCAAAAAATGTCCGCCTAAATCGAACCCATAGTGGTATTACATTCAAGAATTTTCTGATTTAAGATCCTGAATAAACCCTATATAAAGAAATGTCAAAAAACTTTTGTTAAATAGTCTATGTAATGAAAGCAGAAATAGTGTAAATATTTCGTGCAAAGACCAGATTACCTCTCCCCCCCCCCCCCCTCCGTTTTAGAGAGTGCTGAACACGATGCAAGTGGTGGGAGAAGTTTTTGATCGCCGCAACTCCCTGAAACGGCACCCCTTTTGGATTTTTTTATGTTTTCATATATAAACGGGCCTGGGGAGTGATTTATCGACGGGTTATACTTGAAATAATATGAAAGGGGGTTAGAGAGTAAGTGGAATGCAAACAGCAGTCCAAGGGGGTTGATTAAACCATCCCTAGGGGTTTAACATCATTTTTTTTTTCAAATGATTCGGTTCAAACGTGTATTCCCCGTTTTCGGGGTCGCTGATCATGAGAAAAATATTCATCTTCACCTCTAACCCTTCCTCAAACGGGCAGAAACCAGCCCTCACTCACCGTTTGAGAGATGAGGAGGGGTTGGAGCTAAAAATGAATATTTTTTTCGTAATGAGCAACCCCGAAGACGGGGGGATACGCATTTGAACCGAATCATTTGAAAGAAAATGATTTTCCACCCTTCGGGAGAGTTTAATCAACCCCCTAGGCCTACTGTCTGAATTCCACTTCCATGTTATTTCAAATATAACCCGTCGATAAATCACTCCCCAGACCCGTTTATATATGAAAACATTCAGGGATCCATACAAGAGGCGGCAGTCAAAAATTTCTCCCACCACTTGCATCGTGTTCACCACCCTCGAAAAAAGGTAATCTCGTCTTTGCACAAAATATTTACAAAAAAGTCGTCTTATAATGCTTTTCATTACATAGACTAAAAATGTCTTCAATTTAAGACAAGGAAAAATGTAAGAAAACGTGTCCTTTCAGAAACAGTTTCCTTGCACATCCCTAATATAAATTGTTTTAACAAAAAAATAGTAATCTTTCATATTAATATTGTAGGCCTTTAGAGGGTAGAGGCAAATTAGATAAAATGAAAAAATAAGCAATTAATACATTAATTGGTAAAATCTTCACTTTTGATGTTTTATACATTATTTCCCTCTTTTCTTAAAAGCAATAAAAAATTTGTTTAGAAGTAGCATTGATTAATTAAAAAAGGTATCAGCAGATTCGAGCTGCTTCCAACTTTATGAAAGCTATCCTTTCCCACTGCAGTAAATCCCTACTCAGTTGGAAACCTTTATCCTATTTTTGGCGCGTTTATACGATGTGTATTCTCACATTAATTCCCCCAGGCTACACCACTTTACTCCTTTTATTACGTGGAAGTATGTGTTTAACGGTTATACCGCTATGTACATACATAAAACGCATTTATAAGAATCTGATAACTTTTTCATTTAATTTCATATAAAACTTACAAAATTATATTTTGTAAGATTTTCACTATCACACATTTAATTCACAGAGTACAGTTTATTTATATTTTAATCAACTTGAAACTAAATAGTGCCATAAAAATAGACTCAAAGCACTATAGAGGAAAAAATTAGAGGATGAATCATACTTTGCGTTCGTTGTTACTTACTCTTGCAGAAAACGATGACTCTTCCTCATGATAGAGGGCAATTTTTTAGGAAGGCAGCAGAAAGTTATAGTATGGGAGATATCGACCAGAATTTTCAGCGTCATCGTGACAAGAGAATTTCAAACTTTTTCGGACAGTTTATAAAGAAAAAAATCCTTTATGGCGGAAGTTTTCAATGTTCGAAAAACAATAATGAGCATGTAAAAAAATGGGCTAAAACTGTTATCGCGACACGTCCGTTTCCTGGTTTTTGTGACTCAGTGGCGGCTGTTGAAATTTCAATATTTTTTTTCTCATCTATGGCGCATGGGACCCATACGATATTTGGAAAATAACATCTAGAGAAGCACTTCTCTAATGACCTCTAAAAAATTTTGAAAAAGCAGTTTGCGAAAAAATTTTTGAAAATTCGTTAGCCTCCCCTGGGTCTAGGAACTCCTGTTTATTTTTATTTTTTTTTGTCATATGCATTTGACTTTTCATAAAAATATAACAATAGATTTTGAAGTTTGTGAAAATATTTTCATTACTAACTGAAATACAATGAACTGAAATTTTGTAATTTACAATTTAACAAATTACAATATTTCAATTCGTTGTATCTCAGTTAGTGATGAAAATATTTTCATAAACTCCAAAATCTGTTGTTGTATTTTTATGAAAAGTCAAATGCATATGACAAAAAAAAATAAAAATAAACAGGAGCTCCTAGACCCAGGGGAGGCTAACGAATTTTCAAAAATTTTTTCGCAAACTGCTTTTCAAAATTTTTTAGGGGTCATTAGAGAAGTGCTTTTCTAGATGTTATTTCCCAAATTTCGTATGGGTCCCATGCGCCACAGACGAGAAAAAAAATATTGAAATTTCACCAGTCGCCGCTGTTTTGTGTTGAAGTACAGTATCTGGAATTCTATAAAAATTTGAACGCACATTTTCCGCCTTTTGCAAGCGGGTAATGAAGAGAAAATTGGAAAATTTCCCAATAAAGAAAGTAGAAAATGTTGTCATCGCAACCCGTAGATATACGTAAAAAAAATTGAAGCGGACGTTTTCTGCATTGTTGTTTCCAGAAAATCCATTTTCCGTCGCGTTAGAAAGTCGCAATATGGGTGTTTCGTGTTTTCATGTTCTGTAATTTGTTGCAAATGTAACTCGGGTGAATAGACTCATATACACAGACATAATCACACTCACACGCAGAAGGGTAGATAGGTAGGAAAAATACAGAGGCAAATCTAACTAGCAGAGGAGAGGAAACTGAAGAGCCAAACGTACCAAACTCTACGAGAGAAAGCAAAGAGGCAAATCCACCTAACATAGGGAACATTACAACCCCTCGAGTTCAAACTTCAACCTTATCCCCCGTGAACTTTTTTCGTATACAGGGTAAATTGAAAAACTAACCAGCCGGATATTTCTTCGGGGAAGGATGCGGGGAAGAAAAATTCCGGACAAAAGTTGTAGGGTACAGAGGGGCGAATTGGGTGGGATGGTTTTTTGCGATTTGGTGGGGGCACATCTAAGATCTCAAGGTCACCTCCACTTTTTCAAATGAGAACCCCTATTCTTTTTTGGACTGTTGTGCCTTGATAACAAAGGAACATCAAAATATGTGAAATTTTCAAAAAATGTCAAATAAAACGTAAAATTGAAATAGAGTGCGAAGCACTATTTTAAATATGAATACTCACAGCCCTCCGCAAGAGATAGAATGAATTCTAGTGTAGCTGTATAGCTGTAAAGGTGGAGGTATAAACATAGAGGTATAAAAAGAACGGAAGACACGCGTGCAGCTAGACCACGGGAGTGAGAAAGTAAGAAGACAAATTTACGGATCTCGAAGATGTTGGACGTCGTTTCGATTTTTTTATCTTTCTCCCGCCGTCAGTTATCTTCATACCTCTATAGGGTGTGATGGCCGAAATACGCAGAGTAAGAGACGACTCCTTTTCATTTTGTACAACCGTGCAACACGGAAAATGTCCGTTTAGACTTTTTTTTAGAATGTGTAGATCCTAGTCAACCATCTAAACAAGGTTTTAGCCATATCGCTGTAACTCGGTCAAGCCATTTTTTTAACAGCTAATAATGCATTTATCAGGTTTCTACAAGGCTAAAAATGTCCGTTCTTCACGGATTGGTGTTTGTTTTTGTATTTTGAATGGAATCCCATTAAAAACGGACGAGGTGCTATAAAAAAAAATACACGATTTTTTTTTACCGACGGAAAATGTTTTTCTACCGCATCCGCAACGCGCCAGACCTTTGCTTTACATAACAAAATTTCCTATGAATTTTCAGTCAGTTTGATGTGTGTTACGCCCATTTTGAATAATTTACTTTAAAAAAGACAGAATTGCCTTAAAAAAACGGTCATTAAAAATTATGAAATAAGATTTTATCATCACCTGGTTATTGAACCTTATTACCTAATATCGATATTGAAGTAGGTTTTTTTAACGCAGCTGAATTTTTTTCAGTTTTTCTTTTTATCTTTCTAGAGATCTCTTACTTAGTTTCTATGTAATAAAAGAAATATTTATCACTGTGAATTTTCAAGTTTTTAGGCGAATTTTGAAATCACAAATTTTATGTAATTTTTAAAAAATGTTGCAATTATATGGCAGCCTTAGTGAATTCACCATTTGGATTCTGAACTGTTGACATCAGATTTGACGTCAGGTACTCGAAAAATACCTATCTACCAATTTTAATGCAGTTCCGACGAAATTTGAATTTTAGTTAGTATTTGAGAGTCCGTACCACTATGCACTGGACGTAGATTGAATAGACAACGATAAGATCATCGTCGAGAAATAATACTCTATAGTTTGCAATAAATTACTATTATCATACCAGTAGAACCGCAAAAATAGAATTATCGACACAAAACGGCTATTCGTGAAAGGGTATTGCCGTTTGGCACACTAACCGGTATTACCGTAAGGAACGTATTTCGAAGGAGAGCCATCTTCAGTTACCATTTGGATCCAAGATGGCTGCCATTTTCAAGAAATCAATTGAGGTAATTTCCTGGCGAATCCATTAACTTCACAAAAAAAAAGTGTAATTAAAAAGTGTTGCTTATTTTATTGCCAATAAAAAAGTATTTTATATTTTGCGAAATTTTTGAAAATGAGGCCACTATTTACGAAAATTAAACATGATACCTTTTATTTTTTGTGCGATTTATTTATTTATTTAAAATTGTAATAAATAAAGTTTACTTGTTATCCATAGCACACGATGTTGCTAAAATGTATTGCAAACGATGACGTGCCTGACCTGTTGCTTTAATCGGACATGTTTAGCTATTTCAATTTCCCGCTACTATTCTAGTAGCAGGCAAGCGCGGAGACTTTATAACGTGTTAGAAGTTCGTGCTCTTCTTTTGTTAATATTTACATATTATAATCGTTGTTGCTAATTGACATTGTTACGTAGGTGCATTTAGTGATATTAGGCTAGAGCTTTTCAGACAGGTACTGGGTAAGGTAAGTACGCTATGAACTAGTTTGTAAATACATATAAATGAAAACAACCGTTGTAGGTTGTAATGGACACGTGCAAAAAGAAATTAAAGTTTGTAAAATCGAATGCGGAAAATTATCAGCGTATGATAAATTGGTCATTATGTGTTCTATGTCATAGTATGTTCAAATCGTGACATAGATTTGGATGATTTTCTTGCACATGAGAATCAACCATTCCCAACAGCTCTATCTTTAAACGGAGTCCAGAGATCATCAGATAAATCAATCCTTGTTAAGATTCTGGAAAATATGCTTAATGACGTACCTCTTATTTTAGAAGAAACCGATGCTATGCCAAATTTACTTCAGACAGAAGAAACATCAGAATTTCAGTATGATTGTGTGGTCTATGATGGGCCTGCATTGGTACACCTTTTACTGCCTAAGGGTGTTTTAAATTTTGCTGAATACTCTGCCAAAGTGTTTCAATCTCACATCAAACATAACGCTGATAAATTTAATTTAAAACGCGTTGATATCATTTGGGACATATACAAGAACAATAGTTTGAAACATCACAATAGAGAAATTCGTGGAGGAGGAATGCGACGACAGGTTGGTGGTAATGTACTACTTCCTAGAAACTGGTCGGATTTTCTTAGGAACACAGACAATAAAACAGACCTGTTTCACTTTCTATCCAATAAATGTACATCATCCATTCTTTATCCTGTGGAAACAGGACAATTGACGATAGAATCATTTCAAACCGCAATTCCCAAAATTCACATATATCGCTCTGCCGTCACGAAGAAGCAGATACATGTATTATATTACACGTACAGGATTGCATCCACCAAGGTTGGAAAAATATTTGCATAATAACAGTAGACACCGATGTTGTAGTCTTAGCTACTGCTTTTTTTCATCGGTTGTATGTGCAAGGATTCAAAACTCTATATGTTCAGTTTGGTGCCAATAAGCACTTTAGAATAATATAACGTGATCTACCAAGAAATGCGGAAAATAAAATGGTGTGCTAGTCTTCAATGTGGGAAAGCCCCTGCAAAATTTTAGAGGATTCTGAGGTAATTTAGTATATTAAATTATTAGTCAATTTGCGAAGATACACTACTGATGTGCGTAAGTCCTGACCTACTCCTGAATAGTTCAACGACCTTACTTCTGAAAGAACGTATTCGAGTTGTTTACATTTCCTTAATTGGCGAGCCGGCGAGATCAAAAAAAGAGGTCTACGCACGATCCAGCGCCAGGTAGCTAACATTGTTGGTACGCTTTGAAGATAATTGGAATTCCAGCGGACCAACTCACTTTTACGAATGAGTTCAAAGCATGCCGACAACGCTGGCTCCGTGCCGCTGGATCATGTGTAGACCCCTAGAGAGCTGCGTATTTTGCTTCCGGTCGAACAATAGTTATACCGCCGGCCGTGTCATTGACCGGTTTAACTAAATATCTCGTATATCTGCTTGTCGTTTGATTTATTTCGACTTATTTCCCTATTTTTGTAGTGTGATTTGATTAAAACCAAAAATCTATCTTATCCAGCTTTGCTGTCAGTAGTGTTAATCCCAAGTCTGATAAAGTGATATGGTTGTACCGCGTTACGTTAGATTAGTTGAAGTCATTGGCGGCGCATTTTTTTGGTCATTTTTTTCTAATTTTTCATTTTTTTAACTCCTTTCGGTGGGGACAACCTACTGTTAAATTTTCCGCATTTCTTGGTAGATCACGTTGTATGTGTTAATGGGATAGCTGCACATTTGGGTCAACAAAAATGTGAGGCTTTGTTAGGTTTTCATGCACTCACGGAATGTGATACCGTCTCATTTTTCTCATGCAAGGGAAAGTCGACTGCTTGAAAGACCTGGCAAATTTTCCCTGAGGTAACGGAAGCTTTTTTTTTATGTCTAAGCCGCAAAGATTTATTTCTGACCATGTTTTCAATTTGTTGCAAAGATTTGTTGTCTTAATGTACTGTTCAACATCCGACTGCTTTGAAGTTAACGATGCCCGAAAGGAATTTTTCACGTCGAAGGGAAGAAATACTGCAAACCTTCCACCTTCTAAAGCCGCTTTAGACCAACATACTCGAAGAGCTACATACCAAAGTGGCCATGTATGGGGACAATCATTGGAAACAAATCCTACTTTGCCAGATACTGAATCTTGGGGTTGGTGTAAAAAAATATGGTATTTATTCACCATACTGGTCAACATTACCTGAGGTGTCCACAGCTTTGAGGCAACTGATACGGTGCGGCTGCAAAAAGAACTGTAAACAAAATATATGTGCTTGTAAGAAAGTAGGTTTACATTTCACGTTGTTACGTACTTCTAGTAAAGGAAAGTGTGATTTAAATTAACATTTTGTTAAAAACATACATATAAATAAATGATTTTGTAAAAAAAAGAACAAATTTTAAATTTTATTAAATAACGGCTTTATTTCAATTTTAATCGCGAAATGTCCGAAATACTTTTTTGTTGGCTGTTCAAAGCTCAACAACTTTGTATAAGACTATTTTTTTATAAAGTCAATGGATTTACCAAAAAATCATATTTATTAGATTATTAGAAATCAGCCGCCATTTTGGATCCAAATGGTACCTGAAGGTGGCGCTCCTTCGAAAATGATTCTTTAGGGCACTACTAATAAGTATACCAAGCGACAACATTCTTTCACAAATAGCCGTTTTTTATTGGTTTGCTACTCTACTATACAGAGTTTTTTATTATTACTGGCGTGTTTTCCAAATTTGCTATTATTTACGTTTCCAATTTTTGCTCTCGATACAACCTACAGAAATTTAAAAAAAATTTAACCGTAGTTTATAAGATTAGTCTTTGGTCTCTTTTTTGGCCAAAAGTAATATTTAAAGAGATATTTGCAATAAAATAAAAAATTTTACAATTTTTTTCGAAAGTACCTTTGAAAGAAAAATTTGAGCATTAGGTAATGTTATATCTACATGTTATACAAGTTATACAAGCTGTCCATTTTATCAGGACCCTCGAGAATGTCGCGCTTGATATTAATCATGCAAAAAAATTGTTTTACAAGCATTGTGCCGGTTTTTATAAGTTGCGAAATGAATTAAAGAAATTTGAAATCAATAGCCTGCTTTAAGAGTTATGATGGAAAAACCTGAAAATGCGGAATGCGTCTCAAATATCTCCGCTATTTGAAGGGATACGAAAAAAATTCGAGTAGGAAATTTCTCTGCAAAATAGAGTCCTTTAAAGTGGTATAATTTAATTTTTTTCCAAATCGCTGGATTTCGAGATTTACTCTTCAGGGTGTTAAAAATAATTCTGAAAGAAGCAGCAAATGATGGAATTAAATAGAGTATGTTTTCCTCTTTTCAACGATATGTCACATGCATGTGATGGCATATTTATTCAAGTAACCAAGTAATTACAAAAATGTTTTTTAAATCAGCAAATTTTCTTTACCAACATCGTACATGAAATGGAGAAGTGTGATAAAACAAAACAATTTAAAATCCAACAAATTGTTCCAGTCGTTACTAGATATGACCCTGAAAACCAACTATTCTTGCCAACGTGATTTTTCTGTAATTCAGTTTTAACTAAGCTGGTTACACTATTACTAAATAAAAATAGTTGGGTATGAAAGAACTTGACATCATTTGATTTTTGTGACAGTTCATCTCAGTTAATAGTTACACCCTCACTTACTCACTCACTCGTTTAAGAATTTAAAACAGACAGACAGACAGACCAACAGAATTATTTGTCCAAACTTAAAATCCCGTCGTTTCATGACATTTTAAGCCTAGTTGAATAAAGAAGAGCAGCATTAGCCGGATAGTCGTATCGGGTACAAGAAGAATATCAACGACACAACAGGATGGTGCTCTAATTACTCATATCAGACATCCTTTTGATATCGTTGCCAAGGCCAAGGAAGCTGTTCATTTTCCAGCATCGCGACGAACTGCTTCCCACCGATTGCGCGAGGTCGACTTAAACAATTGTTCTGCGGCGAATAAAACTTTGCTGACGGATCACCAAAAGGATGTAAGATTGGAGTATGCCCTCCGAAATTGTTTACGATGAAAAGACATTCCAATCTTATCAAAAAGGCCATATTCGCGTTTATAAACAACGTAACACCATATTTGATGAGCAGTATGCGAGACCATCGAATAGAAGCGGCCGATTTTCGGTTAATGTGTGGGCGTAGATTGGTCATGAGGGTTCAAGCGTATGTTGGAGCGTGGCTGAAAGGTTCAATGGACAGACCTAATGTCCGAATTTTGAGAAATGTAATGCGTCAACCATCTATATGATGACAATTTTATTTTTAAACAGGTAAATAAATATTAAAATAAATTAATTAATTGAAAATAGCTGATCAATAATTTAAATATTCGTAATTATGACTAGTATTTTTATCAGCAATATATTTTTATTATAGAATTTTGCTCTGTCCATACATCGAGGGTTGCCCGTGCTTGGTTCCAACGAAACAATGTGGACGTTTTGCCATGGCCATCTCATAGCCCGGACCTTACCCCATGGAAAACGTGTGGGGATTAATCGTCAAAGAAATATATGGAAGAAACTTTCGTCCAAGGAATGCCGAAGTACTTTTGGGGGCTATTGTTGGGAAACCGTCATTACACAACGATATTGTAGGAAACTTGCCTCGTCAATGCCCCGACGATTGGCCCGGGTCATTGTTAGTAATGGTACAATGACGAAATATTAGCTATATCTGCCCTTGTTCTTAATTTTCTTGAGTCGAGTTTATTTAAGTAGCTTATTTTATTTAAGTAGCTTAAATTCTATTCGACTTTTAACTTCATTGGATTTATTTGTAATTAAAGAGGTATTTCGGAAAACAACCTACTCATTAATTATTTTCTGTGTGACACTGAAATAAATTTAAAAAAAATACATGTAAGTCTACAATGAGGTTACATTTCCCTTCATACTGTTCAGGTGTTCACTGTGATAATATACAAACTTTAACTGAAACGTGCAAAAGTCCCCCCTTGCAAGACATCTGGTGTCGACCTGGCGTCAACGTTGCATGCCACTGAAGCAGAGCCCCTTTTACAACACTGAAAACATCACAAAAATCGGATTCAAGAGCTGCCTCATATTTACTGTCCATGTTGTAGAACTTTTCAGAATTGACCTAGTTCGAGGCCAAAAATAAAAATCCGACTTTAGCAAAAAAATTCATTTAAGGACATTTTTAAGAGTCTGAGATACTTCAGAGCCACAAACTAGTCCAAAAGGACCATTATGAGTTCGGGTACAACCGGGTACAAATTCGAAGAAACACTGAATTTTTATTTAGGAAAATATATCTTGGTCCAGGATATGAGAGTGGAAGTATATGGTGGTCATGAAAAAATGAGCCACGTTCTTTTTAAAAAGTACGCCAAAAAGGTACTTTGAAAATATTCAAAATATTTTCAACTTTAATTCCTCCGCCAGTCATTGACCATGGAGGTACAGTCATTATATACCCTGTTCTAAAGACTGACTATAAAATTTTAACAAGACAATGTATCAAAAAGGAGAAACCGACGAATATGGCAAAAGCGGCGTAGTGCCTATAAGAAAAAATTGGCAAAAAAGCAATGAAAATGGACAAGGTCGGTTTCTCGCATAAAACAAGTTTGGATTCACCCAGCGACTCGTAATTTGGTCGAGTGCGTTGGGTGGTCAATACGAAGCGATGGTAGGAAAGCCAATAGCAGGGCTTTAATAATAATAAAGTTAGAGAGGAAACCGCCTTGTGCGCAAAGGACTCAAAAGTCAATTTTGCCAAAAAGTTGCTCGGAGGCGAGTCGCTTCATCTTTCCTATATTGAACCTGCATGGAGATAAGTACGTCGTAAGACTAGCCGAAAGTTATTAAACTCATGTATTAGTCGAACTCCGTCCCGTGAATGATAAAATCACGATCTTTAAACCAAAATTTTTTAAGTAAGTAAAATATTTTTATATTATTTTCAGTCAACCCATAATTACCAAAATACAAAATTTATAAATTCTTTTTAAAAGGTTTGCATTAAGTCGTGAGGCGATTAAATGAATCTTTTCTGTCAAATCAATTAGTATAGTAGAAATAGTGTTAGAGGTGGAACTAATTGCAACAAAAATGAATCTTGTTGTAAATGGTAGGTAACACGCTCCTAATCAACATACTAAAAATGTACATCCATACTGTCTCGCAAAATGCATTTATTTGCCCTCCATCTTGAAAAAACATCAAAAAATGTAAATGTTTGTTTCCTGTTGATATTGACCTACTATTTATTTGTATCTTGTATATATGTATATGGTAAGAATTTGTATGTTTCCTTGTTTGTAAAATTACTTCAGAGTTTTTCAGCCTGCTTTTGCTGATTCGTTGTGAATTTTATTTTTCAGATCTGACTTTAGAAATGCTGCTTTTTCTTTTTCTATAAAATTACTCATTGTTTTTAGTGTAATTCTATAGAAAAACTAAATAGCTGTTACAATGATCAAATATGAAGGGCATACTATATAACAGAATCATTTCAAATTAAATTTGCTATTTTCAATTAAAATCTACAAACATTAGAATAGCAATAACACAAATATTAGTTACGTTAATTACCCATTATATATATGAAATTCCAGTTTATTTACCCCCCTGATGTATAAATGGGCGGATGGTCATTCATACATTTACATTCACACATACAGAGAGATAGTGTTATCGGTAATGAATCATGCTTAAAGGTTCTAACGAGGGCTCCACGTCTATAGTGTAGTTGTGTTTGTTATTTGTAGCTTTGTACAATTTTCTAAGAAATGGTGGAGGAGCAGGTGTTACTTGAAACACCGGCTCCTCCACCATTTCTTAGAAAATTGTAAAAGTACAATATGTATTAAAAGATTAAAATCTTTTAATATATTGACTTGTCCCTCTATTTTGTAATTGTAATTATACATTCTATTACTTTTTCCAACTGATACCTGTCACCTTAGTGAAAACTGCATTTAAATCGCAAAAATAGTTATGGAGTTATAAGCAGACAAACATAGGGATTAACACAGAACCTCCTACTTGATATCTATCAAAAGTATTCGTTTTTGCTTTAAGTTGTAGCATGTATAATACACCATGTTTTTACTAAAGCATATTTAGGAATATGTTAACCCATATTTCCTAGTAAATCTATTTTTTTTTTGTTAGAATAAAACACTACAAATACAAATGCAGTTTTGTTTAAAAGTATCATCATTTTAAATTTCAATAAGGAGCAGAACAACATACGCTAACGTATATAGCTGGTCATCTACGTAACAGGTTTACTTGTTAATATATTTATTCACACAAATACACAAATGATCATAAATAGATAAACCACAACCATCGAATTAAATAACTTAATAATCTAATAAATTAAAGTATTGGTATATTTAACATTAATAATTCACCTTTGTAACCATTTATCGCTTAAATACACGGAACGTTTTGTCGTTCTATTGAACATAGTTTCCGGTAGGAGGTTTCTTCGTCCCTGCTGGTGATTTGCTTTTCACTTGCTTCGAGTCTAAACCCAGTTGACCTTTCGTCGTCACCCCAGTACCTTTTATTTTACCAATAAAGATCGGTACTTCGTCTAATTTTTAATGTGAGGAAAACTCCATTCGTTTATTCCTGTTGTTTATATTTCTGGTCGAGCCAAAGGAATGTTTCGTTAACTATTAACCTCATGGTTAAATATTTCAAGATGGCTGGATTTCCGTAAGTACTTTAAAAATTATCTTTTTGTTTCAAAGTTTCATTCGTAAAATATAGTTTATTATATTGTTTTCTCGACTTGTCCTAATTTTTGGAGTATCTTCTTATTTCTGGATTATGATCTTATCCTTGGGTCATGATTTTAATTTTGAATCACATTAATTAAAATTTCAGTTTGTCAATGGTTTATGGTCAAAGATAAACTTTACTTACTAGTCATATCCACTCAATGGTCATTAACAACTTTAAAAGAAGTTTTACCTTTTCTGGAATGGAGATGTATGTTTTTATTTAGCAGCCCATTTTTTTTAACTTGATGCTTCTAGCTGTAATGGTTTCCTGTTTGGAGAAGAGCCAAGCCTAATATTTTCGTCATCGATTGTACCTACATTCTTCAAAGAAAGCTACAGATCTTCCAAGTTAAGTGTTTAATTTAAGTAATATTCTTACAGTTTAACTATCATTTTTTTTGCACAGAAAAACATTTTAGATTGTAAAGCATTTGGGTAAATTATTAAAAATTTTTGTCATAATATCTTAAAACATACAGTTTAGATGGTATAACTTGTACAATTTAACTTATTATTTTCTATAAAAAAAAATCATAAGTAATTAGGTAAACGAATTTTTATTTTCTTTATTATCTATTTCAGGTAGGTAATCTTTGTTTTGAGTGAAGAAATCATCATAAGGGAAATGGAAGAAGAAACCTGCCTTTTGTGTTCCAATGTGCTTTGTGACGATACTCCCTATGTCACATTAACAGCTAAAGGCTTGACGGGAATTATCAACACGTGCAAACAAAGAAATGATAAAATTCATGAACTTTTCAATCCTATGCCTACTGGTGCTGTTAAAGTACATACAGAATATCGACGTGTATACATCAGTCCTATTAAAATTAAAAGTAATATAAAACTGAAAATATCTCAAGAAGATATTCCTTCGACCAGCTCGAGAACGCTACGAAGAAGTGTTGGATCGTTCAACTTCGGTTGACAATCATAGTTCAGATGCTTTTTTAAAGACATGTGAGTGGTTACAAGAACATTGTGGAGATCCAATATCTGTCAGTGACTTAGTCGAAAAAATGCGTGGTTCTTTACCAGAGGGAAGTGACCCTTACACTTCTAGACATTTGAAGAAAAAATTGCGAGACTGGTTTGGACACAACATCATAGTATCAGGCACAAATGGGAAATGTAACATGATAACATTTGGAAAAACTGTGTCAAACATAATCTTGGACTATCACAAGCAAAAAAGACTCGATGACCCTGATGACGAAAAATTTAGATTAATCGAGTCTGCAGCAAAACTGATCAGAACTGAACTAAATTAATATGCCAATCCCCGATCCTACACTATGGGGTTGGCAGTTGGTTGATGGAGAATTTCAGTCGATATTAGCTGACTTGAACCTAGCACCGGACAAACTCTTAAATCTGATTAAATGTGCCTGCCAAACTACTGTTGAAGAACCATGTGACACCATGAAATGTACAATGTACATGTCGCCGATATGGACTTCCATGTTCGGTAGTTTGTAAAAACTGTTGTGGAAAGGACTATACAAGAGACAGTTTTGATTTAGATGAAGATGAAGATTTAGATGAAGATGAATGATGATTTGATTTTAATGAAATAAATATGATTTTGTTCTAAAAAAAATATTGTATAATTTCAAATTTTAGATTTTGTTTAATGTGAAATTTTAACTTTAAATAATTAAAATATTAATTATTTTTAGATTAATAAAAAGATGTTTCTCAACACTGCAAAAGCTTTCAGTTTTTCGGCCACCATTTTGTTATTTCCTTTTACTTTTAAAAACCAATATCATATTCTTTTTCAGCATGAAATTTCCTGTAATTTGATACCACACATGATTTTTTTCATGATTTTTTTTAAATTGTTTCATGTTTTTTCAAGATGGCGGAAAAAAACGCATTTTGCGCAACAGTACGGATGTGTATTTTTAGTAGGTTGATTAGGAACGTGTTACCTATCATTTACAACAAGAATTATCTTTGTTGCAATTAGTTCCACCTCAAGGTGTTTTTTCGCTTATTTCTATTACACTATTAACGCACGCTCTCACTTGTATAGTTAAAAAGTAATTTGCCTCATTTGGGGAGGCGTGATTCTTTCACATTATGCTGTATTATTTTATACTTATTAAATACATGGTATTCTTTGAACTAATTGCATTTTATTGATGTAAGGACTTGTTGCTAGTCTTAATCCCTGAAGTTAATCGGGATCTCATGATTCCATAAGTTTGATACTCCAGAAATCTTTAAGAGCAGAGATCATTATATACAGTGTGTGCGATTTAAGACTGCAACACCCCGTTATTTTGGAACGCGTTGGCCGATTTTAATTTTTTTTTTTGAGATATAGTGCTCGATGAGCAAAATTAGAAAATTAGAATTGGCCAACGCGTTCCAAAATAACGGGGTGTTGCGGTCTTCAATCACACACACTGTATACAAATCACGTCAAATTCCAATCCCGTCGGAGAGAAATCTTCGATAGGGATTTTTTTTTATGCAAAAATAGCAGAAACCAAAAGACGTCAGACTACTTATTACTGTATAAACAGATCAAAATCACGTTAAATTCCAATCCCGTCGGAGAAAAATTTTCGACAGGGATTTTTTTATGCAAAAATCGCAATAATTCACAGACATAAAAGCCCTTATTGTCAATAAATAATTGAAATCATGTCCTGAGAGAGCGTCGTTAATGATCTGAGGTAGTGCAGCCTTGATCCATTACTCGTCTATCGAAGTATATCTTATCTCGAACCCGCTTGGGAGTGGAAGAACGGGGCAGAACGCGACTGGCGCCCTTCTAAATATAAATTGGTGTCGCGTCACCTAGGCGCTTGGTAGTGAGTTCTTCTACTTCCACACCTGTACTAAAATTGTATGGAAAAGATATTTTAACAACGAATGATGTATTTATTGGCGACCATATTTTCGTTAAAAACGGATTACCGAAAAATCACGCTGACAAAGAACAATTGGTTTATAAGTGTATGGTTTTGTAATAAATGTTAAAATATTTCAAATTTTATTTTATCATAGTACCAAAATTATATAGAAAAGATATTTTAACTTTCTGAGCGACGAATGATGTGTTTATTATTACTCTTAATCAGTATAACTACTGTGGATACTTATCCCATAATTGTTCCATGCTGCTGTCTTGATTATTACTTTGTTTTTGTTCTTTGAATTTACTTTTATTTTGTGAACTGTGAAAGTTTTATATTATAGTAAGGATTAGAACAGCTTATCGGATTTTTTAATTGTTTTATTTTATTGTGCTTCTCCATAGTAAGTACGATGTTAGATAAAAAAATACTGATTTAAAAAATATATTTGTAATTACTTGCATAGTTTTAATAAAAACATGACATATCGTTGAGAAGAGGGAAAAATCTCGAGGCCCTGATAAAATGTACAGCCTGTATATTAACGAAAAACAATATTTGATGTTTTTTTAATTACTGGCCAATTGTAATACAATTACAGTAACAATATATAAGAAAATGTGAAGTCACATATTGTTTCGGTCATGCTACAGATACAAAAAACACCATTTGAAAGCCTATAATCTTTAATTTTGATCTTTAGTATTTTCAACATAAGTACCATAGTTTTAAAGATTTTAAGTATTTAAATACTTCATCTTATAAATGTTTGGATGCCAACTTTAAACTTCCATGTCTCCGAAACTTATAATCCAACAGAAATTTTATAGTCAATTTATAAACTTTCTTTTTAGTCCACAGTTTCACTAAATGTGATTCTCTTCGAGTCATTCAATGAAAATCGTATTGAGATTCTTGTTTTCTTAAGTTAAAATTGCAATTTTCATGTCATTATAACTTAAAAACTATCGACTCATATGAAAAATTCAGTCCAGAAATTGTTTCAGTTTTTTTTTTTTTTAGTGTCACTTCATGAAGAAGTGGCATCCACCCCCTATAAAAGTCCTCGCGTACCAAAGAAATATTTCTTTGATGCATTTACTATTAAGTTATAGAAAAAAATATAATTATATGCAAATGTTTCTAAATTAAAACCTCTAATTACTGTACTATATCCACACTCCCCTGAATTATTGACCTGGGAGATATGAATATATTTATTATGGAATGTATCCTTCAAGCAGTCTATTATAGGAGTGGTATTTTGAACTCTAAAATGTATACCATGTCATATAAATGTAATGTAAATTTTTGCGCAGTATTTTTAAGAAAGCGACGTAGCTTAAATATACGTTATTTATATGCAAATCTATGCCATAATTTCAACATTATATGCTCCAAAGTACAAACGTGCAACACAGATTCAGACCTAAAACCAGGCGCGGACTGGGCAACATGGCAAAAGCCACCAGGGCCAAAAATAAAAATTGATGATGAGTTTTCATAAGTTCGTGCGGCAGAAAAAAATTTATTTTCGTAGCCAAGATTTGTCTAGAAATATGATACGCAGAACGATCTGCTGACGATCGTTGTTTTTTTGTAATAGCGTTCCTTAGACCCTCCATCTACCCCCTCCCCTCTAAGAACTAATAATTTTCTATAACTGGCAGTATACGCACAGACTAGAGTGAGAGCGCCATATATTTTCTGTCTCAGTTTTATGGAAATACTCGCACAAAACTGCCTTGCGCAAGATTTAAATTTGAATTGTAGCGAATCGTTTAGGAATCTGTAAAATACTCTCATAATCGAGTACCACAGTTTATACAGTGAATAAACACAATATACATGTAGTGTGTCCGAGGTCCCGGGATAGATGTAAGTAAGAGGTGTAATGGACAAAAATGTATACAAGGTCTCTTGTAAACAAACAAACAGATTACCTTTATTTTTGAAGATATGAAAAAATCTCATTAAGAAAAGTTGATTAGAATGTAATATTATGTATTCTTATTAAATTTAAGGAATATAAGTTTACTTTGTTGGTATAAATAAATTGGTATTTTATTTTAAACTAGCTGTGCCCGAGACTACGTACGCGTGGAATTTTGAAATCAGCTAAAAAGCTTCTTTGTAAACGACGTTGGAGATAGAATCACCATTCTGGAATATTTCAGAAGGCTCACAAATTTTCTGAAATGTTCCGGAACATTCGCATTTTCTGGAATATTACAGAAGTTTAATAAAGAAAACTTATGCCATGCAAATACGCTTATTGTAGAGATCAAAATGTATCTCCGGTTCTACTAAACCGATTTTCATAAAACGTGGCTTAGAGTAGGCCGATTTCAATGAAATAAGAAGTAAATTATACTCCGAGCTTAGATTTTACCTGTGAAAACCCTCTTCAATTTGGTTCAGTTAATGTATTCTATTACTCATCTTACATCTGCCCAGATCAGTTTTTTGCAAATATTTTCAATGTACAGACATGTTAACTTCACAGATTTATTATATGTATTTATAGTAGGCCAGTAGTGTAAAACCAAAAAATTAGACGAATCGGAAATAATTGCTACAAAAGGTTTTATTATAATAATGGCTTCATTTGTTGCCTAATATGACTATCCTAGGTTTGCTTAAGTGGTGGGGGGTTAAAATGTACCCCCAAAAAGGTATTTTTTGGGGTTTTATGGTTATATCTCGTAGAGGACTCACAATATCGAAAACATAGCCATATTAAAAGTTGCAGGGCACTAAATTCTGCATTGAATGAGACCAGACCCATATTTTTGGGACCACCCGTTCCCATACTAGTTCTCTGCGTCTGGTCTCATTCAATACAGAATTTAATGCCCTACAACTTTTAATATAACTATGTTTTCGATATTGTGAGTCCTTTACGAGATATAACCGTAAAACCGCAAAAATACCTCTTTTGGGGGTACATTTTTACCCCCTACCACTTAAACGCAACTCCGCGGGGGGCTAAAACCTAGAATAGTCATATTAGGCAACAAATGAAGCCATTAAAACAATAAAACCTTTTGTAGCAATTATTTCCGATTTGGATTTTAAGCCTACTGGCCTATAGATAATGCGGCTAGGTATTCATATTTCAGAGCACTCTCAACTTGCTAAAATAACTGTTAAAAAGTTTTGGTCACATCATTTAAAGTAAAATACTAATTTTTGAAAAAGGAGTGTCAGTTCTAACAAAGTAAATTTATAATCCTGAAATTTGGCAGGGAGACGTAAAATTGCATTCTAAACAACTTTTTTTGATGGAATTTTGTCATAGCTTGAAAAATAAAGGTAGTTTATTAGGGATGAATTTTAAAAATTTGTTTATAAAACTCCATGTTATATAACACCCATTTAACTCATTTTTAATTATACACCAAGCAGAACTGAATCCTCAAGTGCCACTGCAAAATTCGAAACTCTTTTGTCCATTACGCCTCTTGTTACATCTATCCTGGGACCCTGTATGTTAGTATCAATATTAAATAGTGTCAGTATAGAACTTTTCATTTTACTTTAATAATAATTGTTTTGTTTTATACGCTACGAAGCAAGGTAGTTCATCTGACGAATTGTGTCATTAAAGTTACTGTTGACAATACATTTTTTTTATATGAGAGAAATCGCGAAATTGTTTAAAAGCCAGTTCAGATGCTATGTTTAAGTTTAATAGTCATGTAAATTAAATAGTTTGTACACCACCTTGTATATGCTCACAAAATACTAATTTTATCTTGTACACAAGTCTCGTGTGAATAAAGTTTAACTAGTAAACAATCGATTCAGATCTTGTCTTGGGCAAGAGCTGTTGGAGCCTTTTTTAATGTTAAACATGGAGAGGGATTTTGTTTTTGATTACGGGAATATAATTGAAGACTGATGTTGCTTCTGAATTAAAATTTCTCTCCTCGCTTTTAAAATTTTGATGTAGGATATCTAAAAAAAATATATTTTGTATTTTTCCTGTTTTTACTTAAAAGTCCGAAAATTTTAACTGTATCTGTGACCGAGGCCACCGGGGCCAATTCTGTCCAGTCCGCTGCTGCCTGAAACTGATCTTAGTAACTTTAACTAGTTTAAAATTAACATTTCCATTACATCCATTGTTGTCACAGGTGAGAACGGCTGTGGATCTCCAGAAACCATGCGAAGGGGACAAATTGGTGAAGCACAGTTCGTCAGCTGTTGATGTAGTTGCGATGTTCTGTCAACTTAGAGACTTCTGGAGACTCCTGCAATGGCCCAAGGCTCACTCGGTGCTGCTGCTCTCCCAACTGCTCGACTGTATTTGCTCCGCGGCGTTGCTTTATGCTGATATCACGTATCAGGGCTTAATGGAGACTGGATATTTTGATAGGCTAGGACCCTTTAGGATATGCGATGAAATGTGTATAGCTTCGAATAATTTAGAATATGTTTATAAATTTGTATCGTTATTGGGTAAGTTATAACTTTTGTAACAATCAATTTTGCATGTTAGTAGTCGGGGAGCCTGGTAAAATCTATGTTCAAGTAAAAGAAACTGCCAAGCTCTTCATATAAAGACACGTTCCGAGTGGAATCAAACTATTTTTGTTCAAAAATTGTTTTGAAATAGCTGTTTTATTACATTTTTTATTGGATCTGTTTATTATTCATCATAAACAAACTGATATATCTCCTTAAAGGACCTCGTATCTGACCATATGTAAAAGTGGTTTCAGTCAATTGTCATAAAACTGGAGTATGTTGTACTTCAAACCATGGTGATTAAAAGTCCCCAACCCCCTACAGTTAAGGGTTTCCAAGATATTTAAGTATAAAGTTTAAAAAATGCAGCTGGCAAGGGCAGCAAGCTCGCAGTCCATGCTATTCTTGTGATAGCCTAGTATGGGCTCGAAGTTTAATACAAATTCTAATTCGTTTTAGTGAGAATATAAACCTTCCTCTGGCTGAATACAATCTTGGATATTCTTGAACTGTAATCGTCTTGCTGGCGGTGAAATTGTGGCCTTGCAATACGATGAAAACGTCTTTACCTAAACGTTTTAAAACAAAACCTCTAGTAGTATATGTATGATATGTAATCCTGCTGAAAATCATCATCATGTATAAACATTATACAGGGTGATTCGCTAACAATGCGCCATAGCCTAGTGGCAGATAGAGCACTTCAAGGCGAGTCTAGATCACCAACTAAAAAAATGTTTTGGTGTTGGCCAGTGGTTAAGAAGATACAGGATATTTTATGCATTTGGTCTGAAAATTCAAAGAGCAACGGTTGGATGTAATCGAATGAAATTTACCAGTAACATTTCACAGCTGGGACTTGTCAGATTAGCTTAATTGGTTTTGAAAAATTCAGGCCGGGCTCGGAAAGAATCTGCCCTCCTCGTTTTTGACCAATAAGTACATTTTTCTATCGCATTTCTGGAAAACTATTAGCGGATTCGGAAAGTTCAGAAATAATGCTATAAGAATAGCGATTCAATTTTGATGGCACACCTAAACCGTTTCGGTAAAAAAAATCACAAAACAATTTAGCGCATCAGGACTGATAATTTGACCGACCATTATGGAACAGTTTGATGAGTCCATTCAATAGTGGCTTCTGTGTCGGACAGGTATGTAAATAATTTATAGCCTAACTGGACTGCCCCCCCCCGTTTTCGAGGATGGCGGTGGTTTAAATTCTTTCCGAGTTAACCCCCCAAACGGCCAAAAACCACCCCCCAAATGGGTTAACGCGGACACGGCGTCTCGTACCGACTAAACCAGCGTCACCTCCGTTTTCAAGGACGCTGAACACGAAGGCGGTGGCTTAAACTCTATCCGAGTTGATCCCACCCTCCAAACGGCCAAAAATCTGGAATCATCCGGTGCGTATTCAATGATCTGTGAACATATGATTCGTTTTCTCTTATCTGGTGCACTTCATTAAACCGGGTATCAAAGGGGTAGTTTTTGGCCGTTTAAGGCCAAAAAGAGGTTAGTTTGCTTCGGGGAGAAGATCCAGCATCACCATCGTGTTCAGCAACCTCGAAACAGGGAGACGCAGGTTTAGTCGGTATGAGACGGCGTATCCGCATTTCACCCCTTTCGGGGGTTGTTTTTGCCCGTTTATGGGGTGGCGTCAACTCGAAAAAAGTTTAAACCACCGCTACCGTGTTCAGCATCCTCGAAAACGGGGGGTGACGAATATTTTGTCGGTATGAGACGCCGTATCCGCGTTAACCCATTTGGGGGGGGTGGTGTTTGGCCGTTTGGGGGGTGGGGTTAAATTGTAAAGAGTTTAAACCACCGCCATCGTGATCAGCATCCTCGAAAACGGGAGGTGACGCAGGTTTTGTCTGTATGAGACGGCGTATCCGCGTTTCACCCCTATCGGAGATGGTTTTTTGGCCGTTTGGGGGGTGGGGTTAACTCGGAAAGAGTTTAAACCGCCACCATCGTGTTCAGCATCCTCGAAAACGGGGAGAGACATAGTCTCCTTAAGCTATAAATTAGTTACACTTTTCGAGATTTTTTCCGACTCACAGAAGCCACTACAAATGCCTCAGATCCATATCCTTTTGAAGACTGTACATAATACATGCGAATAACATACCTAGTAAGAAAAATAGAAGGTCGTACTTGTGAAATTTTTTATTTGTTTTTTTTTCATTTTTTTATTTTAATGCCTTATTTATATTAACTTCCTGGCGAAGTTTAGTTAATTGCTACTCTACCACTTAACCAGGATGGCGAGATTAAATACTGGTCACCCATCCAAGTGCCGAACTCAAGCAGCGAGCCTTACTCACTGATCGATTGCGCCACTTAAACCGGTGACCCATACCACACCTCCGAATTATTTTATGTAATCTAGATAAAATGATAAAATTTGAATGGATTATGGGTATAACCTTCATAGAAAAAACATGCACACATAAATGTCATAACCTTTTTAATAAACAAACAAACTTAACATCATAATATTACATAAGCAATGCTCCGAATCTAGTATATGAGGTTCTCAAAATGTCCTTACCCAACTTCGATACATTTCCTGCACCGCACCAATAAATGTCGTGTGGCCTTCGCGATGGTTTGTTTCTGGTTCCTCATATCATCAAATGCTGTCACTACCCGCTGCCTTAGTTCCTCTCTAGTGGTGACTTCCGTGCTATACACCGATTGTTTCATGTGACCCCAAACATAAAAATCAAGAACAGTTAGGTCAGGAGACCCGGACCTGGAGTGAGAAATGCGGAATGAAGACCTCTCGTGTTGACATCTTGCGCCAATAATAAATTGAGCAAAATATTCCGGAAGAAATCTAAGTAGATTTCTCCAGTCAATTGGCCTTCAAAAAAATGCGGTCCTACCAACGTATCGTTCACCACTCCACACCGTACATTAAGTGGGAACTTGCGCTGGGAGTTTCTCTGGACAACGGCGTGAGTATTATTGTGGGCCCAAATGTGTGAATTCCTAGAATTTCACACTCCGTCTCGAGTGAATTGGACCTCGTCCGAATTCTGGGCAAAGTTTTTGGAAGACGAATTTTCCAACGGCAGAACGTAAGAGTGCGACTTCATCACCTGGTTCGAGACGCTGGACCTTTTGGATGCGGTAAGGATACAGCCGTTCCCTTTTCAATGCTCTCCATACACGAGTTTGAGGAATACCTAGCGCGTGTGCTATTCTTCTAGTGCTTGTCGAAGGATTTTACTCCACAATGTTTTGTTCGGCCGGTCTAACTACTCGTTCTATATTTTCGTTACTTCCAGGAAATCTACCATGTTCACGAGAGAACTGGAAAACTCTGCTGAAGGTGTCGCGCGACAGTACTCGTCGACCAGGAAATCTTCGCTGATATTCTGTAACGGCAACCCTTGTATTACCATCGCAAAACCCATACACATAAATGATATCAGCGAATTCAGCGTTTGTAAACTTAGCTGGCATCTTTAAAACACAAATGAAACGAGGTACAATTAGATAGAACACCAAATTGTCAAAATAATTATTGTTGTCATAGAGATAATTATAAATACATAGGTTACTATTCTTTTTACTATTTCAAAATAAAACTATGTATCTTTCTTAATTAATAGATAGGTTATGTTCTCTTATTTACGTTGTGACCGCACGTATCTAGTGTTTTGACTTTATAATCTTGTGTCTTATTAATTATTTAAAAGTGTGTGTATATACTGTGTAAACATAAAGAAGATGGAAATTGAGAAAGTCCTGATGCGCTAAATTGTTTTCTGATTTTTTTGCCGAAACGGTTTAGGTGTGCCGTCGAAATTGAATGGCTATTTTTATAGCATTTTTTTCTGAACTTTCTGAATCCGCTAATGGTTTTTCAGAAGTGCAATAGAAAAATGTACTTATTGGTCAAAAATGAGGAGGGTACATTCTTTCCGAGTCCTGAATTTTTCAAAACCAGTTAGGCTAGTCTGACAAGTCCCAGCTGTGAAATGTTACTGGTAAATTTCATTCGATTACATCCAACCGTTGCAGAGATATAGCATTTTGAATTTTCAGACCAAATGCATAAAACACCCTGTATCTTCTTAACCACTGGCCAAAACATGTTTTTCGTTGGTGATCTAGACTTGCCTTGATGTGCTCTATCTGCCATTAGCCTATGGCGCATTGCTAGCGAATCACCCTGTATACTTTGTGGAAACATGCTGTCCTTACCATCTGCATTTTTCAAACTTTATCCTTAAATATCTTGAAAATCCTTAACTGAAGAGGGTTGGGCGCATTGAGATATTTAATCACCATGGTTTGAAGTAGAACATACTCTAGTTTTATGACATTTGATTGGAACCACATTTACATAAGGTCAGATAAGGGTCCTTTTGCTTCAAAGTTAATAGATCAAACGAGGAAAAGTGCTCAAAGTTTTGCTAATTAAGGTTTCTCCACATCGATAGAAAGCTCTTTTAAGCCTCTATCACATCCTGAAGTTCCCATTTAATCCCTTTTAAGCGTAACTCTCCATGTTGAAGAAATTGTGAAAATTGGGCATCTAGACAAAGGAATATATCTCAGGACTCACTTAACTAGTTTAATTGATTCCTCTTTAATCGAAAGTTCATAAAATTCTGAAAAAGATAACCTTTTCCATGGATAGTTCGCAAGGTAAAAATTGAGTAAATTACGATTCTCGTCTTTTCGTCAATTTTTGGAAATAATGTGTAACGTACCAACGATAGGCGACAAGGACAAAGAAATAAAATTAAATACCATAACCAAAATATAGTATTTCTAAAGTATCCTCAACAAAACTGTCATATCTTGGGTCATAGCATCAGGAAATAATTTAGTGTCAACCATTTTCCATCCACAATTTATCGCAGGTAAGCCAGGCTTGAACCTGATGATAAGTCCTAGAAAATGAAAGAAAACTAGAGGAAGCATTATACTCTTCGCCGATTTACTTAGCTTTTTATATAATTGTTACACATTCTATAGGATACTCTTCGCATTTTTCTTGTAAATAATGTTAGTTTTTGGACATTCTAAATTTTGTGATACCAACTTTGTTGTGGGAAAAAAATATATGAAAAAAAAATTCACCATGTGAGGGATCGATCACGAGACCTTTGGATTGCCAAATTGCCAAATTGTGTATTTTTTATTCTATTTAACTAAGGTTAACATTTCATTTGTATCTCATTTATCTCATTTTACAATCATAGATATAGCATTGCGTCACAGATCGCGTGCTAGACACGAAAAGTGACACAACGGCCGGGTGTTTTGGCAAGTGAAATTTCTAGAATATGTTTCTATAAATATGAATGGTCCTTAGGTGGCTTGACCATATTAAAGAGAAACATATCAGAGGATTTCACATCTCAATAATTTATTTAGTTTAAATGAGGGGGGAGGGTAATAATAAATACGCAGGGAAAATATTCTTAAAAACCCTGCTGCAGGTGTCAGAGTATAAAAACGGTCATTTACTCTAAAGAGAAAATTCTTAGATGGTATAGATTTCTGCGAGGGGTCAAGAGGGGTAGAAGGAAAGGGTAGTAAAGAAGGTGGTTTTGAGGGGGAACCTTTGGATTGCAAATGACAGAAATTTTGAATTTTTTTTTTTTTTATTTAAATGATTAATAACTTTTTTATTTATTGATTGATTTTTTTCAAAAACAATAGGGTTCTTCCTCTAGCTAACGCTAACTTACTTTCCAAATTTCAATACAATCGGACTTTTCTTTCTTAAGTTATCGTGCTTACAAGAAACGTGACGGACGGACAGACGGACAGACGGACGGACAGACAGACGGACATTTTGAAATTTGTTCAGAATTCGTTCACTAACACAATGATATGAAAATATTTTCTCTACGAGCGATATTTCCGGTTTTAGAAATGTGCCGATCAAATACAATATACTCTTCGTTTTTGCGAAGAGTATAATAATGAGTATATATGGATTGTACACGTTTAGAGGTGTTTGTTTTTCTCAAAATATGTGGATTAAGGTTGTGATAAACTAGCTAAATTGAAGTCTTTTTCGATTAGTATCTAGTTAAGTTAGCGGTTGTACATCTAATAAAAAATATTATTGTTGTTACTACAAAAAACATTGTGGCTGAATAGAGGCATCCAAAGCCAACAAAAAAATCTATGTTTGTTTCGCTATAGTGTTATTGTATACCAGATAACTTTGATAATTGATTTATATCCTCAATTTTAGCTCATACAGACGAAGGAAAAAATCTCGACCTACTTCAAACAAGTCTTCTTTATTTGTATTGAGCTGACTGAAGATTGCCAACTTCTTTCTCAAAGATAGTTGTAGGACTGCCATACCGGTTGCTTTTCCTTTCCGGAAAATATACGAGGTTGTATCACAATCGGAAGGCATAACACCCCGTTTACTAATTTGAGGTTTTGTGGTTATATTTATTTTGCGTCACCTTCCTCTAATCGCCAGTTTCCAAAAAAATTGTATTGAATACTAACCTTCGACCTAGTTAATCTTATCGTTTTTTTAACGATAAATAAATTGCCGCTATAATACATAATGGCATTTAAAATATTGGTAAGTTACGTATCCTAAGCAATATTTGTTCGTGTTCTTCTCTACATACATACTTCTATTTTAGCTATTCACCAAATTCGATTGGTATTGCCGCCGTTTTATTTCTTCTTTCTACTGGTTTCTTCGCCATAAATTAGAAAGAACTTGAAATTAAATTAAGTTTATTGATACCTTAGATCACAACAACTTCGCATTCCTATAGATGTCAGATTTTAGATTTGCCCCTCCTCTTTTGATATCGTCTTATCACTTTTATCAGGCATACACTTTTCTACAATTTTCATTTACTACAATTCCATCACATTGTCTGAAAATATTAATTAGTAATTCATCTTTATGCGTTGCACTCGGAACTTAGAGTGTCTAGTCCGTGTTTTACGGTGACCACTGCACCCCCTCCAGCACCACCTAAGTTTTTTATAAACACAAATTTTTCATCACAAACTTACGCATACATCGCTTGAGCACAAATTAGATGAATTAATGTGGTTATGACTGCATCAGAGATTCTCTGTCTTTGATAACAGCAAATTTACGGCAGATAAGGCTCGGTATTTGAAAATAAATGATGAGATACCTACCTAACTTTGAACGAATAGTCACCGATTGCATTTTTACACATTTAAAGTGTTTCTTAACTAACAGATTGTCCGCAACTGCTTATGAAATTCTGAAATTACGCAACCGTTGATTTTATATTTTTGCCGTGGAAACCGTAAATTTAACACATACAGCTTCCTTTTTCAGTACTTTATGAGCTTTCGATTGAAAAAGAAGCAGTCTCGCCGAGTAATCAATTTACTAGTCTATGAAGGCGTAAACGTAGGTTGAATGTACTCAAACAAGTAGACATAAATAATATATGCATACTATGATATCGTAATAAGGCTTACAAACTTCATCCACAACATATTCCTTGACGAGAATTGAAGGGAGTTCCGAACGTAGTATTTTTTAAATTACCCTTCGTCCTTAAATAAGTATATCCTACTCCAATTTTTTTCCTCAGAGACTATAAAAGTTAAACTTGGAGAAATATATCTCTCTTGAAAGGATTTCATAATTTTTCTTTTTCGATATGTTTTGAAACCACTGAAAGGGATGAATTAAACTATCCCTGACTAACCCAGCTGACAAAGAACATTTTATAGTGAAACCCACAAAAATTTGCAAACTGAATAATTTTTTTTTAATAAATTCGTGAAAGTGTATAGAATAATATCCTGAAAAGTTTACATTTCGCTCGGATGCAGAACATAAAAAAAAGTGAATAAAAATTTTTTTTATCCATTTTTCAAAATTTTGAAATTAAGTCAGGGTATGAAAAAATAAAAAATACAGGTAGATAGATCACGTGTTTCTGAACAAAAAATATCCTAATAAAATGTATCGCTAAAGCCACTTTGTCACTCTGCGCGGCCAGCGCATACTATGCATACTATGGAACCTCTAAAAATTCTGAGCTGTTCTATCGAGTAAAATAAAGCTTTTTTTCTCTTTCTGATTACACGTTTTAAACATTTTTATTAGTGAATACGAGGATAAATAGTGAGTATGGATGGAAAATATATAATTATGGACTCATACACAGACACCATACATAGTCGTTAAATCGCTCGCATGAATTTTTACATGCCTTTACTGTATTGTATTTATTACAGGTACACCCATCCACATTTCAGCTATATCCAATGGATTCCTTATACATTTGTTAATATATTGGAAAAGTTCCAGAATTTATATTCAAAACAGATAAGGATATTTTCATATTAGTTATAAGGATAAGATCGTGAAAATCACAATTTCTCATCATGATCGGATTGATCATATTTTCGAAAAAATGCATAGGTACAAATAAACGATTTTGTGTTTGAACATTCGAAAAGTATACATTTTTTCCGAAATAGTGATATTATATTTTTTCCAATGGATCAATTTCTCGACAAGTTACAGCCTCCAATATATATATATTTATCAAAAAAATCATCAAGCAAATAAATTAAAATTATTTGAGATGTACTTTTTTTTTTTTTTTTAATCCTTGTTACTACAACTTAATAAACCATAATAATCATGAAGTATATATATTTTTTAATAGTTCTCAATGAAGAAAGAATTTTTTGAAGGGCTTATATTTTTTTCTATATTGTTTATTGCCACGATAGAGTTCGGGCGTGATAATATATATTAATATATTTTTCCTGTCCATCCTTTGCTTGTATTGTTTAAAACAAAAAAGCATCAGAAAGCTACAATTTCCATCTTTTAAATGAGCCAACACTTCCTATAGATTGAACAAATTCTGATTCAGTGACATGTAATTCAGTGCGTCGTTGTCACAGTCATGCGTATTCAAGCGCGTGCACGCATGGATCTCGCTCCGAGATCCGTTACACTTGACTATTTTTTTCCAGGAAAACCGTGGTTTTAACGATAAATTTTGTTAAGACATTTTTTGTTCATAAATATATGATCTATCCATCTGTATTTTTTATTTTTTTCTAACTCGATTAATTTCAAAATTTTGAAAAAATGGATGAAAACATTTTTTTTTCACTTTTTTTATGTCCTGCGTCCGAGCGAAATGTAAACTTTTCAGGATATTATTCTATACACTTTCACGAACTCATTAAAAAAAGTTTACTCAGTTTGCAAAATTTTGTGGGTAAATGCCTTCATCGATTGAGCTATGACGAATTAATAATTAGAACTATAACTAACCATACTATTGTTCTACATTTTTTTCTCTTGCAAAAATGTCACAAAACAATGTGTTTTCTAGTTTCAAATGTATGTTCACAAAGGACTGCAAATATAAATGTAAACGACTAAAAAGCAGTAACAAAATTTTAAATTACATCGTTGATTCTTATAGTGTTTCCAATCGAGGACTTTATTTTTAATGTAGATTTCTATACACACTTTACGACGAACCCACGATTTTTTTTTTCATTTAATAAATTTTGTATTGCTTTGTTTTCTTTTTTCATAAACAAATTGATGTACCTCTTTAAATTTGCATGAAGCTTAAAAGCACGAAGGTAGGTTGAAAGTATACTAAAAGTACGAATTTAAGTATTAAGAGATGTCTGGTATACGGCTAAAAGGTTAAAATTCTTACTATTTTTATTGTAGGCTGAAAAATCTAAAGAATCAAAAATGTATAAGTAAATGTTATAAAACCTAAAACTCACCAATTTGTTGATATGAGAGTTCTGGTGTCTGTAATTTCACATTATTGCCAAGTGATTTAAGGAAATTTAGAGGCAAAAATGGGAAAGTAGGCATTACTCCTGGCCACATTAACTAACTCCATGCGAAATGTGTTTATTTGGTCAACATAAAATTGTATCTATCACACTATTAGTTCGGTCGAATTGATTTCATTTAATTTCTTTCGGCGATAACATTCCATCTGAAATTTTATTGTTGATTCGTATGTATTATGACCTCCTGAATACGAAAAAAATATTTGTGCCCAAAAAATCCTTGTGCGTCAAAAATTATATGTACTTTTTGGCGCGCTTTCACTCATTTTCAACTTATCCGCTTAATATATCTTGTACTAGTAGTCAGATGAGAATTTTAAAAATACTGGTTTACTTGGAATAAAATTCTTAAAAATTATAAGCTTGTCCGATATGTATTGGTCAATCCGCCATCTTGGAAAAAAAAACAGAAAACATCAAAAATGGCCGAAAGAATCAAAATTGAATATCTTTTCTATAAGAAAGAGTAATTTCACCAAAGTTGGCAAAAATAAAACTCATTTATGGTCAAATATAATGCATCAATCTCGGACACCGTATGTCAAATAGAACGGTCAAAGATGGCGGTCGAAATAAAATTTTTAATTCTTCGTCAATTATCAAGGGGGCATTGTATGTCACTTCTTTTTCTTTTCGATTGTACGTTATTTTATGTACTTTTAGGAGATAGAGTTCATTTTTTTTTATTTTCAAAAAAGTGCATTTTTACAATTTTCAAAAATGTATTTTCTTTGACCCTCCTTTTTTTCACCCAATTTTCACCGAAACCAAATGAAATATACTATCTTAGTTTCGTTACCGTCAGATGCCATAATTTCACTGCATTCCACATCGATAGCCGATTCATCAAAGGTAGAAGAAGCATTGGCACAATTATTTCCTTTACAATAGACACATAGAATAGATTATATATTTAGTTTTTTACAGCTACACTGATTACACAGCCACACAAAAAAAAACATAAGTTCTATGCAGCGGACCAAATGATATGGATATGGTGTATTTTTCGACGCTGAATCCGAATTTGTAGTTAACAAAAAAAATCTATCGTGTCAGTTTTGTTTTTCTGTCAAACACATAGCTTAAAATGGTGTAAAATCATAGAAATAATGTAATAACTCTTAATGAAGTGTGAAAAATGGTAGATGTTTTGTAGTCGAGAGTAGAGAATATAAATTCGAGCCACAGTAAGCTATTTCTATAAATTAAACCGAAATCTGCCCATATGGGGCGTGAAAACTACCGCTAAATCTCAAAAGACGCGGGTCAGTGTGAATAACATGTGCAAAGGCCAAATTTTTGTATATCTTAGTCCAAATATTTCATTCTGGTGCGACAACCAGCCATTACTCTCAAAGTGTAGAGAATCAACCCCATGGAGAGTTAAAACTACCCCCACCTCTCATTGGTTTCAAAACGGGGAAAAAAAAATTGAGGCTTTTGTAGTTTTAAGCAGGGTGAACAAATATGGAATGAATTCGTTCCAACCACCGACACAAGACTAGAGTCTATCCTTAGTAAGAGCTACCCCAATGCTCAAATGACTCATGTAGGTGCTATTGAAATTCGGAAAGGGTCAAATACTTGTAGCTCATCGTGCCAAATATACAAATCTGATACGACAACCACCCAATCTTAATAAGGTTGAAAATTACCGTAATTGGGGGAGGGGTAAAGACGAACGGATTTGATTACTTCCAATATCCTGGAACAAAAATTCAGGCATTTGTAGTTTTAGGCAGGGTAGATAAAAATGAAGTAAGTTCATATATTAAGCATTAACCAGTTGTGTTTTATTTATTATACCATACCTGCTTATTCAACTGTTTATCTTAACATTTATCAACTTATCTATCTTTTAATCTGTGTAAAGCTATTCTTTTTCCTATTTATATCATACTTTCGACCATCAAAACAAATTCTTTCTTTTCTTATGATTTTTCTCTCGTATTTTCAAAATATCTTTTCCGTGGTTTTCTTTTCCTTTTTTTTAGTCGTTTTTTTAGTAGTTTAGTTTTAGATATAGGATGTTATCTCTTCGGTGACCATTTTTTCTATCTATGTAAGCTATATAAATAAATTAACTAAATTTCCGTCTATCTATTTCCGTCCGTATGTGGGGGTAGTTTTTACCCCCCACCCCAATAGTGGTGGGGGTAAAAACCACCCCGACCCCAATAGGGGTGATTTTCAACCTTTATTAAAAAGATTGGGTGGTTGTCGTACCATTCGAAGTGTGTAGACGTGTTTGTAGATGTGCGTTAGAAATCTTAATTATTCGTTGAATCTGTGAAAACTACGTTAAAGCAGCAAAATGCCACCAGAAACAAGAAATAGCCAAAGTGAAATTATAGTAAATTTTTTGAAAAGTCAACAATTTGCTGACATCGTAAAAAATGTTGTCAAAACGGAGACACAAAACTTAGCAGAGAAACTAGAAGAATTGCAAGTGGAAGTAAAAAATCTTAGGCAGAGTAGTGTTGACTTGATTAGATTGTTAACAAATAATGAATCAGCACAAAAAGAAGCCCCGTCAAGAAACAATAATAATAAACTCGGAAATAATGCACAAGCAAACAAAAATTTAAGTTCAAATAAAAAAGAATTGATAACAATTAATCGTGATGATAAAAAGTAAACAATGAAGAACGAACTGAAAAAGTGTGGAACCAACAAAAAGTTATTAATGATAAACAAGATCTGGTAAATAAAGGGCACCATACACCGCAAGAGCATGAAAAGTGGGAATTTCCTAGGAAGAGAAAATGGAGAATAAATAATAGAACACGTTCAATCTATGGAAGAGCCGATGAAGGGTTGTCATTTAAGGGGGTAATAAAATATGTAGACTACCACGTGTACAGATTGCCACCCAACCTCAATGAAAACGATATTAGAGAACATTTATCATCAAAAGACATTACAGAAATTAAATGTACGAAAATGCAGTCGAAATATCCTCATTTAAAATATCTGTTTCACTTAAACAGGAGAAATTATTTAGAAACCCGAATATATGGCCTGAATATTGCGTAATAAATCATTTTTTAAACAAGCTGTCCGAGAAAAATCAGATACATTAAAGGGAAGAATACCTTGTAAAAAGTTTGTAATTCTAAATCAAAATGTACAGTCAATTGGGAATAGTGTGGAAAAACTTAATAATTTAGTTAATCAAAATAAGTGTCAGGTAGTTACAGTGACCGAACATTGGAAGTCCCATGAAGAAATAGATGCTTATAAGTTAGAAGGTTTTAAATTAGTTTCCAGTTTCTGTCGTGGATCAGGACAACATGGAGGAGTTGCAGTTTACTGTCAAGAAAAAATATCTGCTCGGATAAGGACCGATGTTAATGAATTATCTGAATGCTACTCGTTTTAATGTGCGGCTATGGAAGTAAGTTGTGGAAGTTCGAAATATGTATCTTTATAAATCACCAGACTCAAATATAGACAGTTTTTTAAGAAAATTTCATATACTTTTAGAATTATTATTTAAAAACAGTGATATATTTTTTGTCGCCGGGGACTTCAACATAGATTTTAAAAATGTAAATAATCAAAACACTAAAAAAATGTTATCACTCTTAGAATCTTATAATGTAAAAGTAGCTATAGACGGTTATACCCGAATAACTGGCACTTCAAAATCATGTATTGACAATATATTAACAAATATAGTAAATTGTGAATTTACTAGTGAAATAATAAACTCACATTTATTTGATTATATGGCACAAAAGATAATTGTACAAATGCCAAATAAAGACTCACAAGAATATAAATATATACGTTGCTTTAACGAAGCTAATATTCAAACTTTTTCAAATTCTTTGATGCAAATTGATTGGTCACATATTTGAAGTCAAAGAGAAAATGATGTAAACTTACAATGAGACACGTTCATGTTATACTTTTCAACTCTTTTTAATAATAGTTTTCCTTTACAGAAAGTAAACATTAATAACACCAACGACACGTGGAAAGATACTCCCGAAATTTTAGAATGTAAAAAAAGACTTACGTACGATTTCAGTAATATTAAAATATAATCCAAATTATAGAGAATTATACAACCTCGAAAAAGCTAAATTAGAATTATTACTAGTTGAGGCTAAGAAAACATATAATAAAAAAATTGCAAAATTAGACAACATATCTAAATCGATTTGGAATATGGTAGATCGTATAACGGGAAATTTAAAAAAAACAAAAAAACATGATGTCTTATTTTCAGAGAACCCCATCACAATGGCTAACAATTTAAATTCTTATTTTATAAACGCGGCAAGCAATTTAGTTGAAAAATTACAGAAAATACCATTTATTAATAATATCCCAAGAAACGAAACTTCCATAATTTTGGAGGAGGTTACAGAAAGTTAAATTTTAGAAATTGTGAGATCTTTAAAAAACAAAAATAGTTCTGGAGATGATGAAATATCGACATCTCTTCTGAAGAAAATAGCACACATAATCAAACCTCTTTGTTATGTTATTAATAATTCTCTAAAATTTGGAATATTTTTTAAATTTGTTAAAATTAGCAATAGTTATACCTGTATATAAAAGTGGTGACGAAAATCAAATGGAAAATTTTAGACCAATCAGTTTGTTGCCAGATTTCTCAAAAATATTTGAGAAAGTAGTTTGTAACAGATTGATAAAGTTCTTTAATGATCATAACCTCTTTAGTCAAAACCAACATGGATTTTTAAAAGGTAGGAGTATAGAGACAGCCGTATTTGAATATGTAAATGGCATTTTAAATACATTAGAAAATAATGAAATACCCTTGGGAATATTTTTAGACCTATCTAAAGCATATGATTCTATTAATCATGATATATTATTGCAAAAACTAGATCAATATGGAATAAGATCAATAGCATTAAAATGGATAGCATCATACTTAGACAATCAACAACAACTTGTAAAAATTAATTCTCACCATATAAATATTAAATCGGAAATCAGAAATACAAAAATTGGAATCCCCCAAGGTAGTATTATAGGTCCACTGCTATTTAATATATATATATATATATATATATATATATATATATATATATATATATATATATATATATATATATATATATATATATATATATATATATATATATATATATATATATATATATGATTTGTGTAACATTTTAATAAATAGTAAACATTTAATTATAAATTATGCAGATGACACGTCATTATTAATAAGAGAAAAGAAAATAGAAGTATTACTAAACGAGACAGCTACAATAGTAAATATTGTAGGCGATTGGTTAAAACGAAATAGGCTAATTTTAAATGAAAAAAAAACATCGTGCATCATATTTCGAACAAATAGATTAAATATTAAATTGTCAGAAATTAATCTTGTAGTAAATAATGAAAACATCGAATTTGCCGAATCAACAAAATTTTTAGGAATTAATAAAGATGCCATATTGAGTTGGTCACACCATATTATAAATTTATCAAAAAAAATGAACAGTGTATGTTATAGTATGAGAGTATTAAGGAAATATGTTAATGATGGGATAATGAGAACAATTTATTACGCTTCCATCATTTCAAAATTAAAATTTGGAATACTATTTTGGGGTAGTGCGGCGGATATAAATAAAATATTTACTTTACAAAAGCAAGTTATTCGCGTTATTGATAATAGTTCAGTAAGAGAAACATGTAGAGGTAAATTTTAAAAAAATAGAGTATTGATAGTGTTTGCAATATATATTTATGAGTGTTTAGTTTTTAATTTTAAACATAAAGACAAATATGAAAAACAACAAATTAGTCATAATTACGGCACTAGAAGTATTAATAATTATAATTTTCCTATTCATAGACTGAGTATGTATGAAAAAGGGCCTCTTTATTCAAGTATGAAATTTTTTAATACTCTTCCAAATAAAATTAAAAATATAAAAAATTTGAAGTGTTTTAAGAGAGAAATATTTAATTACTTAATTGAGGTGGAACCGTACACAATTACGGAATACATTAATTATAGAAGATCTCATTTATAAAAAACAATTATTGTAAGAAACAGTATGTAAAATAATAGATTATGTTAGGATATTTAAGAGTTTGTTTTTATTAAACTCTACAAATTTTTGTTAACGTTTTTTAACCCACTGTGTCTGTATGTATATATTGTACATTGTGGCTGTTTGAGAATAAAAGTATTATTATTATTTATATATTTGGCACAATGAGCTGCAAGTATTTGACCCTTTCCAAATTTTAATAGCACCCATATGTAACATTACCACCCTTCAAGAGTAGTCTCTAGTCATGTATTGGTGGTTGGAATGAATTTACTCCATATTTGTTCACCCTGCCTGAATTTTTTTTCCGTTTTGAAACCTATGAGGGGTGCAGGTAGTGTTAACCCTACATAGGATTGAGTCTCTACGCTTTGAGAGTAATGGCTGGTTGTCGCACCAGAGTCAAATATTTTGCACTAAGAGATACAAAAACTTAGCATTTGTACATGTTATTTACACTTTTGAGTTTTACCGAAATCCCCCATAAGGGCGGATTTCGGTTTAATTTATAGAAATAGCTTACTGTGGCTTGAATTTATATTCTTTACTCTCGATTACAAAACATCTACCATTTTTCACACTTCATTAAGAGTTATTACATTGTTTCTATGATTTTACACCATTTTAAAGGATGTTTTTGACTGAAAAACAAAACTGACACGATAGATTTTCTTTGGACCACGGATTCGGATCCAACGTCGAAAAATACACCATATCCATATAATTTGGTCCGCTGCACCGAACTGTTGTTTTTTTTTTTTTTGTGTGTGGCTGTGTTATTTTTACAACCTTTCTTACATTTACAAGAAATATCACTTAATAAATTTTTAGGAAAAGCATTACTTTCACTCATAACATCAGGCATTAAGCCATTCTCAGTTTTAAGCCACCTGAGTTGTAGCGCATCTTTCTCAGAGACTAACCATTTTTGGACTAGGAATATTTCCTAGTAGCTCTTAAACAGTATTTTTCTATTACTTCTTCAGTAGATGGAATTGCAGACAATTCTATTTTCATCATAATGTTTGCCAATTATTTTATTAATTTTGGGTTTATAAAAATAGATTTTTTTATGATGATTTCATGCTAGTTGAGTCATTATAACCAAAAGGCCTTCACCAACTATTATAACTTGATTGTCTTCGGTTTACAAATCAATAGGTTTTACCCATCTATTACCATTAATGGAATTGACAAAAAAATACTTTTTTTTGTATTAACATATGTTTATTATGATTACTATATTAGAAAAATTTTTAAATTGCATAAAAAAAATTGTTAGGAATGTAAAAAAATAGTGTTGCGTAAACTCAACAATGGTAAAAACGTTAACTACGCGTGTGATATAAATTAAAACAATTTACATGCAGTTGTTTTTTGCATTTACGGCAAAAATAAATGGTGTTACTTTTGGAAACTGCACATCGATTCCGACGTTTCGGATCATTTTCAGTTAAATATTCGATATTGTCAAATCGGATTTCATCCATAACATTATAATTGGATCGCAGACGGTTGATGGCACCAGATTTAGATTTTTGCAGTAAGCACCTTGCTAAGTCAGACCGAAAGTTAATTTGTGACATTTTCTTATCAGCATGTATGTACCTGTGCAGTTTCCAGGCATTTATCACAGCAGTGTCTACTAAATTTATAAGGAGCGGCCACCTACATTTCTTGCCCCTAATTTTTATTCGGTAATTTGCCACACCGTCATCATGTAGATCAACTGCGCCCATGTACGCCTTATATTTTTGTATCATATGAGGTTGAGGAACTTGGACTTCTGTTTTCCCTTGCGGTTATAACGTTGCACGTGCGCAATAGGTTTAACACTTTCAAAATTGCTCATAACAGTTACAGCCGAGTTATCGTTCCAGAGAACTAAATTTACGTCATTTTCGTAATCGTACCTTGCATCATAAGTTCCGCTCATTTTTTTAGATATTGATTGATTTTATTCCAAAGCACACTTTTGAACCCTTTGGTCCATAACTGTTCCAGTCGCAAAAAAATTCCTGCTACTGAAGATGAGCTATAAGTGCAAAATACACTTTGTGGTTGTTTGGATTTCCAAGTTCATGCAAAAGACTCGTAACCACCACCAAGACCAAATTCTCTCTTCTTATGTGATTTGCCACTTGGTATAAATATCCGTGACTAGAAGCCAGACACCATAATTTGAAACCGAATCGCACTGGTTTCCCTTCATGAACATTTTGGCCCAGTGTTTGCCAAAATATGGCACCATCTGTTCATCAATAGACAAATGATGTGTAAATATGCTAAATTGCTTGAATTTTGTGTCAAAAACTGGCCTCAATTTAGCAAATTAATCGGTGAATCAAGTTGCCTCTCATCAGAAAAATGCAGCCTGCACCATTCTTTAACCATATATTACCAATGTTGCGCTTGCGCAACAATAATGTTACGCCCCCAAGAAAACTTTAATTACTTCACTTTGTTGAAATCTACCATAGAAAATATCTTTCATTAGAATGTTTTTTTGTCTAAACCTTGAACTACAACCACATTCGTCAATGATTTCGATGAATTTAGAATTTTTATATTTTACGTCGCAATTTACTTTAAAAAACGCATAGAAGACTTAATTATTTTAGGTTTAAAAACTTAAAAAACTATTTTATTTTAGTTGACTGTTTGTATAAGTATCCTATGGTATAACATTTATAAAATATCTATCCACCTTAATAAATTTCCTTTTCAAATTAATGAAGTTTCATTTTGTATTAAATTTATACTATACTATATTTCATTTTTTTTTTTTTTTAGATGAAAACTTGGTGAAAAAAAGGAGGGCCAAAGAAAATACATGAAAATCGTAAAAATGCACTTTTTTTGAAAATGAAAAAAAATGAGCTCTATCCCCTAAAAAGTACATAAAATAACGTACAATTGAAAAAAAAAGTACAATGCGCCCTTGATAATTGACGAAGAATTAAAAATTTTATTTCTTCCGCCATCTTTGACCGTTCTATTTTGACATACGGTGTCCGGGATTAGTGCATTATATTTGACCATAAATGAGTTTCATTTTTGCCAACTTTGGTGAAATTACTCTTTCTTATAGAAAAGATATTCAATTTTGATTAGTTCGGCCATTTTTGGTGTTTTCTATTTTTTTCCGAGATGGCGGATTGATCAATACATATCGGACAGGTCTATATTTTTAAGAATTTTATTCCAAATAAGCCAGTATTTTTAAAATTCGCATCCGATTACTAGTACAAGATATATTAAGCGGATAAGTTGAAAATGCATTAAAGCGCGCCATAAAGTGCATACCACTTTTGACGCACAAGTAATTTTTAGTCACACATTTTTTTCGTAATCAGGAGGACATAATAAGAATCAACAATAAAATTTCAGGTGAAATGTTGTCGCCGAAAAAAGTCAATTCAACTGCACTCAATGTGCTACTCAGAGCTGGGCAAATATATACTTATAAATACCTCATAAGTATTTAAATACTAGAAAGTATTTAAATACCAAGTATTTAAATATTTCTTGCAACAAGTATTTGTATTTATACTTGCAAATACTTTATCTGAAATATTTACTACTTAGTATTTGTGAAAATGATCCTAAAGTATTTATAAATGCTTAAACTATTTAAATAACTGAGAAGTATTGAAATACTTCTAAAAAAGTATTTAAATCCTTTTCTGACAGTATTTAAATACTTTCAGAAGTATTTGAATCTCAAAAGTATTTAAATAAATACAACAAATATAATCAAATACACCAGGGAGACAGGAAGATACTCGTCGAGAATCAAGACATGTACCATACTATGTAGTTAATAAACACATTGCATCATTCAGTCTTCAGTAATTCACGTCTTAATTTCCAGAAAGTTGGTTAAGAGCAGACATAGTAAGTGTTAACTGTTAAGGTTAAGCTTTTGCAGAGTGAGAGGGAAATATACGTTTATTTTCGGTTTGTTATAAATAATTAAATAACCAAATATACTATAATCTTTAAAACTGTTTTAAATAATTGCTATTGTTCTAATGAATAAAACTATATAATTTTTTTATTGTAAATTTCTGTTGTACTTGAATATCGTAGTTTGTCAATGAAAATAGTTCCTAATTTCATTATTAAAGTATGGCATTTAACTATATACAAAGTTTATGATAAAAACTGTATATGGTTGTATTCTTAGAGCAATGGGGAGTATTTGAAACTATTTTAAGGATTATACCATTTATCATTTTTTAAATATTTATAATAAACCGAAAATAAACGCATGTTTCCCTCTCACTCTGCATGTATATGTTTTGTGATTGTGACAGAGAACAGTTGAACTAGTGACATAGTCTCTGTGCTTTGTTTGGGTATTTGCAGAAGACGCAAAGGTCTAGCTCTACGGATAAGTAAAAGTCCAATACCCAACTAGAACTGATTAAGTATAGATGTATTAAAATGGTGTTGTAGAAGTTCATGAAGATCATGAAACCTAAAATTGTGACACCTCAAATAGTCAAATAGTATTTAATATAATAATAATAATGATAATGATAATATTAAGTCTTTATTGATTTCTACAAAAATATAAAATACAATTTGGCGAAGTTTAGCCATTAAAGGCTATTTTTATTGCACTTAACTATGCTTCAAAATATTTCAGTGTTATCAAAGTATTTAAATATTCAGAAAGTATTTAAATACTAAGTTTAAACTATTTAATTACTTTTGTTATTTATTATTTAAATACTTTTTTCTTTTGAAAATACTTAATATTTAAATACTTTCAATTTTCTGAAAGTATTTAGTATTTAATATTTAAATACTTTTTCAAAGTATTTGCCCAGCTCTGGTGCTACTTTCTATATTACACATAAAACTATATATCTGTAGCCCCTTTTTTGTTAATAATGAGACCTCTTTCTTGTCTAATAATTCGGAACTGAAGTAACTTTACACACATAATAATTACCTACTGTATAAGCACAAATAAGTTAGTTATGTTGCCTAAAGTATACCTACGTTTTAGCACAGTAAATTAAGTAATTAAAGCCCAAAAAATCCATAAACAAAATAACAATTAAAGAGCATATTTTATTATCAAAAATATCTTATTTTTATTTATAAATACGAAAACAGATTTAAAAAGGATAAGGACACGGACAAGAACAAGTACAAGGATTAGGACAAATACAATAAGTTAGCCTCAGAAAGAAAATCAGCTTCACTTTCAGATGAATCGTTTATTTTTGTATCGACATTTTCAAATACATCAGATAAATTGTCTGCTACTGATTTTCAATGTATTGGCGAAAATAATGGTAATTAGTATCTACAATGGAATATTCCAAATTTTAGAACATAATATCAATCTCTTTGTTTAAAAACAAATAGGAAGCAGAACATAACATACCTGGACTCCCAATATGACGACTTTATTTTCTCTATACTTTTTACGTATTTTGAACCTACTTGAATGTGGCAGGTGATAAAAAGATGAATTAATTGCAATGAAGTTTACTTATTTTCTCTGTAATTCTGTGATAAAAATCGGGGAATTAGTGACATTTTGAGTGAGATAACAGTGAACAAGTGAACAGCGTAATAAAGAATCGTTAAATTTTTTTTTAAATAATCAAGGTAACGGATTTAGGCCAGTCACCGTAGACACAAAAATCGCGTTAGGACGCAGAAAATTACACTGTTCTGATTTTTTGAGAAGTTGTTAGGATAGATACCAATAGTGTAAAACCAAATTTGCAGTTTCGAAAGACTTGTGGTAACTGCTTGGTGCTCGAAAAACCTTGAAATTTTCGGACTTTTTTCAGTTTTTGGCTTATACATTCTGTACACTTTTAAAGTAGACAAAATTTACTACAATTTGAGCGCAACCGCAGCTCTGTAGATCCAATAGGTCCCGAGATACACCCCTTCAAAAATTGCCCATTTTTTCCAAAAAGTTCGACATTGTGTCTTCCGAGCAGGATATCGGCTGAAACACTCAACTTACGAGGAAAGTCATTAAAAATATAAAGCTATAGAGCAATCATTTTGGTTTAATTTAAGCACAAGCGAAATCCTGTAGGGCCAATAGTTCCCTTGTTATCTGGAAAGAACGAAAAATCAAGGAAATCGGATTTTTCACGAAATGGAGCATAACGAATTGCAGGACTTTTGTAAAGGATAAGAAAGACATAACTCAATGGAAAATGGTTTATATCATGCAAAATGAAGTTGAGTACAATTAATAATAAGGTATAAATTTATCAAAATTATATCAAAATTGAATAAAAATTATTTTGGGGGACCTGCGACGTGAAATGTTGAACGTGAAGTGATGGCGGGACCTCAGCTGACTCCTGCGATATAAATTGACAACACAATATAAATAAGTATTTGTGAAATGCATACCAATTTTATAATAAATTACAACGAAGGGATAGGTATGTAATATTAGACTTACCTTTACGCATTTAGCGAGACAGTCGTGTTCTTGTGGAAGGCCCAGGTTCACCAGACGACTCTCCTTGGGGCTCCGGAGACTCCTCTGTTGTTAGATCTACTACTAGATACTAGTGATAAAGGATCGTCGACGTCGCGCGTCGTCTTCTTCATCCGACTCATCCATGGCTAAGGGAGGAGTATTCAGGCAGGTCTTCCGCTGACAAACTTTGCAGATAGCAGAGCATTACAGCCTTGCTCTCTAGCAGGGGCTGCATGATAGGAGTTTCAGCAGGGTTAGCGGCGCTAGTTCCTTGGTTGAGGTCACCGGCTCATGCTGGCTGCTTGTCCACCCCCAGTTGGTGGGCTCTTTCTCTACTCCCAACCACTTCTGCACCTTGTGGTAGGTTCTGTAGGAATGTTGGATAGCAGCCTCTTCGGTTGGGGGCAAATGAGCGAGGTGGACTTTGGCGTTGGCAGATCGGACAAATATCCTGTAACGCAAGGCGTGGAGAGAGTCATCTTTTCGCCCACCAAAAAGCGCCACGAGACATTTGCTGCCAGCAAAGGCTATCTCCTCATGAGTGGCGTCCTGGCTCAGAAAGGTGGTAGCCGCGTCAAGAAGGTCTGGCTGTTTTGAAAGGACGCCCAACATCTTCGTTTTCCCTTGCCAGAAAAGGGCAGAGGTGGTGTCGCAACCAGTGAAGGCGTGAAGAAACAACTCTATTCCAGGAGGGAATGGGAGCTCTCCTCAAATGAATGATGTTGAAGAGAACTGCTCACAACCTGTTCCACCCCTGCCACTTTTCTGGAAGAATACATTTTGTAATCTGGAGTCCAATCCATTAAGAGCACCTAGATGTCGACATCATCTCCAACGATTATGACGTGCTCGTACTCCTCGCTCTTCTCCAATGCCATCCTCACAATGAGGCAGTCGGCGTCCTCTGAGGCTTGCTTCGTTTCGATCCCTTGGCTATCCAGCCCAGTGCAGATGAAGTTGATCAAGCGCTGCTTGTTTTTTGGGTTGGTCAATTTTTGAGGTGATGTATCTCGGGACCTATTGGACCTACAGAGCTGCAGTTGCATTCAAATTGTAGCAAATTTTTTCTACTTTAAAAGTGTACACTGTGACTTTTTCCGTAGGATGCACCTTTTCGAAGTTGTCAGCCCGAAAATGAGAGTCCGAAACTTTCAAAGTTTTTCGAACACCACGCAGTTAGCACAGGTCTTTCGAAGCCGCAAACTTGGTTTTACACTACTGGTATCTATCCTAACAATATCCCAAAAAATCAGAACAGTGCAATTTTTTGCGACCTACGATGTTTTAAATGAGTGGCCTAATTATAGTATCTTAAAGTGCTACTTTAATTTTTGGTAATTTCCATTCAAATTGGGTTGGCGCGAGCCAAGCAAGGCTATTATTTATTTTCACGGAGTAGGTAAATAGGCAACCCACTTGCGTTCTGATTGTATGGCGTGTTGTCTACCCAGAAAATACTCTTCTAGGGAAATAAATAGTGTTATTTAAAGGATTATAACTGAATTAGGTTTGTTTATTTATTTAATAGGGTTTAAATATTGTAATATTGTTTATCTGTGTAATTTCGTCCATTTAAATCTTAACGTCAAATGTGGAACGTTGTCATTGGCCAAGAGAGTGAAGGAATTTTTCTGAACAGTGTCTTACGTTGGTAATGCCGCGAAATTTTCTAGAAGGGGCTTCTCGCTTGAACCGTAAGCCGGAGAGGTACGCTTATGTTTTTGGGTCAGAATTTGTGTCTCATTTTGACCCAAATACATGTTTGTGGGCTGGTAAATATTAGCCTGGGACTCTTCATGTTCGACTTCTTCCCACCGGTGTTTTTGTTGGTTTGGAAGCTGTATTATCTGGATATCTGAAGCCAGAACTCCACGTGTTTTTTGTTAAGTGTACTCTCTATGCGAGAGTGCATGGGCACGACGATTTTTTGTGGTAACATCTTAAAAAAGGCATATGGTGTTTAGTCATCGATCATGGAAATTTTCCAAGGGAATGCTTGTGCTGCTTTGCGGTTTGGTTTCGGTAGCGTCATTCTGCCACAGATTATGGGGTTTCATTTGTTCCTACTGAGCCAGAGAGAACCATGCTGATTCAGCTCTTGTTTACCGAGATGTCGTGAACAAATGTCACTCAAGACCGCTTGAAATTCTGTGGAGGCACAAGAAGCGTAAGCAAGTTGTGCTGCCAGTCTTTAGGATTGCCAAGATTAATTAAGATTTTCTTTTTCTTTTATTTTTGGGTAAATCTTTAATAAAAACTTAATATTAACAATTTAAAAATTTCACAATAGGCGTCTGAATTTAAGATGCCAGCGCCAAAGTGGAGAACTCGTGAACTAATTATAGGCTTTTTGTTTATTTATGTGGCGAAAACTCATATTGATTTCTTTCTGTTTATTGTTATTTTTGGCACTAAAAATAATAACATTAATAATATATGACCTAAAGGTTTGCAAGATTTTGTTGTAAGTGATTTGCAATATGTTAATGGCATTATTCAGCAAAATTCATATTTTTTAGGTTATCTAGTTTTTCCCTTGAAAAGTACAGTTTCTTCGACATAAACGGTGTCTGGCTAGTTAAATATTAAAAAACTAAAATATTTCTCTAAATTTATGTAAAGTTGTAGTGTAAATCACTTTTCTTTCTGGAAACATGAGTGACATTTAGGTTAAGCATATTGCAATGTATGGAACATTTGGGAAGCACTAAAAATGTAAAAATTCTAAGGGTGTGTATGAAGGGGAATATGTTTTAAATGCAGGACATATTATTTTGTGTGGTACAACCCATATTCAACACAAAATTTAATAAAGGTGTACGCTCTATGTTCACAAACAAGTGTTTCAGATTCAGATACCTATGAAATTAGTGGTACAGTGAATATAACTGAAAAGACATTTATTAAGTCTTTAAGTAAAATAAATAAAACAGTATTTTGTAAAATATGAAATAGAAATATTCAGGGGTAAAACATAATAGTGCATGGTGCAATAGTATATATTGCTTTTATAAATATACTGAAATTACATATATTTACTTGTTTCAAAAATTTCACTTACAATGTGTGATTTTCCAGGTTATTTTTATTTCTACTCGGACCACGGTTATTTGCACCAGCTTTTCCCCTCTCAATGGCTGGTTAAAGGTGTCTACATTAAAGAGGGTATGCTTTGAATATTGCAGTGCAACTCAACTTTCACGAGTTGTCCCTGCAACCTACAAAGGATACCGACTAGGTTGGCTCCAGCAAATTATATCTTGTATAGCCCCTTTAAACGTTATCATATTTTTAATAACTAAGCATCTCAGTTTATCATTTTACTTATTGTTGATATCATCGTACACTAAAGAGACAATGACAGAAAAGCCCATAATTAGTTTGACTATAGACCACCAGGTGGCGTACTCCTTATTTTCAGACGCCTATTGAGATGTCAATGTAAATTTTCTTGCAAGTACGCTTTTATGCATGTTAATAAATTATCTTAAGTACTTACTGTGAACGTGGCGCATGGTACCATGGGCTACTTCTAGGCCTTATGCAGCATTATGTATGCAATATTTAGTCTCATTACTTAACAATTTCTGACTTCACGTACGCCAAATAGATAGAGAAACATTTCCTTGCCGACATTTTAACCTAATCATTATTCATTTTAAACATAGACAAGCACAAACTGTGAACTGTAAAATTGATATTTTTAATCTGAAGGTAGATAGCTCAATTATTAATGTACATGCATTGTTGATATTTTTAATAAATGTTGTCACTGTCTGAACAATCTTATTTCTTGATACTTATCCAAGATTGGTTTACATTTTAATATTTATAGTTTGTTATTAGAGTAAATTTTGATATAAAATATTAGGAATTTTCCATCGCATATTTGTAAGCCAGCTTAATTTTATTTCTTGCTGACAAAATTTCACCGCTAAATTTATTAATGGCCAAGTGGCACCTTCTTTTATCCATCTGTGTTCACGCTCTCCACACACGCCTCTTTTTGCTCTCCACAATATACTAACTGCCGTACGCAAGTGAGTTCTTTTTGTACTATGAGAGTATGCGAGTTCATAAATATTGGTAACCCAAGTAGTGCAGCCACTAAAACGTTTCAACGGCTTTTGTTTAGTTATATTTTGGTCACATTATTTTAGTCGTAGTTTAAAAACGAAATAGTTATGATGATCTCTTTTTAGCTATATACTGGTCATATACCTAGCAAGTTTAAATAGCAACAATGTTAAGTCCCAATACTGCCATTCTAGCTATAAAAATGGCTAGAATATGTTGACATGGTTTTTGTTATTAATATAGTGTTTATATCCAAACTATTACTAAGAAATTAGCCTAAACATGACTATATTAGTTAGGCTTTATGCTGGCGGTTTTCTTAGCTACTATTACTGAATTATGACTGAAACAATAATGAAAAAATATTTTTATTAAATGACTATTTTAGAAGTAATTTTGTACACATTAAAATCTAAATTGAGGCCAAACGGCAAGATAAAAATATAACCTAAAAACAAGTATTAATAAACTTTATAAAACTTTATACGTACGCAAATAAGTTTTAATAGAAAAATAAGAATGTAATGTAAAAGAAAATATAGGCAGAGTTCCACATATTACTGGAAAAGGAAGGTCTTCTAAAAGTAAGTTCAAAGAGTAGGTACTTATATAGCAGCATAACACTTTTCACGGGGTGTTTTCATTGACGTTTATGTCTACAAAAGCTTATGCACTAATAAGTATAAATATTTAGATAATTAAAGTGAATGTGTCAACCTATCTTCTGCATCAGTGTCCAAGAATACTGAAATACCATTTTCTACGGCTCTAGCCATCATCAACATTTTACTATTATTCCTTTTTATTGTACACGGTTGCTGGGAGTATTTTGAGTCTAGTTTTGATTGCGGATTAGTCAAAAATGTATATATGCTTTTGTATTTGACCAGTATAGTTGGCTATTTACTACCTACCCAACTTGAAGGAACTGCACTAAGGCAAATTTTCTCCTCGATGGTTTCATCCACGCAATATATTTTCAGAAACTGGCGAATTTAGATTGAGCCAGTAACTGTCCTGCCAGTTGGCCAGTAGCTGGCTTGTGAACTAGCCTCCAGCTACTGGAAAGACAGTTGAACTGGCCACAAGTATTTAGACGAGAAGCGCCAGTGTGTGCAGTCCAGTAAAGAAAAATGGACGAATGGAACGCGGCGTGAACTACCAATTGACTCTGGAAGTGCGTTTCGTGTTTACACGGCTCCAGCTACTGGCCTGTGCTGGTGTGGCAATGCCAGTGGCCAGAAAAACAAAAATATTTGAATTCGCTGGAAGGACAGTAGCTGGCCTGTCCAGTTACTGGAATAAAGTGTTTACAAAGAGATAGTTATTGGCAGCCAGCTGCTGGAGAGTTCAACTGGCCTGTCTACTGGCTTAATCTAAATTCGCCTTATGGCGAATTTAGATTGAGCCAGTAACTGTCCTGCCAGTTGGCCAGTAGCTGGCTTGTGAACTAGCCTCCAGTTACTGGAAAGACAGTTGAACTGGCCACAAGTGTTTAGACGAGAAGCGCCAGTGTGTGCAGTCCAGTAAAGAAAAATGGACGAACGGAACGCGGCGTGAACTACCAATTAACACTAGAAGTGCGTTTTGTGTTTATGTAGAAGAACGCACTACCGGGCGTCAAAATGACGCGACACCAATTTATTTCTCAGGGGGCGCCAGTCGCGTATTACCCCGTTCTTCTACCTCCCAGGCGGGTTCGAGATAAGATGACTTCGGTAGCCGAAAAGCGGGACCAAGGCTGCACTACCACAGATCGGAAACTACGCTCTCTCTGGACCCGAATTCCCTCGTTAGGGGTTTAGGCACCTCTTAATTTCCTGAATTTTTGCATAAAAAAATCCCAACCGAAGAATTTCTCTGCGGAGGGATTAGTTTTGGTACGCGAAAATCGCGTTTTGGTCCATTAATAACGGAATATATTTCTCAAAAAACGCATAAAAAAATCCCTATCGAACCTCCGTACAACAACCAGAAGGTCGAACGTTAATGCGAATTAACTCGACACATCCGGTTTTCTATACGAAAGTTCCAGGGATTATAGACCGTCAACAGGCCTCAAGATCAATTAAGAAACATTAGTTCAAAGAATCCGTTTATTTAACAGAATTGGTTATACAAAATTCTCAAGAAAGAATCGTGCCTTCCCCAATCAAGGTAGTGACTTTCAGACCATACAAGCGAGAGCGCTCGCGCTAACGATCGATTAGGTAGAAAAGATTCATACGTACCTTCTCAGAATCAAAATGCGAGCTTTTAGAATCATTTCAGACTCTGGGTAAATGAATAATTAAGGCTGACTGAAATTAACTTAAAAAAGTTTTACTAAATGAATTTAGTTTCGCTAGAGACTACCTAGCTTTAAAGTTCTTGTATCGTGGAAATTCACGTACTCAAACACATTCAGAGGACTTATTACTGCATAAGTTGAGTGGCGTTCGATCAGTCCACGACTTACTAACCCTTATCACAGTCGATTAATAATATCGATTTGGCAGCGTCTCACCTTCGAGCGACTATTAGGCAAAATTGAATTTTTGGATTTTTATGCACAAGGCGTTTTCCTCTATAACTTTGTCATTTGAAAAGCCCCGTTAGTGGCTTTTCTACCATCGCTTTGTCTGGACTACTCAACGCGCTCGACCAAATTGCGAGCCGCTGGGTCAATCCAAACTCTTTCCATGCGAGAAACCGGCCTTGTACATGTGCATTGATTTTTATCAATTTTTGCTTATCGGCACTACGCCGGCTTTGACAAAATCTTCTATTTTGCCTTTTGGATGCAGTGCATCGTTAAAATTTTATGCTCATACTTTAGAATTGTGCTTTCAATGACCGTACCTCAAAGGTCAATGTCTTTGGTTGAGGAATAAAAAATAAAAAATAATTTAAAGTATATTTTCGTGGTACTTTTTAAACTGACTTCGTGGTACTTTTGAAAAATCCATTTTAAGACCAATTTTAGCGTACTTTTGAAAAATCGATTTTCGAGCCAAATTTCAAGGTACTTTTGAAAAACTAATCTGCGGGTGAAATTTTGGCGTACTTTTGAAAAATCGATTTTCAAGCCAAATTTCAAGGTACTTTTGAAAAGTTAATCCGCGGGTGAAATTTTGGCGTACTTTTGAAAAATTGATTTTCAAGCCAAATTTCAAGGTACTTTTGAAAAGTTAATCTGCGGGTGAAATTTTGGCGTACTTTTGAAAAATTGATTTTCAAGCCAAATTTCAAGGTACTTTTGAAAAGTTAATCTGCGGGTGAAATTTTGGCGTACTTTTGAAAAATCGATCTTCAAGCCAAATTTCAACGCAGTTTTGAAAAATTAGTCTGCAAGTGAAACTTTGGCGTACTTTCGATAAATCGATTCCTGGGCCAAATTTTGACGCCCTTCCAAAAATATTATTTTTCAAAGTCCAATTTATGATACCTTTGAAAAAGTATACTATTCATAAATCTTTGTCATTATATACTTCTACTCTGATATTCTGAACCAAAAACATTTTTCCTAAGTGAAAATTCGGTGTTTCTTCGAATTTTCGCCTGGTCATTTCCAACGCCTTATAGAACCCAAAACGGTCCTTGTGGACTGATCTGCGCCTCTGCAGACTCCCGAAAATGTCTTTAAATGAAATTTTTGCCTAAGTCGAATTTTGATTATGTCTTCAACTTAGGACGATTTTGGAGAGTTCTACAACACTCCCCTCCTTTGGTTGAATCTTTTCTACTCATCGATCGCCTTTAATTTCCATATTCACTTGTATGTCTGTATGCCTTCATTTGACGGTCTGACCTATGTACAGATGTTTAAAAATAACGGCCTTAATTGGGGCAGACGGCTGATTCGCCTATCTAACTTAAAAATAAATACATTTTTTAAACAATACGCCAAGTTGATACAACATTTTTATCAACTTAATGACACCCGCGTCGAGGTGCGAAGCGTAGCACAATTTTGATTAGCGTCCACTCTCACTAATTCGTTGCACTCGCTTTTTCGCCCTGGTCTCGCTCTTGCTTAACTTCGGCCCTTTCTAGAAGAGTCTGTCTATATCTCCATGCCGCAGCTTGGACGGTCCTCGCCTTTGAGTTCCAGACTTCACCATGCCGCGCCCTTGCGACAGGCTGGGTCATCTTTCCATTTCTGCACATGGAAAATGCAGTTCTGCAACTAGATTGACTTTTTAGCAAGTCGTCGACTGGGACGCGTCGACTAACAAACACAATGTGTTGTTTTTAATGAAATATTTTTCTAACATGAATTTTGTTAACTTATAATGGTTAGAAGTTGGTTCTTCGTAAGGTAGATTGAATCGGCTTACGATACTCGTGCGGTCATCACTACTTTGTGAAAAAAGTATAAAAAAAAAAAATTGAAGCGTCTTCTTGAGTGAAGAACGACTTCTGAAACTCGTCTCGTAGTTTCTACTTCGTAAGGTAGATTAAATCGGCTTACGATACTCGTGCGGTCATCACGACTTGTGAAAAAAGTATAAAAAAAAAAAAAAAAAATTGAAGCGTCTTCTTGAGCGAAGAACGGCTTCTGAAACTCGTCTCGTAGTTTCTACTTCGTAAGGTAGATTAAATCGGCTTACGATACTCGTGCGGTCATCACGACTTGTGAAAAAAGTATAAAAAAAAAAAAAAATTGAAGCGTCTTCTTGAGCGAAGAACGGCTTCTGAAACTCGTAGTTTCCATTTGGGGTATACGTTAATTTTGTTGACTTAAAATGATTAAAATTGAAGTTGTCTTCTTGCATAAGAAAAACAGCTTCCGAAACTCGTACTGATTCGTACTTATGCCTACGTCCATTACTCGAACTTGGCGGCTCTCGCTCTTGAGAAGCTAGGCTTACCGGATCACGCTCTTGCGTCGGGTTCGCCGTCTTTCCATGTCTGCTCATGAAGTAGACTTTACATTTTCGATTCGACCGCATATAGGTCAAAATCGCCACTTAGAATTTTGAGAAAAAATATAAAAAAAAGCGAAAACGGCTATTAGCCGTGGTCGACCTCAGAAATATCTAGAGGTGACTCTTCTATATCTGGCTCATCTCGAGCATCTTCGGGATCTCGACTTATTACATCCGGCTCATCTTGAGCACTTGCGGGAACATTGATTTGAACTAGTGTGGTATCGCTACGTCGCTCTGACCTGGGCGCGATCTCATTGTCTGATGAGGAAGCGTCGTCACTAAGATGAATTTCATCCGGACTATCTTCTGATTCTTCAGACAATTCCAATTCAACATCGGGGTCTCCCTTAGGTGCCGGCCTGATGGCATCGACATGTAATCTCGTCGAAGTTACCCCCTTGTGAATGAGGTAAACTTCATTAGACAATCTCTTTAAAACCTTGTGTGGCCCACTCCACGACGGTGTGAAGGTATGATCCTTCCTGATCCTTTTAGTCATTACCATATCTCCCACTTTATATACGACCGGCGTTACCGCCACTTTGGGCGCGTAACGCCATTGGTAATTTGTTTGATTTTTACGAATTTCCTTGACTCTTTCAAGGCGGGGAACGTCCGCTTGATTACGACGTTCTTGTCTATAAGCGAACATATTCCAATCACCAATCTGCGGTAATTCATAGCCGAGTACTACGAAACTGGGCGTATGCCCCGTAGCGGCGTTTTTTCTTGTTCTCAAGATATATGCCATCTGACTAACATGTCGATCCCACTCGTCGTTGGGTGAACCATATAATAAGGTTTTTAAGATCTTCTTAGCTTCTTGCACCCTCCTTTCTATTGGATTGGCCTGTTGGTGGTAAGCTGCTGTGAAGAATCTTTCAATATTGTTACGTGTACAGAACGTATCGTAAAAGCCGGAATTGAAGTGGCCTCCCTGGTCGGAAATGATGACCCTCGGAACGCCATATCTCGCCACTAGTTCCTCTTCGATAAATTGTGCTATTGTTTTTCCACTGACTTGGGTGAACGCCTTGGCTTCAACCCACTTACTAAATACATCCTCTACCATTAATATATATCGGTTATCTGCATCTTTGGTTCGCTGAAGCGGTCCGATTACATCGACGCTTAGAACTTCGAACGGATGCGATGGAGCATGGCTTCTGAGAGGAGCCTTCGGTTGTGATTGTCTGCTTTTTACGGAATTACAAATAATGCACTCATTTAAATATTTGTTAACTAGTCTCGACAAATTATTAAAATAATAGCGGCCCGAGATGATTCTAACAGTTTCATCGCGGCCGGGGTGACCTACTTCCGGTCGGTCGTGAAAATGAGATATTACTCTCATGACCATACGTTTTGGTACGTATAATTTTTCTATAACATTTTCGCCTCTCGTCCAAAGTGTGCCGCCTATCACTTGTCTTGTATTGACGAATTTCACCTCTGCCTCGGTTTTATCTGCTTGTCGCACTAGAGTATTCCATCGTTCAATTTGGTCTTGGATATCTCTGGAGTGCGTTTGCGCTTCTCTGACCTGATCGTTTAATTCCAATGTGGTAATCACTGATATTCGTTCCTTGTACGAGAATTTTGGTGGGTACATTCTCTCCTCTTCGTCGTCTGCTTCGACGTTTGGGCCTTGAGGATTCCTACTAAGATAGTCAGCCAATATATTTTCCTTGCCGGGACAATGTTCTATGGTGAAGCTGTATTCCTGAAGTAATAATGACCAACGAGTAAATTTCGTTTTCTCGTCCTTATGCTTATTTAACCATAGTAAAGCTCGATTGTCGGTTTTGACTATAAATGGACGGTCTGCCAAATATATTTTGTATTTCCTTATATAATTAACGACGCTCAAACATTCCAATTCATTAATATGGTATTTTCTCTCCGTCGGAGATAACGTATTACTAGCATAAGAGACGATGTGCTTCTGGTCATTATCCCCCAATTGATATAATACTGCAGATAATCCTATTAAGGATGCGTCCGTCTGCAGTATGAACATTTTATTGAAATCTGGCCGGTGCAGTCCTAGAGGTTTATTCAATACTTCTTTTAGTAAAATAAAAGCTTCTTGGGCTTCCGGATTCCACTTGAAGCGCCAGTCTTTCGAGAGTAGTCGGGTCAAGGGCTTTGTAATTATTGCAACATTAGGGATATATTCACGTACCCAATTACATAGACCAAGGAAACTCTGAAGCTGGCGCCTTGTCGTAGGGGCCGGATAATTTTGTATCTGTAATATGTGTTTTTCTAATGGTTGAGTGGTGTTGGCATTTATTTGATGCCCGAGATAGGTTATGCTTGACGTGGCTACCACACATTTTTCCGGTGACACCTTTAAATTATGCAAACGCAGGCGTTCAAAGACGGCTCTCAGATGGTTTACATGCTGTTCTATATTTTCGCTGTAGATGATAATATCATCGAGATATACTTTGCAGAAATGATGCAAGTAGCCGGTCAATACGTCTCTTGCCATAAATTTTTGGAATGTACATGGAGCGGTCTTCAATCCGAAAGGCATCACGTTAAATCGGTAAGATGCTCCATCTAATGTTGTAAACGTAGAATAGTTTTTTGACGACTCCTCAAGAGGGATTTGCCAATATCCGCTCTTGAGGTCCAACACCGTAAATAAGTTGGCGTTTCCTAGATCCTTTATACTTTCGTATATCTTTGGTAAGACGGATGCTTCGTCTTCCGTTACTTCATTTAAGTGACGATAATCAATGCAGAAGCGAGGCTTCTTGCCGGGCCTTTCAATTATAATAGGAGGCGAACTGTACTGAGCGGTACTCGGTTCTATGACCCCGGCTTTCAGCATCTCTTCAATTTGATCGTACATAACTTTTTTCTTAGAAGGAGACATGGGGTAGGGTTTGATATTGAACGGGCGGTCGTCTTTAACTTTTATTTTATGTTTCGTTGTCACCGTGGTAGCTTGGGTAGGCACCGCGGTGAACAATTCAGCGAATTCCTCGAATAGAGGTTTTAAATTATCGTTTCCGATGATCAGTTCTTCGGGAAGCCGGCATTGCTTCCTTGCTTGATGTGCTGCTTGATTCCAGAAGACGGTTATTCGCTCTTCAGTGCCGACGTAGACACATTTACGTTGATAATCGAATACGACATTGTGAGCATATAAAAACGGGGCTCCCAGAATGAGCTCTTCATTTAAATTTTGAATGACCTGAAACGTGGTCTGAAAGGGTACATCTAGTACATTAACGTTTATGGTCGTAGTCCCGAGGGATTCTACTAAACCATCGCCACAAGCCATAACAAAAGTTTGGGGAGCTGTAAGTTGATCAATGTCGTTCAAAAATTTCGGTTGGATAATATTCCTTGTCGAACCTGTATCCAATAAAGCGTTAACCGCTCGATTATTAATTATAATCTTAATGCGAGGCAGAGGGAAAGCGTCGTTGGTTTGATTGATAGATTCTAATGGAGTGAATCGGTGGGGAGATAGGTTGACTTCTTGATCCTTAAACAGGTAATTAAGGTCAGGAAGGTCATCGAAGTTTTTTAATTTAAACTTCTTGCTTCGGAGCTTCCCCGAGGGTCGCTTCGAGCTTGCTGGGGCCTGGTAGGCGGGGCTGGTACAGTTCGGCCTGGGCCATCGCCTCTGACCCCCGCTTGGTTTCCCGTATTCATATTACGATAGGGATTGTTTGGGCATTCTGCATGAAAATGCCACTGCTCCGTTGGGCAATATCTGCAAGGGCGATACGGGACTCGGGAGTTCCTTACGTCTCCAGTACCCCTTCTCGGTATATCCCCTCTAGGCAGCGAGGAAATATTATTTGCAAAATGCACCCTTGGTGCTGGCGGATTATCTCTTCTTTGAGATCCATTGAATGGTGTCCTAGATGCACCAAAGGAACTGGAGGACGGCTTCGTTAATGCGGAGGGTTCCGTTCTCCAGTTACTGCTCGATTGCTGATTCCCTTGAGCTGAAGCGGTAGAGGTGGACGCTTCTCGGTCTTTGCTTTTCTTTGCATTTTGCAGAATCTCGAATTCTTTATTCTCATCCATGATTTTAGCCATTTGTTCGGTCATCGTCACTAGTGTATTTGTATCTAGTATGACGGCACTCTTTAGGAGCATTTTCATATCAGGTCTCAACTGATTGAAGATGGTAGCCGCCTTCATCGCCTCCGGCTTAAACGGATCGATCCTCTTGAAGAGGCATACCTTCCTTGAAATAAATACTGACGTATTTTCCTCGGCATCTTGTTTCTTGCCATATAAATTAGCTACTGCTTCGGTGAGTACTTCACCTGAATCATAACGGCTTCTGAACCGCTCGAGGAATAGAGGATACGTGGTAATTAGGGTTCGATATTGTTCGAACCATTTCTTAGCATCATCTTTGAGCTGTTCTGATATTTTATATAGTCGGTCGTTATCCTGCGTAATTCGTACTCGGACGAAAAATTCCTCCATTTGATAAATGAAGGTTTCAGGGTCTTCGTGTTCGAAGCCATGAAATTCCGCATTTGGATGCTTCGACCGATACTTATGCTCGTGCGTGGCTTCGCTTAGAGCTTTGGCAAGACCTGCTGCCATTTGGGCGAACACTTGTTCTGAGGAGGGCTGTATGACTCCTTCAGTGGTACTCGGGCCAACCCCCGAACTACCCAGTACATCCTCCGCGCACGGCCTCTCTAACCCTCTAGAGACGTTGTCCATCACAGATGTCGGCTCGTCGTAAAACTGGAAAGGCGTTGATTCATCCATATCCTTTCCAGAAAGCCCTGCTGACTAACAACGCCCCACGTTGGGCGCCATGTAGAAGAACGCACTACCGGGCGTCAAAATGACGCGACACCAATTTATTTCTCAGGGGGCGCCAGTCGCGTATTACCCCGTTCTTCTACCTCCCAGGCGGGTTCGAGATAAGATGACTTCGGTAGCCGAAAAGCGGGACCAAGGCTGCACTACCACAGATCGGAAACTACGCTCTCTCTGGACCCGAATTCCCTCGTTAGGGGTTTAGGCACCTCTTAATTTCCTGAATTTTTGCATAAAAAAATCCCAACCGAAGAATTTCTCTGCGGAGGGATTAGTTTTGGTACGCGAAAATCGCGTTTTGGTCCATTAATAACGGAATATATTTCTCAAAAAACGCATAAAAAAATCCCTATCGAACCTCCGTACAACAACCAGAAGGTCGAACGTTAATGCGAATTAACTCGACACATCCGGTTTTCTATACGAAAGTTCCAGGGATTATAGACCGTCAACAGGCCTCAAGATCAATTAAGAAACATTAGTTCAAAGAATCCGTTTATTTAACAGAATTGGTTATACAAAATTCTCAAGAAAGAATCGTGCCTTCCCCAATCAAGGTAGTGACTTTCAGACCATACAAGCGAGAGCGCTCGCGCTAACGATCGATTAGGTAGAAAAGATTCATACGTACCTTCTCAGAATCAAAATGCGAGCTTTTAGAATCATTTCAGACTCTGGGTAAATGAATAATTAAGGCTGACTGAAATTAACTTAAAAAAGTTTTACTAAATGAATTTAGTTTCGCTAGAGACTACCTAGCTTTAAAGTTCTTGTATCGTGGAAATTCACGTACTCAAACACATTCAGAGGACTTATTACTGCATAAGTTGAGTGGCGTTCGATCAGTCCACGACTTACTAACCCTTATCACAGTCGATTAATAATATCGATTTGGCAGCGTCTCACCTTCGAGCGACTATTAGGCAAAATTGAATTTTTGGATTTTTATGCACAAGGCGTTTTCCTCTATAACTTTGTCATTTGAAAAGCCCCGTTAGTGGCTTTTCTACCATCGCTTTGTCTGGACTACTCAACGCGCTCGACCAAATTGCGAGCCGCTGGGTCAATCCAAACTCTTTCCATGCGAGAAACCGGCCTTGTACATGTGCATTGATTTTTATCAATTTTTGCTTATCGGCACTACGCCGGCTTTGACAAAATCTTCTATTTTGCCTTTTGGATGCAGTGCATCGTTAAAATTTTATGCTCATACTTTAGAATTGTGCTTTCAATGACCGTACCTCAAAGGTCAATGTCTTTGGTTGAGGAATAAAAAATAAAAAATAATTTAAAGTATATTTTCGTGGTACTTTTTAAACTGACTTCGTGGTACTTTTGAAAAATCCATTTTAAGACCAATTTTAGCGTACTTTTGAAAAATCGATTTTCGAGCCAAATTTCAAGGTACTTTTGAAAAACTAATCTGCGGGTGAAATTTTGGCGTACTTTTGAAAAATCGATTTTCAAGCCAAATTTCAAGGTACTTTTGAAAAGTTAATCCGCGGGTGAAATTTTGGCGTACTTTTGAAAAATTGATTTTCAAGCCAAATTTCAAGGTACTTTTGAAAAGTTAATCTGCGGGTGAAATTTTGGCGTACTTTTGAAAAATTGATTTTCAAGCCAAATTTCAAGGTACTTTTGAAAAGTTAATCTGCGGGTGAAATTTTGGCGTACTTTTGAAAAATCGATCTTCAAGCCAAATTTCAACGCAGTTTTGAAAAATTAGTCTGCAAGTGAAACTTTGGCGTACTTTCGATAAATCGATTCCTGGGCCAAATTTTGACGCCCTTCCAAAAATATTATTTTTCAAAGTCCAATTTATGATACCTTTGAAAAAGTATACTATTCATAAATCTTTGTCATTATATACTTCTACTCTGATATTCTGAACCAAAAACATTTTTCCTAAGTGAAAATTCGGTGTTTCTTCGAATTTTCGCCTGGTCATTTCCAACGCCTTATAGAACCCAAAACGGTCCTTGTGGACTGATCTGCGCCTCTGCAGACTCCCGAAAATGTCTTTAAATGAAATTTTTGCCTAAGTCGAATTTTGATTATGTCTTCAACTTAGGACGATTTTGGAGAGTTCTACAACATTTACACGACTCCAGCTGCTGGCCTGTGCTGTGGTGGGGCAATGCCAGTGGCCAGTAAAAACAAAAATATTTGAATTCGCTGGAAGGACAGTAGCTGGCCTGCTGGCCTGTCCAGTTACTGGAGTAAAGTGTTTACAAAGAGATAGTTACTGGCAGCCAGCTGCTGGAGAGTTCAACTGGCCTGTCTACTGGCTTAATCTAAATTCGCCTTTTTAGTAACAAATTTTAATGTGATTGGGAGAAAGAAAATGTAAAAACGTTGGAGAAACAAAGGTCAAAATACAAAGTAACCCGTTCCACATAAAGGCTGTCAAAAGAAAAGTAAAAAAGAGAGTTTATGGCTTTCATAGTTTAGCCATATTTTGATGCGAAAACACGCTAACCACTTCAATCAATTTTCTGGTAATAGTTTGGTCAATATAATCGGTTAAATTTGGCATTTGACGAAAAAAGTTTATTAGATCTTTTACAGTCATATTCTGGGTTATTTCTAGCATCATTAGCGAAAGGATAATATGCCAAATGATGACAACTTGCTGCCATATTTTCTATCAACCAAGAAGAACCCGAACGACGGCCATTACGTTCATTTTCAATACATTACTAATAAAATAAAATAACGTTTTGATTGACTAATTCGATATTTTAATAAGTTTTAATTACCTTACCATCGATTATGCTTCTTGAATTACAAAATGTTTATATGTATATATTTCAAATTAATTTAATTATACCTAAAATTTAGATATTTCTGGAGGCTCCTTTGTTTTTATGAGTATTTTATATAAGTTTACAGAAAAACATCGTGCATTGATAAAATTTAACCCTCTTGATTGACCATATATGCAATTATGATGTTCATATAATTTTAAAGATGAACAAACTATAAGTATGATGGACGTCCATTTTATCTAACACCTGCTTAAAGCCAAAAGATGACTATAATAGTGTTCTTGTTTTATTTTAGCCCTAAAAGTCATGATTTTGTCACGAAGAAGTAGATAAAAGCCATTTCATAACTAGTAGGTAGTAATGCAGCCACAAAAATCAAAAAGAGAACCAAATGAGTTGCGCATGCGTTATGGATATGGCCATTTGGCTCCAGTTGCGTTTTGATGGCCAAGATATGATTCCCCATTTTCGTCTTCAGAACGTAATAATTCAGTTTCAATAACCGCCACTATAACCAAATAGCCATCCTTTTTAGCTACTGTAACATGATGATGACCAAAATACAACTACTTGTGCTACTTGGGAAGTTAAATGAGATTTTGACTCTGACACTTTTGAGCGTTACTGTCTTCCAAGAAACTGAAATCTATAGTTTGTATTATTTTTCCACAATATACCCACTCTAGCAACATTTCAAAAATTGAAAACAGTTAGGCATAAATGAGGAGCCAAGTATGTACTAGTGAAGGCATAAAGTTGTATTCTGCTCTTAACACAATTTCCAATAAATTGGGCTATTGCTTCTGTAAAAAGGAAGCGTTGACCAGGGCGGAGACTAAAAAACAAAAATCTATCGTCACGCTGTTCACTCATGTCAATAAAACCTGCGAAACTTCACTTAACAGTCAGTAATTCCACTGCCTTCTAGAAGAAGACTTGCAGAGAAAACATGTGTACTACACCACAACTAAATCACTTTTTGTCACCTTATGGATGATTGAGGAATAAAAGACGTAATTATAAATACATGGGATTTCCTGTCGTTAAAAGGTGGTGATAATATTTGTAAAAATATATAAAACAATTCTTATAGACACGTGTCCGGAAATGCTTCCTAAGGGAGCTAGGGCCCTTTGATGATGGTGCCATATAGTAGGTTTTTCTTTAATAATTCAGAAACCCTTTGTGCTACAGCGATGAGAGTACGTTATTTTGTACTGTAGTAATAAATGGTGAATGCGCCAGGAATATAGTGCATAAATACTAAATTGATACTTTAGTAATTTAATGAAACTGGTTCTCTGTTTAAAAGGTACGTTATTTTTGTTAATAAGACAGCTTAAAGAAGTCACCAACAATTATGAAATAAATGAATGGGTATACGTAGACTTTTTCCTGTCCAAAAAATAGTTGAAAAACCAAATAGGTCCCACAAACACATTTTTTATTTTAGACGTTCACTCTACAACAATAATGTCTACGTTTTATTATGATTTATGCTTTTTTTTAATGCGCAAAGCTGGTCATTTGACGGCATAAAATGATATGGTAGTTATTTTTTTAATTTCACAATTTTGCAATTTTTCAGTAATTATTGCTCTTAAATATTCAAAAGCTGACGTAAAATAATGCAAATTAAAGATTGAGACATAAACTGTTCGATGACATTCTTTTATTTTATTGAAGTTTTATTATTTTTGATTATGAAAAAAATGATGCGGTGTAATATTTTAAATAAACTTTTCACAAAATATAATATGTTTTATTATTGAGGAGGTATTATGACTCGAATTTTAATTTTACCAGAAATATGTACAGTATTTTTCATTATATTTTAGCGCCATTGTTTTTAGAGATCTAAAAAAAGCTAAATGAAAAAGTTGCAGGGTTGCATCTATATATTTTTCAAAATACAACTAAAAGAACAATAGCCAACATAGATCACGTAAGATAAAAATGAAGCTGAAATAGAACACCCTACATATTGTTACACTTTCTGTCACATTGTTTGCCCTAGTTTCAAATGTATAAGGGTTGATAGGTGTAGCTGTAATATTTCTTGACATATCAGATATTTATATATTTTAGAATCTAATGTTCTATATAATAGAATCATTAGACAAGCCTCAGTTTCCACAGTTTTCAAAGTATAAGACTCAAACTTGGCAGGGGTAATATATACCAAAAATATCAATTTTCTCATTATTTGACACTTTCTTATCCCTTCCGGTTTCTCCGTTTGAAATTTAAAATCGAACCTGTATAAAAATAATCATATCTTTTATAACAATATACCAATACAGATAATTCTTTCACTAAAAATTGCTCCATTCTTTTCTGCAGATTTCATATCATAGAAGTATTAAATCTAGCGTACCATAGATGCCTCACTAGACTGTTCTGACTTTTTTCAGTCTGGTTATACTCTACACTTTTCAGTGCAACAAACCGTAGAACTAAAAGGCTTAGGAGAGCTGGTTGAAGCCCATTGCATGGCCATTTATATCTCAACAGTGGCAGACGCGTTTCGGCTTCCCAGACTCATCAGTGCCACACGGTAGAGAAAGAATGAAAATACAAACGTTTCAACCAATACTCCATAAACTTCTTGTGAAATGTGACCACTAGGCATTAAAGGTGCCATCTACGCAAGATGGTAAAGATTGGTCAGAAGTAAATGTTTTGCAAAGTTCGACTATTTAAAGTCGTCACAGAAACTGCGAATGCAGATTACTAACTTCTGATACAATCCAAACGCAATACCAGAAGTAAATAGTAAATCTAGCGTACCACAGATGATGCACTAGAGAGTTCTGATTTTCTTCAGTCTGGTTATGCTGGCATCTATCTGCAATAATTTTAAAAATACCTCGTGCTGAGATTTATGCTGCACTTTTCAGATACTCTTTTTTTAAACAACTTCTTGTAACATTTGTTAAGAACAATTTCGAGAATAATTGGGCAGCACCTAAATCTAGAAAGAATAAGCTGTCCAGTGATTTCAAAAGCGTTAAGAAATGTTAAAAAATGCGATGGGAATATCTAATTAAACAATATTTGTATTTTTTCAAAACTGTATGATCGAATTTGGCAGTCCCGATTCCCGACTACAAGTTCTTTAGTGAATAACAATTAAAAATCGAGAAAATATTCTTATTAAGTAAAACTAAATGTCAAGAAGAAGTACTTTGAACATTTATTACCTTTTAATTAATCTTTTAATTTGGAAGCTTTCTTGTTAAAATAAATTATTTCGGGTAAAACACTTATTTGCAGGATTGTTTTGACAAAATGAATGTTTTGAATTTAGTGATATTCAATTTCTACTTGATAAGGGTATTTTATCGATTTTTTTAATTGCTATTCACCAAAAAACTTGTGTATTTTCGATTTTCGATTTGAAGTTATCAATGGAATGGAAAAGTAGAATCGGGCGAAGAATTTAACTAATGAGTGTCTAAAATATGTTGACAATGAAAAAACTTAATTACAAATTAGTGGTACTAAACCAATTCGAAAAATCTCACATTTGATCCGAGTGTATTCACTGCACTCTAGATACAAAAATAAAACCACTGCCCAAGGAATCACTACTTCCACATCCAGATTTTCTATCCAAGTCTCTCATAACGAAAAAATTTTGTATGTGGAAATAATTGCTTATGGAACTTTAATAATATAATATTTTAAAACCTATAAAACGATATCCCACATCGGTAGTGGGGTGGAGGTGGTGATAGGGGGTGGTAGTGGGGGTGGATGAAGTAAAAAAGTATTTTGAGGTTTTTAGTTCTTGTACACACACTAAATCACATTTTTTTTTCATCCCCTTAAATGATGGGATGGGGGTTGTAATGGGAGTGGCTAATGCCAAAATATTTTTTGAGAACTTAGCTTCTCTTGTATATACTAAATGCCAATTTTATGCTTGATTTACCTATTTACCCCCCATTTACCCCAATTTGACCCCTAACCCTTCGACCGAATAAGATAAAAATATAATCTAGTTCCACATCCCGTTAAAGTACATATGTGTACCAAATTTCAAGTCAATATCTTAAACGGTTCCAGAGTAATCGTGCGCACAAAAAAGTTACAGACAGACCGACAGAAATTTTTTTTCCGCTCAAACTTAAAATCTCGACGTTTCATGACATTCTAAGCCTATTTGAAAATAAAAATTTTCAAATTTTTTTTTGTCGTTACTATACTTCCACTTGAAGTAAAATGGCCAAAAAAATCAAGTAGTCTTAAAAAAATTTTTGAACTGTGCAACCGTACTTAAAATCGTCTTCGAAATCTAAAAATGCAAAAATATACAGGGTGTTCTACTTAAAATTTCCGAGGAAACCGGAAGTGATGAAGAAGTGCCAAAAAATGAAAAATTGACCATTTTTGGTCTATATTGCCCCTGACATGTTAAGTTAAGGTTACACAGAAGGATATGGCCACCAAACAGCCCCGATTTAACACCTAGACATATTTTTTGTGGGCGTTTATAAAGGACAAAGTTAATAACCATTTTAATCAAAATGTTCAACGCACAAAGTTCATATCTTTATCTTAAATTGTTTAGACAGTTTGAAACATTGCTATTAATGTCTAGGTTTAATCCGTAAATTGTTTCCCTAATTTTAGTTTTAATCATTTGAACACTGTAATTAAAATTATTATTAATTTTGGCCTTTAAAAACTCTCACAAATATGTATCTATATCTAAAGGTGGTAAATCGGGGCTGTTTGGTGGTCATGTGTTTCTGTATAACCCATTTTGATAAATTAACAAAATATCAAAAAATAACAATGTTGCCATAGTATCATCAGACACAGCTTACTGAGTAGTAAGTAATTACTGCACTTCCTCAGTAACCATAAAATACCCACATGCAGATTTGGAGCATATTTAATGTCCGATATATCAGAAAATATTACAGCTAGACCTATCAACCTTGTATATTCAGAATTAGGAAAAAAGGTTATAGAAGAAAATGTAAGAATATACAGGGTGTTCCATGAAAAAAACATCTTCATTTTTATACTTTACCTATGCTGGCTATGGTTTTTTCTATGCATTTCAAAAAAATTGCAAACTTGCAAAAGATGTAACACTACAAGTTTTGTATTTTAGCTTTTTTTAGGACTCTAAAAACAAAGACGTTATAGTTATTAAGGTACCGAGGATGTTATAAGGATAATAACGCACCGAGGTCGGCAGTGTACAATCCCGAGTGCCTCTGGCCCGAGGGAATGTACGTCGACCGAGGGCGTCATTATCCTATAACACCCGTGGTGCCTTCAACGTTTAATGTCCTGCAAGCCTGTTATTTAATTCGAATTTTTTTTTTTTGACATTTACGATTTATTAATTTTGACATCTATTATATTCAGAACGATTTGATTTAAAGTAAAGAGTAAAAATCAAAACTGTTTGTAAACGCCGCCGTTGCGTAGCAACGCATTTTGTTTGTCAATAACGCTATCATAATTTGCTTGTTTTGGGTTGTATTATAATTTTATAATGCCTTAGGGCGTTATAGATATTCATAACGCATTAGGGCGTTATTTTTCATTTAATGTATCTCAAAATAGGGTGGTTATTGTAAAATAACAGACTTGTAGGACATTAAGATAATGAATAACCCTGTAATATTTAAATAGTTCCTTTAATACTATTGATTCATTTTAATTACTCGATTACCACAAAATGCACAAATTAAATTTGATTTCAGAAAATTACTTCGATTTTGTAACATTAGAATCTATTGCATCGGAAGTGCAATTTGCAACATTAACGAACCAATTAGATAGTACATTAAGCCAATTCCAAGTTAGGATAATGGATATACTGAAAAGGGTGGGGCCGCAGATGCAGGAGGCATTGAGGAAGGCGATGTTCCACGTGGCATGGTCGCCGGACACGTTGCCTACTAACCAAGCGGTTGAACCCCTTTTCGATTACCTACACACGCATTTGCAGGCACTCAATGTGGCGTTACTCCCGCAGAATTTCCAAAAAGTGCTTTATGAGGTAAGACATTTTTTCATTTGAAGTCGACAGTTGTATTCTATTAGTTAGCACATTAATCCAGGAAATAGGTGTTCAAAACAATGCTGTTGCAGAAAATTTTGCGAGAGTTTTGGAAATCGGTGGAATTAATAGGTTTTGAGATATTCTTTTCTGTTTTGATATTGCCACTAAAATTTTTTACTGGATCTTCGAAAAATACCTCAAAAACTTGAAGAAAAATTATTTTCGGCAAACATCACCAGTGCACTTTTCGAAAAGTGTTTCTAAATTATATTAAGGATAAATTCTCTACAATTTAGCTCTCATAGGTTGTTTTGTGGAATGATCGGTTTCGCCGCTACTAGTCCAGTGTATTTAGATAAAAAAAGTGCGTTATTACGAAAATACTTTAAACTTAAGATTTTATCACAAAATATTTTGCAACTGATATAACTCAAACAATTTGAATGATGAAATTAAGAAAATAATCATACAAGGGTTTTCGAGACCACTGATGTTACGATGTTGACATTATAATTGCAAAACTAAAAATGTTGGATTCAAAATGGCCGACTTAAACTTGAAAATCATGCAAATATTGCAAAAAATACATAAATATGTTACACTTCTTACAATACATATATTTAAACGAGAACGCTGCCAAAATGGCAAGAGATGTGAAAAAAAATGCAATCTAAATCTGACCAAGCTAGAATATCATCAAGAAGTTCCCTTATGAACCGATTTGTCAACTTTTTTTCATACACTTACTATATTTAACATTCAGTATGAAAAACAAGAAAATAGCCAATTTTTCTATATACTGATGATACTATATTCTATATACTGATGATCCAAGTCTGATCATGTCAATATATTATAAGAAATAGTAAAATTTTATGCCTATTTTCTTTGTGCTTTTTAGTAGTTCTTGGCTTTAAAATGTAACAAATGTTTGATTATAATGGAGTATCCTCTAGGTGTAGCTAGAGATATTAGAAAGAATTCCTCGTAAGGGAGGCTTCTTGTAATATATTGGCATGATCAGACTTGGATCATCAGTATATAGAAAGAATGGTTATTTTCTTGTTTTTCATACTGAATGTTACATATAATAAGTGTAAGAAAGAAATTGACAAGTCGGTTGGTAAGGGAACTTCTTGTTGATATTCTAGCTTGGTCAGAATGGTTTCTTTGAAAGTCATCTGATGAATACCCAAAATAATATTTTTTAACAATGATATAAGCAAAAATGCAAGATATTTATTTTTAAGTTAAAGCATTATATGCGTTAATAGCAAAATTGAAGTTATAGCAATATTTTTGCATTAATCTTGCAGTGAAAAACACATTTATCATAAATTTGAAAAATTGACCCAACTTTGCCGAAACCATTCATCCCACAAAACAAACTTATGTGAGCCAAATTGTGGAGAATTTATTCCCCTTTGATTTAGTATAGAATTGTTTGTTTTTTGTAAAGTGTACGGAAATGGAGATATTTGCAAAAAATCATTTTATTCGCAAAATATGACCTCTTAGACAACTCATCAAGACCTACTAATCCCACTAATTTCCAAAACTCCCGTAAAACTTTCTTTCGAAAACTACTTATTTGCTGGACTACATACAGAATCGGAAAGTGTACGGTTTGGTATGGCAATAAGAGCAAGCGAGAGCGAAGCAAGCAATGATGTACATAATTATCTTGAAGGGGCGTGTCACTCTTTGCCTCTGTTAGAGTACTGGTAGACGTCTTTATATGGGCGATCGGTTAATAGCGCAATACCAAACTCAACACTTTCCGATTCTGTATAAATTAAGATTTTAGAAGATATTATTTATAAGGTGTTTATATTTCGGGTACGGACTCTCGATGGACCAGGAATAAATAAATGTCCAGAGAATTCCCATATGTTTGGTGGGTAAAAGATCCCTTAAAAAAAATTGTTTTGTCTCTTAAATTGGAAAATTGCCGTGCGCTGTAGAACAGAGTTGGCCTCCATTTCTAAATGGGTACCTAATATAAAATTAAAACCTTGTTAACTTTGAACTTCTAACAAATATATCACACACAGAAATATTTTTTTTAGATGTCAAACCAATTAATTATTTTCTGGACCAGTCGAGATGAATTGACCATACATATAGGGATAAGTTAGATTACAGAATCTACGTAAAATTCATTCGAACCCCAGATACCATATATTCCAGTTTCCTTATGTTACACATATTTTGAAAAAAATATTTACAAACAAATATCTGGCTACATTAATGAAAATAACTTGTTACCTAAATGTCAATCTGATTTTAGAAAATCCCATAGCACCACCTCAGCTTTACTAACTATCGCGGAGAATATAATCAGAGCCTGCCATGATAAAAGAATTACGACGTCGCCGTCGGTGTTATTAGATATTTCCAAAGCCTTTAATACAGTCAACCATGGCCTCTTATGTGCAAAAGTAAAATATAGGATTTGAACAAATTGCTTTAAACTTATTTTATTCTTTCAGATAGAAGTGAAAAAGATATTGTGCGTAATATCGTTTTATAAAGTATAAATATTACTTCAGAGGTGCCGCAAGGATTTATCCTTGGCCCCTTGCTCTTTGTTATCTACACCGCGGATCTTTATAATGAATTAAAAACCTGTCAAAATAAGGATACGCTGACAACATATAAGTTCATCACAGTTTCTCATCGAGTAACACACAGTTGGATAATAATTTAATAAACCCTGATTGAGTATATCTCATGACATATGTAAATGCAAGAGACTCGTTTTTCATGTTATTTGGAAACTCACATATTACAGAGAATTTAGTTTTGAAGTTAGTAATGAAATAATTCCGTTTACTGAAAAATGTAAAAATTTGTATTGATTATAAATTTAATTTAAGATTCGTTGAACATATCAGTACATTGACAAAATGATCCCATTGTGTTTTGAAATTGTTATATGCTAATCAAAAGATTTTTCATTTTAATTTTAGTAAAAAATTGCGCGACTCACTTGTGTTCTCAGTTTTTAATTATGCAGACATTGTATACGGTCCGGTTCGTGTGTGGATTCTATAACCCGAAACCGCATAAAAAAATACAAAATTCATATTGTATATTCGTATTTGGATTAAAAATATTTGATAGAGTTGCTGGGTTGCTACTAAATTAAATTTGCTTATAATTTGTGAATTCCATCGTGTACTCCATATAGGTGTATACCTGTGAGAGGTAAACGATAAAATTCATAGCTCAAATCTAAATTGACATTGTGTGCTTAACATTTTGCTCTAAAATTATAATAAAACATAGTTTACATAAAACACTTTACACGCCTCTGGCAATCATTCGGTATGACGGTATTTCAATAAAGAGTATTCTCCCATGCTAGCATATGTACTAAATTTCAAATAAATATTTTCTAAAAGATTCTAATGAAAATTATCGACTTTACAAAGAGTACGTACGTACGCACATAATAAAGAATGCCTGTACATCTCCATATTTTAATGTGCCTCATCAAAAGTGATAGTAATATTTTACTCTAAAATTAAAATAAGACAACTTGTAGAAAACATGGCAGTTTACATGCCTGTTGGGAGAACGCTGCGTGACTGCATTAAAGAATAGTCCCTATTCAAACTAGGTCATAACCGTCATACAGGGTGGTCACCAGAGGCGTGTAAACTGTTATATAAACTACGGCTGTTATCTTAGAGCAAAACGTCATCAGGGTATTTTTAACAGGACTATTACGAGGGCGTTATCGACTGCAAATATCTATTTGCATAATAAAAATAAAAGATATATACTGGTAGGGCAATATTGCGTCGGACTTCAATATCTCGAGTTCTACGATAGCTAGAAATTAAAAAAATTTTTAAGTAAACTAGATAAAGAAGTATATGAGTGGAAATTAGTTTCGAATATACAGGCCGAGCCAAGACGGAATTACAGGATCAAGTGCTTTTTTTTTTTAATGGAATGCTATTTACATTAGTACATTTTTTGAAGCCCCTTTCCAGACTCTATTCATTCCTATATTATTATTATTGACTATCTCCTAACCACTTGGATGTAATGAATTTTTTGTTGAAATAATGCCATCTGCAGCTGCATATTGAAAAATTCACCAAAGTTACAACTGTGGGTTTTGAGAAAAACTTATGTGAATACTATTTACGAGACATCTAATTAATGTTTTTGAATCATTTTACTTCCTAAAAATGTACAGGATGGCAAAAATTATTTTCCAATTAAGAACTTTTTAAATTGAATTATCTCAATTTTTTCAAATGGAACACCCTGTATATTTTTCGAAGATGTGATGTAGAAATGAAAAACGAACATTTTTTGTAAGTATTTGCAACCATTTTCGTTTTTTTGAGCAATAAGTACAAAATTCAAGAATAAACTTAAAATAAATTATAATTAAAAAAAAACTTTTTAAAAATAACTGGTCCGTCATCTTTGGGAGTCCGCCATATTGGATTTAGAATGACATCACTTAGCTAACCATGCATTGTCATCCAAACTAAACGTGTATGCAAAATTTCAGCTCAATCTGTTGGGGATAACTGTTTTAAAACATACTAACAAGGCAAGTTAAATAAAAGCTTGTAAAATAGAGATTTCTTCAAATAATTCATTAGAAAAAAGTATAATAAGTGCTCCACATGTTGCCTATTTTGATTGACACATATCTCTATGCGCTTCTGAAATGAGGTTTCTACTGTTCCTAGATTTACCGGTGTGATAGATCTAGGAGCGGTTATTATCCTTTCCTTCATATTTTGTACTGTTGTTGATGTGTCTTTATAAACAATTTTCCTTCACGACCATAAAAGAAATCCATTTTTGCAAGATCTGGGGACCATTTAGTGGGTCCATTTCTTCAAATCCAATGAAGTGGATAGGTATGATTTAAGTGGTCTCTAACTGCATTTAAATAATGTGGAGGAGTATCATCTTGCTGAAACCACATCCTATTTCGAATCCTTTCAGGCACTTCCTACTCAATTTGACTGACACACATCTTTATGCAGTTTTGAAATGAGTCCATTAGCGGGACCATTTCTTCCAATCCATTGAAGTGGGTTAATAGTATTTCACTGATCTCTTATTGTAATAGTTTTTTTGTAAATTTTTTTGCTGTTTTCGTTATTCGACAAGAAATAAAACCACAGTTTGGTATAAATTGTCTTGTATAAATGAACATTTATCACACTTATCGGTCGTCAGTTATTTGTTAGATTTAAAATATTTCGAATTTTACAAAATGCTAATAGAATTTATAAGCAAAGGTATCCTGATAGAAGGATTCCTGATATTAGCAGCTTCCAAAACCTTCGCAATATATTTGTAGAAACTGGAAATGTCGAATATAAAAAAAGCGAAATAATAAAATGTGTTGTGAATGAAGAAAATTAGTTTTCTGTGGTGCTGACAAATTTCATGCAGACCATATTCAAATGCACCAGGAAATATCTAATGACGATTTTCAAAGGCGTCTATAGTTTTGTAATTGGGCCAGAGATAAAATGCGAGATGTCACCTTCTTTCATAATATTTTATTCACTGATGAGGCAACATTTCATAAAAATTGATTTGTTAATAAGCACAATTTTCATTATTATGGTCTATAAAGGTTTTGGGGGGAATTATTGGAGAACATGCAATAGGGCCACATTTCTTTGATAGTACAGTGACTGGAGCTGTGTATCTTCATTTTCTGGAATCTTCCTGATAGGATTTGGAATAGGATGTGGTTTCAGCAAGATGGTGCTCCACCACATTATTTAAATGCAGTTAGAGACCACTTAAATAATACCTACCCACTTCAATGGATTAGAAGAAATGGACCCACTAAATGGATTTCTTTTTATGGGGATACGTGAAGGAATTGTTTATAAAGACACAGCAACAAGGGTACAAAATATGAAGGAAAGGATAATCACTGCTTTTAGATCTATCACACCGGCAATTTTAGAGACAGTAGAAACCTCATTTCAAAAGCCCATAGAGATGTGTGTCAATCAAAATGGGCAACATATAGAGCACTTATTATAATTTTTCTAATGAATTATTTGTAAAAAACCTCTATTTTTTTTTAAGTTTATTCTTGAATTTTGTAGTTATTGCTCAATAAAACGAAAATTGTTGCAATTAGCCATAGGGAAGTATTTACAAAAAATGTTGGTCTTTCATTTCTACATCACATCGTCGAAAAATATGCAGGGTGTTAAATTTGAAAAAATTGAGAAAATTCAATTTAAAAAGTTCTTAATTGAAAAATAATTTTTGGCCACCCTGTACGTTTTTAGGAAGCAAAAATGATTCAAAAACATTAATTAGATGTCTCATAACTAGCATTCACATACGTTTTTCTTAAAACCCGTAACTGTGTCTTTGGTGATTTTTTCAATATGCATCTGCAGATGACATTATTTCAACAAGAAAATTTAGTACATCCAAGTGGTTGGAATATAGTCAATAACTAGAGGAAGCATTATAATCTTCGCCGATTTACTGAGCTTTTTATATAATTGTTACACATTCTATAGGATACTCTTCGCATTTTTCTTGTAAATAATGTTAGTTTTTAGACATTCTAAATTTTGTGATACCAACTTTGTTGTGAAAAAAAAATATATGAAAAAAAAAAATCACGATGTGAGGGATCGAACCCGGGACCCTTGGATGGCCAAGCCCTCGGAAGTTGCGGGCATTGTCCGGACTTTACCTAATAATAAAACTCCGGGTTCGGACGGTATCGAGTATAGGCTACTCAAATATCTCCCGAGAAAAGGCATTGTACAATTGACGTACATTGTCAACGCGATCCTGCGACTGCAACACTGGCCTAGCCAGTGGAAATGCGCCGTGGTCGTGCCAATCCTGAAGCCGAACAAGAACGCGAAGCTCGTCGGCAGTTATCGACCGATTTCGTTGCTGTCGGCGATCTCCAAGTTGGTGGAGAAGGTCATCCTGATCAGACTAGACGCTGCTCAGGATGAACTTCACATTGATGATGAGTGCCAGTTCGGCTTCAGGCGGGGCAGGAGCACTTTGCAGCGGTTCGTCAGGATCGTGAATGACGTCAAGGTGCAATGCAACCTCGGGAAGAGCACCGTCATGGTGCTCCTCGATGTTGAGAAAGCCTTCGATACCGTATGGATCCCGGGGTTACTCTACAAACTAAACTCATTGGACTTCCCAACGCACATCACGAAACTTATTCACTCCTTCCTGTCTGGTAGATCGTTACAGGTCAGGGTGAATAATAAACTATCAACTCGGCGGGACATTCGCGCGGGCGTCCCCCAGGGGTCGTGCCTGTCTCCAAAGTTGTACGACTTGTACGTCTCCGACTTCCCGGAGTTCCCGAATTCGAACCTTGCCAAATACGCCGACGACACAGCCATGTACGTGCACTCGCATAACGCGCAGGCGGCTAATATGCTGCTGAAAGCGCACATGGCACGTGCCACGGCGTATTACGACAGGTGGAAAATTCGGATCAACGCCGAGAAGTCGGAATCGATTCTCTTCACGCGCCGCTTCACAGAAAACCAGATTCTAACACCACTTTCGATCGGGGGTAGAGAAATTCCAATTAAGCGGTGCGTGAAGTATTTGGGGGTGAACCTAGACAAAAGACTGACGTTTAATACACACATTAACGAGACGATACGCAAGGTCTACTCCATGTCCAGGAGTCTGTACCCGCTCCTGGCACGGGGTAGCGGACTCAACAGGACTAATAAAAAGTTGCTGTACACGATGGTAATCAGGCCGGCCATCACATACGCGGCGCCGGTGTGGTGCAGCATCCCGGCCACGACAATGCGGAAGTTGAGAGTATTAGAACACAAATTTATGCGCCTCATTTCAGACTCTGGTAGGTACACCTCCCTCAGAAATCTCTATGCACGTTGCCACGACATAACCCCACTAGCGGACTACGTCCGAGAATTATCGCAAAAATTCTATCAGTTTAAGCTGGACGGCAGTCCGCTAACCCGCAACATTACTCGAATCAGACAGCATAACGCAATACTTTTCGATATAAGACACCCCCTACCATACCAGGCGTTGCCTATCTTCCGGCAATTTCCTTAGCCACACTTCCCTCTACAAAAACCTAACCCTACTCTATTATTTATCTTTCCTCAACTTTAACTTTCCAACCTCTTCTTTATGTTTGTACAATTTTGTTCTTTTCACCTTTTTGTCCCCTTTTTGTCTTTCTAAATTCCCTCTAGGCCGATAACATCCTGTAAATCCAAACTTTTTAAATTCAACCCTTTTAACTACCCTACCTTCCTTGACGGCGATCAGACCACAAGGACGTCATTTGCTCGAACGGGTTTTTTCGTTTAATTCTGTTTTCCCGTATCAGCAACCAAAAATTTTGTAAGTGCAGTGCAAGTGTTAGTTTTAAGTTTTTTATTCATTAGTTTTAGGCTCGTGCGAGCACATTCCCTAATTTTAACCTAGTTTTAAGTCTGCCTAAGGCGGACAGGTGTCCTAGCTGCAACAAGCATTATCGTTAAACCAAATCGGACCCGCCACGTCCAACCACACATTTTCCACGACGCTACGCGCCGTGGTTGTCTGGTTGGCTCCGAGCCGGGATCCGATGAGGTGCATTCTTGTAACAAGAAATGTCAAATAAATTTGTTTTCTCTCTCTCTTCTTTCTGCGAGACGAAACTCTTGCCGCTACACCACCATTTCTTATTACTAAAATTGTTAATGAGTGTAATATATACCATTAGAAAATTCATTGTGATTATTAGGAAGCACACATTAGTAAAATGTATTAAAAAAAAAATAGTGTTAGGAAATAACATTTCGCAAGGTTTCTATTTATTACAAATCATAAAAAAATGTAAATAATATTTTTTTAAATTTTAAATTACTAATAACTTTTTTATTTACCAATCTATTTTGTTGAAAAACAATAGGGTTCTTCCTCTAGCTAACACTAAGTTACTCTCCAAATTTCAATACAATCGGATTTTTCTTTCTTGAGTTATCGTGCTTAAAAGAAACGTGACGGACGGACAGACGGACATTTTGAAAGTTGTTCAGAATTCGTTCACTAACATAACGATATAAAAAAATTTTCTCTACGAGCGATATTTACTGATTTAGAAATGTGCCGATCAAATACAATATACTCTTGCGGAGAGTATAATAATATAGGAATGAAGAGTCTAGAAATAGGTTTCAAAAAATGTACTGATATACACATAGCATTCCATTTGAGATAAAGGCACTTGACCCTATAATTTCGCCTTGGCTCACCCTGTATATTCGAAAATAATTTACTTGTATTTTTTTAATTTCTAGCTATCGTAGAATTCGAGATATCGAAGACCGACGCACTATTGCCCCACTCTGTATATTACGTGGTGTCACTCTCAGTGGCACCACGTCAAACTTAATTGTACCAAATTCTATCAACATGTTAATCTAATAAGTGTTTGTGAGTGACCATACCCAATTTACTTCAATTCTTTATAATTTTAGAGCAAAATGTTATTAAGAACACGAAACTACGAAAATGCAGAACATTAAAACTGTGTAATATATATAAGTTACATTAAGGAGTTGCCGACTGTAAATATCTACTTAAACTATAAAATAAAAAATGTATTTGGTGTGTACTTAATCTAGTGACACCACGTAAAAGTAAATTGTGCGATAATCGAGCCAAATATTGATCGAATCGAAGATATTCAGACTCGTCCACGCCCGAATGCGACTTTCGCTCGATATTAAATCCAATATGCATAAAAATATAAGTACGTTTAACATTAGTTTAATTCATTTTATTTTATTATATTCAATTGGAGTGACATGTGAAATATTTTTAAGGAACAGCAGCATACTTTAGTGTTAAATAATTAACATTATACTGCAATTATATTTTTAGGTATGGGAATACACCTTAGCTGAATTAAATCATCAAATGGATGGCGGAGCGAGTAGTGAGGAAATGCCCGCCATGTTTCACGATAGATTACATTCTGCCCTGGAACTTATGGTGGACTTTTTCCATGCCGAAGGTCAAGCTTTAAGTACTGATGTGCTCCACTCAGGGGCTTTCTGTCAAATTGAACAAAGACTGCAATACCACAGAACTGATACGGAAACACTTATAGAAATATTTTACGGCCAAAGGATTCAACAACAACTGAATATTACCTCTAGTCCTTACGGGAACTTGGCTGTGAGAGCCTATTTCAATCACGATTCTCTTTGTGTCGAGGTAACGTACTTTTATTTTTTTAAACCCCACAAAATTTCCTACAAAGGTCTTCACTACAGCCATTGCAAAAGAATCCACAGTTTTGATGTTACGCGCAATCAAAAATGTTCAAAATTGCCGTTTATATTGTTACGTGTTATATTGTTACGTTTGTAAATACCCTGCATCGTTGATCCGCAAATTATAACACCAAGGTAACACTAAACACTAATTTATTAACTTACGTATTAATTAATAATACGTACAACAATAATTAATTACTTTACTAATATTACACTGAGCACTATACTAAATTAACACCTCCACTACCATATTTCACCATTTTTGAAAATTCGTCAACAACCCAATTATTCAGTCATTTGATCACTTGGTCTACTACTCTGCTTACTCTCTGACCATCTGAACTATACATCAACTAAACTCTTAACTAGACTATCACTCTGTGCTTATCCATGCCTTTATATACCCAAAGATGACAGCTCCAGAATGTTCTCTTCCTCATTCTGTAATTTTCTGGTAAGTTCTTTGCAATCCCCAGATTCAGACACCGCACGCCATCTCTGGGTCGATTGCCAAACTAACTAACAAGCTTACTTGTAAGAAGTTCACATAGATGTCTCTGAGGGTAGGAATGTCACAATATGCTACAATGTAAACCATATTACTGTCTAAAAATAAATAACTAATTGAAAATACTGCAGTTTTTAGAAATTTAGAATTATCCAGAAGGACCCAAACTTCACATGCAATTTTAAAAATATAGTTTTAAGGAACGTGCGTAAATTTCAGTGAAACTAGATTTTTCCTTGGTCATAATAGCAATTTTGATTGTTACAAGCTTTTATTTTATTTGCTTTGTATATTAGTTAGTTGGTGTGTTTGTTTGTTAGTATGTTTAGGCGAACTTTTGTAAGTCAATTATAGCCAAGTAGAGGCTATTAAATAAATAATAATGAACTTTGAAAGATTTTAATTTTAATTCTCAAAATGTAATTTTTATAATAATAATGTGTTTTGTTACTTTTTATCCATGGTGATGGTATCAGTATGTAGGCTAGTACCCTACATTACCCCCCCCCCTACAACGAAGAAACCAACTTACCAATGTATCAGATTTAAAATAAAAGTTGAAATGACATTAGTAAAAAGAAAAGTCATATTTGATTGATAGGTGACATAATAACGTAAAACAAGGACATTTATTTTTGAAATAACATTATCCTTAATGTATGTTATATGTTATTGCTAAGTTGAAATAAAATAGCAAGCTTGTGCTAAGTGAATGAAAGTTTGCAATCATATTTGGATTGAGCGTCTTTCAAAGATGCCGCACCAGCTATAGCAGCTTTGGCTAAAGAAAAGCTGGCGGGACAATTAAAATTAGTGAATGAGTTTGCAATCATAATTGGATTGAGCTTTTCTCAAAGATGTCGCACCAGCTATAGCAGCTTTGGCTAAAGAAAAGCTGGCGAGACAATTAAAATAGGAAATGAGTTTGCAATCATAATTGGATTGAGTTTCTCTAAAAGATGTCGCACCAGCTATAGCAGCTTTGGCTAAAGAAAAGCTGGCAGACAATTAAAATAGTGAATAATTAATAAATTGATACACTTGATAAGCTGGTTTTACATTGCAGGGAGTCATATAGCAGAGTACTTACCTATACATGTACATAATTGAGTAAGTAATAACAAGTCTTCTGAAAATCTAGTATGATTCGTATCTCGGTACTATCTTCATGGAGAGACTGAGGAATCCGTGTCTAGCGAAGATATCTATGGAACGGTCGACCTTTAGCTGGCTGTCTTCGTTATGGACGTAGTCCCCGTCATCAGCGGTTAGCAGCACGAGCAGTTTGGTTCGGCCCCATATTCTTGTCGCGACTGGAACAGCTGTCTATAATGTCCATGGCATAATTTATTTAAAAAGACTGTCAAGAGGTATCAAACTTCAGTTTTCTGTCTTCAATCTTCACAGTCTGAATTTTCGAGAGAATTAATTCCTCATGGACTCTCAGGAGGTGCGTGAAGACGTTCGGGGTCACCAATATAGCCAAGTAGAGGCTATTAAATAAATAATAATGAACTTTGAAAGATTTTAATTTTAATTCTCAAAATGTAATTTTTATAATAATAATGTGTTGTGTTATTTTTTATCCATGGTGATGGTATCAGTATGTAGGTTAGTACCCTACATCAATATTGAACCACTTGACGATGTCCAATCGAGCTGAAATGTAGTTCTTTTGACAACACAATATTATGGTACCATATTATGGAACCCAACAATAATAAAATGGAATCCTTTCGAGACACGACGTCCAATCGAGCTGAAATTTTACATGCACGTGTATTTCTGATGACAATACAATATTATGGTACCATGGTACAATATTATGGAACCCAACAATAATATAATGGAACCCTTTCGAGATACGTCGTCCAATCGAGCTGAAATTTTGCATATACGTGTAGTTCTGATGACAATACAATACAATATTATGGTGCCATCGTACAATATTATGAAACCCAACAATAATTTAATGGAACTCCGTCAAGATACGACGTCCGATAGAGCTGAAATTTTGCACACACGCGTAGTTCTGATGAAAAAAAAATATTATGGTATACAGTATACAATATAATGGAACCTCTTCGAAATACGACGTCCAATTGAGCTGAAATTTTGCATACACGTGTAGTTCTGATGACAATACAATATTATGGTACTATGGTATAATATTATGGAACTCAACAATAATATAATGGAACCCCTTCGAAATACGACGTCCAAATGAGCTGAAATTTTGCATACACGTTAGGTTGTATGTATGTTATAAACTAGTAGATGGTGACAGAAAATCAGAACTGCTAGCCTACCGTCTGCAAGTAACTTAGTCAGTATTATGTGTATAATAAAGCTCAATTTGGGGTACTTTCAAGGTTTGCACGCTTGCAAGGGACGTAGGAAATAATTTCCGGTTTGCATAAAAAAACGTTTTCAACTAATAAATTACCGTCTGCAAAATTCACAATTCGAAATTAAAAGAATAAAAAATATGTCGAAAGCGCATTTGCAGATAGTTTTGTCATGCACCAAACCCTATACAGGGTACCCGAAAATGTATCAAATTTTAGTAAAAAAAATGATTATTTGCCGTCTGCAAACAGTATAAAATGATGATTTTGGTTCATGAAAACGGGTAGGGGAAAGGTGCAGACGTTTACGATATGCGCATCACCATATTGTGCGCATATCAACTTGTTTTTTTTTTTTTAACTTTGAACGACTGTTTAACGTCTGCAACTAAAAAGAAAACATGATTTAGAAATAGAGCTTCGATAAAGTATTATTTGCAGATAGATTAAACGTCTACAAAGCACCTGCCGCCGAACGTATTTGTGTAAAAAAAATAGAGGTAACTTTTACCAATTATTTACTATATCCAACTTGGTACAAAGGAAGATTATCGGTCCAAATATGCAATTATTTAATTTGCAGACAATGCGCACATGTACGAGAATCACAATAAAGTGTCAAAATTTGGCAAAATGCATTTGATATCTCCCCGATCGCGATATGTACCAAAAACAACTATCTACCGTCTGCAACTTGGCACAAAGAAAGATTATTGGTTTAAATACGCAATTATTTAATTTGCAGACAATGCGCACATGCACGAGCCATATACTTCATCTCAAACTATTAGGCCACTAACAATAGTAGGCCACTAACAATAGTAGGCCACTAAAAGGGGGGGCTTGTAGCTGATAACGTCAATAGTACGAAAATACTACAGTCCAATAAATGTATGTTAATTAATTTTTAAAATTACAGTCGATTATGAATAACAGTACGGTCAATGAGGATAGCGAACAAATAATGCTCAGCGACAACAATGCTGATGATGATTCAGATAAAGGAAAAATGTTTTTAAAACATATCCATGACAGCGAGGAAAAAACGTATGATTTCACTGAGGATTATCGGAAAGCGTTCCAGGAGTGTGTGGTTGAGGATGATGATGTTGAAGAAGAAACCGACGACGAACAAAATTTTTTTAAAATAATTATAATAATATGTATAAGATTTTTGCTACAACTTTTAACAAAATAGTATTTTTTCAATTGGATTTAACTATCACGCGGTGGGGCGAGAGTAGATGGGTCTTCACTATGCATGTATCTCGATACTCCAGTGAAGGAATGTGCAGCGCAGTGAAATCCATCTTGGGAAACACAGCGATCTCGTCCCACCTTCTAGCGGCTTGTATTGATATACAATCTTATATGCAATATACATCTTGAAATTACATAGCTTCCGCGTATACACTGATGTGTATACGCGGAAGCTATGTAATTTCAAGACGAGGAGGGGATGTAAAGGAAGCGGTCCCTAAAAACAAGCTTTTATTATTATTTAGGTATACTAAAACGAAAAAAAAATAAAAATATGAAAAAACTAATTGTCTTAAAAGCTTGTCGCGTGAATAGATATAAAAATACTTATGCTTATAAAATAAGAATCGCTAGACAACTTCAATTGTTTTCAATTGTTTTCAATGCACTCTTGCGAGTCGACTATACGCAAGAGTTAAATAATGTTACTTTTTTCTCACTATAAACATATGTATTACGGACAAAATGAAAATGATAACAGTACAGTTTTTTAACAGTTCTCGCAAAAATATGTATTTAATTGCCAGTGAAGTGCTAAACTTTCAAAAGTGGAAAAAAACGGTTTCTCCGCCATAATGTATAGAAATCACATCTAAATTTCAGAGGCACGCAAAATTTAAAAAAATGTTTTTTCCAGAGATCAGAATACCATATTCCCTTTTATTTTGAACCGCTGAACCTTATGACAAGTTATTGTACCCTATACATAACATAACAATGGTTACAAAAATACAACAAGGAATTACAAAAGAGAACAGAGAAACACTTGAAGGACACCAAATAAATAAATAAGCTGGCAAAACATTATTGTTCGCATGTTCAAAAAACAAGAGCAAGAAAATGAAAGAACAAAGGCAAGTTTGTGCCACATCAAATGGATGCCGCCAAACCAGCAATGTTTTCGGGGATTGTCATAAACGTCACGAACTCGTCAGTAGAATAAAAACAATGGTTTAAAAACATTTTTCTTAATATGACCTTAAAATGGTCATAGTTTAACAATTTTAATTAATTTGGAAGAACTTGAGGTTCGGCGAATTTTTAATCGATCTTATCAGTCGATGCCTAGATGGCCTTAGAAAATCAGCTTGTCTAGTACTGTAATTATGAAAATTTAAATTCCCTTCACAAGAATTAATCAAATTTTTGTGAATATCCAGCAAGCTAGGTATCGACATAATGCCCAGTGAAATAAATAGAGGCCTACAATGGTCTCAGACCCTGCATTGGCAATGATTCTGATCGCTTTCTTTTGTAGATGAAATATTCGTATAGTATGACAAGAATTACCCTTTATAGTTTATGAATGAAACAGTGAACAACAGCTCTCTTTCAAGGTTTCCAAACCCAAATGTCTTTTTAGCTGGCGGAGTAAAAATATCGTACTGACAAGTTTGTGGCTTAGCCGATCGGTATGACTAAACCAATTTAATTTATTGTCCAGTGTGATACTTAGGAGTTTAACAGTGTCGCCCTTTGTCACTGTATTACTCGTGGAAAAGACAAGCCAGAGTTTTTTCTTCATTCATTTTCATTTTATTAGTGATAAACCAGGTTTTGGCTTGATCAGAAATTAAAGAAGTTTGTTAACATGAAACGTGAAGGTTATTATGGGAAGTTAGCAATTATTTACGTTGACGCACTGTTCTCTATTACATAAATAATAACATAATAGTTCCAATAGACTGCAACAAACCCCATAAAATTTCAACTTTTCTATGAGTAAATCATGCGAGACACAGTCAAAGGCCTTGGACAAGTCAGGCAATGTAATATCTACATGCCTGCCCCGCTCAAGGCCCTCAACAACGTTCTGCATCACAGTAAACACAGCTTTAGTAGAGCACTTGCTACGAAAACCAAATTGACAGCTATTAAGAATGTCATTAGATTTAAAAAAGTTTAATAGTTGATTTTTCTAAATTATTTCTAAAACCAAGCGCGGATCTAGAAATTTCAATAATTTTTTTCTCGTCTGTGGCGCATGGGACCCATACGAAATATGGGAAATAACATCTCGAGAAGCACTTCTCTAACGACCCCTAAAAAATTTTGAAAAAGCAGTTTGCGAAAAATTTTTTCAAAATTCGATTACCCCCCCAGGTCTAGGGACTCCTGTTTAAATTTTTTTTTTTTTGTCATATGCATTTTACTTTTCATAAAAATACAGCAACACGTTTTGAAGTTTATGAAAATATTTTCATTACTGAGATACAACGAATTGAAATTTTGTGATTTACAATTTAACAAATCATAAAATTTCAATTCGTTGTATCTCAGTTAGTAATGAAAATATTTTCATAAACTTCAGAACGTGTTGCTGTGTTTTTATGAAAAGTAAAATACATATGACAAAAAAAATAATTTTAAACAGGAGTCCCTAGACCTGGGGGGGGGGGGTAATCGAATTTTGAAAAAATTTTTCGCAAACTGCTTTTTCAAAATTTTTTAGAGGTCGTTAGAGAAGTGCTTCTCGAGATGTTATTTCCTATATTTCGTATGGGTCCCATGCGCCACAGACGAGAAAATATTATTGAAATTTCTAGATCCGCGCTTGTCTAAAACCTTTGTAAAAATTGGTATGATGCAAACTGGCCAGTTATCCATGTTTTCGGCATTATCATTTTTAAGAAATGGTTATGCTTTCGTGATCTTAAAAGCTTTTAAGAAAACGGCCCTCACCAAGGCAGTTAATTAATAAAGTTAAAGGTTTTAAACTTTAACATTAGTCTCGTTATCAAAGAAACCTGATATTACCATAAAATTTCATGTTTCTGGAAAAAAACCTTTTTTTCCTTGTACTATTATTATTTAATTTATTTACATTAAATATTATAAAAGATTATTATTTTATTATTATACAATTATAATTATTTATATACAATCTTCAAATCTCTTTTTTCTTCAATGAAAATTTAAATTCCAAATGTTATCAAAACAAAATTAGGCACTTCTGAAGCATATTAAATCAATACATATAAAAACATATTTTATTTAGAGAAAATACGTTAATTAGAAAAGCCCTTGACAAGTGACGTTTCTGAAGTGAACAACTAAACTAATTAGAATCGCATAACATATTAAATATCTTTGTTAAAAATAGAAACGTGTTTTTCTAAGCTAATTTATATGTTATCTTCATCGTTTTTCGTTGTAGGCCATTGTAATATTTCGTCGCAAAAGTCGTTTTGCCTAATTTTACTTCACACTATGTAAATTTCTTTTTCTTTTTCCTTTTCTTTTTTTAGAAATATCCAGTCTTTTCAGAATCACTTTAATGACTAGGCGCCATCGCTTTAACTGCCATTGCTTTTAAGGACAACACATGTCACGCCATCCGATTTGTGTTATTTTTGAAGGCGCCTGTGTATATAGTTATGCGCAAATCATTCTAAAATCGCCGGAAAAGTGTTGTCCCTTTAGGAATTGGTAGGTTTGCCTTTATATTAACAATTTTTGTGCTAAAATCAAAACTCGACATGTGCTTTTCTCAAGGGGCTGTTTTGACTACTATAATTATGATTAAGTCATTAGAATTCGTTCTGCTCATTTTTCCATTTTTTGGAATGATTTGCGAATACCTCTTAAAATCAGTGGCATACGCGTCTGGCATTGTTCTTCTCTTGTTCTGGAGACAAAGACCAACAAATTTAAAAAAAAAAAGAAAATAAAAGACAAACAAATGATTTAATAGCAGGTTTTCACATGTGAATCATTATTGTTATTAAAAACTCGGAGACCTGGACGTTTGGCAATTGTATTTTTGGTATCTATGCACAATAAATAGTTTTGAAAATCATTTTTTCGAAAAATCAGCTACATCCGAGCACGTAATCTTGACTTCCCTATTCGCACCCACAAAAACTTTATTACCTATTGTTTCCAGAGCTGGGAGTAATTAATTACTAAAGTAATTAAATTACTAATTTAAATACTTTTTTAAAAAAAGTAATTGTCATTGAATTACATTTTTCAAAGCAGTAATTGTACTTAAAAATTATTAATTCCTCAAGCGATACTCTGAAAATACTTTTGCAGAGTAATTAATTACTGATAGAAATTACTTCATGTAATTTAAATTACTTCAAGTAATTTAAACTACTTCAAGTAATTTAAATTACTTCAATAATTTCAAATCTCTAGAATAATTTGAATATTGTAGAGTTGAATTGTTTTACTGTAAATAAATTATTTTAGAGTATTTAATTTACTTTACATTCCTATTAAAAGGAAACATAAACATATAATATTATTCATATTTCATAGTTTGTGCCATTTTACTTCCACATCCAGTGGAAGTTAGCAACGCAAAAAAAAATTATAATTTTTTATTGTACAAATAGGCTTTTAGAATGTCATGAAACGTCGAGATTTTAAATTTGAGCAAACAAAATGTCTGTTTGTCTATCTGTAACTTTTTTTGTGAGCACGATTACTCTGGAATCGTTTAAGATACTGACTTGAAATTTGGTACACGCATGTACTTTAAGATGGGCAGGTGAACATAATTCGACAATTTCTTCTACATCTCTGAACCGATTAACAAATTTTTTTGGGCTTTTAGAGACAACTTTATAGAATGGTACTAGACAATTGAAAATTAAAGAAGGATTTTTTTTCTCGTTCGAAAATCAAAAAAATTTTTATTGATTTCAATAGTCTGGTATCATTCTATCAAGTTTTCTCTAAAGGCCTATCAAAGATCTTTTTCAAATCATTTAGGAATATAGAATAAATTGTCGACTTACGAAACTATTTTCTTAAGCACGGCACCGCAACCCTTAATGAGATCTAGAATTAGATTATATTTTGATCTTACTCTGTAGAAGGGGTAAATAAATTGAGGTAAATAGATAAATCGAGCAAGTAAGGGGCATTATTAAAGGGGGTGAAAAAATAAAATTGTGATTTTGTGTGTGTACAAGAACTAAAAGCCTCATTTTTTTTACTTCATCTTTCCGATTTGAATCAAATTTTACTCAAGTTAGGATCTACTTATGACCAGAAAATAATTCATCTGCTATAAAGCTAAAGCCACCTGCGGTACGAAAATATGAGGAAAAAGATTAAAAATCATATTGATGGGTCTTGACGAATTTCACGTAGCCACCACAAATTACGGAAACTGAGGATCCCCTTTGCCACCTGAGCTTATGTATGAGAAATCCCCTATCAATAACCAACTCAAATTTTGGTGTATGTACGTTTATGGCGCCGATCGGATGCATTGTTTAGAATTTCTAACATTCAAAATGTTTTTTTTTTCAGCATATTTTGATACCGCAGGTGACTTTGCCTTTGTAGCAGCCGAATGTTTTTCTGGTCATAAGTAGATTCTAATTTGTTCTATACTTGAGTAAAATTTGATTCAAATCGGAAACAAAATAAAAAAGTTATAAGGGTATCTTCATTTTAAATGGGTCACACTGTATATTTAAGGAAAAGTATAGATTTCGACAAAATATTACGTTAGTAAATACGTCCAGTGTTGTAAAATAAAGATTGTTTTTTGACTATGATTTATTAGCAGACCACGGTAAACCGCTTTGATAGAAATATTCAAGGTACATAATTTATTTCTCTTTATTAATTATCGATTTTCGCTGGCGAGTATCTCGTAAACTGTTACACATAGGAAGAAAATGAATATAAACATTCTTGTAGGGATTATGTTTAATTTTGCATAGATTGCCTGTTTCCGTACGACGCATCGTTTCCGAGTTATTATAAGCGAAGAATCGAAAAAAGGAATCTTTCCACCTCCTTTTCCCCCCGAAGCGGCGGGGCTAGGGGCGGGGACTTTTAGTATTTTTACCTCCTAACTACCCCCCACACATCCCTGAAGAGGAAAATTCTCATCTCCTAAATGTTCTCTACAATCCCCTTCTGGCCATTCATTGATTGGACTATTTGTGATTACTCTCTTTACTGATTACTAAAAATTTTAGATATAATTTACTAAACATCTCCCATTCCCAATATAACAAATTTAGAAGCTGTAGAGTAATTGTAAAACTAATTTATTTATTCAATTACCATTACCAAATAATTAGTAATTTAATTACATTTTTTTAATAGTAATTTAATTACATGGTAATCAAATTACTCTTTAACATTAGTAATTTGTAATTTGTAATTAATTACTTTTTCAAAGTAATTTGCCCAGCTCTGATTGTTTCCAACGACGAACAAATCATATACCTAAATAATTGTCGTCAGCTCCCTAGTTAATGTGAGATGAACATTCACTTAGTGTCATGCTTTGGCACTATTACATCACCTATAATAAAACTACTCCTCATTGCAGGTTCTACACGCGAGAGATATAATACCCCTCGATCCAAATGGTTTCAGTGACCCGTTTGTAATTATAGAACTCTTACCCCACCGGATATTCCCTCACTGTAACGAGCAACAGACCAACGTGCACAAAAAGACGCTACATCCGATTTTCGACGAGTGTTTCGAATTCAGCGTGTCCCTGGAACAATGTCGGTCCCTCGGAGCAATGATTGCTTTTACAGTCATGGATCACGACGTCCTCACCGCTAACGATTTTGCGGGAGAAGCCTTTTTAGCTCTTGGTAGTATACCCGGAGTGGCCGACACCGGTCCCGGTGTCGATAATTTTCACGGCCTGAAACCTGTAGAACTCGTACTTATGCAGCAACACCAAAAAAGTAAGTACATAAATATCAGATGTAAACCGTTTTTATTGGCTACAATAAGGTTTTCAACATGAAGAAGCGAATGTAAAAAAACTCACCACGTCTCACAATTTGACGTGACAATATTTATTTTACTAAGGGCGCCAGTCGTGCTTCCTTCAACGTATGATGGTTTATTTCTACTCTCAGTGGGGTTCTTTTAACTCTAAGAGACGGCGAAGGATCGGAGTTCTATAACAGACGAAAAATATAGGATAGGTAGGAGATAGGTTCGTTCTTACCTAGGATTGCTTATTGCTCTGTCCATTGTCTGTGCCTTCTATATGATGTACTTTATCTGATACATCAGTCTTATTTCCAATCACTTTTTAATTTTATAATCACTTTAGAGAATCCTCTTGTTAGTTTCTGTGATCTGATTGATGTCCTGACAAACAGGCTTGAGATACTTATAGACGAAGAGCTGGGTACGAAATTTCGATATGATTCGGGTCATGAAAAATTTCCGTAACAATACGTCGTACACTAAGGGAGAACCTGATTTGGGAAGTTGCTGACAGCTCGAGCGGGGAGGAGCACGAGTGAGAGCAGTTAAATTACTTTTTTTTTTTAACAAAAATCATCGCGGTTACGCTAAAAAATTTATAGAATAAGACATTGTGAATTACGTAATCGAAATGTAAAATTGCTGACAAGAAGTAGGTAAGGGATAATAGGTTGCTGACGAGTGTCTAGCCAAAATTTTATGAAAAAAAAAATTTACTGCGGTTATGTCAGTAACTTATATATTTTGTTGTTAATATCAGTACAGTCGAATTGATTTAATTTAATTTTTTTCGGCAACAACATTCCACCTGAAATTTTATTGTTCATTCTTATGATTACGAAAAAAATATTTGCGCTCAAAAATTTCCTGCGTAAAAATTCTTTTTTGAGAGTACGTCCTAATCGCACTTTCCTCTTTTTGGAAGTTAATTTTTTGCATACTTTCCAAACTTTAGTCAATGTTGAGCATACTTTCTAATCTTGTGGTTCCTTCGCCGAGCGACATAAAAAATTTAAGGGCACTTTCGAAGATGTGTGTCTATCGCACCACACGTCAAATACTGGAGTGCTTTGAAATTCTTCGAGTATCGCATAAAATGTTTTTCAGTACAATTTTTGTGTAGTTTCCAAAAGTTTGCTTTGTATTGCAACATAACTTCTTTCGCTGATCTTTTGTTTATTTTGGAAAATTCTTCTATTTATTATTTTGTCAATTTCACTAGATTCTACAACACGAACAGCCTGCTTTGTAAATTCTTTCTGCTTGAATGACTTTGCTTTGGGTATTTTAAGCTCCAAAAGAAAGGAAATTTGCGCCATATACCCTAAAGAAGAAACAACCAAGCAGCTGCGGACACGTGTTTCGAAATTATTGTTCCTCATCAGCGCAGCGTAGAACCAAAAAAAGGATCTAGAAAACAGTAAGAACAACAATTGAAAAGGTCAGAAGTACAGTACATAGTAACCTTATTTATGCGTCCATATTTAGATGGGCCTAATTTTAGACCTAAACCGTCAGTCGGCAAGTAGAGCCTATGTGGACTGCTCATTTCAACCTGGCGAGTTAAATGAAATAGAAAGGAATTAATAGGGTTAACTACAAATAAAAAAGGAAAATCGCACCATATACCCTAAAGAAGAAACAACCAAGCACGTGTCCGTAGCTGCTTGGTTGTTTCTTCTTTAGGGTATCTCTTCTCTCAGGGTACTCGGGAGGATAATTCCCATGAAAATCAAATGCCCATTCAAAACAACAGTCAATGAAACATCAAATGTTTTAAGCGCCTATAGTATCGTATAATATAAACAAATATAGACATGAGCATTATTTCGTCAGCATAAGTCACTCTTATGCCTCTTATCTATTATACTGTTATTGGATGGCTTCAAACTAATTTGTTTCGATTAATAAGCGTACGTAAATTCAAATAGAGAGTGATGATGATTAACATTATAATTATTTGTTTCAGATCATCCAATTCTCCAAATCCTGGAATCAAGAACAGGAGATCGTTTAGCAGCCGAATTCGTGAAAAAACAAAAACAAAGATTTGCAATCAAATAATTGCTAGTGTTTTAGTATTTTATACTTCTATCTTCCTACAAAATGGTTGTAACCACTATTTTTTCTACGTGATTGTGTCTATTCGACAAACTGACAAATTTCTACACTTTTTCACGCACTGAATCTGTACATATTTAAATGTAATAAATATTTTTTTATATGTTTAACTATTTATCATTTAATACAGGATGTCCAAAATATTAAAACATAATTTAAAACGCTTGGCCACGTACGAAAAATAATATAAGAAAATTGGGCAATTAAATGTCCTATAAACTTTCCTTTTATTAATTTCAGTCCTTTTGAACAATTAATTTACCATACGAATATTTAAGGACTTTAACAAAGTAAAAACATTTGTTCTAAATTAGCCAATGTACTATTCAAATCATCAGAAGACAATTTTAATTTTAATTGTCGAAAAAATTCAAGGTGTCTCAGCCTCGCGTCGTCCAAATATCCTCGCCCTCCTACAAAGGAGCGAAAATTTTCAAAAACATGAGGGTAGGGGACAGGAAAGTGTATAGTTTAAAAATATTCTGAAGTATACAAGGTGATCCATTTAAACGTGACACCATAAACTTATGTTTTTTTTAAGTAGAACACCCTCGGATTCTTTTTTTAAAGACCATTCAAACGACAATTTAATAGATCTGCGATTGGTCGTTACCCATTGTGGCATAACTAAATAGCATTTTGAGGTCTAGTTTGTAACAAAAACAGTAAAGAAACATCTAACTAACGCTACTGTTATCAGATCTACAAAAGTGAATATTTTGTACCGGGGAGTCATGAAACGCCAAATCTACTTTTCCACATTTTTTTTCAAATGAAACACCCTGTATACTATAGTACCAAAGGAAAACCTTTAAAGACAGCTTTACATTGAGAATATGGGTTTATCTGTTAAGAGTGCCAGGATATTTAATGAAAAAATGAGCCAATTCGAGATTTATTAAAAAATTTTCAATTATTCTATTGTTTGACGAATGTTTGCATAAACTTATATCTTGACAAGTTCTGTTTATCTCGACATTTTGTTGCGAAACAATTTATTATTTTATTTTATTTAATGAAGCGGTCTTCGTTTTCGTTTGTAACTTTTGTTGTGTTAAATAATTTTTGCTACAGTAAAATTACCAGTAAATTTTCCATGAAGAAAAAAAGTGGAGGATCAGTGAACATTTGTCTCTAATTGAAAACACTTTTTTGGGAGGAGAAGATGTCAATATTGGAAAATTATGAAATCTTTAAATTAAATAAAATATATGTCTAAAATAAGTAAAGTTTCTATAAATTGTATCATCAAGAAATACAAACCCTATGACATTGAATTACACTCCACAATATCATGCTAAACAAAATTGACGATTGCCCCATTTTTATCAAAGGTCTTATTTAGCGATGAAGCTAATTTTCGAGAAAAAGCTGTACTTTACCGTAGATTGTTAACTGCCCTCTCTCCAAGTTTGGCTTCTCTTTCGATGCACTTTAGCTCATATTTCTAACACTGTAATGGGTGTTTACTTATAGATCTCTTAATCACTTTTATGGAATATCCCTATCGAGCTTTTGTGACCCGATCGGTGTTTTGAATTTCAGACTTGCAGAGCAAGGAGGTTCCCGAAATTCAGTGCCGACCTAACATACGAAAGCCCTCGAGGGAAAAGACTTAAAGTTAATCATTCAATCAGTAAAAAGCAATAATTCAAATAATACCATTTATCCGAAATTAATACAGTTATTTTGCAATATCCTATCTAAGGAAATTATAAAATTTTTAAAAGAGTCGCCTCCCCAAGCAGGGCAAGGACGACCGCCTGTTCTAGAGAGCGTTTATTGTTACCGCACATTGGAGAGCGTACAATAGCATTCGATTTACCATAAAAGATTCATATAACTTAATTAGAAGTTTATGAAGGCACTTTGGTTTTGGAACTGGCGGAAGTAATATAAAATATTTCACTTTAAAATTTATTGTGGTTAGCTTTATAGTTCCGATAGTGATTTTACCATTCACAAGATCTTAGTTCAATATACGAGTTGTATGGCTTTCTTGCCTCCTTTACGGCGACGTACCAGCCCCTACATAGGTTCAATATAGGGTGTGTGATATGACCTCGCTTTCTAGTGACCTTTTTGAAAATTACCCTTTGACCTCGTTTATGCACAAAGCAGTTTTCTCTATAGACCTGCATTTGGTTGTGCTACTATCTGCAACGCTTTCGTTGGATGAATCGCAAGCCGCTGGATGAATCCAAATTAGTGAAGTGAAATTTCACTGTACTTTTGAGAAAGTTTTATATATTTTTCCCATGGCCAGGATGTAAAAATATTTTGTGCTTACGTCTCTGCAAATGTGTTTAAGTCGTTTTGTGTCAGTCTTCTGCGCTGATGCCTTAAATATGGTCAGTTATGCTATAAAATTGTATTTTTAATAAAATTTTCTTAAGTCGAACTTTTTATTTATTTTTGTACTTAGGTGGATTCTGGCAGGTTCTACAACAGTATCATAGACAACCATGTCACTGAACCATGGTTTTTGAGCGTAAGGCATAGATAAGCACGCCAAAGAAAACATGTGATTTTAGCATGACGGTGCGCTCACCAAATAGTAAAAAATCCTTAACTAATCAGAGAGAAAACCAATGGATTGATGTGGAGTATTTACAAGATGATTCCCACAGTGTGAGGCCTAAAACATACGCAGGAAAGAGTTACTGCAGCATTTTACAATGTTAGCGTAGCACATGTCGAAGAACAACTAAAAGTCATGTACGGCTGTATATCAGAGGGAAAAAAACATTTTCGAGTATTTGCTTTAATTTCAAGTACTTCCATCAAGTTGCTTTGTAAATAAAGTTTTCGTTTCCTCTTTTTATTGTTTTTGTAGAGAAGTACTACCATATTTCAGACAAACTAATATCATTATTTTCGAAATGAAAAGAGCCGAACATTCAAGGTTGATCGTCATTTTTTAATAAATTTGACATTGTGTCACTTTGTCATTAAATATTTTAGCACCCTTGACAGAGAGATACATAATACTTTATATCACTGTAAGCTCGTTTAAAATTTAGAAGAAATAGATTTCGCGTGTTCTGACTCACCCGCTATAAAATGTCCAATTTCGTTGAATCTGTAGCGTAAACTAAAGATTTTTTGACAATTTTTGACACAAATTCTCAAAATGCTGTTCCGTTACGCCACAGTGAGCTCACAAATTTGACATGTTCTTGGTACAAATTCGCCAAAACCATGGTACCGACCATCAAATGATATATCCTTTACATGGCCTATAAAACGATAATCCAAATATGTAATAATATACCGTGTAATCCATTTAAAAAAGCAAATATATGGCATTACGTTTAACTGGATCACCCTGTATATTTTAAAACATTTTTAAACTATACACCTGTGTACTATCACACCGTTTTTGAAAATTTTCAATATCTTTTATAGGATATTTGGACGTCGCGAGGCTGAGAAACCCAGTATAGTCAAAGCATCATAACTTTTCTCGTTAAAATAACGTTGTTAATGATTTTATAAAACAAATTGTTGCTTATGTAGATAACCTATAATAATATAAATTGTTTTCTGAATTATTGCCTTCCTAGAATGATAGAGTTGAGACGTTGGATGTTGGGTTCGAAACGCCCTGTACTTTGAAGATTTAAGATATAAATTCATGCATCTTTATTAAAAATGAAATCTTCTTGAAATTAATTACACAGTTACCAAAATATTATGAGAAAACTAGTAATAATCAACTAAATCACCAAATCAAAACAAGATCAAAATATTATGCTAGGTACATTCATTAAACCAAAACAAAATTATATTCGTTACCTCTTTCTCATAGTCTTGAAGAAACTTACAGCTCCTGATTTTCAACGTCAGAAGGAAAAAAATCAATAAAACACCAAGCGATGACATTTTAATGATACGAGACCCATATAGGAAATTTTCTGATTCCTATATAAACTGTTTAGTAGAAGATCCCATGACACTCAAAGTCTCCGTCATAATCTAGAAGCACATTTAACGCGATTCGATCCTGGCTGAATCCGAAATGAGCCCGATAGGCGGAAAATTACAGCCAGAACCTGAAAAGAAGGGTTACTGTAAGTCCTCAAAAAACAGTCATTACCGTCTTGTTCCAGAAAGATGACATTTATGTCACTCGAAAGGGCTCGATTTCTGCCACCGAAAACATGTTAGGTTGGCGCTCCCCTCCCATCACCACCCTTCCCTCCCCACACATGAAATTATTTCGCAAGGACCGGTACCCCACCCAGAAGCTCTAAATATACGCCAAATGAAAGTTTTCGACTTTCATTTGACATCCGGGTATGATGGTCTGCCAGAGAAATTTTAAAAAATAGTTTTTGGCGAGACCCGGAGCCTCCTTTTTCGCACCATAGAAATGCTTTTTCATTTGACAAAAAAGTGAGTCACTTCTGCAATTCACGCGTACATTTCTTAATTAATTTTTCGATTTTCTGCGTTTTTTTTAAATAAATGTGCTACATAAAATAATTGATATATCTCTCCTCATACTCTGGAACTGACTAGAAGTTAAAAAGAGAGAAAGGTCTATTTATCTTATATAGGTGTAAGGTGTAAAAAGGACACATATAAAAACCGTCAAGGTTTCTGCATACTTATGTTGGACCCCTATGCTTTCTAGCATAGTCGTCTCTGGTCATTTGAATTTAAGCATAGAACAAATGTCGTTGTGCAACGTCGAGAAAACTATAAATATTTTATTATTCCCGTATTTTCGAAACGGAAAACAAGTTAAAAAGTATTTTCTATGTGGGCAAAGTGGGAAGTTATCTGACTTCAAAGATGAGACTACCATGAAATGCATCGTATGCATTTGTAGTGGCAGACGGGGAGCGCCAATCTAACATGTTTTCAGTGGCCAAAGTCTAGCCATTTCGAGTGGCGTAAATTCCATCTTTCTGAAACAAGACGGCCATGCCACTGTTTTGCGGACCGGAAGTAACCCTTTTTTTCCGGTCCTGACTGAAATTTTCCACTCACCGGACTCATCTCGGCTTCAGCCTGGGTCAACTTGAAACTTGACATGCCAGTGAGTGACATGGGCTCTTAGATAAGTAGGCCATAATTCCATGAAAATAATTTCGGGGCATGCTTCCAAATTTTATAGAAGAAAATCATCGAATAAAAATAATGTTTTAAAATTTGTGGACACTCTGTATAAAGAAATGTTGTTGGTTTGTCAGTGTAATGAATGTATAGCTTCCCTCGGTCTAGAAAGACTTTTCTAATACAAGATCTACTTTTCTATGACTGAATACGGTGTTGTAAATGTTAGTTGTAGATTTATTACAACGCATTTTTGAAATACACGATCTAAATGCCAGGTTAATCTTATCCCTGCCAGATATGGGTAGACAAAAATTGCTATTGGATATTTTATTTTGTTTTCATGTATATAACTGCTATAAAAGTTTGTTTAATTTATATTCAATATCGTTATTGTACATGTAAAATAGATAAAAACTCGCTTCAACAAGAGATATCAAAGGTAGTTTAATTTCTTTTGGAAATTGCTATGAAAATACTTATCTTTAAAGAAACCGATTAGTCCTTAGCTGTATGTTGGGCTGAACAGAGTTAAAAAAAGGTCATTCTGGATGAAATTATGGATTTTCATCTTTTACTTCAAAAATACGCATCAAATCAAAAAATGTTAAGATCTTCTTTAAAGTGGAAATAGTTTCCTTTAGTTTGATTTTTAACCGACTTCAAGAAATTTACGGTCAATCAATACTTATGATTCGTTTAAGCCGGGCCGGTTTTCTGGGGTTTTGTATTAGGGGCGCCACTCTGCCTTTGACTTTCATCTTAGTGGTCAGCGCCCATAAACTGATAGCAAGCATAGAGATTATAATACAAGGTATTTAACTTGTTCCTACTCGAGGGGGGGAGGGGATTGACCTGGGCCTAGGGGCAATTTATATCTAAAACCGGCACTGCGCTTAAGGGATTTCTGTGAAATCTTCTCAATCTATAGGGTGTGGTTCGGCTGTGGTCCTATATTAATTTCATCAGGCTACGTCTAATATAAAGTGAGCAAAAGTTGGAAACAAAATTTCTTTTAGCTGAAAATTTTGCAATATTTGTCGAATAGTCCATATTCTGAAGACGTTTATCTTTCAGTCCTAAGTACCTGTCAAACAACAGCTAAAAAGTGTCGTATTCGATGTAAAATTGTCGGCTCAATCCGAATCCGGAGGGCGCATAAAAATCGGGGATTGCCTTCAACCCTCAATCCGCGAATTTAAATTTATTTCGGAAATTGTGAAAAATTGAATTTTTAAAATATAACTTGTGTTTTCTCCCACAAAACATAAGCTAAAAATCTATTCTTTTTTTTAATTGCAGCTTACAATGCACTTAATCTAACAGTGTAGTTAAAACACTGTATAATAAACTACCACCTGAAGTTAAAAACCCCTTTCCCTTTAAAAACGCTGTTAAAAGAATTATACTGAATCACTGTTTTTATTCAGTTGATGATTATTTAAAGTCATCACTTTAATAAATATTAATTTATAAGTATCTATACATTAACGCATTTTATATTAGTGTGGAACAGACTCACTCGTACAGACTTTTATAATTTCTTTTACTACTTATTACTTTTTTCTTACTTATTACTATATGATAATCAATGTACTGTAAGATAGCTTTCATTTTATACAACGTACTGATTACAAAATCTGTGATATTTTACCTTTTTTTTTTTCTTTTTTTGTTATTATTGTTTTTTGTCTAGTTGACTTGCTACAAATGTACAAACATGTATATAATGTGGTTAAATAAACGCTATCTATCTATCATCTAATATTTATAAAAATTTTAGAAAAAAATATCAGTCGGCGCATTGAGAAATGTAGCATGTGAGATTTATTTTTTTTTTTGAGAAATTGACAAAAACTAGATCGTACGAGATTACAAGAAAAGATCAAAATGATTTTTAGTGATGGATTCAAACCAGGCTGATTCAAACTAATATCTTGAGTGAAATGGATGATATGATTTTTTTTAATTTTACAGTCCTGTGATCGAGCGCACTACGAATCGAAACTGACAGATACAGGCACTCATTTGCGTTATATTAAGTTATTTGGTACTATTTTAGTAGGTACAATATTTCTGTGTTAGGTTTTACCGGCTTTTTTTGTTTAAAATATGTAGTTATTAATATAGTTCTTTAAAATGCCTTAGGTTTAATTTTCATCATAACTTTAGAAACATTTTAATTATTATGTATGCAAGTATCTAACTTGTATAAATGAAATTGTCTCTAAATGTGATAGATATGAATGTATTTATATCAGCTTAGCAAAATACATTACAATTAGAATTAGAAATTACTAATAATTAGAATTAGCTTGAACCATCTTGAAAATGCGAAGATTCATAATCGTGAGGAAGCCGATATAATTATATTCTCAATACTAAAATTTTGTGTTTTGGAAGAGCAGCAATAGTGGCAAGTAACAGATATTTTTTGTTGTCATTATTTTTGTACAGTAAAATGAAAGTAAAGTTGTGGCTTCAAAAGTTCGATTCGTATTTGTTCTGCAATAAAATTATTTGAAGACGCAGCAACAGGCACTCATATCTCTCCTCCTTACAGTTCTAGATGTCTACCTCTACAAGCTACACATTTAGGAAGGGGAGAAAAGACAGAATTTAAGACGGCAATTGAAAATTGAGAAACACTCAATCCTCTGGTAAAATATATAAATGACGTGAACGGCCTGTAGGGTCACTCACATTTTCACGTAAGCCTTAAAGAACTAAGGCACATTTATTTTTAAACTGCAAGAGCGATATAGAGTTTTACCACCTGCTGAAGACGCATTTTATGAAAATGCCAAGATATATGCCTATACACTTCTTATTTGGAAAAAAACAGGTAACATGTTTCCAAAACTTCCAGATGTTCTTCAGTATGATTAGACATTGACAAAAGGTGCACTGATACCTACCATGTGTAAGAAACAATCGAAGTCAGTCACTTCTAAGTAGTCGTTTGCAAGTGTAAGAATAATATTTGCAAAAAGAGGTGTTTCTGCAAGAGAACTGGAGAACTGGTCTTGCATTATTATTATGTTTAGGTAAATGTACTGATGAAAACTTATAATTATAATAATTTCTAATTATTAATTGTAATGTATTTCGCTTAGCTGATATAAACACAAACCACTGCCTAAGGAAATCACTCACTCAAAATATCAGTATGAATCAATCACTAAAAATAATTTTGGTATTTTCTTATAATTCGTATGACTAGATAAAAAAAAACTCGCAGACTACATTTTTCAATGCGCCGGCTGCGTAGAGGTTCACGACATGTGTTTTTCTAAAATTTTTCTAAATATTCGATGTATTTTGACTACACAGTTGCGTCAAATGCACTGTGAGCTACAATTTGAAAAAGAATAGATTTTTAGCTTATTTTTTGTGGGAGAAAACGCAAGTTATATTTTAAAAATTCAATTTTTCACAATTTCCGAAATAAGGGTAAATTGACAGGTCAATTGACAGGTACTTAGGCTTCAAAAACTAAGCCAAGGGTGCCGGTCCGTGCTTAAGAAAATTATTTGGTAGTTCGAGAATTTCTCTTACATCTCTCAACCGATTCAAAAAATTTTTTGATAGGCCTTTAGAGACAACATTTTAGAATGGTACCAGACTATTGAAAAGTCAAAAAAAAATTTTTTTTGATTTTCGCATAAGTAAAAAAATTTTTTCTTTTTTAATTTTAAATAGCCTAGTACCATTTTATAAAGCTGTCTCTAAAAGAATATCAAAAAAGTTTTTCGATCGGTTCAGGGATGTAGGAGAAATTCTCGAATTACGTGCACGAAACCGCCCACCTTAAATTAGAGCTGAGATTCCCGACTAGAAGGAACTGCATTAAAAGTGTTAGCTGATATCAAATCTGATCTCAAAAATTAAGAATTGAAAATGGAAAATCTAAAGCTATTGCCATAATTAAAAGAACAAACGACTTACCAGTAGGAAGTTCGTTCTGAATTATATTAGATATACTCGTCCAATTAGATAACACATGTAGTCACACCATTGTGGCTTTGTCGAGCATATTTTAAAGAACAATAATATAAAAAGGACTTCGTAACCATTTGCTATCACTATCAATCGGCACATAAATCAGTCATTACACTGTTTTAGTTGGTTCCAAAAATTGAATGGTCTTGATTAGATTATTCCTAATTCCCATTTATCAAATCCTAATTTTATGAATGATTTTTTTTTATCTGTTATGAAACCTAATGATGATCTTTATCACGACAGTATTAATCACTATGAAAATAGTAAGTTCATCATTGACAATTTAGATTTTCCCATTAATTATGGTAACTGAGTAACAAGTACATGATATCTTATTTAGCTTAAAATCAAATGCTTATGTGGAACAGATAATAATCGGTAACAATGTTACATTACTTTAGTCCTTTTATTGATATTTATTTGACCCATACAATGAATTATGCTATATACCTAGCCCAGACGACAGAGAACATTTTACAAAAACAAAATGAATAATTTCGTGAAAGTGTATAAAATAATATTCTGGAAAATTTACATTCCGTGTGGTTGCAGAACGTAAAATAAAAGTGAAAAAAAAATTCTTTCCATCCATTTTTTCAAAATTTTGAAATTAAGTCAAGGTAGGAAAAATAAAAAATACAGGTGGATAGACCACGTGTTTCTGAACAAAAAATGTCGTAATAAAATTGATCGCTAAAGCCACGGTATTTTCGGGAAAAAATAGTGAAATAACTTTGTCACTCTGCACGGGAAAGCGCATGATCAAATGTCAAATGCATATTATGGAACCTCTGTAAAAATTCTTAGCAGTTCTAACAAGTAAAATAAAACTTTCCCTTTTTTTTTATTACATATGTTTAACATTTTAGCCGCTGGATCGAAGCAGAGCTGCTGCGCCGTTCACGCCCAGCGCATGAATTTGTACCTGCCTTTGATGTATTGTATTTATTACAGGTATACCTATCCACCTTTCAACTATATACAATGGATCCCTTATACATTCGCTAACGTATTGGAAAAGTTCCAGAAGTAATATTCAAAACTATAGGGAGTTATAAGAATAAGATCGTGAAAATCGCTATTTCTGATCATAACGGAATTGATCATATTTTCTAAAAAATGTATGCAAGTAAATGAATGTGTGTTTGAATATTCGAAAAGTATACATTTTTTCCGTACTAATGATATTTTATTTTTGCCAATGGGTCAAGTTCTCGGCAAGTTACAGCCTCCAATATATATATTTATCAAAAAAATCATCAAGCAATTAAAATGATTTGAGATGTACATTTTTTTGAACCCGCGTTACTACAAGTTAATGAACCATAACAACAGGGGCGGTGCGAGCGGTGCGGCCGCACCGGGCGCATTCTTGGGGGGGCGCCGAAAATGCAGTGATAGTTTGTCTGCGTAAAAAATAAAACCCAAGCACCTTAATATCACTTAACCTTACAACTTCCATTTCCGTGAAAAGATCTATATTCATTTGTTTCAGTTTTTAATTAATTTACGATGTAAATTTGACGTATGCCTGTTTTTTTTGGGATTTCTCCCCTTTCCTCAAAAATTTATTAGAACTAAAAAAAATTGTTTTTGATTTCTTCCCTCGCTCTTCAAAAAATTCTTTCGGATTTTATCCCCCGCTCTTCAAACAATTTTTTTGGATAAAAAAAGTTTCTCGGATTTCTCCCCCCCCCCACGCCGTTTTCGGACTAAAAAAAAATTTTTTTGGATGTAAAAAATGTATGTTACCTTCGGTCTCTATGTACAGCCTAATCACGAATAAGCGATTGCATATTGGGGGGGGGGAGGGGCGCCACAATGAGATCTCGCACCTCCTGAAAAATTTGCAAGGGCCGCCCCTGCATAACAATAACAAAGTGTACGTACTTTTTAACAGTTCTCAATGAAAAAGATTTTTTTTCTGTAGTTTTCATTACGACGATTGAGTTCGAGCGTGATAATATATATAAGTATATTTTTCCCATCGATCCTTTGCTTGCATTATTTGAAACAAAAGAGCATCAAAACCAACACTCATATAGATTGAACAAATTCTGATTTAGTGACAGCATGTAATTCAGTGCGTCGGTGCCGCAGGCATGCGTATTCAAGCGCACGCACGCATGGATCTCGCTCGGAGTTTTGTTCATAAATATGTGATCTATCCTTCTGTATTTTTTATTTTTCCTAGCTTGACTTAATTTCAAAATTTTGAAAGAATAGATGAAAAAAATTTTTTTTCACTTTTTTTTATGTTCTGCATCCGAGCGAAATGTAAAATTTTCAGGATATTATTCTATACACTTTTACGAACTCATTAAAAGAAAAAAAATATTCATTTTGCAAGTTTTTGTAAGGTAAATACCTTCATCAACTGGGCTAATAGAAATCAGTTCATTTCCTGACCTAGGAAAGTTGCGATAGGTTGTCCTTTGTCAAAAAAAAATAATAATCTGTCAGACATGTCAGATATTAGAATAATCAGCATACTGCCATGAATATCTAAAATTCTAGAAACAGTCATGTTTGTCCAAATGTATGAGTCTTTAAATTCAAATGATGTCTTACCCGCTTTTCAAACAGGTTTTAGAAAATTCTATAGTGCTAGTATGGCACTGGCTCAAGATACTGATGATATGTTATTGGCTGCGGATAAAAACAAAGTCAGTGTGTTGGCGGTAGTTGATTTCTCGAAAGCTTTTAAACTTTTAACATTGTTGACTTATTTGTTCCAAATTAAAATATTATGGTTTTGATTACGAATCAGTGGCTTTTTTTAATCTTATTTAACAAACAGGAAACAACAAATCAGAATTGACAATAAAACTTCAGATCTAGCTAATATAGAAGCTGAAGTTCCACAGGGATCAGTCATTGGTCCTCTACTGTTTATGTTATATACTGCAGATATTTTAAAGTCTATAAGACTTTCCAGAGTTCAAGCATATGCCGATGATTCTCAAATTTATATTAGTTTTTTAACTGAGAATATAACAGTGATTTAGAGATCTTATGTAATAAGTGTCAAAAGCACAATCTAAAAATGAATGCTAAAAAATTACATGTTATGATATTTGGTGCCAAGTTAAAAGTCAACATTGTTAAAAATTCTATCTCAATCAGAATTGATAATTATCCTTTGCCCGTTGTATCAACATCTAAAAATTTAGATTTAATTATTATAATCATACTACTTTATGAAACTTTCCGTAATATTTTTTATTTAATGCGTATTTTCCAAGTAAAACGCCAAAAACCAGAAACCGCCCCTAATAGAGAATATTTTTGAGATATATTTTTGCAGAGTTAAATTTGAAACATGAACATTTCAAAATTTTTTGAACGAACGAGTTGACGTTAAAGCTTAAAAAATCACAATGTAGAAGCGTTTTTAGTGAGGCCACTAAAAAGGCTGGATAATAAAAAGGCTAGATAAAATTTTTTGGGGAAAATTAAATCACATTAAAGAAAGATCGTTAAAAATTATGAAATAAAATTTCACCATTTAATTGAACCTTATTACCAAATATCAATATTGAGCTCGGTGTAAAGAAACAGATAACAAATTCAGACATATTTTTAACCGACTTCATTATAGATATTAGGCAATAAGGTTCAACTCACCGGGCAATGGTATAATTCTTACCTTTTTGTAAGGCGATTCAATTTTTGTTCAAACTATTTTTTTCTACTACCTATCAACAGAATAAGAATACTTGCTTGTGAAGATACACAAACAAACAAACAAATTCTGAACTGATGATCAGACATATCATTTTATATCTATTTTGGTGCACTGAATTCAAATCTGATGATAAAAAAGTTCTACTGTCAATTTAATTCTCAAATAATGGGATGAGGAATAAATTGACAGTAGAAGAAAATCTTGATGACTCAGAGCTTTTTTATCAACAGATTTGGATTTAGCGTACCAAAATACATATAAAATGATTTGTCTGGTCAGCAGTTCAAATTTTTTTTGTGTGTGCCGGATAGACAATTTTTTTTTCCAATTAATGATTAAGACAGTAATTTCTTCAGCAAAAGGAAATAAGCTTTCACAATGTGTAAAGTCTAGAAGCAGTGACCGAATTGATTCTTTGTATCCCACAGTAAATGTCAAATTAAGTTTAGTTATTTGATTTTTATCAAAAATTAAAACTTTTAAAAAATGCAAGACGTTAAAATTAAAAAAGTTGCGAATTATGGACAGCATAGAATATGTATTTGATTGGGTCGATTTAAGAATAAAGAATATCGCTCTTAATATAGTTGTTTACAATTAATATATTATAATTAACAATACAGGGTAAAAAAAAATTGATGATACACACTTCGGGTGCTAATTCCTGGTGATATTTTTAAGCAAAAAGTCTATATGAACACATATTTCAAAATCACCCCTTGGAGTGACTAAAATTCACTTTATGAATATTATTTTCGAAATTACATTACAATTTGGTCATTGAATGTAAGTCAAAGTCGTCATATGACATAGTTGTACTGTAATCATCAACATCATGAACGTGCTTGAAGGGGGACTAAGAGGATACATTTAAATGTAACTTTTTTTTATTTTGATTTTCTGCTATCCTGATGACTTTGATTGTATTACTAAAAATACATAAAAAGTTATTAGTATTTTCTATGGAATCAGATATTTTTTTAAATGAAAGCTATCTTTTGATTGTAATACTTGCATTGAAGTTGATGAGTGTCATTTTGGGCTGCTACTTTAATGTGCATCATGGCCATAATATCTGTTTACTTTTCATAATATTATAAATTCAATGTTCAAACAGATAACTCTACGTGCATAATTAATGAATTTTATAAGAACACACGGTTACATTTAATAAATAATGTGTACACATACACTAATACTCTGCAACTGTCAAAAGATAGCTTTCGTTTCAAAAATGGCTGGTTCCACAAAAAATATAAATAATAACTGTTCTGTGCATACTTAACAGTGCAATAAATGTACGTAACCTTAAGCACGCACATGTGTACGTCATATCATATGAGTACTTTCATTTACATATATCCAAGTACCAAATTTTATTGTATTATAATAGAGCATTTCGAAGATAATATTCATGAAGTGAATTTTGATCACACCTCATTTAGGGTGTGATCAAAATTCGCATCATGTGGGTGGTTATGGAACACGTATTCATATAGACTTTTTTTCCTAAAAATATCGTCAGGAATCAGCACCTGAAGTTTTTATCATCGATTCATTGACATCCTGTATATTGATTTAAAATTTAGATTATATTTAAAACTTAGATTAATATCTGGCAAAATAAAACTTTGACAATCTAATACAACGTAATCAATTACGTACCCATATCAAATTAATAAATTTTTTAAAATATTTTATTAAAAAATGTCAATATACTAATATGTACATTCTTATAAACTGGCATTTTGTATCATAATGTGAATATATTATTTGAATAATTGATGTACCCCATCTTAAAAATAATATTGTCATTAATAATTGCGTGAGAACGACCTAAAAGAATGTTTAAGAAAGTTAATGTTAAAAAATTTCATAAAAATGATGATTCTTTGACATACAAGAACCCACTATAATAAGTAAACTGACTATCATCACCTATGTAAAATTTATACCTATATTTTTTTTTTAGTCTTCTTTGTAAATAACGTCCTGGCGTTTTGTGGTAAGCATTTAACACTCGGTTTTCTGTTAAGGTGAGATTAACCGCATAAGTACCTAAATAACTTACCTCAAATGTGTCTTTGTGAATGGAAGGTAAAAGGTACACACAGAGAAACTTGTGTAATTACTTCCACGTCCAGTGGAAGTATAGTAACGACAAAAAAAATTTTTAAAATTTTTATTGTCCAAATAGGCTTAAAATGTCATGAAACGTCGAGATTTTAAGTTTGAGGGAACAAAAAAATTCTGTCTGTCTGTCTGTCGGTCTGTCTGTCGGTCTGTCTGTCGGTCTGTCTGTCTGTCTGTAACTTTTTTTTGTGCGCACGTTTACTCTGGAACCGTTTAAGATATTGACTTGAAATTTGGTACACATATGTACTTTAACGAGATCTAGAACTAGATTATATTTTCATCTTGTTCCGTCGAAGGGTTGGGGTGTAAATTGGGGTAAATTTGGGGTAAATGGGTAAATCAAGCAGGTAAGAGTCCACGAAATTGGTATTTAGAATATACAAGAGAAGCTAAGGTCTCAAAAAAAAATTTTGGCATTAGCCACCCGCATTACCACCCCCAATCCCTTATTAAAGGGGATGAAAAAAAAATGTGATTTACTGTATGTACAGGAACCAGAAACCTCAAAATATTTTTTTACTTCATCCACCCCCCACTACCACCACCCCCACCCCACTACCGATGTGGGGTAACGTTTTATGGGTTTTTGGGGTAGAAGATTTCAAATATTATATTATTAAAGTTCCATATACAATTATTTTCACATACAAAGTTTTTTCGTTGTGAGTGACTTGGATAGAGAATCTGGATGTGGAAGTAGTGATTCCTTGGGCAGCGGTTTTTTTTATTCTAATTGAAAAGAATTACACTCCAAATTGATCTTAAGAAAATGACACGAACAATTTGTGAAATAAATAATACACTTTTGGAGTAATGATCTTGTACAGTTTATACATTCACATTTTTTTGAGATTTTGTACAATTTCCGAAATCACATAAACTGAAATCTGTGCTTTGGCATACGAGTGCATAAAAATACAGTAATCTTGCTTCACTTATGGAACAAATTTCTGAATGAATTAAGTTAGTTTCTACAATCAGTATGAAATTTTGAAATAGATTTTAAGTGTGAAACCCACAAATATACTACCTACAGTCGAATTGATTTAATTTAATTTTTTTCGGCGACAACATTCCACCTGAAATTTTATTGTTGGCTCTTATGTATTATGAACTCCTGATTAAGAAAAAAATATTTGTGCCCAAAAATTCCTTGTGCGACAAAAGCTATATTCAATTTTTGACGCACTTTCACGCAGTTTCAACTGATCTGCTTAATATATCTTGTACTAGTAATCGGATGGGAATTTTAAAAATACTGGCTTATTTGGAATAAAGTTCTAAAAAAAATATAGATCTGTCCGATATGTATTTGTTAATCCGCCATCTTGGAAAAAATAGAAGACACCAAAAATGGCCGAAAGAATCAAAATTGAATATCTTTTCTATAAGAAGGAGTAATTTCACCAAAGTTGACAAAAATAAAACTCATTTGTGGTCAAATATAATGTATCAGTCCCAGACCAGTCCCGGACACCGTATGTCAAATAGAACGGTCAAAGATGGCGGATGAAATAAAATGTTTAAATCTCCGTCAATTATCAAGGAGGCATTGTACGTCCCTTTTTTTCTTCTCAATTGTAGGCCATTTTATGTACTTTTGGGAATAGAATTCATTTTTTTTTTTCAGAAAAAGTACATTTTTACAATTTTTAAAAATGTATTTTCTTTGACCTTCCTTTTTTTCACCCAATTTTCATCGGAACAAAATGAAATATACTATATTAGTTTCATTACCGCCATCATTTCACCGCATTCCTCATCGATAGCCGATTCATCAAAGGTAGAAGAAGCATTGGAATTATTTCCTTTACAATAGACACATATAACAGAACATTATACAGGGTGTCCACTTAAAACTCCCGGCGCCATTTTCTCGATAAGCAAAAGGGATATTTGAATTCTGTAAAAGGTATCTACTAGAATATATAAGGGACTTCAGTTTTGAGTAAAAATGGTTATTTTACACATTGAGGTATAGATGGCGTTGCGATGCAAAGAAATGTTTCGATCCTAGGAACGATGAAATGAGTTGCATGAGATGGAGAATTATATTCTGAGCAACTTTTATAATACGAACAATTTTCGAAATATCACTGTTTTTTTTTTTAATATAAAAATCGTCATAACTTCGTCAAAACCAGTGATTTTTCGAAAATTGTTCATATTGGAAAAGTTGCTTAGAATATAATTTTCCATCTCATGCAACTCATTTCATCGTTCCTAGGATCGAAAAATTTCTTTGCATCGCAACGCCATCTATACCTCAATATGTACAATAACCATTTTTACTCAAAACTGAAGTAATTTATATATTCTAGTAGATATCTTTTACAGAATTCAAATATCGCTTTCGGTTATCGAGAAAATGACGCCGGGACTTTTAAGTGGGACACCCTGTATATTCAGTTTTCTGCAGTTACACTGATTATTTTTACAGTGTCTCTTACATTCACAAGAAATATCACTTAGTAAATTTTTACAAAAAGCATTACTTTCACTCATAACATCAGGCATTAAGCCATTCTCAGTTTTAAGCTACACGAATTGTAACGGATCTCTCTCAGTACCTAATCATTTTTGGACTTGGAAATATACTTTTAAACAATGTTTTTCTATTAGCTCTTCGTAGGTGGAATTGCAGACAATTGTATTTTCATCATAATGTTTGCCAATTATTTTATTGATCTTAGGTTTGTAAAAATAGATTCTTTTATGATGTTTCCATGCTAGTCCAGTCATCATTATAACCAAAAAGTCAATGTCTTCACAAACTATTATAACTTGATTGTCTTTGGTTTTCTAATTAATAGCAGTTTTAACGATTGTAGTATCGGCGTCTTCTCTGGATATTTTAACGTTAAAGTCATTATCTATTAACTCTTTGCGCAATCATTTTATAAAGTTGTCCTTATTTTTACTGTTGGCTTGAAATTTTTTTTTGCCTAACCGAGGATTTCATAAAAATACAAATATTTTCTTCTAAACGACGAATGCGCTCATTATTCTTAGTGCTATTCTGTTCATCGGCATCCCACAGGCCTGTATTGGGGGTGGGCCAGGACAGGCGTAGCCTGTCCTGGAATAATTTTCGCCCGACCTACGGCGACCGCAGAAAATAATGAGGTAGCTATTTTTAAATGGAAAAAACGAATTTTTGGCCCACGGGCCCCCACTGAAAAATTGTTTGCCCACCCTTAAAACATTTTCTAGCTACAGGCCTGCATACCCATCAAAAATAATACTACTCTAGTCTTGACTGCTTGGTTTTGATTATTGATCATCATATATTCATGTATTATCACTATTATTACCATGCGTATGCTAAATAAATTCCCTTTTGTATTAAACTTTTGAAGTTATACGAGACTTTCTATAGTATATTTTATTTTATTTCGATGGAAATTGGGTGAAAAAAAGGAGGGTCAAAGAAAATACATTTGTAAATATTTTTACACTGCAATTTTTTTGAAAATAAAAAAACTATTTTTGAAAATTAAAAAAAAATGAAATCTGTCCTCTAAAATTACATAAAATGACATACAATCGAAAAGAAAAAAAAGTTACGTACAATGCCTCCTTGATAATTGACGAAGAATTAAACATTTCATTTCGTCTGCCATCTTTGACCGTTTTATTTGACATACGGTGTGCGGGATTGGTGCATTATATTTGACCACAAATGAATTTTATTTTTGCCAACTTTGGTGAAATTACTGCTTCTATAGAAAAGATATTCAGTTTTGATTCTTTCGGCCATATTTGGTGTTTTCTATTTTTTCCAAGATGGCGGATTGACAAATAGATATCGGACAGATCTTTATTTTTTAAGAATTCTATTCCAAATAAGCCAGTATTTTTAAAATTCCCATCCGATTACTAGTACAAAATATATTTAGCAGATAAGTTGAAAATGCGTGAAAACGCGTCAAAAAGTGCATCTAACTTTTGACGTACAAGGAATTTTTGGGCACAAATATTTTTTTCGTAATCAGGAGGTCATAATACATAAAAATCAACAATAAAATTTCAAGTGGAATATTGTCGCTGAAAAAAATCAATTCAACTGCACTAATTAGACGAGCTGGTCAATATGTGCACAGGGCAGTGACTTCTTACTACCGTTAATGATACCAATCTAGTTTTCATTATGACACCTTTTAGTCCCTTGAGGTAAACCAGAAAAATGCGTTTTAGAGAACGGGGAACATGATGGTGACAATATTTTCCTACCCACCCTTCATCTAAACCGGAATAACTTTTTTATCGGAAAATTTTATCAAAGTCAGAATTGTCCAAAAACCCTAAATCCAAAGTTTAATCAAAATTTAAAATAGTATTGAAATTTTTTTAAAAATAATGCCCAAGTCCAAAAATATCATAAATGTCCTACAAGTCTGTTATTTTACAATAACCACCCTATTTTGAGATACATTAAATGAAAAATAACGCCCTAGGGCGTTATGAATATTTATAACGCCCTAGGGCATTATAAAATTATAATACAACCCAAAACAAGCAAATTATGATAGCGTTATTGACAAACAAAATGCGTTGCTATGCAACGGCGGCGTTTACAAACAATTTTGATTTTTACTCTCTTTTAAATCAAATCGTTCTGAACATAATAGATGTCAAATTAATAAATCGTAAATGTCAAAAAAAATATTCGAATTAAATAACAGACTTGCAGGACATTAAACGTTGAAGGCACCACGGGTGTTATAGGATAATGACGCCCTCGGTCGACGTACACTCCCTCGGGCCAGAGGCCCTCGGGATTGTACACTGCCGACCTCGGTGCGTTATTATCCTTATAACACCCTTGGTACCTTAATAACTATTAAATGAGTTTTTTGTTTAAAAAATTAATGACAATTTTGTTTGAAATTAAACCAAGCTGTCAGGTAGTTGTCAAGTAATTATTAGCTTTTTCTACAACAACTTTCATTAATAAAATTTTCCGACAAAAAAATGTTGAGCGCCAGAAACTCGGAAATAGAGGTGTTTTTTTCGGTTTAGGGGTAGTGGTTGGAGGGTAGGTCGGAAAATATTGTCAACATCATGTTCCCCGCCTCGAAAACGGAGGTGGGGGTACATGTCTTGCGGTCCGGTCGCAGAACTTTTGGGGTAAAAACTTTACCTTAAGAGACTATTTTATCAAACTTTCTAACGTGAAAATAACTGTTAGGGATGAAAACTAATCGCTATTTAAAATTAGATAGTCTCTAAATAAAAGTTATGTATTTTGTTATTAAGTAGTATTCGTTGTTATGCTGTTTTTATTGCTGTTTTAGTTCTTATTATTGCATTATTACTTGCTTTGCTTTAATGCTTGAAATTTTGAAAAGTTGCTAATTACCACATAAGTGGTTTTAGCTACATTTACAATGAAAAATAATTTTTCAAATTGCATAATGAATTTGCGTGGAACTTCTGTTTGGCACTTTTCTCAAAAACTATTGTATTTATATACTTGAAACAGGTATACCTTTCTCATTAGGGAATAATAGCTGATGCCCGCGGCTTCGTTCACGTGGAAGACTTCTTGCGCGTGGAATTAAGAATATTGACACACTAACTTATGCCTATAAAGAAGTACTACATACTCACTGACTACTTCTATAGTACTCAGGAAGTACACTTGGGGGAACCCACTGCGTATCCATTGTACCCGCGGAAACCCACTGTGCATTCATTAATAGCCCAGTCGACGAAGGTATTTACCCACAAAAAATTGCAAACTGTGTAAACTTTTTTTTTAATGAGTTCGTGAAAGTGTGTAGAATAATATCCTGAAAAGTTTACATTTCGCTCGGGTGCAGAACATAAAAAAAGTGAAAAAAAAAATTTTTTTTCATCCATTTTTTCAAAATTTTGAAATTAAATCAAGCTAGAAAAAAATAAAAAATACAGATGGATAGATCACGTATTTATGAACAAAAAATGTCCTAACAAAATTTATCGTTAAAGCCACGGTTTTCCCGGAAAAAAATAGTCAAGTGTAACGGGTTAACTCGGAGCGAGATCCATGCGTGCACACGCTTGAATACGCATGACTGTGACACCGACGCACTGAATTACATGTCACTAAATCAGAATTTGTTCAATCTATATGAGTGTTGGTTCATTTAAAATATGGAAATTGTAGCTTTCTGATGCTTTTTTGTTTCAAACAATACAAGCCAAGGATGGATGGGAAAAATATGCTTATATATATTATTACGCCCGAACTCAATCGCAGTAAAAAATATAGAAAAAAATAAAAGCTCTTCAAAAGAATTCTTTCTTCAGTGAGAACTGTTAAAACGTATGTACACTTCATGATTATTATGGTTTATTAAGTTGTAGTAACGTGGATTAAAAGAAAAGTATATCTCAAATTATTTCAATTTAATTGCTTGATGATTTTCTTGATAAATATAGATATATATTGGAGGCTGTAACTTGCCGATAAATTGACCCATTGGAAAAAATTAAATATCACTATTTCGGAAAAAATGTATACTTTTCGAATGTTCAAACACAAAATCGTTTACTTTTATGCATTTTTTCGAAAATATAAGGAATTGCGATTGTCACGGTCTTATCCTTATAACTATGAAAATATTTTTTATTGTTTTGAATATAAATTCTGGAAGTTTCCCAATATATTAACAAATGTATAAGGAATTCAGTGGATATAGCTGAAATGTGAATAGGTGTATCTGTAATAAATACAATACAGTAAAAGCACGTAAAAATACATGCGAGCGATTCAGCGGGCTATGTGTGGTGCCTGTGTATGCGTCCATAATTAAATATTTTCCCTCCAGACTCACTATTTATCCTCTCAGTCACTAAGAAAAATGTTAAAAATGTGTAATCAGAAAGAGAAAAAAGCTTTATTTTACTTGTTAGAACTGCTAGGAATTTTTAAAGATTCCGTAGTATGCATTTAACCGTGCGCTTGGCCGAGCGGAGTGACAAAGTTACTTCACTATTTTTTTCCCGGAAAACCGTGGCTTTAGCGATAAATTGTATTAGAACATTTTTTGTTCAGAAACACGTGGTCTACTCACCTGTATTTTTTGTTTTTTTCTAGCCTGACTTAATTTAAAAATTTTGAAAAAATGTTCTGCATCCGAGCGGAATGTAAACTTTTCAGGATATTATTCTATACACTTTCACGAACACATTAAAAAAAAATAATTCAGTTTGCAACTTTTTGTGGATTTCACTATAAAATGATCTCTTTCGTCTGGGCTATAAGAAAAACTTCTGCGCATCCATAGTACCTAGGGAAATCTACTGCGCATCCATTGTACTCGAGGAAACTCACTGCGCATCTATAGTATCCGGGAAAATCTACTGCGCATCCATAGTATTCGGGGAAATCCATTGCGCATCCATAGTACTCGGGGAAACCTACTGCGCATCCATTGTACTCGAGGAAACCCACTGCGCATCCATAGTACTCGGGAAAACCTACTGCGTATAGCAATTTGATAAAAATTCATTATTCTATTTTTATGTTGTGAGAGTGAGAGTGAGTTAAACGAAAAAATAATTGTTTTAATCGACACAAAACACATGGGCGGGTATGTGTCTTTCATTCTTAAAAACATCCCTCTCCCTGTTCACTCGTTCGCTGAAACCGTCAAATACGTGTCTCCTTATTTCCTCAGAAGAGCCCTTTAGAACATATACTACCCCCTTCAAAAAGTGAGAATCGAAATTTTGTCTTCCTAATAGATTCCAATAAGTAGTATTTCTGCCAAATTTCATGCTTCTAGGTAGAACCGTTTCCGAGAAGCTTAAAACCCTCCCCGTCTCTTTTTGAAAACCATCAAATACGTGTCTCACTTCCTCAGAAGAGCCAGTCGCTGGAATATCACGTTTAAAGATTATTTCTGCTCTTCTAGATTTAACCGTTTCCGAAGTTTAAAATTTCAACCCCATTTTTCACCCTCTTGGGGGTCGAATTTCGAAAAATCCCTTCTTAGTGGTTGCCTACGTCATTCGAGGAACCTCCATGCAAAATTTGAAGTTGCTAGACCCAGCGGTTTGAGCTGTGCGCTGATAGATCAGTGAGTCAGTCAGTCAGGGTGTTCTTTTATATACATATAGAAAAATACAATTTTTATGCGAAATCTGCCGTAAATGCACGAATAAAAAAGTTAAGGTCTTTTTAACAAATTAAACATGGCGTACGTAGCGCTCCCTGGAAGCTAGACTAAAATTGAAGATGTGTTATTATTTCCCATCCCAAATAACCTCCACCCATTAATTTTCACAAGGTAATTTTAAAAACTTATTAAATTGCAAAGGAAAATAAAAAATTAAATTTTAATTTTGACACCCTACAATTTTTTACCTCTCAATATTTTATTAAGGCATGATTGCATAATTTGACCTCTACTTAATTGTGGATAACAGTTAAGTGTTGTACTATTAATTATGAATCACCCTGTAATAGTAAGCACATATTCCAATTAAATAATCGGAAGGTGAGGTATAGTTATTTTAGGTACTTATACAAATATTTTTTAATCTCAGAAAGATAGATAAAACCTAATAACAAGATATGTATATTTGGTAAATTACATTCGTTACCTATATTTAATAAATTCTTCAAAGATCACCCTTAGTTATTACATTATAAACAAAATATATGCAGTGTCCCCGGATTGAGTAATATACCAAAAAAAAAATAGTACGGCTTTCATTTTCTGCAGTCTCGCTCTTCTCGACGTAAAATAGGTTTTTACCAAATTTCAGTTAAAATGGGATCTAACTCGCGGAGTTAATCTAAGAAGAATATAAAACAAGTAAAATTGAAAATTTTTAAGAACCCCCGATCAATGTATCTACCAGTTTCATATGGCCGAATCAAAATGAGGCCTAAATCATGTTCGGCTACCATAATTGTCTGTACATTTTCAATTTTACTTCAATCGGACAATTTCTAGAGAAGTTCAACATAGCGAATTCAAGATGGCGACCAAACATCAAAATCTAATATGGCCTATAACCTTCTCGGCAAAATGCTCTTTCAAATTAAAAAAAACTACACCAAAATCGGATCACACGTTGAAGAGATATGAAGCTACAGACAGACAAACATACGCGTCAAACTTATAACACCCTTATTTTGGGGTCGGGGGTTAAAAAATAAATCGTTGTATGCAAACTGGTCTTTTTGTTAATTTCACGGAAAAATTCTACTTGGATAAAATATTTGGCAATGAAAGTTAGAGCCATATGCCAACTTTCATTGCATTTGAACAAATAATAACAATAATAATAATTCGGGATGCGGGGAGTGGCTGTGGATAATTCACTGGCGCTTCTCTCGTGAGAATGTCGGAGACACGGGAGAACTGTCCAGAATCGCGAAAATAATAATAATAATGATAATAATATCTCTTGAAGAAATTAGAAGAATTACAAAGAATTAGAAGAAGGGTGGAATTAAGTAATAATTTGGGTGGGGTACTATATGATTAGGTTTTTAGTTGAATTCGTTGAAATTGTTAATTGTGTTAAAAAATAAAAAGCTGTTTACTTTAAGTAGTATTTTTTTTTGTTCAAATGCAATGAAAGTTGGCATGTGGCTCTAATTTTCTGTGCCAAATATTTTATTCAAATAGAATTCTTCAGTAAAATTAACAGAAAGACCAGTTTACCTACAATGATTTCTTTTCATTTATTTTTCTCTTAGATTAACTCCGCGAGTTAGATCCCATTTTAACTGAAATTTGGCAAAAATCCATTTTACGTCAAACAGACCGAGACTGCAGAAAATGAAAGCCGTACTGACTTTTTTTTGATATATTACACCTATTGCAAACTCAATCCGGAGACAAACTGTATATTGTGAAGCGAATGAAATTTTCACTGCAATTTTCTGAGAAAGTCCAGAGCCTGAGTACCTTCTGTAGGGAAGTTGATGTACCCTGATTTTGTTTTGTAGAATGGATCTGTGTAAGTCACAATTAATTTTCACTCAGGTAAGCTTTCTTGCAATACGCATGTTAAATATGGCGGATTTTACTTTGTAGAGGAACAAATGTCTTTTAAGTTTCTCAATATATTTCCACAAAGTGTGTATTTAAATCAACCAATACAACTTTTCTGAATTTAGGTGTGTTTTCAGACTTTAGTAGTGGCGTAGTCAGCTTTTAAGGGCGGAGGGGGCAGTCGTTTAAAAGGTGATATAAAGAATTTACAAACAAAAATAAAATACGAATTTTTATCTACAGGGGCGGAGGACAAAATGCCCGCTAGCCCCCTTCCCAACTGCGCCGATGGGTTTTAGATACAGTGCATGTAAGTCGCATAAAGTGATATTATTAAATATTCTAATTCACAAAGTTTTTAAGCCCAATTTTAATAGTAAACAACAAAAACAGTTTCTAAAGAAAAACACAAAGGAAAAGGAAAAATGTTGCCCACTGTGTTATGCAATTGCCTAAATTCGTGGTTATTGAATGCAGGAAATATTTCAATATGTGACTTTTGATAAATGTATGTTTGATGAATATAGTCTATAGACTATACTAGTAACATTGAAACAAAAAAGCAACTTTACCTAAATGCTGCTTAATCAGACTATCTAAGCCGCTTTGGAGTTTATGCGCTCCCAACTGATATTGAAGACAGTTTCAATCTTGCAGAAGAATATTAAATAAAAAGTGCATCAAAATCGGATCACCCGTTGTAGAGATATGAAGCCACAGACAGACATACAAACATACGCGTCAAACTTATAACTCTTTTGGGGTCGAAGACGTTCAATGAACTTAGATTTTGGTTATTTCGACAAGGAAAAAATATGATGGACGTTGATGATTTACCGCTAACAAGTAGGTACATTAGAGGACATTTACTAAGAGTCTACTATTATATGTATTTGTAGTGACATTTTATCGACGAGGATCTTACCCAGTTGGTTCCCATGAATTTGGTTTTGAGGGGATCAATAATATGTTAATCCCACAAAAAAATATTGAACAATACACATGGCTATGTTGAACTTATTACCTAATATCGATATAACATCGTTATTTGTTTATTTTTACACCGATATCAATATTATGTCATAAGATTTAATTAATTGAGCAACGGTGAAATTTTATTTCATAATTTTTAGCGACCTTTTTTGAAGACAGTTTAATCTCTGTTCAGATATTCTTTTCGCCCGTTTTAGTGGCTCGTCGTCCGTATATCAAATTTCATGTAAATCTGTGAAAATATCGCAATTATGGTAACCATATTGGATTTGCGATGTTGAATTCTTAACTTCTGATATCGGAGTCGGAATTAGCTACTCCTAAAACATCTATTAACCTTGCACTACTAGCGCCTTCGACAAATTCGTAAATAAAAAAAATTTTGTTTCCAATTTTTGCTCACTTTATACTCGATGTAGCTTGGTGAAATTATTATTGGACCGCCGCACACGCGAAAATAAGTCAAAACCTGGACAAAACTTGTAACTGTGTAAATTAATTTTCTTTTGGTCTTGATTAATTACGTAGGAAAAAATGTAATATTAATTTAGTTTTCGTGTTAAAACAGCGTAATCATAATATAATAATAATAATAATATGACTTTATTTCAGGCGGAGTCTAACCTTAACTACTCAACTCAATCATGTTAATTATCTACCAAAACATAGTATAAAAAAAATGTGTGTGGGGCGCAACAGTTGGTGAAGGTTACAAAAATAAAATAAGATTTAATTAGCAATAGGTACACATTCTTAATTAATATTACGTACATTATTCATATACAATATTAGATTCTTTTATTAACAGTGATACATTTTGCGGAAACGTTTTTTTCATAATTTTCGATGGTAGTTTCCTAAGTCCTGTTATGTATGGGTCAGACGAGACTAATAATCTTAGATATGTGTTTTGCAAAGTTAATTCTCTTGAAAACTTTCGAGAGTAACGATTCCGATTGGCCCGCCTTGACTTTATTGAGTAAATAATTGTATTTTGACTTGGTTTTCGGGCAACCCTGATAATGTGGTATAATAGTAATCCTACTAACGTAGATGTCATTTATAGATGAACCTAAATAAAAGAGCAGACAAAGTTTATTAAATTTATCATCATAGGCTTAGCAACCGACACACTTTCTCAGCTGGAAACTAGGCGCCGATCCTTTATCATTATTATTATTATTATTACTATTATCATTATCATCTTCATTGAGGTCACAAGATAACGACACAAGGTTACAAGAGGAGAAGATTATGCCCTTCAAAAATTGATTTCACCAAGGAGCTGATAGAAAAGAGTTTTGATGAGGCGGTGCACCTGACAGACAACCGCGACAAATGGTGATGTTATCGGAAATGTTATACAGCATATGTAGGCCAACTAGAACAATACATGGATCATAGAACATCTGGCAAGACTTTGTGAATAAGAAGAAGATTATCTTTATTATTCTTATAATTATTATTATTTTATTTTGGCAAATGAAGAAAATACTATCTGCAAGAGTTAAGTGTAGTAATTAATCATAAATTCTCTGATTAGTAAAAGTTTATTTCATTTTAAAAGTATTTTAAAGGGGGGCGAGCGTAGAGGCGACTTCAATGTGAATATCAGTCGATATTCCGTTGAAGCAACGTCGAGCGCGGTTAGTACTTGGATGGGTGACCCATCTTGGGAAATACAGCGTTTCCGTCCCACCTTCTAGCGGCTTGTATATCAGTGTATACGCGGAAGCTACGTAATTTCAGACAAGGATTACGTAGTGGATATACCATCCTTCGGAGAGAATGTAAAGCAGGCGGTCCCTTGTCTATTAAATGTTAGGCAAGTAAAAGATCCCTACTCTTCTTAAGGGGAGAGGTTCGGCAAAATTTCCAGGTTGGGGGTAGCTCGTCTCCTGGCGTCGGTGATAGGCCCTGGTAGCGGAAATAGGCCGTCGTTAAATAAATAGATTAAAAAAAAAGTATTTTAAGATGTCCAACAAAATTAATCACTTCTGCTTATCAATATAACTGCATTAATTTTACTGGAAAATCGAATGAAGTCAGATCCTATTCTGTTAGTTATAATAAAACAAGACTAGTATCGTGGTGATAGCATACATTTTTTGTTAAAATCTGGTGGAATACGAAACAATAACTCTATGTAAATTTGAATAACTATTAAAAAGCCGCTGCCGAAGGAATCACTACTTCCACATCCAGATTCTCTATCCAAGTCACTCACAACGAAAAAACTTTGTATGTGGAAATAATTGTTTATGGAACTTTAATAATATAATTTTACTTCCACATCCAGTGGAAGTATAGTAACGACAAAAAAATTTATAAAAATATTTATTGTTCAAATAGGCTTAGAATGTCACGAAATTTTCTGTCTGTCGGTCTGTCTGTCTGTCGGTCTGTCTGTCTGTAACTTTTTTTGTGCGCACGATGGAACCGTTTGAGATATTGACTTGAAATTTGGTACACATATGTACTTTAACGAGATCTAGAACTAGATTATATTTTCATCTTGTTCCGTCGAAGGGTTGGGGGTAAATTGGGGTAGATTTGGGGAAAATAGGTAAATCAAGCAGGTAAGAGTCCATAAAATTGGTATTTAGTATATACAAGAGAAGCTGAGGTCTCAAAAAAATTTTGGCATTAGCCACCCCCATTACCACCCCCACCTCATTATTAAAGGGGATGAAAAAAAATTGTTATTTAGGGTGTGTACAAGAACCTCGAAATGTTTTTTACTTCATCCACCCCCACTACCACCCCCTATCACCACCCCCACCCCGCTACCGATGTGGGGTATCATTTTATGGGTTTTTGGGGTAGAGGATTTCAAATATTATATTATTAATGTTCCATAAACAATTATTTCCACATACAAAATTTTTTCGTTGTGAGTGACTTAGATAAAAAATCTGGATGTGGAAGTAGTGATTCCTTGGGCAGCGGTTTTTAAATTCTCTAACCCAAAAACCCATAAAACGATACTCCACATCGGTAGTGGGGTGGGGGTGGTAGTGGGGGTGGATGAAGTAAACGGTTCCGGAGTAAACGTGCGCACAAAAAAAAGTTACAGACAGACAAATAGACCGACAGACAGAAATTTTTTTTTCGCTCAAACTTAAAATCTCGACATTTCATGACATTTTAAGCCTATTTGAACAATAAAAATTTTTTAAAAATTTTTTGTCGTTACTATATTTCCACTGGATGTGGAAGTAAATTATTATTTTTGAACAGGCATTTCTAAACGTTATTTACAAAGAAAAGAAACACATATTTAACAAGTATTACATAGTATAAAGTCTTTGTTTACCTCCAGTAAGAACATCCATTGAAAATAATTAATTTTTTCTTCAACCGTATTAAAATGTTTAAATTATGTCACCAAAAACAGAAGTAGAAGTAGGACATTGTTTTACTCGTAACAAAATGTTAGTACCGAACGCCACCGTAGTGGACATTGTTTTACTAGTAACATAATGTTAGTTCCGAAGGCGCCACCGCAGTGGGTATTGTTTTACTGGCAACATAATGTTAATACCGAAAGCCACCGGTGGCGCGCTATCCACTAGCCACTTGTCATATTGTGTCAACATGTAAGACTAGTTTGAATATTTGTACATTTATGATAAATAAATGAATTTTTGCATTTTAATACGCTTGAAGAAAAAATAGTATATATTACAGGGAGTAGAACGCCTTTTTTTGTGTTTCGCCCAGTTTGCGGCTTCGGCTTCGCCTCAGCCGCAAATCCTGGGCTCAACACAAAAAAAGAGTGCGTTCTATTCCTAGTAATATAATATACTATACAAAACACAAAAACCTGAAAAAGTATAGTCTGAAAAATAATCGACCACTGTCTTCGATTAAATAATATACATTTGTCACTCAACAAGTAGAACTTTGGAGTGACTATCAGAAGCGGTATGAGACAGCTAAGGTTTTTTTTATTGGTTGCGTTTGTCGGTCTTTTCTCTAACCTATCAAGGTCGATTTCATGTCGTCATGTGTTTATTGTATTTTAAACTTTTGTCCAGGTTTTTAATTATTTTCGCCTGTGTGCGCCGCCGAGACATACCTACCTTGCAGTTTGAGAAAGATTTTTATTGAAATCGCTTAAGCCAATCCAGAGTAATGTTTGAACATATAAAAAAAGAGGAGCTTTTTATGTAAATTTGAACAGTGAATCATATTTCGGTATACAAAAAAAAAACAAATAGGGAACAGAAAGATTTTAGATTATAGGAGAAAACGTCTTCCCTTCGCAACAGCCCTGGACGAATTTCAATTTAGCCAATACCATTAAATAACGTCCATTATAGGTACTTAATAACGTACCGATTCTCATCGCTGCAACACAAGGAGTTCCTGAAATATTAAATAAAAACCTGCTCTAGAGCTCCACCTTGGAAGGGCCGTAGCTCTCTTAGGAAGCATTTGCGGACATATATTTATATGAACTTTTTTTCATTGTTGTATGTATGTATGTATATAGAATGTGCACGAAAAGTTTGCAACCGGTATTTCCGGACACCTTGTATAGTGGCCAGAAACCATATTTGCTTACGTCATTGTAGGAAAACGTACCACATGACGGTTCATCATCCGATTGAAAATTAGTTGTTATAACCACCTCTAACCGTCCTACGAAGAAAAAAATCGCTGCCCAAAGAATCACTACTTCCACATCCAGATTTTTTATCTAAGTCACTCAAAACGAAAAAAATTTGTATGTGGAAATAATTGTTTATGAAACATTAATAATATAATATTTGATATCCTCTACCTCAAAAACCCATAAAACGATACCCCACATCGGTAGTGGGTGGTAGTGGGGGTGGATGAAGTAAAAAAATATTTTGAGGTTTCTGGTCCTTGTACACACACTGAATCACAATTTTTTTCATCCCCTTTAATAATAGAGTGGGGGTGGTAATGCCAAAAATTTTTTTAAAACCTTAGCTTCTCTTACTAAATACCAATTTTATGGACTCTTACCTGCTTGGTTTACCTATTTACCACAAATTTACCCCAATTTACGGAACAAGATGAAAATATAATCTAGTTCCAGATCTCGTTAAAGTACATATGTGTACCAAATTTCAAGTCAATATCTTAAATGGTTCCAGAGTAAACGTGCACATAAAAAAGTTACAAACAGACAGACAGAAATTTTTTTTTGCTCAAACTTAGAGTCGCGACGTTCCATGACATTCTAACAACAATAAAAAATGTTAAAATTTTTTTGTCGTTATTATACTTCCACTGGATGTGGAAGTAATTAGGGTACATCAACTTCCCTACAGAAGTACCCCAAGGCTCAGTACTATAAGTTCGAAATGCTATCACTATTAATTCTTAACTTGAAATGAGAGTGATTAGCTGTCGAGGTCAATATAAGAGTGTCCCAAGTCTCCAAAAAAACTTGTAAAATATTAATAATAATTTTAATGAATACAACTTTTGATTTAAAGTATCGAAATAATTCCCAGTGTGTGAAATAAGCTAACGTATTTAATTCATTATTATTATTATTAAGCCTATACAATCCCAAGCTCGAAGTAACTTTTGGATAGATATTTGAGTTTATTTATCTATAAATACTTTTTACATATTTCAGAACAGAGTATATATTATTAATTTCCTATTTTCTATCTGTCAATGTAGAGAAGTGTAATCACCATTGCTTTTGGTTAAAATTGTCTATGTAATTTTAGCTATGACAAATAAGGAACCGTGTCCCCCGTTAAAGGGGGGGGGGGGCAACAGTGGCATGGCTAGGGGAGCTAGAGGACAGTGTGTCCCCTCTGCCCCCATTATGTGGAGCCCTTGCGCTAGATGTATTTTATTTCTTACTTGTAAGTTTTTTATAAAGCTTTGTAATCGAATGACCCCCCCCTGTCCTAAGCAGCTGACTACGCCACTGTATGCAAGTGACTACGCTTCCCTCAATTCTCGGGGTATAGTGCATTTATATGTATTTATTATATTAATTATTACTGTTATTAAGTCATTTAAATCATTATTGCCAGAAAAATATATTCAAAATAAACCTATTTTTATATCTGCGTATATTTATAGTGATGATACAGTTAATAATTATAAAATATAGATTCGATTTTTTTAATACGCACATAAAACAATCAAATTATTTAAGAAAAACATGTAAATTAATTGTACGTGTTATTTTAAATAAGAGTTTATAAATAATAATAAAAACTATTGTAAAAAACTTATTTTACATATCTTGCACCACGAACACATAAACCTCTAACCAAAGTGGCAATCAACTGTTACTCTCTACGCTTACATTTAATGTTTTTTAGCTTTTAAGTGTTTGATAAAGCATACATAAGCTTTTGCAAATTTATTTTTACTTACCCTATCTATCGAGCTTAATGTACTGTATGTCAATTGAAATCAAAATAATGTATTCCATAATATAATTAATGTGATATAATATCTTGTCTTTGTCTACCAAAAAAGAGAAAAAAATAATAAAAAATTAAAAAACATCCTCTTTTTATTTTTTCCTTGAAACAAACATCCTGAAAACTTTATATATGTGTTCTCCTTTTCCCATTTTAGTATCCCGCAAGGGATGTAATTCTGTCTGTATGTTAATGATATTAAAAGAAACTTGTTTGATGGTAGAAGAGTTAACATGTGGATCTGACATTATATCTGTGGCTTGGTTCTAAAAGGGCCATAGTCATTAATAAAACAAATGTAACATTGGCCCTTTGAGAACCAAGCCACAGAATTATATATTATTAATAAGAAATAATCAGATGCAGCTTTCCAGATAGCGCGCCTCATCCCATCGATCTTTTTTAGATGGGAAAATTTGGAGGGAGGAAATTTTGGAGGGTACAATTTTGGGGGGAGGAAATCGGGAAGGAAAAAATTTTGGAGGGAGGAAATTTTTTAGAAGGAGAAATTTCCACCTTCCAAAATCCCATCCCCCTTTTTAAGCCACGCCCCGAAACTTCTGCTCGGAGCGTCCCGTCTTAAATCAACTACTCCTAGGACCCACCATAATACCCTATTCCTGCGTACTTTCGAAAAAAATTGGCGTACCTACCAAAGGAATTTGGTGCACCTTTGAAAAAAATCCAAGTCTCCCAACGAAAAAAATGTTGATACTATATTTGCACTCCACTATGTAGAAATAATTTTTTATGGAACTTTAACAATATAATATTCGACATCGCCTACCTCAAAAACCAATAAAACGATATGCCACATCGGTAGTGGTGGTGGGGGTGGATGAAGTAAAAAAATAAATAAATTTTGAGGCCTTTGGTTCTTGTACACACACTAAATCACAATTTTATTTTTTTTATCCCCTTTAATAATGGGGATGGGGTGGTAATGGGAGGGAGGAAATTTTGGAGAAGGGAAATCCCCCCCCACCAATATCTCACTCCCACTCCCCACTTCCCGCCCCCTACCCACTTTTCCCCACCTTGTCTGACTTTGTCCCACCTTCTCCTAATTACCCGCTAATTATAGCCCAGACGACAGAGAACATTTTATAGTGAAACTTGCAAACTGAATAATTTTTTTTTAATGAGTTCGTGAAAGTGTACAGAATAATATCCTGAAAATTTTACATTTCGCTCAGATGCAGAACATAAAAAAAGTGACAAATTTTTTTTTTCTTTCACTTTTTCAAAATTTTTAAATTAAGTCAGTAAGTAAAAAAAAACAAAAAATACGGCTGGATAGACCACGTGTTTCTGAACAAAAAATGTCCTTATAAAATTTATCGCTAAAGCCACGGTATTCCTGGAAAAAAATAGTGAAGTAACTTTGTCACTCTGCGCGGCCAAGTGCACGGTTAAATGCATACTAAACTAAAAATTCTTAGCAGTTCTAACGAGTAAAATAAAGCTTTTTTCTCTTTCTGATTACACATTTTTAACATTTTTCTTAGTGAATAGGAGGATAAATAGTGAGTCTGGAGGGAAAATATCTAATTATGACCGCATACACAGACACCACACATAACCGCTGAATCGCTCCCATGAATTTTTACGTGCTTTTACTGTATTGTATTTATTACAGGTACACCTTTCCACATTTCAGCTAGATCCAACGGATTTCTTATACATTTGTTAATGTATTGGAAAAGTTCCAGAATTTATGTTCAAAACAATCAAAGATATTTTCATAGTTAGAAGGATAAGTGAAAATCTGATTAATCATATTTTCGAAAAAATGCATACATGTTAACGAATTTGTGTTTGAACATTCCAAAAGTATACATTTTTTTTCGAAATAGTGATATTTAATTTTTTCCAATGGGTCAATTTCTCGGCAAGTTACAGCCTCCAATATATATATTTATCAAGAAAATCATCAAGCAAGGAAATTAAAATGATTTGAGATGTACTTTTTTTTTAATCCACGTTACTATGATTTAATAAACCATAATAATCATGAAGTGTACATACTTTTTAACAGTTCTCAATGAAGGAAGAATTTTGTTGAAGGGCTTTTATTTTTTCTATATTTTTTATTGCGACGATTGAGTTTGGGCGTGATAATATATATAAATATATTTTTCCCATCCATCCTTTGCTTGTATTGTTTAAAACAAAAAAGCATCAGAAAGTTAAAATTTCCATCTTTTAAATGAACCAACACCCATCCCACATAGCACACTATATCCATTGGACGTCCGTTTAATATCCAAAATACATCCTTATGTCAATGAACCTATTTTGGATATACAGTGTACATCATAAATCATATCTATAAAAGATGTACATCAATGTACGTCCACTGTACATTTTTCATCTTTCTACGGCTTAGTACATTTTGGTACGTCCACTGTACGTCCCAAAAGTACGACATTTGGCCATTACAAATGAACTTTCACTGTACGTACATTTTCCGCCATATAAGGGATTTACATCAACGTACTTCCAGTGTACGTCCATTTTTTATCCTTCTATAGTTTAGCACATTTTGGTACGTTCAGTGGACATACCATTAGAAATGGACTCCCAGTGTACGTACATTTTCCTCCATATCAGAGAATCACATCAATGTACGTCTACTGTATATTCATTTTTCATCCTTTTACAGTTTGGTAAATTTTGGTACGTCCTCTGTACGTCCATAAAAGTTCGACATTTGACCATTACAAATGGACTTACATTGTACGTACATTTTTTGCCATCTAAGGGATGTACATCAATGTACTTCCATTGTACATCCATCCTTCTCCGGCTTAGTACATTTTCGATGTCCGATTTTGGTAAGAGATGGCATCAAATGCCAATTATGTAATAATGTCGCTACACAGAGACTCATTTCGAAGCCTTTCCAAGTTTGAAATATACTTTGGTAAATAAATTTGGTTATAAGTCGCCGACTTGGTTCTACTACTGGTCTATGAGTATTCACCTAAAAATTCGTATTGGCAATCTAACATATAAATTCTCCGGTGTGATACCTTGAGACGGAATTTTACATGCAATATGCGCTGCACTGATGATTCTGACGATAACCAACAGTTAGAAATCGATAGTTATAAGCAATTATCGTGTCTCTTCCCAAACAGCACAGGTACATCCAATGGACGTAAAAAGTACATACTTTTGGACTATATTTGGACATAATGTACGTACAGCCGATGTCCGATTTTGTTCCGATTTTGGTACAATAGACGTCCGATGGACGTCCCGGTGTCGGTGTATGCATGCATGCTTCATCCAGTGAACTACCGTTCTAAGTGCGACTGTACATACTTTGGACATCCAGTGGATGTACAAGTACATACATATGTCAAATATTCGCCCAAAGTTGTGACACCGGGACGTCTATTGTACCAAATTCGGAACAAAGTCGCACATCGAATATACGTACATTATGTCCAAATATAGTCCAAAAATATGTACTTTTTACGTCCATTGGATGTACTTGTGCTACGTGTCCAGTAAGTGTAAATAAAGTACGTACGTGGGACATAGCCAGAACTTATATTTCAATACCTACTGGACGTAATTAGGTCCCATATACATACTTCGTCAAGTGAATTACCGTTTTGAGTGCGACTGTACAATTGTACATACTCTGGAAATCCAATGGATGTACAAGTACTTACATACGCCCAATATTCATCCAAAGTTGTGACACCGGGACGTCCATTGGACGTCTATTGTACCAATATCGGAACAAAATCGGACATCGACAGTACGTACATTATGTCCAAATATAGTCCAAAAGTATGTACTTTTTACGTCCATTGGATGTACTTGTGCTGTTTGGGATATAGATTGAACAAATTCTGATTTAGTGACATGTAATTCAGTGCGTCGGTGTCACAGTCATGTGTATTAAAGGCGCGCGCACGCATGTATCTCGCTGCGAGCTATAACGTTACACTTGACTACTTTTTTTCGCGAAAACCGTGGTTTCAGCGATCAATTTTGTTAGGACATTTTTTGTTCATAAATACGTGATCTATTCATCTGTAATTTTCATTTTTCCTAGCTTGACTTAATATCAAAATTTTGAGAAAATGTATGAAAAAAATTTTTTTCTTCACTTTTTTTTTATATTCTGCATCCGAGCGAAATGTAAACTTTTCTGGACATTATTCTATACACGTTCACGAACTTATTAAAAAAAAAAAATTATTCAGTTTGCAAATTTTTCATCGACTGGGCTATTATAAAAATATACTCAAATATACTATAATATACTCATATACTCGATTTTTGCACTTTTGAAAAAAAAATTATCAAACAGACCAACAATTTATTTATGTGCGGGTGTTCACAAATTTATTATACAGCTTGTTCCATAAGTAATGGTACATAGAGCAATGGCAGATTCCTTACGTAAAAATATTACAATTTTACCAAACTTACCTTAGTCCAAAAGTTGATATTAACAGAGATACAGGGTATCAAAGTTAAATTTTTGTTTTGGTTTTTTTTAAATAATTTCTTTAAAAATTGAAATATTTTAACAAAAATTTGGTGATTGGGGATTTCTTGAGACGATGGATTCATACTTTTGCTGTTATTTGTAGAGGGCGCCACCTACGGTAGTTTGCGTAATTTATGTCATATATTTTTGGCGACTTTTTTTAAATTTTTTTAAAATGAAAATTCATATTTTCCTGTCCTTTTTACATGAAAAAGGTATACCTTCTAAATGTCGCTACGAGTAACCGTTTTCAAGATATTTGGTTTCAAAGTATTCAATGCAACGAGTGAAAAACTGTTTCTCAAATTTTAGTTTATTTATTTGAAAGTCATTGTTCTTCGTACTTTTTTTGCTGGTTTTGAAATGCAATAAAGTTAAAAAATCTGAAAAAACAGAATTTAATTTTATACTGTTCGCTTCACTGTCAATTATTTTGTAAATCAAACAATAATATGATATTTTATTTAATTTAAATTGGTTGCATTGAATATTTTAAAACCAAATATCTCGAAAACGGTTCTCGTAGCGACATTTAGAAGGTATATCTTTTTTACGTAAAAAAGACAGTAAAATATGAATTTTTATTTTAAAATTTTTTTTTTAAATTCGTCAAAAATATATGACATAAACGAGACGAAAACTACCGTAGGTGGCGCCCTCTACAAATAACAGCAAAAGTATGAATAGATTTGAATCCCTCGTCTCAAGAAATCCCCAATCACCAAATTTTGTTAAAATATTTCAATTTTTCAAGAAATTATTTAAAAAAAAAAACAAAACAAAAATTTAACTTTGACACCCTGTATCTCTGTTAATATCAACTTTTTGACTAAGGTAAGTTTGGTTAAATCTTAATATTTTTACGTAAGGAATCTGCAATTGCTCTATGTACCATTACTTATGGGACACCTTGTATATTGAATATTACGAAAAATCTGGAATTTTTCAACCAAAGCTGTTCGAAAAGGTGAGTGGAGCATAGGCGAGAAAGCAACGGTGCGCCTATAGGAGGAAAGCATAGGTTTAGTAAAATATTTCGCCGCCAGGCGGTTACCGATCGGCTTTGGGTACACTATTCATTGTGTTCTGTGCTTTTAGTTTTGAGGTGTTGAAATAAGTTTATTTATTTGAAACCTACGGAAAATGGATAGTTTAGGTGAACTAACAGAAAAGCTTGGCATTTTTAAAAAAGTGAGGCCGCCTACATGCATTCGGTCTATTTGCGTTAGGCTGTAACGTAATTAGGCTGGTGGAGTAAAGAAATAGAGACGGCCGATCGCATGCATCGACGGCGCGATGTCAGTTCGGATTTATTATGAGACGTCCGCCCGGTGTGCAGCCGCCGTCGGGCTTTTCGATCACACCCAAAGCAGCATGATGGAAATTGACAGCTGACTACCACAGCGGTCGCGGATTCAGCAGCTACGTTTAGATGTTACGCTAAGCCAAGATTGGTAGAGTATAAGGTGGCCTCGTAACTCACGATCCCCATCAAAAAATGTCATTAGCCAATGAGCAGGTGGTGTGAAATCACACCAGATGCAGAGCCTGATTCAAAATATTGTAAGAATTTGTGTAATGTTAATAATTAAGCAAAGAACTCGTAACTGGAACGAGCTCGCAATGACCCGCCTGAGGAAGGGAGTAATTACCTCGTATTTTGAGTCACCGTTTTGCATGATGGTAATCAGGATAAGTTGTAGAATATAACACTACAGACTACAGGTCACAGTATACTTCTGGCCATATTTCGGGCCAGTACGGACCTTCCTTCTAGAAAGAGATAACTGCACCGCTACTGCGCGTTCGAAGAACAAGGATAGTCTGACTTTTCATCCCCGCACTCACTTCTCACCTAAAAGCTGAATACGAGAGAACCTTATACTCTACAAATCTTGGCTTAGGATAGGAAAAACAGACTACAGTAAAAGTAACACCTGCAGTTTACTGTGATTGGCTCTTTGGTGCTCAATGGTGATTGGTTAACGTTTTGTATGACATTTGACAACTTCACTGTTAGAAAGAAAATATTATTCAGGTATTATGGAAATCACAACTTAAGGCGGCCTTATACAACGACTTCTTCCAGCCAGCTTCTTTTCTTTGACCAATCACGGCTCTGTAATTCTTATCAAGGTCAAGAAGCTAAAAACTGGTCCAACTTTAACTTTTTTGACTTCTTAACATACTCCTCTCTTTCTAATAATATAGCCATTTCGGAATTTACTTCGATATGAAGGAAATTTATCGTGCGAAATTCTTTTGTAGGTTATGGAAAAATAAATGTTAGTATAGTGGTTATTTGGTTATTATATGGAAAAAGACCATTTGAAAAGACCATTGAAATGGAGAGGGAAAAAGACGTAATTACCTTTCAGTGCGAAATTAATGGAGTGAAGACGTCAATGAAAGTAAACGAAACCACATATTCTCTTCTTCGAGGTAATTATTTTAAATTAATTCTAAATAGGTACCCTTAATGTAAAGGTAAATTTCTTTACTCATTGGTTTACAATATGATCCTTTATAATTTGTACCTAACAATTTTATAGCTGACGACTTTGCCTTTGACTATATTTACAATTTGGTACAAGGAGATATTCCTGGCATCGATCCTCATGTTACCGAATTGGTGATAGACAGGCTGATACAAGAAGGAACTATTGCAGAAAGTGCAGGAAATTCAAAGTCGAAACTTTTTATATCGCTAGTGTCTCAAAGGCCACCACTGTACAATTATCGATTACCATTATTAGAACGAACAAAAAACGTGAAAGAAAAATGGGAGAAATTGCAGTTATCAAGAGCGTTCAGATGACATCAGCGGCGATGACAAAAAAATGGAAAGCGCTTAGAGATTATTATTTTAAAATAAAAGGGCAAGAAAAGAAAAAACCATCTGGTTCTGGATATGAGGAAGAAGAAAAGGTGACTTGGAAACATTATAATTTAATGAAATTTTTAGGTAACTATGTACATTTCATTTAATTCGTGATTTACTGATTTTTTTAGAAATTTTAGAGGATGTGGAAATATCTCGAAAAACACATACTAATGTATTGTCACCAGACTCAAATGCTTCTACTTCTACAAGTGTTTCTACTGAAAACTATACACCTAAGAAGAAACGTAAAGATGACGATATTATCGAGAAGTTCAGAGAAATAGCCTCGGATCCCTTTAGAATTACACACGTATCTGATCCAAAAGACGGTGTCGATTTCTTCTGTCTCAGATTAGCAGATGGACTTAGGAAGCTGCCATATAGAGTTCGAAGTGAACTTGAAATTAAATTTCTCACTTTGTTGCATGGAGCTATAATAGAGCACACTGATACCGATTAAAGTTGTGTGTTTTTAAATAGGTAATGTAGGTGTGTAATAAGTATAAAATATTTTTAATGTAGTAATACCCAAATAAAATATAAATCTTTATGTAACTGGTTTTATTAAAAATTACAAAAATAAACTTACTGAATATATAGATACATTGTACCTATAAACATTTCTAAGTTATAATAATACATTAAACGAATTTTATCCACCAAGGTTACATTTTTCCCACTGAAAAGAAATTGCACCCTCATTGTTAAAATATTCCATAAACTGTTCTCTTATCTTGCTAGCATTTTTTGTGAACGTGTTACTTCCAGTTCTTGATATATTCTGCATCTCCATTAAATTCCCTCCATTCCCCTGGTATTGGAGAACCACATGGCCCGTCACTATCAATAAAATTTGCAGGGCAATACTTTCTTTGCAAATGGTAATGTTTCTTCATATTGTTTAATGTAGTTGTGAAGGCATACCGTTGCCTTTACGATGCTGTCAAGAGTTTTTAAACTACAGTTAATACGTCTTTTAAAAATTCGCCACCTGGCAACATAGATCCCAAATGTATTTTCAATACATCTACGTGTACGTGATAATCTGTAATTAAAAACTATCATATCATCACCCAAACCTCCCTTGCCAGGGAATGGACGAAGTAGGTAATCAGTTAACGGAAATGCTTCATCAGCTACAATAACATATGGAAAGTCCTTACTATTAATAGAAATTTTTGAAGGCTCAGGTATATGTAACTGATTCGTGCTCATTAATTTGCCGAACTGGGAGTTTTTAAAAACACCCCCATCACTTTTCCTTCCTTCGGCTCCAATATCTATCAGTGTAAAACAATAATTTGCATCGCAGACTGCTAAGAGGATTGTAGAATGAAAACCTTTGTAATTAAAAAATGTTGAGCCAGAGTTACAAGGTGCCTAAAAAATATACATATCATATTTATAACAGGTACACAAATCACTGAAATTAACTTACTTCGATTTCAATATGTTTACCATCAAGACAGCCAATGCAATGTGGAAATTGCCATTTCGTATTGAAATCGTTGGCAACTTGCTCCCAATACTTAGTGGTAAATGTTGGAAGTACTATATCTTTAAGAACATCCCAAATCGCTGTACAAGTTTCTCTTATTATTGTAGACGCTGTGCTTTCACCAATTCGAAAATTACGAGCAATTGAAACCATAAGGTCACCACTCGCAAGATACCTAATTTAGGGTAAAATCACTGTTAGGTATTAAATATTTACAAAAAAATCGTTACCTTAATGTTACCATCAGTCTTAATGAAGTAGAAAGTGGTTCACGGCTTACATACAACCTGTTTATTTTTGGTCCTACTAAGGATAATAAACTATCAAATTGAACAGGTGTCATTCGACAATGATTAAAAAAAACCGCTGCCCAAGGAATCACTACTTCCACATCCGGATTTTCTATCCAAGTCACACAACGAAAAAATGTTGTATCTGGAAATAATTGTTTATGGAACTTTAATAATATATTTGAAATCCTCTACCCCAAAAACCCATAAAACGATAGGTACCCCACATCGGTAGTGAGGTGGGGGTGGTGACAGGGGGTGGTAGTGGGGGATAGATAAAGTAAAAAAATATTTTGAGGCTTCTGGTTCTTGTACATACACTAAATCACGTTTTTTTTCATCCCCTTTAGTAATGAGGTGGGGGTGGTAATGGGGGTGGCTAATACCAAAATTTTTTTGGAGACCTTAGCTTCTCTTGACTATACTAAATATCAATTTTATGAACTCTTACCCGTTTGATTTACCTATTTACTACAAATTTACCCCAATTTACCCCCCAACCCTTCGACGGAACAGGATGAAAATATAATCTAGTTCTAGATCTCGTTAAAGTACATATGTGTACCAAATTTCAAGTCAATATCTCAAACGGTTCCAGAGTAAACGTGCGCACAAAAAAAGTTACAGACAGACCGACAGACAAACCGACAGACAGAAAATTTTTTTTTCGCTCAAACTTGAAATCTCGACGTTTCATGACATTCTAAGCCTATTTGAACAATAAAAATTTTTTAAAATTTTTTTGTCGTTACTATACTTCCACTGGATGTGGAAGTAATTTACTGGCATCGTGTAATCGCATTTCTTGTAATAAGTTTTGATGGTCCCCACATAATTGTCTCACTAATGCAGTGTTTATTGGATTAGTCCAGAATCGACGAGGTTTTCTTTTATTTTTTTCCTTTATCAGCTTCCAAGCTGTATACTACATCAACATTCTTCTTCGTCTTATTACACCAGTAATTACTGAAATCGCATGTTCTTGCTCCATTTTTACTGCAAACAATAAATGAGTATAGAAAAAACGCAAAAAATGTAACTTCTAGAAGTCGTTGTATAAGGCCGCCTTTATACTTTCTGTCTGTATATTTGATTGTTTAGTGATGGAATATCATTAATTACTTCCACGTCCAGTGGAAGTATAGTAACGACAAAAAAATTTAAAAAAATTTTTATTGTCCAAATAGGCTTAAAATGTCATGAAACGTCGAGATTTTAAGTTTGAGCGAAAAAAAATTTTCTGTCTGTCTGTCTGTCTAACTTTTTTTATTTTGTGCACACGTTTATTCTGAAACCGTTTGAGATATTGACTTGAAATTTGGTACACATATGTACTTTAACGAGATCTAGAACTAGATTATATTGTCATCTTGTTCCGTCGAAGGGTTGGAGAGTAAATTGGGGTAAATTTGGGGTAAATGGATAAATCAAGCAGGTAAGAGTCCATGAAATTGGTATTTAGTATATACAAGAGAAGCCAAGATCTCAAAAAACTTTTTGGCATTAGCCACCCCCATTACCACCCCCACCTCCTTATTAAAGGGGATGAAAAAAAATGTGATTTAGTGCATGTACAGGAACCAGAAACCTCAAAATATTTTTTTACTTCATCCACCCCCCACTACCACCCCCTATCACCACCCCCACCCCACTACCGATGTGGGGTATCGTTTTATGGGTTTTTGGGGTAGAGGATTTCAAATATTATATTATTAAAGTTCCATAAACAATTATTTTCGCATACAAAGTTTTTTCGTTGTGAGTGACTTGGATAGAGAATCTGGATGTGGAAGTAGTGATTCCTTGGGCAGTGGTTTTTTATTAGTGTATGCAATAGGTAAATAATGGATTTTTAACTGTCTCTCAGTGCACTATATACCCTACTTCTCAAGGAACACAAACATTTTTACAATTCCTATAAACTGCAAATACTTAACTTCCTTGCGAATAACCCAGGTTGGTCCCTATAATATTGCCATGCATCTATTAGACATTTTTTAAATAGGTACATACAAGTAAAACATCTTATACAAGCGAGAGAGAGAAACAGGGTTTTTGGAAGCGATGGAAAATTCAGAACTAACTTGGGAACAAAAACATGGTGTTCTTTTGATACTGCCGTATTTTATTTCACAAATCATGATAAATTGTTTTAAAATTTGTCGTCTAAAGTTGCAAAAAAAGTCAATAGGACATCATACAATGAAAGTAGCACTTATGCGTACTGACTGTGCTCTAAAAGTACTGATTTCAGTACAAATGTACTGATACTGGATAAGCTGGTACTCTTTGTTCAAAGAAATAATTCGGTTGCATTTAATTATACTTAGCCACCATAAAAAACATATACACAATATTTTTATCAAATAATAAATTGTCAGTTTTATTTACATTATTTTGTTTTATTTATGTGTAAAATAGATATCCTACGTACAGTGGCGGATCCAGAGAGGGGCGCTGGGGGGCATCCCCCCCCCCGGACCTTTGGAGGACTTTACCTGTCACCATACGTATTAATAATTAACACAGCTCTGGAAGTATAATTTTGAATATATATATTCAATAAGCTAATAGCTAATCCCAGTCGTGACTTCCTTAATGCTTAAAAATCTCAAACTATTTTATGAGCCGTAACGAATTTTCGAAGTTTAATAATCAATCTGGTTATTTATTTGTAACTGTTTCTGTTTCTACGAATGGACGAATTCCGGTGGTCCCCAGCAAACTCTTTACGTGTCGTCTTCCGCAGCTTAATAAATCTAAGGCAAATAGTCAAGTACTTCAAATTTTACTTTTATCCAAACAGAATTTAAGGGTTCTTTTACATATTGTTCTAAATCAAGCAAAATGTTATGGTTATTAAGTAATATAGTAATAAAGGCCAAAACAAAAGTATTTTTGGTACTTTGATATATTGTTTTTTCTTCCAATTAAGAATGTTTCTTTTTACGTTTTATTTATTTTAGGTAAGGATAAGATTTTGCAGTGAGAGGGAAATATACGTTTATTTTCGGTTTATTATAAATATTTAAAAAATCATAAATAGTATAATGTTTAAAATAGTTTTAGATACTTCCCATTGCTCTAGGGAATACAACCATACACAGCTTTTATCATAAATTTTGTATATAATTAAATGCCATACTCTAATAATGAACTATTTTCATTGACAAACTATGATATTCAAGTACAACAGAAATTTACAATAAAAATATATATAGTTGTATTCGTTAGAACAATAGCAATTATTTAAAATAGTTTTGAAGATTATACTATGTTTGGTTTTTTAAATATTTATAATAAACCGGGGGGATGAGGTACGATCACCGGTTTAAGTTCCGTCGCTCGATCAGCGAGGTGCAGCAACGCTGTGCGAGTCCGGCACTTGGATGGGTGACCGACCCCATGATCTCATCTAATAGTCGGTAGGCTGCCAACAGAGAGAATTCTCCCAACTAGCACAATTAGTTGCTGGAACGTAGCAACGACTATTGTAGGTACTTCAAAGTGTTCTGTCGCTAGTCACAAGAGCATAACAGGAACGTTCCCATTACGTGAGTACGACCAAAATGGGGAATATTTTTTCGGTTACCGCAACGTTCCGGCTACGTTCCCGGAACTAGTCCGGTTACGTTCCAAATGCGTTGTAGTTATGTAGCGGTGACGTCGCGGAATGTAAACCGCGATTTTCGGGGAACTTTACCACGCCCCACTCTGTCAAATGAATGTTCCTGCTTTGTCTTGCAACTGATTTTATTATACTTGTGTTTAATTCCTACATGTTTATTGCTATCCATTTCCCTAACTCAGAAACTTAATAGAATACTAGAATAGTATACTAATAGAAGGCAAAACTTGTACAATTTCCCAATGGCTAAGCACCTAAATTAAAACGAATGCAAGTTTATTGTCAAACATAATGATAAAACGTCCGAATCTGGCACGCGCCTTTACAATTTGCATTTTTTAATTAAAATATTGTCTTTAAAAATATTTAACGTCATGCGAGAATATGTGTCAACCTGTATGCTGAAATCTATTTTTTTATTGTTCTTTGAAACTTGAAAATAATTTGTATCCATTAATTTATTATATTTGGTGCAGAAATAGTAATAAATTAAATTATTAAGTTATTTATGAAGTTATGGTTCATGTCTTGTAATAATGGTGTCATAAGCCTTGACCATCAAGATGGCGTATTTCAGAAAGAATCACTTTGAAGTCGTGTTTACTAAGAAATGCGACTTGAAAGTAATTGTTACTTGAGGATAGTGACAGAAACTGAAAATATGTAAATTTTAAGTTACATTTATTACAAAGTACCAAATGGGACTGTAGCGCCACTTTAAAGTCGCAGCAAGGTTCCCGCTGCCACTTCATAGTTACATTTTTCCAACATTGATTCTGAACGCCGCGCCCTGGTGTGCTGCCATACGTCCGACGCGCGAAGTTTAAACTGAACGCGCCCCTAATTTTGACTTTTGTCTATAGGGAAAAATCACATCAGCAGATGGTATCAGTGAATTTCAGTATTTTCAATCAATGTATCGGAAATGGTGACGAAAACATGTAGTTGTCATAACGTTACGTCTGTTATTTTATTAATTTTTTTATGTTTGTGAACTGTTTTCAAATATGTCGAAGGTAGAATTAGAATTGTATGATATCTTTACTACGATTGCATGCAGACCTATCAAAGAAGGTGAAGTGGTATTTAGAGCTGGACATGTAATTCTCTGCGAAGTCGAAGACGCCGTGAAAAAACAACCCATACAGCACACCAAATAACGATTACGATGTGTTCGCATTGTGACGATGTATCTAGATGCAGACACAAGGTTACACAATTCTACGATGTAAATGTGCTACGTTTACACATTGTAAGCACACACGTCCCAGACAGCACCGTATATTCTAAGAATATTCTGTAATTATGCCAAAAAGAATGAATATATTCTGATTAATTCTAGAATAATCCTGGAATATATATAAGATAACGGATTATTCCAGTAATATAATTTTAAATATATACCTGGAATATTCACCATGAATATGATAGTAATATTCATTTTGGAATATATATTCCCTCCAAGAATATACTTTGATATTGAAAGAATAATATTAATTGTTACTCAACCAAATCAACGTTTTATAAAAAGCTTTTAATTTTTTCTGTAAAATGTAAGTTAAATATATGCGTGTTATTATTTATTTCGATTAATAAAAAATATTTAATGATGTTATTCCCAGTTTTAAACAAAAGCTCAATCCATATTTTTGTTATCAGGTTATCAGGTTTGAGTAGTGTAGCCAAGGCTAGACTTCAGAAATAAAGCCATGCACATGTATATATGTTAGATCACGATTCACATGAGTGACTTTTTAAAAATAATTTATTTATTTAATGGAGCCAATGTTGGCTCTTGGAGAAGGAATTAGAATAATAAATTAGAAGTGTTGCATTCTAACTGAGTTTAATAACTGATTCAACAAAGCGTGTTTAGTCATATTTATAACATACAGAACCTGAGTAAGCAAAATATAGAACAAAGGAATTGCAGTTCTGCAGTCATCACAAGTTATGAGAAACAAAGGTGTAATATGATATCTTGAAGATAAGCAATTAATAAGAGAAGCTGTTATCGTGTAATACGATATACCTGTGAAGGTTTATTATGACTAAGTCTTAATAAGATAGCCTGTAATATTATATAACAACTTCCCCCTCAATAAAAAAAGTTGATGTTATGCAGCAACTTTTGAAAATTGTTAAAAGCGTTAGATGAATATAATGCAAAATAAATTGAAACAATGTTGAATGAATACAAAGCAAAATAATAAAATACGTAAAAGTTAAAGTTGGTAAATGATAATAATAATAAGTGAGTAATACATTACATAAATGTAATAAAAATAAAATACAATGGTCTAAATTAATAGACAAGGGTAAAACTCTACAAATGAAAGTCTATGTTAACTCGATGTCCTCTTCTTCTTGAGGTTTAATACCGGGTCGCTTTCTTGGAGGGATAAGTCTAGGAAATTTGGTGAATGCTCTGCTTCGCTCTGAAGGAGGTGAAGGAGGGTTGTCCGTTGAGGGTTGGATTCGCAATGCTCCACATCTTCTTCTTCTGCATTTACAAGTTATGTAAAGTACAACTAATAGGATGATGAGAGTGATTATGAAATATGTGAACCAAGATAAGTGTTTGGTCACAAAAGGCTCGTTTATGAGGTCATCCAGGTCTTTGGAATATTGGTCCAATTTGGTTTTTGCAATATCTAGATCTTCTACGTCGAGACCGTTTAATTTGAGTGGTTTTAATTTTGGAATTTCGATTTTGTCGGGCATGTGATTACAGCATTCAAAAGGAATTTGGATAGGATATGAATTGCCCTTAATTTCGGAAAAGTCTTTGGCACTGGCTTGTATTCTAGTAATGCTTGCATAGGCGTAACATCCTGGTTGTAGTTTGATGATGGAATTTTTGTTGATTAACTCTGTCGTGGATTCTCTTTTTGGACAGTTGATGGTGATGTGAAGTGGTTCGGAATTAATTACTAGCCATGTGTTGTCTTCAAGTTCTTGGACGTTGTATGAAGGAAGTTTGACAGTTCTCTGGAAGTTTCGGCAATGGTTTTAGTATTCTGGCTTCACATATGGCATTTTGGTCGATAGGATATGCAAACAGGTTCGAACATAGTTTGGTTCCAAAATAAAGAGGTTTGCATTCTTTCAAATTTTGTATAGGAATGTACATTAAAGAATCATCGTCTCTCGCGATATACTTTTGTGAAATAGATAAAATGTGATGCAGACCAGTTCTGTTATCAAGTATCGGGATAGGGTATAGGCGATAGGTGTTATAATTTTATGGTTCAACAAGTGGTATTGTTAAAACAAATACTACTAAGTTAGAATCCATTTGAAACGCTTGCAATTCAATAATATCCAAATACTTAGCAACTGCGATAATTTAATGGGGAGAGGCAAATTGTTCCTTCGTAAGCTCTGTAAAACTTCTTGTAGTGCTGTCACTAAGTGATTAGGGGTTATGATTGACGTGTGAATGATTCCTAATCTGGCAAATGTTATTGAATTCAGAATGTCGTTCAAATTATCTTCGATATACAAATAGCTTGCCATTAATTGTTCGGAAATGTATAAAAAATTTAGTTTTATGTAAGCAGCCTCAATAGCTTGAGTCATTTTGTTTGAATTGTATGTTCGATTTCTTCGAGATCTTTGTTAAACGTTTCCTCGTCAATTTGTAATATTTGTATAGTCGAGTTGCTTTTTAATAACAGAAGTTGTAACTGAAATTTGATTTTTGATTAAGTTTTCCAATTGATGTTCGTCGTTATTTAGTTTATTTATACAATTAGTATAGTACTGGCCATCTTCAGCATCTAGGTTTCCAGTTATGGATTTGAATATTGTACCGATACCGTTAAGTATTCCTCGTTTACAACTTTTTGTATCTGAAAGGATTTCGTCAAATTTCGTTTTTATAGAGTTGGATATTTGTGTTAAAAGGTTAAAGTCTGTTTTAATTTCACTCGTAAAACTAATTGACTTATGATCATCATTATTGAGAGTGTACAAGATTTTGTCTAAGATATTTTAATTTTTGTCAAAAGCTAGTTTGAAGGATGAAATGTTTTTATGCACTAGCAGAGTCCATTTGTCATTTGTCACCACGATGTCCGTGTCTTGGTGGTAGTATACACCAACAGTGTTATTGATCGGGGTAATTTTGTATTGACAGAGTGCTGATCCGAACAGCAGGAGAAACCTGAAAATAAATTTAATTTTCATTATATGGTTTCATTCTATCAAAATTTACTTTAGTTTCTTGGTTTGTTTCGAGATTTAATAGGGTAGCAGAATTTTGGAAAATTTCTTTTATTTTAAAAGGTCCGTTAAATTTGTTTTGCAATTTGTTTTTGATTTGCGATTCTTTTACGTAAACTAAGTCACCTATTTTATATTCAGGTCGTTGTTGGGGAACATTTCTATAAAAGCGAACTTTCGCTTTCTCCTTTTGAGCTTGCGTTCGACTACGGGCTATTTTATAATAGTGAGATATTCTGTTGTTTAAATCTCTAACGTATTTAGTTAATTCTTTTTGGTTATATAAAGTTTCGGGTGGTCTGTTGGACATATGTCCAAATACAAGTTCGTATGGGGTGAAACCTTGTGTTTTATTTACCGAATTGTTATAGCATATTACCGCATATGGTAAAATTGTGGTAAAATGTTCGTTCGGATTCTCGGTTTTATGAATTCTTATCATTTCGGCTAAAGTAGCATGAAATTTTTCTATGGATCCGTTCGATTGGGGATGTCCTACGCTTGAATAAGTTAATTTTATGTCGTAAAGGGTGCAGAGATCTTTGAGCAAACGGTTGTCAAATTCGCCACCGTAATCGCAATGGATTCTTAGCGGGGTAAATGGCTTGTGTAAGTTAACTCGTCGCGAATAGTTAACGCGTAATTTCGAGTTGGGAATTCAAACAAATTGATATTAATTCTTTCGAATGGTGTTCTTGGGGTTTCTGTGACTACTAGAGGGTAGGGTTATTAAGGTTTTTCCGGCATACTTTAGTCTTTTGGTAAGTTTCGCAATTTTTTATAAAATTTTCAACGTTTTTAGTTAGACCCTGCCAAGTGTATTTTTCTCTAATTCTTCGAATCGTTTCATTTATTCCGCGGTGTAGATTATTTTTACCAAAATGATTTTGCTCCAATATAATTGGAATTTCATCTTCGTCGGCAGTTCTGACGATATCTTGACAAATTACTAATTTTAAGCCTTTTTCTGCAAAAATGAATGATAGGATTTCAAGTATGGGGAGGTCTAAATTATTTTCGACAAAGTATGTCTTAGAAAGATCTAAAACATCTTGGTTTTTAAATAATACCAAAAATAGATGTTCAATTACAGATTCGATATCAAAAGGTAGAGGGATGATAAAATATCTCCTATGTCTGACTGTTTTGCTCGATACAATATTGATTTTATCATTATGAAATTCGGGGTTTTCTTCGAATATGTCCTCGATAATTTTGTGACGTAGGTCTTGTAAGTTGTTTTGTTGGAAAAAGGTTATAATATCTTTATGTTCTCGATACAAAAGTTGTTTGTTCAAGGCTTTGATTTTCGAATAGTCAATTAAAGATGTTGTTTTATATAGGTTGGTGAAAGTTTCAAATTCTTGGGAAATTTGTTCGTTAGTGATCTCGTTGTTATCGTCTGGATTTTCGTCGTCGTCTGACTCTTCATCATTCGCGGCTAGAACCTTTGAATAGAATTTGGAACATTCGGAAAAATGATTAATTTTGATTCTGGAAAGTGCGTCCGCGTTCTTATTGATTTTGCCAGGTTTGTAGATTATTTCGTAGTCGTACTCTTCTAATTTTAGTCGCCAACGGGCAAGTCTACTTCCTGGGTCTATTATAGAGAATAGCCAGGTGAGTGGTCTGTGGTCGGTTACAAGCTTGAACTTTCTACCATACAGATAGGGTCTAAAGAGCTTTACACTCCATACTATGGATAAAAGCTCGCGTTCAATCGTTGAATACTTAGTTTCTGCACTGCACAAGGTTCTAGAAGCATAGGCAATGGGTAAATCTTTGCCAATAGGCCCCTAGCTCAGCACTGAGCCGACGGCAAATGCGCTCGCATCAATAGTTAGAACGAGAGGTTTATCAAAATTAGGGTAAATTAATATCGGAGTTGTTGTTAATGTTTGTTTCAAATTTTGAAAAGAATTTACGCAATCATTGTCGAAGAGAAATGGTATGTCTTTTTGTAGTAGTTTTGTTAGGGGTTTGCTTATCTTGGAGAAATTAGGGATAAAGCGCCTATAATATCCGGCTAAGCCTAGAAATGATTCAATTTCTTTTGGATTCTTCGGTTGAGGAAAATTTAAAATAGCGTCAACTTTCGAAGGGTTCGGTTTTACGCCGTCTTTTGTAATTAGATGTCCTAAATAAGCGACTTACTTACGGAGAAACTCGCATTTGTCTGGTTGAATTTTGAGGTTGGCTTTTTGAAGGTGTTTAAAGACTTCAGTTAGACGGGAAATGTGTTCGTGAATTGTAGGAGAGTAAATAATAATATCGTCCATGTAGACGAGACATCGTTCATTTTGAATACCTAACAGGATGTTATCCATAACTCTTTGAAACGTTGATGGAGCATTTTTGAGTCCAAATGGCATTCGCACGAATTCATAATGTGAAAGCAGTCTTTTGAATGTCTGCGGGATTAATTTCAATTTGGTGAAAACCAGAAGCTAAGTCTAAGGTTGTGAAATATTGGCATTTGCCAAGTTGGTCTAAAAGATCGGAAATGTTGGGCAGAGGATATTTGTCACCGATTGTAACCTCGTTGAGTTTGCGGTAGTCGACTACAACGCGCCATTTCTGTTTACCAGAAGCGTCCAGTTTTTTGGGAACTACCCAGACAGGAGAGGACCAAGGTGAGATTGAAGGATGAATAATACCTTGACTTAACATTTTCGACACCTGGGACTCTTCTTTATGGACCTGAGGATAGCGATACGATTTCGTAAATATCGGTCGGGAATTGTCGGTGTCAATAGGGTGTTTGATTTCATTGGTAAAGGTCAAATTGTCTCCTTTTAAATAGAATATATCCTGAAAATCTAAACAAAGCCGCGTTACTATTTCGGCCTCTTCTTCGTTTAGATGATCCAAGCGCAATTCGTTCCTGATTTCAAAGGATCTGTCTGTCTGTCTGTAAGTGTTGGTCAGAATTTTGAGTATTTAAATTAAAAATTGATTTGAATTTTTGTACTGGTTCTAGATAAAGGTTCGAAAAGTTTATGGTTTTTGGGATCGCGTTTGCGTTTATTATTGAAGTTAAAAATTCTCCATTGTGATCGATTTTGACAATGGCATTTGGTAAGCGTACTTTCTCGTTTTCCTGGGTTAACAGTACAGCCTCGGTATTTCGCAGGTTGCATTTTAGTTTACAAATTTTTTCCATGCGAGGTTCGATAGAAATTAAATTTTTGATGTTGCCTAAATTAGGATTTTGGTTTTTGATGTTAGAGTTATTAGTTGGTTGTATAGGTCAATTTACTGTAGATTCTTATGTGACTTTATATAGTGGTACGGTTTTAAAATTTGTGGCTAGTTGTTTATTTTTAAAGTCTACTTGGCATTCGTACTGTTCTAAAAAGTCTGCGCCTAATAATCCATCAAAATCTATATCTAGATTATAGATATAAACTTTGTGTGACTCATCTGAAAAGGGGATGAGAACAGATTCGTTGATATAATTTTTTTGATCGGTAATACCCTGTATAATTACATTTTCAGGAGATCTACGTCTGTAATTTTCAGCTGTTTTAGGTTTAAAAATTGATATACCTGCGCCGGTGTCAATTAGAATTTTAAATTTACCAGTTACGTCTTTCATATAATAAAGATTTTTTGAGTTTACGGTTAGTAAAGTATGGGGGGGTGTATTTAAAAGAACTTCTGTTCTGGGAAGTTCAGGGACGGGTCGAAACTGTCGTTGAGATTCATAGTTTGTATTTGAGTTTCTAATTCCGTAATTGGTTCTAATTGTTCTGTTTGTTGTGTTGGAGTATCCGTGGGGTACTCCGGATCTAATAGAAAATCCTGAGGATTAGCAGTATAATCCTCGTATTGTTCGTATTGGGAATTAGCTGTATAATTTTCTTGGAAATTTTGGTTAGTTTCAAAGTTATAGTTTTCCTAAGTATCCTCTGCAGTTTGGTAATCAGAAGAATAGTCACTGTATTGATTAAATTGATCGGCATAATTATCGTAAGGTTCGTAATTTAAATGATGAGCTTTTTTCTGATTAAAGTGGTTAAAATTCGGGTTAGGCTGAATAGCGGATGGTCGTTGTTGCGTAAAGTTAGGGTTCGGCCTTATGGCTGAGGGCCTGTTTTGTTGCGATTGATTAGGTTGGCCGTTTTGAGGGAATGTCCTCTGGCTAAATTGATTATTTTGTAAAAAGTTTTGGAAACCTGAATTTCCTGGGTAATTTGGTCGTTGGAAATTTTGTGAAGTTGACAGCATTGTTCGTGTTTGTTGCCTTGTACGGCATTCATTTATGACATGTCCATTTCGTTTACAAAACGAACAGAATTTCTGCTGAAAATTTTAAGTTGGTCGTTTTTGTTGCATAATAGGATTTTTGACCGGACTATTTTTTGGAAATTTTTGTTGCTCGAAGTAGGAGAGTTGTAGTTCTCTACGAATTCTACTAACAGCTTTTAATATGCTAGGAGGATTGCTAGCACGTATAATTCTACCTAGATTCGGTTCTAAACCTGTTAGTAAATTATTAAGCGTCATGGTTTCTATAAGGTCTGACTGTGCAGCTCTTTGCGTTGTCGTGAGAGTTTATTTTTGCACTGCGGCGTGCATCTTCGCATTATGCGTTTGTAAACGTGAAACAAATGTTAAGGCGAATTCGCCGGGTAATTGGTGAATTCGTTGCAGGTCTTGGATAAGAGCCGTTAAATCTCGAGAATCTCCAAAATTAGTTTCTAAAAGTGCTTTTATTTCTGGCCATGTGCCAGGATTACGCGAATTTATTAATTCGGCAGCTTTGCCTTTCAATTTATTTTTTATGTGGACGGTCAAAAGAATTTTTTGATCTCCAATTGCCATGCTTTGGGCACAATGACAGGAGTTTAAGAATGTTTGTAAATGAACGGCATTGCCATCGAATTCGGGTATTAGAGAAAATATTTCAGAGAGCTTGTAAGGCTCAATTTGCTCTGGTTGTTGTTGTTGTTGTTGCTGTTGCTGTTGCTGTTGCTGTTGCTGTTGCTGTTGCTGTTGCTGTTGCTGTTGCTGTTGTTGTTGTTGTTGTTGTTGTTGTTGTTGGTGGTGTTGTTGGTGGTGTTGTTGTTGTTGCTGCTGCTGCTGTTGTTGTTCGGCTGGTGCCGGTGCTGTTGGTTGAGCTGTCTCTGGTTGAGCTCTATCTGGCATTTTGCTTTTTATTTAGAGATTATTTGAACTAAAAGAATTGTCTGCGTATCAGCAGTATGATACGAGAATTAAATTAAAATTAGCTTGTTACGTTGCGTGCGTAAATGGATTGTATATTAGCTGTATAATACACAATGTTTCGTAAATACGAAAATAAATAAACTTAAAATTAAATGAACTTGTTTCGTTGCGTTTGTAAAGGAATGGATTTCACTTTGACAATAGAACTGGCTTTGTGCGCCGAGTGTATTAGCGGATAATACACGTAAATAATTGTGAGAAATAATAATTATAAAATGAAATAAAATAACGAGATTATTCTTAAAATGACTTACATTAATTTCATCTCCATGGGTAGGTTCTTCGTCCGTCAAGGGATTGGAATCCGCCACCACCAGTGAGGAAGGTCTCCTTGTTCTCGTAGATGTATACGCACTAGTTAGGCACCTTCTGCAGATGTTCTCCTTGTTCTCTTACGCTTCACTACCAGTTAGGCTTCTTGTTCTGATGATGTTTACTGATCCTACCGACTGCACCAATGTTAGATCACGATTCACATGAGTTGCAGTTCTGCAGTTATCACAAGTTATGAGAAAGGTGTAATATGATATCTTGAAGATAAGCAATTAATAAGAGAAGCTGTTATCGTGTAATACGATATACCTGTGAAGGTTTATTATGGCTAAGTCTTAATAAGATAGCGTGTAATATTATATAACATATAGTGTTTTAAACTACCCACGATTTTAGTCCAAGATCCCAGAGCCGCCAGACCTACGTCATTTTAGCAAACCTAATATTTTGACAACGAATAGTGTAATATCTAGTTGCTGCAAAAACGCCCCGCTTTCAAGCTAGCAAATACGCATACGTTCTTAACTAAATATTACACTATTAGTTGTCAAAATATTAGCTTTGCTAAAGTGACGTAGGTCTGGCGGGTCTGGGATCTCACTCTATTTCTTCCTATTTAAGTATTTCATAACATAACCTCAATATCAGAATTTACGTGCTTTAATCGTTTGTTATTGTTGAGATACTTAAGTGGTTTTATGTGTAGTATAAGTGATAAGTGATCGATGAACAATAAGTAAGTACATTAATCTTTATAGGGAAAATTTAACAGGTCATCACGTCACTTGTACATTTTCTTACTAAAATGAAAAGAAAAAGGGATAGAAATACTACTGGTACTGGCGCAGCTTCATAGAGAAGTTAATAGAACTCTATTAGACCATAATACTGATGATATAAATCAGAGACAGTTATTACAGTTGAACCAAAGCTTACCAACAAATTCTTCATATTTACAAGAAAGTAGGTATGATAGCATCAGTCAAAATAATTCCCAAACTTTTAATCATAGTACTGCAGGCACCACGAACTTAATAAGTAGTGTTCATTTAGAAAATATTGTTAGAAGTAATGTTTCAAATAGTGGCAGTGAAAGTAATTTATTGGAAAGCGATTCTGGCGAAAATTTTAATTGTAGCGCTAGTTTTGACGAGCAGCATGACAATGACATACAAATTTTTCATGGAGCACTACTTCTAATCAAGCATTTGTGCAGCAACACGATCAAAATTCAAATTAAATCAGTGGCGGCTGGTGAAATTTCAATATTTTTTTTCTCGTCTATGGCGCATGGGACCCATACTAAATTTGGGAAATAACATCTAGAGAATCACTTCTCTAATGACCCCTAAAAAATTTTGAAAAAGCAGTTTGCGAAAACATTTTTGAAAATTCGTTAGCCTCCCCTGGGTCTAGGAGCTCCTGTTTATTTTTATTTTTTTTTTGTCATATGCATTTGATATTTCATAAAAATACAACAGATTTTGGAGTTTATGAAAATATGTTCATTACTAACTGAAATACAATGAACTGAAATTTTGTAATTTACAATTTAACAAATTACAATATTTCAATTCGTTGTATCTCAGTTAGTAATGAAAATATTTTCATAAACTCCAAAATCTGTTGTTGTATTTTTATGAAAAGCCAAATGCATATGACAAAAAAATATAAAAATGATATATAGATGTTATATCCCAAATTTCGTATGGGTCCCATGCGCCATAGACGAGAAAAAAAATATTGAAATTTCACCAGCCGCCGCTGAATTAAATTATTGATAAATTACATAACTAGGCTGTCGCACATAAAATTACTATACTTCCTAGATTATGTGACTAGCAAATGATACTTAGACTTTAAGGCAAAGAACAAATAATTTGTAGTAACTTTTATTACAAGTTTTCATTTTAATCAATCTTCTCTATTATTTTTTGTAAAAGGATATTAATTACTTGTTTGGATTTTTTTTTTCTAGATTGATAGTATGTGTAGATTGGGTGGTAATAATTACAAGGAATGTTCACGCAGCTTTATGAGAAAAGTAATGAGTGTGGACTTAGCCAAGCTTTACAGTTTACACGGACACAAAGACAAAAAAGTGTTTTCCAAAACAGCACTTTCGCAACAGTTACAGGTAATAATTCAACATAATATATTTGTTTACGGTTCAGATATATACTTGCTTAAAGAGGAATAAGCCTGGAACTCTCTATTTTTTGCACAATTTGAATATATATTTTTTTAAAGTAGAGTGGCAAAAATTCTATGTGTAGGTGACAAATTTGGTTTTAATTCACATACACAGCCTCCTGCGAAGCGTTTTTTCATCAAAAACAGTAAATCATATTAGCAAATTTTTTTTAAAACAGATGATATATCCTATTTTGATTTTTTTAATGTAATTTTTTTCTTTGATTTTGATGAAACTTACTATCAAGACATATGGCATGTTGAAGAAGAATCAACTTCAAATAACTATTTGAAAAGAAATCGCTAATATGATTTAGTGTTTCTTGGCGAGAGGAGAGGAGATGAAGTAAAAACAAATTCTGAATCCTTTTCGTTTCTGTACACACTAAATCACAATTTTTTTTTTTTCACCCCCTGTAATAACGGGATGGGGGTGGCTAAAGCCAACAATTTTTTAGCTTCTCTTATATATATTAAATACCAATTTTATGGGCTCTTACTTGCTTGATTTACCTATTTACTCCTATTTAACCCAATTTATCCCTCAACCCTTCAACGTAATAAGATCAAATCTTGTTGATATACATATGTGTACCAAATTTCAAGTCAATATCTTAAACGGTTCCAGAGTAATCGTGCGCACAAAAAAAAATTTAAAGATCGACAGACAGACAGAAATATTTATTTTGCTCAAACTTAAAATCGTTTCATGTCATTCTAAGCCTATTTGAACAATAAAATTTTTCAAATTTTTGTTTGCGCTACTATACTTCCACTGGACGTGGAAATAATTACAAAATACAAAAATATGAGTTGACTCTTGGTTTTACCATTATAGCTTTCTTCAATATTCAAGTTTAAATTCTAAATAAAAATCCTCTAAAATGTTTTCTTTTGTTTTAGAAACAATGAAACGGACAAAGAAGTTTAGTCTTAAGATAGATTCAAAATATAAATATGTTCATTAAATAATAAATAATTCTTCAATATTATATTTTCAATATTTTATTTTCCCATATTTGTAGAATTTTTAGGAAGAAGGCACTAATATGCAAGGAGTGGAAAGTTTTCAAGTGATTACTGTTATTATTTTACATTTTAATTTTTATATAATTATTTAAATCGAAAAGTAAGATAATCAAACATCAAGCTGAAGGAGCTGCTGTAAACAATTGCGAGCGTCTTCCCTCATCCCGGTGCGTTTTGATGATGTATTAGTTTTATTTCTGCTTTTACCAAAAGTGACCCACGTATACCAGAGGGCCTCTGTATATTCTCACGGGAATATTCCTGAAACCAGCCTGAGGGAATATTCTATATAAATGAAGATTATTCCAGGAATATAAATATATATTCCAGACAAAAGCTGTGAATATGTTTGAAACATATAAATATTTCTGGATTATTCCTGGAATAATTTGTGAATATTCTTAAAGGAATAATCTAGGTTTATATAGGATATTCCCATTGGCCGATTTTAAGAATATTCCCTGGAGAATTTATATATTCACGGCCTATTCTAAGAATGATTCTTTATTCTCAAGAGTATATTTCAAGAATATTCTAAGATTATATTGTGCTGTCTGGGGTATGCACAAAGGTTAAACGTCCACCTCACAATGTAGCCACAATATGCCATTTACATATACACAAATAATTTGATCCACAGTGTGTTATCGGATGCACAGTGATTGACTTCCTAATGTCTCAGACGAATGACGTCTTATGCTAGACGTTAATTTGACGTCTTTTTCAGGTTATATTTGGTAATCCCCCACAGGTTTTTAGTAATAGGAACATATAAAACTACATACTAGTTAGTAAGTCTACTTGATAAAAATAAAGTAATTAATGCATAAATACGTTTTGTCCTATGAATTTGTTTGTTAGCCATCCGTATATTTTATTTACATTAGCATATCTAATATTGTTTACCATCACTCCAATTTTTTCTCACAAGGGTTGCCTGCAAATTATAATGTTTATTAAGTTATTAAATTCATTTTTACTTACCTTTGCCAATTGCGGTGGGTATCGGTCGAACCTACATGTCTCTGTTGTACGTATTACAGTACTGACGCTTCTACCAACTGAGCTATCTTAGTGACCGTTATTTCGGATGCTAAAAGCAGTATTTATGGTGACGTGTATGAAGTCTTTATTATGTGAAATTGAACTTCTAGCCTTATTTAAAATATATGAAAATCTTTCAGGTTCTCTTTTTTTTTCTATTTTTTTACGTGTTCCCAAACCTGAATTTTTCGAGTTACTAGTATTTTTATTTATTTATAATTATTAAGAAGAACTTATTTAATTTAAATAAACTGTCGCCAGTGTCACCTGAGAAGTACGAGTATTGTTGAACAAAGTAATTATTACATTAATTCAGTGGGGGTTCGTTAAAAAATGTTTTCCCCAGATCTCGAAATTGAAGAGCAGAGAGGGAGAAATCCGAAAAAAAATTTTCCTCATCTCAAATTTGATGAGCAATGGGGGGGAAGTCAGGAGTTAACTATTTTAAGAATTTAAGTTTTAAGTTGAAGTACTTATACAAACCTGGGAAACATGTTGGAGAAAAAACGGTCAGGTATAATATATCATCTACAACATAAATAGAATATTTAATGGTCTAAAACAGACCTAAAATTGAAAAGAAGTATATTCGTACATCGGTTTTATAAGCAATTATTACCATGAAAAAAACAACTAAAAGTTTTTTCGCAATTATTTTAACAAAAAAAAAAGACAGTGAGCACGGATCGAACCGCGTACCTCTTGACTCGCCGCTTAATGTTTAACTCACTCAACCACTGACTTCTGTTTGAATACTTGCTTAAAGACATTATAATAGAACACGCAACGGCTAGATTTTGCTTTTTAATGCATTTTAATCTAATTTTATTATTAAAAGAACTCGATATCTTTAAACCTGCCGAATCTTTGCAAACTCTTTTGAATATAAATTATTTTGGATATTGTTAAAAAACAAAAATGCCTGCTATATGTGGGGCTATGACCACTCTTATAGAGGAAAGAGGACACATGAGATACACATGGCCGGTATGCTCAGGCTGACGCTTTGCGCGCGCACACTGTTCCATGCTCGAATAGTCGAATGTAGACACGACAAGACACAACTAAAAAGTGTATATATAGTTATTTGTATCATGTGTATATATATCGCACTTTTATGTGGTTTATGCAGTAGGCACAAGTATTATATAAAGCATCACACATACATATGACCTGTCAATATAAACATAAGTGTATCTCATATGTATACGTCAGTACTAGTTTAACAATTAAGATTAAAATTAAATCTACCGTAACATATTTTGTTTCTCATGTGTATATCTTGTAGAGACGTAATTACAATTGGAAGTGCTGTTTGGGAAATCTTTGCCCTTTGTTTGCTCCCATGAAGTTAGAATGAATTTAGAAGGTGATGTTGATAAATGAAAATGCATGTGTAGTTGTACATCAGGCCAATTCGGATATTATAAGCACACTAGGAATTATATTAACCATATGCTACATGTATATTGTGAAAAAGAAGAAAAATTTGAATAAACGATTTTTTTTAATTATGTTTTATTTCAGTACTATTGTATTTGTTTACCTGTTTATGTTTCTCAAAAAACAATACAAGTTCAACACAATGCAAGAATGCAAAATTACGTCACAACATCAATTAAATTTCTGAAATGACTAGTGAGTGTAAAATACAATGTTCAGAACAGTGCATACAGTGTCAGAAAATGTTTCATTTGGGTCGGCAATGAGAGCAAGCGAGAGCGAAGCAACTAGTCTATTCTTTTTTATCGTATAACACATCCTACCCGTGCCACCTGCTTTCCCTACCACATGTACGTGGGCAGCTCTGTCTGCGGGAAATGTAAAAAATTATTTGACTCGTTTTGAAAGTATAAAACGAGTTAAATAATTTTAGTTATTAAAGCACGTAATAATATTACTTATACTGAACAGACCCAACTACATCCTTCCTTTGAATAAATGGTACTGAAATTTTTAATAGCAATGAATCAGGGTTACCGTTTTCAATTAACCGTATTCTACCAACATTCCGATCAGAATCTAGTAAAATCTACTAACCTAAAATTAAATTCTACTAAAAACTACCGCTATCTGGTGTCGGGCGGAAACTTTATGAAACATTTAATTCCTGCCTAGTGGAAACCTATAAATTAATGTTTGTGAGTTAACACCGCTACCGCTAGATGGAGCAGTATTACTTTTAACAAACAATAAAAATAAGAGTAATGAAAACTAAACATTTATACAAATAAAACAGAAAATAAAACATAAAATAAAATGAAACGTTTATAAAAATAAGAAGTAAACAAAAATATTAAAACATTTTGAACAAAAAATTCATACTTAAGTACCTTGTGCTTATCAGGCGCGGATTTAGAAAATTCTTGAGGGGGGGTCGCACTTTCAAACTAAATATATGATTCGACATCTATCGGAGAAAGAATGAACTTACATAAATGACTGTAGCAGTTGTCTCTATAGATATTTGATTGAGTTCGGTGCTATTCGATGAGGTGTCACTTAGGTTACTAGCTTAAATTATCATAGATGGCGATAAAATATAGTTTCTAAACTGGTATTCAGAAAATCTACTAAAATCTACTAAAATTATTAATTCTACTAAAATTCTACTGCGCACCCTCATTTTTCTTGAAAATATACTAATTTAGTAGGCAATCTACTGCAAACGGCAACACTGCAATGAATCAATTGGTTTGTTTTGGTTTTGAGAAATAACAGTCCTCGGATGTTAGGAACATGCGCAGTTAGTAAAACAGCTTGCGCAGTTACTAAAACAGAACACGTTTTACTAACTGCGCATGCTCCTGACATCCGAGGACTGTTATTTCTCAAAACCAAAACAAACCTAGAGATGTACGTGTTTTCTTAATAGCGCGTCATTATTTGCTCCCTCTACTAGAGCACTGGTACACGCCTTTATTGTAGGCGGTCTATCAAGTCGTTGAAACTATGCCTGCCACCCAAATCCAAAATCTTCCGATACTGTATAGTTTAAAAGTCGTATCAATGCACGCAGTTTTCCAAATAGATAGAAAATTTCGCAGTAAGTGGCCAATAGCTTTTAAAATTGGAAGACCATCCAGCAAATTATGTTAAGTGAAGCAAATCTCAACCCATGAGATTATTATTATAGGTATTTTGAAACATATCTATAAATGCAGATACAAATATGAATAATTTACTTTAGTGAAAAAATCATCCTGTAGAAACTGTTGACTATATACATGCACACATACATTTGCTAGGTGGTTTTCCAATTTCTTAAAGCTATTATCCACTTACTGCGAAGTTTTTTTGTCTTTAGACACTGAATAATAACTTTTACTCTTACATATTACCTACCTATATAGAACATTTATTATCTTTTGAAAAACATTAACAGGTGAACAATCCGAAAAATACGTATTTGTTTTCCTCACTGAACGAGTTATCTTGAACGGAATGAAATTCAACGCAAAATAGCATGTTATTACTTTAAAATGGTAAACAACCCAAATTTGGAAAAGATAAAGGCCACAAGACAAGCATAAACTATATAGGTTAGGTATTTCATTCTCTCGTTATCGCCCCTCCTTTCCTATATATGGTAACAATGGGAACTAGATGGTGAAATTTACTTCATGGTGAATTTAAGAGGTAATATGCACTTTGTAGTAGGCGTGCACGGTGAAAGCAGGTAGCGGTAACGTCATTAACACTAATAAATGTTACTAACAAGATCCACGACTTTAAACGGATAGTAAAGGTTCCCAGAACGTCGCGGCCACTATCAAAGCTACTTGAAAGTGGTTGCAACTTCGAAGGTTGTCCCACTGGTAACTAGGGCGTCCCCATGCACCGGAAAAGCTACGTAGAAGTCACATAACTCTAAAGTAACCGCTAGTGATAAAAACTACGAGGCAGTGACTACGGATATGTCAAATGAAGTTATTTACACATCAAAGTCGTACATTTAGTGACGGATTCGTAGTGGTTACTCATTCGAAGTTCCCATCTCAGTTACTCCCAGGCAGCAAGGTGCCGTCATTATGACGTCGTTTTTTCGGCATTAATTACGTCAATTTCACCTTCAGCATGACGTAAAAATGACGAGAAAAAGACGGCACAATGTCACAGCGGCCCAATGACGTCATACATATGACGCCAATATGACGTATTGGTAATCAGTGAATTTTGCGATAAGGGATGAAAATCTCATTAGAATATTTTTCCACAATTATTAATAACGTTTTTGACGAAAAAAAAACCGGAATGTGCAGGGATCGAACCGCTGACCTCTTGACTCGCAACCTCAATTCAATTCAATACAAGTTTATTAGGTATTAAGAGTACAAAAATGCGCCTAGGCCGAACCCCGATTCAGAGCCGACCACACCACCACGTCGCGCAGCGCCGTAGTAGATGGGTGGTCGGGTGGAAGGGGGTCGGCTTTCGGCTTGAACGATAGATAACATGGTGGGGGTTAGGCCTCTTGTTTAATGAATGGTAAAACTTAAGCCTAACAATGCGTACTAATAACTAAGACTAGTTTAAAAACACTTATAACTACTTAGAGTTAGGATTAAAAACTTTGGTTAGGGCGCGCGCACCAGCACACGCGCACTGTTTTAAAAGAAACTATGGTTACTGACACGGGAAAAACTCAACGAAAAAACCCGTTCGAGCTAATGACAATCTTCGTCCGATGGTCTGCCTGGCTTCGGAAAGGTAGGATGGAGAGGAAGCTGTGATTTAAAAGGTTTGGATTTTTAAGAGGATGGTCGAGAGGGGATTTAGAAGATGACAAAAATGGACAAAAGAACAAAAACTAACAAATTAACAAAAATGAGGCGAATAAAGGGAATATAGAGAGGGGTTTGAGAGGTAAAAGGTGGTGAAGGATAAAGGATGGTGAAATGGAAGTTGTGATGTAGGAAAGATGTGGCTAGGGAGGTTGCCGAATGACTCGCAACCTCTTAACTCACTGAACCATTGAACATCTTTATTTAAATATGTTTAAAAGCTGTATACCTAGTTAGAAATAGTAAAACAAAATTATTATTACTATGTGGCAAAAATTGAACTAGTCACTAAATACTTCTATTTATTTTTATTTTATAATGATTTATTTAAATTAAAATTTCAGGTTGCAAAATATATTCGGCAATTATGTCAAAACATACTGATGTTTCCATATGTACGTTTTTATTGTAATAATATATATTGCTATTATGATTGGTCAAAGATCTCTATATACATATATACATTTATATATAGTGAATATATGAATATATATAGTGAACCAAATGACCAATTTTGACGACAAAATGACGTCATTTTAATGACTTCAAAATAATGACCTCAAAGAAACGTGTATTTGACGTCTTCATGATGACGTCAGAAGTACGTTTTAAATATCACGTCTCTGGTACGTCATTTATTGGGACAATGACGTCGTCGACGCAAAATCACCTTTAAAAGACGTCATAATGACGTCACCCTGCTACCTGGGCTGTTACTTTGGTGCTAGTTGGGCTAGGGCTAGTGAACCACCTTGAAAGGCGGTGGCTGGTTCAGGAAACCCGGGAACCTCGGGCTAATGCGCCGCCTTGAAAGGTGGTGGGTGGACCAGGGTGGGTCAAAGTTGGTGGTCGAGGACCGTGGTTTGGAGTCCACGCCAAACTGTAGATCCCTAGAGCAAAATGGGTCATTCCGGCCTGATTGTCTAGTAAAACAACAGTACTACTATCATAAACCGAAAATAAACGCATATTTCCCTCTCACTCTGCAAGGAAAGTCGACATTTTATAAAATGACAGTATTTTCATATCATTAAATGATCATGTTTTTGAAAATGCATTTGAAGATACACTGCACAGAAAAATTTTAATTGAAAAAATTATAAGTCTGGTTCTATCAGAATACTATCACTAAGAAAATAAATGAAATTGCTTCTGGTGAAAACATTCGAAAAACATTTAAACATCAATAAATTATCAACACGGTATTACACAATATATCCCAAGAGACGTAAAATAATGTTTTTAGTTGATCAATTCCATTTTATTGTCATAAACTTTGTTGATTTTTCTGTGTTACAATGAAAACGTGTATTTTAATTATATTTAAATAAAATTTATATAGTTATGAAGACACTTTTTTTACCAAACTGAAAATTCGCATAAAAACGTTCATTTCTCCAATATTCAACTTATTGGTAAATAATGAAAACGTTTTCAATCCGTCCATGACTACAAAAATTCTGAAGGCGAATCTGAAAACCTATCATGGCGGCCAGCATGGGGGATGTCAGCGTTTGGACCTTATGTGAGGTCCAGTTTAATTTATGAAGTTCGTGGTATAATATACATAAAAACAATAATATTACGAAAAGTTCAATCAGTTGTCATCTGACAGTTAAACAATTTCAGTTTGTTTTTCCTAAGGTCTGAGACTGTAACGTCACGCGCACGCGACCCATACTGGTTTCTTAATCATCAGTAACCAAGAAATTGACCATATTTTTCTTAAATTGGTTCCTACTAGTAACTTTACAGTTATGATATTGGCTATATATTTTCAACTAAAATCAGCATAGCCAACTATTTACGCAAATCACCTACCAAATTGATTTATTGTTTATTCATGAACGCGTGTTATACTACTAGAATGTAGATGTCGCTAACTCCGAGATTTTTGCAAGAATATCAAAAAGTAGTGTGAACAAGAAAGTTTTGTCATTTAATGTAGTAGATATTTATGGTACTATTAAAAACAATGACAATAGAGTTAAACTTCTATTTAACACCAATAGTAAAATGATTCGTTATTTACTTCCGAACATATTATTCTACCAGAATGTAGATGTCGCCCACGGTCAATAAACGGTACGGTTACCTCAATCAGCAGCTTTAGGACGAGAGAGTCGCGGGGGGTGGGAAATCGAATAAAAGAGACATCTGATTTCCGTGCAAAAGACAGAGATAAAGATTCCGATAGGGTCTACAACCTACGTCACCTGTAGACACTACAGGCATCTTTGTCTCTGTCTTTTGCACGGAAATCAGATATATCTGTCTCTTTCATTCGATTTCCCGTACCCCGCGTCTCTCTCATCATAAAGCTGCGGATTGAGGTAACCGTACCGTTTATTGACCGTGGATGTCGCCCAAGATTTGTAAAAGAGACAGGTTGCCTGGTAACTCAGGAGCCAATAAAATTCTTGCGCGGGAGTGACGTGTCCAGAAGACCTTTTAAAATTAACATACACAACAAATGACCTACTTAAAATATGAATATCCAAAATAATATTTTCAATAACTGTGTAAGCAGAAATAAAATATATTAAACAAAGTACGACGGTATCAACGAGGTTAGTGATACACTGATCGACTGTTGCATCTTTTACCTCTGTGAAGTGAGTTGTAGAAGCAGGTCCTCTGGATGACGCGCAATATGGCGCTCCCTAGTTACCAGGCAACCTGCAGCCAGATTCCGAACTCACGATACGATTACGATACGACACCAAGTTGAACGTGACGATTACAGCGATTCCTATATGATATCGTCGGTCAACATAGGAATTTGGTAGTAATTTTACATTTTAAGAAATAAGAAAATTTTTGAAGTAGCGGGACGAGTTTTGCTTACCTACCTATAAACTATATTTTTTGTATTTTTGTGTCGTTTCATTTTATTGAAGTATTTTTGTTTTGTTTGGAGATATATCGACTACTATTAATAATGCTTTCAATTGTCGCTGCTGGAGTCTGGAATAACCAGAAGAATTCGAAGAGCTAATGTACGGCTGATACGTGAAAGAACAAGAATCCGAAATACAATTTGATTCGTTTGAAACCTTAGCGACCTCCGCATTTTGACTCTACCACTCCTACCAGATAGCAGATTTATAGAATAATTTAGGTTGAACAAACCGTTAGCAAGAAAATTTAATAAATTTGGTACAAAATTCACTTAGATGACAGGATTTTGAGTTTGAATTTTAGCCTCCAGAAAAATCGAAGTATTTAGGCAGTGTGATGGCGCAGTAAATAAAATGTCACAGTTTAAAATTATGGACAGAGGAAAGTTGATTGCTCTTTCCTGTCTTGGGAACGTAGCAAAACTAACAAAGATAAGTACAATATTGAAATGAAATAGCCAATCCCCATAATCGCACGCATGAATTATAAAGACAAGGATTACGGACGCTAACGGGAATTCCGATGAAAACCGATCCGCAAAATATGAAGAAAGAAGAGGGCGCTACGAACACGAGTGCACCAAGTTCCAGCTAAGTTCGCGAGTATTGTCAATTGCCAATTGTCTCAATTTAAAGGTTATGTACATGGAAAAAGTTGGTGTCATCGAATTAAATCCTTTATATTTTGAGAAATGATGACTTTAGTACAAATATTGATGTATTTCATAATATTTCACATTAGGATATTGTGAATTGCTTGGTTTTTGTGAGATATAGATAGACAAAAAGGTGAGTTCAAGGCATTCAAAAATATTGAAGCTCTTTGTGGTTGGGTGAAAGAAGTACTCTGCAAGGAATTTACAGGATAAAAGCTTTTTGCAAAGGTAAGAATTAGTTAGCAATATTCAATATATGCTTACCTAATTAAATGTTGCTTAATGAATAATTACTAACACGCAAATTCTTTTTTCAGGTTATGAACTCTTAGCTTAGAATCTTCAACAAAAGCCATGCCATTGATTACTTGGACTATTGCTGATCCAGATGATCCTTCAGTATTCATTATGATTGTGTTACTAGTCTAGACAAGATTCGTTGACTACCCAGTCTATCCCTTCACTTTTTTAGCAGTAAGCAGTGGCTACAGTCGAAGGGTTAACTGTTATGAATTTTGTGAAAAATACCATATAAATTAAACAATGAAGGACTGATGTACTGTGAACTAGGTACTTAAAATATGTAAAAAGGTGTACAGAATTTCTTCCAATGGTTGACCCCTCGCCTATGATATACCTATAGACTGAACTATACAAACCATTTAATTTGTGCAAGGACTTTTTCTTATCGTGTCTTATTGTTATACATCTAGCACATACTTTATTTTTTTCATGTAAGTAGGTTAATTGTATTGTATTTTATTAAATATATTATCTTTTTATTTTACATTTTATTTATCAATTCTATTATTGTTAGCAGTAAATTGAGGTAGTCGATTATGTTGATCTTCTATATACATGCATCTAACTGAAAGTAAAATAAAATATACTTACTAAATATCCAATTATTTATTATGCAAGGTTTCATTAGTACTCAGGAAGAATCAATAAGAAACTTATGAGAGATACAAAGAAAGATCTATATTGTAACAAAAAATACATGAAAATAATACATACATAATTCAAAGGGCATTTTTAAAGCTACAATTCAACATTTTCATGGCTCGTCCGTACACTCTCACTGAAGTATTTCGACCAACTTCATAGCTTTTGAATATTAAACAATCCAACATTGAGTTTTTAAACACAACACAATACACTAAAACAAGAAATTCTGTTGCCAGATCACTCAGTGACAGCTGTACTTTGAATTTTTTTAATTTATGCACTTCATCAGATATCTTAACATAGCTTGCACATTTTCCTCTGGTGTGTACCTCCTTTAAAACAATATCTACTATTACACTTCTTTATTCCTCGGCACTAGCTTCATCTTCGCTCAACTAAAGTATAAACACAAGAAATACTTATTACAAATACTGGCAAACCAATATGGTGTTTTTTTTTACCACAAATTGTTTATTGCTTGCTTTAACAGCAGTTACTATTATCACCACCTTAAGCTTCACATCTGATGGGTTTTAAGTTGTATCTCATATTAATAGAGAACACCTAACTGAATGGATCGTCGCTAGTGATGGGAATAATCGAGATACGAAAATCGAATTAGTCGAATATTAAAATGTCTCGAGATAATCGATTATGAGTCTGAAAATTAGTATATACTAAAATTAGTAGTACTGAGAAAATTGTTCGTCTATGCTCGATGAATCCGATGGCAACCGAAAGTCGATTATTTTATTATTCTCGGGATGACGAAATTAGTATATACTTACATTAGTATACTACTAAGAAAATTCGTTGGATACACTCGATGAATGCGACGGCGGCGAGTCGATTATTCTCTAGGTTTCGAAGTTGGAATGGTTTTGATGATGGATACGGATATAAAAAAGGTAATCAATTAGCACTGCAAGCACACTGCTCAATACGCAAGTAAAAACAAACTGTTTTTTAATTTTAATAAATAAGTACATATTTAATTTGTGTGCAGTTATATAAAAGTAGTATTTTAAATTTGAAATAGGTTTTCATTGTATACTACTAAAATTAGTACTACTAATATTAGTCGATTATCAAAATATCTCGATTAAAAATAATCGAATATTGAAATATCTCGATTATTCCCATCACTAATCGTCGCATATTTTTGTATTACGGCCGTTGTTCCTACAACAAAATCCACATTCTTACATTAACAGGCAACAACTTACCACCAATAAAACCCTTGGAATGCCCTTGTAAAATAATTTCTTTAAATTGCTTGGGATATTTTAACCCTAATCTCTTCTGGTTGTAAATCGACGTTATTTTATAAAAACTGATGTTGTCTCAGATTGCCACATTTCCACAATTAATAATACAAGAAAAACTTGCCATTTTGTATGATATAATGTCCAAAACTTAATATTGCGAAAAGTTCAATCAGTCGCCATTTGACAGCTATAATGACAGCGGTTTGTTTTCCTTCGTGCTTGTTAATCACAAAATAAAAACTATCAAAAACTTACCGTAAATTCATAAATATTGCACTTAATTTTTTTAGTCGGAAAAAGAAGTATGTACATGCGGCGACGGCTACAACACAATACACCGCAAAGATTAAAGAATATTTGATACACTGACATTTTTACTATTTTTACTGACAATGATGGTTGAAAAGTATATTGTAATTTTTTCGGCCGGCAAATTCAAACAGCAGATGAGTTACTGCGGGTGGCTGAATGTTATCCCCTTTCCTGTATGTACATTTTGAAATGTAATGATTACAAATATTTTAAAAAACGAGGCAATAAAATAGTTGCTAAATATTTACATAATTTCAATTTATTTAAATTTTTGTGTTCGTTATTTAAATAAAACAATTAGAATTATATCGAAATGATTTATTATTTTAAATAATGAATAGCGCTGCCAACAATAAAATCATCTTTCATCACAAAGACTCTTTATATAATAGTCACGAGTAACGATAATCAAATAAAGCGGTGTGTATAAAATTCATATTTTACCGCGCTCCAGTGCACTCGTGAGCGCTGCGCCATCTGTTTCTTTCTTCCAGTTTCACGGAAATGTTGAAAGCAACGAGGTCTAAAGTATAGAGGGGCAATCCCAATTCAGTATACATACGGTTTGTTTGGCCATAGAATAAACGCTCGAGGGACGCAGTGGGGGGTCATTTGTTGGCCCTAGTTGCCATGATTTGCAGTGGAGTACTGCTTTGAGGGATATAATTAATGAATGAATATTGTTTTTTATCACTGTTCTATTATTAGTTGAGCTCAAATCTATTAACCAAATTGCTGTAGAAGTAGTAATAAATTATATCATATTTAAAAACGGAGTAAATGCTGCTCTATACATTTTTAAAATATTCGCAAATTACATAATGTTAAGTTGAAGTGACGCCCATGCGGACTAGTTGCTTGAATATGTTCTGGCCATGTGCCACTCCTACTTTTCCAGTCTCTCCTTATTATGTCGCTGGTTGAAAGCACGCGTGCGTTATCCTTGTCTATAGTATTCATGATCGCACGACTGACGATAACTCAAATGCAGTCGTTGAAATATAGACTATCCGCAATACAGTAGACGATTGTCTTCCACGGCCATAGAGCGTCAGAATCGACTATCCGTCGCAGAGAGAATTATGGCGATAATGCGCGCTTAGTAGTCATTTTGAAGAACTAAAATTTTTGTTGGTTCAAAATCGAAAACGCCATATTTGCGATTTATCCTTGCCCCAAATAAAATTATTTAGAGCAAGGATAATCGGAAAGAACCCCACAAGATTGACAAATCGCAAAATATGGTGTTTTCAATTTTGAGCCAACAAAAATTTTAGTTCTTCAAATGACTACTACGCGCGTATTATCGCGACAATTCCTTTCTGCGCCCTTGGTGACGGATCGTCAATCGTGATCGTATCGTGAGTTCGGAATCCGCCTGCTGTCCTCTACAGACCTTGGATGTCGCCCACTCCGAATTGACGATTTGCACGAAAGAAAGTTCAGTAAAAAGTGTCATGGCGCACAGTATAATGGTATCACTGTAATTCACTGTCATAACATCGTTTTCATTATCTTTAATGTTAAACCAGCTTCCATTGAATATAAATAGTCTTTATTAGGTTGTTTCGTAGTCTACAATATTTAAAAAATGTCGAATTATGCAATTTGTCAAACACTGTTTCCAACTCTCAGTTTACTAGAAGAGTTGGCAGCAGTGATTGACAAATTGCATAATTTGACATTTTTTAAATATTGTAGACTACGAAACAACCTAATAAAGATGATTTATATTCAGTGGAAGTAGGTTTAACATTAAAGATAATGAAAACAATGTTATGATTATTTATATTATAGGTATTTAATTGTTGCAAAGTTTGGAAATTAGACGAGTTGGTCAACATGTGCAGTGAATTACATTGATACCATTATACTGTGCGCCATGACACCTTTTACCAAACTTTCTTTCATGCAAATCGTCAATTGACGATTTGCACGAAAGAAAGTTTGGTAAAAAGTATCTAGATTGGTATCACTGTAATTCACTGCACATGTTGACCAACTCGTCTAATTTCCAAACTTTGCAACAATTAAATACCTATAATATAATAATCATAACATTGTCTTCATTATTTTTAATGTTAAACCTACTTCCATTGAATATAAATAATCTTTATTAGATTGTTTCGTAGTCTACAATATTTAAAAAATGTCGAATTATGCAATTTGTCAATCACTGCTGCCAACTCTTCTAAACTGAGAGTTGGAAACAGTGTTTGACAAATTGCATAATTCGACATTTTTTTAAATATTGTAGACTACAAAACAACCTAATAAAAATGATTTATATTCAGTGGAAGTAGGTTTAAGATTAAAGATAATGAAAACAATGTTATGATTATTATATTATAGGTATTTAATTGCTGCAAAGTTTGGAAATTAAACGAGTTGGTCAACATGTGCAGTGAAATACACTGATGCCAATCTAGACACTTTTTACCAAACTTTCTTTCGTGCAAATCGTCAATTGACGATTTGCACGAAAAAAAGTTTGGCAAAAAGGGTCTAGATTGGTATCGCTGTAATTCACTGCACATGATGACCAACTCGTCTAATTTCCAAACTTTGCAACAATTAAATACCTATATTATAATAATCATAACATCGTTTTCATTATCTTTAATGTTAAACCTGCTTCCATTGAATATAAATAGTCTTTATTAGGTTGTTTCGTAGTCTACAATATTTAAAAAATGTCGAATTATGCAATTTGTCAAACACTGTTTCCAACTCTCAGTTTACTAGAAGAGTTGGCAGCAGTGATTGACAAATTGCATAATTTGACATTTTTTAAATATTGTAGACTACGAAACAACCTGATAAAGATGATTTATATTCAGTGGAAGTAGGTTTAACATTAAAGATAATGAAAACAATGTTATGATTATTATATATTATAGGTATTTAATTGTTGCAAAGTTTGGAAATTAGACGAGTTGGTCAACATGTGCAGTGAATTACAGTGATACCATAGAGGAGTCCCAACAGTACTCTGCCAGTGGATTAAGGCCAGCCTAGATAAGAGGGTAATAGTATCCAATCTGGGCGAGGCTACCATTGAGGCGAAGGTGAGTACAGGCTGCCCTCAGGGAGGAGTACTATCTCCACTACTGTGGGCAACCCTCGTTGACGAACTCCTCCGGAAAGTTTCCGCAGAAGGCTTTTATTGCCTAGGATACGCTGACGACCTAGCAATAGTAGTCAAGGGGCGATTTGCGAACACCATATCAGAGCGTTCGCAAAGAGCCATAAACATTGTTGACAGGTGGTGTAGTGAGGAAGGACTATCCATAAATCCTCACAAAACCACAGTGGTCACTTTCACACGAAAAAGATCCTTGGGAGGCCTAAAACCCCTAAAGGCTCAATGGAGTGGAAATTCCATTTGCCAGTGAGGCTAAATACCTAGGAGTCATTTTTGACCAAAAACTGACATGGAATACCCACATCCAAAAAGTCACACAAAAAGCAACTATTGCCCTGGGAAGGTGCAGGCAGATGTGTGGAAAAAACTGGGGATTAAACCCCAAGATGTCCCTATGGTTATATACCAGGGTCGTTAGACCCATGATAACCTATGGATCGGTGGTATGGTGGACCAAGACATTGCAGCCGGGAGCAGTAAGGCTATTAAGTGGCGCACAAAGGCTTGCTTGCCTGTGCGCCACAGGGGCCATAAAATCTGCTCCCACGGCGGCTTTGGAGGTCCTTCTAGATTTGCCACCACTACACATTTTCATCCAGGGGGAAGCTCGTTCGGTGTTGCACAGGCTAATGCAAGGCACAACGCCCATAAGGCAGCAACACGGTACAGAGCACCAAAAGTTATACTCAGAGCTGAAGGCAGACCCCATTCTGGGAATGCCCACGGACAGCATGGTCCCAAAGTATAACTTCTATAAAAACTTTCAAATCAAGATACCAGACAGAGGGGACTGGAAGAATGGCCCTCCGATATCAGCACAAATAGTCTGGTACACGGACGGCTCCAAGACAGAACATGGAGCAGGAGCTGGGATTTACGGGATAAGGTCGAAAACGGAAATCTCGATAAGTCTAGGAATGCATGCCACAGTATTTCAGGCAGAGGTGGCCGCTATACAGTGGTGTGCAAGGGAAATAATGAGGCAAGGAACTGTCAACCAGTCAATTGCCATTTTTTCCGACAGCCAGGCGGCGCTAAAGGCAATCGATTCCATGCAGGTCGACTCAAGACTAGTATGGGATTGTATTAACGCCCTTATGGACCTAGGAAGTCAGAACAAAGTGACCGTGGCATGGGTACCAGGACATGAGGGACACAGGGGAAATGAAAAGGCTGATGAGCTGGCTCGGGAAGGCGCATCTAATGCCCTGGTAGGCCCCGAACCCTTTTGTGGCGTGGCTAAGCCATGCAAACGAGAATCCATTAATAAATGGGTACAAGACAAATCTCTAGAATGGTGGAAGAGTTTCCCGCGACAGAGACAGGCCAAAGAGTTCATTAAAGAACGGTCGGCCAAATTCACGGAAGATCTACTAGGCCAAAGTAGAAAGGCCATTAGGATAATAGTGGGTCTTCTAACTGGACATTGTAGACTCAATAGGCATATGAGTCTAATGGGTCTGGCAGATGATGCAACATGCAGATTCTGTCAAGAGGAAGAGGAAACCTCAGTACATGTGCTGTGCCATTGTGAAGGCCTAGCCAGACTGAGATTCCAAATACTTGGTGAGGAAAAACCAAGAGCGGATAGCTATACTAAGGAGCCCCTATCAAGGCTATGGAGTCTGGTACAAAAGACAAAGCTGGATGAGGAACTCTAAATGAATTAGATTAGGAGCGCCACAATAGATCCAAAGGGGTCGCGGTGGCCAAGGCTAAGCGGCCAGCTCCTCCCTTCAATCTAATCTAATCTAATCTACAGTGATACCATTATACTGTGCGCCATGACACTTTTTACCAAACTTTCTTTCATGCAAATCGTCAATTGACTAAAAACCATAGACTTATTTTAAGTCTATGCTAAAAACAGTAATAACGTATAACCAACATCAAATTGTGAAATAACTGGTAGCAACCAATTTCACAAAAATATGGTCAATTGGGAAACCGATTTTTCTAGTGAACTTATGGTTAAATCCTAACCATTAGTTAACCAACGATTATGAAACTGCCTCTTATTGACATATTTTATAACAAAAAACAATAACCTTAAAAAAATCAAAGAACGTTTCATTTATTTGCCATATCTGTGTTAGGCAAATTGTAAATTAAACTTTGAATCGTTCTACATCAATTTCCAAAATTTAGTTAAAAGGTTTTAAAAGTACAGTTCAATACCAAGAGAGCTCGTCGCAGTCGGATTGCCCTTGGGGCGCGTAAGCATGCGCAGTGGCAGTACAATATCGGTACCTGCGAGAGTGGTTTTTGATGGTGCTTGGTATCGAATTTATGTTCAGTAAAATAATTTGCAAACTAGAAATATAGGAGTATTTGTTCGCGTGGCACCCGCAAACCTACAAATACATGAATGTAGATATGCAATTATACAAAAAGGAAGAAAGGAGATAGCATAATTTTGCAATAAACAATACGGTAGGTAATCGGTCAACGCGGGGTTTCTGTTGTCTTTGCACGTGTGATTTTTATAGGGATGCCGGCATCTACCCTGGATCCCGTTAACGCGGCCCTCCGCACATCATTATCAAAACCCGAATCTGAAAACACATTGGATACGCAATTAGCGGGATCCACCAAAAAGGCGCTACTAGCCAACATTGAATTCGAATCAGCAGGAAGCTATCAAAGTACAGTTCTAGACAAGTTAAAATCAAAATATATTGTTCTAAAAAGTTCGGAGACACCACAACCAAGGTAGTAGTAATAATTTATTTATATTTTGTTTCATAATAAAAAATTTATATTATTTACATTTAAACAGCAAACCCGAGGAGGCCATGGGAGCTGATGAAACGTTGAAATTGGCAAAATATGAATTGTATCCCCTAGACTCGGTTCAGCTTGGTTGGAATAATTGTGACTGGTCCGTAGGCGCTGGCATGGTTAATATGGGAAATACTTGCTATTTAAACTCTACTTTACAAGCTCTCTTTCATGTACCCGCCCTGGTAAATTGGCTCATGGCTGACAAGGAACACACCGCAGAATGTCAAGATTCAGGTTAGTTTTTCTTAATTTATATATGAAATTCTTAAAGACTAAACATAAACTTTTTTTGTTGTGTCTATTGCTATTGTAAAATTTGGCCTTATATTTAAAAATGTACGACTATTCTTGTAATTTTTGTGCTGTATATATGTTTATTATCGCTTCTGTTAGTCCTGTTGTAAAATTTAAAAATAATCGTTAAAATATGTTTTGCAAATAATACAAACACATTATTGATTTACCTTTTATTATTGTAGTTTATGTGGGAAAAATGCAAAAATACATTAAATGTAACTGAAGTTTCTCTAAACATACAAAATGTACTGAAGTATAACCCCACTGTATAGCCAAACATGTCTAGAGGGATGAACTGTTAATTCATTAGTGACCGCTAGTTTCATTATGGAATCATAAATTAAAGATAGAATAATCAACAAAAATAAGATAAGCTTTATTTTCTGTTTAATCTTTATCTTAAGATTACAAATAGAAAGTTTGTTTTAAGGTCATTATTGTTGTTTTTAAAACTTGACAAAACACAGTATTTTACATTTTTATGGAAAATTAGAAATTATTTCTGCACTTATAATGATCTACGGGATAGACCATATCTCAGACAAAATATCTGATTTATTTGAAGGAAACTACCCTCATCAAAATAAAATATTTTTTTAATTTTCATATGTTTATTACTGAAGCTCGAGATGCTTACATTTTAACTGCCTGATATTTGGCTCTGGACATATTATAAGTACTCAGAGTTGGCATGGTTAAAACATCGCACCATGTTTTAAATAAATGTGGAAAAGCAGGAAAAGTGCCGATGATGGTCCATTCCGATAAATAATTCCAATATAAACAGTAAACACACAAAAAAAATAGCCTCTGTAGTCTTACTCTTATGAGTCAAATCGTCAGTGGTCACTTGCACTAAACTGAACGTTTTATTTGTAGAGTACTGTAAAATCCGTTTAAGAGCGTCATCTGGCATCAAGTAGTAGTAGCAGACACAGTAACTTTTAATAGAGTTTTAAACATTTTTAAACCTATGTTAATCATACCATTTAAAACATTGAAAAAAACTGTTTAAAACAAAAAAAAACTGTTTAAAATAAAAAGAAAACAGTTTTATTGTTTAAAATAAAAAATATGTTTTTTTTCAACCCTTGAAGTAGGTAAAAAATCCTAGTGTTTTCCAAGTCATGTATACTATAAGGTTGCCTCTTTGAAACTCTCGGTCCCCACCAATAAATGTCATTAGCCAATGAGCAGCTGGTGTGAAATCACTCCGGATGGAAGGCCTTATTCCAAATATTATAAGAATTTGTGTAATGTTAATTGTTATGCTTCATATTTCGGACCAGGGCGGACCGTTCTTCTAGAGAGAGATAACTGCGCTTCTACTGCGAGTTAAAAGAGCAAGCATAGTCTGACTTTTCATCACCGCAGTCACATCTCGCCTAAAAGCTGAATATGAAGAAACCTTGTATTCTACAAATCTTGAGTGTTTTCATAGCGAAAATAAGTTTATCAAACTATGCATGCAGAGGTGGCTGGTGAAATTTAAATATTTTTTTCTCGTCTTTGGCGCACGGGACCTATACGAAATATGGCAAATAACATCTAGAGAAGCACTTCTCTAATTTTCTAATTTACAATTTAACAAATTACAACTTTCAATTCGTTGGATCTCAGGTAATAATGAAAATATTTTCATAAACTCAAAAACCTATTGTGTTTTGATGAAGTCAAATGTATATCACAAACAAAAAATAAATTAAACAGGAGTCCCTAGGGGCAGGGAGGGCATCCGAATTTTAAAATTTTTTTTCGCAAACTGCTTTTTCAAAATTTTTGAGAAGTGCTTCTCTAGAAGTTATTTCCCATATTTGGTATGGGTTCCATGTGCCAAAGATGAGAAAAAAATATTTAAATTTCACCAGCCGCCACTGTATGCATGGCACAGTATTAACTCAAAGTGTAATGTTTTTCACAAGCTGTGTTATGTCTTGGGACAGCTGAGCTGGTGTTGTGCAGATTGCACAAAATAGAATACTAAAACTTGAATATATGTATTGAACTTGCAACTCAATTTTTTGTACCAGTCGAATTTCAGAATGCTAAAAGCTCTTGTTTCGAGGTTGCTAAATTAAATCATTGCAGTAAGAAGGCTTCTCGAATTACAAATGTAATCTCTTTTGGGACTTATTTTTGACAGAAGTTCAATGGTGCTTGTATTTGAATACAGATTAATATATTTCATAAAACAACAGAATTTTTGGCAGGTAACAATCATGTTTTGCTGAATAAATACCATCAGTATATTTTGTTTCTGTTATTTGGAAGGAAACGAAATATTTGGTAACTTTATGCAACGTCTAAAATTTAAGGAATATATTGAGAAAGAAATTTTCTATCCAATCCAATCATATACACAAACATACTATTTTGTAGTATGTCATTTCCAAATCTATGGAGTACTATGTATATCATCAGGTCGCTACACTATTTTAAAAATAACAAAATTATATAATAAATCTTATTTTGCAGTAACAACTAATGACGATGAGCACTAAGACAGTTCCCATTTTACAGAGAGCAATATCACTACAATAATCATCATTCTATTCTCACTTCCACACAAAAAAAATTAGTTGCAGTCGGATGTGGCTCAATAACCAATATCTTTTTTATTTTTATTGTTCAATTAGGTATTTACAGTTGGCAATCTCTGACCTCAACTTTTACTAGTTTCATAAGTCTTATTAAAAATGCCTTAACAGCATTTTAAAGTAAAATCAATATAACACCTAAACTACGTAAAGTTTTCTATCCAATCCAATCATATACACAAACATACTATTTTGTAGTATGTCATTTCCAAATCTATGGAGTACTATGTATATCATCAGGTCGCTACACTATTTTAAAAATAACTAAATTATATAATAAATCTTATTTTGCAGTAACAACTAATGACGATGAGCACTAAGACAGTTCCCATTTTACAGAGAGCAATATCACTACAATAATCATCATTCTATTCTCACTTCCACACAAAAAAAATTAGTTGCAGTCGGATGTGGCTCAATAACCAATATCTTTTTTATTTTTATTGTTCAATTAGGTATTTACAGTTGGCAATCTCTGACCTCAACTTTTACTAGTTTCATAAGTCTTATTAAAAATGCCTTAACAGCATTTGAAGTAAAATCAATATAAAACCTAAACTACGTAAAGTTCATTCGAATTTGGGAGATACAACACACATCTTATATTACAATTTCGACACCTTGTATATCTTCATATTTTTATGTGGTTAAATAAAGACCTTTAGTAATATTTTGCTATAAAATTATTATAAAACTTAGGCAGTCAGCCTCTATTTTACATACATATGTACCAAATTTGAAATAAAAAAGTCTAAAAGAAGTCATATTTTCAAGAAACAGTATATAATATACACACAGACACCTACACATACTCATAGACAATTTTAATTAAATATATGAGTTCATCTTGTTATAAAATAGATTTTAGTACAAAAAACTGTTTTCGATGGGACAATGCCAATCACAAAGTTTCATCGGTAAAGCTAAAGCTGAAGTGGGGCGATTATAGGGCATCTGCACGTGATGTCACAACTAACCTCAAAAATATGTGTTTCTTAAAATTTAAGAGTATTACGCAGCTGTTATTAAAATTTCTGCCTGGTTCCCGTATTTTTAACTAAAATTTAGTTCAGTGTAATGTTTATAGTGGGGTCAAATTAGGATTTTAATGCGAATTGTCTGCTCAGGGCATTTTTTTTGTTTTAACGTATTCAGTGGGTCAACTATAGTTCACAGTTCAGTTTTGCAGTTTCTGCGAGGTCGGCGTATTGTTTATTTAAAAATTTTAATTTTTTAGACCGTGTTTTTTATCGGTTTTCTTTGAATATCTCGAAATCTATGAGTCCTATGGAAATCAACAAAGAGAAGAAAAATGTTCGCTATGAGTTGGGGAATAAAAGTGCATAACCTATAATTCTTTCCAATTGTTGCTATTATTTAAAAAAAAATTGAACATTGCAAAATGATGCGTCTTTTTAAAAGAATTACTGTTCTTTCAAAAATAAAGGATAAATTTCAATGAAATTTTGGAAAAATATAGCTCTTACAAAGTACAATCACCGTTTAAAATTTCAAATGATTGTTAAAACGGCTCAAATATACAATTATTGCTAAAACTTTGCACCCTTGTGAAATCCTGCCATCAAGACCAAGAAATCTGTACGATGGCTCAAATTGTAGCATTCTATAAGTACTTTAATATCACGGAGAAAAACATTTTTTTTTTTTCAAAATTTAAACCTGTTTTATTGCATTTGTTTATAGTTTTTGAAATTTTAGTTATAAACAAATTCAAATAACTCTGGTTTTTTATGAAATCAAAAACAGTAAACAAGTAATGAAAGTAGATTAAAACACACAACTTTTGAAAACAAAATTAATGCTCTACTTGCATTTGGAGCTGAGATACGTTAGTTTTTACGTTTACATCACTTATAAATAAACAAATCGATATTTCTTCTTGAAATTTGGTCTGGTCATTCCCCAACTCTTATTATTTTGTTTCTGCTATTTGAAGATAATCCAAAGCTACAATTGTTAAAATAACATCGAACAATGTGGCTTTGAGAACATAATGCACATTTTCAATTTTTTTATGACTTTTAATTTTTGTCACAAAAATGTAAACCAACCTAACTTGAACAACTACCCTTATGTTCATGTATACAGCTTTGTAAAACTTTTAATATTACTAATACAATAAAAAAAAAATCATGAGACGTCCAAATTTACCCCCCAACCCTTCAACGGAACAAGATGAAAATATAATCTAGTTCTAGATCTCATTAAAGTACATATGTGTACCAAATTTCAAGTCAATATCTCAAACGGTTCCAGAGTAAACGTGCGCACAAAAAAAGTTACAGACCGACAGACAGAAATTTTTTTTTCGCTCAAACTTGAAATCTCGACGTTTCATGACATTCTAAGCCTATTTGAACAATAAAAATTTTTAAAAATTTTTTTGTCGTTACTATACTTCCACTGGATGTGGAAGTAAAATGAGAATAAGCTTGAAAAACTTAAAATTTAAGGTTATATTGGATACATGATGCAGATGCCCTATTGTAGTTCTGTAGGTGGCACTATCTATTAAAAAGCACTGTACTAAAAATTTTGGCTGGGAAAAAGCAGTTTTTAGCTAAACGGTTGGCGTTATTAAACTGATATTCTTATAGGTAAATGAATACTACACTTCTGTTGAAGAACATTTTTAGCTAAAACTTGTTTAATAGGAAGATCTCTCTTCACCAGTTGAGCCAGTTCGCTAAAAAATGCTTTTTGCTTGAATTTTTTTTTAGTACAATGCTGTTTTAGTAGATGGAATCACTTCGATATAATTAAAAATGATTGCAAAAAGAATTACATTTATAACCGATGCGCACTCATTTCGTGTATTTAAAGCTTGGTCTCGATGTGTTCTTGACTTTTCAAGCGTGATTGTAAGTAGAGAGCAACGATAAAAAAAGTACCAATGCCAAAACTAGACAACCAACACAACAGCTTTGTGTACTTTATTGGCTCATTTCCGCCCACTCCCCTCTGATTTGAACACATTGCTCCCTCTTAATATTAGATTAAATCAAATAGGTAGAATAGATTTTGATCCTGTAATAAAACAAATTCTAAATTGATATAAGGAACACTTTATTTCACTAAATTTATTCAATAAAAATTGAATTCAATTAAGGATTTTACAGGGAGGTATTTTTCAATTACATTATTACGGGAGGTAGGTAGGTTGATCCAATTTTGGAAGTTTTGACAATAAAATAAAATTATGCAAATTAATTTTTAGAATTTGAATATATTATAGAGGGTAAGTAAATTGATACATTAACTGGTTAGGCACCAGTCAGTATTTTTCAAGGACGAGTTACTTGATACTCGTACATACGTAACTTAGTATACACAATAAAATCGACATCTATTGAAAACAAGAGAGTGTTCTCTTCTCGGAGGCATTATTACAAAAATCAGAAACGGATTGTCGGACAAAGTTGTTAATGCACTAATTTTTTTAAAAGAATATTTTATTAAATCAGGAAAAAAGACTAATTGATAGGGCTAGTGCGGCGAACCGTGACCACCTAGTAAACTCACATTGTTTTGAGCCTTTCCACTTTCGGAACTCCTAGAGATATTGTTGCCACCTTCGACTAGAAAGGATACGGTCTTAGAGGCGTTCAGGCATAATCCCACGTATTGTAGCTTCGCACCACCGTCCGCCCGCTCGAGCGAGTGCGTGAACCAAATACCCGAACCTGCGTTTCGTCTCGTACTGAGCAGAATTACTACCGCAACGACGAGTCATCAGTAGGGTAAAACTAACCTGTCTCACGACGGTATAACCCCGCTCACATTCCCTATTGATTAATGGCTAGAGACTAAATGATGAATATTGATTTTTTTTTTTTTTTTGGCATCTGGCCACTAGCCATACAGCCAACCGCTACCCTAAAAAAAAAAACATTTATTCCAATTAACCTATATCGACAATGAAAAAATAAATATTGGAGATCAACAAAGGAGAAAAGACAGGGACACATGCTTCTCGTCCTGGGGTCTATAAGGACATTTATTTTTTTTAAACACAAAATTAGAGGACCACTATAAATTAAGAGATGCAACAGAGGATACGAAGCTAACCTACTTAAACATTCACTCACAGAATTCATAATAAAATATTCGTTTCTTCCAAAAAACCGATGATACAATCAAAAATTTGCTTATTATGGAGGCTGAGGAGAGGAAGTATATTAAAAGGAGCCTGAATATTATAATTAATAAGATTGTTATGTAGTCTGTCACTTGCTGCTTTATATTTAGAACACTGGAAGAAAATATGATCCAGGTCACCTTTAACATTACAAATATCACAATTCTCTGAAGGCAGAACATTTATGTTATGTAACTGTGCTGGATAACAGGCATGTCCAAATTTGAGACGTATTATAGTTGTGATATATTTTCTTGGATATTCATAATTTTTGTGCCAAAACTTAGATGTGAGGTCAAGATGAATATGCAAATATCTAGTAGGACTGGAATGGCAGAACTCCCGCCACAGCTCTAACCATCTATTTATAAATTTAGATTTTAAAATGTTAAAGGAGTCAGATAGACAGATTTTTTGTTCTAATGGGAATCCTGAGACGATGCTTTCCTTGGCCAAAGAGTCGACAATTTCATTATTTTTTATGCCAATGTGCGCTTTTACCCATACAAAATGAACCTCTTTTCCCATACCTAAAACATTGTGTATGAATATTGATGATTAGTATGATTACTTTACTAAGTCTGTTTTGTTTTATAATTATAAGATTTTATTTCCAAAAAATGAATCTGTGTATGAGAATTAAACATACGAATTGTTTAGACTTTAACTAACGTTAGAAATGTTAGAATTTGATTTTATGTTCAATAAATATTGATTTTTACTAAAATGGCGATTTTATTGATACATCTCGCCAAAAATAAACTCGATTCTAATTTTATTTTGAAAAATCTCAAAGTTCCGAAACGCCCCGGGATCTAGAGACAGATAAATTTAGAAGATTACAGACATCCTCTTGAACATTGTAGAATGTGCTGGAATGTAGTAGAAAGATCCAGAACCAATAACCTGGGTATATAAAGGAGTGACAAGCTGTGTGTGGGACAGTCTAGTTTGAGTTTAGTGATGTACAGTTCAGATGGTCAGAGAGTAGACCAAGTGATGAAGGGACTCAAGTAGTGAATGATAGTACACAGTGTACTGTTAGTAAAGTAATTGTTGTAATTAGTACGTTAGTTAATGAATTAGTGCTTAGTGTTACCCTGGTGTTATAATTCACTGATTCAATATACAGGGTGTTTACAAAAAAAAGGGTGTAACAGTTGGTGTCAGAAGCGGAATTATAACAGGAGATTTCTGGACTGTTCGAGAAGGTTTCTACAGTGTTCTTCTTGGGGAATTAGTGGTGACACGGAGAATTGACTTACGGGACATTGTTTAAGGACTATTTTTGGACTCAAAACTGTGAAAAGTGCGTTTTTGGGAAGTTGCAGAACATTCTATTCGGAAACTAGTGGAGATAGTTACTGAGAGTTTCGCATCTCACCAGATGATCCATCAGATGGCATTAGAGATGGTACTTTTCGGAACAGTTCGGACCTGTTGCGAAGAAAATCTACTGAGCACCATCTCTAATGCCATCTGGATGGCTCATCTGGTGAGATCCGAAACTCTCGGTTAAATTATTTCAATTGGAAAGTGACAGAGACACTGAAAAAGACTCATTTGTGTTAGTTCGCGAAAATTTCTAGAACATTCTATTCGGAATCTAGTGTAGATAATCGAATTCTTTCAACTGGAAAGTGATAGAGACACTAAATAAGACTTCTTTGTGTCAGTTTAAGAATTTCTAGAACTTTCTATTTGGAAATTACTGGAGATAGTGAAATTCTCTCAACTGGATAGTGACCTAGACCCTAAATAAGACTGTCGTGCCATTTCGAGATTTTTCTAGAAAGTTCCATTGGAAAAATCGACGAGGTATCTGGATTTTCTTAACGCTATTGTGCAATAAACTTGGTGAACGTCATCGTATGCCCTTAACAACAAGAAGCATGGTAACGGAAAAACAAATGAAGGACCTACTTGCGGAGTTTACGAGGATGATGGCGCAGCAATGCCAGGAAGACAAAGAGAGCTGGAAAAGCGACGTCAGGAAGAAAAAGAAGAGTAAGAAAGAAGGCGTCAAGAGGAGGAAAAATGGAAAAAAGAGGAGGAAAAACGGAAAAAAGAGGAGCAAGAAAGGCACCAGGAGGAATTAAGAAAAATTCTTGATGAACAAAGGAAAATACAACAGGACGCTATAAGCAAGGTCGAAGATAAAGTAGGTGAAGTCAAGAGAGAAGTCAGTCAAGTAAAAGGGGAAGTAAGTGACATCAGAGGAAAAATGAGCGAGGTCGAAGTAGAAGTAGAGCACCTTAAACGACAGTTGAGAGAGAAAGGGGGGCAGCTAGTAGCATCATCAGGCCCTCGATTAAAACCATCCTCCTTTGACGGCCAAAGCTCATGGACAACCTACAAGAGACAATTCGAGGCAGCTGCGGCTGCGAATAGTTGGGATAACAAGGAAAAGGCTATGGCATTAGTTCTAGCGCTAAGGAGTCAGAATTACTTCAGACTATCCCAGTGGAAAAACAAAGGGACTTAAAGTTTTGGAAGCTGCATTGGATTTAAGATATGGCGACCAACACCTCGCTCAGGTATACCAGGCCCAGCTAAAACCACGGACACAAAAGGCTGGAGAAAGTTTACAAGTATTCCAAGCTGCGATAGAGAGACTGGCACACCTGGCATATCTGAGCTCACCTAGAGAATTTCAGGAACAATTAGCCGTGGGGGCCTTTTTAGATGGCATAAGGGACAAAGAGATCAGGCGAAGTATTAGCAAGACTCTGGTGTGTGCCTTTGAAATAGAGGCTGCCTTTAAAGACACCCTGCGGTCAGAAGTGCGCGGTCGAAGAGGCACATTCAGATAAAAAGAATCTGGACACTAAGGACGTGTTTGAAATGTTCAGTAAATTGTTGGCCAAACTGGATTCTCTGGGGAAACAGGACAAACAAGAAGGTGGAGCAAAATCGAACGGAAGCATCAGATGTTATCAGTGCGGTGAGTTAGGGCATATTAAGCGAGATTGTAGCGAAGTCCTGAGGAGGTAAATGCCGTAGTTGTCGAAGAAACATATTGGGACAAAAAGAACCTGGACACTACAGATGCACATGAAATGTTCACTAGATTATTGGCCAAACTGGATTCTTTGGTAACGCAGGCTAAGCAAGAAAGCGGTGGAAAGCCAAGCCAAGGTGGGGACATTCGATGGTATAGCTGCGGAAAACTAGGCCATGTTAAAAAGGAACCCTGAGGGGGTGCTAGAGAAAGCGATGCCCCCAGAAAAATAAAGGTTTGTCATCTGCGAATAATCCCAAGTAGTCTACCATCACCAGGCTGTGTAAACGAAAGGAAAGAGATTCCAGAGAATTCTACAAAGAAAGCTCTAAGGCAAGAGTAGTTGAACAATGTAGAAATTGGACCTATAATGCGAGCAAAGGAAAAAGGAACCCAACCAGAATGGAAGGATGTCTCAAACAAAGGAGTAGGATTGAAGGCTTTGTGGTCGCCAAAGAATAACCGGGAGCAGATTACCAAATCTAGTGACCAAATGAAGGCTCGTTATGATCGAAATGCCACTACAGGAGGATTCAAGGTGGGATATCGGGTTTGGCTGTACAACTCGCAGCAGAAAGAATGGAGATCCCGAAGCTTCAGCCACCTTGGGAAGGACCGTATTCCGTCATCACCGGAATCAATGACATTGTTTATCGAATACAAAGAAGTAAAAAGTCGAAGATGAAAATTGTACACTTGGATAGACTGGCGAAGTATGTGAAAGAGACTGATTTGCCTGATTGGGAGGTTCAGACTTAAGGATGGGGCAGTGTTGTGTTTCAGTCCTCTAGAGACATATTGAAAAATCTAGAATATTACAGACATCCTCTTGAGCATTGTAGAATGTGCTGGAATGTAGTAGAAAGATCCAGAACCAATAACCTGGGTATATAAAGGAATGACAAGCTGTGTGTGGGACAGTCTAGTTTGAATTTAGCGATGTACAATTCAGATGGTCAGAGAGTAGACCAAGTGATGAAGGGACTCAAGTAGTGAATGATAGTAGTACACAGTTTAGTATTAGTAAAGTAATTGTTGTAATTAGTATGTAAGTTAATAAATTAGTGTTTAGTGTTACCCTGGTGTTATATTTTCCGGATCCACGATACAGGGTGTTTACAAAAAAGAGTGTAAACACATAACAATATAAATCATTTTAAATTTTAGTTTAACTTAAACGCAACAAAATAGTTGTCTATATGTATCTTATGATTTTATTCTCATGCACTTTTACACTTATATACATTTTTAAATAATTTACCATTTAGTCCGGGGTCCAAGCACTCCAAAATCAAGATGACCTGTTCCGACATGACGTACAAATGTTGATATAAGTAATGAAGAGAGCATTACCTGGGGCACTAGAAAACACTTGTCGGATTAATTTTTGCTCTTGCGCAACTTCAGAAATCGCAAAAAAGATGGCGGATTGATAATTACAAAATTATGTTTTACAATGGTTATTCTCCGTTAAAAGAAAACGATGTAACCTACCGATCTGATTTTTGGTATGTATACTCAAAAGATATACGTGATTCTAATTAAGCTATTGGTATTTTTGAAAAGAATATTTTTTTGGAAAAAATTAATTAAAATCAAAAGGTTGATATTTACGTTCTAAAAATTTCGATATGCGGACAACTATGTTAAATTTATGAAATTATTATATACAATTGCTTACCAAATATAGTCCATATATTGAAAAAGTTTTTTTAAAAAACATCCTATCGATAACGTATACAGTTTTTTGTTTATGATTTTTTTATGAGGCGCTTAATTATGCAGCATTAAAATAAAAATAGTCTACACGATAATTGGTACAGTGTAACTATATTGTTCAATATAATTGCAAATTTGATTACTTTATGTTAATAATACAACAAAACAAATGAAAGTAGTAGTCGGGCGTTGCCAATTCCGGCCACTCATTTAAAAAAATAATAATCGATACAAAGTGAATTGTGTGTTCGAGCAAAATGTTAATCAATTAATCAAATAGGTATTCGCAATTGACTGTGCCCGAGTACAACTTCTACTCGTTTTTATACTGTTTAAGAAATAAAACATTAGTGAGAAATATTATTGTAGGTATTTAGCATATTTAATAGAAAGCAGAAAAGGGAGATATTTTAAATAAAACATTAATGTTGTATATTATGTAATTTTTGTGTATAACTTTTCTTACATTTTAGTCAGAATCACTATCATTATAAAATGATACATATTGCTTTTTCCCTTGAAACAATTTTCAGGAAAAACAGTACACGAGCACGCAATTGAATACCACTCACAAGAACATTTTATGTCGCATTCAGGCCTGTAGCTAGGGGGGGGGGGGGGGGGGCAGGAAGGGCTACATTTATAATGTTAAAATGTTGAGACAAATAACTTCACACTATATACATAAGTACATACGCCTAGTAAACATAAACATACCAGCTAATTCCACTGTAAACTGTTTTCATGCGCTTTATGAATTTTGGGAGAGCTGTCGCCTTTATTACATGCGCCGCATCATGCACCCATTTTAAAAATTCACAACTCGAATACTATATGCAATATAGTTCTTGTCTTAAAAACATTTTCAATATATTGGGTATGTTTGTTAGCATAGTTTATACACAAAAAATTTAAAATTGAAGTACTTGCTCGTATGTTGAAATTTTTACTACAATATTTTATAGTTACAGATTTCATATTTTTTTCCCAAAAAACTGAACATATTTAAACAATGCCATCGAGCCTCATCCAAGCGCTTATGTCTTTAGTGTATACTATAAAAAAAATTAGATGGATAGCACTCATAGTTTCTTTTACAGGACGTGTTATGTATTAAAAAACATTTTTTTAGGAATTATCATTTCGTCTCTTTTCTTATCATTTAAGAAGTTATGCAAGAGCTGATAAGAATCCCACAAGTCATTTCTGGTGTCCTATATAACCCTTTTTGTAAATCTGAAGTTGAAAAATGTACGTCATGTCGGAACAGGTTATTTGGAATTTAGAGCGATTTCGTACTGTTGGACCCCAGACCAATCACCATATTTATATTTCTGTTAAAAATGATTTTATATGTATATGTTTGTGTGTATGTAGAGTTCCCGATGATGTAGGGGCTGAAGACATTAAAAATTACATCGAATCTCGCACTAAGATAGTAAATTCACCAACACAAATTCCTGTGGTACGTGATGTTGAAGTAAAACTACTAAACACAAATAACATCAGGCCCAACAATAAATCGTTTATGGTTGGAGTTGAGCCCAAGTTTCAGGAAGAAGTCTATGCTGCAAGTTTTTGGCCTCGAAAGATTGCCTATGAAAGATTGGATTTTAGGAGAGGGCAACACTTTCTCAAAATTATGCAAGATTCAGAAGATTCTAGACGTTCCTCTTCTTTTTTAGACAAGGCTACTTAGACAATATACACACAAAAAGACAGTCTATTAAAGTTGGTCATATAAATATTCGATCCCTAACCACCAACTTCGCTAGCTTTACTAACTTTGTTCTGGAAGAAAATATGGACATTATAGCCCTAACTGAAACTTTCTTAGTAGATGGATACCCCAACAAGTATTTACATATTCCCAATTATGATATTGCAAGAATCGACCGTCCAGCTAGAGGGACGATATTAATATATGTGAAAACATCTCTCCCATTCAAAGTGCAACGTGCGGAAAATAGTGAAACAGGACTGGAGCAAATGTGGCTGAAAGTGAGGATAAATCGAAAAGATATTGGTGTTGGTGTAATCTATCGTCCACCACGAGTGAATGTGGCTTGTCTAGACATATTATCAGAAACTCTGGAACAATTATATTTGGAGTCCCAATCCATCATTCTTATGGGGGATATTAACATTAATTTATTATATAAAAATTCAAATGAAGCAAGAAAGTTTAATTCTGTTTTATCAAGTTTTAACCTAAAACAAGTTATCAATGAACCTACAAGAATAACTGAAACAACTGAATCATTGATTGATGTTATATGTATTAGTGACAATTTAGATTTCGAATCCTGTGATACAATAGACATGCATAATAACACAGATCATATGTTCGTTTCCTGTAAACTTAAATTTGAATTAAAAAAAGACGAACCTAAAATCATACAGTATAGAAATTATAAAATTTTAACTTAGAACACTTTAATTTTGATGCCAGGCGAATACATTGGGATAAAATCAAGGCAATCGAGGATATTAATGTAAAAACAAATATTTTTAATCAAGCTATTTTATCACTGTTTGAGGTTCACGCCCCCTCATGTTCAGTAAAAATTAAAAGAAACTATAAACCCTATATTAGTTTCAACATTAAAGAAATGATTAAAACAAAAGATAAAGCCCACAAAAAGTATTTAAAAACAAAAACAGATAGAGATAGAGAAACTTATGTGATATTAAGGAATTATATTAAGGAAGCAATTATCCGAGAAAAAAAAGCATACATGCAATTTGTAGTTGATAAAAATAAAAACTATATGTACTTCACATAGCCCAATTATGCTGGCAGAGGAAACTTCGCGCGCACAGTAACTGGAAATTGAAAAAAAAATTTTAGTTACTGAACCAAAGGACTCCGCCCATTTCTTATGGGAAATGGCCCCTGGTGAAATTGGCTGAATTTTTAATATATTGTAGATTTCGACTTTCTGATCAAAAGCTCTCATGGGCCCAACTCGATCCTATGTCTAGTTTCCGAGATACAACTATAAATTCTTGTAAAATTCTGAATCTTATCGAACTTTTAATTTATTGATGGGGGATTAAAGGTCAAAGGAGCAATTTCCGAAAGTTTTTTTATCAGGAAGACACATACTTTATGTAAAAAATGTTTTAGCCAATTTGACCGAATATTTTTTTCACTTGTTATTTTTATATAGATCTCCCGGCACCTTCGCCAAACTAATTTTTTTTCTACGCTATTTTTATTAAAATCACAAATGTTTTTAGTACACAATATTATAAATGGCTAGTAGAATGTATCACAATATAAAATGTATGAAAAAAATGATGAATTCGAAATTTTTTTAATTGTACAATAAATAGATCATTCTTGCACATTTCTTGAGCTGTATCTCGGAAACTAGACATAGGATCGAGTTGGGTCCATGAGAACTTTTGATCAGAGAGTCGAAATCTACAATACATTAAAAATTCAGCCAATTTCGCTGGGGGCCACTTCCCATAAGAAGTGAGCGGGGTCCTTTGGCACGGCAGAGCACGTACCTGAGCTGCTACAGAAAGAATCAGATTCTCACTTTTTGGCAAAGGGTAACCGCTGCCGGAGGACCTGAACAACCTCTCACCCAATAAGGTAGTCGGCTTTATTGAAAATCTGAACCTATTGTGTGAAATATAATTAGGAGTGAGCCACAATCGACCTGATGGTCGCAGGGGAGGATCAATACAATACAAAATATACTTTATTGTCAGAAGAAAAAATTTTCTCATAGACAAAGCATAGAAAACATGTTAATAAACTACATAAAAATGTAAACATACAGAACACAAAATATATTCAAATTAATCACAAAGTGAAATATGAAATAAGGAAGATGTAAATAAATTACATAAATATGTAAACTTATTAAAAAGAGTGTACACACATACAATAAATGTATAGTCAAATTAGAACAATAAAATGAAATACAAAACAAGAAAGTGGCATCCTATTAAAATATATCATTATAATATTCGTTTAAATCATAATAGGGTTTAACAATCAGCAGGCCTTTAACAGTCTTTCTGAAGTCAATATTTGAGTTAATGTCTTTCACATTATTAGGCAGATGATTGTAAAACTTGTTGCCATTGTAAATAATAGAGTCTTTAACTAGAGAGGATCTCGGAATTGGTAAAGTAATGTTATTGCTTTGACGGGTGATGTAGTGGGATGGAGTAGGGTTGGTATTTCTTAGGTGTCTATGAATTAAACATGCTGTCTCCAGAATGTAAATGGAGATCACTGTTGGAATTCCATGAGCCAAAAAAAGGGTTTGCATGAATCACGAACTTTTGCTTTACACAAATATCGAACAGCACGCTTTTGTAGCACCAATATCATTTGTATCAAATGCCTACTACATGCACCCCAGAAGGAAATACCATACCTCAAGTGTGAATCAATTAATGAGAAGTATGCAGTTTTTGCTGCTGTAAAACCCAATTCAGTAGAGATGATTCTGATTGCATAACATCCAGATGCTAGTTTATTACTAAGACTAGTAATATGTTCTTTAAATTTAAGCTGGCAGTCAATATTTAGTCCAAGGAATTTAGTGCACGATTTCTTTTCAAGTACATGATTGCCTAAAGAGATGTCCAAAAGATTACAATGGAATGATATTATATTCGTTTTGTTGATGTTAAATGATAGCAAGTTTGAGTCGCACCAATCTTTTACTTTATTTATATCAGAGCATATTAAATCCCAAAGAGAATTACCATCCTTGTTATGCCACAATATAGTGGTGTCATCAGCAAATAAGGTGAATTTTCCTTTAATATCAATTTCAGTCAGGTCGTTGATATACAACAAAAATAGGGTTGGGCCAAGAACAGAGCCTTGGGGTACTCCATGATTAATATTCAAGTTGTTGGAATACGTTGAAGTCTTAACTATTTGACTACGATCTGACAAATAGGACCGAAACCAATTTAGTGTAGTGCCTCTGAAACCGTAGAGCTCTAGCTTCCGCAACAATATTTCATGCTGAACACAGTCAAAGGCTTTTGACAAATCGCAGAATATTGCTGCAGCAGCCTCACCACCATTGATTTCAGTGTAGATCGTCTTTAAAAATGAGAAAATAGCATCATTTGTATTCTTATTCCTTTGGAAACCGAATTGATGATCACTCAATATATTGCAAGAAGACAAAAATTTAACTACCCTTTTTTTTACTAGTTTTTCTATAATCTTTGCTAGTGTTGGTATTAACGATACAGGACGAAAGTTAGATGGATCTTCCATGCTCCCACCTTTGTGAAGCGGAATTACTATAGATGTTTTTAGAAAAGAAGGAAAAATTTCTAATTCAAAAGATTTATTTATTAACGAAGCTAACACATGAAGAACAGAATCTGGTAAATTTTCAAAAATTTTTACTGAAATTTCATCAATACCAGCTGATTTTTTATTATTAATTGCTTTGATAGTTTCTTTTAATTCAACTATAAGTATTTGTATTATATAGACATAAAGTATTACGATTATATATTTCATTCATGTAACTCAAGGGATCATTAGGGGGAATTATGCTTTCAGTAAGTTTCCCTGCAATAGAGCAATAATAGTTGTTTATATCATTAGGATTTAAAGAAATTGTAGCTCGCCTTTGGTCTTTGCCCCTAAGTTCGTTTATGATTGTCCAACTCTCCTTTGTTTTATTTCTTGACTCTTCAATTCTGGACTTATAATGATTATCTTTCGCCTTCCTGATTATATCTCTATAGATTTTACGGTATTTGTTATAATAATCAAAAAAAGATTGTTCATTTGTGTATTTTCTTATGTAATGAAGAGATCTTAAATTATTAGCTGATGTTTTTATGCCTTTAGATACCCAAGGTTTCTTACTTTTTAATTTAATTTTTTGAATAGGGAAGGCTTCGTTAAATACATGTGTTAGACATTCATAAAAAGAACCGAATGGATCCTCTCTAATTAATAAATCCTCCCAGTTGTACTCTAGACATCTTAGAAAAAACCTCTCATAATTAGTCTTGCTGAATAAACGCCCAAATTTATATTTTTTGTCTAGAATATTTGAATCTATCAGAACTGAACAGTATACACCTTCATGATCTGATAGGCCAGCTGGGACCACTGAGCAAGTAACATTTTGTTTATCCAGATTACTACAGAAATAATCAATCGTGGTAGCAGAGTACTGTGAGATTCTAGTATATGACTCCACATGCATATATAGATTAAATGAAGTTAGCAGGTTAAATAGCGCTTGAGTAATATTTGATTCTTTGTCACTAAAATTTACATTAAAATCACCCGCTAAAACAATCGACGATCTCTGTGGCAACTGAAGTAATAATGATTCAAGTTTAACTAAGAATACGTTCACATCCGATAAGGGCGACCTATATACACACACTATGAACATGTTAATTTTACTGCAAAAGATTATGGAAAATTCAAACTGCTTTTCTTCCAGAGCATCTTCGTATTTGTCAAATTTTACAAAGGAAAGGCAGTTTTCTAGTGTATTGTTTATGAGAATTAAGGTTCCACCGTGAATAGAATTTACTCTACTATATCTTGATAGAACTGAGTAATTGGGTATATGAACCAATTCATTAATTTTTGGCCAGTGTTCTGTTATCAAAACTATACTAGGAAAAGCATGACTTTCTAGTAATATATACAAGTCATCAGTTTTATTTCGAATACATTGAATGTTTACTAAGAATAAAGTTAAATTTAATTTATCGGTGTGAGATTCGGTGTTACATCTAAAAAAGGAATCTCTAAGATACTGCTACTTGCATCGAGAAGGATACTATCCTGTAATGAATAGTTTGAATTTTCCACATCTAATTGTTGCGAGTCAGTGTTAACAGTTTTCAATGCAATAGATAGAAGCCTATTGCCTAGCATGAATAAAATACATTGTTTTACATAATTTGATAGGGAAGCTTTATTTTGGTACTTGTTTGTCTTAATGAACTTGATAGATGAGTTCTTTTGCAACATACAGTATTTGTTTATTGCTCGTGTAAACATGTTATTTAAAGTTTTTTCCCTGGGTTGACTACATTCAGACACTATTATAAGATTCGTTGATTTGCTTACAGGGAGTAAATAATGTAATGCCAAATTTAAAGATCTAGCATTAGAAACGTTCAGTGTATTGAACATGACAATAACGAAATCATCTTGACCATACTGTATAGTGTTATCAAAAATAGACCTAGTCAGGTCTAAGAAGTCTAAATTCGGTTTAACAAGACCTTGTACAATATATTTAGAATTATCAAGTCGTGATCTTAGTAATGTGGAAAAATTTTTGCCAGATTCATCACCAATTATTATTATTTTCCTTGCCATTTCATAAACCTGGTCTTCACTGTCTACTGATGTGCAGTCGTCACTGTTACGATGGTTAATGCCCAATGAATTGGAACACTTTTCAATAGTTCCTATAATTCCCGTTGCCTGAGCACCGCTGTTCTTTTGCAGGACCATTGATGATGCAGGTTGTACTGCTATTAGATGGTTAATCTCCCGTGAATTGGTACAATTTTTAATAGTTTCAATAGATTCCGTTGCTTGTGTGCCGATAGTTTTTTGTAAGACTGTAGTTGGAGGTTGTGCTGTTGTTTGACTTCCTGTTGATTGTATTTCACAATTTCTTGTTTGAATAGCAACTGTCTTCAGAGTTTTATTAATTTTATAATTTATTGTAACGTGTTTCCACCCTTAGGAAACTACCCCTTGCAAATTCCGTGGGTTCCAAAAATTATAACAAGAGATGTCCACTAACACACTTTATTAAATATTTACTGGATACTTCACAATACTATTATTAATTTAAATACACTTTACTGACTAAAAATCACAATGTTTATTACTTTGTTTATCTTTGAACTCTTAACCTCACTTTCTATATTTTCTGAACTTTCTGAACTTCTGAACTACTCGCCGAGAATGCGGTTGGTCTTTTATACCTAAAAATGACAGATCTCGATTGTTCTGTGATGACGCCACCATTCTCTAGAGAATTCCAGATGTCACTTTGGAATCTTCTGGTAGGTTCTTTTTCGAGTAGGTGCAAATACACTACATTCATTCAGACATTCGATCTGTCGAAGTCTGCCTACTTTTTAGTAACATAACCTTAAATTTTAAGGGGTGCAACATATTACACTGCCCCCTCCTTAAGCCTGAACGTCCCGGTCAGGCAATTCAGCCTCTTTCACATACTTCGCCAGTCTATCCAAGTGTACGATCTTCATCTTGGACTTTTTGTTTCGTTGAATACGATAGACGACATCATTAATTCGGGTAATAACAGTATACGGTCCATCCCAAGGAGGTTGAAATTTCGGGGATCTCCATTCCTTCCGCTGTGGGTTGTACAGCCAAACCAGATCCCCCACCTTGAATCCCCCTGTACTGGCATTCTGATCATAACGAGCCTTCAAGCGGTTACTAGTTCTGTTCATCTGCTCTCGATCATTCTTTGGCTGTTCTCGACTTCCATTTCTGTAGTTGCTCATGGAAAATGGTTCCCCACGGGCAGCACAATTCTTACACTTGCGACACCAGGCCTCCACATCCTGGCGACTATTAACCCAATAGAATTGTTCCCGTGCTCTACTCAATGTCTTGTTTATGCCGAAGTGTCTGCTGGACGTTTTATTATGTGCTTTCTGAAGTACTTCTGGTACACGACACCTGGGAATCACTAGACGCATGGCAACCTGCTTCCCATCTGGGCTTTCCCATGCTCTCCTCAAAAGCCCATCTACGACCGTAAGTGAATCCCATTGTAACCATAAAGCCTTCAGCCCCACTTCTTTGTTGGAAACATCCTTCCATGCTGGACGCGTTCCCTCTTCTTTTGCTCGCAACATAGGTCCGATTTCTACATCGCGCAATTGCTCTCGCCTCAGAATTTTCGTTGACCAACTGTCTGGAAGATCGACCTTGACAGTGTTCACTTCAACCATGTTCGGCAATTTTCTCACCTGAGGGTAGCGCTTGCAATCTTCCTTGTCTGGTTTTCTGGATAATGCAGGAGTTTTGACTGCCTGCGTTGTCAACAGCCTGGTTTTCTCGCATTGGTCGTTCACTTTTGACAGAATAAATTGTTTGTTCCCAATCCTTAAGACTCGCTTTCCTACGTCAACGATAAACCCGTACTGTTCCATAATGTCCAGTCCCAAAATGAAGTCATCCGTAATGTCAGCCACGATGACCCTGTGGTCGAACCTTAACTGTCCAATCTGCAAACCCAGGTCTACTTCTCCATGAACCGTAGCCCTGTCCCCCGTAGCTGTCCAGACGATCACTTCTTCATTTTGCCTCTTGGTAATCTTTATGCCCGATATAAATCCTGGCCGTACTATTGATGACGTAGTACCTGTGTCGATGGTAAACAAACATTTTCTTCCGTTCACATATCCATGCAACAACAGTCTGCTTGCGATTCTTCGAAGCTGGGAAATCTTAATTTCTCTGGGGGCACTGCATTCCCTAGCCAGAACAACCCCCCTGGTACTGTTTTCCTGCTCCTCTTCAAGATTCACAGCATTTACTCGACTCTCCGAGTTCTGCTGTCGACAGTCTCGTTTCATATGTCCCACCTTGCCGCAGTTGAAACATTTAATACCTCCGCTCGGCTTTCCTTTATTTTGTTGTTTCTCCTGCTTTCCGAGGCCATCCAATTTATCGCATAATTTGGTGAATATTTTCTGCATCTCAGTCAGCAAGGGGTTCTGGTTCATTTCTGGTTGCGATTCTTCGAGAGTCACAGCTCGAACTCTCGACCTTCGAGTATCCCTGTAAGCGGCTTCTACTTCGAGTGCACGCACCAAAGCTTCGCTACTACTTTGGTGTCTCGTCAGCCTCAGAACTCGCCTGACCTCTTCGTCCCTTATACCATCTAAAAAGGCCCCCCACGGCTAATTGTTCCTGGAATTCTTTAGGTGCACTCGGATACGCCAGATGTGCCAGTCTCTCTATCGCAGCTTCAAATTCTTGTAAACTTTCCCCAGCTTTTTGCATCCGGGATTTCAGCTGAGTCTGGTATAATTGGGCAAGGTGTTGATCGCCATACCTCAAGTCTAATGCAGCCTCCAAGACTTTAAAGTCCCTTTGTTTCTCCACCGGGATAGTCTGAAGTAATTCTGAGGCCTGGCCCCTTAACGCCAGAACTAATGCCATGGCCTTTTCCTCGTTATCCCAGTTGTTCGCACATGCTGCTGCCTCAAACTGCCTCTTGTACGTTGTCCATGAGCTTTGGCCATCAAAGGAGGGAGGTTTTAACCGGTGACCTGATGATACCACCTGCTGGCTTCCTCTATCTCTCAACTGTCGTTTAAGTCGCTCCACTTCTCCTTCGAACTCACTCATCTTTCCTTTGATCTGACTGACTTCGGTCTCAACTACATCTACTTTGTCTTCTACCTTGTTTATCTCTTCTTTAACTTCACATTTTAGTACTTCATTGGCAGAAATGATAGTGTCTTGTTGTATTTTCATTTGTTCATTCAGAATTTTCCTTAATTCTTCTTGGCGTCTTTCTTGTTCCTCTTTCTCCTCTTGACGTCGTCTTTCTTGCTCTTCTTTCTCCTCTTGCTGTCGTATCTTCAGGTCCTCCATCATTTTCTTCAATTCATCTTTTTCTTCTTGACGTCTTCTTTCTTGCTCTTCCTTTTCTTCCTGGCGTCTTCTCTCTTCATCCTGACGTCGTTTTTCTTGCTCTTCCTTTTCTTCTTGGCGTCTTCTCTCTTCATCCTGACGTCGTTTTTCTCGCTCTTCCTTTTCTTCTTGGCGTCTTATTTCCTGGTCTTCCATAATTTTCTTTAATTCATCTCGCTCTTCTTGACGTTTTCTCTCCTGTTCTTCTTTGTCTTCCTGCCGTTGCTGCGCCATCATTTTTTGGAATTGTTCGAATAAGTCCTGTATTTGTTTATCGGATGCCATACTTCTTGTTGTTACGGGCATACGACGAAATTAAAATAAAATAAATTTAACTGTCACGTCAATATCGGTAATGGAACTTTCCAGACAAATCTCGAAATAGCACGAAAAAGTCTTATCCAGAGTCTTTTGTCACTATCCAGTTCAGAGAATTTAATAATCTTCACTAATGTCCAAATAGAAAAGTTCTAGAAATTTTCACGCACTAAATGAGTCTTTTTCAGTGTCTCTATCACTTCTCAGTTCAAAGGATTTAATTATCACACTAATGTCCTAATAAAATGTTCTACAATGTCTCAAAAATGCACTTAACACTATTTTCCTGTCCGAAAATAACCCTCGAACAATGTCCAGTAAATTAGTCCTGTGTTAGCACTAAACCTCGAGAATACTTCTCGAACACTCCAGCACAACTTCAGAGCTCCTCTTGTCATAAAATTCCGCTTTCTGACACCAATTTGTAACGTGTTTCCACCCTTAGGAAACTACCCCTTGCAAATTCCGTGGGTTCCAAAAATTATAACAAGAGATGTCCACGAACACACTATTAAATATTTACTGGATACTTCACAATACTATTATTAATTTAAATACACTTTACTGACTAAAAATCACAATGTTTATTACTTTGTTTATCTTTGAACTCTTAACCTCACTTTCTATATTTTCTGAACTTTCTGAACTTCTGAACTACTCGCCGAGAATGCGGTTGGTCTTTTATACCTAAAAATGACAGATCTCGATTGTTCTGTGATGACGCCACCATTCTCTAGAGAATTCCAGATGTCACTTTGGAATCTTCTGGTAGGTTCTTTTTCGAGTAGGTGCAAATACACTACATTCATTCAGACATTCGATCTGTCGAAGTCTGCCTACTTTTTAGTAACATAACCTTAAATTTTAAGGGGTGCAACATATTACATTATTATATTTGTTAATTCGTTGATTCTTTTTTTAAAATCTGATATCATTACTTCTTGATTTTTTATCAATTCATTTAACTCTTCCTCTGTCTTAGATGCTTCGCTAATAAGTAACTCATTATCCTTTTTCAACCTTAGAATATGTTTTGTCTTCATGTCTGAATCTACCAATAAATCGTTTATCGTCTTTTCTAAAATACTATTTTCTTCTTCTATTGAGCTAGAGAGACTGTCATTGATAACTATGTCTTCGCAACATTTTATTTTATGACCTTCTATAAACTGTAACTTGCCTTTCAAGCGGAGTGCACAACTTTTATGAAAGACGTTGGAACAGTTAACACACAAGTAATAGTTAAATGTTTTTGATTGGCAGCATTTGAAACCTACAAAGTTGCTGTTGTTTGACATTTTTATATCGGCTAATTTAAAATCCCCTAATAATGAAAATATTCTACGGCACTGGAGTTGTTTTATACACAAAGATTTTTTGTCACAGATAAGTTTTGTCACAGATAAGTTTTTACTTTTAAATTCTGTTATAAATAACCACACCAATTGCAGATTTAAATGTCAAAATCACCCCTGTTCAAACTGCACTTACTATAACAACTTCACCACTTTGAAGTCAACATTTTCAACAATATGTTGATACAAAACACTATTATTATATACAGCAATTTCACTCCTAAACAGACCGTTTTTATGGAACAACACACACAGTTGTGTTGAAAACGTCCGCCTATGTGGTTACTAGCCCACTTACATATCAACCTACCCTAACTTATCGGACCTAATTTGACACAAATTGTTTGTTTTGGCATGTATAGTACTGTACGGTAGTGACAGATATTTCTATCGGTTGGTTTTTGTGCAATTTGCGAACAAAGTGGCGAAAAATGGCCACTTTGATGGCAAATTGCTCAAAAACCGACCAATAGAAATGTCTACTACTACAGTACAGTACAAGCCAAAACAAACATTTTGCACCAAATTTGGTCCGATAACTGGCAGATGGTTACCGTTCATCGTTGAATTTGCACGCTATTTCCACTAGAATTAAACAGACTTGCCTTGCTTTATTGTGACATGGTTTCTTCCAGTTGCTTAGCGCATAAACAAGTGGAAGTGTCACTTTGTCGTTCAGCTTCTATTTTGGTTAATCTCGAGTGCCACCTTTACAATTGTTTTACATGGGGCAAAGGTCCCACAGTAGCCTCTTAACACAGCCTGTTGCAGTGGGTTGGGATAAACTCGGTGAAGAAATGGAAATGTCCAGAGGTCAAAACGGCAGATTAGATTTTCACTCACATTCAACAGTAAAACACAAAAATCAGTAAATAACAAAGTTTATTTAAATATGATAAAATCAATAACAGTAAAAAAAAAATTATCAGGTACTTAAATACTCTTAAGGAGTTCATCACACATAAAGCTTATGATATTTTATTTTACAACAGGTAAAACGATGCAGATAACTAAAACCTGGCGGAGAGAAGGTAGTTTAACCGGAATGTTGTGACTTCTGACTTATTACTAGGTTGGTGATTCTGATTGTTTTTTTACCCCCTTTTTATTATTTTGGCTGTTAAAAGGGGTAAGCAGGCGGTCTACAGGATTATAAGCATTTAAAGAAAAAGCAAAACATTAAGCAGTAGAAAAACAGGCAGTATAAAAACCAAAAAAAAGGCAGTGTTTGAATACCAGCAATAGAAAGCATTTTTTACAGCAATAAACATGCAAATCTAATATTTTCTTTTCGGGTTGTGAGTGGTATCAGTGTCTGGTGAAAATTATTTGTCAATATGGACAGACAGAAAATAATCATAGCATTTTTTTAGACATTGTCAGCCCAGCAATATTTTATTAGAGTAGTTTTAGCGAAATCAAAATACGAAGATCAGGATCAGGATTTTCGGATTTTTGTGCTAAGCCCCCGGACTATAACAAATTTTTACAAATTCCTCAAATTGACAGATTTTATTTTAATTCGTAATGGTAAGAAATAATTAAATTAAAATAAACAGAAAACCAGGTTTTGCCAACATGGTAAATTTACAGATATTATTTAACTCGTTAAATAGGAACAACGGTCTAAGTTAAAAATAATATGAATGGTGAATGGTTTTCGGTTATTCTCTCAAAAATATCATCTATGCTGCCTTTCTAAGGTACGGGTCTAAGGAAAATTTACTGGAACATAATCGTTTGGACAAAATATCGAGAATAGAACAGTCTCTTTTCGGAGCCCAATTACTCCAATAATTTATATTTACTATGAAAAATACGTGGACAGTGCGGAAATCAGGCATCATATTTCGTTGTATTTGATTTGACTTAATTTTAAATGACATCATTTATACACTCATTCTAGCGGAATAGTTTTGCCTGGAAATTATAAAAATCTCTGATAAAAAATGAGTGGGCTTTGCTGTGTCAACTCGGTTAATTATATTACTGCGTGCTTACCTCAATGGGGAGCGGATCAGAAGTGCTGTTTTAAAATCTTTCAGGTAACTGAATATTTCCAGTGGGTCGGCCAGCGCCATCAGTGCCCACTTTTGTAACTATTTATTAATATTTGCGCTATCTTCTCACAGCGGGGTTTATTACATTTCTACACAAGATAGAACGCGATTAAAATGCTTAATCCATGAGAAATCTATAGTTGTAGTTCGCATTACATGGGAGTTTCTCATTTGCACGGATGAGGCGATAAAAATAAATGTGATTAATTTTGAATTCAATGAATTAAAACAAGTAAATTCAATTGTAAACGGGGTAAGCAACGAAGTGTAGTGTTAATTTAATGCATTCTGGTATCAGGAAAAGCACTTCGTTATCCTTATAGCTACTAAATAAAATGTTTTCATTGAAATTAAAAATGTCCTAGTTTCGCAGCTTTTGTAAATATAACACCACAAAAAATAATGTCAAAACAGTTGGAATCCATCTGATTACATCACTTCACATGTATTCAAAATTTACAAAACAAACGAAATTAGCTGATCGTAACGCTCAGATGTGTTCTGTTAAATCGGAGTTTTTCAACTATCTTTATCTAATATTATATTCTATTTCTGTCTCCTCTTGTATAATTTTCTGCTCTTTAGCTAGCTTTCAGATTATATGCTGAGAAAATGTTACTAATTTTTTGGTGGTGCCATTTTCACTGTTTCCATTGATCAAATGGATGTCGTGAAAAAATCCCAATTCATTGTTCACAGACTTTTGCATAAAGCATAATGTGATTTAGTAACAGCATTATGCTAATCTTTATAATGTTCAGGTTATAATTATATCGTTGTCAATTTCACAAACTGATGTAACTCAAAATATGTGGTTTTTGAGATATTACATTTTTACTGTTCTACCTTCTCACAAAATGACATAACTCAATCTGTTAGTAGCTGCTTGAATGATCACAGTGAGTTCCTGTGATTATAGTATTATATTTTTAAACTTTCATCGCTCTCCTGTAAAATTAGGAAAAATGAGATACGTCACCTCGTGAAATTAACAACGATAAGCCAAAAATGTTAAAATTTGGAAATGTTTAACAATTAATCCCATTACTTTTCATGCAGATATATTACCCTGTATTTTTTATTGATTTACAGGTGGGCTATGTATCATTTGTGCGATGAGAAAAACTTTGCAAGATTCTCAACAACGTAATGCTAATTCAATCCGTCCATTATTAATTTATAATAAACTTCGACTGGTCTGCCGAAATCTGATACCTGGCCGACAAGAAGATGCCCATGAATTCCTTCGATACCTGGTTGAAGCTATGGAAAAAGCATTTTTGACTCGGTTTAAAAACCACACTGAATTTGACTCTAAGACAAAAGAAACTACTCCACTTAATCAAATACTAGGCGGTTATTTAAGATCAGCTGTAAGGTGTCTAAAGTGTGGTCATGTTAGCACTACTTTTCAACATTTTCAAGATCTTTTATTGGACATTAGGAAAGCACAGACGTTGGATGAAGCTTTAGAATTATATTTTTCCAGGGAAAAGTTGGACGATGAATCATATCAGTGTGAATCGTGTCAAAAGAAGGTAAATAAGAATTTTGTTAATAACGTGTTTATAGTTATTGGTTGGTGTTCACTTTTATTTTGTTAATGACTACTTCAATGAATCTTGACTGCACTTTTCGTTTTTTAACAATGTGGGATGGAAAATGTAGGTATTTGTGAGACGCGTTGCCGCATTGGGTCGTGGAGGAGCGTTCAAGCTCTTCTTTTTTTTTGCTTCTAGACTTCTCAGCCTTCTGTTTCTTCCGTTTCTGATTCCAACAGCATATATCCTTACAATTTCTTTATGGTATACTTCTTTCTTGCCGTTCTTTCCCACTATGCTTGGTCCTTTCCTAGATTGTTCATGATCCTCTCATTTATTGTTATTCACGTATAGCATGGTCTCCTTATTTTTTGTTTGTGACTGTTAATATTAGCGCTTCCTGGACCCAGTACTTCACAGTGTATGTTTCTATCCACTTTATAATTGCCTTCCCTCCTATTATGTTGTTGCTTTAGTCCTAATGGTTTTGTTGGCTTCTGTCGTTGCCACGTTTTTGACCTTCTATGTAATTATTAGCAGTATGATAATTATGTATATCGTCTTTATTGATCTTTTTCTTTTCTTGTTGTATCCATAGGTGCCGCAATTTTTATTTTTGAACTTATTGTTGTCCAGTCTAGTTCTTCTCCTGTTTACATTTATATGTTTGTGACTGTTAATATTTCCTCCCAGTATTTCTTCTGGATGTCTTCATACTGTAGTAGGATAATATTCCACGTATTGTATATTTTGTTATTTCCTTTACGTATTTTCTCTTTTCGTATTTTCAGTCTCCCATATAGCATTTTGTGGTCTATATTGACTTCTGTTGTCCTTTTTGCTTTAGTGTTTTTGACCCGTTCTCTTATCTCCCTACCTACCAGGATATGATCTATTTGTGAAGTTGAGTTTCCGTTGCTCTAAGTATCAAGACAGGTTTGGCTTTTGCTCCACATGTCCTTTTGTTGTGTGTGTGTTTTCTTAGAAAATACTATTTTCGTGAAAGAAACCTGCACCATGCATACCTCCGTTGAAGTACTGTAAAATTCAGTCATGGCGCAATATACCAACAATGCCTCATTGATTATTTCAGGTTTCATTCGTTTGAATATGTCTAATATTGATGAAAAACCTCACTTGAAAATTTACCTACGAAATTTATATTATGACCATACTAAGAGTAATGCTTTATTACAAGTTTAATTTATATTAAATTCGTTGGAATATTACTTCCACATCCAGTGGAAGTATAGTAGACAAAAAAAAATTTTAAAATTTTTATTGTTCATATAGGCTTAAAATGTCATGAAACGTCGAGATTTTAAGTTTGAGAGAAAAAAATTTCTGTCTGTCGGTCTGTCTGTAACTTTTTTGTGCGCACGTTTACTCTGGAACCGTTTAAGATATTGACTTGAAATTTGGTACACATATGTACTTTAACGAGATCTGGAACTAGATTATGTTTTCATCTTATTCCGTCGAAGGGTTGGGGGGTAAATTTGGGAAATAGGTAAATCAAGCAGGTAAGAGTCCATAAAATTGGTATTTAGTATATACAAGAGAAGCTAAGGTCTCCAAAAAAATTTTGGCATTAGCCATCCCCATTACCACCCCCACCCCATTGTTAAAGGGGATGAAAAAAAATTGTGATTTATTGTATGTACAAGATCCAGAAACCTCAAAATATTTTTTTACTTCGTCCACCAAAAATATGTATTTATGCAGATGGAAAAGAAATAAAAACTAGGTTTCTAACAAAAAACAAGGATTAAACTACTTATTAATTTTCAGCATTGTTCTCTTGCTCAGAGCATTTGTTTCAAATTAGTTGTTTTGAAGAATGGGAAACAAAAATTACATTGCTCAGGTTTTGGTTATACATGTGTATCGTGTTCAGTGGCGGATCCAGGGAGCCTGTCGTTTATTTTGGTATTCGTTTTTATTAAATAATAGTGATTTATGAACGACAATATTAATTGTTATATACATATGTACTGTACGTCCCTCCTCCTGTCGTTTATTTTGGCAAAAAAGCATGAAAAATTTGCTTTTTTTTTATGTGAGCGGAAACATTTTTGGCGATAGCGAGTGGAGAAAAAATTGATTTTCTTCCCTCCTCTCATCAATTTTTTGTTGCTGAGTGAAAAAAAGTTTGTGATTTTCTCCACCCCGCTCATCAATTTTCATTTCCGAGTGAAAAAAAATGTTTGTTCGCTTGCGTCGGCGAATTTTTAATGGTTGTGCCCCTCCCCCCTGTTAATTTATTCTGGATCTGCCACTGATTATGTTTTTTATTGTGCCAATTCAGGAATAATATAGAGAATGTAATTTCTAATGTTTTGTATTTTCCAAGCGGTTAACCATTGTGCAATATGGTGTACAGATTTTGTGAAGTAGAAAAAAAAGGAAAAAAACGTAAATTAGACTCTGATGGACCTGCAGTACTGAGAAATACTTCTGTCATATGGTGTACACAGTTTTTTTCAGCGGTTGTCCCTTAAGTATCTTATATTCTCTCTAATAAGTGCCTTTAAGCTCCAACAAAAACATTCTTCTAATATCTCTGCTTTTAGATCCTTTATCTTAAAATTTTAGCACCCCATAAAACTGACATATTTTCGAAAATACCAAATATTTGACCAGAAGTAATTATTGACAATTGGTTAAGTAGCTCCTCGTACCATTTTTTGAGTGGTAATGCAAATGCACAAATATTAATATTTCATAAACATTATAGTGCAATAAAAATAAGTCTAAAAAGTATGTGAACCTTGAAAAAATTAATACAAGCAAGAAATTTTGTGGAGATGTTGCAGTTATCATGTTATTGAATATACGCCCGCCATATTTAAAAATGGCGGCCCATTTTCAGATTCTTGTATATAAATCCTTTACCATTGCAGATAGGAAAACAAGTTTCAAATAAAAAATGTAGGCAATAATAAAACAAACAATTTTTGATATTAACATTTTTTTCTCTAAATCGAACGATTTTTAAATTATACAGGTCTACAAAAAAAAATCAGCTCCATGCCTTAAGTATTTTTGTGTGCTGAATCCGAATTTTCAATTTAAAAAATTTTCTACTGCATAGATTTCGAGTAAACATCAAATTTGTCAAAAAACGTATTTTGACAATAAAAACCAGGATTTACTCGAAATCTATGCGGTAAAAAAATTTTTTTACTGAAAAGTCGGATTCAGCACACAAAAATACTTAAAGCATGATAGGTTTAATATTTGGAACAGAATTTTTTTTTTTGATAATGACGAACTAATGTTAACGTATTTTCGTATTTTATTCTATTTGTTATAGGCTTCATAATTACAGTATATTTTTCTTCTGTAATGGTAATATACTTAAAAAATGTTTTGTTTTACCTACAATCTATAAACACGCATTTTACAGTGTATTTTATACACAATTGTGATTTTTGAAAATTCAGTAACAATCTGCACCTCATAATTCAAAAACCGTTCGATTTAGAGAAAAAATGTTAATATGAGAAATCGTTTGTTTTATCATTCCCTATATCTTTTATTTGAAACTTTTTTTCCTATCTGCAATGGTAAAGGATTTATATACAGAAATCTGAAAATGAGCCGCCATCTTTCAATATGGCGGGCGAAGCACAGCTTCGATTTTAGGAGACTTTTAGTATATTCATTAAGTTCAAGCGGAACATCTTCACCAAATTCCTTGCTTGTACTAATTTTTTCAAAGTCAAAATTTATTTTTCCTGCACTATTAGCTTACAGTGAATAAAATTATGAAAGCATAAAATCTCAGATTTAATATATCGGGAATTCTAATTCTGATGTACATTTTTACCCTATTTGATACGAAAAAAGGTTTAATGTAACAGAATTTTTGTAATGTATATAATATGTAAAATAATCAGTAGGTATTTTTTAATGAATCTTATGACTAAACAAATATATATTTAAATTATTTTTTTTTATATAGTAAGATTCAATGCAACAGTAGTTCCTAATAACTAATTTTAATCTTGAATTCCAGTGTCATAAATATATTGTATTTGAATAAACAATTGATAAGGTACATTATTGAAACTAAATGTTCATGAATAGTATACCTATTTAGTGTATCACCTCAAATAATTACGTCGTAGATGTCTGGAGGTTTTATCAAACTGTAAGAAATGCTGTCAGTTTATAAAACTGCATATAAGGGGTTTTGATATATGCACATGTAATATATACATGAAACAGCTATTGAAAGTAATAAAAGAATAACTACTATCAGATACAAAAAAGTCACCACTAGTACAGTACCAAGAGATAAAAAATGTGTAAAATTTCATGTCATGATAATTTTTGTTTAACGAATTTGAAGTCAAAGTTAAAAAAAAAATTCGAAGTGGTGGCTCTAATATCACGGATGATATTTTTTTTCTAAAATAAGTGTTTTAAACAGACAACAAAAATTAAGCATCTAGGTGATGCTATTTATTAATGAAAAACAGCATTTTTCAAAAAAAAATTAGTTACCAAGCAATCACAATAACAAATTGGCGACATTTTGTTAGAAAAAATGTGAAAACGTACATTGTACTAACCATAACTTCTTTATTTTTTGTGATGTAGAAATAAACAAGAAATCATTTTAAAGATTGATTAATTATCTTTAATTTTGTTCCTTAGAATTTTTGATGGATGTGTCACAGTTTCTAAGATATTCAACATTTTAAACTAAACACTTCATCCTAAAAACAGTCAGATGCCGACTATAAAATTAAATATTTCCGAAACTATCAACCCTACACAGATATTTTAACAAGATAAATTCATTCTTAGTTTATGTTTCATTTTTGACATCCGCCATACTTTCTATAAAGCCAATATTTTTGCAGAGAAACAAAAATGTTATGTTTTTTTTTTTTAAATCCCTTTACAGTTTAAAATGCAATTTTTTTCTAAAGCAAGCGCTGTAAGGGGCAAAAAAATTTGAGTGTCTGGGTCGTACTATATATTAACGAAAAACAGTATATGGGAATATGTTTTTGTAATGACTGACTACCTACATTAACAAAATGGCGACGTTTTTATTTAAAAAAAAATGTGAAAAAGTACATTGTTTCTGCCATAACTTCCTTGTTTTTTAAGCTATAGAAATAGACAAAAAATCATTTAAAAACCTAGTTAATAGTCTTTCATTTCGGTTGTTGGCGTTTTTAACGCAAATGTTTTAGTTTCTGAGATATGTAACATTTAAACTAAATACTTTTTTTTATAAAGGTTCGGAAGCCGCACAGTGGGGCCAATTACATCAAAAGTTGGCAGAAATTATTTTTATTCATTTTTATTTACATTTGATTAATTAAACCATAAACTTTAATTTATGGAATCGATTCTGTAATTGGCTGATTGTAAAACACTATTCAGTATTTTAAATATATAGAAAAATGTGTATATAAAAGTATATTGTTGAAAATCTTAAGTAGATAGGGATTATCTACCTAAGAATAAAAATTATTATAAAATAAATATGCTAATGTATAATGTATATTTACAATAGGCATTTATTTGCACCAATAATTTTAATGATGTACAAAAATTTTCCAGATTTTTTTTTAACAAACACTAAATCCTAAGTTTATGTACTACTCTTACTAGCTTGATTTAGTTATTTACCCCCCTGTACCACCCCAACCCGCCGATGAAATATAATCCAGTTCCTCCAGTTCACGTTATACCACATACGTGTTTCAAATTTCAAGTCAATATGTCTAACCGTTTCCGAGTAATCGTGCCAACAAAAAAGTTACAAACAGACATAAATACATTTTTTATTGCTTAAATTTATTTTCTCGACGTTTCACGGCATTTTAAACCTATTTAGGCAAAAAAAAATTTGAAATTTTTTTACTTCGTGAATGTGGAAGTAAAATTTAAATAATATATAAACATTCGTAACGTGCGTACGCCACGTGAATATGCAGTGATATTTTAAAATGCCGCAAATATAAGCAAGTTTTTATTTACTACCCTTAAAGTACCGACTATTCCGAATAACTTTATGTATATATCACAGTTCAGGCAGATTCAGGCACATTTTAAAACAATAAGGATTTACAGAAATGTCCTAAAATTGTATCGTACGAAACAGGTCGGTTTATATAAATTCATATAAATTAAATAATACTAGTATAGTAACAAATATAGCAATTATTTGTCACTTTACCTGTAGGTGAAGCAGCCATGCTGAGAAAAAATTAATTTGTAGAAACCTCACTGAGAAATTAATAAAACAAACTAACACTCGCACGCACTGATTGATTTTTATAACTTCTAATTTCCACTATGCACAAGTTTAGACTGGTATGGCGTGTACCGCTTACAATAAATAGCGTCAAATAAACTGTTTTTTGTAGGTTCGACTTATCGGCTATTAGTTCCTCAAAAAATTAGTCCGCTCTGATGACTTTTGTTTTATCGAATTTCTGACAACTTTTGATGTAATTGGCCCCACTGTGCGCCGCCTTTATACTTCCAGATCTCCGAAACCATTAACTTTACAGAAATTAGAAAAAAACGAAATTTATCCTGAACTTCATTATTATTTTTGTAAAAAAAAATTAAAAAAAACCCCTCAACTTAGTATCTTATTTGTCTCTAGCATGTTTTCGCTCATGGTAATACCTTTCGAGTTATTTGACGAAAACCTATTTGAAATACCTCTTTCTCCAGCTAAAATCCCAATTTTCTAGTCGATACAACTTAAAAAATGTGTTTAAAATGTGTTTTAACCGCCTTCCATGTCACCTCAGTGACCCTCTTAAGTCTAGAAGATCTAGATTTGTCTGAGTAAAGGAGACGGGGCCCTACAGTTTATGGTGGAATCCGAACCACTTCTTGGGGAAAATTTCCTATGAAAAATTTTTTCGCTGTGTGGGGCTCGAACCCACTTCGCTAGGTACGCTCAGAGTGCAAGCTAGACGCGCTAACACACTGGGCTACCGACTTAAAGACTATCAATTTATATGAAAAGTTGCATAGAACCTTTTCTTCTTAAAATTTGATTCTCTTTCAGCTCCAACTTTTTTTTTGCCACTCCTGAAAAGGAGTGGCATGGCATCCACCCCCTACAAATTAGCAAGACGCCGCACAATATTGAAACTTTTCCTTGATGCATTTACTAATAAGTTGCCAAAAATGAACGGAACCTTTCAAATAAAATTATTCCGAAGTTAAAACCTCCAGTTACTGTACTACATCTTGTATTGAACATTAAATAAATCATGCTTCATTGTTAAATATTTAACATCTGTATCACTTAATGTGTTGTAGTTGATTACCTTGGTTTGGTTCAGTCTAACTTATCTTATGGAATAATGTTTTGGGAAAACTCATTGGTTTCATTTAGAAGAATCACCGGTCTGTTGAAACCGGTGAATATTACCGGTAACACTTCTGAATGGCAATTTTAAAACGCGCCTTTTTCTGACATTCTGACGTCCTTTATTTATGTTCTTTAACTTTACTTTACTTATGACATTTAACATTTGTTCCTGCCGTTCGTTTTTTTTTAAAGTAGGTACATGCAATTAATTGATAATGGATTTTCTTGCTGGAAGATGAACTAAATTTAATACAAGAATTCGTAACAACTTTGTATAAAATTCCCTCAAAGGAATATATTATAACTGTATAGTGTATATTGTTCCATTATATATTATTAATATTTTTTTAAATCTGACGTTTCAATTTTCTGGAAATTGACGTGTTATAGAGTAATAAACCGGTATCAATAACTAACTGTAAAATATTTACGGTGCCAGTCGGTGCTTAAAATGGCGTCTGGTAACAAATAACCGAAGAACGGTTTTACCCATTCAGAAGAAAATAAGTAAACCGGTAAGTCTTCTGAATGAAACCAATATGTGCTTCTAATGTGTTTATGGTACAAAAGAAAATTATACAGTGTATGTTTGGCTCACCTGTCCTAACCTATTGTAAAGAAGTTTTAACATTATATATTCCTAATAGCAACACAACAACACAAAAACAAGAAAATACCATCTTAAAAAATAATAATGTTCATCACTTGCAGCAATAATGAACTTCGGATGCCTTTTTTGCAACTAAGATACTAATTGTTATATTTAATTTACCTAAGTGTTGGACCATTTGGACAAATTTAATTTATTTATTTAGAAATACATTGTTAAAACATTAGTGAGTAGAGCTTTCTATACTATACATGAGTCTGTCTTATTATTTTTATGTAGTGTTTTTATTTTATTTGACTAGCCCATTATGTTATACTATACTATGTGTAACTTAATTTAGTATTACAATTACATTACCATGTTATATAATTACAACAAAAGTAGTTTGTTAGGTCAATTATTATTCCTTAAAATTTAACCATGAAGTTAGAGCACGTGTTGAGATCTATCTGTAAGAAAATATTACGTAATTTTAGACTAAATTGTTAACTTTGGAGTCGCTGTCTTGTCTGAATAGAAACTGATATTTTACTAATCTTTAATGTAAGTTTTGCCATGTCTTGTAGTCAGATTTAAGTTAAAACTTCCTGGACCTCTGGACACTAGTTCCAATTTTTAATATAATTTATAATTTACCTTAAGTTAACTACCTTACTTTCCAAGCATATAAGTCGACCTGAAGGTAAATATTACTTCATGACACGTTCTGGAAGTTATTTTTACATAAAAATGGAATTAGGTCTCTTCCCTGGAAGACGAAATTACGTTTTCATTGTCTAAATTGCTTCAAAGGTCTTGTAACACTTGACAAATAAATGGGTAGGTAGTTATGCCAGAGACGGCCTTCACACACAGAAAAATATAAAATTTTGAATCGAGAATCTTGATTCATATAAGCAAATAAATACATTATTTATACCGTGTGTGTAATCGCGGGCTAGGCATGGGGAGTAGAATTACAACATCGCGTGTGCCAGCTGGCTGAAATGAAATAACAGAGCTGGAATGCTCCACCGATGGACGAATTTACGGCTGCCGGTGTAGTCACATTTCTCGCGCTACGTGAATGTACATGCCTAATGGGAAATTACACGCACGGTATGAAATAAATACTTTTGTGGTAAGAAATAAAAAGTATGACAAAACTCATGGTCATAAATAAATTAGTTATGTACATAGGCACTATAACGTAAAGAGTTTTGAAAAATATAAGAAGAATTTTCGGCACCACAAAACAGCGGCACTCTTGTCGCTCTCTTTGTACTTTTTTTAAGGCAGCAAATTGTATACAGTAAACAGTAATAATAGTAAAAGAAACCGCAAATGCATCTTATATTTTTACAGAAAAATTTAAACATACAGAAAGCACTTGAAATAAAAAAAGGTTGAACAATTATCATTATTTTATTACACAGACCAATGGCATGTGCGCCTTTTTCATATGCCTTATGGAGTAACACTACAGATTACAGAAACGTGTCAGTACATTTTCAGCTTCTGATAGAAGTAAATGTATCCTGAATTATTATGGCATCCGGTGGCATTAAGAGATACAGCACTTTCGTGCGTTGAAGATTTTCCGGAACTGCGGTTTAACAGTGTAGAACTTTTCTGTACAAGCTGTGAAAAAACACATCCGTGGACACGCAGTCGAACATTTTAAAACATGTTTCATCTGAATGTCATGAAAACTATTTAGAAGTTACTAGTGATAGTCAAAGAAAGTTTAATTAGATTTGGTAGAAGTAATGGTAGGGTGTAACATACCATGGACAGAACTAGACAATCCTCTATTTAGTTTCTGCAAAAGTGTGTTATGGGGAATATAAGAACGTCCAAGTGCCAGCAGAATCTACAGTGAGAAAAAGATATTTGACTCCGACTTGTGACACTGAAAAAAAAAAAAAAATTACAGAGCTAAATTAAAAACAAATCTGATTTTACATTGATGAAACAACAAATGCCTGTGGTATGAAGAGCAAATGTGATGTCAGTGGAATTGAGGAGACACATTCAATGCGTGGACACTTGATTGCATCTAAAGTACTGGACGTTCAGCAACTGTAGCTGAATTAGTGCAATCAACTTTGAAAACATTATAGGGTGGAACCGTATGAGCAAAATTTACATAGATTTCTATTGTTTATTACAGACGTGGAAGGCAGCTGAACAAATTGTGAACGAAACCAACCACAACATAGTTCATGTCACGTGCTTAACTCATGGACTTATAGAGTTGCTAAAACTATTAGACTGTGTTACCCTAACATTGATAAACTGATATCCAGTGCAAAAAAGTTTCTAAAAGCACCAAGTTGGATTAAGGTATTACACAAAATGTTGCCAAAGACCAGTATCTCCAGAGCCTGTTGTAACATTGCTAGCGGCGGTATCATATTATAGTAATTTTGAAGCCGTTAAAGCAGTAGTGCCACATTTTACATGTTCAAAAAATGTTTAGCGATCCATTTATTAAACAAAATTTAGCATATTTACATAGATATTTCTCACGGATCCTTCTAGCCATAAGCGATCTTCAGTGTAAGCCGGAAACAGAGCAGTATACAGTAATTGATGCAATAAACATTTTATTTGATCTATATCAATATATTTTTAGAGTATCCGGGATGTTGTTGAGACAGTAAAACACAAACTTGATACAGTGTTAAGAAACAACCCCAGTTTTTCAACATTTTGGTGTATAGTGGACCTGTTAGGTGGCAAAGAAGTGAATTGTTCCATGCCAGATACAAATCTATCATCTATAAGAAACTTTACTTATTTTAAATATCGCTGGTGGGATCTAGAGTGTATTTTTCTTTCAGCTGTGTGGTCCTCTGAGTTTTTAAACCAAGAATTTTGATTGGATGATGAAGGTTAGACACTGACAACTGTCAATTATGCACTAATCACAATTTTGATTTTGAAACCTCTGGGGTCCCAAGCACTTGATAGGAAAACACGTACGATCAGTTGGTGTTGTAAGACAACTATAGTTGTCTTATGATCGGGCCATTTTCTTTCCAGTTTGAGAGTACAGATACAAAGAAACGCAGCTATTTATTCCAAACATTCCAAATATTCTTCCTCAACCTGCCAAACCTGATCAGAGAAATATGACCAATTTACTTCTAAATTAACTAATAGACTACAGTTTTTGAGACTGAAATTATTTTAACCTAAATAAAAGTCCCATTTATCTTTAAAGTCATTGTTATAAGTTTTAATGACTTCGACTGAAGGAAAAACGTTAGTAAGGTCTAAAATATTGGGAAAGATTGCTTTGAAGTCAAGCGGTACTATGTTGTTCACCATATTTTTCAACCAGTTCTAAGAGGCCCTTTTGTAATGAAATTTTGATATGATTTCACAGGAACTATGACACGATGTACTTCTACTCCATCGTTTAACAGATGTTTGGTTTCTAATTATGTCTTTGGTGCTTATGGTCTATAAGTAAATGGTTGCTGTAGATACAACTTTTGATAGAACTTATTAGCTATTTTTGAGAAAAAAAGACTTCAGAAGTAGTGTAAATTCATTTAGTTGTTTGGGACTCAAGAAACGCAAAATTTTCACAACCTTGACTTTGTTGAATCACAATGTCTACGACTTTTTACATTTTTACTCGAGCGAAAGAAGTATTTGCAAAGATTGCTTAGGGTTCTGGCAGCGGCGGAGCCGTAATTATGCCCCTGTTCTGCAGTTGAAAGAGGATAACTGGTTTGGTATATACTATCTGTTAACGACCACAATGTATGGATTTAAATTACCTGTTCAGGGAAATATGTTCTATAACTAACAGGTCATTATAACTGAGCAGCCTCTTATACCAGCCTTTTTCCTCATTCACTTATATGTTGCCTAACGTCCAAAATGAGGTCTGCATTACGTAATTCTGACATAAGATGCTACATGTGAGACAGTGTAATAATCAGCAAATCTGATTTAGTGTGTTTGGTGTTTTAAATTCCGATTATTTCAGGTACCAGCTACAAAGCAATTTTCTTTGGAGAGGGCGCCAATGGTATTGTGTATCCAGCTGAAAAGATTTTCCGTTAGTAATAATAAAATAACCAAACACATAACATTTCGACAAAGGCTGGATTTAACAAGATATGCCAGGCATCGTCCTAATGTTCCACTTATATATAGACTTGTTGCCTTAGTAACTCATATGGGACCTACTGTGGGGTGTGGCCACTATACCGCAGTAGCTCAGGCTCCATCTGGTAATTTTTACCAGTTTGACGACAGTATGGTAAGTATTATTTCCTCATCGTATAGTTTATTGCAGTTAGGTACAGGGTTGGCCTGATATAAATCAGCTGATTTTTTAAATTATAATCATGATTTAAATCAAACTCGAATATTTCTTAAAACACTTTAAATAATGAAAATAAAATGAATGAACGTAAAACAAAAAATGAGCAACTACTGGAAGCAGCTGGAACCTCCACAACAAATGTTTATGAAAATTCGTGAATTTAGTTAATAACCGGACTTGTTACCACTATGTGATGCAGACCTATGTTTCATTGGTGCTAGAACCAGGGCCGTACCCGGGCCCCGGACAAAGTAAATTCTGATGAACATAACAATTATTAAAATTTATTACACAAAAAACGTTCTAAAAATAAATAAAAATTCTGACAGGGGCCCGTCAGGATTTTTAATTTTTTTGTAGGCCCGGGTGGGGCCCCGGACAAATGATCCGAGAAAACCGGTCTGAGTACGGCCCTGACTAGAACTTTTACCTTAATGGTATTATACCCTAACATTATCGCGGGATTCAGACAATTTTTTTGACGGAAAAGAGTAAAATGTGATACATATATCGTTGAAATCAGATTAACATCTACTTTCAAATGGTACAATATTATGTTAAAATTAGTCTATGTGCGAAAAGGGTACTAAACGTCATCCAATCTTTAACAAAACCTTTTCAGCTTATGTACAGTACAAGTATTGCCCAAAATTACATCAATATCGGTTCTCTAATTTCGGCACTATCGTATCTACTAACATACATACATACATACACTATACTTTTTCGTATTCCTGAAACTGTAAAACCTAAATATTCTAGGAAATAGCGTGCAGATTCAACGATGAAAGGTTACCGTCTGCCAGTCGGTAATCAAAGAAACCATATAAGTACCAAAGTTTTTTATCTCTTGAAATTTTTGGTATGGAGGAGGGAGAATTTTTGTTTTTAATCGAATGATAATCAATATCTGTCCGCATAGGTAGTTAGTATATGTACTTCACATTCCCCAATTAGCCATTTTTCGCCACTTTGATGGCAGATTGCTCAAAAACCGACCGACAGAAATGTCTGCCACTACAGTACAGTACAGTACAGTACTGTACTCGTCAAAACAAACATTTTGCACCAAATTTGGTCCTTTAACTAAAAAATTTTTTCAATTTCCGGTTACTGCGGCCCCCAACCGGAAGTTTTGTCTGCCAGTATAATTGGAGTATGTGAAATACATATACTAACTACCTATGCAGACAGATATCGACATTCATTCGATTAAAAAAAATGTCCCCCCCCTTCCCTATACCCCCACCATACCAAAAATTTCCAGAGAGAAAAAACTTTGGTACTTAATACGGTCTCTTCGATTACTGATTGGCAGATGGTAACCTTTCATCGTCGAATTTGCATGCTATTTCTTAGATTAAAAGATATGATCATATCTCAATTTTCAGTTTTGGACCGATTATATACTTTTCGGTTTTTATGGATGGGAAGAGGTTGAAAAATGAACTATGTTAGAAAACTAAACACAACAAAATAGAAATTGATAGCTTTAAAACAAGTGAATCACAAACTAGAAAAAATCGACACAATAGCTGGGTAAAAAGGGAAATATTCGAATTTTCTTTAAAAAAATTTAAAGGATCGCGGTTTTTTTACTTTTTTATTTAAATCAATGATTTTTTATTTTTTGAATAAATTACAGAATATTCATTTTATGAAATTAAAGAGATAACACCCTCAAAACTACCATCTATTTGACAGGGAAAACTTGGAAAAGGAATTTTTAATTTTTTTTCTGGAATCGGAGAATTTAGTAAAGTGTCAGGGAAAATTTCTCCCGACAGTATTTTTAACAAGTCAGTAGGTGTGTACTATGTAAATGGTGTTTTTGTATAAAGCTCTACCTCTACAGAATTCTTTGCAAGATCCACATGGCATACCTCGAATAAATCGAATATCCTGTATAATGTATTTTAAGTTCAACAATTGTTTATGGCTTTCTAAGACAAGCAAAAATGTTTATAAAGAATGACTTTTTCTCGTCAAATAAAAAATAAGAAAGTTTATAAAAGTGCAGTACTCCATCCGAGAACACGTGATAATTGTTGTTTCCTTATTTTGCAACTAAAGTCCATATTTAAGATTTTCTTCACGATTGAAAAAATTTTGTTAAATGAAATTTTCAATAAAAGTGTAAAAAAAAGACAGTTTGCTAAAGGTCGATTTCATACAAGATTTCATATTTTCTAACTTTCAGAATACCCTGTATAATTAATCTTAAATTTGACAACTGTTTATGACTTCCTAAGACAAGCAAAACTTTTTATAAAGAATGACTTTTTCTCGGCGAATTAAAAATAAGAAAGTGTACAAGAGTGCGGTCAGGGTGTTTATATTTTCTGGAAAATAGGGAAAACCTGGAAAAAATTTATAAAAAAAGTCAGGGAAAATGTATTAAAACTACTATATATATATCCGAATTTGTTCCCATCTTGCGTCCCCCGCCCGTCAAAAAATGTTTCCTTCCATTCCTCCCGCTCATGAATTTTCATTTTCGAGCAGAAAAATTTTCTGAAATTTTCAGTTGAAAGGCTCAGGAAGACCTGGAAAAGTCAGGGAATTTCAAAATTGTGAATTGGTATACACCCTGGCGGTACCCCATCCTGGGACACATTGTATATTATTAATTTATTATTTATTTATTTTAAGATAGGTAGTTCAAAATTTTTTTTTTCGTTTTTTTTTTTTATTTTGGTACTCTAATATGATTCCCTGATCAAATTTACACAAAAAAGATCCTCTTTGTGGTCACCATAGAATTAACCTTTTTTATTATAAAAGCTGGTTTAAAATAGTTGTTGCAGCAATTTCAATTAATTTCAATAATTTCTTCCAATTTTTAAGATTTTAGGTTCCTTCGGACTGGATTTTTTTTTTCAAATTATCTTGTTTTTGATATTTTATTGACATTTGAATTTGAAGTACACATAAATACCGCACGGGCTGGAGTAGCCTTGGACCAGCGAGTTATTCACATGTGCCTCACAAGTTCAATCCTATCTTACATCACATGAAAGATGTTGACGGTAGGAAAGCCGCCCAAAACAAATGCACAAAAACCAAATACATATGTTCTACCTGCAAAAATATATCCATAAAAAACATAGTTTTACTTATCACTTACAGCAAGTTCATATACATGGTTTTTGTGATTCAAATGTCAAAATAAATGGATTTCTGTCACCAATTTTTGACATTGAAAATGTAAAACAAAATTTTCACAACTCGCTAATATCTACCTGTCCTCCGGGACAGGCTTGTACAGTTCTATCTAAGCATGGGTATATCATTTTAATCAAGGTCTGAATACATATGAACTTCGCATGGGCAACACATGTACCTCACGGTCCAGTGGAACTTTTGGGATGTGGGTCAAATTTTACCCACTCGGGTCTGAACATGTTAAGATGCTTTTTTGTGCATATCAACTGTTTCTATTTTCAAATTATAACATTTGGGTTTAAATTAAAGCCATAAATTAGATTATTAATTGAAATCTGGCCACAAAATAACCCTGCAACAACTATTTTAAACCAGTTTCTATAATATAAAAAAAAAAATCTGGTGAATTCTGCTGTGTTTAACGAAGAAGACCTTTTTTGTGTGAATTTGATCAGGGAACCTTATTCCGATACCAAAATTTAAAAAACAAAGAAATTATGTCCTGAATAAATTTTAATTTGATCAATACCAATAAAAAGCCCTTATTAATGCTTAATAACGAATCTTGTCCCTGCAGCACAAAGAGTTTCTGAAATATTAAACTAAAACCTACTTTAGGGCTTTATTTTCGAAGGGCCCTAGCCCCCCTAGTATTTGCAGACATAAGTTTATATGGACTTTTTTTTATATTTTTGCATGTAGAATCTGCACCAGAAGTTTGTCACCGGTATTTCCGGACACCCTGTATAGAAGGATTGAAATTTATATTTGACAGTTTCCTTATTGTCTACCTATAGTCTGGTTAAGTGAGGATGCAATGTAATTTTTTATCACAAAACTGGTGGCACGTTAAAAAGAATCGTAAGAAATAAACTATCCCATGATGATTAACCTCCACGATTATTATTATTTTATGGTCCCTGTATTTGGAGATTTCTTCATTTTCCCATGAAACTGGATTACATTTTTTGGTACTAAAAAGAGTGTCTGGAAAACCTGGAAATGTCTGGATTTCTAAATTTTCAGTTGGTATCAACCCTGTACCACATACCTGATTAAGAGACTTATAATTTTTCAATTTCAGGTCCGACCAATATCTCACCAAGCTGTGTTCAACACGAATGCATACATTATGCTGTATGAATTAGAATCCTCACCTTTTGCTCAAAAATCTGCAACGACAACCAGTAAAATGAAAATGCCTGGCCCCATCCCAGAACCTAATCACTTAGGTAGTAATAGCAATATGAGTAGTACTAGTAGTAGTAGTGTCCCAAAGACTGTTATGAACGGTATTGGTTTTACCAGTGATAAAATGTACGGTCCTGAATTACCTCCTGATAGACTTGAAAAGACAACAAACGGCAGTGTGTCATCTAGTAGTACTAATGGTAATGGCAAACATGCTATTAGCCCTTCTACATCAACTAGTGATAGTGACTCTGAGGGTGACCATGTGATAAAAGCCCCTTCTAGTGAAAGTAAACCCGTAAAAACAATCTCCACCCCCGTTAAAGATGCAGTCATTAGTTCCACTTGTAACGACATTAAATCACCTGTTCCACCTGTTTCTTTAATTAAAACTACGTCACCTGTTTCATCACCTAACGTTTCCACAAGTATATCAAGTCTGTCAAGCCCTGACTCTACACCTAATAAAACAAAAGAACCATCTAGCACTTCACCTCCCATTACAAAATCGTTGGTTCCTTATGAATCGGACGACACGAGCAGTTCGGATGATTCGAATCAATCGGCGCATGAAATCGAATCTAGAGTTTCCACAAAAGCCGCAGTTGGAGAATGGCAGGTAACCTCTTCGACTGATGTTAGTCATGAACCTTCATCTGAAGGTAAGAGCTGGGAAAGGAAAAAATTACAGGCGCAACAGAATAGTCAAAACACAGTTAACGAATTGTTCAAAATGTCACATGGCGGCTATTCGGTGCCAGTGTCATCTTGGAACGGCACTAGATCTCAACTGGATAAAGAAGTTATTAGTGAAAGAAGAGAAGAAAGGAAAAGGTCTCTAGCGGACAGTTCCGACCAAGGGAGAGTGAAGCATCAGAAGATTAATTCAAACTACAAATCGAATCCTGGATATAATCCAATTCAAGTAGGTAACTATTTTTCTTTCGCTTTTCTATGATTGTCTTCAACATGCATTATACCTTAATTCCTAAAGGTCTTGTTTTTAAATTTATGCTTAACAGAAAAAAAAGTGATAATGGTGTTTTAATTTGATTTTGTAGCATTATTTAACTAAATCATTTTTAAATTCTTTCAGATTGAATTTAAAATAAGGAAAATTATCATTCAGTGTTTGAAAATGTTTTACTCTTTCAACTGTTTGGTATTTCGTCAGGGACTGTTATATAGAGGCTGTCAAGCAAAAAACTTGCCAAGTTTTGTTCTAAATTTAAAGTTATACGTGGTACACTGAAAAAAGTACTCGTGTAATTTTATGAGCTTCTTCATGTACTTCTGTGACCAGTGATAATGACTAGAATTTTACAGACCGGAAGTAAAATTACACCACTGTTGTAAAAATACATGCGCAGTGTGATGTGATTTTACATATACTCTTATAATTCTTCGGTGTAATTGTACACGTAGGGCGTAATTATACAATGTGATTTCACACGAATTCCTGACAATTTTCATTGTAAAGGACCCCGCACCAACCTTATGGAGAGTAGGTTTTTGTCAATTGAGCTGAAAATTCAGTATGTTGTGATCTTGACTTCCTGATAAAAGTTCTCATGGGCCCAAGTCCACAAAATGGACAGTTTCTGACCTAGAGAAGTTTGACAACGTCGTGCTACTTGTCCTTACTTAATAGTTGATAGGCCGTCTGATAAATAATTTAGGTTCTATAAAAATCACTATCGCAGAGTTTTCCGGATTACGAGATATGGAAACAAATGTAAGCTTTTCACATGCAAACATTCAATTTTTACAATGTGTTTCTTAATGTTTCTGAGATCGCTGATTACGAATCTCAATGTAGATTTCCTAAATTCAGAACAGCGCATATAAAATGGCCGTGGGCTTTCGAAAAGAAGTTTCATGATAGATAAAAATGGCTATCATGCTTTTCCCCATTAAGATAACATTTGAATTTCAATCTTGTAGAAATATTTTCACCATAAATGTACGACATCCGTTCCCAGTGGATTAAGGAAAATAATATATACTATTTGACTTATTTCAAAAAATTACAAAAAATTAAAATTGATTTTTTTTTCACAGTTTCTTCTTAGTCACGTCTTAGCAGACTTTTGTGATTCATTAAAATTACTCTAGTTAGCCTCCGCTTGCTGTATAACATGCCATCTGTCGCAGTTGCCTGTTAAGCACATTGCCTCATAAAAGCTCGCCAGTATTGTTTTAAGTCTCCAAGGTGTACCGTCTTGTTTATTACCTCACAGTCGCCTATCCTTAATATTGTTATTATTTGCTCATTATACATATATAATTTTCAATTTGTTGTAATTTACACTTAGACCATAATCAGATCTTATTGGCTAAAGCCTGCCCAACAAGTGTATGAGCTCATCCTCGCTTGCTAAGGTGATATTGTAGAAGAACCTTACACACAGCATCGTCTGAAGAACACAACACTAATTTATTTATTATGGGCGTCACGCGCATCCCCCTTTGGTTGTGTGGGGTGTTTTCCACTCCCAGTCGAGTTCGATATGTTTAAGAGATGTTTGATAAATGAAAAGGTAAAAGCTGTAGTTACCTTAGATTAATAGCCACCTTTTCTCTCAATATGGCTTCTCAGACGATGCACTTTAGCTTATTTATCTAACACTTTAATGGATCTTTGGCTTAGAGATCTCTGATTTACTTTCATAGAAAATCCCTCTGGAGCCTCCGTGAGCTGATCGATGTATTGAGTTACACACTTGTGGGGTTGGGAGACACCCAATAGTTTTGACTGTATTTTGCAAGAGGATTAGAAAAAAATTTCCGACTTTATAGTTTAAAATCAAACCTCAGTATATAATATATTTGTATAAAGAAAATATACAAGAAAAACTAATTTCTTGTAAATAAAATGTTATTGAGATAATTAAACCTCGTGGTCAAATGCCTACTTCTTCATACACATCAAACTATTTTCCCTGTACATTGTTGCCCTTCCTACAACCAGCGAAAGTAATTTTTACGTCTTTATTATTGTGAATATCATATACTATATTTATTTGTAGATATAATCTGGGCTGCAACTCTTCCATGCTTTTTTGACTTTGTGTAAAAAACAGAACAGGCATAGATGTTCATACAGTAAGAAACCCTAAAAAAAATGTTTTACCGAAGTCAAAAATAAATTGGGCCAATTGCTCTTAGTCAGCGTTACCCCAGGCTTAACATGTTAGAGGCAAATGGTAACTCTTTGTTTTTTAAGTAATGAAAAATTAACTAAACAATATTGGAGTAATTTAAAATGAATTTTTCTTACTTCCAGGAATATCACAATGCGAAGAACTGGAGTCACAATAATGGTTCTGGGCATTATAAATCATTTTACAATGGAGGAAACAGGCATCGGCGTAATTTTCACCACAAGAACTATCATAAAAATTACCGGTACCGGCAGTGATCAAATTAATGTGAATATTTTTATAGAAAATTTGAATGTAAAATTGTGTATATTTCGTTGATTATTACTTTTTATTCTTAATAATCTGTGGACTTAATATTTATATTTTTTAAAGAAACTAATTTCCTGATTTTGTTCATTTTAATATTTGTAAGCTGAATGTTACTGTTTTAAAATTAGTCTTAGTTTAATTTTACAAATGAAGTATATTAGGAAATGGTTATTTATTGTTTTCGTTTGCTAGCTTTTGTCGATATGCATTTACTATATTACATCCCCTCTGTATTATATTTTTACCTTTTTTTCTTATTCACTGTACAGGAAATTATTCAAGTTTAATTATAAGGATAATACACTTTTACCCTTAAGACTAAATAAATTGTCCTTTTTTTTTCGTTAGTTTTTCATTTTTATCCAGTAGTATAATTTTTCTTCTTAGGTATAGGTTGATTTATAAGATAGCGCATTACTCGTCATTCCATATTGGTATTGTTAATAAACATATTGCTAGTGGAATAAAACTAAACATCAAAAATAGAATTTCAGCGATTGTTTGGAGGGGGTAATTTTTATTTTATTTTTTTTTTTTTCAGAAATGCCGTCGCGTTTTGTTTTTAAATACAAAAATGTGGTGACTTGTTCTAAAACTGACAGAACTAATGGCCAATCAGAACGTTGCTTTTAGCATATGTGTGGCCTTTTAGCGGGAATCACACTCTGCCTTGGAACTTTGTAAGTCGCTTGTGCCTTGCCACGCATTTGCATTTTTATTGAAGAAACAGTTATTAGTTCTTTTTCTCTATTACGATGCCGTTTTGTGTTCTGCGCTTTGTACTAAATGGGGGTAAGGGGAAAACTTTAGATCCCTGACATTATTTTAATGATATTCGCATGAATATCAATACAGAAAAGTAGTTAAAGAAAGTATGCTGCCACCACCCTGCGTTGTAGACAGGGAAAATTTAGGTAATGTGCCCTTCTTCGGCGTAGAGAATCGTAGCCCTAGTGGGGGTTGTAGGATAGAATTTCTTAACCAAATAATAACGCCAAATATCCATATAGTACAGTAACTAGAGGTATTAACTTCGGAATAATGTCATATTGAACGGATTTCGTTCATTTTTGACAATATAATAGTAAATGCTTCACAGAAAAGTTTCTATATTGATCGAGGGCTTGCTAATTTATAGGGGGTGAATGCCACCCCCTCTCGGGTGGCACTTAAAAAATATATATTTGTTGGAGCTGAAATAGAATCAAATTTTAAGAAGAAAAGGTTGTATGCAATTTTTCACATAAATTGATAGTTTTTAAGTTATAACGACAAAATTGGGATTTTAGCTTAAAAAAAAAAGGTATTTCCAAATGGCTTTCGTCAAGTATCTCGAAAAGTATTACTTTATCCAAAAAATGTTACAGACCAATTACAGAAAGTACAAACTGGGAATTAATTATATTTTTTGTTTATTGATGTAGGATTAATAATTTCGGTGATATTTAAGTTTATATTAGGTATCCAAGTGTTTCGAAATTACCTTTAAAGTTTAAAATGCATTTTTTTCTAGAGCAAGTGCTTTAAATGAGCAAAAATATTTGAGCATCTAGGTAATGCTACATCTTAACGAAAAACTGTATTTGAGATCATTTTTTTAAATTACTGGCTAATTAGAATAACAAAATGGCGACCTTTTTATATAAAAAACTATAAATACGCATATTTTTCCGCCATAACTTCTTTATTTCTTATGCTACAGGAACGAGTAAAAAATAATTTGAAAGTGCAATTAATTGTCTTTAATTTCATTTCTTAGCATGCGTGACGTAGGTTTCACAATTTCTGAGATATTTAACATTTAAACTGCATTTTTCGTCTTATAAACGTTCGGACACCATTTGTAAACTTTCATATATTCGAAACTATTAAATTTATGTAAATAAATAAACAAGCGAAATTCATTATCAGTTTATGAGCTTTATTTTTGGTCTCTACCCATTTCTCAATAAAACTAATATTTATTGAGATATTTGGAAAAGGAAAAAAAAACTACGTTTTATCGAAAACACCTTTATAGTTTAAACTGTATTTTTTCTAAAGCAAGTGCTGTATACAAACCAAAAAATTTGAGCATCTACATGCTATATATTAATGAGAAACAGTGTTTGAAGTTCCTTTGTTTTAATTACTGGCTAATTACAGTAACAAAATGGTGACGTTATTAAAAAAATGTGTAGAAGCACATTGCTTAGGTCATAACTTCTTTTTTTTTATGCTACAGAAACAAATAAAAAACAGTTGAAAGCTTAATTAATAATCTATTATTCTACCTATTAGCATCCTTGACGTAGGTGTCACAGTTTCTGAGATATTTAACTCTCACTAAATAATTATCTTATGAACACTTGGATGCCAAATGTAAACTTAAATATCCGAAATTATTAATCCTACATCAATAAACAAAAAATATAATTAATTCCCAGTTTGTACTTTCTCTAATTGGTCTGTAACATTCTTTCGATAAAGTAATACTTTTCGAGATACTTGACGAAAGCCGTTTGGAAATACTTTTTTTTAAACTAAAATCGCAATTTTGACGTCGTTATAACTTAAAAACTATTAATTTATGTGAAAAATTGCATAGAACCTTTTCTTCTTAAAATTTGATTATTTCAGCACCAATAAATATATATATTTTTTAAGTGCCACCCCCTGAGAGGGGGTGGCATCCATCCCCTATAAATTAGCAAGCCCCCCGGACAACATAGAAACTTTTCTGTGAAGCATTTACTATTATACTGCCAAAAATGAACGAAATCCGTTCAATATGACATTATTCCGAAGTTTTCCATATTTTTTACCTCTAGGTACTGTACTAATATATAAGTATATCTATTCAATAAAATTTTCAAGTATCAAGAGAAAATTACATTTTCTTAAAATTTAGCATATCAAAATTAAACTGACTGTTCAATAAATCAACAATAAAGATTCAACACGCATACAACTTATTAATAAGCAAGGGAGAACACTTTAGGCACAGACTAAAACAAATCAGATATTTCACTTATGACGTATCATGGTTTAGATAATAAATCAACTCCCAGCAGGTACCAATTTGTGTCGTGATCTGCGCATTGTCCAATCAGTCTTAACCAGCGAGTATAGTCACAGGAGGGACCTTATGATGCGTAAAGTAACCTAGTAAATACTCAAAAAAACACTTAAATGTATAACAGTAACAACTCTAACCTTCAATACAATACACCACATTCCAAAATATTTAATATCACCGGTGGAGCTGTTGACTACTTCCGTCTCTGAGATTTCAGTACTAAATACTCGCTCCTGTGAGATTACACTCGCTGGTCTTAGCTTCCATGTCAACCGCAAGATTTCTCTGTTTATGTCTTCTGCGCAGAATCCTGGCAGGTATACGTCACATCACAAAAAATGAAACTGGTAACATAGGGAATACTAGTGAGTGAAACATCTGATTTGTTTTAGTCTGTGCTTTAGGCCCTGTTTTAAAGTAATTTCACTCGTAGCCCCGAGACAACTTGAAAGATAAATTAAAACAAAATTTAAGGGAAAACTGGTTTGATTTCACCCATTTTTTCCTCGGTGTTCTCAATTGGAGCCACTTCAACTCTTATTTTTATTTAATATTACACTCGCCCGTAACCGAAGTATTTATGTTTTACTCCCATGTCCAGTGGAAGTATAGTAACGACAAAAAAAATTTTTAAAAATTTTTATTGTCCAAATAGACTTGAAATGTCATGAAACGTCGAGATTTTAAGTTTGAGCGAAAAAAAAATTTCTGTCTGTCTGTAACTTTTTTTTGTGCGCACGTTTACTCTGGAACCGTTTAAGATATTGACTTGAAATTTGGTACACATATGTACTTTAACGAGATCTAGAACTAGATTATATTTTCATCTTGTTCCGTCGAAGGGTTGGGGGGTAAACTGGGGTAAATAGGTCAATCAAGCAGGTAAGAGTCCATAAAATTGGTATTTAGTATATACAAGAGAAGCTAAGGTCTCAAAAGAATTTTTGGCATTAGCCACCCCCCCCCCCCCCCTATTGAATGGGATGAAAAAAAATTGGGGTATCGTTTTATGGGTTTTTGGGGTAGAGGATTTCAAATATATTATTAAAGTTCCATAAACAATTATTTTCACATACAAAGTTTTTTCGTTGTGAGTGACTTGCTCGGTGACTTGGATAGAGAATCTGGATGTGGAAGTAGTGATTCCTTGGGCAGCGGTTTTTAAGTTAAAGTTAGTAACACATTATTAATAGACACTTGCAAAATTTAGAATAAAGAAAATAACAATATTAAATATAGAGATATTTAATATATAAATACCGCATCAGAGGATGCGGTATTTTCTAATTCTTGCTTTAACTCCTGGAACAAAAATACTGCCAAAACAAAAGGGCAACGTTCAGAGAGCCGCCCAGTAGACCTACCATTATTCTCGGCGTGTTGCCAGAGTCTCAACGTTTTTGTTCTCCGTCCACTTCGTTTCTGCCGAAAACCCTTGACTCAGCGGTTCTTAGAAAATGGCTAATTATGACATATATATATAATATATATGGGGTGGTACAGTTTTGACTCTGGAACTGCTAAACACGTAAACCAGGGACCTGGATGCTATTTTTCGAGAACCGGACCGGAACCTTTATTTTTTTCTAGACCGGAATAGTAACTGAACCCTTATTATATAGGCCAGGCTAGATAAGTGCCAGAATTAAAAATAATAATAATAATAATTCGTTCAGCAAACTGATAGCAGAATATTTTAGAACATCACAATCAAAGAAGAAAAAATAATCCGAACCATCTGGGGTGAAATGGGGTGGGTTTTTAGGGGTGCAAAACGGTTTTTTGCGATTTATGGCTTAACTACGCATCCTATCGAAAAAAGTTAATTATAAAAGTTGTAGGTAATAAAGAGATCTACAACTTGTGTGGAGAGCATTTTTATCCCAACCACAAAATTTTTCGAGATACACGCAAAAAAACCTTTTTTCGGTTTTTTATTTTTTTTGTCTTTCACAAAAATAATTCGATTTAGCTCAAACTTGGTGAAAGTATACCTTTTGGTGTCCCACATAAGCACTATTTTTTTTGGAGCAAAATATTTAACGGTTGCCTAATTCAATTTAAAAAAAAAAGTGAAATTTTCAACTGCAATTCCTCATAAAAGTACTTATCCGATAGAGTTCAGACAGGGCTCATTTTTTTGTTTTTACTTCTACTTTCAATAAATAAAAAAAATATATATATAGTGCAATGGAAAAAATTGCCGGAAAATCGAAAATTCCGAAAAAATGCCCTTTTTCGTTGTATGTTGTATTGTTGTATTGTCAAAAATTTATTATTTATTACAATTAATATAATTTTGTAATATCAATGAATGCTACAATCAATAAGTAAAATAATTAATAATGAATTACATTCCTCAACCACGTTTGAATTATTAAACAAACAAAAAAGTATGATCTTGATTTCTATGCCTTCTGTATATAAATGTCCGCATTTTTATTTATTTGATAATCTAAATATATTTACTTTTAATTTTGATTGTTAATAACTTTTAAATTGTACAAATTGATAAAAATTGCTTTGTTAATTTTAATTATTAAACATAATATAAATAATTTTTTGTAAAAATAATAAATGTACTTTTTAATACTTACATGATTTTAATATATTTACATTTTGTAGTAAACATATAATTAATAATAATAATAATAATAATAATAATAAGCAGTAGCTCAATCGGTTAAGGCGTATTGAGCGGCGAATATGCTGATCGACTGTCTATCGCGCTCTGGGTTCGACCCCCAGCCCCGGTACTGACAACACCGGTGGGTGTGGATGTATGTCTGCGTTTTTCCAAATGTGTAACCCCCTTCCGCACAGCTTTGGATTTGGAGGTTGTCTACTATCTGTGGTGTGTGTTTTTAATAATAATGACAATAATAATAAAAAGGCTTTATTTAGGAATAAATTTACGGCATATTCCTAAACTAAGGCGAAGTCCTATCCTGGAACACACATATACAAACATCCTCACACAGGCCCGTGGAAAGCCGGTACGGGCCCAGGGCTAAAATCAAATTGGCGGGCCCCCCCTCGTCTGGGACACATAAAAAATACTAATTTTCAATACACATATTTCATTTGAAATACAATCAATACAAAAATGTATTTAAAGTGATGGTGCCGGGCCCAGGCCCCAGGGCTGCAGCCCCATCGTCAGCCCTGTCCGCACATGTAAAACCAATTGCTATCTTATAAAATTTGGAGAGAGAGGAAATGAGATTTCATCGTTTTGCGAAATTTAAAATACTTATATTAGAATATAACATTTTCAATGCGTAATATGCTTTTTTTAATAAAACTGCCACGTGCTCCATGAAACACATCTTATAGTCAAAAATAAGACCTAAATTTTTTGCTTCATTTAGAAAGGGCAAGTATTGCCCATTGATAGCGATCTTTAGATTTGCCTTCGTGTATTCCCGTGTTTTATTAGAAGTAAAGCACAATAGGTACTGCACTTTTCGTGGCATTTAGTTTAAGTCTTTTTTACTTAAAGTTAGATTAGACTTAGATTAGATTTAAATTATTATAATGTAAAAGGTTGAGTTGGGTAACTATTAAGCTAGACTCGCCTTAGTTTAGGAATACGCTGTAATTTTATTCCTAAAGCCATTTTTTTATTATTATTATTATTATTAACTGTATGTTTACTACAAAATGTAAATATATTAAAATCATGTATTAAAAAATACATTTATTATTTTTACAAAAAATTATTTATATTATGTTTAATAATTAAAATTAACAAAGCAATTCTTATCAATTTTTACAATTTAAAAATTATTAACAATCAAAATTAACAGTAAATATACTTAGATTATCAAATAAATAAAAATTTGGTTATTTATATGCCGTACCAATACCGTTACAATAGAAGGCATAGAAATCTAGATCATATTTTTTTTTGTTTGTTTAATAATTCAAACGTGGTTGAGGAATGTAATTAATTATTAATTATTTTACTTATTGTTTGTAGCATATATTGATATTACAAAATTATATTAATTGTAATAAATAATAACAAATTTTTGACAATAATTAAAAAACATACAAGGAAAAAGGGCATTTTTTTCCGAATTTTCGATTTTCTGGCAATTTTTTCCATTGCACTATATATATATTTTTTTTATTTATTGAAAGTAGAAGTAAAAACAAAAAAAATGAGCCCTGTTCGAACTCTATCGGATAAGTACTTTTATGAAGAATCGCAGTTGAAAATTTTACTTTTTTTTTTTTTAAATTGAATTAAACAACAACCGTTAAATATTTTGCTCCAAAAAAGATGGTGCTTATGTGGGACACCAAAAGGTATACCTTCACCAAGTTTGAGCTAAATCGAATTATTTTTGTGGAAGAAAAAAATAAAAAACCGATAAAAGGGTTTTTTGCATATCTCGAAAAATTTTGAGGTTAGGATAAAAATGCTCTCCACACAAGTTGTAGATCTCTTTATTACCTACAACTTTTATAATTAACTTTTTTCAATAGGATGCATAGTTAAGCAAAAAACCGTTTTTCACCCCTAAAAACCCCCCCATTTCACCCCAGATAACCGCAGGTGGTTCGGATTATTTTTCCTTCTTTAGTTGTGATATGTTCTAAAATATTCTTATCAGTTTGCTGTAACGAATTATTTTGTTGTCCAACCCTTATCTAGCCTGGCCTAATACTCTTCGCAAAAACGAAGAGTATATTGTATTTGATCGGCACATTCTAAAACCGGAAATATCACTCGTAGAGAAAAAAATTTTCATATCATTGTGTTAGTGAAAGAATTGTGAACAACTTTCAAAATGCCTGTATGTCTGTCCGTCCGTTGCGTTTTTTGTAAGCACGATAATTTAAGAAAGAAAAGTCCGATTGTATTGAAATTTGGAAAGTAAGTTAGCGTTAGCTAGAGGAAGAATCCTATTGTTTTTGAAAAAAATCAATCAAAAAAAAAAATGAAAAGTTATTAATCATTTAAATGAAAAAAAATATATTTTCTTAATTTTTGTCATTTGTACTTAAATAGAAATCTTGCGAAATTTTATTCTCTATAATTTTTTTTGTTTATACATTTTACTACTAATAAATATATTTCATAATAATATATCCAATTCCTTGAAATATAATATTCGAATGATTTTATACAGACATTAAATTATTGCAATGATGATGGTCCAATGGCTAAAGCTATGTCTGCCAATCCAAAGGTCTCGTCATTTGTTCGAACGGGTTTTTTCGTTTAGTTGTGTTTCCCGTATCAACAATCAAAATTATGAAGTGCGTCCGCCTACGATTTCAGTGTTCTCAGTGTTGTGTTTATTTTTAAATTATTTTTAGGTCCATGTGGACACATTTTTATCTTATCCTAGTTTTTAAGTTTGCCTACGGCAGACAGGAGCTACTAGCCCACATCCTCTATTTTTCTCAAAGCCAAACCGGACCTACCTTGTCCAGCCTCACACCCACCTTGGCGGTGTTTGCTGTGGTTATCTGGCTGGCTCCGGGTTAGGATCTAAGGAGGCGTATATATGTACCAAAAGTATTGAATAAAATATTGTTGAGCTTGTTGTTGAAAGGTCTCGTGTTCGAGTCCCTGACAGGGTTTTTTTTATATATATTTTTTTAACAAAGTTAAAGTTGGTATCACAAAATTTAGAATGTCCAAAAACTAACACTATTTACAAGAAAACGCGAAGAGAGAATGTGTAACAATTATATAAAAAGCTCAGAAAATCGGCGAAGAGTATAATGCTTCCACTAGTTTATTTTTAATTTTAACCACAGGTACCTTTACTATGTTAATTTTAAGATTATTAAATTTATTGCAAATGATCTCAAACTAAATGATACAGATACACAGGGGCGGTCTGGCCAGGTTGGCGAGTCGGCAAATGCCGACTGGGCCTTTTGAGTATGTAATGCGCTTATATACATGCGAAGCAAAAACATTCAAATCGCCGACGAACTGCGTTTGAATGTTTATTTATTTTTAAAAGTTTTGGCATATGTGTTGAGCTGGTGGGTGTAGTACTTTTGGTTTCTTTTGGCCATTCCGCCGGCTAAGAAATAACATGACAATACTTTCTGGAGCCATTGATGTTAATAAGCATTGAAGCAGAAATGATTCCAAATACCGACGAAATTTTAAATAAGATAGTGCAATCGTCTGAAGAATTGAGAGCTTTATTAATTTAATTTCTAATTCTCATTCACGTTCTGTTTTCAGTTTTAGTTTTCTAGTTTGAGATTCGTCAAATTATTCTTTGTTCCTGATACTCCTGATAGTATTTGTTTTTTATAAAGGTTTTTATTTTTTATGTTTGAGTTTGTTTTTTTATGTCAATAAATAAATCGTTCTGCAGTTCTAAAGAACCTATGATTTTATTTATCCTTAAACAGTAGAATAAAATAAATATATGAATATTAAAGTTTGATACCAAATTCCCACCCCCCGAATAAATGGCCTGCACGAAACCCAAAAATCCCCCTCCGCTCGATAAAAAAAATTCTTGCTTGCTTCGCTTGTAAAATGCCGACTAAGCCCTAGACACCCAGACACTGCAGATACACACAGTGACAAAAAAGATTTAGGTACTGTTTTAATTAAATAAATATTACTACCAACTAAATCAAGAAAAATAGCATTAAAGTCCTTACATTATGAATGCAGTTTTTTTTTTTTTTTAACTATTTAACGTCGGCCTATTTCCGCTACCAGGGCCTATCACCAACGCCAGGAGACGAGCTACCCCCAACCTGGAAATTTTGCCGAACCTCTTCCCTTAAGAAGAGTAGGGATCTTTTACTTGCCTAACATTTAATAGACAAGGGTCCGCCTGCTTTACATCCCCTCCGAAGGATGGTATATCCACTACGTAATCCTTATCTGAAATTACGTAACTTCCGAGTATACACTGATATACAAGCCTCTAGAAGGTGGGACGAGAACGCTGTATTTCCCAAGATGGGAGCCCATCCAAGTACTAACCGTGCTCGACGTTGCTTCAACGGAATATCGACTGATATTCACAGTTAAATACACATATTTGGTATCAAAATGAATGTCTTTTAATGAATAAAAAATAAAATAAAAAAAATATTTATCTGGGAAAAACCCAAAAAATAAGAACCAGGTTTTTATCCATCTTTGATCTTTTCTCATGTGGTTTTGTTAGAAACTTCATGGAAAAGATGCATATTATCGTATACCTTGCATTAGATTATGTACTACTTAAACAAGTTTATTAAGATTATTCACATACATAACTAAAAAAACTTTTGAAATAACTTGTAAGCATAGTTACAATACTTAACAATAAAACTAAACATTCTCATTTGGTTCTGCTTCTTGTGAGGTTTTCACTTCTTGCTCATCTGTCTGTTCAGAAATAGCTAGTAAATTAAACTTTTTAAACTTAAAAAAGTTTGGAACAACTCCTATCAGTGCAATTCCTTTTATAATTTCAATTATTATGGATACTTCAGCTTCTTTTAGATTTACTTTATGATCTGTCCTTATTTCAAATACTGCATCAGCAATAGTTTTAATCACTTCTTCCTTATTTAAACTATTATTGTTGCGATGATTATAAACAATAGAAAACGTTTTAGGATTTTCTTTAAAGTACTTAACAGCAAGAGGTTTAAATGCGCTTTCGATATCTTTTACGTAAGCCTTGCACGTCACTTCTATGGGCAGTAGCCTAATCAAGAATCTTGTTTGTTGGATTTTTGTCTTCTCTATGTCTGAAACAATTTTATCTGCTAATAGGACAGGGTCATCCAAAGTTGTTTTAATAAAAAGGAAGTTCTTAGCTCCGGATTCAACTACTTGAAATCGTTTTTTATCTTTACTAGATTTTAATTCTGACAATTCTTTTTGTAACTCATCTTGGATATCTATATCTTCATTAGATGTGCTCTCGACTGGATTTGGAGGATATAGCATGTCAGCATATTTGTTTAGCAAATTATAAGATTCCCTCACACATTCTTTTTCTCTGTTGTTACAGCTGCAGAGAAAACCTTTCAAATTAATATCTAAGCCTAATTTCTTATTCGGTTTATTTTTGTAAAAGTTTTGTTTAAATTTTGGCTTCTGGATCTTACTCATGGTTACAACAAAGGCAGTTATATACGCAATTATCAATTATTGTAACTTGTTACCCTGCTTCGACGTTAACAATCCTCGTAGAATATAATTTCTTATTTATGACAGAAGATGACTGTATTAACTCAAATCTTGGTATTAACCAGTACTAACTCTGCGTATAAGCAGGTTATGTTATTAGCAATGTTGCCCTTAAATTTCAACATTGGCAGGCCTACCAATAAAACTGTCAATTGTCATCCACTTAGCCAACAAAATAAAAAACAATTAAAGTTTATTTGTTTCTGTTCTGCTTGTCAGACATTTTCATTTTGTGACATTTGTCAAACTCTGAATTCTGATCTAAAATTAAGTAAAAAAAATTGTTATGGATGAAAAATAAAAAATGGGATTCGAGTTGAATAGATTTCAAGGAGACGTAGATGAAGAATTAGTGTGTCCGATATGTTCAGGAGTTTTGGAAGATCCGTTACAGGTAGGAATAATTATATTCAATATTCACCATAGAATTTGTAATTACTTATTGCAGGCACCTGTGTGTGAACATGCATTTTGTAAATCATGTATAACTGAATGGATTTCGAGACAACCTACTTGTCCTGTAGACAGACAAAATGTAACTTCACCACAATTAAGACAAGTTCCAAGAATATTAAGGAATTTACTTTCCAGGTATTTACTTATGGTATCATTTTAGTTTATTATTTTCAATAGGTACTCAAATTTATATGAGAATATTTTTATTACATGACATCATTTCATGAAGGTAAAGGATTAAAAGTATTGTGAAATAGTGAAACCGTGTAAATCAAGTAGGCAATTATTTATTTGAATCCACATCCATAACTAATGAAACAAATGTGGTTTAATTTATATTTCATTGTGGGATTTGAAATGGCTATTACTCAACAAGGAATTGATTATTTATACTCTACACCTTTATAATTAACGCCAAATCACAATAGTAAAATTCTCAAAAGTAATAAATAATAAGTACATCAATTAGTGAATAATTTGAGTGAATAAGGTTTGGCTCTAGTAAAGGCAAGATAAATAGAGCACAGGGTCTCTAGAGCAAGTGTGTAGGGACATCAAAATTCATGGTAGTTTTGACAGTAAAGTTGTCAAATTCGAAAATAAAGATGATGGTCCTTGTAGGGTAAAGTGCTCCCAGTGTAAAAAAAATCCTAAATCAAAGCAATTCTGTAGACTGGAATTAAAAATCACTTGCATTCAGTGTCAATGATTTGTGATGATTTGGGCTTGGTACATTTTTTAAAATATAAATGTTGTATGACTTCGATGATAAAAATCCTGCTTACTTTAATAAATGAGTTATATTATTTCATGTAATGCAAGAAAATTATGTTTTAAAAATACCAAAGAGTATGGACAAAATTTATTTTGATTTACTATAATATCTATTTCAGACTATGTATAAATTGCGATAATGCACAATATGGCTGTACACGTATTTTAAAATTAGATTCCTTAGCTTCGCACTTAGAAGAATGTGAACATAATCCAAAAAGGCCATTGCCGTGTGAACAAGGATGTGGCCTTATTATACCTAAGGACGAACTCAAGGACCATAATTGTGTTAAGGAGCTTAGAGCGCTTATCCACACTCAGCAGCAGAAAATGAATGAATTTCAACAAGAAATGACTGAACAGAGATTTCTAATTGCAGAACAGAGACGAGAAATGCAACTATTGAAGGTAAGATACTTATAGTGTGGGGGCATTGTATATAGACTACCTAGTAGTATAACCTTATGGAGATTTCGTTGGATGCGAAAGGAGGCTACGTATAGATGGCATAACGATCGAGGGATGCCAGCGATTTAATTGGTGGAATGAAATGATTATTATTGGTTGAAATCTCTTGCCTTGACTTTGAGCTAGAGTATTGTTCTGCTTGAAAATACACAGGTCCGCATTTAGTCCATTAATTTTGAGTGATAATAATATTCCATATTGCAAAATTAGGTGTCTGTGTTAACATTTTCGTGTTTCGATTTTCCATTTAATGAACAATTTGTCTTAGATTTAGTTGAATTTGAAAAACGATACGAGATGTGTAGTTTTTAACCTGATTCCTCATTTTTGGGGAATCGTAGGTACGCAAAGTGCCATTTTTAAATTTTATTTTACAAGTTTTGCTTGAAAGGACACTTAGTAAGTGTAAGTAGGACTGAACGCGATTAATACTGAATGTAAGTAGAATTTACTATTTAACTGGAACGAAACGTCAACCTTTATTTTATTAGCAAGTTTCAATATTTGTAACTAGAGATGAGTTGCTATTTAACAACCTGTTATTTGTAAATAGCATTAACAGACTGTTATTTTTGTTCGAAAATAACAGGTGAGAAAATAACAGAAAATATAGTTAAATATTATTGAAGTTGAATATTATTATGGGTATCTTGAGTCATCGGCTTTATGTACACAGTTTTAGTTGTTTTTTTATTCATAATATATTTAAAACTTTTCAGTTGTCTTCTCCGTGTGTATATTTTCCATTACCCGCACAGCCAGTTTAAAAATGAGGAACTGCCAGAGTTGAATATTTTTGTAGAAATCTCAAGCCATCCGCTTTATGTAATGACTTTTAGCTGTTTTTTAATCATAATATGTTCAGAGCTTTTATATTTTCTTCTCCATATTGTATATTTTCGTTTACCTGCATCTCCAATAATGTCATTGCCAGGGATCGAGGATATATATCACTTGATATATATCATGATATATATCATGATATTTATGGAAAATATCACACCATAAATATCACCATAAATATCATGATATATATCGCAAATATAAATATAAAACGCCTACGCCTATGGTGCGCGATTAAACACCTACGCCATTGGTGAAAAATATATATGTATATTTTTTAAATTAGTTTCATATTAATACTTATAGGTACTTCTTTATTGTCCTTATAATACTAATATTGAACATCTATGAGAGCAATTTTGTTATGTTTTTTAAGCCAAATTTTTTTCAGCTGCTTAGCTTTACAGTTGGACGGGGCAAGATCGTCATTTTAATTTTGATGTAACAAAACTCATGATTCTCTTCCCACTTGTACGAACCCAATGATACCCAAATGCAGCTGGGAGGATAGAGGAGGTAACCCGGGTAAAGCGATACATCATTGGGCCGTGAGAAGAACTTTCGGGCGGGTGCCTTGGGCACCCGAGGCAGCTGAACAGAATTTGACTTTATTTTAAATTGTTAGAATTTATGTTTTGTTTGTTACATTTTCAGAGTCAAGACATAATAAGCTTAAAAAACGATTTAAAATATGATATGCACTCTTTTAAATTCAATCGTGGTTTTATTTGCATGAATAAGTTACATGAATTAAAAAAATCAAAATAAATATCATAAATATCAAAAAGTGATATATATCACGTTTTTTGTGATATATATCAGTTTGTCTGATATTTATATAAATATCATGATATTTTCGATCCCTGGTCATTGCATACGCTGTGTTTGGCGTGTTGGCGGTAGGAGATCCGGCGAGTTAAATTATTATTTAAAATTTAATCTTAATCACAGCAAGCGGTGGGTTTATATAGCATAGATAAACTACAAGTAAATCCATATCTCAGCACCAAAAATTTAATTTGTATCTATATGTATGTATGAATACTGGTATTTTTTTATTAATTTAACATGAAATAATAATAATTAAAGGTTGAGGCTTTATAAATTATTTACGTATAAATCAAATTATTTATATTTTATTTATATATAAACGTAAAGAAAATTAATTAATACCTCTAGAAAACACAAAAATCAAACAATTTTTCCTGCTCGTCGCACAGTGCCACGAATCGTAATTTTTTCGTTCAAAATATCTAGAGCATTTGTTTCGCAACCGATTAGGATGAATTTTTTTTAAAATACTTGTTATTTAATTTCCAAAAAACGTAACAGCCGATTTTTTAATTATGCTAACCAAAATTATTGAGCTTAGACAAAATAGTCATTAATTTTTTATTTAAAAGTTACAAATAAAACCTTTTTCTTATCCAATTTACATAAATCTTGTTACGGGGGTTTCTGAGGTCGCTGATTACGAATTTGATATCCAAATTGTCATAAAATCAACCTGCAGATGGCGGAATCAATAGCGACTATAAAGTGCTAAAAAATGATGAAAAATGAAATATTTTTGTTAAAGTTTAAGCCGAGAAGTTTTGAATATTTCTGATAAGTACTTCTAAGTTAAAGTAGACTAAATTTTAAGTTCCAGGAACAAATTGAATATGGCGGATCCAATATGGCGAATCATAATTTCTTATCCAATTTACATAAATCTTGTTACTCGGGGGCTTTTAAGGTCGCTGATAAGAATCTAATATCCAAATTGTCATAAACCAACCTGCAAGATGGCGAAATCAATGGCAGCTATAAAATGCTAAAAAATGGAGAAAAATTAAATATTTTTTTTAAAGTTTATGCCGAGAAGTTTTGAATATTTCTGAGAAGTACTTTTAAGTTAAAATAGGCTAAATTTTAAGTTCCAGGAAGAAATTCAAGATGGCGGATCCAATGTGCCGGCAATAAGATGATAAAATACTAACCTAAAAATAAATTAAATGCATTAAACCAAATAGGCTATTCCTAAGAATTATTAAAAAATTTAAAAAGGAACAAATTTTCTGAAATATATCCAATATGGCTGCCAATCATAAGTATGTGATTCAATCCTCCATTAATTTTGAACATAACCTTAAGTGATTCATATTAATATTTCTTTTTTTTTATCTGCTAATTATATTATTTAAATGTATTAATTAATTAAACAAATTAAACAGATAAATTTAAAATTTAAACAATGACGAAAAATTTTGCACTAAGTTAGGTTCGAAGTTCATGGTGTAAAATTCTTGCCTTATAGTCCAAGATCTCAGAGCTGCCAGACCTACGTCATTTTAGCAAAGCTAATATTTTGACAACGGATAGTGTAATATCTAATTAAGAACGTATGCGTATTTGCTAGCTTGAAAGCAGGGCGCTTTTGCAGGAAACAGGTACAAAAGGTACATACAAATTTTTCGCTCCTACGTTAAAGTATGATAGCTGATTTATTTTTCAAGTGAGAGGCTAACGACATGGTATAAGCATCAACCTCCGAATCTTAAGGTCCGAGGTTCAATCCCTGAGCGTTCTCAGCTTTTTTTTTTCAACAAATATTAACTTAAAGTGGCGATTACCAAGAAAGAGACTACCGATATGGAAATATTTATTATCTTTGGCCATAACTTTTTTTTTAGTACGTATATTTGAAAAAAAAACTGAGAACGCTCAGGGATCGAACCTCGGACCTTATTAAGGTTTGGAGATTGACGCTTACACGATGTCGTTAGCATGTTACTTGAAAAATAAATCAGCCATCATACTTTAACGTAGGTGTAAAAATTTGTATGTACCTTTTGTACCTGTTTTCTGCAAAAGCGCCCCGCTTTCAAGCTAGCAAATACGCATACGTTCTTAACTAGATGTTACACTATCCGTTGTCAAAATATTAGCTTTGCTAAAATGGCGTAGGTCTGGCAGCTCTGGGATCTCACACTATTAGGTTATGTTGGGTATAGAGTTCTTGGTTTAAGGTTGTATTAGGCTTACGTTGTTAGGTTTAATATTCTTGTATTAAAGTTCTTAGTGTTAGATATTTATTATATATTATTAGAAGATAGAAAAAAGAAATATTTTCCCAGGTAGCAAAGGCACGTGAAAATAACGTGAAAAAATGGTCAGGGGTGACGAGAAATGACGAGTTAGATGATGTAAATGAAACGTGAAAATGACGTCCTAATGTCTCAGACGAATGACGTCTTTTTCAAGTTATATTTGCTAATCCCCCCACAGGTTTTTAGTAATAGGAACATATAAAACTACATACTAGTTAGTAATCTACTTGATAAAAATAAAATAATTAATGCATAAATAAGTTTTGTCCTAATGAATTTGTTTGTTGGCCATCCGTAATTTAATTTACGTTAACATATCTAATATTGTTTACCATCACTCCAACTTTTTCTCACAAGGGTTGCCTGCAAATTATAATGTTTATTAAAGTTATTAAATTCATTTTTACTTACCTTTACCAATTGTGGTCCGTAGGATTCGAACCTACATGTCTCCCGTTGCCCGTATTACAGTACTGACGCTTCAACCAACTGAGCTAGCTTGGCGACTGGTTTTTCGGATGCTAAAAGCAGTATTTATGGTGGTGAATGAAGTCTTTATTATGTGAAATTGAATTTACTGCCTTATTTAAAATATATGAAAATCTTTCAGGTTCTCGCTTCGAGTTACTAGTATTTTTATTTATTTAAAATTATTAAGAAGAACTTATTTAATTTAATTAAATTGTCACCAGTGTCACCTGAGAAGAACGAGTATAGTTGTTGAACAATGTAATTATTGCATTAATTAGTATTAGTGGCGGTTCGTTAAAAAAAATATATTTTCCCCAGATCTCGAAATTGAAGAGCAGATAGGGAGAAATCCGAAAATAAAATTTTCCTTACCTCAAATTTGATGAGGTGGAGGGGGAAGTCAGGAGTCAACTATTTTAAGAATTAAAGTTTTAAGTTGAGGTAAGTACTTATACAAACCTGGGAAGCGTGTTGGAGAAAAAACGGTATAGGTGTAAATCGTCATCTACAACATAAATAGAATATTTAGTGGTCTAAAATAGACCTAAAATTGAAAAAAACCAATAAGCAATTTATTACCTTAAAAAAAACAACTAAAATTTTTTTCGCAATAAAAAAAAAACGGAATGAGCGGGGGCCGAACCGCCGACCTCATGACTTGGAAGACGACGCCTTAAGCACTTGGCCACCAACCTTTCTGAGGCTACTTACCTAAAGACTTTATAGTTGGAACAGGCAATAACGGATAGATTTGGCTTTTTAATGCATTTTAATCTAATTTTATTATTAAAAGAATAAATAGAAATATAATTTAAACAAATAAACTGCCGAATCTTTGCAAACTCTTTCGAATATAAATTATTTTGGATAATGTTAAAAAACATTATATCCTCGAATAAAAACGCCAATACTTATCCCTCACGACACGGTTCATTTTTTTTTAACTTTACACTCTGCTTACGATAACAAAATGCCATTAGCGAGTTTTAAAGTTTGTAATCCGATGAAATATAAATAAATATAACACCGAAAAAAGACGACAATATGACGTGATGTGTAGCACGTCATTTTAATGTCATTTATAAGACGTCATTCTGTCGTCGATAGTGCCCTGACGTCTTTTTGACCAGAATCACCAGATTTTGACGTCATTATAACGTACCCTTGCTACCTGGGTTAATATGACCTACTTATGGTTATGTTTAAAATTAATGGAGGACTGAATCGCATATTTATGATCGCTAATTAATATATGGCAGCCATATTGGATATATCTTAAAATTTCAGAAAATTTGTTCTTTTTTAAATTTTTGAATAATTCTTAGGAATAGCCTATTTAGTTTAATGCATTTAATTTATTTTTAACTTAGTTTTATCATCTTATTGCCGCCATATTGGATCCGCCATCTTGAATTTCTCCCTGGAACTTAAAATTTAGTCAATTTTAACTTAAAAGTATTTATCAGAAATATTCAAAAGTTCTCGGCATAAACTTAAACAAGAATATTTCATTTTTCATCATTTTTTAGCATTTCATAGCCTCCATTGATTCCGCCATAATGCAGGTTGATTTATGACAATTTGGATATCAAATTCGTAATCAGCGACCTTAAAAACCTCCTAAGTAACAAGATTTATGTAAATTGGATAAGAAAGAAGTTTTTATTTTGAAGTTTTATTAAGATAAATAAAAAATGGCCATTTTGGCTAAGCTTAATAATTTTGGGTAGCGTAATTCGAAAATCGACTCTCTTACGTTTTTGGCAGATTAAATAACGAGTATTTAAAAAAAAAATTATCCCAATCGGTTGAGAAACAAGAGCTCTAGATAATTTTGAACGAAAAAATCACGGTTCATGCCACTGTGCATTCCAGCGGCGGCTGGTGAAATTTCAATATTTTTTTTCTCGTCTGTGGCGCATGGGACCCATACGAAATTTGGGAAATAACATCTAGAGAAGCACTTCTCTAATGACCCCTAAAAAATTTTGAAAAAGCAGTTTGCGAAAAAATTTTTGAAAATTTGCTAGCCTCCCCTGGGTCTAGGGACCCCTGTTTACTTTTATTTTTTTTTGTCATATGCATTTGACTTTTCATAAAAATGCATCGACAGATTTTAGAGTTTGTGAAAATATTTTCATTACTAACTGAAATACAATGAACTGAAATTTTGTAATTTACAATTTAACAAATTACAATATTTCAATTCGTTGTATCTCAGTTAGTAATGAAAATATTTTCACAAACTCCAAAATCTGTCGATGCATTTTTATGAAAAGTCAAATGCATATGACAAAAAAAAATAAAAGTAAACAGGGGTCCCTAGACCCAGGGGAGGCTAGCGAATTTTCAAAAATTTTTTCGCAAACTGCTTTTTCAAAATTTTTTAGGGGTCATTAGAGAAGTGCTTCTCTAGATGTTATTTCCCAAGTTTCGTATGGGTCCCATGCGCCACAGACGAGAAAAAAAATATTGAAATTTCACCAGCCGCCACTGGTGCATTCCAAAAAACGTAAGAGAGCCGATTTCGGCATAAACTTAAACAAAAATATTTCATTTTTCATCGTTTTTTAGCATTTTTATAGCCGCCATTGATTCCGTCATCTTTCAGGTTGGTTTATGACAATTTGGATGTCAGATTCGTAATCAGCGACCTCAAAAACCCCCCAAGTAAAAAGATTTATGTAAATTGGATAAGAAAAAAAAGTTTTTATTTGTAAGTAACATATGGTGATCACAGTGTAACATGGGCATTTTGGCTAAGTTCAATAATTTTGGTTAACATAATTCAAAAATCGGCTCTCTTACATTTTTTGGGCATGAAATAACGAGTCTTTTAAAAAAAATTATCCCAATCTCTCGCGCTACGTGAATGTACATGCCTAATGGGCAGTTACACGCACGGTATGTTGGAAATTATAATTATAAATATTGCCTAATTACGTAAAATACAGCTAGGATCTGGTTAGGTAAATTGGAAAATGTAGGTGTGCATAATTTATGCCATGTATTAGCGCTAATATATATGGATATTGTTTAAATTTTAAAATTAAGTACCTATTTATTATTTTAAAACGTAACCACATTATTAATTTCGAATTAAACAGCAGGAACCTTTTAACAAAATTATGGGAACACATCAAAGTTTTCGCCTCGGTTGTAAATATGTCCTTGAACGTAATAAAATGTGTAGACTAGTATTACTATGAGAAGATGCCAGGGCGGAGCCAAAATGCGCGAATATTTTTACCAGTGGCATAGCTTTATCTGGGGTATAGGAATGTGTAATTGCAATAAAAGTTTCGCGGTCAAGGAACTGTGAAAATGGAGTAGATTAAAACTTGCCAACTGTTACGAGTAACCTTTGATCAGGAGAAGTGTAAGAATAGTAAGTTCTACTAAACTTTGCCTAATAAAGTTGTTTTATTATTATTATTACCGTCGCCGCCGCTCTACTGCAGGCACCGCCGCCACCGCCGCCACTGGTGTTGACATTGAATGTCACGTAATTCTTTCTCATTGGTTTAGAATGATGGAGCGCACAAACTCGTTTCTGCACATATTTTTTGCTGGCATCTTCTCATAGTAATACTACTTTAGTAAATTTCCAGCTACTAAGAATTCTACCTGCTGGAACCTTTGACGTGCCGCCCACCAATTAGAATTGTTGTCATTGAAATAATCGGTTTATTATAGTTTATTGGCATAATATAAAATATTCAAATTTAGTAAATTGAATAGTAGTTAGATGCACTTTTATATTTTAGTCATAAAAATTTAAAAACTTTAAGATGTGATAAAACAATTTTTATTCGTAGAAATGTAAGAAATAATTCCCTTGTAAAAATAACGAACCAAAAATTACTTTGTTAAATATCACTAAATTTAGTGACATTTAGCAAAGTAATATTTGTTTTCGTTATTTTAAATGTCGGATTACGCATTTTCATTTAGCTTGCACAACGGTGTATTTAATAGGTAGCGTGCCTGTAATTTCCCATTAGGCATGTACATTCACGTAGCGCGAAAGATATGACAACACTGCTGCCGTAAATTCCTCCGTCGAGCGGAGATCCCAGCTCTGTTATTTCATTTCAGCCAGCTGGCACGCGCGATGTTGTAATTTTACTCCGTATGCCTAGCGCCCGGCTTGCACACAGTAACCTGAAGAAACCTTAATCCGTTCCTGTCTCGATAACCACTAGTTCAAATGAAGTCTGCATAGAGGTCTCATCTGCATGGGTTAAAAATTCATTACTTTCATTAGGTCCCCGTAGATGACGCTTAATATCGTATCCAACAGTTGATACACGCGCGTTATACTACTATGTAGTCTATATACAATGGTGGGGGTATATTTATTATGTCACAATGGTAGTTATTTTTTATTTATGTTACATTTTTGAGGAGAATGCTCATTACAATTTTAATATTTAAGTCATAGTCCATTCAAATTTTAATTTTTCAAGTGGCACTAAAATGCATTCGAGGGGTCAGCCACTTTGGGAATACCTGTACAAAATGTTAGGAATACCATGGCAATATTTGGGAATATCGGGAATACTAGGAAATACGCGGGAATACTAGGAAATATGCGGGAATACTCGGGAATACATGAGAATATTCGGAAATATCAGAGAATACTCGGGAATAACTGGAAATAATGGAAAATATCTAGGAATAATCGGGAATACATCGGAAATGTTCAAGAATAGACACATTCCTGAACATTTCGGAGAATCTCTGGAGACGTCGGCCGACGATCTTCCTTTCTGTACATTTGCGAGGAACACACGCAAACTATCATCAGTCATCACACAGTGAATTACATTGGTTTCTCGATATTTTATTATTGTTAAGAAACGTTAACGTGAAGCTGAGTATGGAGGAAATACAGAGCCATTTGACGGCAATAAAATTACTTTATCATAAAAGATAACAACTGTTAGTGACTTGAATTCAGCTCAAAAATCGCTTATTTCTGATAGTTCGGCCCGTGTTACAGAATTAAAACTAGATAAAACTTGCACATGGTGTAAATATATGGTGAGAAAACTATAGAAATCGCTACTTCGTGTATTGTAACACTCTTGAAGCTCTGGTTCAATAATAATCGAAAGGCCTAAGGACCTGTATTATTTTGAACATAAGGTAGATTAAGCGTCCTATATATTGGTGTATAATTTTTAAGATATACATCAATATACATTTAAAAATAATTGCTTTAAATTTCTACGAAATATTAAATAAATCTATTAACTATGCGCACCATATCTTTTATTTTTCACGATACCAATTTTGTTTAAAGTAAATTATTGTCTGTCTGATGTCTGTCTGTTTTCGCTATATCTATAAAACTATTTGACGGAGAAAATATTTGGTAGGCAGTAGACTATTATCTAGGAAAAAATATCCCATTTCTTCCACACTATTAATGAAAAATATACAGGGTGGAAACCTAAAAAAATAAATAATGAAAAAAATTTGACGGAGGACAAAAATATTTTGCATGTAGTTAACACAATTATCACGGAAGATATCTGCAATACTTTTAGAAAAAAATATGCAGGGTGGACACGCTTAAAAATTAATAATATTAGTAATAATTAATTAACAAAAGATGGTGGCATTATTACTGAAGAGGAAACCTGATAAACTTTTAGTGAAGATATGCATGATGGTCACTCTAAAGAAATGATTAAAAAACGACGCGACGGAGGCAAGTAATATTTATAATGTAGCTGTCGCAATTGCCAGCAAGAAATAATATACAGGGTGGTCATCCAATAGAAAAATAACACAGATTTACAAAAAAAGAAGGGCTTGTCCTAAGGTTCTCATCTAACTTTTCTGAAGTATCTTGATGCTCTGAAGCTAATTTTGAACACACAAAATTTTTCTATCGGATCAGTTTCCCTCTACCACTCCCTTTTATACCTTAAAAAGATCAAAAATGAGATTCTCCTTCATACCTATATCGACAATTAATAGAAAATATATTTTCTTTATTTGATGATGTGATTATTTGCCTATATACAGGGTGAAATTTGAAAAAAAGGCTGAGATAAAAATTGTTTGAGAAGTGTGGCATATTCTAAAATGATATTAAAATCTACAGGGTGTTTTACAGCGTAGTGGCAAACTAATACTAGGATTTTTTAAATAGAACATCCAATATTTCTTTATATATTCGTATTTGACTATTACTTCTCTATCCAGAAATATATTATTTTTGAATTTACACTGCAGCATTGTTACTTTTTCATTTTTTCCGAAAAAAATACGTTTGCAGCTGTCAAGAGAAAAATCTGCATTTTGAATATTCTCAAGACCATGTACTAATTTCCAGGATTCTCAGAACACAAATCTACAGGGTGTTCTCCATGTTGATTCAAACTTTAACTAGGTATTTAAACTGTCCTAACTCAGTTTTTTCAAATGGAACACCCTGTATATTTTTATTTAAAAAGTTTCGGCAATTAATTACCTACATGCTGATATCTCATAGTGACTACTTTTTTCGATGGTTTCAAGCGCGAAAAAAAGTAGTCATAGATTTATAAGTGTTCAAAATGAAATGGTGCAAAAGAGATTTGCACAAGTGTACTTTCTTACTAGTGTAGTTTACAGATTTTTATTTTAATAATTGCTTAGTATTAATCTCGATATTGATTATTGATTCTATTGATTACAACAACGCACAGTAAGTACGCATACAAATTATTTTTAATACAAAACATTTTAAAGGCAGGTGCGAAAAGTGATCTTAAATATTGAGCTCTTCATTGCACTTTCAAAATTATAAGTACGCCCACTGGCTATGAATTGCTTCAAACATTTCAGTTTATTAATCAGTTAATAATAATGGCGAGAATAATGGTATCAAAAAATTGATGATATATGTTGTGGCCCATCCCGTAACAAAATTTTAGATGGTATATTTTACTTTCTCATAAAATATGAAACACTCTGTATATCGTACAATTATTTTACCTATACGTTTAACAAAAATAAAGACACATTTTATCGTTATTAGAGCGGCAATCGAAGAAACATGAGGAATAATGTCGTATGCATCTCGGGCTGTATACAGAGTGACCCAATTAAAATGGGAGCACTCTTATAACTTTTTTTTATTTTTTTTTTTCCGATTTGAACCAAATTAGGATCTACTACTTATTGCCAAAAACACATTCGCCTCCTCCAGGTGCAAAGCCACGGTGTCGAAATAAGCAGAAAAAATCAGGGATTTTCTTCTATCGAAAAATTTTATTAATGAAAGTTGTTCTCCAAAATTTAATCAAAAATATTGAAATTAGGTATGTTTAAAATAGTGTGCAAGTCTGAAAATATAATTTTGTTAGAAATTAAATCCAAGCTGTTAGGCAGTTGTCAAATAATGGGTAGCTTTTCTTATTATTTTTCAGTGTTAAGTTTTCAATTTTTTTTTATTTTCATGACATTTTGGAAAATTCTGAACTACTTTTATTAATAAAATTTTCCGTTAAACGCCTAATCCTAATACGATTTATTGATTTTTTTTTCGTTTATTTTGGAACCGCAGGGGGCTTTGCATTTGTAGGAGGCGAACGTTTTTGGACTATAGGTAGATCCAAATGTGTTCTATGCTTGAGTGAAATTTGGTTGAAATCAGAAAAAAAAAAGTTATACCTAAGGGTGCTCCATGAGAAATGAAATTTCCGAGATATTTCAGACTGTACACGCACACAATTGTTTTTATCTGTGTTTTTATTCTCGAATTCCTTTCTGTTGGGTACGGTTAGGTTAAAAAAGTTTAGTGCACCATTTAACTAATATAAAACATTTAAAAGTGGTATGTTACAATCTGGGAATACAGGAAATACTTAGGAAATAGTTGGGAATGTTTGGAAATACTCGAAAAAACTTGGGAATAACTGAGAATACTTGGAAATAACTGAGAATTCTCGGGAATAGTTGGGAATAACTAATAATTATCGGAAATACTTGGGAATAACTAAAAATTGTTGGGAATATGTGGAATAAGTCGGGAATAGAGGGTATTCCCGGAATACCTGTACAAAATTTTGAGAGTGGCTGACCCCTCGAATGCATTCAATATATTTTTTTACATTTTACAGCATTATAGCGGGTTTATACGTGCATGAATTTAGTGGCGCCAGTAAATATTGGCACTCCAGTAAAAAAATATTGCACGTATAAACAGTTACTGGCGAGCATGCATCAATGCATTCAAGGTCAAGACTTGCTTGCCAGTTCTCGCCAGTTACTAAATATTTTTTTACTGGCGTGCCAATATCTACTGATGCCACTAAATCCATACATGTATAAACCTGCTATTAGGTCTACCTATAATGCCCTGAAAATTTCAGGATGAAAGCTCTTTTTCATAGCTGAGATATTTAAAGTCAAAGTTGCTGCGTTTAGACATCAGCTTGAGAGGAGCGTGACGTCATTGCATGGTTATTAACACAATGTATTCTACAACGTGATCTACCATGACATGCGGAAAATTTAACACCGAAAGGAGTTAAAAAAATGAAAAATCAAAAAAAATGACCAAAAAAATTACCTTATTTTTTTGTAGAAATGCGCCGCTATTTTTGTGGTGTGATTTGATTAAAACCAAAAAGTCACTTCTATCTTATCCAGCTTTGCTGTCAGTAGTGTTAGTCCCAAGTCTGATAAAGTGATATGGTTGTACCGCATTACGTTAGATTAGTTAAAGTCATTGGCGGCGCATTTCTACAAAAAAATAAGGTCATTTTTTTTGGTCATTTTTTTTTTAATTCTTCATTTTTTTAACTCCTTTCGGTGCTGTTAAATTTTCCGCATGTCATGGTAGATCACGTTGTATATGTCTACAAAACCATTTGACGAAGAAGAATAATATTTGGTATGTAGTTGACGTTATTGTTGACAAAGAACTGAGATATACTTCCACTGAAAAATATATAAGATGGACATCTAAAAAAAATAATGAAAAAATATACAGGACGGTCGCTCTAAAAAAAACATTGATGAAAGAGAATGTGATAGAGGGTGAACATATTTCGCATGCAGTTAACACAACTGGCAAAGAAGAAAAATTTGAAAAAATATATAGGGCGGTTACCTCGGTGGTTACCCTAAGAAAAGTTAATGAAAAAAATGTGATGGATGACGATAATATTTTGCATGTAGTTAAAGCAACTGTGAAGGACAGAAAATATGAAACATATACAGGGTAGTCCCTAAAAAATAATTTAAAAACTATGATGGAAATATGTGAACTCTAGTTAACAGAATTATCAAAGAGAAACCTGACATACTTTTAGTGAATAATATACAGGATAAGTAAATGATATTGATATTAATTACTAGGGATGGGACGGATATCCGGTCCGGCTACTGCATCCGGCCAATCCGGCTTCCAAACCGGATATTCGGCTCCGGCCGGATATGAAAAAATATCCGGTCAACATCCGGCCAAATAAAAACTGTCCAAAATGCATGAAACTTAAATGTTATTTATTAATTGTCATCTATATATCAAAATATTTATAAAATTAACAATGAACTAGAAACTACAATCAAAATAAATAACAAATATAAAAAAATAAGTCTTAAATTGTTCAATAGGCCTACATATCGATAATATGGATATATAATATATTAAATAACATTGAAAACAAAAGATCAAAAAATCAAAACACAACATAAATGTTTCACTTGAAATAGTAACACCCCAATATCTTTTTTATTTTATTTTTCCGATTTGAATCAAATTTTGCTTAAGTATAGAACAAATTAGGATCTACTATAACCAGAAAAACATTCGCCTACGGTACCAAAATATGTGGAGAAAATAAAAAAATCAATTAGACATTTCTTTATCGGAAAATTTTGTTAATGAAACCTGTTCAGAATTGTCCAAAAACCTTATGCCCAAAATTTAATCAAAATTAAAAAATTGAAAAAATTAACATTTAAAAAATTTTAAAGGTAGTAATTTAAAAAAAAACTAAATTGCTTGAAAACTACCTGGCAGCTTGGGTTGAATTTGAAACAAAATTATCATAGTTCAGTTTTCTAAACACAAAAAAACTATTAAAATGATATTTTCGGACATTATTTTAATCAAAATTTATATATTTTTTATTTTGATTAAATTTTGAACTTAAGATTTTTGTACAATTCTGAACAAGTTTCATTAACAAAATTTATTTGCCTAATACAATTTTTCGATTTTCTCCACGTATATTGGTACCACAGGTGGCTTTGCATTTGTATGAGGCGAATGTTTTTCTGGTTATAAGTAGATCCTAATTTGTTCCATACTTCAGTACTTAAAATTTGATTGAAATCGGAAAAATAAAATAAAAAAGTTATTGGGGAAACACACTGTATAATAAACAATATTCAAATTTAAAATCAAATTCTTTGGTCCTAATAGACTACTAGGTAAGTATGGTATAAATACTAAATAGTAATAAAATAATGAAAACTAAAACACAACTTTCGTGTTGCTGGTTACTGGTTCTGAGAATGAAGTTCCTTATAAATACAAAAACACTATAACTGTGGATAGAACCAAGTACACACATATAAATATTTATTATTAATTATTATTAGTTCTGTTCTGGTGTACCATGCGCATGTCGTGTAATTACAATTACTTGCAGCAATGTGCAAGAGACAATACGGGTGCGACTTGAATTTAATTGTAAATATCGCGGCCTGCTCGTAGATAAAGCGACTGCTTGAAAAGGCAAGACCGGATTTTGAACTGGCCGGATATACTGTATCCGGTTATCCGGCCAAAAGCACATCCGTCCCATCCCTATTAATTACCAGAAAGAAATCTGATAATGACTGCTGTTTTTCACTTGTTGAGCAGGGGGATTCATTTGCAGATTATTTATACCTTTCCCTTTAATGAAATTACTCAAACATTTGAATGATAACCTTGAAAGGCATTTAAAGATGATGGCAATTGTACTTGTACATTTTTCCCTTGCAAATTATGTTTTTGACAAATTTTTAAAATACCAACACATTTATCTAAACGTTCTTGCGTAAACAGAAGTATTTTATCCTTTGAATTGCAACAGATGAACTGAACATCAACGTCAATATAGGCACTGAGGAAATTTGCAACTAGTGCCAAAGTCGGTGATTATCTTAAGTTTTAGTGGAAGTCAGCTGTCAAATACTTGTGCTGGTTGACCATAATTTATCGTCAAAGCTCATTCAAATGATTGTTATGTTTGATTTTTTATTAAAATTGGACAGATAAACAGCTGGCTTCCACCAAATGTGTTACGATTCTCCGCAGCGAGGATTGCTGAGCAATATTCGCTCAGTGCCTATAGAATCATTAGTCCCTTGAGGTGAAGCTTTTACCCCGAAAGTTCTACGACCGGACCCCCGTTTTTGAGGGCGTGGAACACGATGGTGATAATATTTTCCAACCTACCCTCCAATCACTACCCTTAGGCCTACACAATATTTTGTATATTACTCCCGAATACTACTTGGCCTGAAAATATCAGTTTTTTAGAAAATAATTAAGCAAAACCGTTGGAGTAAAGCAAAAATTTTATAAGACTTTTTTGCTTCTTTTGGGTCGATATATTATCATGCAAAATTTTTACATATACAGCAGACATTCTGTATATTTCTTCTATAACCTAAATTATTTCAAAATGTGTAATATAGATATCATTTCATTAAAAAATAACAGCTTGTACCCATCTGTAGAAAACAAAATATCAGTTGAATGCCCTCCATGCCGGCAGCGTGACGTCAACCGAAAATGATCTATTGACAACCTGTTTTTTATTTTATTCTAGGACTTTATGAGAGCAATGAGAATATCTAATCCTTCAATGAGAGCGATAGCGGATGCAATGGAGAGAGATGAAGTACTGCGTTGGAGTAATTCTCTTCAGCGTGCTAGAGTAACAAGGTGGGGGGGGATGATATCAACCCCAGATGAAATTCTACAGGTACAGGTATTTTAATATAATTACAATATGTTGGTAATTGTAATTATTCTATTTTATTATCTTTAATTTAAAACTTCTTCTTTTGAAAAATTAGCCAATATGAACTGTTCGACAAGAATAATATTTTTTACTTTAAAATAATCAGTTGTGGAGACTAGCCAAAAGGGTAGTTAATGAGATTGAGAATGAAGAATGGAAATATAAAAATAAATGCTATAGTTTATCCCCACTAATGCATCAAATAAAAGTGAAATGATGTCTATGATTTTGTTTTTTACTCAATGAAACAATCACGGATTGACATATTAACTTGTTTTGCGTATATTGGGCCTATATTCTTGATGCCTGTATTAACAGGCCACATTCTGAATCTTGGTCAATACCTGAGGAAAACCCGAATAACCGAACAAACTACTGCACCAAAGAGATCTATCATTTTCCAAGGACTTCTTCTATTTCCAGAATATGTAAAAAGCTAAGATTTGGCACAATTGTCACTGATAGGACGCTTAAAAAATAGGTTCTATAGTCGATTTTCTGAAACTGCCTCCAATAGAGTGAGAGAAGGTTTAAATTATTGTTATTATAGTCTAATAAATTTTGACTAAGTGAAACCTTCCGTGATAAAATAGAAACATGAATTTTATTTTGAACCGAAGCTCGTTCACAGCCATGCTCATGGTTGGCTGACATTTTTTGCCGAGTCTGATGTACTTTTTAATTTTAATCTGTTTAACCTTTGGTGTACCGCTGCCTATGAAGTAGTTTCCACAAACTCCGGGACACTTGAACACTGCATTTGTCACATGTTTTATCAACCATGTAGGCATCATCTGGACACGATTAAAACATCTTTAGTTATCTCCTAATAATACCAACAAGCACGTCCAGTGATAGTGTTCAAGTGTTTTGGAAGTTGTGCAAACTACTTCTTAGGTTGTCTCTCTCTCTCTCTCTCTCTCTCTCCCCCTCCCTCTCCCTCCCCTCCCCCTCCCCCCCTTCCCCCTTTCCCCTGCCCCTCCCCCTCTTGAAACAAAACCATATTGTTTCATATGAAGAATTTATTTATCGGCGTATATATAAATATTATATTCTTATTACATTATTTTTTCCGTGGCATCTTATCACACGCTTTTGATAGGGTGGAAACCCCCCAAAAACAAACACCATATCTTAACCAAGAATCGACCTCAGCAAAATATAAATTCCTTAGTTGAGCCATGTTTAGAACATTTTTTACATTTTTGAACTGATAAACTACTGAATGTAATTTGATTATCAGTAATTCACAATGGCTTTTCCAGTTTAAGCAACTGTCAATATTTATTATATAAAAATTTTACATTGGACATCCTTGTTAATATTGACGTATTATCAAGTTGAATATTTGGATAATGCACATTTCTTTTGTCTATTGTGAAACACTAATGCCTGTGTTTTCTCAACATTAAAATAAAGAGAATTTTCACTAAACCTTTTACTAAGGTTTTCCAATAAAATATCACATTTCATCTCTAAAACATTTTTACCTGCGTAAAAAGTAAAATCTGCTAAAGTACTCAAACCATCCAGATCATTAATCTATAATAAGAATAATATGGGACCTAATACCGACCCTTTTGGCACGCCCATATTAATTTCTACAGATGCCGAGTTAACAGAATTAATTGTATTGCCCGTAATATTGGTAACTGACACATACTGTTTGCGACATGATAAATAATAATAGTGCTAATAATGCTAATGCTAATGAATGGTAATAAAAAAAAATACTGAAATTAATTGTTGTTTTTAAATATGGCAAGAATTCATTTTGATAAAAAAATATTTTTCCGGGGAACAAAACGAATTTTTCCCAAGAATAATAGCCGAGTCAATGAAACAAAAAGATCATTAAATCTTCTAAACCATCCAAAGCAGATCCAATTTTGATGATTTTTTTTTTTAATGTTTATTATATTCAATTATTCAAGATCAGAAACATGAGTGATGGGGCAGATAATTTTTTGAACCCTAAATTTTTTGAAAAATTTTGTGAAATTTAAGGTTTTATATATTAAGTCTGGTTTTCGAATAAGAAATATGCCTAACTGATTACAAATACATTGTCAAAAAAAAATTTTTTCTCAAGTCAAAATAAAAAATTCAAAATGGCGGCTAAAATATGGAGGATGGAAATTTTTTCTAAAGCAAGTGTTTTAAAAGGACAAAAAAATTGAGCATCTAGGCATCACCTGATATATTAACAAAAACAGCATTTTTGAAAAAAAAATTAATTGCTGGACAATTACAATAACAAAATGGCGACATTTTGTAAAAAAAATGTGAAAACACATTGCTTTGGCCATAACTTTATTTTTTATGATACAGAAACAAACAAAAAATCATTTAAAAGACTGGTGAATTAATTAACTTTAATTTTCTTTCCTAGAAATTTTGATAGAATTTGTAGTTTCTAAGATATACAACATTTAAACTAAATACTTCATCCTATCCTTTTGGATGCCATCTATAAAACTGAAATATCTCCGAAATTATTAATCCTACATAGATATTAAAGTAAAAGAAATTCATTCTCAGTTTTAAGCCTTTATTTTTGATATCTATAATTTTTTCGCTTAAACTAATATTCACTGAGGTATTTACTAATCCGTTCATGTAGTTTAAAATGCAATTTTTTTCTGAAGCAAATGATGTAAACAGACGAAAAATTTTGAGCATCTGGGTTATATTATATGTTAACGAAAAATAGTATATGAGAATATATTTTTTTAATTCCTGATTACTTACATTAACAAAATGTGATGAAGCATATTGTTTCTGTTTCTTCTTTGTTCTTTATGCTATAGGAATAGACAAAAAATCATTTGAAAGCCTAATTAATAGTCTCAATTTAATTGTTAGCATTTTTGATGTAAGCGTCATACTTTCTGAGGTATTTAACATTTTATTAATACTTCCATATCTCCGAAACCATCATTTTAACAGAAATTAGAAAAACACGAAATTCATCTCCGATTTAGTAGTTTTTTTTATTTGTCCCTAGCATGTTTTCGCTCAGTGTAATACTTACTGAGTTACTTGACAAAAATCGTGTTGAAATACCTCCTTTTTCAAGCTACTATCCTAATTTTCAAGTCGTATAACTTAAAAACTATCAATTTAAATGAAGTTCTCAAAATTTGATTCTCTTTTAGCTCAAATATTTTTGTTTTTATTTTTTTTTTAGGTGCCACCCCCTATAAATTAGCCCCGGCTCTTAATATTTTTGATTTGGAGTAATTAAACATAATAAACATTTTTTAAAAAATCATCAAAATCGGTTGTGTTTTTGGGGGTTTAGAAGTAAAATACCTTCATTGACTAGGCTATAAACATAAAAATATAAAAATGAAAATCCATCCATCTTCTAAATTCAACTCGCATCAATTTAAAATCTTTATACAACAAAGAAAAATAGAAAGATGAGGTTATAATACTGGTGAAGATTTTATTTTTATTTTTTAGAGAATGATAAAAAGGACATTGACAGAAATGGGATGCCCACCTCATATATTAGACGATCTCATGGAGAATTGTCATGAAAGAAGATGGCCGCCAGGTTTGTGTTCGTTAGAGACGAGGCAAAATAACCGTAGACAGTATGAAAACTATGTATGTAAGAGGGTGCCAGGTAAACAAGCTGTCTTGGTGCTTTCTTGTGACAATACGCATATGGGGGAAGAAATGATGGTTGAACCCGGTCTTGTCATGATTTTTGCCCACGGGATAGAGTAATTTTAGATCTTAAAAAAACGTTTTTTCCTACGATCGATAAAGCGACATTCCATAATAATTGCAGTTAATTTTTTTTATTTTACAGTGTGCCCTGTTTAGTTTATATGTTGCAATAAAGTGCCAAACTTTTATAGTTAGTAAATAAAAATTTCATTTTTTATCACAACATTTGCTCGGAAGTGGTTTATATTGTTTTTTTTAATGTTTCCACTGTGATTTTTTTCTATAGGACTTTTACCGATTGGCAAGTCTCGTGAAAAAACCTAATATAAACCAACTTTTGAAATTAAAACGTAAAAACGAAAAATATTCATTCAATGGTAGCTTCCAAGAAATATAAAATTTCACTTTAGGAAATGTTAAACCGAGCTGAATTTTTTAGGAAGCCTTTCTTTTTGGGTATTAGGTACAAAATATCCCCCATCAATAGCAAGTCTGCATGCAAGTCCAGATAATCTAGAAAATTATGCATGCCATTTTCAGGATAAATTTTTAACTTAGGTCCAGTTAGCTGTCCCTGAATCTTCTGTAGAGTAATTGTTGCCAAGAGACCATTGTTCGAGATCTGTTTAGTTTAGTAAGAACTGTCTGTTTGTCTTCCAAGTTTGTCAATTTTATCTTTTGCTAAATGCATAATGAGACATTGAGTATTTTAAAAGAATAAATACTATGACAATGTTTTAAATTAGAAAAGGAAAAGGGTCCATTTCATTATATACTCATGATAAATATGATGGTCATTTAAAATAGACAAGTGACAAGTCCCTCTAGGTCAGATGTGACTGAATTTGATGCAACCCTCGCTGGTTCGAGCCTCTCAAATTTGCCAAATATATTTTATAACACAAATTAAATTGTGGACATATTATCAATATCTCATCAAAAATTTTTATCCGCTGGTTATGTTAAGTATGACTGATATCATACATGAGACAACATGATTCAAAATGTATTGAGCCCTCATGTCAACTACGTATATATCAAAAATGGAGCAGTAGAAAAAACTGTAGTATCGTTAGATTCATACCCATCTGGTACATGCATAAACACTTCTCGGCTGCATGTGACTCACCACTTCATTGTTTGTAGTACTCAGATCGCGCTAGGGTTTTGGTGGGATTTGCGATTATTTTCGGAGGACAAGCTCGAAAATTATGTCCATTGTGAATCACTCACTGAAATTTGAATAACTTACGTTGAACATTTTTGAGGATCTGCTAAGTTACATTGGAAAATGTCCCGCTTTTTAAAGAGATTAACCATATCAGTCTTAAATGTGCATCCTAGGTGAATAATATTTTAGATATCGATAAAACACAGCTTTTTTTGGTACGACGAAATTTTTTATTTTTAAATTTTGGAGTTACAGTCAAAAACGTGACCTTATGCTTATTTGGTTCTTGTTTAAGGTATTTACACAATTTTTGATAATGTGATTGATTATCTAAAATCTAACTATATTAATTGAGTTATCATACACAATAGAAAATATTTCAGGAGAGCACTCACATCATTCTCTACTAATGACATACAAATCGTCCCTAAAAACACAAACTGGCGTAACCAGCATTTTATGAATTTTACAGAAAACTAAAGAAACGATATTGCTTGACATTTGACTTTGTTTTTTGCCACTATATTCTCAACATCGAGCACTAGAATATCCATAACTATCCAAATGATATGTCACCCAAATTTTGCTTATAGCGTTTTCCTCAAGACACTTTGTTATGTAAATAATGTAAATAGAGATATGACAAATGATAACTTAAACCTTTATTAAGAAGAGAAGGTATAAAGATGCCTCCAGCTTTAGATACTACATAACCAATGGCCTGCATAAAATCGCCATTACTTTGCCCATGATTAGTTTCAAAATATTTAAGCGAGACTTCTTCTAAATTTAACGTTTCCTTATAGTGTACAGCATACAGAAGATACAAGTAGTTATCTCTAAAGATCCACGTTTCCTACTGCCTTCGTGCCATGGAAAGCAGAATATTCCTTATTAGCAAGATCAGAAAAAGTAAAATTGAAATTAGTTAAACAAGTTTTATAAAACAAGGCATTTTTTTTACTAATTGGAACATAAATCACCTGTTCTTAGATGTTTCTTTGATTTGTGGGACCTTATTATTTTCAACAGTATGCTTGTCATAACGATCTTCAAGTTCCTCTTTTACTCTTTCAATTACCTGCTAGTAGGTCATACACAATGTACACGGGTCCTTCTTGGCATGAAAGAAGGATACATTTTTTTCTCTTGAAAACTGTTCAGTAGGCAGACACACTCACTCGGTTTCTCATTTATTTCAACTTTCTGCAGTTCTTCCACCAACAAAAAAAAAACTTGTTTTTTGCACATTCAAATCTGCATAAAGATGCATTTTTGGTGTTTTTGCTCGACAATAATGAGACTCTATTCGGGAAAATCTGCCGATCTGTTTGTCTATTATAACTAGCATTTGCTTTTCTTTTTCCAACTGCTGTTCACTTATGTGCCTACCTCCTCTCTTTTCCGTCTCTAAAACCTCTATCTTGTTAACGTTACACTGTGCGGTACACGCTGTGCACTCAGGAATAATAATAATAATGATAGTGTTTAAAAAAGTGACGTATCTGTCGATTCTGCAGTTACGCCACTTTGTGATATTTTGTTTCGGCATTTTTTCAGATGCGCTGCTGAATTCAACCTGCACTGTGAGATTGCCATAAGGAATTCAGTTCTACCACTTTGTCAGATGAAAGACCTACTTCATATATGTTTGTAACCGACGTAGCTCAGTTTATTCAATTTTGTTGGTTACACCAATTTGTATTATTAGGGACGAAATGTATTAAAAGTTCATTCTTAATCACTTGTACTCTCAAATTGTACACATCCCAAGCAGCACAATTAGTTTATTTTACCAGTTTAAAGCCACATTAACCTGAGATAGTTGATATAACGTAATTGCAACCATTGCTTTCAACTTTGAAGGTATATGGACTTATTAGTAATTTAGTAAGCAATATTTAGGTAATATTTTCTTATGAAATGCCTGATAAAGTCACATTGACTTTAGTGAAATTTACAAGAAATATTTACGTTACTGTTCCTTAAAATATAACTCTAAAGTTAAAGTGCATATTGAGATCTATGTGTAAGAAAATATTATATAATTTTAGACTAAATTATTAACTTTGGAGTCGCTGTCTTTTGTCTAAATAAAAACAGGGAAATTTTACCAATTTTTTACGTAAGTATAACCTGAGTTTCGTCTTGTCCCTGTAGTCAGATTTAGGTTATAACTTTAACCTCATGGTCACAACTAGTTCCAATTGTAGGTAAAATTTACCCTAATTTTACTTCTCCACTAACCTAGCATATGTGTTTAACCTAAAGGCAAATATTACTTCATAAAATGTCCTGAAAGTTATTTTTACTTTAAAAATAGAATTAGGTCCCTTCCCTGGAAAGCAAAATTACGTTTTCATTGTCTAAATTACTTCAAAGGACTATAATGATTGTTTTATGTTGATGCCCTTTCCAGTGTCAACTGTACTTTATTAGTGGGATAATGTCCTAATTTGTAGCAATTTATTTTGTTGTTGTTTGGGTTTTCTGTTTTCGTGTCTTTAAAAATAAAATTGGAGGTGATTTGTTTTAAATGCGAGAAAGTATTCTACAGCCAGTCAACCTTTAGTCGGCACAACTGAAAAGTGCATAAGCAAATAGGACATAATTATAATTATATCGAATATGCGGTGTACTTAAAGATACTTGTAATTGTATTTCAACTTTTCTATTACCGACTTGTTTGCATTCGAAGTAATGACTACATTATACCGTGTGTGTAGTCCCGGGCTAGGCATGGGGAGTAAGAATTACAACATCGCATGTGCCAGCTGGCTGAAATGAAATAACAGAGCTGGGATGCTCCATCGACGGACGAATTTACAGCTGCCGGTGTTGTCATATTTCTCGCGCTACGTGAATGTACATGCCTAATGGGAAATTACACGCACGGTATCAGGTAAAACAGTTGTTAATCTTTCAGAGAGTTTAGTACAATATAACTATTTTTTTCTCTAGATTTCAGTACTTAGTTTGCAGAATGAAAAGCTAAGTGAAGTTCAGTAGTGTTAGTAGTGTAACTGAGTGACTTAATTTGGATTGTATTCCGTGTTCCTAAATGTACTCACTGAAGAGAAGTTGTAAAAATGGTTTATGGCCCTATAGAAGGTTTAAACCTATACCTATGAACAAATTTAAGTTGATAGATGGGGAAGTAGTAATTAAGAATTAAAAAACAAGTTTCATAGGATGCATTTTCTGTTAATACATTTATTCAAATAAAACAGAAAGTATTAAACTAACCAACTAACAAAAGATTAATTATTTTACCTCAAATATTTTTAAATTCCAAATTTACCGAATCCGTGATGTGATCATGTTTTTCTATCAAATGCTAACGCAAGTCATTATTAAAGTTAAAACACAATTTGCACTCTAAGGACAGGTATCTTTTGGGCACCGTAAATTTGATATAAATACGTCGGATTTGTTTATTTATACACAATTCTGTTGTGCCGATTTAACGCTGACTGGCTGGAGAATACTTTCTCACATTCAAAACAAAACACATCCATTTTTATTGACAAAATACAAGAGAAAATTGAAGGAATAAACCACAAACTCACAAAACAACAATTGCAGCCAAAGACGTTTGAGGTTAGAAACAGAAGTGGGAAATATGACCAATTTAGTTCTGCATGAACTTTAAAGACTTTACAATTTTGAAGACTACAAAATTATTTTAACCTATATTGGTCCCATTTAACTTTAAAGTAAATAATATAAGTTTTAACACTTCGTCTCAAGGAAAAACGTCAATGAGGCCTAAAATATTGGGAGAGAATACTTCGAAGTCGCATGGCACTATGTTCGTCATATTTTTCAACCAACTGTAAGAGGCCATTTTACAATGAAATTTTGATGAGTATTTAATTGAAAAAAATCATTAATATAAGGTTATTTAACAGATACAAAATACAATATTATAATATTTTATGCTCCAGGGAAGTCCTGCCGGGCAATTGAATAGGCTTTTACAAATATTTTTAAAATACATTTAAGCTAAAAAATTTTTTTTTTCTTTAAAAACGTAAAATACTTGAGGCCCCTTTAATATTCCGAGGTAGAATGGATATATTTACAATGAAAATTGATTGGCAGTAAACAACACACACAGAGGGGAAGTGGACACATTATTTCACAACTACATATGACGTTATATGATGCACATCCATCATTATAATAGAGATGTCTGATGGTTTCTAGTTATGTTTTTGCTGCTTATGCCTCGTGACTTATAAGTAAATCATTTTTGTTGTAAATAAAATCTTATTAGTTATTTCTGAGAAAGAAAGATTGCAGTTGAAAGAGGATAACTGGTTTGGTAAATATTACCTATTAATGACCACAATTAAACAAAATTTTTACGTTTAAATTACCTGTTCAGGGAAATATGTTCTATAACCAATAGGTCATTATAACTGAGCAGCCTTATTTAAGAGGTATTCATGACGTCTTCTCATTCCCCATTTACTTATATTTTACGTAAATTTTAAGTCAATTAGGTTAGGTTAAACGGGAAAGCGGGACCAAAACGAGGGCTACATTACGTAATTCTGACTTAAGGTGCTACTTGGGCATATGCTAAGTTATATTAGAACACAATTTCGTCGTACCAGCTTTCACTCATTTGTTAAAATTATTTCTTTTATGGAAGAAAGGGCTGTTTTGATAGCACGTAGAAATATTCGGAAAAAAGATTTTTAAGAAACCATTAACCCAGTTTTCCACAAACATATCGTATCCGCTATGACCGCCATGTTGGAAATATGACAGTAAAAAGAAGTTTTTCTCAATTATCTCCTTTCTTGTTAGTTCTATCCTAAATTTAGGTATTACCAATATTGTATAAAATGAAAAAAACTTCAACTTCTGTGTAAACTATTTTGCTCTATGGTTAATATTATTTTACAATTTACAACTGTCAGAATGGCGAAAATGTGTGCTTCGCTGCACATTTTTGCAATTATCTGTGCCCTTGTTACTCTTATGTAGTAATTAACTATTATCAATATTGTAGATTATAAAATTTCCCAAAACTTTTGTTTAAACAATTTTCTTCCATGGTGAACTGCTTTAAAATTATAGCAGCTCGAAATTAAAAAAATTATGAAACTTCTAGCCGCTGTAACTTCTATACAATTAATAGTGCAAGAAAATTGTTTAAACAAAAATTTTGGGAAATTTTATAATCTACAATATTGATAACAGCTAAATACTATGTAGGAGCAATGGGGACAGAAATAATTGCAATAATCTACGGTGAAGCATACATTTTCACATTTTTGGGCGAGTGTAAATCGTAAAGTATTAGCAATAAGAAAAATTTTTGTATTGACAGATCAGTGAAAACTCGAAAAATTCTTTTAATGAAATAACACCATTGTAAGGCAATTTTGTTAATTAAAGAGAATTAATAATAAGCATTAATAACATCGAAACAACGGAGCAGACATTTTTCCGAAATTCAAGAATCTTTTTCAAACTTCGAGCTGCTGTAATTTTTTGATAATTGAGCGTAGAAAAAAATTGTCTGGATGAAAGTTTTAGAAAATTTTATAATCTACAATATTGTTAATAACTAATTATTAGGTGGGAATAGCGAGAACCGAGATAATTGCAAAAATCTGCAGTGAATCACAAATTTTTACCTTTCTGGCAGCTGTAAATCGTAAAGTATTAACAATAGAGAAAAATTGTTTAAATACAAGTTGTAGCTTTTTTTATTCTGTATAGTATTGGTAATTGCTAATTCTAGGGTAACACTAACAGGGAATGAGATAACCAGGGAAAGCCAATTTTAACCGACATTTTCCCAACATGGCGGTCATAGCGGACGCGATATTTTCGTGGAAAACTTGAATTAATGATTGTGGCAACGCCCTCTATAGTGTATAAAAAGAAAATCTCTTGTAGAAATATTCACGGGTCAAATGACTAGTTTGTATAGTTGCATATAGTTGTGAATTTTAACATTAATGTTTTAATATATTTTTATTTATTTCGAAACAAAAATTCCACTACAAGGCAAATAAAAATATTTTATTGTGACTATGTATCTTTCCTGCAGAATATTTGTGCACAAAACCTGGTATATTCTATTAATGAAAATAAAAATAAGATAAAAATTTGTGTAAATATAAAGAAAAATTTATAACATTTTATTTATTCATGCCTTTGATACATTGTGTTTCATTGAAAAGTAGCAAAAATAGACAATAACAACTTGCCGTGATTACTATATTGCCAAATAAAAATACATACGAGGCCATTTTAAGTCTCGCCCTATCTAATGGCTATAAGCATTCCCCTTCGATGTCACTTCACTTCATGTGAGAGCATTATTTTTTTCTTTATTTACTTGTTCCAAACACTGTAATGAATTAACCGTTGATTTAATTTGTTTTTTTGTTTTTCTTTTCAAATAATTTGTTTGATTAGAAGTTAATGCCCAAAAAAGAATTTTCGCCTTATCTTCAAAGATAACTGAACGTACATGGTGGCAAATTTTTGTAAATATTAATTAAAGGTTTGGACAAAAAAAAAATGAAAAAACTAACACATAAAAAGGATATTCCTTCATACTACTTAAAATTTAATGTGATGAAAATCTAGGGGTAGATTTTATGATGTAAATTAAGTAACTTAGTTATTAAAATGTCAGTGAGTGATTTACAATAGACATGAATACATAATTTTTAAAAATATTTCCACTCCGTTTTTGAGATATTCGTGGTTGAAGTGAGGACTGAGTACATTTGAATAGTATCGTCTGCTCTGCCGTTCCAACAAAGCAAGAAGCTGCTCATCCATAGATTGGTGGTGCTCTATTTCTGTATTTGATATAATGCTCACTAAGAGCGCATCTGGAGTTTAACAAAAAATTTACTAACAGTTATCACACCATACAGATCAAGAACAAAATAGCCCTGAACATTGTGAAGAACATCACCCAAGAAATTTGATTCATTTTGACATTGCTTATGCAAGAAAAAGTTGAAATTCAACATAGAGGCAAAAGCAGTATATTTTTTAGCAATCCTTATAAGCTACATCCTAACCTTAATCTTTTCTAGTTTCAAGGAGTAAATTATGATTCAAATGGAAGAGCACTATCCATGTTCAGTGATGAATGCTCTGTCTCATTTCAATTACTGATTATTATTAGCAAGTGAAATGGCTGTTTTATTAACAGAAGTATTAAAACCGTCAAATTTTTAGTCAACGAAATTTCCTCTTGCAGAAGTTTCCTTTAAACCATGTCGATAAATTCCTGAGAATCCCTGATTTCAGTTTCTTTGTACCTAATTGAATGCTTCAATTGAAGTGTTTCGTAATGTAGACGTTGAACTGGACCAGTGTTTTGCTTTTGAAAACCCATTTTTCATTTATTTCTGCCTAGTTCCTTATATATGTACCTCCATATGAAAAGGGCTCAGATCTTCAATATCGAGTTGATGCATTTGTCCATATTAACAAAAGAGGCTTCGAGATAAAACAACTAGACCAACTTCTTGATTTTTTTTTATAAAATTTTGTATTAAAAATTAAGAAATACCCATTTTCGAGAATATAAGCTCACTGTAAAAAATGAATGTAAAAATACATTATGGATGTAAAAATACTTTGAAAGTTAAGGTAAAATTAGTTCAATTTTCTATGAAATTATACATAATTTATTTATCTTTACCAGGACTTTCAGGGTAAGGTTAAACATATTTATGGTTTTGCAACAAATGGACCATCGATTTTCCATGTAATCGCGATTACATAGATAACACAAGTTTAAAGGTATTTTTAGCACTTTTAGGTTGAGTTTTCTTGAAATCCTGACATGATGGCACAAACCGGACTATGGCTTCGTGTTCAGCACGTCAAAAACCTTTAGGGCACGGTAATGGAATCCCGTTGGTCGGAAAGTTTTTTTTTTTTTGTAAACCTGTGTAATCGATGGTCCATTATTCTGGTAATGATACACAATTGTATGAAATGTTTCGTGCTTTCCTGTAAAAATTCCATATAATTGTGTGCAAAAGCACCTGCACCGGCGCATTACTAATGTAATTCACCTGATTAACTATATGTATTTATACATTTTATTATGTAATTTATACATAATTATATCATTATATATATTACTTTAATTGAAGTAAACATACATGAATGTGTGTAGTTTTGATTTACGTTATGTTATAAGCTATAAATATGTTTAACTTTGCCCTGAAAGTCCTGGTAAAAATAAATAATGTATAATTTCGTAGAACATTGAACTAACTTTCAAAGTATTTTTACATCCATAAATGTAATTTTACATACATTTTTTACAGTGTAAACTTGCCTGTATAAATAACTCAACTTGTGAACATTTCGAACTTCCTACATAAAATCACATATATCTCGGGAACTAGAATCGAGATCTGAGCCCTTTCCATATCACGGTACATATATAATAGTTTATTGACAAGTAAATTTTATCCATAATCCAAAAATGTTTGAACATCGCGACTTCTCTAGTACTATCTGATTAATATTTCTTTTAATGCTTCTTTTCGGATGTCTATAACGTTAAAGGTTATGTCTTGAAGAGGGTTTTTTGCTCATAGTCTCCAAATTACTGTATCGATTGATTTAAATTTGGACATTACACAGTTATTATGATAAATAAATGCCCTTATTATGATAAATAAATATCCTGTGATTAAGAAATATGGCGTGTTTCGTATCTTGTCTCGAAAACTAAGTGTGGAATGCCCCTAACTTTGGCATACAGTGTGACCCATTTCAAGTGGAAACACCTTTGTAACTCAGTTATTGGTCATCCAATTTCAACCATATTTGGATTGGTATCAAAGATCTTTAATATTTCTTTTTTGAGTAAAACAAAACTTATTTCAATCAGTGGCGTGCATTTTTATTAAGAAAAAAGGGTCGATTTTTCGAGAAATCATATTAAGCATTTTTTTGTTGAAAAACTAATGCAATATTATTGATCAGCATGCTGTAGAACCACTATATTCAGAATTTAACAACATTTTGATTTTTGATTTTCGAATTACGGCCCACTTGAAATTGCCTATTTTAAACAATAAATAATCAATAAATTGGAATGAATCTTTTTTTGAAAGAAAGTCATTCTTTATTTTCTCTTTAAATTCATTTTTTCTACCACCCAATATCATCGATACTTTCAAATTCAGTAATCCTTAATGCCCGAATAATTTACAGATCTGATGACCCAAAATTTTTCAACGAAAATTCTTGGCCTTCGAAATTTGAAAGTTTCGATAATATGGGATAGTAGAAAAAGTGAATTTAAAGAGTTAATGAAGAATGACTTTTTTTCGAAAAAAACTTCGTTACCAATTTATTGATTATTTAATGTTTAAAATAAGTAATTTTAAGGGGACCGTAATTCGAAAACCAAAAATCAAAATGTTGTTAAATACTTGATCTAGCGGTTCTACAGGATGCTGATCAATAATATTGCATTAGTTTTTCAACAAGAAAATGCCTAATAAGAATGCACGCCACTGACTGAAATAAGTTTTGTTTTACTCAAAAAATTAATATTAAAGATCTTTCTTTGATACCGATCCAAATTTGGTTGAAATTGGATGACCAATAACTAAGTTACGAAGGTGTTTCCACTTGAAATGGGTCACACTGTAGATACATTTTTGGATTTTGAAGGACATTCTTAAATTCCTTTTTTTTTTTAAGGTATCATGGTATAATTGATTCGACAAGATTATTGAATTCGAAAAAAACAAGAAATGTCATGTTTTCACTTATTTGACCCTTTTTAATACTTTGTCATAAATAAAAAAATAAATTGTACGTTGAGTTGTAAATATTCAGTGTGTGATAGTGGCATCTAATTGATTTTGTTTTTCCTATTAATTGAGAGATCAACCTGTATCTTTAAATTCTCCGTTCTTAACATAAAATTTTCCATTACCTACATGTTAAAAAATGTACAAATTATGACCCTCACAAATTAATTATATTAATCTTTGTGTATAAAATTTTACCAAGATGTCAGTGTTGATTCTTTATCAGTAAAAGTAATTTTTCTTGAAACGGATCGTATTATCTGTCTCAAATAAGGATAGTTTTTTTTTTTTTTTTAGAAAATCGTATAACAATGTTGCCTCAAATTCCAAGAATGCATCTGTTTTTACTGTATATATGGTTCAAATTTTGTTACAGTCAATACAGTACAGTTGTTTAGAATTGAGGGCAAAAACCTTTCAACATTTAGCTTTTGGGAGCGAATACCTCCAAAGGAGGACATCCTAGGAAAAGAGTTACAGATACTTTCAGTGTAATCTTGACTCAAAATATGTGCTTCCAAAGTATTGTCCTATACCTCTGGAACATAGCTCCTCTTTTGAAGAATCGAAAACTCTCTGACCTTTAAATCAAATATTTTTTTTTGTTGTAACAGTTGTTAATGTTAATTTGCTTGAAATTACCTGGAAGCCTGAAAAATTCAGCTTGCCTTTAGTTTTTCCACCGTACTGGCAATTTGATATACGATAATCTAATTTACAATTAAAAATTTAATAAATCCAGAGCCTAATATTTTTGTGTTCATAAGTAACAATCTTCCATGCAACTTCCTAATAAACATCATAACAAGGCCAGGTTTTCACAAGTGTATATAAAACTGCAAATCCCCATTAACATTTTTTATATGTATGATGTTGAAGATTCAAATGATTTATTCTAAATAAAGTGAATGTATCAGTTAAAATTGCAGATAAAAACTTTATTTTTTTATTAATGTGGAAAATAACTTTGATGTCACTAAATAAATTCCCTAAAATCATATTTCTTATTAATAAGAAAAATAGACGTGACATTTGCCCTTGATTTTCCTTACTAAGAGGAGTGTTTGAAAAGTTTGTAGCCCTACAGAAGAAACGACAATATATTGTCATCTGCATTGTCACTGTAAAGCAATACCGTTTTCTTAGACATTCCTGTAAGATGACACGGCGTTCGATCTTTTCAATTTGTTAAAAAGGGTGCAAGGTACTTATTTCCATGGGCTACCAAAAGAAAACCGTATAACAGATAATTATTGCACTTCACCACAGTAGAAAGAGAGTACTGTGGTGTGACTCGTTGCCGCTAAGTAAAGCCAGTTTTGGCTAAGTTTGCGGATGCAACCGAAGCGTGTGTAAATCGAGCCAAGGGTCAACCGTCGACCAAAATTTAATAACGAAACAGAACTATTTTGTTACAGATTGAAATCTTCACAAATCAATAGTGTTAATAACTTCTTACTCATATCACAAAAATGTCTTCAAAAAGTAATTGGTAATTGGTAATTGGTAATTGGTAATTAGTAAGGAATTGTTTTTTTATGATTTCATCCTTGATATCTTGAAAACAGCATGTGGAAACTGCACATAAATAATTGTGTAGAGAATTAAAATTTGTCAGATATTTTTGCAAAATAGGTTATGATTTTTTTACTAATATTCTCTAATTCGGTTGTGAATTGTCAGACTTGCCGATAATATTTCATGTTTCTCCAAAAGATCAGGGTAATCAAAAGTAGCGAAACAGTATGTTATTGAGCTTAGTATTCATAGATTAGTTCACAAGTTCAAAGCCCTGTTAATTCTTGATAAAGCTCATAAAAATATGAGTGAGGGCTCATTGGATTTGGAATGACGTATAGAAAATTGTGCAAAAGTGTCAAACCCGCACATAAACAATTGCAAAAGTTATAAACAGATTAAGATCGAAAAAATAACGAGTTTCGTTTTTTCCAAATAACTTGAAAACTATTAATATTTAAGAAATTTTAAAGAAAGGTTCTTAAAGAGGAAGAAATTTCCAATAAAAAAGTCTCGATTCCCGAAACTCTATCTCTATTATTAATAATTTCAATTTAATATTGAAAATAGAGCTCCGCGAGATGAACACTAAGCTGTTACGATGCTCTGAAACCGGCCGTTACATTTTTTTATGTTATTAAATATTAACTTAAAATTTTTTTAAAATTATGGCATTATTTAGAACAATATCCTGTTGGAAAAAAAATGGTTTTACCGATTTTTCATAAAATGAGCCTATTGTTAATTAATAAATTTTTTTAGAGTTTGCGTTTATATTTCAAGTCGTATAATTGTTTAACAAAAGCTACTAAAATTATTTTGCTTCCTGGAGACCTTATGTCAACTATACTTTATGGGATTACGGCATTGCGATGTTTTTAATTGTTATAATCTATTAGTTATTAATTATTTAGGTTAACAAAAAAAACTAAAAAATGTAGTTTTTTGTTAGCTTAAATAATTATTAACTAATAGACTATAACAATTAAAAACATAGCAATACCATAATCCCATAAAGTATAGTTGACATAAGGTCTCCACGAAGCGAAATAATTTTAATGGCTTTTGTTTAACAATTATCCGACTTGAAATATAAAACCAGACTTTAAAAAAAATTGTTAATTAACAATAGGCTCATTTTATGAAAAATTGGTGAAAACATTTTTTCCAACGGGATATGGTTCCATTAAGTGTCTAAATAATACCATAATATTTAAAAAAATTTAAATTAATATTTAATAACAAAAAAATGTTTTTACTTGTAACGGCTGATTTCAGAGTATCGTAACAGCTTAGTGTTCATCTCGTGGAGCTCTATTTTCAACATTAAATTAAAATTATTAATAATAGAGATAGAGTTTCGGGAATCCAGACTTTTTTGTTGGATATTTCTTCCTCTTTAAGAATCTATCTTTAAAATTTCTTAAATATTAATAGTTTTCGAGTTATTTGCAAAAAACGAAACTCATTATTTTTTCAATCTTAATTTGTTTATAACTTTTGCAATTGTTTACGTGCGGGTCTGAAACTTTTGCACATTTTTCTAGATGTCATTCCGGATCCAATGAGCCCTCACTCATATTTTTAAGAGCTTTATCAAGAATTAAAACGGCTTTGAACTTGTGAACTTCTATGAATACGCCAAAAAAAAAAATGGCAGCCACAGAAAAATTCTTTAAACCCTCCATAAAATTCCTTGGAGTGTCTAGTTATGAATTACTTTTTTGAATGCACTATCTTGCTTTCTTGTCACGCAAATTTTGGGAACTCGGCACCGAAAACTTATTATCCTATTTGCAAAACCTGATCTGATGGGATACATAATGTTCTACAAAATTGTCTATGTACAGTTTCACCATATCTCACATCTTTGAGATATCAATGTCAACACATAAAAGATCAAATTTTATGATTTTGTTTATAATTCTTTTTACAGTTTGCACAAGATATCAAAGGAGCATTTTTATTTGTTTTTAAAGGTTACTAACACTACAGATTTGTGAAGGCTTCAACCTGTTCTGTTTCATTATGTAGTTTTAATAAATTCATAATTAGAAATCTGAATTGACTGAGTTGTGTCACCGTACCTCTATCCATCGTACACTATGTTCATACTAAAGATGAATGGTTAGAGAGCTAAAATATTTTGATGACGCCATCTCTGTGTCGGACCATGAGCTTTTCAAATGTCCCTCTTAAATCTTCATTTTATTTAAAATACATCATTTGTTTGCCTGTTCGGTTATCAACACAAAAACTTTAAGACTAATTTATGGTTTTATGTTGGTTATCTTGTGAAAACGCCTACTTAATCAGTAATCTAATCTTTTATTTTATGAATTTTAGATATGATAGGGTATGCTGCTTTAAATCATAGTGTTTTTTTTTTATCAATATAATTCTACTTATGTAACCTTGAAAGTACTGATATAATTTTAAATATTTTATGTACATATATAAAAATGTTTTTTTTTAATTGATCTATGTTGAAGTGACGCAAAATGCATGAAATTTTTTATAAAATTTTTTTTAATTTTTGGTGCTTTTTACATCCAAATGTTTTGTTATGGAAATGATTATGTAAATATATACAGAAGAAATTATGTTTAAAAAATGATTTAATTTGTGCTGAAACATCCTTTATTTTATTTATTTGTATGTTTTGTTATTTTTAATGCTTTAGTGCATAATGTATGTTTGATCTCAAAAAATTTATTGAAAATAAGTCCTTCCTGCATCCAGATGAATGGAGTTGGTTTGACTTTACACTAGTCAACATGTCTATGAAAGAAGTTTGTGATTTCTATTACTACAGTGTGATTAAAAATGTTGCGTTGCGATTTTTGCTCCGTGATAATTGAAGAATGAAATTATGTTATTTAATTAGTAATTATAGTAGCTCCTTTCAATTGAATAACTGATTATTTTTTATCAACCTGTAGTTATTACCCTAGTTCAGCAATTTTAGGAAAAAGAAAATATTAATATACACTAAAATTTTCTGGATATATTGTGTCGATAGAATAAAAGATTGTTTAAAGGTATAATTTCCAGTTGTGGTCAGCCAATATTTTTTCTATTATAATTGTTATACTTATGGCCTCGTTAATTTGTTTTTTGAATTTTCGTCCCCTACATTAAAATATGGTAGGACTAAATTACAAAGCACAAATTAATGGGCTTATTGTCCAGTTTTGTTTTGATTATATTTTTATACTTAATATTCTTTTATAATAATGTGTTTATTATAAACATTTAAAAAACTCTAATACATAGTTTTTTAACACATTCTATTTTTTATTTATCACCATAAAATTTACATACATTTTATAGCATTTTAATGAAAATTTTAAATTCTGTATGCTGAATACTATAAGTATTCAGCATATGTGTGCTTCTAGCACAGAAAATTCAATTCAAAAGAAAATCTGTAATATTCTAATGACATGAAGATTTCCCTGAGGTAGAATGAGAATTAAAAAACATTAGGTTTACATTCTGTCAGAGTGTGAGTTCATTATAATATGTCAAGTCTCTTAATTTTTTTGTTTTTCAATTCATTTATAATTGAAGTGATGATACCACTATAATGCAAGAAAAATAAGCCTAAAAGTATGCGAACCGAAAAATTAGTACAAGCAATAAATTTGGTGGAGATGTTGCAGTTATCATCTTATTGAATATACTAAAAGTCTGTGCTACGCCCGCCATATTGAAAAATGGCGGCCCATTTTCAGATTTTTGTATATAAATCCTTTACCGTTGCCAATAGGAAAAAAGTTTCAAATAAAAAATATAGGCAATAATAAAACAAACAATTTTTGATATTAACATTTTTTCTCTAAATTGAACGGTTTTTGAATTATGAGCTGTCCTCTAAACACTTTGCATTATATTGTCAATGAACTCATCAATCAAAGTGAGAGAAAATATTGCTGTGAACCAGGGTGTATTAAATAGGTGGTGCGACGACAACTAATAGATGGCAGGACCAATAAGTTCTCTCATTACTTACGCATAGATAGATAATTTTACAAGTTCTTTTGTTTTTATTTAGTGAAACAAGAGTCAAGTGACATCTGACATTAAGTAGCTAAATTAAAACATTGAAAGAATATATGCAACACTACATGCAGCATTGCACGTGTCGCCACAGCTAACCTCAAAAATATATGTTTCTTAAGATTTACAAGTATTACGTAGCTATTATTAAAATTTCTAGCTGGTTCCTGTACTTTCAACCAAAATCAAGTTCAACGCAATGTGTATGAAGTTTTAAAGTTTTGTCACAATAAAATAAGACACTTTTTGCAGGTTAGGAATCTAACCTATAATTAGCAGTCTATTTTTATTAATCAACATAATTAAAAAATTATTTGCGTGAATTTTTAAATATTTGCTTGGAGCCAGTATTGCTCCAAGCTAAAAATTCCTATACAAACATTAAATATGAGAATAAACGAAAAAACGTTAAAATTTGAGGTTATGTTAGTTATACGATGCACATTCCCAGGTAATTGTAGGACCTTATTGCTCGCGCCATCTACTAAAGTAAATAGTAACCATGCACTTATGAAGCCATTATTATAATAGAAAAGTGCCGTACGTCGGACCACCTATTTAATACACCCTGCTGTGAACCCACAACAGTTATTCAACTGAATTGTTTTTGTAGTTAAAGGAACAAAGGAGCTAAAAAAATGTTTCAAATATGAACTCGGACCTTCTCCTACTTCTCTCTTTTCAATGAGGTTAGTATGAGGAAAGGCAAGAAATCATCACTTGTCACAGTTTTTAAAATGGGGGAAATCACCAGAAATAGACAACTGTATTTACGTCCTAGATGGGGGACATATTCTTCACAGTATTGTCTGGCTCAGGCCCGCAATCTATCAAGACATCATTAACAATTGCATCTCACACATCATTAGCCGGTATGGTGGTAATTGCGTTGTGGTATTTAATGGGTATCCTGAATACCCAAAACGAAGGGGAACGAACAAGAAAGAAGAGCGGCAAGAAGGACATCAGTAGATATAAACATAAGTGAGAATACTTTAAATACTGTCACCACAACAACGCAAGCGGAATTTTTTGCAAACAGTGCAAATAAAAAACTTCTTATGAAATATCTAGCCGTCTAGTTAAGAAGTCAGGGTGTCCAGGTAGAAGAGGCCGAAGCTGATGCTGATGTGTCGATCGTAGCAGCAGCTATTGAGAAAGCAAGGCATGGTTCTCGAGTAGTTGTTGTTGGCCAGGACATCGACTTATTAGTCCTCCTAATTACTTTGTCAACAGATGAGATGCATATTTGGTTCCTTCGGCCAGGCTCAGGGAATAAAGAAAAGATCAATTTTTTACAAAACAACGAAATTTTTACAGGAATACATTACACTGACTTATGTTCATACATGCTGTTACAGGTTGTGACACAACCACCGCGCCCTTTAGAAATCAAGATTAAAAGCTTACGCCTTTTAGAGCAAAACCCGAATCTGCGACAGAATGTTGCGCATTATTTACGGAGAATTCTGTATCCCAAGATGACATTGCAGCTGCAGGGAAAAAATTTCTGCTTGCCATTTATTTATTTATTTATTTTTACATACACTGTTCAACAGGTGCAAGTACCCAATTACAGAACAGGAATTAGCAGAAATACAAAACATACTAACTAATAGGAAAAACAAAAGTATTTAATCCAATATTTTAGATCTTATATCCTTCAGGCGACAGTTAAAAATATCAAGGCCGCTGGACAATTTATTGGAATTGTTACAGATGGTAAAAAAAGGCGAGTTTTTTAATATGTTGGTATGAGGGGTGGGCATGTAGAAAACTTGGGCATTGCGAGAAGTCAATCTAGAGACTTGAAAATTTAATTTGTTGACTACCTCAGGTGCGTCAAAATCACTGTGTAACACTTTAAATAAGAATACTTGAGAGAGGTAGATTCGCCTGTCTTCAAGAGTAGACATGGAAAACCTTTCAAGCCGATCTTTCTGCGGAAAACCAATAATAGGGTAGGTACCATCAAATTTGAGCCAGAGTAATTTGACAAATCTACGCTGCGCAGCTTCTAGGTTGTTTTTATGCACATTATAACTAGGACACCAAATAAGTGATGCATACTCGAGTTTCGATCTGACAAATGATTGGTACAGAATTTTCAATGTATCAGTATTAGTGAACTCACGACTAGTGCGAACTATGAATCCAAGGCTCTTAAAGGCTTCAGAGATAATGGTGTCGATGTGAGGAGTAAAAGATAGCTTCTTGTCAAAAATTACGCCGAGGTCACAAAACACTGTGGGTCTCTGAAGTATGACATTATCCAAGTGGTAATCAAAAGCAATTAGTGATATTTTTAATGAAAAGGACAGCACGTTGCACTTGTTGGCATTCAAGTACAATTTATTGGCTATACACCATTTATTTACTTTATTAAGACAAGTTTGAAGTTGAAAGCAATCATCAATATTGTTAATAACCGTGAATACTTTTAGGTCATCAGCATATAGCAGGCAAGGCAAATCAATTTCGTCTATTATGTCATTAATAAATATATTAAATAGCAAGGGCCCCAGAATGGATCCCTGGGGAACTCCGGAGGTGGCAACAAATTCGATAGATTTGAATCCATTGAGTACAACGTACTGAATCCTATTCATTAAATAAGATTTAAACAAGAGCAGAAGGGAATATGAGAGACCAATTTTATCCAATTTATCCAGTAGTCACCGGTGATCAAGTCTGTCAAACGCTTTGGAGAAGTCTGTATATACGACATCTGTTTGACTATGCTTATGGCAACAAAGTCCCAAACGCTTGATGAGTATAGATATTTTGCATACAATCGTCTGATCAGTAAACAGCAATTACATTCCAAATTTAACTTGGCAGTGTTGCCTTCTGCAAGTGCAGCAGCTGCCAATCACTCATATTGCACCTCCAAGTCCAGCAGTGGATGGGTAATAATTTAGAGCCGACTGCCTGGGGTTGGCAGTTAAGCCATGAGGCTTTGAAACCAGTTTTGACATGTTTAGATCCAGCCCCTAGAAATTTACTGAAGCTCATATCCTGTGGTTGCAAATCGGGATGCACAAACGTTGTGAGTGCTCATCAGCAGGGTTAAAGTGTTCTGTTATGTGTGGATATTGCCAGGGATTATCTTGCAGTAACTCAGAAGATGTTACCTGACAACGACATTGATAATGACAAACTACTGTTATAACGTATTTTCGTATTTTACTCTATTTGTTATAGGTTTCATAATTAAAGTATATCTTTCTTCTGTAATGGTAATATACCTAAAAAAATGATTTTTGTTTTGCTTACATACATTTTACAATGTATTTTGTACACAATTGGGATTCTTGAAAATTCAATAACATTCTGCACCTCATAATTCAAAAACCGTTTGATTTAGAGAAAAAATGTCAATATCAAAAATTGATTGTTTTATTATTGCCTACATTTTCTATTTGAAACTTTTTTCCTATCTGCAACGGTAAAGGATTTATATACAAAAATCTGAGAATGAGCTGCCATTTTTCAATACGGAGGGCGAAGCACAGCTTCGATTTTAGAGGACTTTTAGTGTATTCATTAGGATGGCAAGTGGAACATCTCCACCAAATTTCTTGCTTGTACTAATTTTTTCGAGGTTAAAATTTATTTTTCCTGCACTACTATTGGAGATGGCGTTACTTGCAGTGGTTCGGTTAATATTTTATGAGACCACCAAGGACCGGAGTCCTATAATAGACGAGAAAAGGTTAAAGATAGTAAGAAGGCAGATTGCAGCTGGCTTCTTACTTGTCATCTTTAAACACTGCTTAATTTCACTTCTTAGTTTTATAGAATTCATCACATTAATTTCCATGCTTTAAGAATCTAATGAGAATCCTTTACGTTCAGTTGTTGACCTAACAAGCAAAAATGCTTGAGAGGTTAAACTTACAGTTAGTCATTCAATCAAGATAATGGGGTATTTTTCTATTTTTTTTTTCTTATTGAATAATTTCATAGAATATGTACAAACAAGCCTTCCAATACAGATTTCTGCGAAAATAATTATCAATTTTTTGAGAAAACAGAAGTTAAAATAAGTGGAGCAACAGGTGTTTTAAATTGGTGACGTAGGTAGTTTGCCCGATGACGTAGCTGGACTGTATGGATTTGTTGATAGAATGGTTTTATACAAAACAGTGTGGTGTTGCAGAGTTGAACTTCCTTCTCTAGTTCTAGCAAAGATAATTGAAGAAAGCAGGAGTATAAAGCTTATTTATTAAATCAATTTTAATATATTTATCCACGAAATTTAATTTTCTTATGTAAAAAATAATAATAGGCGTGAATTATTAAATATTTTAAATAATTTTTAATGCCGATTATATTTTTAAAAACATGACAACAATGTCAACGGCTAGTCAAATGACAGATGTGTTCTAACATCGCCGTCGTGTTGATTTGAAGCATTTCAGTTTCTTTCATCGAGGTATTTCTGTAATTTACAATTAGTAGATAATGTCATTTAAAAGGTATTTTATAAAAGTTGTGGAAACACGAATATAAGTGCTTCGGAAAAAAAATTTGTAACTGTTCCGAAAAAATTGATATTCGAAGAACTTGGTGGCAAGCTTCCAATATTTTTGATCTCTTCAAAAATCCAAATTTTGTTATAGAAGGAATCTATCAAGTCATAATCAACTTTGGGCAAATTGGACGAATCTTTCACAAAATTCAACTCCATCTTAATAGTTTATTGATAAAGTATAAATCAAAAGCCACATAAACAAACAACAAATAAATCTAACCAATATATCTCTTTCACTTGTATTGTGACAAGAAGTGTCAGCTGGCGGCACGCAAGAAATGTTGCCACATAATCCTCGCTTCGTTTACATTTTTAAGATAACTTCTACATAATAACAAATATAATAATTCCTTCTAAATACATGTGTATAATATTTATTGATATTCAAGATATTGAGAAAAATAGAAGTGTCATAGGTAAAATAATGTTGAGTAAATACACAATTTGGCATTCATATAAGTTAGTTACAGTCTAAGCAAAAGTTGTCTATGATTGGTTAAACTATTTCCCGCCAAATAAAATCATTTGAAATCTGTGTCTAGACGGGCGTATTCTTATTTTTATTTAAGAAATTATTGTTTTGGTTTAAATTGATTATGCAGTAATTGTTAAAATAATAACTTTACTTGATATATATCACCAAAACTGAATTTAAAAAAAATGGAAAATACCCCATTCAAGAGTTCAATAATACCATTTATTGTATAAAGTTCAAAATGTGTACAAGTAAAAGTGGTAAAGAGCTTATCTAGTTAATAAAGTATTTCATGAGAATCTGCCTTCCAAACATGGCAAGAGCGGACGCCTCCCTCAAAGGGCGTTATCTCAACTACATGCAATGGAGAATAACAGTATCAATCAGCTGGCACAAAAAGATTCACAACTTCTTAGAAGTCTGTGTGGTTAGCTTAAAAGTTCCTAATATTGATTTTATCATTCACAAGAACTAGTTATTTGATATTTGCTTTTTACAGCCCTTGTGAAAATGTACTAATGGGTTTTGCATAAAACCCAATAAAGGTAGAGTACCAAGGGTTCGCCTTCGAGCTCACCCTATGTAAACATCTGTCTAAGGATTTTCATGGGCTAAGGACTTTTTCTAGTATTTTCTCAAAAATTTAAATTGTGCCTTCCGGTATGAGAGCATATTTTTCTAATGGCCATCTGGCGCTACTGCCCCGTAGTCAAGCCGCCGGATGGACTTATTTGGAATTTATTTTTATGGTAAAAACCAGCCTGTCAGGTTTTTATTCATATAATTTTCTAAACCTTTATCAACCATTCTGTTGTGATTGAATTAAGTCGTGAAGTGACATAAAAAGTTTCGAATTTTAAAATTTTGGCATACTTTCAACTTTTTTTGCCTTTGGTGCCATAAGTTGCAGGGGACATTAGAAGTATTTTCTAAGTCAAAGTTTGCTGTACTTTCGACTTTTTTGCTTTTAGTGTCATACATTATCGGGAACGTTAAAAATATTTTGTAAGTCAGTTTTCGTTGGTGTAGTTTCCAAAAAATCTACTTTGACATGCTCTAAGGCGTTCCTAAAGACGAGAAATTTTTCTAAGTTAATTTTCGCTGTGTATCGACTCAGGTATATGTTGTAAAAAAAAATTTGAGGCCTTTGGTTCTTGTGTACACACTAAATTACAATTTTATTTTTTTTACTCCTTTAATAATAGAGACTGGGTGCCAATGCAAAAACTAAAGGCCCCAGTCTTTAGTTTTTGCATACATGTTAAATCCCAATTTTGTTTTATTTTTTGCCCTTCAATAATGGGGTGGCTCATGCAAAAGAAATGCTGATACCTTTGGTTCTTGTATACACATTAAATCACAATTTTTATTTTTTTGTTGCTTTCATAATGAGGTGTGGGTGGTTAATGCCCAAAAATGATTTCAGGCATTTAGTTCTTGTATACACACTAAATCACAATTTTAATTTTTTTTGTTGCTTTCATAATGGGGTGGGGGTGGTTAATGTTAATCAGTATATTTCAAGTATAGTTAGCAGTGCGTTTTTAAACACTTTTCTAATCAGTTGTTGTAAAACAGTTACAGTAGTAAAACAGTAACTACTAAACTAGTAACTTACACCAGTATCTGGTGGCCTATATAGAAAAAGAACTGCATAAAAGTTCACATAAACAAAACTGATAGCAGCAAGGTTAACGACAAGAACTTGACCTAATTACAGTTGTCCAACTGAGTAGCGTTCAATAATACCATAACTTCGATAAATCTTTATACACTTTTTGTTATAGTATTTTCTGACAGTATCAATTCCATTTCTAATAGTGCATATCTCGTTAGCTAGTTTTTCAAGTACAATCTGAAGCACTCTGTATATTTGATTCGACATTCATTTAAGAAATTGTGTCTGTTATGTGTGACTATATATGAATCGTATAGTTCCACAACCGTCCATCTCTAATATAAATTAAAAAAATGTTTTATTACAGAAATCAGAGTTAAAATATATCCTTTATATAAGCTAGTAAAAATCTAGTTCCAAAGATGGCCAACTCCACAAGTTGTTAGTTACAAAACCGACCACTTCCAACATTTAAGTGGTTGCTGTCACTTACACTAAACAATTGAATAGTTCGGATTCAATCCGCATTTAGGTACCTTGGCAATGTTATAGAACCTCCCAGAATTGACCTAAGTCGAAGCAAAAATAGAATTTCGACTTAGGTAAGAATTCATTTAAAGGTCTTTTTGAGCATAACATGCAAGTTTGGAAGGCATCAGAGTCGAAAACTAGCACAAAAGGACTTATATACGTTCGTTAAAACGTAAGGCACAACCAAGTGAAAAGTCGAAGAAACACTGAATTTTCACTTAGGAAAATACGTTTTGGTTCAAGCTATAAAGATAAAAGTATATTGTGGTCATAGGAAAGTATACTGAAAATAAAATTATAATTTTGGTCAAAGACAAAAGTATAATATACTTTTTCAGAAGCGCGTCAAAGTTGGACTTTGAAATATTTTTTTATGGAAAAAGAAACCATATACCTTTTACAAAGTATGCCAAAAATGAGCTTTGAAAATATTATGAATATTTTCAACTTTTTAATCTCTTCACAAAAAACCGCGAGACTGGAGATACACCCATTATGGGTATAAGGCCTCGTTCAGACAGTTGTGGAATGCGAATATTTTCATGCGGAATTTATAATATTTAGCCCGGAAAAGTTAATTTTCTAATTTAACTTCATGTTAAAGCTAAACAAATCATTCTGCGGCCTCGTCAGCAAAATTAAACTGTTTGGAAATAAATTTGAAATAAATTTTAAGAAATTCCGCATGAAAATATTCGCATTCCGCAACTTTCTGAACAAGGCTTCATTCAAAAGAATGAATATAAAATTTTAACTATGTGATGCACCAAAAGGTCGAAACCGACAAATGTGGCAAAGGGGACGTAGCACCTATAGACAGTTACTTGGAGGATAACAAAATAATGATGATTGTTGCCAAGAAGCGGACAGAATGCAAGAGATCACCAGTATCCATATATAAATAATTCATTATCAAATTATTACAAATTTAACTAAAATCTACTGCGTAATAAGCTATAAAAACATGAATCAAATTGATTGGAAAACCATTTTCAGAACCTGCCATATCATCCATAGATGCAATTTCCAAAACTGGCCATATTCATGCCATGTAGTTTCCAAAACCGGCCATATCCAACAGTTAGTTCCAAAACCAGACATTTGTTACGTTCTAACCGCTGTACAACTTAAAAGAAAATTACTTTTGATTTTTCGCAGTATGATCAACATCTTTTGGTACAATATATCTGCTGAATGCACCAAAAGCAGTTTTAAATGTTTTAATGAAAAAAGGTGTAAACGTGTTTTGCAGTTTCTGAATAATTATTTATATAGGAGATGGCCAGGTTTGGAACTGGATGATTCATATTAGATACTTGTTATTCATAACCACTTGCCATACTTTTTTTGGTCTCTGTTTACTGTATAGCAGCACGTCTGATGTATCATACCATTTATCGTGGTTGCAGGGTGACATCAGTCTAACGTTTTGCAGATACTTACCGTTGTAAAAAGGACTAGAAAATCCCAAATAGGTTTTTTGTGTGCAGGTTGAAATATTACCTACCCTAGTAGTATATTTATTTCGCTCTTTTTGTTGAGAGAAAAAATACACAAAGGCAGTTTACGTGATCGTCTAATTTTGTTAAAGTAGGACCCAAGTTTACGTTGTGATAGTAATTTTGTTAAACCACAAATTGTTTTATAAAGTTTGATATTACTTGTTTCTATTTACTAATTAAATTTATTTATCTTAATTTTGAAAAACACTCATTTATTAATCGATTTTATTTGACTGTACTTTATTTAATACTGATTTCACTGTATTTACAAATTGCATTTGTAATTGATTTATTTTGTCTAAAGAATTATATTTTTATTTAATCTCACTTATTCCTGAAAAAGTAGAATATTGAAGGAAAACGCAAGAAAACATTTTAATGCATTTATTTTAGACAATTGTCATTCATTTGTATCGATTATATAATTGTTGGGCAATTGCCACAGTTTACGTGAAAAGACGGAAAGTATTCGTTGGGACCATCGTCACATTAATTCGTAAATAATCTGGTCAGCTATGCAAACAATAAAATAAATTGTTTACAATGGCAGTAGTCATTTTCCTAAAATATTTATAGTGATCGTCAACATACGTAAAATTTGACACTACCTGGGGAATTGCTCAGTAGTAATATAATTACAATTGCAATCACAGAGATTTTATCAAATTGACGTAGGTTTCGTAGTAATATTTTTTGCACAACCAGAATCCTGGTTGTGGTACATTTTTCGATAATTCGTAGTATTGCTAGTTACAATTACAACTTAGCTGAGATCAATTGACCCCATTTCGTTGTATCGTTGTTATTTGTATATAGATGAACCATTCGCGACTGTACTAAATATTAGTTACATAGCTGATTGGAGTATTAATCACATTAAAACAACAATCATTGTAATAACATTTTAAAACCCAAAGAAAACTTCCCTTTAATTAAATCACTAAAATCACAATCATGGGTTAATTAATTTGAATACTGAAATTGAAAACTTTTAAAAAAGTAACCTATTATCGAGTACCATAGGGGAACGTAAAGTCGAGTTAAATAGTGTGTTGACTTCGCAGATATAGAGTCGTAATTCCATGATATAGAATTTCATTTAACGCCATTTTATTAGGTGAATTTGGAAAAGTAATCTCATTTCGCTGTTTTATTATGATTTAAGGTTAAGACAAAAAATGACAATGGAAAATAAATAGTTAAGTAAAGTTTATACTTAGGTTCTGATACAAAGGCTAGGTTAACGGAGTCCTGTCCCCCATGTACTATAATAATCTCGTGGGTTCATGTTTTTGAACCGGGAACTTCGCCGGTGAAGACCTAAGTCGTCCGGGCTTGCAATCTCCAGTAGGGCGGTCAAGCGGCCTCAATAGGCACCCTGATGTCTCCACAACAGCTGCCACAGAGGTAGCAGACAACACCTGCAAAGGATCCTCGACGCGCTGTATGGAAACAAAACGCTAGAAAACTTGTCAACTATAACAGCAAATGCTCTGTCATTCAGCGCACACAAATTTGTAGAATTTATGTGCTAAGAAGCCACAAATGGTGGTCGCTGGCTGAACTTAAACGAAATATCCGCCGGAATAGCTGAATGCCTGTAAAACGTTCACGGCCCACAAGTGATTGTTGTGTATTTCAGTGTCCTAAAAGAACTACCATGAAATCGCTGACTGAGACACGGGACGTGTATACTCATGGAGTTCGGTTAAAACAATTTTGTTCTATGAAACCGCAATTTTTATAGGGCATCTACTAAGAGAAACCAAAACACCAATTGAAAGAGTAAGTGGGATAGCTAGCAGTGGGTTCCGCAGAATTTCTCAGGTAAGCATCTACTACTTGAACAACCCTTTGCTTATCTAAATTACACTTTAATAAGAAAATTTCGACTCTAACTATATTAAGAATATGGTTCTTTATTGATTATGTTGCTGACTTTACTTATTTACGTAACAAATTTCTCAGGAGATGCACTGCGTGTGAAACTCGAATATCAACGTCATAAACCCTAGTAAAATACTCTACAAAATATTATAATAAAATAATATTTCTGTATTCGAAGAAATTATGAATGAAATCTGTTTAATTGTTATCGTAAAATAATTAATTTTGATTTGAATTGTTTTAAAGTTCTGAAATACGTAAATTCTATAAAAAAATTTGGGAAATTAATTTGCAAATACACGACCTAGAAACACCCCGTGTGTTTCAAAGTAGAAAAATGTGACATTAAATACTACATATTAACATTATTATTTGGAGCCAACGTGTTATGGGCTAACCGATAATATAAACTGATTGATAATTTGAGTGTTAAATGTAAAGTGAAGCTGTGATGCCTTCTCGCTTTTACAGTGATGACGACCCTCGTCATTATACTGTAACCACAATTTTACTCTTCACCTGTACAAAAACATTGAAAAAAAAAGTTGTATTTAAGTCTCCTCTTGGACACATGTACTTTTTCTTTTTTTATAAAATGATAAAATACATTCGCACAATAAAAATACTGCTGAAGCAAATAATCCAGTGATAAGAATGTAAATGCCTGAAGCTACATGTTCACTTTCCACACTTGAGTAACCTGAGTTAGTATCCACAGTGGGAACCGGAAGTAAATTCCTTGAAAGCAAATTTTGTAATGCTCCTTTTTCTTCTAATCTCAACAGCCTGAAATAAGCATTATTTTTAAAACATAATTATTTTGTCGTTAAGCTGTTTACTCTTTGTTTATAATGTGTCTCCATGAGCTATTACGACTGACACAAAAGCTTTTGTAGTACTGTAAGTTGGGCAGACTTGTAGTTAAATATAGAGATATTTGTGACAGTTGAAGATATTTTGCCTTGTACTGGTTAAATAGTATATCTGGAACTAAGGCAACTGCGTAATCGTTATCCAGCTGTTTGATGAGTTCTTCTAAGTTTTTCACATAATGAACTTTTTCCTAAAATATATTTATAAATGCAGAAAATCTTCAGTTTAAATACTGGTTGTAAACATTTCAGCTTGCATATCAGTTTACCTACGAATAAGAGATAAGAGGTCAAACAAAACATGGTGAAAATGTTGACGAGTTCCAAATTATGGACAGAACTTTTTACATTTTTTTTTAAATTCAAAATGTATCTTCAAAAGGATAATAAATAGAATCACTAAGGTGGTACTTGCCTATAAAGAAATAGATTTGCCCATAATTACTTCCACATCGTGAAAGTATACTAACGGTAAAGAAAATGTTTGCCTCAAATTCAGTGGTAATCAATAAAATCGTTTTTTAAGAAATGTAAATAATTGTTATCATTGTCAACTCGTATGATCCTAGAAAATGGTTCCCAACACCAAACATTGATTTTGAACTCGTGTTGGAAATGTCGTTCTCGCGTTACATGATGATTTACAACTCCCCAAAAATGATTATTTCTTAAATTGAAGATATGGCTGGTAAATGTAGCTTTCTCCTTAAATAATATTCTGTTGACGAATGAATGGTAAATGTTTTGTCTGATCCGACTATCACTTGCATACTGATATCTTAACGGAAGATTGGCAGGCAATAAATTTTGCACAGGTGTAAACTGGTACAGATCATATTTTTCTGCATGCAACATTTTTAAAATGGAAGTGTCACTGATTCCTGTAGCTGCAGATTCCCATAGCTGCTTGAACTAGCTTGTGGATCATTTGCAATGCGAACTAAAATACTTCGCCTTTCTGGTCAGATGTAATCATTTTCGGTCGACCTAAATTGCCATGTTTAGGATGAAATCAACCATTTTCGCCTAAAATCCTGATTTTGAAATAGTCAAAGACTAAGTTGCAATCTGTTTGAATATTTTTGCAAATATTCACGTTGATAAGACCAGAAACATATATCTCTCATATCTGAGTTTGAAAAATTATTATACCTCGGCATAATCTGATTTTCATTAATTAACTGATATTAACCAACAATGGATAAATAAAATTGGAAAAAGTGATTAACTGTCACAAGGAGAATATTTAATTGTCAAAAGTATTGTTGGCTCTATTATGTTAATATTTCTTATAATAAATTATTCGGCTGATCGTTAAAATGCGATTATACGGAAAATGGCCAATTTCTAAGGCTAATGACAAGTATACTTTCTTTCTGCCAAAATGAGGTAGGTTTAAGATTTTTTTATAAAAGAAGCGATAAAATTATAGGTAAAAAAGTTAAGTGTACCTCTATCATAAAAACATTGGTTATGTGGGGTCCTCTAGGATCTATAACAAAAATGGGAGTAGAACTGAATTATTCATCTTAAAAAACCACTGTTCATCAATTTTCATCCTAAGATTTGAAAAATTTCAAAAGTTATGTGAGAGAATTATAAATATATTGACTTAACACCTTCTATCTCCATTAATATCAACTTTTGGACTAATAATAGTCGAGTCAGAGAAGATTTTCACTTCTTAATTCTCAGCAACAGCTCCGATTTTGATCATTTTTTTTTATAAATGTGTGTTCTTTAATACTATTCAAAATCAGAAACATTCCAAGTGGCGCAAATACCCTGGGGGGGTGGATGCCACCCTTCGTGGAAATTATTACATTCAAAATAACCGCAGACGTCGATAGAGGAATAAATTCTAAGCAAAAAATGCTCTATGAAGTTCTTTCAATGAGTCAATACTTTTTGAGTTATTCGTGATTGAAAATGTTGATTTTTCATCTAAAAAATGCATGTTTTAGAACGATTTTTCACTAATAACTCGAAAACTTTAAATTTTACCAAAAAATTTATCATAAACAAAAATAAAACCTATAAAATAACAAATCAATTGATTTTTTTTAAAATTCTGTAGATGCAGTACGAACGGAGTTAAGGCTCGTTGAAGGTGACTTTTTGTTCGCCGAAAACTAAATTTGATCCTTTCAACATAAAATAATGGAGAAACGAAACATTTTTGGAGGAAAACATATGACATTTTTAAAAGTACTTGAAAAGACCTTTAAAAAGAACTTTGATAAGTCATTAGCATAAAAACTAATGGAGTTATGATAAAAATAAAATGTTGTCTCTTTTTTTCGGAGAAAAGATCAGCAATGAAACCAATGGCTTCACCACAAGAATTGAAATTGAACGTAATCCATTTACAATTTACTTTGTTTAAGTGTACTAACAAATATGTTCTAGAAGTTTGACAGGTTTAGGATGCCCATATTTGAAAAAATGTTTGATTCAAATTTGAAATGATTTTTGAAATTTCTTAAAAAATGTTCGTTTTTTCACAATAATTCAAAGACTAAAGAAGATACGTAAAAAATGCTAGAGTACGAAAATTTAAGTTTTTTTTATTGAAAATTTTGTGTTTTTTTTATTTCTCTAGGATGAAAATTAATTGAGATATCACCATTGTAAGTTTGCATTTGAGTGCGAAGACCACCTTCCTCGAGCCCTTTAAACTCAAAAATGAGAGGTTCAAGGAAGTTCAACTTTACATGCCTTGTAGCCCTTAAAGTTCCCTGTAAAATGATTTTTGGAGCGATTGAATAGCTTAGAAATTAAGGAAGTTATCATTGAAAAACCAATCATAGCGCATCTGCTCGAGAAACGTTGATAAGTCTTCGACACGGCTCAATTTTTTCAACTGTATCTCTTTACAAGCTCCGTACAGTAATATTGTGCAGTACCTACCGGCTTCTAAAATTTGTACTCTAGCATTTTTTACGTATCTTCTTTAGTCTTTGATTATTGTGAAAAAATGAAATTTCTTTAAAAAATTTCCTAAATCATTTAAATTTGAATCAAACTTTTTTCAAATATAGGCATCTAAACCGGTCAAACTTCTAGAACATATTGTTAGTACTTAAAGTAAATTGTAAATGGATAACGTTCAATTTCAATTCTTGCGGTGAAGCCTTTGGTTTCATCGCTGATTTTTTCTCCGAAAAAAAGAGAACCATTTTATTTTCATCATAACTCCATTCGTTTTTATGCTAACGACTTTTACCAAAGTTCTTTTTAAAGGACTTTTCAAGTACTTCTAAAAATGTCATATGTTTTCCTCCAAAAATTTTCCGTTTTTCCATTATTTAACGTTGGTTTCATTGCTGATTTTTTCTCTGAAAAAAAAAGACAACCATTTTATTTTCATCATAACTCCGTTAGTTTTTATTCTAATGACTTTTACCAAAGTTCTTTTTGAAGGTCTTTTCAAATACTTTTAAAAATGTCTTATATGTTTTCCTCCAAAAATTTTTCGTTTTTCTGTTATATAACGTTGATAGGATCAAATTCAGTTTTCGGTGAACAAAAAATCACCTCCATCGAGCCATAACTCGGTTCGTATTGCATCCACAGAAATAAAAAAGAAAACAATTGATTTGTTATTTTATAGGCTTCATCTTTGCTCATAATAATTTTTTTTTTTAAACGTAAAAGTTTTCGAGTTATTAGTGAAAAATCGTTCTAAAACATGCATTTTTTAAATGAAAAATAAACATTTTCAATTAAGAATAACTCAAAAAAATTTTATAGAACATTTATTGCTTAGAATTCATTCCTCTATCGACTTCTGCAGTTACTTTGAACATAATAATTTCCACTCCTTTTACCCCCAGGGTAAAAGCACACATCGTCACTATATAGCTTTGGTTCCTTGAGCCATTCCCTAACTACAGTCCAAATTTCACGTCAATCGGTTTTATCCGAAAGAATTCTGAGCGAAAAACCTTCAAACACTGGACTAAATTAACTTTTTCATGAATATCGGGGAAAAAAACATAAAAAAATAAATTTTTCCTGTAAAAGTTGTTATTATTGTTTAAACAATATAAATAATTATCAACCCCGACTGTGAGAAACATTTTTGAATTTAAAGGACCCCGCAGAAATCCTAGGTAAATTGGCTCTCAGTCAAATTATCTGAAATTGGGATATGTTATAGTTTATGAGGTCCTGATCAAAAGTTCTCATGGGTCCAACCCAAAGTAATGACTAGATTTTGACTTAGAGACGAGATAAAGTTCACTGATTCACGATTTTCATATAACTTATAAATATTCTTTAAATACATATATGAATATTTTATGAGTTATATACTATCATATATTTTCTAAAGCAAGTTTGGTAAACCTCTGAGCATCTCAGAAACATGCCATGGCATATCTGTGTAAAGTTTGTTAACCATTTATAAAGTAAATAAAACATCAAACTTAATTATTAAGAGTATGATTTATTAATATCACTCTACATACATGCATTGCTAGCATAATACTAATCGGTGAAGTATAGGTTCAAGATGCCCTACAATTATATTTTAAGAATAAAATCCTGATAAAAAAGTTAAATCACAAAGAAAAATTACAAATATTAAAAAACACCTACGTCTTGTGTAATCCCCAAGACAGGCATTACAGATTTTGTTGGGCTATCGGACGTGTTTGAGCGTGTCTGTAATATGTCTGATCATGTTTAGAATATAGAACGTAAATGAAATAAAATGTCACGCATGGGGTGCTTGATTAATGTGTCCCTTTTCCACTTACAATTAATATTTGTGTCTATCGAATATCTACATTGTTTAAACCAACGTTATTTAGTAGTAAAGCTCTTTCAGCAGCGTCTGATATTTGGTGTAGAAGAGAAGTTGGTGGATATCTGATATTTTGTGGTGCACTGGCAATATGAGAACATGTACCTTATGTCCTTGCTCCTGATATGCAAGTACAGTAATATCCTTCAATTGGATTCTCTTCTTTGTAATTGGGTTTTCGTTCTGTATTATAAGCAATCCATTGTAGATAAACGGTCTCATTTCTAAAACGTGAATGCAGTCTAAATTTTACAAAACCCGGCACCAGTGCATGTACATCTACCTGAAATATGTCATCTTCCCTGTTTAAATTATTTTGAATATATAATAGTGCCAAAAATAATTGATATGCACCAACAGTAAGATCTTCCAAGTATTCAATAGAGAGTTCAGGAAAGCCTAGAAGTTGATTATGCTCAAGGCGAATCCACTCAGCTCCCCTTCGACGTAATAAATTTTCTGCCTCCACGCTTGCCTGGACAATATTTACCTCTTCAGATCTCTGTAATAAAGTCAATGCTAGCTCTGCATTTGCCCCTTCCATCAGTATAGGACCATGAAATCGATTAATTAAGGCACCAGCTATACGGTAAAAGTCGCCAATATGAGCTGTGTGTGCCATTCTTATTACTTGTGCAAAAAATTTGAAAACACTTTTAATATGACCATTTTGACTTTCTACAATCCATCTAGTTTTTGTTATTAACCTGAAGATATTGGCTTCTCTGGTCGATAATTGACGCTATCCTCTTTGTAGTAAGTGTAGCATGTGGTATCTTATATCTAAGTGATCGAGTAATTCTGTAGCATCACGATATCCACGGTTTACAATAAGAATATCTCCAGCCTGGAACCATTAATGTCTCGGTCAAACTCAGCTCGCAACAGTGCTGCATCATTATTGCGACTATCGGAAAAATAAGGTCCTTGAATGTCAAGAATTTTGCCATCAGGTGCCACTATCATGATCGGTTTCACTAAATGATACCTTTTAAATGTACAAAAGGATTGTCTTATAACACTCTAAAGTTTCTGCTCTTTTCAATTTTTAGATAGGTACCATCAACATATGCTATAGCCTTCCTCATATTTGGTTCTCGATTATATAATGTGTGCATCTGTGCATATATTTCATCTGTACAGGGCTATGAACTATGATGCAAACAAATTTTTAATAATTACATGTATACATAAACATATAACAATAAAATAATTGGTGATAATGGTTACAAATACTTCTTATTTTTAGCGCAATCAACCTTTGAATTGAATAATTATATTTGGGACAAACAGGCTTCATCATCCTAACACGTTTGATAGCCCAACAAAATGTAATGCCTGTCTTGGGTATTACACAAGACGTAGGTATTTTTTAATATTTGTGATTTTTCTTTGTGATTTAACTTTTTTATTAGGATTTTAAGTATTCTTAAGACATAACTGTAGGGCATCTTGAACCTATACTTCACCGATTAGTATTATGCTAGCAATGCATATACGTAGCGTGATATTAATAAATCGTACTCTTAATAATTAAGTTTGATGTTTTATTTACTTTATAAATGGTTAACAAACTTTACACAGATATGCCATGGCATGTTTCTGACATGCTCAGAGGTTTACCAAACATGCTTTAGAAAATATATGATAGTATATAACTCATAAAATATTCATATATGTATTTAAAGAATATTTGAGGCGCTCGCGCGCCAACCCCGATAAATCCACAAAAAGTCAATTTTGAGTTTGTAATAGTTTCATGTATGTTAGACTAAACTCTACAAGCCTATATAATCTTTGGTAACCAAAACGCCATAAATCCCATATAAATCTAATGTTAAAGTTGACCGTTTCGAACAAAACTAGATAAATCCAATATTATCGGGATCAAAAGCAGATAAATCCATTTTTATACAATATATTATAAAGGTTTTATCTGAAATTTTAACAGATATTGAGAATTAATTTTTGTTAACAATGAATGTTTTTATTTATTTTTAATAAATTATTAATGTTGTCAAAATTTATTTTTCTGCATCTTTAATGTTTTATTTTAAAGCAAAAATCGATAAATTCGTATTTACATAGCAAAATCCGATAAATCCAGCAAGAAAAGTTAAAAAAAAATAAATAAATAAATTAGCATTGTTCTTATTTTTTGGTCTTATATTCTACAGCCTAGAAGATATTTTTTGACTTAAAAAGAACAAAAAAAGACTTATTGGTTTTTGCTTGAGAAGTTTTTTGTAATTTCCCACAACTTTGTGTGTGTGGATTTATCGGGGTTTGCGCGCGAGCGCCTCATTTATAAGTTATATGAAAATCGCGAATCAGTGAACCTTATCTCGTCTCTAGGTCAAAATCTAGTCATTACTTTGGATTGGGCCCATGAGAACTTTTGATCAAGACCTCATAAACTATAACATATCTCAATTTCAGACAATTTGACTGAGAGCCAATTTACCTATGATTTCTGCGGGGTCCTTTTCAATAGAAACAACTCAATGTTTTATAAATACTGCGAAAAAAAATTTTTAAAATGTATTTTTTTGTAAATATTGTTATTATTGTTAAACAATATAAATAATTATTTGCACCACTTAGGATGTTTCTGATTTTGAATAATATTAAAAACACACTTTAAAAAAAAATGATCAAAATCGGAGGTTTTGACGATTTTTAGGCTTCATTGACTCGACTATAAGGTAAGTTTAGCTAAATCGCAATATTTTAACTTTACTTCAGAAATTCACCAATGCTCTATGGACCATTATGTACCCTGAATATGAAGATTATTGTAACATTTGATAACTTTCTACAAAAACAAAATTACCACATAGTATATACTGATGAGCATTTTGCCAACCATCATCGGGAAATATGATTAAAATTTAAAATATACCAGATATACCTAAATAATTTACTTATTTTTAAAAAACTGCAAACTATAATATTTACATCTAGTATTTGACTTACAAACTGTTTTCTCAAAGTTTCTGCATTTTTTCTTGTATTGCTCAAACTAATTAAATTTGTGCTCTTCGATCTGAGCTTTAGCAGATCCGATTTGTAATATGCATCACGTTGCACTAACAAAGATGTTATTCCTGCTGCAAAGCATGTGTATAATAAATAAGAAGTCAGGTAGCCTATGAAGAATATGCAACAACTTGAAAATCCATTTGGTGTGTGGCTTAAACCTAAAAAAGATATGTATAATTTACATCTTTATATTCGATGGCGAACATGCTTCATGTTAGCTTTCTTTTAAATAATTAATGTGTCAATGTCGGGGCTTGCTGCAGAATTCGTCCAAAATTCATGATAATTAGCTAAAAGGACCTCTTAAATAATAGATTATTAGGTGTGGTAAAAAATGTATTAGGTCAAGTCGCTCAGAATCATCTAAAATCTCCAAATACCAATAGATACCTGTAGAGCAAAGAAACGGGAGGTACCCGTCAATAATTCCTACAAAAAATTAAATTAATTAATTAGTCAATGAAATAAAATAATAAAAATTAAATCAAACTCATGGCCGTTATATGTAGTAATTATCAATATTGTACAATATAAAATTTCCCAAAACTTTGCTTAAACAATTTTCTTCTGCCGTTTTACAATTACAGCAGCTTGAAGATTGAAAAATAATGAAATTTTCAAGCTGCTAATTTGTAAACAATTGATAGTGGAAGAAAGTCATTTAACCCTTTCCGGCACGGGAAATCATGCACAAAAAGCCCCGTTGCTGCACATATTTTGTTCAAATTCATCTGTTTTTTTTTTGTTATGAGGGATTCCTAAGCCACAAAATATACTTTAGTTGCATTTGTGGAGATTTATATATTTTTTAAAGTATATACTCTGGCGTGGTACCCAGATACATAGCATACAGTACAGTATATACAGTGTATACAGTTCACTGTGCATATACAATATGCGGTACGTTATTTGTACCACACAATTGCATAGTTCAAACGGTGTACCACCATGCCTGAAAGGGTTAAACAAAAGTTTGAGGAAATTTTGTAATCTACAATATTGATAGTAGTTAATTATTACTTAGGAGCAATGAGGATAGAGATAATTGCAAAAATCTGCTGTGAAGCAAAATTTTCACATTTTTAGGCGAGTGTAAATCATAAAGTATTAGAGACAATAGAGAAAAATTGCTGCAGATCAGTGAAAACTCGAAAAATTCCGATAACCTTCATTCTTTTAACCCTTTATGTATCACTGGTATTACCTTGTACCGCAACTAGAACACGACGAATAGCGGGCTTAAGCAAATACTATTGCATCTTGGTTTGCTTATTGCATTAACAGTGGTATGTTTCATAATTATATGACGGTTCCGGAAGTTTATTTCTCATTAGAGAGAATCTGGGATGGTACATATTTGTACCAATGCGCCATCTGGATTACCAATTTAGTGGAATTTCTCAGATTTTCAAAGATTGTTTGGTTATGTTTCATTGTTTTCTTGTGAATCAACTCTACAACAGGTAATACATAAAATATAACTAATTTACTATAATAAAAGCACAATTATAGCTAGTTATTCTTTACACTTACTGTGTAACACATTATTATAGATGACAGTGTAATTTTATATCAAAATTTAATTACTTTTCAATATTTATTTCATAAAAAAAATCATTTGTTTTTATTCAAAATATCACCATGTATTGCTTGTATAATCTTTGAATTTACTAAAAAAAATTGTCTTGGTAACCTACCACATTGCCCTAAGTAAATATTTGTATAATACCAAAAAAATTACAAAACTTGATAAACGAAAATACAGAATTTGCTAATTCAGAGGTATTTTGTAAAATACCGTTTGATTTTGTAACGTATCTACTTCTTAACCCCCGACCCCAAAAGTTATAAGTTTGACACGTATGTTTGTACGTTTGTTTGTCTGCCTGTCTGTCTGTCACTTTTTTTTATTTGAAAGAGTATTTTGTCGAGAACGTTATAAGCCATACTAGATTTTGATGTTTGGTCGCCATCTTGAATTCGCCATGTTGAACTTCTCTAGAAATTGTCCGATTGAAGTAAAATTGAAAATGTGTAGACAATTATGGTAGCCAAATATGATTTCGGCCTCATTTTGATTCTGTCATATGAAACTGGTATAATTAGATACATTGGTCGGGGGTTTTTAAAAATTTTCAATTTTAGTTATTCATTTCATTGTAGACTTGAGACATGGAGAGATATCAGAGTTTTAAACATTGGAAGAAAGTGCTAACAGATGAGGACCTCGCACAATTGCTAGAAATTACTGATGAGCATGCAGAAAATTCGGATATAGGTGGCGATTCGGATGCAGAGGATGGTTTTGAAGATCACCATTCATCTACTACTACAACTAGAAGTTCCTCTCGAATAACAATAACTCCTTCTCCAGTTTCGACATCTAGTAGCAGATCTAATGAGAGAGCAGTGGCAAATATCCAAGTTGGTGGCGGTTGAATTATAGCCGGTAGTTCCAATATGCTAGACGATTTGAATGAACCGTTTCTGCCGAAAAAAATTAAATATGATCGTTCTTCACTTATACCAGATACACAGGATCAATATGAGGATGCAGAAGAACCATACAATTCAGATGATTCTGTTGGGGATCCTTCATATGCACCAGAGGCACCTAATCCTTTGAATCCCCAGTTAGTGGAATCAGAAGATGAGGATGATGACGAGGTTGAATTACCGGATCCAGCACCAAATGATTTGCCAGAATATGTGTTTACCCAGGTACCAGTGGTCCCAACGAAATATAGAACTTTCAAATTCGAAGACAAAATGGGACTGAATGCACAGATAGTTTCTGAAAACCCTAAAGATTATTTTACACAGTTTTTTACGGATATAGTGTTTGAACAAATTGTATACCAATCAAATTTATATGCCCAACAATGTAATAAATCGTTAGATTTGAACGCAGAAGAATTAAGGGCATTTCTGGGCGTATTGATCATAATGGGCTTCAACCATTTGCTGCAGATAAAAAAGTATTGGTCAACTGATCCAAACTTTCATAACAAAAGAATTTGTGACATATTTCTTCAAAAAAGGTTTTTGAAAATTTTAAGATACTTACATCTGAATAATAATGATCATATGGCAGCACGAGGTTCCCCAGACTTTGATAAACTTTACAAAATAAGGCCATTGCTAACCTCTTTGCAAGAGAGTTTCGGCAACTCTTTTACTCCAAGCCGGAATGTTGCGGTGGACGAAAGCATGATTGCCGTCAAGGGACGGTCGTCGCTAAAGCAATACATGCCGTTGAAACCGATAAAGAGAGGATTCAAAATATGGGCATTGGCGTATTCGCAAACTGGATACCTTTTATCATTTGACGTTTATCAGGGGAAGGGAGAACATGATGAGCATACTCTAGGAGAGCGGGTGGTGCTGAATTTGTCGAGAAGATTAGTGAATAAGGGTTATTGCCTTTACTTTGACGATTTTTTTTCAACTCTCCCCCTAATGAATAAATTGTTAGAGAAGGGACTTTTCGGTTGTGGGACATTACGTCAAAAAAGAAAACACTTCCCAAAATCTCAACTTATGGATGACAAAGACATGACCATGAGTCAATCAGATTTTGCTGTTTGTGGAGACATTTCAGTGTGCAAATGGAAAGATCGAGAAAAGAAGAGTGTGAAAATTTGTAGCAATATGCATAATGCTGTAGAGAATGGCGAAGTTCTTAGAACGAATAAGACGGGTGAACGGGAAGTTGTAGGGTGCCCACAAGCGATTTCCGATTATAACAAATATATGGGAGGTGTTGACCGCTTTGATCAAAGAATGGCAGCCTATAATATTGCTTGGAAACGTCGTCGCTGGTGGGCTAAGCTCTTTTATTATTTTGTCGACGCTGCTATTGTCAATTCATATATTTTATATAAGGAAAATTTAAAAGTCAATAATCCTCGAAAAAAGGCAATGAATCACTTGCATTTTCGAACAAAATTAGCAGATAATCTAATTGGAAACTTCTCTGCAAGAAAACGGCCTGGGTCCGTACTGAAACATACATTTTTCGAAATGTAGGACATCTTCCCAAAAAACTACAAGACGAAGATGTCAGCAATGTTCCAAAAGTGGCAAACAATCTAGAAGCGACATGGAATGTGCTGAGTGTCGAGTGGCTCTGTGCTTAGAATGTTATGGACCTTTCCATGACAAGTAATTTTGCAAGTTTTTAAGTTTTTTACTTTTACTCATTTTTTTTAATTTCATTTATAGATATTGTCTTGTTGAATTTTGTTCTTCTTTTACACTCTGTATTTTATAACGATTCATTTGTTTACCTAATAAAGTTTTTGACAAAATGTTCATTTTTTTATCAATAATTTTAAACATGTTTTTGACAAAATTAAAATAGTGGTACAACTGCTGTACCAAAGAACTTTTACACACCATTTTTATCCTAGATGATCACTGGTACAATGGTTTACCACATTTTTTTAAAATTTTGAGGACTGATATTTCTTTAAAAACTGCTTTGCGGATGTTAGAATAGTCCTATATGATTGATTGGCATTAGATTTAGACCAAATCTACTGCCAGAAAATTATATAATTTTATTATATAATTGTTAAACAATTGACCGTGGAAGAAAATTGTTTAAACAAGATTTTTGGGAAATTTTATAATCAACAATATTAATATAGATTAATTACTACGTAGGAGCAATGGAGACTGAGATAGTTGCAAAAATCTGAAGCAAAGCACAAAATTTCACCATTCCAACAACTGTAAATCGTAAAATATTAACAATAGAGAAAAATAGTTTGGATAAAAGTTGTAGCTTTTTTTCAATTTCTACCATAATGGTAATACCTAATTTTAGGATAATAATAATAATAATAATAATGGTTTATTGATGTTAAGACACTGGGTGTATACATAGGTCATAAGATTAAAAATTAATACAAACATAAGTTAAAACTAGAATAAAAAGATAAAACTTGACAAAGGACAAAAACTGAATAAAAGAAAACTACAGACTAAAAATGAGATCCTCAAAGTTATCTTGGAGGTATTCCTCAAAGGTGTAAAACGCTTTTAATTTCAAATAAGCTTTTAGCTTCGTTTTGAACTGGTTTATATTTAATTGTTTAATTGCCTCTGGCAAGACATTAAAAAATTTGATGCAGTAATAACCGGTACCGTCTCTGGTTCTTGACAGCCTGTGAAAGTTTGGTACGACATTGTTGTTATTTCTTGTTTCATAATTGTGAACATCACTATGTTTGTTGAGTAGGTATTCATTTTTTTTTGTATGTATAAGGCATTCTAGTATAAAAATGCATGGTAGCGTAAGTATATTAAGTTTTTTGAAAGTTTGCCGACAGCAGTCTCGGTATTTCAATTTATCTATAATTTTGATGCATCGCCTTTGTAATCCAAATATTTTAGATGCGTGAGCGGAGTGTCCCCAACTGAGGACGGCATGACTTATATTTGAGTGTATGTGACCATAGTATGCTGTTATCAAAACTTCTTGGCTGACTGAATTCACTAGGTTCCTGACTAAATAAATGTTTCTCGAAATTTTTGTTGAGAGGTTATCCACGTGTTTTTCCCAAGTCAGCATAGGATCTAGGTGGATACCTAAAAATTTTACCGATTCGTTTTTTGTGTCTTCGTTGTGGTTTTTTGTAGGTCGTAAGCTAAATGTTAGATGTTGTGTCTTGTTATCATTTATTCCTAGTGTGTTAGCAGCATACCAGGTTTTTATATTTGATTGTGTGTTCAAAGATTTAGTCTTGACAAGATCAAGCGATAAATCCTGTTGTACCTCAGTGGTGTCATCTGCGAATAAAATTAGATTTGCACTGGGATCGCAGTTGGGCAAATCGTTAATATAAATTATGAAAAGAGCGGGACCTAGCACCGATCCCTGCGGTACTCCGTGTAGGACGGTTTTTTTATTAGAATGTGTGTTATTGTATGTCACGTACTGACATCTTTCTGTGAGGTATGATTTAACAAGACTCAAGCTGTTCTCATCAAAACCATATGCAGATAATTTCCTTATGAGCGTATCATGAGATACACTGTCAAAGGCTTTTGTCAAATCGTAAAAGGATGCAAATGTGAACACATAATTTTCAAACCCATCGTTAATTAGTTGAGTGAGGTTATTAATTGCTGTTGATGTCGATTTGCAGTTTCGGAACCCATTTTGACATGGACTAAATAAATTGTTGTTCTCAAAGAATTCCACTATTTGTGTTTTTAAAAGAGACTCAAAAATTTTAGAAAAAATAGGTACCAGTGAGATCGGTCTGTAATTTGATGGGTTTTCGTAGGATCCCTTCTTGAAAATAGGAACTACTCTTGTTATTTTTAAGCTATTTGGAAATATATTGGCTTTTATACATAGATTTATTAGTTTAGTCATTGGTATACATATTAAGTTTACCAGAGTTTTGACAATTTTGACTGAAATGCCGTAATGATCTTTGCTCTTGCTATTTTTTAACTTACTAATGCTCGCCCTTACTTCATTATAGGTAACATCTCTGAATTTAAACACTAAGTTTTCATTTATTTTAATGTAATCTATTGGGTCTTTATTTACTTTTGGGACACTCTTTTGATCACCTCGTCAGCTATGCTTATAAAAAAATTATTAAAGTCGTTGGCACTTAATTCACTGCCTCGGGGGGCTTTTGGTGTTTGACTGTTACTCTTGATAATGTCCCACATGGCGCGTTGTGAGTTGCTGGAGTTCCTGATAGAACTAACAGGAAAGGAGATAATTGAGAATAACCTATTTTGACCTTCATTTTTTCAACATGGCGTCCATAGTGGCAACACATATATATTAGATATATGAGCGGCAGCGATATTTTTGTGGAAAACATTAATTAATGATTGTGGCAACTCTCCCGGCCCCCTACATTATGCAAACAAAAATTCCTTGTAGGAAATTATTCATGAGTTAAATTACAGAATGACTGTACTGTGTACTATAGTTGATAAATTCTAATTTTTGTTTTTAGTAAGCTATAATACGAGTGCATTAACTGCTGCTGAGGGTTTTATTTAATACTACAGGCAGTATTTTTAAATGGAAAGCAACACCGCAAATCGAAGATATCCAGAAGATATTATTTTAGAGGAGTATTGTGAAAACCCGCATACTAATTTAAAAAATATGACCTTAAATCTGAACTTATCACAGAATAAAATTTGCAGATGCATCCGGTGTAATAAGCTAATAGCATATAGACCTAAATTTTTACATAAGTTGGAAGTAGAGAGGAGATGCTGGGAGGAGGCTAATGTGCTGTTTTTGAGGTGAGAATGTCCTCTTTAAAAAGTCATATTTTAACTGAGAAAGAGAATGCGAGGAGTGGAATATGAAACAAAAGAATGATTGGGCTGTTTTTCTTTTTCAGTAATGTGACAGGTAACCACAATAGACCCAATAGTTGCAATGGAGGATCTGATTATAAGCTAGCTCACTCACATATTAATCTAACATGAAAGGTCTCCCAGGAAAATCGCAAGCTTTGCAAAAAGTCTTGGAATCCTGGGCAACAACTAGTTGCAGGGTAATTCACAAAAGACCTTTTAGGTCAGGGTGAAGAAAAGCCAACCCAGGGCCAAACGACCCCTTAAACAATCTACAATCTACAGTGTGAAAGGTACAGACTTTCAAATTTTTTTAAATAATGATGTCACTGATGATGTAGTCGATTTACCACCTGCAGTCCAGCGAAATGTGCATGTATTTAGTTTCTGTTTATTTCGGCTGTTTGAAGTGCCATTCTTGCCGCTTCAGTAGTTACCAGGGTGTATTAAATAGGTGGTCTGACATACGGCACTTTCCTATGATAATGGCTTCATAAGTGCATGCTTTCTATTTAATTTAGTAGATGGCGCGAGCTATAAGGTACTACAAAATCCTGTATACAGATAGATGAATTTGCTTTGCTGCATGTAGTGTTGCTTATATTCTTTCAATGTTTTTAATTTAGCTACTTAATGTCAGATGTCACACTGGACTCTTGTTTCACTAAACACAAACAAAACGCCGGGAATGTATGCAACACTGTATGCATGCATGCACAGAAAATGTAAAATTGTCTTTCTATGCATAAATAACAACCTTCGACCATATATTACCTAGACCCGGTATCTTAGCCAAAGTATAGAGAGTTTGTTATGTATACTAAGGCGGCGCTGACTACGGCAGCTGCGGGTGCTGAAGGGGGATATTTTTCTGTGTACGGGACCCTTGCCAGTGGCGTGTATTCGCGAAAGGGTCTGAATATTGGATAATATATAAAATTAATTAACATTGTGATGTTTAAAATTAAACCCGAGTAAAAATTTTTTTTCGAATTTATAAGCATACTTTTACAACAATATTCTACTACTGGAAAATTGCAAATGGAGATATTAATTTAGCTTTTCTAGATAATAAAAAAAAATACTTCTGTTATTGTACAAAGCAGAGATGTTGCCAAAAATTAGTAATACAATTATTAGTCATTATTTAGGTTTAGAAATTACTGTTTTTCACGAGGGAAAAAAATATTTTCATATTTTTTTTCAAATAGTAATAAATATAGTCACTGATGGTATTCCCTTTCTTGTGTGTATTGTATAATTTGTATTGGTAGGTAATGTGTGACATAAATAACATAAAACAATTCACACAAATCACATAAATTCTAATAAAGTTAAGTACATACGTGCATTAAGAAATTTGCCATCTTAAGCTGCCATTTGAACCCAGGGCTATATAGACACCAACTAGTTTATCCTTGCTCAGTCGGTGTACTTTATGTAGTACACCGACTGAGTTATTGTGGTCGATCATCATATGAAGTAAATGTTTTATAGGCAAAATGTTTTTTCACAAAAAAAAAAGTAAGAATTAAAACACATTTTATATCGATATTTTATAAGTATAAGTACATCTTAATTAAGATCATAATTTAATAAAGACGTTGCTGAAAACAAACAATTTATAAATAAGTAATTAAATAAACAGTAAAAATATAAAAAGTGTCGTGTTCTTTATTAGAAGATATAAACACATTAAATTAATAATACTAGGTTATTATAACTTATTGCCGTTTATTCTATGTTAATTAACAAATACACCTTCAATGCAATAAATGAGTCGATTCTTAATCGCTGCATATATCCATATCAGCTGGGTTAACAAAAACTTATTCTCTACAAAAATTGGTATATATGAAACCCATTCACTAATTAAACTATATACAATATATTAAAAGACTAAAAGGTTTGCGTACTCTTAAGTAACGCTCAAATGTCAAATAAATACTGTCCAAAAATTAAAGATATGACACCAAGACTGAGAATAACTTCAATTATGATTTTTAGTTTCTAAAATTTGCATCACTATCCTCATCGAAGTGATGAAAAGTATATGTACTCTGTGCCAAAGGGGGGCGATTTGGAAAAATGAGAAGTACAACAATTTTCTACTATACTCTCTAGCAGGGCCAAAAGTCAAACTTAAAACTACGATAGATATGGTAATTAGTTGCGTTGTTCACATAACACATTCTCTTGGCTGATGATTAGGCAAAAAATTTAAAATCTAATGACCAATTCATTATACTATATTGAGAAATGCACCCAACATATTTTACAGCCACTTGCATTATCTTTACTGAATGTCTAGTGGCATTTAGGTCAAACCGAGAAAATTATTTGATGATATTATTTAATCTTATTTTAAAACAATAATTTTTCATTTAATTAATTTCTACTGAAATCGATATGTTTTTAAAACTAATTTAGAATATTTTAAGGTTATATATATAGAGGTGATAGGTACCTTAATAAATTTGGAAAATCTGTCAGTGCATATCTAGTATATTAGCATTATTAGAAAATATTACTAGCGGTTAGTTCGGGAATAATTCGTTATTATAGCTTAGCGAGTTAAGACTGTCAGCTCCTGTTTTAACGATGTTAATTTTTACTTTTTAATTTTTCTAGTGTCGCTAAGCTCTAAAAGTAATTTCTTGTATGTTGAGCTTCATCTGGCTCTTCTTCTTAGACTCTGTGTATGTATATCATCTGATGAACCATCCTCAAAGGAATGTGGTAAAGGTTGGTACTGAAATAAAACATAGAGAGTATTATTTTTAATGTAATATAAGTATACAAAAGTCTCGGAAAAGAAATAAAAGAAAAAAATAATTATCTATTGCATTTGATGATGACTTTCCAAAAAATAATGCAAATATATTTGAATCTAATATTATTAATAAACGGTGCTTTAACAAATGATTGTTAACAAATAATATGAATAATTTTTCTTTTTCATAAAAAGTACCTAATGCCAGGTTTATACATGCATGAATTTACTGGTGCCAGTTGCCACGCCAGCCCAACTTGCGCGCCAGTAGAGGTTTACACACAATTTTAAATTTTATCTAGTCAGTCTTATTCTTTGACTTCTGAGTGCAGGTGGTTATTGAGACAAAATGTCAAGTAATAAATTAAAGAAAATAATAATTAGTACCGGGTGCTGCATTGTTCTATGAGGGATTGTTCAACAGATTAGCAACGTGGAAAATAAACTAAATGATAAGCAAAGAGACCGTATCTGGTTAAGAAAATGGATTGCAAGTAGAGAAAACTTAGGTGCATCAGAAAGAGTGTTAAAACTTTCAATAGAAGATCCTGAATTTTTTAGAAACCGTTTATTGAACGAATCTTAGCCTTACATTCACACTGTCAAAACCATCAATCGCCATTGTTGTTGCTATTTTTTCATGAACAATTACTCGAGATTCTCTATTTTTATAACAATTAAAATGCGCATCCCATAAACATGCCTCTTTTTCATATAATTCAAGAAATTTTGTAATTTCCTCAGAAATCCACTGTTATTTGTTGTTTTCTTAATACTCATTTTTATATTCTATAGACGAATTTATATTAGTATAGTTACTTGTACTGCTGTGCGCAAAAAAAATGGGACAAGTCTTATATCGTATAAAATCTAGTTTTGTACATCTAACTAATTTTTGTGACATTGTCAGTTATTTGTCAAAATTCATTGCAAGTGTGCAAATAGAGACAGATTTATATTAGGAAAAAATAGTTGTCCTATTTTTTTTTGCTCACGACAGTACCAGCTACTAGTACAAGTAACTAGCCAGGATAGTGTCTCTAGACAACTCAAAGTTTATGTCAATTTTACTTCATAGTGGCGTACAACTTGGTACTGGCGGGCCACAAAGTTGGAAATTCCTAACATTTTTGCATCATTGCATGCAAGGTCAAGACTTGCTCGCCAGTTCTCGCCAGTAACTGTTTATACGTTCAATATTTTTTTACTGGCGTGCCAACATCTGCTGGCGCCACTGAATCCATGCACATATAAACTCGCTATTAAAGCAAGTATTGTGAATGTATAAACTGACATTCTGATTTTCATGGAAATGTACATTGTTAACCTAAATTGAATTCAAAACAGCTGTTTTTAAAAAAATGTTTACTGTCTGTATCACCTTTTTTTTTGAGATATTTCAATTTATTTCTTTTCGTACTCCATACTAAGATTATCCTGATTATTTTTTTTATAAAATAAGTCATTCGGAAATATTCTTTATTATCTTGCAATGTACCAATTTTTAAAGCAACAACTGTTATATGAGCAGAAGTACAAACATTTTATTATTTATTCATGCTATACATTCATAAAAGTCACATAAAAGTAATTGTATTGTATTGAAATAGAATCAAAATTGAACGTCGCATGCAGTTGATCAATACGTTTTAAAATATCATCGGTAGTGTAGATTATACTTACCCAACAGAATGTGTTCTGAATATTTAACGTGCTTGCTATAGATAATATGGTACTTTTCCTAAGTACTTTACTTTATTGAACGACGTTTTGCATACATCTTATGGTCTCTATAACTGGTCCAATTTTCCGTCACTATTTTTGGGCATCCAATTCTTTTAGAAATCTAAAACATTAAAAATATATATATAATATATTATGACACTTAATAAATTGTACTAAGTACCTACTTAAACTATCAGTTTATTAACTCATATTTGATCTCATGCAATACCTATATAATTTAAACCAAATATACAGAAGCTGGTTTAATAAGCGCAGTACCTATTTGAGTTTTATTTGCATTAAAAAACTAAAGAGTACCTAGTCAATATTAGTCAGTCTAAGATCTGAAATGCCTCATAGACAAATTCAACTTTATTAAAAAATATGTATTAAGTCTGTAAAATAATTATCTACTTATATATTATTTTATTTTAGAGAGCACCTGAAACCCTACGACTACGCCTGAGGAATAATTACAAATAAGATAATACTTGCCTACAAATGATTTATTCCATTCTTTCTCTAATGCGGGATCGTATATAAAACACTATTTACCGATTTTGAAAACAGAAAAATTGTCTGGATGTTATGGAAGCCTAAGAAACACATAAATAAAACAAAAATAGCCACAAATAACAATGGCGATGTAAACAAAGTTTTAATGCATTTTCGACATTCGACCCGCGACGTTTGAATTAGCCAATAGAATTCAGGGTACCTTGAAACCCCCCGCAAAAACATCTTGTAACATGCGACACGCCCACATGCCGAGTCTAGATAATATATGGTCGAAGATAACAACAGAACTTATTTCTCCTGCCATCTATTACATTATATTCAAAGTAAGCACTTATGAAGCCACTCCTTGTCCTTGTCGCATCACCTATTTAATACACCCTGGTAGTTACTGTGATCATTAGGAAATTACTAAAACTATAAAATTTCAAATTTTTCAGAGAAATTTAATGTAACAACAAATCAAAATTTGCACATAAGGAAAATGCAGATATACAGATTTTATATCTGGCAAAAGGAATTAAATATATTTCTTTAAAAACATATGGAGGTGTCCTCATCTAAAATAGGACACACTATATGATTATGCATGGTGGGCCAATAGTGCGTCGGACTTAGATATCTCGAGTTCTATGATAGTCAGAAATTAAAAAAAAAAATGCAAGTAAACTAGGTAGATAAAAAAGTCTATAACCGGAAATTATTTTCGAATATACAGGGTGAGCCAAGACCAAATTACAGGATCAAGTGCCTTTTTTTTAAATGGAATGCTATGCATAATAGTACATTTTTTGAAGCCTCTTTCTAGACTCTATTCATTTCTATATTATTATTGACCCAACCACTTGGATGTAATGAATTTTTTTGATCAAATAATTCCATCTGCAGATACATATTGAAAAAATCACCAAAGTCACAATTATGTGAATGTTCTTGAATCATTTTTACTTCCTAAAAATGTACAGGGTAGCAAGAAATTATTTTTAAATTGAATTATCTCATTTTTTTTTCAAATGGAACACCCTGTATATTTTTCGACGATGTGATGTAGAAATGAAAGATGAACATTTTTTGTAATTTTTTGTAAAATGGAGGTTTCTTCAAATAATTTATTAGAAAAAATTATAATAAGTGCTCCACATGTTGCCCATTTTGATTGGAGAGACGTCTTTATGCAATTTTGAAATGAGGCCATTTAGTGGGACCGTGTCTTCCAATCCATTGAAGTGGGTAAATGGTATTTCACTGATCCCTTACTGTAATCTTTTTTTTGTAATTTTTTTTGCTGTTTTCATTATTTGACAAGCAATAAAACTACAGTTTGGTATAAATTGTCTTGTACAAATGAACATTTATTGCACTTATCGATCATCAGTTATCATTTGTATTAAATTGCTAATTGATTCGAGAAAACAATACTATAAACATCAGATACAAGAGAGTGACAATAAATCAAAAAGTGTATGGAAAATTGTAAATACCATCAAGGGCAATGAAAGCAAGATAAATAACAAAAATCAATTACCCGGAGACCCTGAAACAGTAAGTAACAACTTCAAGACTTATGTCATAAATGCTGCTCCAAAAATACTGCAAAATTTACCGAAAATAAAATTTTCAACAAGCCTTAAATCAAATAAAAATTCTATCTTTATCAACCCGGTAACTATAGAAGAGGTAATAGATATTATCGCCAGCTTAAAAAACAAAATGAGTGCAGGGCATGACGAAATACCGAGTAGTATTATAAAATTCTGTGCACTTGAATTGAGCGCACCCTTATGTTTCATTATAAATAACTCCTTCAGGTATGGTGTATTTCCAGAAGAACTAAAATTGGCATTGGTTAAACCTATACATGAAAAGGGGGATCCAGAAGTAGAAGACAATTATAGACCCATAAGTTTGTTACCATCTCTTTCAAAAATTTTTGAGATAGCAATGGCGAACAGACTACGAAATTTCTTTCATACAAATAAGCTGTTCAATGACTGTCAACATGGCTCTGAGGGGTAGGTCAGTGGAGACAGCACTGTATGACTTCGTGGATAAAATAATTCATAGTCTGGAACAAAAGAATATAGTTTTGGGAATGTTTCTTGACTTGTCGAAAGCATTCGATAGTCTAGACCACTCCATCATGCTAGAAAAATTAGAACTATACGGTATCAGAGGAATTACACTGAAATGGATCCGCTCCTACCTCACAGATCCTCATCAAATGGTAGCGATTGAAAGAGATCATAAAAAATATTTCTCGGAAAGAAAACAAATTAACATTGGCATTCCACAGGGCAGTATCATGGGTCCATTGCTTTTTATTATCTATATAAATGACCTCGCTTGTGCACTTTCAGGTGAGACTTCAAATCTAATAAACTATGCCGATGACACAAATCTTCTAATAGAAGCTGAGACATTTCCGGATTTAATAACCCTAGGAGATAGCTTGCTAACTAGAACAAATGACTGGTTTCAAATAAACAGGCTTTTATTAAATAAAGATAAAACAAATTTTATATGCTTCAGGACTAAACAAATAGAGTAGAAATCAGGCTTGTAGCTAGGGGTGGGCCAGGATGAGCGTAGCCCGTCTTGGAACAATTTTAGCCCGACCTACGGCGACTCAGAAAATAACGAGGTAGCTATTTTTTACGGGGTTATCTGTAAATGGAAAAAACAATAAAAATTTTTTGGCCCACGGGCCCCCTCTGAAAAATTGTTTGCCCGTCCTTAAAGCATTTTCTAGCTACAGGCCTGGTAGAAATACCAGACTCGGCAATTCTGCAGACCCAGAACGTAACCTTAATGCAAAATACCAAATTCCTTGGTATTTATATTGACCAACATCTGGGCTGGTCAAAAGAAATACAGTATGTATGTAACAAACTAAACTCTGTCAGTTACACCTTCAGAGTGATGGAAAAGTACCTGGAACCAGAAGTGCTTAAAACAATATACTATGCAAATTTTCAATCACTTCTAAGATTCGGAATAATTTTCTGGGGAGGAAGAAAAGATGTAAACAAAGTCTTCATCATACAAAAACGTATTATAAGATTACTCACAGGGTTAAATACAAGGGAGTCATGTAAGGGTAAATTCCGGGAACTAAATATCCTAACAGTACCTGGCCTGTATGTGTATGAATGTCTATTATTTCTGTTTAAAAACAAACCAAAATTTACAAAATATGAAATTACGCATAACCATAAGACCAGATCTTTATGATCATGGTTATCTGAGGGGTAGGTCAGTGGAGACAGCACTCTATGACTTCGTGGATAAAATAATTCATAATCTTGAACAAAAGAATATAGTTTTGGGAATGTTTCTTGACTTGTCGAAAGCATTCGATAGTCTAGACTACTCCATCATGCTAGAAAAATTAGAACTATACGGTATCAGAGGAATTACACTGAAATGGATCTGCTCCTACCTCACAGATCATCATCAAATGGTAGCGATTGAAAGAGATCATAAAAAATATTTCTCGGAAAGAAAACAAATTAACATTGGCATTCCACAGGGCAGTATCATGGGTCCATTGCTTTTTATTATCTATATAAATGACCTCGCTTGTGCACTTTCAGGTGAGACTTCAAATCTAATAAACTATGCCGATGACACAAATCTTCTAATAGAAGCTGAGACATTTCCGGATTTAATAACCCTAGGAGATAGCTTGCTAACTAGAACAAATGACTGGTTTCAAATAAACAGGCTTTTATTAAATAAAGATAAAACAAATTTTATATGCTTCAGGACTAAAGAAATAGAGTAGAAATCAGGCTTGTAGCTAGGGGTGGGCCAGGATGAGCGTAGCCCGTCCTGGAACAATTTTAGCCCGACCTACGGCGACTCAGAAAATAATGAGGTAGCTATTTTTTACGGGGTTATCTGTAAATGGAAAAAACAATAAAAATTTTTTGGCCCACGGGCCCCCTCTGAAAAATTGTTTGCCCGTCCTTAAAGCATTTTCTAGCTACAGGCCTGGTAGAAATACCAGACTCGGCAATTCTGCAGACCCAGAACGTAACCTTAATGTAAGATACCAAATTCCTTGGTATTTATATTGACCAACACCTGAGCTGGTCAAAAGAAATACAGTATGTATGTAACAAAGTAAACTCTGTCAGTTACACCTTCAGAGTGATGGAAAAGTACCTGGAACCAGAAGTGCTTAAAACAATATACTATGCAAATTTTCAATCACTTCTATGATTCGGAATAATTTTCTGGGGAGGAAGAAAAGATGTAAACAAAGTCTTCATCATACAAAAACGTATTATAAGATTACTCACAGGGTTAAATACAAGGGAGTCATGTAAGGGTAAATTCCGGGAACTAAATATCCTAACAGTACCTGGCCTGTATGTGTATGAATGTCTATTATTTCTGTTTAAAAACAAACCAAAATTTACAAAATATGAAATTACACATAACCATAAGACCAGATCTTTATGCTATAACTTTCCACAGCATCGACTAACTCTCTCCGAGAGAAACCCTGCTTACTCGTGTATAAAGTTTTATAACAAACTACCAGCGAATATAAAGGAGTTAACATCATTTAAGGATTTTAAAAAACAAGTTTTTAATATTATTGTAGCTCTCGAGCCATATAGTGAGAAGGAAGCCGTTGGCTTCTATTTTACTTGCTCTTTTATATTTTATAACATGTCGTTGTTGAAACAAAATTTTAACTTGTTTTTATTTTAATTTAAGTTTTAAGACTTCAAATAACTGTTAACTACAGTACCCATATTAACGCCTTTCATTCAATTAGTTTTTATAAAAAATATTTTGTAAGACTGATTTTTCTGAAATAAAGTGTATTATTATTATTATTAATAATAATATAGGAATGAATGGAGTCTAGAAAGAGGCTTCAAAAAATATACTAATATACCTATATAGCATTCCATTTAAAAAAAAAGGCACTTGATCCTGTAATTTCGTCTTGGCTCGCACTGTATATTCGAAAATAATTTTCGGTTATAGACTTTTTCATCTAGTTTACTTGTATTTTTTAAAATTTCTAGCTATCATAGAACTCGAGATGTCAAAGTCCGTCACACTATTGCCCCACCCTGTATATACATTGTGTCCTCAGATGGGGTACCGCACTTTTGTAAACTTTCTTATTTTTGATTTGCCGTAAAAAAGTTTTGCTTGCCTTAGGAAATCGTAAACAGTTGTCAAACTTAAGATAAATTATACAGGGCATTATAAAAATTACAAAATGTGAAATCGACTTTAAACAAACTACCTTTTTTTACATTCATATTGAAATTTCATTTAACGAAGTTTTTTCAATTATAAAGAAAAGCTTAGATACGGAGTTTAATTGCAAAATAACAATTTTCAAAAATGTTCCCAGATAGGGTACCACACTCTTTCGTATTTTTGACTTGCTGAGAAAAAGTCACTCTTGATAAAAAGTTTTACTTATCTTAGGAAATCATAAACAGTTGTCAAATTTAAGATAAATTGTTCTGGGTACTCTCTAAATATTAGAAAATATGAAATCGACCTTTTTTCACATTTTTATTAAAAATGTAACCTTTTTTTCATAATTGAAATAACTTCGTTAAGTAAATAAAATTTTCAATGAAAGTGGAATAAAAGGAAGTTTGCTTAAAGTCGATTCCATTATCTTCTAATTTTTAGAATACCCAGTATAATTTATCTTAAGTTTGATTATCAAACTTTTTTGATTTCCTAAGAAAAGCAAAACTTTTTATAAAGAAATTACTTTTCTCCGCAAATCAAAAATAAGAAAGTTTTCAAGAGTGCGGTACCCCATTCGGGCACACAGTATAGTAAATTTTTTATTCATAAAAATAATTTTATGTACATATAAGAAGCTTCTAATACCGATTGTGTTGAGTCATGAAGATGTGTTAATTTTTATCTATTGACAAAACTGTAGTGAGTACTGAACTTTAGACTGAAGACGCTATTAAGAGCTGAAAATTTAGTGATGTTCTAATCCCATATTTACAATAATAATGTAATTCCTACCTTGTTGACATGCTGCAGCGATTATCCATAACGTGATATCCACCCATGACCAAGGTTCATGTTCGGAATGTATTTCGGCATATTTTCTTGTAGATATTCTTAAGCAGATTGCAAGAAAAACTAACATTGTGAAAAAGACAAACCCTAATTTACCCGAAAATGTTTGAATAAATATATCTTTTGAAAATTTTGGCTTATAAACCAGTAACAGTCTGAAAATGAAAAGATATATATTTAATGATGATGATTCATTTCAGCTTATATTAATTTCAGAAATATATAATTTGTTTTAGCTCTTTTAAAAGGATTCCAAAAAAACATTAATTCACTGCAATTAGATAAAAACCCAGCAAACATTTAGGTATTATTTGACATCAAAACTACCTAAATTATGTATAATAAATTTAGTCGCAAAATTAGAATTAACCATGTTTTTGGTACGTGAAATCGACATAAGTGGAAAATAAGCCGAAGTCGAAATTAATATATCGACTAAGATAAGTAAAATTACACATAAATCGCACTTGTAGTCGCACAATATATTTGGTTACTAATACCTATTTAGGAGAATTTTACTTAAATTCGAAGTTATTTCGACACAAAATAATTCCAATTTATAAGTAAAGTATTTGCAGTTCTCGCTTGTTGAAATCAATGCGTCGAAATTTTTTTTGTGCATAATAGCAGCTGTACTTCGTAAAATAAATTCCTATTACCAAATTAATAAAAATTTAGTAATAGTTCGAGCCTAAAGTATGCTATATACTTGTTAAATTTGAGTTTACAGGTATAATCATGTATTTTTTTTAACTTTTCGTCAGTTCGTTTAGATAAATAGATACATTTATTGATGTTAACATACATAGTACTTACACAGTTCTTAATATATAATAATATATGATCAAAATATTGATCAACGAATGACATAATATTTATATCATTGGTCACTTAAAAATAGATAAAATACAGACAAATGAATTAATAAAGTAACTACATACATATACAAGAAAAAGTTTCCGCATATACACAGTCGTTTTTAAAATTCCAATTTGGAATCATACTCCAAATGTGCTAAGAAAATATGGTGTCTTAAGCTAATTTAACCTTAAAGTTAACTGCCTTTGAAAATGCAATTACAAAAGGTAATTGACTTAATGGTTGAAATCAGGTAGATAAACTAGGTAGAATTTATCGACTTTGTCGACCTAATAATTCTGTAAAGGAGTGTAATAAAAGTGACTAAATAGGTTGCTTTTTAGGTATACATTACGTAGGATTTCCAACAAAATCTACCTATAGCAAGATATTCGACTATTAGGAATATTTTTAATCACTAAAAAGGTAAATATTACCTTATTATATAACCTATTTCGGCCTTATTGAAAATGTATCCTTGAGGCCATTTTTGGTAGATTTTTTAGTAGTTTTTCACTCGCTGCTTTCGTCAGATTTACTTTCAAAGAAAATTGCGTATGCAGCAGATTAATTGGTATTATTTACGTAAACTGAAATCTAAATTAAGACCAATTGGTAAATTTTTGTTGGAAGTGTATTCTTCCAGTCAGCTTTACGTCAGAATTATGTTAATAAGTAAATTCTTCTTTTACCAAGTCGAGTTGGAGCTAATTTTGACAAAAATGTTTGCTGGGAAACAATCCTTTCTTATCTAAATTACAGAATAATTCCTCATTTAGTCGGTGAATGAAACCTTTTGCAAAGTGTTCTAAAGATAATCAATTACCAACCATTATAAAAGTTTTTTTAAAAAACAAAAAAATTATGTTCCATGCAAATTACTTCCACATCCAGTGGAAGTATAGTAACGACAAAAAAAATTTTAAAAATTTTTATTGTTCAAATCGGCTTAAAATGTCATGAAACGTCGAGATTTTAACACATTCAATGCGTTACCCGTCCCCGGGGACCGATGGCGCACATTCTCCTGGTGCGTAATACTTTTATGTAAACCTACTGCTGGTGCGGGAGCGATAACTTCTAAACGAACCGACGGATTTTAACCTTTCAAACAGCTATGTGATGCTGGTTGCATTTTCAGTACCATGGAACTATTATTGTTCTATCGGTCTCCGGAGACGGTAACCGCACTGGAGTAATATTTATTACTGTAGTGCGGTATTGGTCCCCTAAGACCGATATTGTTTCTAAGTGAACCAGAAGTTGCAAACGAAGAGAAAAGTACTTCATTGCCGAAAAGCGCTCCACACAAATTAGTGAAACCTCACGGGCCAGGAAGAAAAAAGAGGAAAATGTGCAATGGTTGTTACAAAAAGTTGCACCTCACAATGGACAGTCGAGCAGCAAATAAAAAGGTATCAAAAGTGACAAGTTTTGTGCGGACTGCCCAAACCAAACAGGATGTGCTTAGACTGCTTCAATGAATTACACAAAAATTAAATAATAATAATAACTACTTTGAATGTTATTGACGTATATTTGCTCTTTTATTTTCGTTATGTTATGTATACAGAACAGCCATAAATACTATTTTTGATTTTTATATGTAAGAAATAAAGGCTGTCATAATTTAAATCCAAGAAAAACATCTTTCATTTGAGCCAAAAATCATGTATTGGTTATATGCGGTTATGATCTTCGGAGACCAGTACTGACGCTGCGATATATAATTTACAAAGTTTAGAATAGATTTCTATTGGTCAAGCGATTTGTTAGTGCAGCTTTTTTGACAAAATTTCAATTTTTGTAGGTTTTAAGATATCGGTCTCCGGGGACCATAACCGCATAGGACGAAAACTTGGTATCGGTCTCCCGGGACCGATAACGCACAGAAATTTAACATTGATTTTTCAATAACGCAGTGAACGTGTTAAGTTTGAGCGAAAAAAAATTTTCTGTCTGTCGGTCTGTCTGTCTGTAACTTTTTTTTGTGCGCACGTTTACTCTGGAACCGTTGACTTGAAATTTGGTACACGTATGTACTTTAACGAGATCTGGAACTAGATTATATTTTCATGTTGTTCCATCGAAGGGTTGGGGGTAAATTGGGGTAAATTTGGGGTAAATAGGTAAATTAAGCTGGTAAGAGTCCAGAAAATTGGTATTTAGTATACTAAAGAGAAGCTAAGGTCTCAAAAAAAATTTTGGCATTAGCAACCCCCATTACCACCCCCACCCCCTTATTAAAGGGGATGAAAAAAAATTGTGATTTAGTGTGTGTGTACAAGAACCAGAAACCTCAAAATATTTTTTTACTTCATCCACCCCCACTACCACCCCCCACCCCATTACCGATGTAGGGTATCGTTTTATGGGTTTTTGGGGTAGAGGATTTCAAATATTATATTATTAAAGTTCCATAAACAATTATTTCCACATACAAAGTTTTTTCGTTGTGAGTGACTTGGATAGAGAATATGGATGTGGAAGTAGTGATTCCTTGGGCAGCGGTTTTTTTTGGTAAATATACATACGTAATAGATATAAATAACTAATTTAGCCACTCACTTTAGTCAATTCTCATTTTCTATTTAAATTCACTTTTTCTACTACCCAATGTCATCAATATTTTAAAATTTGATATAAGACTTTTCACTAAAAAATTACCAAAAATTTTGAACCAGGCAATCTTGTAAACTAGTCGGGAATTAAAGATTGCCGAATTTGAAAATATTGATGGCACTGGGTAGTTGAAAATATAAATGTCTTCTGTTTGAAAAACAATTCGTTTCCAAGTTATTAATTTGATCAAGAATTTCTTCTAAAATTTTCAGCAAATGTGTAATTTTCCAGAAGTTAAGAACACGTTGTAGTGGACTACATTGCGTTTAGTAAAAATTGTATTACAATTGCGTTTTTTGTGTATTTTGCTGCCGAATAAATTATCAGATGAAAATACCATTAAGACTTACTTGCTTTTCAGAGTTCTATGTAATTCTGCAATATTGAAGGAATGATTACAATCATGATGACAAATTACTATATCAACATCAGCGCGTAGAATAGGTTCTTCTATTGTCTCATTTAACAACACATAATCTATCCTGAAATAATCTTTCATATCAATTTGCTTCAATAATTGAATGTTGAATTATTACACAGTAAATCAACCCAACATCATCTCCAACAAGAGGGGGCTATACGTGCATTTCAGTACAAAGGGATTATATAATTTGTGCTAAATGTTTTTTAAAATAATATATATTGGATATTGGATGTCCCATAATAAAATTTCTTAATTTCAGACAGAGATACAATAAAATAAGCTCTACCCACAATTAAAGCAACATAACTTTAATCTGAAAGAAGTTGAAGAAGTCAATGAAATTCTCTGTTATAGTCGAGTAAACTCTAAGCTGGCGCATCCAAAGGTTGCTTCATCATATAAACCAAGAGAACAACTAGTTCATCTCTATGTCACTGTGATAGCTTTATGCGCATCGCATAAAATCGTACGTCGTGTTACCAACTCATACATACGCCACCTTAGAGTTTACCGGACTATACTGTGTGATATTCCATTATAATGAAAAAGGACTACAAAATTTCTTTGTAATTACTATTTTTTTTGCAACTACATATTCATAGTTGTGGAACAATATTCTCAAGCACAGAGAATATACAAATTGTCAGATAATAATGCATTGTAAGGCATTACATACAAACTACATGAGTTTCAACAAGTACCTATCAGTAGATATATTTACCGTGCTGTGTATAGATAATGCAAACATACCTCAAAAAACCGGTCAGCATGCATTTGTGTTGACTATAGGAATCTTCATGTAATTAAAATGTTTATAATTTATCGTTCTAAATTAATGCACTTAATTTACTGAACCCATGTGTAATTATTTTCTACTACAAAATTTTTGAAAAAAAAAACCCTGCCTTGAAAGTTGTAACGCAATTAGCATTTGTTATGATCTTATATTGATATTCTATTGATTTTGTGACATAAAGTGCAAGTTATTTGTGTATAATAAAATACATACACATTAAAAATAATATATAAGACTCATAATTATACTTACCGGAAATGTAGTTTTTTTTGCAACCATTCAATTATTTCAATGCTATATCCTTTATAGTATCCTGATTTTGTAATTCTACAGTCAAATTTGGTGTCATTTTGTATAACTACTCCAATAGTTAAATGAGCAGGTATATTTACAATATTATAACTAGCATCAAAATAATATTTATATTCTATCCATTTTTTTTTTGAATTATCATCACCTTTTAAAAAAGTTAATATAACATTTTTCACTTTTTTGTTTTTTATAAATTGTTGGATTGCATCACGACCATATATTTTATCTGTAAAACTTGACAGTACTAATATTAAGAAGAAGTGTTTCATTGTCGTATTTTAAATGAAGTAGAATATTAGTGGATATATCCATCGTTTATAAATAGAATAGTACATTGAATTAATGATGAACTAATGAAAAATTACAATGCCAAGCATTAACTAACGTCTATTACATTAGTGCAATTAATATCAAATATTTGCTCATTTTATAATTACTTTATGTAGTAATTTCAGTAAACCAAATTTCTATGGAGGTTTATTGATTTTTATGTAGGCTATTCTAAAAGCTATTATTTATCGAAGAAATGAGTAGAGTTGGACTAAAATGAAAACTGCTTAAAGCTTTGTCAACTATGAATTTATAAATTATTCAAGAGATCAGGTGTTGTGATGTCTTTCATTATTTTATTTCAATGTACCAGGGTCTTTACGCATTTACGGTATCAAATTAAATGGTAGGTTTACTAAATAGTTAAAAATAATTGCAAGTTAAATACAACTTAAAAATAAAAAATAACATTATTGACTGACTATTTTAGAACCACCAGTCGAAGTTGTCTGCATTCACACATTGTAAATATAATCTCATTGGGCGTACAAGCTATAGTGCGTATATATTTTGGACATACATAATACATATGTAATGTATTCCAATATAATATATTTTATTCGTGGGTATCTAAGTACATATATAGGATCCGCAGGGGTGAGACAAATGACATCTGTTTTGCAGACAATTTGAACCTTATTTGCATATACTAAGGACATCCCATATATTTAAAGGAATGTGATATGTACTTGTTAAGAATCTCCTTTTCCTGTGTGGGAAAGTGGGTCAATATTAATAAATATTTATATTAGAACATCAGTATTCCTACATTGTTAATAAATTGTTTTTATCAGTTTTAACCAAGATGCATGGAGACAATGTTGACAAATATTTATAAACATTACCTTTAGAATATTGTATATCTGTATTGATATACATTGTGTCCCACTTTCATGGGGCCACCCTCGTATTTCGCTTATCTGATATCCGAATATTTTGAAATTTTGGTAGTGAATATATACCTATAAGGTGAGTCTTTGATTTTAGTCAGGGGCGTCTGATTCTAGGATGGAGAAAGGGAGTCGATTTCAAAAAAAAAGTATTAGCGATTTTTTTAGAAAAAAACTAGTAAGATATTCTTAATTACCACAATTAGGAACCTCTTTATACAAGATTACATCGTAGTGAGTTCAAAGGTGTTTGAGATAGGGGCTGTCAAAAATAGTATATTGTTTTATTAGCAGTAAAAGTGATACTTTTGTGACGAGTCTAGGCAATTACAGACTAGTCACAAGTGGCTTTTACTCCTAATAAAACATGCTATTTTTTTTTTAACATGCATTTATTAGGTTGACCTGTAACTATCTATCTATGTAAGTAATAAGGTCTAAGGAACTGAATTTCACCCAGTTGTTGTATCATTATGAAATTTGGCAATTATGTGTAGCTCTGATGTCAACTGAATATTATAATATGTTCAAAATGGCCGCCTTCCCAAGATGGCGGATTATCATTTTCTTTACAACCTCCTTGATATTCGATATCAATAGAAAGGGCTTGACAAGTAGAAAACAAATATGTGATCAAAACTTAAAAATTCAAAATGGCGGCGTCAACATGGCGGATAAGTTTTATCAGTCGGATTCGACTGAAAATCGGTATCTGTGGGTTATCGAGGTTGCAGATTACAATTATCCGGTCCAAATTTAACAAATTGTTTGCTTTTTCGAAAGTGCCAAAATTCTCCCCTTAAATATAAAACTGAAAAGTAAAAAAATAAATTAATAATTTAAAAAACTAAAAAAACATGGTTTAATAAATACTGCATTAAAAAGCAAAAAATAATCATCGAACCTATTCCCCCCTGTCTACCCCGTAAGGGCCTTAGTGTAAGCCGTGTTTGTAATTAAGTATAATATTTGAGTATAAAAACATGGGGTGCTTTTCATTTAATCTAATAATGTCAAAAAAGAGTCCCACGCTTTTATAAAATTTTCGAAAAACAGATTTTTACCTCTTCAACTTTAAGGGTGCCGGTGCCGTGCTTAAGAGAATGATTTCGTAGTTCGAGAATTTCTCTTACATCCCTGAACCAACTCAAAAAATTTTTTGATAGGCCTTTAGAGACAACATTATAGATGGTACCAAACTATTGAAAGGTCAAAAAAAAAAATTTTTTTTATTTTCGCACAAGTAAAAAATTTTTTTCTTTTTTTAGTTTTAAATAGCCTAGTACCATTCTATAAAGCTGTCTCTAAAAGAATATCAAAACATTTTTTCAATCGGTTCAGGGATGCAGGAGAAATTCTCGAATTACGTTCACGAAACCGCCCACCTTAAGGAAAAGCAAGATGGGCTTCTCAAAATTGTACTTAAAGTCAGAAATCATCAAGGAAGCGGCAGTGATCTTTTACACTCAAGGTGAGGTTGAAGAGGCTGGGAAGATTTGCTTCCTCAAAGGGTATGGGATGGGACACCAGCAAGACAGATCTCCCTCAACCAGTACCGCTTCCAGTTGTTCATGAGGTCAGTGGCAATCAGCTCCCTCCCACCAACTGAGAGCACAGCTAAACAGCATTCCCAGCACGCACCTCCACTGCCAAGGGAAATGCCTCAACGGCGTGCCTGTCTACGACGAGGACGACGATGAAGATGACGTAGAGCCCCTTCGCAAGAACCACCCACCACTGAGGATAAGGATGCCATGGCCAAAGAGGATAAAAACGTGAATCCAGAGAAAATTGAGAGTTTAACATTGAGAGTGAGAACAATGAGAATTATTGAAATCGAATAAAATTACTTACCTTATATGTGACTTTTTTTTAACATCTTTAAAATACAATTTTCTATTTTTCAGGTAAAAATCTGTTTTTAGAAAATTGTCACTTTTCCGGAGCTTGTAGATCGAAAACGGTTGCAAATTCGAAAAAAAATATATAAAATTAAAGTTGCAGAGAATTTCATGAGCTTTCATTTGGTATAAGAAAATTTTTCCCTGTGATGCACCGTTTTCGAAATATAAGCGGAAAAACCAAAATGGGAACTTCTTTGTGCCCGCCCCCTCCGGCTCACCTCCTAGATGTCAGGACTTTGTAGTATGTTCACTCCCTAAGCACCCTGAACAACTTTCTAAAGGAATCGCTTAGATCCCTGCTCACGCACTCTACATCTCCTCTCTTGACTGAACTATTATGCCAAAAAAAAAAATCTGTTATGATTTTATTAAAAAATGTACAGGGTGGTCGAAAAAATAATTCATAAATAAAGGATGCCAAACAACGAGGAAAGTTTTGTGTAAATATCTTTACAATTTTTTATAAATATAATTAGTGTTGATTCTTTTATGAACCTTAGACAAATGTAAATATGCCAAATATACAAAGGAATTTTAAGCAATGGCGTCATTTTCATGATCATATCTTTGAATTTAATATTTTAGTTGAATATTAGATGGAACTACAAACAACAAGATTTTTGAAACATTATTTATTTATAGGATCATTTTACAACATTCATAATTCTTAATTATTTAATCTGTTCATTTCAGTATAATAATCATATGTTTGTATTATTTTTCTCCATACAAAATATAATGACAGCTTCTAAGTTGGCTGGCCATGTGTGCATAATAGAACAGAGATAGAATTAAATAGATTGTTAAAATGACTTAACAAATACAAATATATAAGGAGTAGTAAAGTTACTAAATTAATATATTTTATATCATAGAATGGCAGTGCGGCAAGAAGAAAACAAAAAGCTAATCAATACAATATTTTATTTACTCTTAATGGTAGTTAATTGGTTGGACAAAAACCAATGGTAATGTTACTATCAGCCTCGGTCATACTAGCTACAAGAGGCAGTGGCTCATTATTAATTTCAACATTTTTAATGCAACCAATATAGGGTGTTCTAGATACAATTCCTCTAACTTTCTTCAGGAAACGATGTCCTCCTAAGAAAAGGGCACTTCCTGTGTCTGTAGAAGTAGAATGGGCTGCTCCAATTTTGGGATCCGTAAATAAGTTGTCAACTGACAGTGTTACTACATTCTTGGATTTTACAGCTGAAAAAAATATCGCAATATGTAAATTTTGAAGTATGCATTTTTATATTTGAACAATTTATTTCATGGATATAAGAAATATTAAAGAAATATTAAACATCTTAATTTGGCATTTGGTTCATCCCACAGCGCCAGTTCTGCTTACCAAAAATGGCCCACTTGGCTCTCTGATTCGTGTCTCGCCGGCTTCATGAGTTCGAGCAAGCCGGAGATCTCACCCATTTAAAGTTTGAGAATAGGTTGAGGTCGTTTCGACCCCAATGCCTCTAAGCGACCTCAAAAACCCCCGAATAATACGTTTTGGGCCACAGTCTTCAAATTTTGATGAATTTCTAGATTTTAGCATCTGCCATATTGGATCCGCCATCTTGGATTTAGGTATTATCAAATTCTGACTTCAGATGCGTGATCAGCGACACCAAGAACACCCAAGTAACAAAATTCAGGCCAAAATATTGAGTGAATTAATTTGTGCATGAACGAAAAAGGTATTTTTAACACTTTTAGGGTAAGTTTTCTCGAAATCCTAACGTGATGGCACAAAATGGACTAAGGCATCTTGTTCAGCACGTCAAAAACTTTCGGAGTACAGTAATGGAATCCCACTGGTCGGAATTTTTTTTTTTTTTGTAAACCTGTGTAATCTTATTTTTATGGGGGGGGGGGGGTGAAATTTGTGACAAGGGGAGGTAGGAGGGTCAAATTTGATCAAAATTTGCGTTACGTAATTTTTGAACGGCCCCAAATTATTGATTGTGATGTAATAGCATAATTTCCAAGCCTTAGGAGAGAAACAAGAGCTACGTTGCTATGTTTCTACAATAACGTAAGAAATTCTGTACTGCTGTAGGCAATCCTCTGTACATATTTAAGTTTCAGTATTTGAAACATGTCAAACAAGATGTTAAAAATGTGTTAAAATTTACATAAAAAATTATTTCATTTTTAAAAATTTGGCAACAGTGCTAGTTACTGTTAAATACAGTAAGAACATGGTATGCGCACCTTACATTACTAGGTCACTATATAACCGGCAAAATGCGTTATTTTAAACCCATTTTTATTTTACGCATATTCATGCGCATGCTATAAGTTAACGAAAAACAGTATTTGAGAATTATATTTTTTTAATTACCGACTAACTTACTACCATAAAATGGCGACATTTTTATTGAAAAATGTGAAGCACATTCTTTTTCACCTAACTTCTTTGTTTTTTATCCTACAGAAATACACAAAAAATCATTTGAAAGCTTAATTAATATTCTTTTCTTGGTCATAAACATTTTTGATGCAAGTGCCATAGTTTCTGAGATATTTAAACTAAACTAAATGCTTGGTCTTATAAACATTCGGATGCCATCTTTATATTTCCAGATCTTCGAGACTATTAATTTTACAGAAATTATAGTGGAAGTAAGGAGTCGAACAGTATGCAAAATTGTGCTAAAGTTATGAAATCTATTTCCCCCTCCCCCGTTTTCGAGGGTGCTGAACACAAATAACAGGGTGAAAAAAGTTTTTAGTCATGCGCACCCCCTGAAACGGCCAAAAACCACCCCTTCTTGCTTGTTGCTCATATAACAGCTTGGCATCGACTATTTTTGCAGGGATTCTTTATTTTTTCATCGGGATATAACAGATGGTGAAAGATGATGTCACGTAGTAGACCGCAACCTCCCTTGGGGGTGAAATCTACCCTGAAAAAAATGGTTAAACGCTGGTTCGACCCTTCCTTAAACTGTCGGAAACCACCCTTTTTATGATAATAATAATAATAGGTAGTGACTTGGCTGATATTAGGGACTCGTACTATCATTTTATTTGTTTTTGCCGCCTTTACTGTAAATCGTGTGTCCTCAAGATATCTGTAGTCCATCAAATTCTCTGGACGTACATCGTGAGCATAGGGCTAGCTGATAACCCCGAAGTCTATCCAAGTTCAAAAAATATAGTTGAAATGAAATATTCATATCTTTAAACCATGATGTAGAAATATCAAATTGTATGGTGAAAACCATATCTAAGTTGATTCGTCTATTATAAAGATTATATAAGGTAAAAGGTAAGTAAAAAGCCAGAAACTGAAATCTAAACCGATTTGTATACCGAAACCATAACCGAGAACCGAATTGTCGCTGCCTTGACAACCGAAACCGTAAATGAAAACCAAATTGTCGATGCTATGAAAACTGAAAATGGTGTACGTTATTTAACTCTAACCGAAATTAACCAAAATTAATTTCAGTTTCGGTCCCTGGTAGGAAATGCTAGTAGAGCTGTCTGTTCAAATCAGAAATAAAAAATTGAACAGATGTGCACAAAATGTGAATGTTCTCACTCAATCGTGAAAGAAAAATTACCTTGAATATTGTGCCACTGTCCATCACACAAATGATATCGGTTATTTGGAGGATGGAATACAGCTGTTACAGGTCCCCTACCATTTTCCACCGTAAGTCGTAACTGGCCATTATGCAGTTCCAAGACGTAATAATCCTTCTTGCCATGGGCGGCCACTAAGACTCCCGAATCCAATCTGGGCTTAATATCCATTTTAATGTTAAACATTTGTCCAACTTTGAATTTCTCTCTTAGTTTTAAGTAAGTATGTATACCTCCAGAGAAGAATGTTCCAACTTCAACATGATCAGAACAAGGTATTACGCCATAATCGGTAGGTTTTTCCATAGGTTTATTGTTCATGGCAAAGTTACGAATGCAACCTTTGAATGCTGTAGTTGTATTCTGAATAAAAATAGAATAATTAGAATATATTATTATTTCATTAAATCATAAACCCATTTTGCCCTTCTTATTAAAAGAGTCCTATTTGACATTCCAGCATAATGCAATTAAGGCACTATCAGTTGTATATGTACTGTTATGTGCACTTGGAACCAACAAAATAATACTTAATAACCTTTTCTTGATATATATCAGACATGTTAACTAAAAGAAAGTTTAGAACACATGCGTATAGAATAAAAAATGTCAAAACCTGAAAGGCTCAATTATTGTAGATAGGACGCCTTTCCTTAGGATGGCAGTATTATACAATAAGTTTATGATATGCCTGCAAATGTTTTCTTACCAAATTTGCCTGTACTTGGTTATAATTCTCTGGACGAATACCACCAATGTAAAATGGTACATAAAGATCTAATCTTACTGTCTTCTGTGGTGTATTTCCATCAGTGATGTCAGTCTCATCGATTACCAATTTGCCATAAGAACCATTTCGGCTGAACTCAACTAAGTGCCAGTTATTATCATTATATGTACCCTTTGATTTAATAACCATATGAGTGCCATTTCCTTTGAATGTAAATATTACCTAAAATTAGTGATGATTATAAAAATTGCTTGTAAAATTAAAAGTGCAGAAAATCATATGCCATATTAGTTTGCTAATTTCATGAGTGTAGTGAAATAGGTACAGGGTAATATCGCCTATAATTGTTTAGAAAAACGAATGGCAACCAAAACACCGTAGACTCTATAAAATTTCTGTATTAAAATGGAACAAACGTGTTGTCAAAAAAATGTTACTTCCTACGCAACCTGTCGGGCTCTGTATCTCAAGATGTTCTAACAACTGCATATAGCTTCTTTCATTCAACAATAACATACTCAATACTTAACTAGGGACACTGTTCTGCAACGAAAATGCATTAGAATTATTGCAGGAATCAAGTATCTAGATCACTGTCGAGAGCATTTTGTTAGACTTGGTATACTAAGTACCATGTGTTTATATACTTGCATGTCTTGTTTATATCAAAACTAAATATAAATAGCTATAAAACACAGTGAAACCCACAATTACCATAAAAGAAATAAAGACAAATTAGAACAAAGCTTCTTACGTCTTACAAGGAAAATTCTGGCCCAGATTGTTATGTAAGGACCACAGAAACAGAAGAAGCAATATTAAATGCAGTAAATGTGAATCCCAAATCAGTACGAGAAGGCTAGCATTGCAGGAAGGTGTGTCAGCATCGTCTGTTTGTAGGGCGTTACATGGAAAATTTTTTGCTCAAATAGAAATCCTATTAAATTCGTCCATTTCTAATCACATGTGCGGAAACAACCAATCAGAACAACATTACACTGATAATGTCCCTAGGTCAATTTTCACTTAGGTCATCCAGTTTGACAATTCAATAATTTATTTTTTGACAATGTCAAAATTACGATTACTGAAAATAACGACTTGATGAATATAATAATAGAGGAAAGCATGCCATATAATACAATTAAAAGTAAAAAGTACATCTGGAATACATTTATGGACTTTTGCGGCACCAGAAATTATGAATTAGATAAAACTAAATAAAATTGCAAAAAATTTTGTATGCGAATGCCCCTCGAACGTTGATGAATTTGTAATTTTATCACAACTTCCTCAAGTACTTTGCTTTTAGGTAATATCCCTCCGCCTACGGCGTCGGGATATTACCAAGCGACGTGCTTTCGGAAACTGTGATAAAATTATTTCGTATTATCAACGTCCTTGGGACATTATAGCTGACAATTACTTTATCCCTACCACATGCAAAGGATGCAAGCGTTCAAACCAGAAGATCTACCGAGATGAGAGGCCTTCTGCCGATGGCTTGTGCGAAAATCTGAAAGAAATGCCGAATTTATTTAAAAAAAATTTGTTTACGGACAAACTGGGGTGTACACGGAATGGTGTTGTCAACTTTCGCAACAATCACATATGGGCAGAAGAAAATCCTCATGCTTTCTTCGAGTCCAGGCACCAAGAAAAATTTTCCATCAACAGATTATTAGGACCCTTTGTTTTGCCTAATAGATTGGTTAAATTATTTAGATTTTTAAAAAAACAATTTTGGAGATCTCTTGGAGGATGTGCCGTATGAGATCAGAAGGGCAATGTGGTTCATGCACGATAGTGCATCTCTCCATTTTAGAATAGTTGTTCGAAGTTATTTAAATGCAGCTTATTTCAATAGATGTATTGGCAGAAACGGACCAGTAGCTAGGATCATAAAGTAAAAAATTCATCATTTTTAGTATGGGATCTTAATCTTTTAACAAACAATAATTTCATTCCCTCAACTAAGAATGCCGTAGAAATAATAAATTTGTATTGATATTGGCTCTACTTGTCTTTATTATCAATGGTTTTCCTGTTAGAACATGAAGAAATAAACTTACATGTCCATCCATTAAATATATAGCAGCATAATCTTTGTGAGAACGATCTGAAATGTAGAAGAGGATGCCCTCCTGTTCCTTAGATCTAAATTCGAATCTGAGATCAAACGACTTTTTATATGTTCCCCTAGGAGTATTATATTCCAATCTACTGGTTTCATGGGTACCTGCAAAAAACAATTAAAAAATAATTATATTACAATTGTGTTAATCTATAAAGATAATAAAATAATGTATAAATTCAATAAAATCATTACAATCCATTTTTTTTGGCATATAAATAAGTGTAATTAAATACCTTATTTGAAAACAATTAATTCATAACAATTAATTATAAAACTAACTCTGACAAATCAAATCACAAATTTTGCTGCAGTTTTGTCAATACTTTCAAGGAAGCAAACAAAAGTTTAATGTAAAGTAATTTAAACAAATCATACATATAGACCAGGATGTATTAAATAGGTGATGCGGCGACAACCCTCACAGTGGCTTCATAAGTGCTTACTTTGTACATAATGTAATAGATGGCAGGACCAATAAGTTCTCTCATTACTTACGCATAGATAGATGATTTTACAGGTTCTGTACATACGTGCATACAGTGTTGCATACATTCCCGGCCTTTCGTTTTTTGTTTAGTAAAATGAGAGTCCAGTGACATCTGACATTAAGTAGATAAATTAAAACATTGAAAGAATATATGCAACACTACATGCAGCATTGCACGTGTCGTCACAACTAACCTCAAAAATATATATTTCTTAAGATTTACAAGTACTACGTAGCTATTATTAAAATTTCTGCCTGGTTCCTGTACTTTCAACCAAAATCAAGTTCAACGTAATGTGTATGAAGTTTTAAATAGTTTGTCACAATAAAATAAGACACTTTTTGCAGGTTAGGAATCTAACCTATAATTAGCAGTCTATTTTTATCAATCAATAATATTGAAAAATTATTTGCGTGAATTTTTAAATATTTGCTTGGAGCCAGTATGGCTCCAAGCTAAAAATGCCTATACAAACATTAAAAATGAGAAAAAAAGAAAAAACCTTAAAATTTGAGGTTATGTTAATTATACGATGCACATGCCCAGGTAATTGTAGGACCTTATTGCTCGCGCCATCTACTAAAGTAAATAGAAACCATGCACTTATAAAGCCATTATTATAATAGGAAAGTGCCGTACGTCCCACCACCTATTTAATACACCGCGTTATAGACTTTCAACTTATATGCAAGCAAATGGAACCAATTTGTACGGTCACGTGATGTAAGTGTGGTTCCGCTTCCATCTGAGAGATGTAGCGCTCTAGAGAAATTATATCAATAGTGTTGGTAGCAAAAAAGGATAGTTGGCACTTGGCAGCGACCTGTTATTCACAAAATGTCAAATGTTGTTTGAAAATAGGATATATAAAAAAATGTGTTATTAATTGTGAGGACAATATGATTCATAAGCTTTGGCTCCCTAATCCGTCTTAAGACCTCAATAGATTTAAAAAGTGGTTAAGAGTAACCGACAATCCACTGTTGATTACTAAGAGTTTGTCATTTTGAAACCGGTATTATATGCGGAAAGTGCATCACAATGTTGATCTAATAAAACACTTACTTTGTTTTTTATCACTAACTTATTGTAACTAAACGTTACTGCAGTTTCAAGACTAAGTGTGCCATTTTGAAACGAGAATCTCTTGTGAAATGTGAAATACTTGAAAATGACACGCTTAGTATTGAAACTGCAGTAATGTTTAGTTATAATTAATTTATTTATTCATATAAATGGGCGAACCCATTAGTACAGACAATGAGTAATAATGAAGGAAGAGTGACAACAATAAAATGACAAGGATACACTAACATATAGCTAAAATACATGGTAGATTGGTAGAAATACATGAATGATAAAACAGAGTTAAACACTAATAAAAATTTACACTAATAAAAACTTAATACTAAAATGAATGGTAATAATTTAATGAATAGATTGATGAAGTTGATGTTTAAAAGTTATAAGATTTGCATTAAAAAAATCAATATTTTCGAACTGGTTCGCTAACCGAAGTATACGCGGTAAATTAGTGATAAAAAGTAATCTAAAAACTGTTTTATTAGACCATCATGATTAATTAATTAATACAAAGAAGGGCTTCCACAATTCAATTTTCGTTAATATATGTTATTTAAACCTCGTTGAATCGTTCATTTTATTACCCGAAACATTTTGATTCTACAGCATAATTTAAGTGTCTTAGAAACTGTACTAGTCATATTTTGATATATATGTTGTTTCTTAGGTTTTCGCGGGTGTTAAATGAAGGGTTGTTGTGCTTCCGGGTGTTTTCCTGCGTAGTTGACAGGCTCCTGCTGGGGCCACGGTTGTCTAAACGACGTTTCGGCAGAATTCCATCTGCCATCTTCAGGTTCTCGCTGAAAGCTGCCTACTGCTGCTCCTCGTTGCTCGAACTGAACTGACGTTCTCCGTGCTGTGCAGTTCCTTATATATGCTGGAGCCTAGAGCGCGCATGTGCGACTGGCTACGCGTTGTTGGCCCTCTACTACGTGTGGGAGGCGTAGCGGGCGCCTGAGATAATCCGGCAAGTGGCCTCGCTGAGACGTCACATTTCACGTGACTTCTCGTTGGTGGTCGTGGATCCTCGTGTCTAATCGTCTCCGTAGGTGGTCGTGTTTCTGTTTGATTGTGCGACTGGCTACGTGTTATTGGCCCTCTACTGTATGTGGGAGGCATAGCGGGCGCTTGAGCTAACCCGACAAGTGGCCTCGCTGAAACGTCACGTTTCACGTGACTTCTCGTTGCTCGTCGTGCATCCTCTTGTCTAATCGTCACCAGAGGTTTTCGTGTTTCTCTTTGATTGGCCAGCGCTTGACTTCGGCTCCTCGTGATAGGTCCTCTTGTGGCGGTCTGTGGTGTCTCTTCGTGATTTGTTACTGCTCGAACGTGCCTTCTCGAGATTGGTTCGCTACAGCCGCTATGTTGAAAAAATGACGGTCAAAATAGGTTTTTCTCAATTATCTCCTTTTCCATTAGTTCTACCCTAATATTAGGTATTACCAATTTGGTAGGAAATAAAAAAGGCTATAACATTTATTTAAACCATTTTTCTCTATTGTTAATATTTCACGATTTACAGCAGCCAGAAAAGAGAAAATTTGTGCTTTGCTGCAAATTTTTGCAATTATCTCTGTACCCGTTGCTCCTATCTATGAAATTTTTCTAGCTGCTGTAGTATGTAAATGATTGATAGTGGAAGAAAAGTTCTCAAAGAGGGGTTTTGAAAAATTTTATTATCTACAATCAGAGTTGGGCAAATACTTTGAAAAAGTATTTAAATATTAAATACTAAATACTTTCAGAAAATTGAAAGTATTTAAATAATAAATAACAAAAGTAATTAAATAGTTTAAACTTAGTATTTAAATACTTTCTGAATATTTAAATACTTTGATAACACATATTTTGAAGCATAGTTAAGTGTAAAAATAGCCCTTAATGGCTAAACTTCGCCAAATTGTATTTTCTATTTTTGTAGAAATCAATAAAGACTTAATGTTATCATTATCATTATTATTATTATATTAAGGTACTTGTATACTAAAATGAACTTTTACAGTTTTAAATGTAATTTGGTATACTAATAAATAAAGTGATTTTACACTTGAATTTTCAATAAAAATAAAATCGTCCGTTTAGTTTCAGAGTAATTGATTCGGAAAGTTTGACTTTTTTAGGAAAAGATGCCTTATTTGATGTAGTAGAGATCGGCTCAAGTTAATTTTCGCTCTTATTACCACAATTTTTGAGAAATATGCTTCAAAAACTAACATAACATTAAGTAGTTTCTTATTAACACTCTGTTAAAACCCTGAAAAAATCGTCCGTCTAGTATAAAAGTTATTAGAACTTTAATCAATTTTAAGACCTACATTTGTGTAAATGAAACAGCTGTTGAAATTGATTGACAACGTTGCATATTAAGAAGATGGCGTGAATATTTAAATTTTCAAAAAGTATAAGATTAAAAATTAGTATAAATGCTCTTTAGATTTGTTGCCTACAAATTTTTCTGAAAAATTGAATTAATTACGGTGACGAAATGGCGAAATTTTACAGAAAAAAGAAAAGTCCCAATTTCCGCCCCCTCTAATTCCCTAATTTTTGTCGGGATCCAAAAAATAAAAGAAAGAGTTTTAGCAAATTTAATTCTATTTAATAATAATAATAATGATCTTTATTGACTAATAATCAAAGGGCAATTGACCGAGGTCCTTCAGCCCGTTACATAAACCATACATATTTATTTTTACAATATAAAATGTATTGTTGTGTATATAATTATACATACGTAAAAAAAAACATTACATAAATAGAAAAAAAAAAAAAAATTCAGTTAACTTTAAAAGTGTTTCAGTATGTTTGGATTTTTTCCCAGATGGTGTATTCTGGATGTTTATATCTATTTCTTGCTCTAGGGTCACTTCTAATACAAAAAGGTGCAATCAACTCCTTGTTCTCTGGTCGTTGGCAAAACTTTTGCGAAAGATATGCTATTCTATCTTCAATAGGTTGTATACGTGAGGTTTGATATAATAAGGTATTTGGAGGGTGATGAATTGGGTTATTAGGGTGGCGGATTTTGGTGATTGAACGTATGGAACTAGTTTCAGCTACATTTAAATTTCGTAAGGCAGGATTTTTGAGGTTAAGGAATATTATATGTCCATACTCTATTATGGGTCGACAAATTAACTTGTAGATCTTACATTTTGTTTCTAGATTTATTCCATTGCTTTTCCATGATAGACATCTAAAATGTTTTGCTCTTGATATTATGCTCTTTTTAGTATTTTTGGTGTGATAATTGAAGTTGATTTTGTAGTCTATGTTTATTACTAGATATTTGGCACAGGTTTCAGGCCTAATAATATGGTTATACATTCTTAGCGTTGGAGAAGTTTGGGATGGTGTATGAAAAAATATAATTAGATGTGATTTTTCAGGGTTAGGTTTGAGTCTCCATTTACTGAACCACGTGATTGTTTTGTTTGCAAGGTCTTGGAGTTTCTCCATAGTATTAGTTAAAGTTTTTCCATGGGATACCAGTGCAGTGTCATCTGCATATTGTAATATATATTTTTCATGTGAGAAGTACTGAACATCATTGTTGTAGATATCAGAGCAATATATGTTATATAGAATTGGTCACAATGGAGACCCCTGTGGTAATCCTTGCTCTGGCGTAAATTCTTGAGAATATGCGGTTTGAATCTTAACTTTCAACTTGCGATTTTGCAACAGGTTATTGACAAGTAGCACTAGGTATTTAGGACATCCCTGTTGATGTAGTTTGAAAATTAGCCCTCTATGCCACACGCTGTCGAATGCCTTGCTAATATCCATGAAGAGTGCTGCTGTTTTATTGTTGGTGAGTTTGGAGGTTTCTATATTGTTCGTAAGTATGGCCAGTGGGTGTATTGTTGAACATTTGGATTTGAAGCCAAACTGATAGCTGGGTATAGTGTGACCTATACTTTCTTGAATTCTGCGTTTAATAATTTTTTCTAGATTTTTCCCTAGGACAGGCAGTAACGTAATAGGTCTATAATTATTGGGATTAGCGTGATTTAAATTAGGTTTTGGGATGGTTACGATTGTGCCTACTTTCCACTCTTCAGGAAAGTAGCAATGTTGTATGCAATACGCGTATATTTTCTTTATATATAAATGAATTTGATAGTCTAGTTGTTTTACTATATTTTTTGTTATATAATCATGTCCCGGAGCAGTGTTCTTTCCTTCATTAACTATTTCGAAATATTCCATTTCTTCTATTGTATGATCTGTTAGTCTTGGATTTTCAGCCATATATGTATCATACCAGTTATTGACGAAGGTATTTTGATGATTATCGAAACTGGCGTCCTGTGATTCCTTATATGTCTTTTCAAACTGTTTAGCAAATAAGCCTACTTTCTCCTCATTGGTCTCATAAACTTGCCCATTTTCTTTTAAAGGTGTATAATTTTTACTTTTGTTTTTATATTTCGATAATTTTTTTATATCGTTCCAGTAAGTTTTACCTTTTTTGTAATTGATCTCTTCGCATGTGCTAATCCATTGATGTTGTCTATATTCCTGATAAGTAGCTGAATGTTTTTATTATATTTATTCAATTGAGCTTTAATTTCTTGATTACCATCCTTTCTGTAGTCTCTATACATTTTTCGTTTTGTTTTGATTAGGCGAATTATGAATGGGGGTAGTTCTTGCGTGTAGTGGTTGACTTCTGTTTTAGGTGTGTTTTCTAATACTGCTTGAGATAACTTTACATTAAAATTGGAAATTTGTTCTTGATCTAGTGCTTTTCCTTCAATTTCATGAACGTATTTGACTATGGTGTTGATTTCATTGATATTCGTTTTGTTAAGGTTGTATCTAGTTTCCTGTAGCAGATTGGTTTCTGCATATCAATGGTAATTTTGAAATAGGTGGTCAGAGCAAAGATCAGGTGTAACTTCGACATTTAACAGGTTATTTTTTAAAATGGTTGAGTAGAGAAGTATATCTGGTGTAGAATCGTTATTTAGTGGCATTAAAAAGGTGGGTGGGGTGTCATATTTGCTGAAGTTGGTATTCTTAATGAAGTCATTGAGTTGTTTCTTTTTTATTCTGCTGTTAATGTTAAAATCTCCTACAATTAAGGAATATTTATATAAGGTACTTTTAATAAATATATTTTCTTCGATTCTCGAGTGGGGATGTATATAGACAAGAAAAATATGTAGTTTATCATCTAAGAAAGGAATGGTAAAATGTATACACTCATTCAGTGGGTTATTAATTATTGGCGCGTTGGCTTTCCCCATTTTTAATTCTGGTTGCATTTGAACCAAACTACCGCCTCTGGTATGGTTGTGTAATTGATGCCCATTACATTGTATGATGTTCCAATCTCTGTAAGCTGTATTGCTGTTCTCTTTAGTTTTGGATTCTACAAACATTACACCATTAATGTTGTTATTTTCGATATAGTTATGAATTAGTTGTTTCTTTCGAGTGTAACTATTAATGTTTGAGTAAACTAGGTTAATGTGCGACATGTTCATATTGAAAGCTGCTTGAATGGTTTATTAATTCTGTGGGAGATGTGTGATCCTGTAATTCCATATCAAAAATAAGTATGTATACCCTGTTTCCAGAGAAAACCGCTGTTGTATCTACTCTAAAATTCTATTTAAATTGGCTAGAATAGTCTTTTGGCGTAGGAGTCAAGATTAAGAAGTTTTCAACTTTTGAAGCAAAAAATTTGCGATTTTTTGCCCTACATCGTCGATATTTCAGTAAATATCTCCGTAATGAAGAGAAATATTAAAATTCTGATGGTAGCAAAGAATTCGCAGTGGAAGATACTTGTTTGACCTAATTTTTTATTTCGAGCTAGCTCTTACCATTTCGGACATATCTGCGAAAAATAGTAAAAAACAGCCTGCCATTTAGGAGACGAAAAAATTACAAAAACATGCGATCTTGACACGTTCATATTTTTCGAAAAACACCAGCGGGACTGCCATACGATGTCGCGACGTAAAGAGGAAGACTTCCAGTTAAACCTCATCGTAAATTGCATATCGAAATTGGAAAATTCGGCTCGGCACGAACGAAATATAGCCAGATTAATTGTAGCAGATTAGTATATGACAGTTATGACAATCGTATTTAATACAGTCTTGCCAAATCCTTTTACTCTATCTCTCTCGCATTTAAATTTATAAAATCCACTGCTAGATTCGCTCATATCAGTATACAAGTACCTTAAATACTATTTGACTATTTGAAGTGTCAAAATTTTAGGTTTCATGACTTTCATGAACTTCTACAACACTATTTTAATACCCCCATACTTAATCAGTTCTAGTTGGGTATTAAACTTTTACTTATCCGTAGAGCTAGACCTTTGCGTCTTCTGCAAATACCCAAATAAAGCACACAGACTATGGCACTAGTTCAACTGTTCTCTGTCACAATCACAAAACATATACATGCAGAGTGAGAGGGAAACATGCGTTTATTTTCGGTTTATTATAAATATTTAAAAAATCATAAATGGTATAATCCTTAAAATAGTTTCAAATACTCTCCATTGCTCTAAGGAATACAACCATATACAGTTTTTATCATAAACTTTGTATATAGTTAAATGCCATACTTTAATAATGAAATTAGGAACTATTTTCATCGACAAACTACGATATTCAAGTACAACAGAAATTTACAATAAAAAAAAATTTTTGTATTCGTTAGAACAATAGCAATTATTTAAAACAGTTTTAAAGATTATAGTATATTTGGTTATTTAATTATTTATAATAAACCGAAAATAAACGCATATTTCCCTCTCACTCTGCAAAAGCCTAACCTTAACAGTTAACACTTACTGTCTATGTCTGCTCTCGATCAACTTTCTGGGAATTAAGATGTGAATGACTGAAGACTGAATGATGCAATGTGTTTATTAACTACATAGTATAGTTGTTTGTGAGTATAGTACATGTCTTGATTCTTGACGAGTATCTGCCTGTCTCCCTGGTGTATTTGATTATATTTGTTGTATTTATTTAAATACTTTTGAGATTCAAATACTGTCAGAAAAGGATTTAAATACTTTTTTAGAAGTATTTAAATACTTCTCAGTTATTTAAATAGTTTAAGTATTTATAAATACTTTAGGATCATTTTCACAAATACTAAGTAGTAAATATTTGCAAGTATAAATCTGAACAATTTTTTTAACCGAGTCTCATTGTAGACAGTTGCAAAATGTGAATTTTTCGTGCAGAATTTGTTTTGAAATTTAAAATAATTATCTCGAGCAACTCAATTTGTGAATATAACTCCCAGTTAAAATGAAATTAATCATTCCGCTAATATTTAGTTCTCTCTAAAACAAAATTAAACTGTTTGGAAACATATTTTATACAAATTCCGCACGAAAAATTTGCATTTCGCAACTATCTAAATGAGCCTCTATTACTACAAAGCATATATAGAGTTTCTCTTTCTGAGAGAAACCTTGCTAATTCATGCATAAAGCTTTTTTTAAAGGTCTTTATTCAAATAATATGCCATACAATAATATAGACAAACATACATTCTAGTGTTACAAGACATATGTCACATATTATCACTTATCATGTTATAAAGTAGAATAAAGTTGAAGCATTATTCATATAAACAATTCCTAATCAGCACTAATCGGTCTTGGAACCCATTTGGATTTACAACTTGACCTAACACTTTTCGACCAGTTTTTATAACAATTTGATATCAGGTAATTTGGCCTATTCGAGTTTTACATTATATATCAGGCATTAAATAATTTTTTTTAAATTCTTTTTTTGAAGATAACAATATTGTAGCTTATTGTTATTGTTATAGGTTATAGGTAGGGTATATGTTTTCTTACACTAAAATTGCGATTATTGTTATATTAGTTCTTACATTTTCTAGAATTATTTTACTTTGATTTCTAGTATTATGAGCATGACCTGGGCTTACAGAATTTATTTAAATATTACAGTATTACAGTATTTACTTTCTTCAATTCTCAATATATCTGGTATCTTAAAGAGACCCGTCTGCTTGTAGATTAATTCAGTTGGACATCTACAATGTATATTAAATAAAAATGTTATGACTTTATTTCTAGCATTTAAACTCTATTAACACGTTGACTGCCATCTCGGTCTATATGCCCGAGGTTTTTATTGTCGATGAGGCCAACTCGGTCCATAAGACCGAGTACTTATATTTGCCCTGTGGGCCGACTCCGTCTATAAGACCGAGTCATGTTTTTGGGATCTCTGGATCTTCTGGATCTTTTCGGGATCTCGGAATCTCCCAGCGACTCAGTCCAGCATACTTCTATTGTTATAAATAGACCGAGATGGTGTAGTAAAGGACCGAGACATTTTTTGACGTTTTCTTTGGTAGTTTTTTTTTTTTCAAAATATTGTGTGTCAATTCATAGTGTATTAGCCGATGATATTCATGGCCCGGGGGGATATTTTATTTGGTTAAACCGTTGCTACCGGTTGGCACCTTATGAGAAATTTGTCTTAACCCGTATGGCAGTCAACGTGTTAAACAATGTTAGGCTACAGGTACCCCAAAGTGGTATCAGAAGGAAATAGGCATTATAACCTTGATATAAGGACAACTGATTCAGGTACTCCCTTCATCTATGTAGTGCACTTACCATTGGCACAGTTTTTTTCTCTTTATGCTCAATATGACCAACTTAATCGGTCATCTATAATTAACCCCAGATATTTTGCACCATGTACTCTTTCCACCACCGACTTCGATGTGTAAATCTATGCAATTCATATTTTTTTGTGTAAAAACCATGTATGTCATTTTTTTTTTTGTATTCATTTGCAGTCTTACTAAATCTTTACCCTAAAACCTCTTTACACTAAAACTGTGCCATCTGCAAATGTGAAATATCTACCTGCAAGTCCTGCGACTTGCAGACTTTTTACATGTAGAGAATACAGTAAGGGCCCCAGAACAGATCCCCCACAATTCGTATTTTCAATGCTACTTTGAGCACCATTTACACAGGTAAATAGTGTTCGACCTAACAGAGGTGTGTTTCTAATAGTTTTAGGGTATATTAAATAAAAATGTTACGACTTTATTTCTAGCATTTAAACTCTATTACCTAGTAATATATATTATACCTAGTATTATACCTAGTTCCCATCATCTCCAATTTGTTTAAAAGGTTTGTATGATTCACCACATCAAATGCCTTGCATAGATCTATCAAGACTGCTACAATATAATTTTTCTCATCGAGTGCGGTGGAGACGTAGTTGACAACACTCTATAATAATCCCTCAACAACATTCAAATGTAAAGAAGATAAATATAAATGGTACACTATTCATTATTACTGTTAGCTTTTAAGTTTTTTTTTAAGAAACAAAATTGTTTAAATTAATTTCTCCCTCAAATTTAAAACTGGACATTTTTGAATGACATTTGTAAAAATTTTTTTTCTGTTTTGTTCGAGCAGTGTTTTATTACTCGCCTTGTAATGATTTCATGGAATTTATATGTATAAGGATAGTTAATTTATATACTCACCAAATCTGTACCCAACAGATAATTCATTTTCTTTTATAGGATTTACTGGTAGGGCACATCTATCAGTGCGTGGTTTTAGGGTCGTTAGGGGAACATGACTTGGGGGACGGGATTTTACTGTTGTAGTAGTTGGAGTAGTAGTAGTAGTACTAGTTGTGGTAGTAGTAGTGGCAGTAGTGGGCATCTCAGTTATTGGAACGATCTCAGTTGCAGGTGCTCTTGTGGGTGGTCCATTAAATCCATTAACTGAATCATAACCTCCATCTCCTCTAATAATTTTACCTGTCAACAACAGAACTGTTAGTAGATACATAACGACAATTCTGTTAAGGTATTAGAGAAAGTCAATGAAAAAATTGCCATTAACATCTTAGCAAATGAGCTGCGAAATAATGACTGAAGAATTATACAAAACTAGCAGACGTGATTCAAGGTGCAAAAGATGAAGAAATGCCAAATGTAAATAGTAAACAATATGATCATCATCATCATCATTAAGGGAACTTATTATGTATCAATGATTCGCGAATAATTTATTTAAAACAGGATCCTCGATCAGCATTAAACTTAGGTACTATATTGAGAGACCTGAAATATAATAGTCCTGTCAATGAATGGTTTCTAGAGGGAAATGCCGAGATCACAATTTTTGACTTGACTATTTAGGAGGTAAACATACCAAAAGTCCCCGAACGTAGGAGGTGGGAGGGTGCAGGGGGGTACGAAGAATATCCCGGTTTTTGGTTTTTCACTCATATCTCGAATACGGTTAGCCCTAATCAAGAAGTGGCTATATGCAAAATTGAAGCTGACTAAATTTTCTACAATAATGTTTCCATTATTTTTTTCGTATCTGTTATGGTTCAGTAATGAATTGTATGTCTTTCGACTGTATTCTAACTTTAATATAAATTTATTATAAATTGAATAAAAATTTTAAAAACCATCGTAGAAAAAAATTTCTTGTACAGATATCCGTTTCACAGCAGACTGAACTCAAATATCGAACAAAAAATGTCTTTGCATCTGTAAGTGTATGTGTGCGTGTGTATATGTAAGTATGCGTGTGTATATGTAAGTATGCGTGTATACCGTTTCCTGTAAACACGATAACTTCTGTTAGACTTAAAATATTTAATTATAATTTGGGACATATGTAAAACAGCATATTACAATAATCCCTATTGAAATTGGGCCATATCTGAAATACATGGTGATAACCAGAGGCCTACAAACTCTTACTTCATAATAATCTTATTACAAATACCAGTGGCGGCTGGTGAAATTTCAATATTTTTTTTCTCGTCTGTGGCGCATGGGACCCATACGAAACTTGGGAAATAACATCTAGAGAAGCACTTCTCTAATGACCCCTAAAAAATTTTGAAAAAGCAGTTTGCGAAAAAATTTTTGAAAATTCGCTAGCCTCCCCTGGGTCTAGGGACCCCCGTTTACTTTTATTTTTTTTTGTCATATGCATTTGACTTTTCATAAAAATGCATCGACAGATTTTGGAGTTTGTGAAAATATTTTCATTACTAACTGAGATACAAGGAATTGAAATATTGTAATTTGTTAAATTGAAAATTACAAAATTTCAGTTCATTGTATTTCAGTTAGTAATGAAAATATTTTCACAAACTCCAAAATCTGTCGATGCATTTTTATGAAAAGTCAAATGCATATGACAAAAAAAAATAAAAGTAAACAGGGGTCCCTAGACCCAGGGGAGGCTAGCGAATTTTCAAAAATTTTTTCGCAAACTGCTTTTTCAAAATTTTTTAGGGGTCATTAGAGAAGTGCTTCTCTAGATGTTATTTCCCAAATTTCGTATGGGTCCCATGCGCCACAGACGAGAAAAAAAATATTGAAATTTCACCAGCCGCCGCTGACAAATACCATGCTCCATATTTTAGGATAACATTGATATATCATCTAATTTAAATAAAGTTGGTTTGCCTAACATACACCCGGTATATTGGGGTTTATAAATCTTATACATCTTCTTATTTTTGTATGCTTAATCAAAAACCTTAGTAATATTTTGCTCTGAAATTAAAATAAATTCTATTTTACGTATGAGAGTGTACCCAGGCAGCAAGGTGCCGTCATTATGACGTCGTTTTTTTGGCATTAATTACGTCAATTTTACCTTCAGCATGATGTAAAAATGATGTGAAAAAGACGGCACAATGTCACAGCCCAATGACGTCAATATGACCCCAATATGACGTATTGGTAATCAGTGAATTTTGTGATAAGGGATGCAAACCTCTCATTATAATATTTTTCCACAATGATTAATAAAGTTTTTGACGAAAAAAAAAAACGGAATGTGCAGGGATCGAGCCGCGGACCTTTTGCCTCGCAACCTAACAAATCAAATCAAATCAAACAATACTTTATTTAAATTAAATTATAAATGTGTCTTCCCGGAAACTGTCCCGGAGCCAGCCAGACATACACGGCGCGCAGCGCCGTGGTGAGTGTAAGGCTGGGCGGCGCAGGTCCGGTTTGACTAAACAATAGTTAGTGAGAGGGTTAGAGCTCCTGTTTAGAAGGTATAAACTTAAAACTAACAATAACTTTTTAAAAAACATGATATATGAAAATATCTAAAAATAACTAAAATAGCACCATAAAATTATCGATTTCGCGCACAACATGAGCGCGAACACTTTAAAATTTTGGTTGCTGGCACAGGAAAACAAAACTCAACGAAAATACCCGTTCGAAGCAATTCCACCCTGGTGGTTTTCCTGCCAGGAAAATGTGGTGAAATGAAAGTTAAGGATTAAAAGAGTTAGGATTTTTATAAATTTATCGGCCTAAATGGAATTTGGAGACAAAAATGGACAAAAGAACAGAAAAGGATGAACGAGAACAAAATAAACAAACAGAGAGGGAATAGAAAAATATTAAAGATGTAAGTAGAGAAAGGACAAAGTTTAAGATAGTGATAAGTTGTAGTAGTGGAGCAACCTAACACTTCACTCACTGAACCATTGAACATCTTTATTTAAATATGTTTAAAAGCTGTATGCCTAGTTAGAAATAGTAGAACAAAATTATTATTACTATGTGGCAAAAATTGAACTAGTCACTAAATACTTCTATTTATTTTTATTTTATAATCATTTATTTCACGTGCTTTTAATGACATCAAAATAATGACCTAAAAGAAACATGTATTTGACTTCTTCATGATGACGTCGGAAGTACGTTTTAAATATCACGTCTCTGGTACGTCATTTATTAATGACGTCAAAATAATGACCTAAAAGAAACGTGTATTTGACGTCTTCATGATGACGTCAGAAGTACGTTATAAATATCACGTCTCTGGTACGTCATTTATTGGGACAATGACGTCGGCGACGAAAAATCACCTTTAAAAGACGTCATAATGACGTCACCCTGCTACCTGGGTAGGCCTCTGGTTATCACCATGTATTATTTTATTATAATATTACTATTATTTCAATAGGGATTATTGTAATATGCTGTTTTACATATGTTCGAAATTGTAATTAAGTATTATAAGTCTTACAGTTAAGTTATCATGTTTACAAGAAACGGTATACACGCACACACACACACACCTACAGATGGAAAGATATTTTTTATTAGAAATTTGAGTTTAGTCTGCTGTAAAACAGATATCTGCACAAGAAATTTTTTTCTACGATGGCTATTAAAATTTTTATTCAATTTATAATAAACTTATAATAAAGTTAGAATACAGTCAAAAGATATACAATTCATTACTGAACTATAACAGATACGAAAAAAATTAATAGAAACATTAGCGGGAAATACGAGTGTTATAACAAACTATCGACCTATCACAGTTTTACCTTCTCCATCTAAAATATTTGAACGTGTAATATATAATAGTATGTATTCCCATGTCTCATCAGTCCTTATTGAACAACAACATGGTTTTGTTAGCAAAAGATCTACTGTTAGTAATTTATGTGTATTTTCTGATTATGTTGCTCATAAAATAGGGGAATCCCAGATAGATACTGTATATAATGATCTATCAAAAGCATTTGATAGAGTTAACCATAAAGTATTATTAACGAAATTACAGGGTTTCTCTATTGATGACGACTTATTGCAGTTTTTATTATCGTACCTCACTAATCGACCACATTTTGTCAAATTTAATGACTGTTATTCACATACCTTTATACCAACATCTGGGGTACCGCAGGGTTCGACATTGGGGCCCTTGCTTTTTGTAATGTTTGTCAATGATATCTCCACTTATATTAAGCACTCAAGATTTTTATTATATGCAGATGATTTAAAATTGTTTCTCCAAATTAACACACTAAAAGACACTGAAAGGTTACAAAGTGACCTTGAGGCCATTTCTACGTTCTGTAAAGACATGACCTAGTCTTGAATGAATCGAAATGCAAGATTATATCCTATACGAAAAAGAAAGATCCTGTCGTAGTGGCATATGTTATCAACGATATTCAAATTGAGAGACTAAATGAAATTAAAGATCTTGGCGTCTTGTTCACCAACCATTTTTCATTTAACGATCACATAATAGCTCTGACCTCTGAATGCTATAGGAAATTAGGATTTATTCTTAGATCGAGTAAAGATTTTAGTTACAGCACCTGCATTATGTTGTTTAATTCATATGTACGCTCTAAACTTGGATATTGTTGCATTATATGGCCTCCAAGAGCATTTCTTTACACTGATATGCTGGAAAAAGTACAAAAAATGTTTTTAAGATCTATGTATTTTAAGAAACATAGAATATGGCCTTTCTTAATGTCCTATCAAAGTCAGCTAACAGAATTTAATGTAACTTCTCTTACTAAACGCCGTAAAAACATTCAAATATTATTTATATTTGATATTTTATATAACAAAATAGATGCACCTGAAATTCTAGGTGCCGTAAGCTTTCATGTACCAGACGTCAGACTAAGGAGGAGAGATTGTATGTTTAACACATCTGCAAATACAAACTCACCTGTTGAAAGATGTTCATCGGCAGTCAATGATATAATCTGTGATGCAGATATGTTTAATATCAACAGAAACAAATTAAAGTCAAAACTATCTGTGATAAGATAAGATAACATAAATATTTAGTTTTCTTTTTAGTCATGTCATGTACTTATACTGCGAATGTTTTTATTATTGTTATTGTAGTTGATTGTTGTTCATTATTATTTACAGTATGTTGTACTCAAGCCTGTATTTATTGTTTTTTCTGTGTTTCACTGTATATATGTAACTAGGGAATACCTGTTTATATGCAGTATAAATAAATAAATAAATAAATAAATTATTGTAGAAAATTTAGTCAGCTTTAATTTTGCTTTAACCACGTTTTCGAGATATGAGTGAAAAACCAAAAACCGGGACCTTCTTCATGCCCCCCCTGCACCTCCTACGTTCGGCGCGTCTTTTGGTATGTTTACCTTCTAAATAGTCCAAACACAGCTCTTGAGTCAAAAATTGTGATCTCGGCATTTCCTTCTAGACCCCCTTATTGAACGTTCATTGACATAATACATAATATAATATTCTGGAATTAATAATTTTCAGAAACTAAACACAAGTAAATGAAAATATTTTAAAGTTCTCAAAAAACAGTGGTATAAAAATATCCATATTGAAAGATATTCAAAATATAGTAGATTAGGAAACGAGACAAATTGTACTGAACGATTACCATATACTACCGACAGGTTGTCATGCAGGTGTAAATCTTATATAAAATAATATAAAGGAATTTTGTTTTTGGACAAGTATAAGTAAAGATGTGAGTGCCTTTCTGGTGTTTTGCTTACAACATTGCAGTCAACACCAATACTGGGGGTACACACTTTATGAACTAATTTTCGATCATCTAGCTTGATTACCATCTAACCTGGGTAATAATACAGATCCAGATAATGCAGATCCTTTATATAAATTTAATAAGTATTCTTAAGAATTAAAGTATCATTTACAACAAACATGCACTGATGCCAAAAGTAATTTTATTTCGTCAAAACTTCAAAGAAAATCATATTATGATGAAAACCAGAAAACTATACAATATAAGGTAAGACACATAAGGTTATCTTAAGAAATAATCCCACAAATAAATTGGATCTCTTATACAAACAACCATATAGGGTCATTGGGGATAAATCTTCAAATATATTTATAAAAATATGTGACAATTTAGTTGAGGTACATAAAAATAGGGTAAAGTTGTACCATGAAATGAAAAAGAAAAAAAAAAAAATAAACATAATAAAGAGGAAAAAATTTTCATGTGCATGAATTGATTTTTTAACTTCACCAAGAGGAAGACGTAATGATATAAGGACAAGGGTAGATAAGAGCCTTTTTTGCCCATCGGCCATGTCATATGTCATTATATTTTCCAAGTAGTATATGTCTTGACAAGTAATAAAAAACAGTTCTCTGGAATAGTAGATTATTCAGCGAGTGTATAATGCGGTTATTATTCGCGAGGATGATGTTTAGGTCACGAGCCGAAAGTGAATGTCATAAATCATTCGAACGTGTAATAGCCATTATACTCGAGCTGAATACTACTTTATCCACAACTATCGCATATTTTAATTGTTTTAATCGTTTAAAAGTGAAAAAAATAAAGTTCGTTTACAGTAAGACTTTGACGTGTTACACATCTCACACGAAAATATGCATGAAAACATGGACTCTCTTTTGGAAAAAATGGATTTGCCCTTTCTTTATCCAAATTGCTAGTTCCTGATTGGTCAAAGATGCGTTAGAATGAGATTATGTTCATTATACGTGGAATAATGACTATCGTTATTTGTCAATTGTTAAATGTAGAATGCAATGATTATGCGATAGTCATGGAAGTAGTTATACAGTACCAATATGAGCCCACTTCAAGGTCAAGCTGGAGCTGTGACGTCAGCACGCCCGCAGCCCCGCGGGTGGCGCGCAGGTGATAGATGATAGATCCTATGATCTAGGTTCTAGTGTGAGGTGAGATAATGCTAGATGATAGATCCTATTATCTAGGTTGTAGTGTGAGGTGGGATCTTCTTAGATGATAGGTGATAGGACCTAATGGGAGGGGGGAGATCCAATCCTCGAGCTTAGATATTAGATTATAGCTAAAGATAAGAGATTATATCTAAGAGGGGGTGGCTAAGAGTATATAGGATGTATCTAGTAATAAAAGAAGTATACAGGGTGTATTTAGTAATAAAAATAAGTATATAAGGTGTACTAGTGATATGGTGTATCTAGTAATAAAAATAAGATGGCTGCCGTTTATTGTTTATAGTTATTGGCGAATAGTATTGCATGTTTACGTTAGAGGGCGTTAGAGGTTAAGAAAATGGCTACAGACATCCATCATTGAGTTTAAATAGACAAGTCTTATATATGGAATAAATATTCATCTACTTCAGTACGTAAATTTTATATTTGAATGTTAAAACTGTAACCAAATGCAGAGACGTTATCGGATTCCAGGAAATTGTTAATGTAAATAAATGCGACTGTCTACGGCTATATGTATATTTAAAACGTGATTAATTGTCTTTAGATAACAGCATCCGACGGTTATAATACAATGACTAATAAGTCACGTGATCTATTATAAGGAGCGTCTCAGGGTTTGGAGAGAAATAATGTAAACAATGAAATCATCATATTTTTTCCCATATTTTTCTGCTTACTCGATACGAAAAGTGGGGGTGGAATACAGCATAAAAGTAAAGACCTGAGATCGCAGCATTCATTCACAATCTTAAAGTCGATATAAAAGCAGCAGCAGCAATGTCTTTCGCAAAAATTAATGTTGAAGCTCATGTCACGCCGTTCATGAAAATCTATGAGCTGGAAGTCGATAGAAAATATAAAGTGGTAGATATATATAAAGCACTTTCACCGTATGGTATCCAGGTCCAAGTAATCCTCGAAAATTGTAAAGTGAGTCTACCAGCCAGATACTCACGCATTATTTCTGATGATATGGTAACGCTACAACAAACCATTATACTAAAAGAAGTGTATTTAGTATATAGAGGGCTAGCAGGCACGACCACTAACATTGAATTCATCGAGTCCTAAAGATGGATCCCGAAACATATAAGAAGAAGTTACAGCACTTTAGAAACAATTTAAAATTACTCGGAGAAGACGTTAAGTACGTTGAAGTTTTACGTACATTTCAACATGTCAGTATCCAGCCGAAGAAGTCCAAGAACAGTTCAGTTCAGCGAGGACGTTAAAATTCATCACATTTACCATTGGAGCTATGCCCATAGAACTGCTAGATGTGGTAACTGGATGCAAGACGCCCGCGATCGAGATCGTTTTCAAATTAAAATATTACGATACGCTCAAATAATTAATCCAGTACTTGAACATAAATATTCTGTTATTATATCACAAAACATGTAACCTCTTTCTTATATGTATTAATAAATTAATTTAAAAAAATGGTTGACTATTATTACCCATTTCCTAATTAAATGAAGAATTCAGATTTTTTTTCAAGTTTATTGTAACGAAAATGTTCATGCTACATTTTATGTCTTTTTTAATGTCGAATTTAAATATGCAATCAAAAAAATTAAATCTTAAAAAATAAAGCCAGCCCAGGCAAAAAATGAAAAAATTCATATTTTTCAAGTTTATTGTAACGAAAATGTTCATGCTACATTTTATGTGTTTTTTAATGCTGAATTCAAATATGCAATCAAAAAAATTAAATCTTAAAAAATAAAGCCACCCCAGACGAAAAATAAAAAAATAATTTAATTTTTATAATATATTTTATTTATCTGAACGCATAATACAGTAATAAAGCTTATATATGTACATGGAATACATAACCTATAAAAATAATAGCAATAATAATAATAATAATAATAATAATAATAATAATAATAATAATTAATATAAGTGCATAAAAATTAAATAATGCTACTTTTTTCAATCCAACTGTTATGGGAACTGTCAAATCCAAGCCATTTAACGAAAACCATATTTCCTTTCTTCCTTAAAACTTTCTCAACGAGATACATGTCTGAATGTTTAACCTTCTGCAGTTCTTCAGTATAGAAGCATCCTTCTATTGGCTGTTTCTGTGCATCGGTCAGTAAGTATGTTATGGGGCTGGTATAATTAATTTTTGAAATAGTAAATATTTCATTAGACCAATTAGGAGTATAACCTTTATCGAACACGCCTCTGTACTTGCTTATTCTCACATGATCGTTAATTTTAAATTTAGGTAATTGCGAGTATGTAATTGTAGGATAATTGTAAACGGATTTCAAGAGTATTTTTTCATTCTTTTTATTTACATCTACAGGTTTCATGCCGATGGTACGATGCCTAGTATTATTATATTTCTTAATAATATCAGCAAGTAAATTATACCACCGAAAAGAACCATTTATACTAAATTCCTTATACATCATAGATTTTATAGTCCTATTTACGCGTTCGACTACTGAACATTTTTTAGTGCTATACGAAGAATAATGATTAATTTTATATTTTTTCATTAATTTTTGAAAATTAATATTATAAAATTCGGTTCCATTATCAGTCTGTAAATTGACGGGGATTCGTTTATCTGCGACTAATATTTTTTCCATAGCTCGAGTAACATTTACGCCAGATTTAGATTTAACTGGTTCAGCCCATACGTACTTTGAAAAAACATCAATTACAATGAGAATATATTTATAATTTTTATTGTAATTAGCATATGGAATCATTTCGACTAAGTCAGCCTGAAGCAATTCATTTAAACCTCTAACTACGACTTTTCGTCTCTTAAAGTTAATTCTAGCCGGCTTATGTATTTCATTAACAATATCTCTTTTTATAGCAGACATGTTTACAGTTCAACAATAATTTACGTACTGTTAAATTAATCCAGCGGTTCGATTATTTTACTTTCTAATAGTTCCTCTAAAATTCTATTTATTTCATTCGTATGACTTGAATTGCCTGCCTCCTGTGAAGCTATCAAAAGCCTAAGACGATCGACGAGTTCATTAGGATCGTCCCAATATACGTAATCAATAGCATTATCGGTGACTTGCATCATTAATTCGCCGCCTTTTACTTTACCAGGAGCACGTTGCCGAGGTTCGCGAGCGTAAAGCATCGGTTTAATAATATGCAAGTACTTCCAGCTCTTACTACCGGACTTTTGCTTTTCAGAATCATAATTTCTCTTATGTGCGCTAGTCCTTTTTACAATATCAATGTACTGTTTCTTATCATCATAGTTATAGTGATGCGAACGTTTTTTAAATAGTAACTCATAAAGACCGCGAGTGCCCTGATACTCTTTATTATTTATTATTAAATTGTCACCGTCAAACTGAATGGCAGAATTTCCAATATAATATTTATCTTCTTCGGGATTATATCGTACACCATATCGAAAATCATGTGTATTTTCAGTATCATGCATCATCTCAGATATATACGTTTTAGGCAGATCGCTAAATTTCTCAAGATACTTCTCATCTGACTGGTCGCCTTCTTCAGAGTCGACAATCGACGGTGACGGTGTAATATTAATATTTTTGTCATCCTCTGAGGGTTCAGACTTTTTCTTAATGTTTAAATTCTCGTCCGTCTCAAGCTTGATATGTTTAGCTATTGAATGTAAAGGTGCGGTGATTGGGGCAAAAGACTTTTCGATTTGCAGATCGTGCATTTTGAGTGCCTCTAATTTGCGCTTTACGGCTTTCCGAGCTTCGATAATTTTATTAGTAATGTCCATGTCGACAGGTGCGTCAGATAACATGTGTAATTATCAACTGATTGAGATAGTAAAATCACAGGTATATATACTCGTCAAACCCCTTTCTGTATCGGCCATGTTTAATATCGCTATCTTTATCTATCACTAGGAATCCGTATTTATCTTTCCAGCATAACGAGCACATATGTTTGAAATCCTCAAAGCTCATATCGGTATTAACGTGATCGGAATATACATGTCTAAGATTCATGTCATCCTGCTTGAATAATATCAGTAAATTTGCATTGTCTCTTATCAGATGTTTTGGAATGCGGGTATAGGTCTGACAGAGATAGAAGCTGTCTATCTGTTTATGTCGCCCCATGCTAAAGTAGTCACGCATCACACTTTGATTGTCGCAAGCTACGTCATCAAATATAAAAATGGAATTAATTTTAGCTTGCGCAGGCGTCATTATTACATCGCTATCCTTGAATTCATGATATCCCACGATCGAGCCGAGTACTTTTCTAAGATATTCATATTTAGGCTGGTAGAGAGATTTCGAGTAGACGTAAACATTCTTGAAACGCAAGCCGTGTGGATGAGTCAGCAGGCTTATCACGATGTTTGTTTTCCCACAATTTGAAGGTCCGCATATGATACACCTGATGCTGTCGGGTAACAGAGGACCATGTCTACTATCTTTTTTCACATGACTATCGAAATCGAGATTATCGATTTTCAGACTGTTACCTGTCTTGATGAAACGCATGATTGACACTGAGGTATTTCCCCCAGGAGTTTAAGTATAAAGAGCTTTCGATCACCTGTAACACCTCAGTCTACTATTACATGTGATAGAGGTAACATGGCTGTAAACACTCTCATAAATAAATTACCTTTCGAAGCCCATATCCCTGGCTATCGTTTCTGCGGCCCGGGTACTAAATTAGAAAAAAGACTGGCGCGAGGAGATCGCGGAATTAATGGTCTAGATGAGGCATGTCGTGACCACGACATACAATATTCTAAAGTCAATGATGTGAAAGGACGGCATATTGCCGATAAAGAATTGGCAAAACGTGCTCTGAAGCGTGTATTTGCTAGGGATTCGTCCATCGGAGAAAGAGCGGCCGCAGCCGGTGTAGCAGGCATCATGAGTGCTAAAGCTAAATTAGGCTTGGGATGTAAAAAAAGAAAATGTGGCGGTACGATGACGTTTAAAAAAATATCCAATAAAATTCGTAAACTAGTACGTGGAGCTCCCTCTGTCGGAGATGCTATTAAAAAGGCCTCTCGTGCAGTACAGCGTATTAAAAAAGATAAAAAAATATCACCGATGGCTGCTAGCGTTATTCCTATACCGAAGACGGGTGGCGTTCTACCGCTAATACCAATATTTGCCGGACTTAGTGCTCTGGGAGCGCTAGCCAGTGGATCTGCAGGTATAGCGAAAGCTGTAAGAGATTCTCAGGCGGCAGCCTCCCAGCTTAAAGAATCTAAACGTCACAATCAGGCTATGGAGAGTATCGCCCTCGGTAAGGGACTCTATCTTCGTCCCTATCGAACAGGACTTGGACTATACATGAATAAAAACACCAACAGCAAGTGACTAGTAAAATTACCAAATCGGGCGCTCACCGACGTGGATCTGAAAAAATATGTTAAGATGTTAAATATACCTAATTTTCGAGGAATATTTATGCGAGACCGACTACCTAAACGCGTACATAAAATTGAGACGGGCATTGTGAATTTGGATAGTGATAGCGGTAATGGTACTCATTGGACTGCATACTTTAAGAACGGTTCGAAAGCCGTTTATTATGATAGTTTTGGTAATTTACAGCCTCCTCTCGAATTAATAAAATATTTAAATTGTTCTATTGAATACAATCACAAGCAGTATCAGTCTTATGACACAGTAAATTGTGGACATCTGTGTTTACAATTTCTATATAATGCGTCATGCTTTTAAGTCACGTTCATTCTCAGAGCTAACCCTGAAGCCGCAACATGTCTTGTACGTTTACATTATCCGGCAAATCATCTAATTTAACCACGCACTTTTCCCCACCCATAGACCTTGAAGACGGCGCTGAATATTCGCTTGCTTTAATAAATTTCGAGGCGTATAACTCCATACCGAACATAGACGCTACAAATAATCATATATATTATGATACAGACGATAAGTTTATAAAAATTCCGGAGGGCTCGTATGAAATAGAAGATATAAATAATTACGTAAGAAAGCATTTTATTCTGTATCATGGTAACGATGGTCATATTTCTATAGTATCCAATAAAAATACGTTAAAAGTGGAAATAAAATCCAATAAGATGATAAATTTTGAAAAGGCCGGCGGTATTGGCAGTTTGTTAGGATTTACATCTCGTCGTCTAAAACCGCTCGAGAAACATATATCTGATTTCCCGGCAAAAATTCAAAAAGTAAACGCTATATGCGTGGAGTGTAATCTCATCACGGGCAGTTACATGAATGATAGATCTGTACACATTATTCATGAATTTTTTCCTAGCGTGCCTCCCGGCTATAAAATAATAGAGTGCCCCGCTAATGCAATTTACCTACCGATTAATAAGAGGCATATAGATAGCATATCAATTAAGATAGTCGATCAAGACGGTGATCTTGTTAATTTCCGTGGCGAGGTCATCACGGTAAGACTGCACTTGAAGAAGAATGGGTCTTAGTTTCCGAAATAGTTTAAAAGGAACACCTGCTCGCGCTCGAAACAGTTCACCTGTAACCTTCAAGGTGTTAACATCTAAAAATAGACGTTTTCTTTACTCTCTCGGTTACAAAGTGCTAATATGAATCCGAATATTTTAAACGTGTTTGAGAAGCCTACGTTTGAAACCGCGATAACTAATTTTGAAAATCATAGTCATGGACCATATTCAATCAGAAATTTAAATAATAACGACGAAATTCGTATACCCATTCAGCAGCAGGATGTGTATACTGCGCCGTATGCTAGTTCGCTGTATATGCGGGGCCGGTTACTTAAAGAGGATGGTACGGTTTCGAACACAGCGGTCTTTGATAAAATGGGGTTATTGTATCTGTTTGACGAGATACGATACGAAGTGAGCGGTAAAATTGTGGACAGCAGTAGAAATCCAGGCCTCGCGACTGTTATGAAGGGATATGCATCATTCACTCCGAATGACGCGAATCACTTAGAAAATGCTGGGTGGACTGATGTGGATGATAATTTTGCAGACGAGAACGGTTACTTTGACGCATGTATACCTTTAAAAATATGTCTGGGGTTCGCAGAGACCTTTGAAAGAATTATTTTAAATGTCCGTCAAGAGCTGGTACTCGTTCGCAGTAGTATTGATACAAACGCAATCATAAATCTTGTAGCCGATGAAAATATTAAAGTAGAATTGGAAATCGTTCAATGGCGTGTACCACACGTGACTGTATCTGACGTTGAGCGATTAAAATTAATGAAATATCTAGAGAGGAATATCGATTTGCCTGTACCGTTTAGAAGCTGGGAATTACATGAATACCCCATGCTGATGGAATCGCAGACGCATACTTGGAATATTAAAACTTCGTCTCAGTTAGAGACACCGCGATATATTATTTTCGGTCTTCAAACGGGTCGTAAAAATGCAGTCGCTAAACGTATGAGTGAATTTGATCACTGCGAGTTGACTAATTTTAAACTTTTTTTAAATTCGGAATCATATCCCTATGATAACTTGAATATTAATTTTGAGAAGAATTTCTGTGCTACTCTGTATGAAATGTTCTGTCAATTTCAGAAATCTTATTATGAAAAAGAAAATGAACCTCTGCTTACTAAATATAAATTTAAAACTAAAGCTCCTCTGGTAGTTATCGACTGTTCGTGTCAGAATGAGGTTGTAAAGTCGAGTGCAGTGGACATTAGGCTGGAATTTAGCACTAATAAAAATATTCCGAAAGACACTGCTGCATATTGTCTTATAATTCATGATAGATTGATTTATTACAATCCTTTAACCAGTATAGTTCGTCCATACTAATATGTATATAATAGACGTGCAGGGCTTCCAGCATAAAAAGGAGTTAGCTTTTACATGTAAAGAAATTTCAATTTTTAATATTACCGATGTCTCGTGTGTACATCGGATAATTAAACCGACTGTTAGTTACGGGCTTCTTACACACAATATTCAGAAGCAAATTAATTGGATAACTGATCATGTGCACGGTCTCCAATGGTCCACGCCTTATGATAATCTCCAGTACGGCGACCTGCAGGACTTCATCGACAGCCACGTACTTGAGAGAGAAGCAAAAGTTTATGTCAAGGGACTGGAAAAGAAGCGATGGCTTCAGCATTATCTGTCTAATAATAATAATATTATAGACTTATATAATTGTAATAATATGAATAGTTTAATGTTAAATAATTTAGAATATCATTGTCATAAACATATTAATAATCATTTACGCTGCTCTAGGCAGAATGTCTACTCGATATATCAGTGGTATATTGTAAATAAAGATAAGGATTTTGAATAAACAAATTTATGCTAACCATACTGGCTTTTATTTCTGTATACATGTGTGCGTGTATGAATGACGAGTCGGGTGGGGGGGCAGAGAGAGAGAGAAGTGGGGGGAGAGCTCTCGCCTCGAGTCAGAGCGCGGTGATCAGTTAGACGTTGCAAAGATGCACAATCAAACGGGGCTTAGAGAGCTGATAGCGGGCAATATTTGCCAATGTTCAATGTGCCAAGTCCCACCGGAGGGCTGGAGGTACCTGGGGCTGCCTCAGCCCCAGGACCCCGTAACGCAACCGCCACCACCACCACCACCACAGGAGATGCCCCGGCTGATGCTCTTAGCCGACATCATGAAAGTATTTAAAATATTTTTTCTGTTTCGTATAACTCAATACTTATAGATATTTTTTTAAATTGTTACAGACTCCATTGAACTCAGAATTTCTTCGGAGATTTGGAGAGGTCGATCTGTCAGCCGGCGAGACCAATAAATTTCTTTTTTTAATTAACATACGATCTGCCCTCCTGCCGGATAGCCAGACCAGTGTTTTTATTATTTTATTAATTCTACACAATTTTAATTATAATTTTTTTATATTAATAAAAAATGTTATTAATAATCTTTTTTTATTTCAATGAGTTGATAGCATCTCATACTTATTAAGTGTCTGAACAGCTCGAACAGCTCCAACAGCTCCAACAGGTGTAACAGGTACCGTACCTGTTACACCTGTTGGAGCTGTTGGAGCTGTTCGAGCTGTTGGAACTGACCATATATAATACACGTATATGTATATGTATATGGGCTGCTTGAACAGCTCCAACAGCTCCAACAGGTGTAACAGGTACCGTACCTGTTCGAGCTGTTAAAACTGACCCTATATAATACACGTATATGTATATGTATATGGGCTGCTTGAACAGCTCCAACAGCTCCAACAGGTGTAACAGGTACCGTACCTGTTACACCTGTTGGAGCTGTTGGAGCTGTTCAAGCTGTTGAAACTGACCCTATATAATACATGTATATGTATATGTATATGGGCTGTTTGAACAGCTCGAACAGCTCCAACAGCTCCAACAGGTGTAACAGGTACCGTACCTGTTACACCTGTTGGAGCTGTTGGAGCTGTTCGAGCTGTTAAAACTGACCCTATATAATACACGTATATGTATATGTATATGGGCTGCTTGAACAGCTCCAACAGGTGTAACAGGTACCGTTCCTGTTACACCTGTTGGAGCTGTTCAAGCTGTTGAAACTGACCCTATATAATACATGTATATGTATATGTATATGGGCTGTTTGAACAGCTCGAACAGCTCCAACAGCTCCAACAGGTGTAACAGGTACCGTACCTGTTACACCTGTTGGAGCTGTTGGAGCTGTTCAAACAGCCCATATATAATACACGTATATGTATATGTATATGGCCTGCTTGAACAGCTCCAACAGCTCGAACAGCTCCAACAGGTGTAACAGGTACGGTACCTGTTACACCTGTTGGAGCTGTTCGAGCTGTTGGAGCTGTTCAAGCTGTCTCACCTGCCTCTCTCATGATCATCATGTCAGGATAGGTATTAGGAAATAAAAACACACATTTCATAAATAATTTAATTTATTAAATGTAAAATATTTATATTACAATACTTTAATACTAATTACAAAAAATGTAGACGAACTATGTCAAGCGTCTTAACATAATCTTCTAAGGTAGTCGATGGCCAGTGCCCGCTGTCTGGACCAGAGCTCCAACCAATCGGCTGCCCAGAGCGACCTTTGGATATATTATCCTCCAGCCATTTTATTAGCTGCTTATGCTCTTCATTGAAATTAATATCTAATTTGAAATGTATATTATTCCTACCAATTACTCGAAACAAAATTTCAAGAAATTCGTATTGTGTAAAGTAAGCTGCCTCGCAAAATGCTTTATTAATCGACCAATCAATACTTTTATAATTATCAGAAATATTTTTAGCCGGGTACGATTTCGAATAAAAATCAATTGACATATAATCATCATTACACGTTAATAATTCTTCTAAAAAAATTCTAAAATAACTATTATTCGCGGCGGGATAATGTCTGTTAATTACTTCTCGTAATCGATACACGGTAAGGTGAGTAATACATTCTCTTTGGAAAATGTATTCCAACTGCTGAATAAAAATATCGTTTTGAAGTTTTTTCGTAAATATTTTTTTCATTAAATCGAAATTAGAACTATCTCTTAAAGCCATCCAGTATAAAGCTTTGTCCGGTATAACAATCTTTTCTAAAATTTTATGAACTAATTGATAATTACCCCAATTCAATGCATTTTGAATGTACTTCTCATATACGTCACGAGTGATAAGTACAAGCTTGTACTGCAATTCTTTTTCTAACCCGTCCATCGTCAAAGTCTCTAAAGTAAATGAATCCGAACGGCTACTGCCAAGCGCTTCACTGCGTCGATGACGTCATCTGACGAGCTGAGACTTGTTGGAAATTATATCCCCAAGGTTTCGTATCGGTATTTATATAATTTATAATTCTTTTATCATCATACGGACTGAGTGCCACCTTATTCTGTTTGATAGTATATATTTCATGTTTCTTTGATCGAATTAATCGCCGCTCTTTGGTCAAAATTTCTTTATTAAATAGACAATTCGTAAAGTCTTCAAATGTAATTTTTCTGATTACCGAACGCGAGAGACCCTTGATTTTTTTATTTACTGACACACCCTCCACTTTATAACTATACATTTTTACACGGAGTCCTACGAATTCTGTCATTACGCGCCCTTGACATTCGTCTTTCATTATGCCTAGTACCTTCTTATTAGCATGAGGTATTCCGTAGACATTGTCTACAGGATAATCCGATGTGTCGAACTGATGGATGTCTTTTTTAATGTACTTGTATATATCAACGTCGCTAAATTCGTAAATTAAACTGTCTGTGTCAGTGTAAAGTAGTTTGGCTTGCTCACCGAATTCTTTTTTAATATAATCATAATGAAAATCGTAAAGAATAATTTTTGAAAGATCTAAAATGGCGAACCCCACATATATTGGCTTATCGAATTTAATTTTTAGTCGATTCATTTCAATAATAATCATATCCTCGCCGAAGACAGTCGAACTGTGAAAGTTCGGTTTCGCGATCAGAGACTTGGCACCATATCTCCCCTCCCATTTAGTTACCAATTTAACATCTTTGTGCTTGCGGATATTCTCCATTGTCTTTCCGAACACCGCATTGTTCATTAGCTTATAGAAATTTTTCTGAAACTCGTTACTTGCCTGTTTTCGTAAATCCGTATTTAAATCAATGTATTTCTTTAGCCACCGTGACTGTTTAAATTTTAAAATTCTATGTACCGTCTTGAGTTTTAATCCGCGTTCTAAACATTTTTTTAAAGTCCTATAATGCATTACATATCGCGTTTTATCTAACAGAGTGGTCATTAATTTTGAATGTTTTGAACCGGGCGGCACCATATGTTCTGGACACATCGGGAGATCCTTATGTAGCTCATGTAATTCAAGCGGATACTCGATATCTACTTCCAAAATATAACCGATGTCTGACTCGTCTGATAAATTTGGAATATCTAAGGCATAAAATTGTTCGATGGGTACCCACTCGAAAGCACCTGTAGGTAGCAGAACAGACATCCCGGCTCCATACATGTTATTGATGTCAAAGTACATGATGTGAGTCTCTCTTTCGTCAGGATTAAACGCATCCCCCATGTACTTGTTGTTAGCTTTCGAATATCTGTTAGATACCTGCGCTACACCGCCTCTCACGCCTTTTTCGATCATCAGTATCATATCAATGTCTGTGAGAAGCTCTAAATTTTCTTTAGTTATTTTTAACATCGCGTCGAATGCCAGTCCCGGAGCAGTATAATAATTTAAAGCATCAAGTCCGTACGTCTGTATGCATGTCTCGCGGAAATTTTCAAATATATCAGCTAGCAGTAATACATCTGTTTTTAAATATATATCAGAATATTCTCCTAATGTCTTAATATCGAATTTATTCCAGATATTCATAGCGTGGTTATAATCGTCCTCTGTTATGTTTTCGTCAGTCAGTTTACTGTAAAATTCTTCTTTAGCCGGTAGAGATGTCTCGTCTAATTTTTCCCAAGAATTTAAATAATCATAAGGAAAAACACCTTTCCGCGTTAATAATTGAAATTGTTCGTCATTATTACAGTACGATTTAGTGATTCGTTTCTGGTCATCGTCGAGATAGGAAGCTAGTTTTTCGATTTTGTCTGCCATAAACCTAAACGAATCAATAAATCTTAGTTTAATTTTCGTATCTCTAACCCGTTTAGTGAAAGAAATGTATTTTTCCTTATTAATCGGTAATAATGAGATTTGTCCGTCAAATGCCGTTGCTAGCTGTTTGATTATCAGGTGACCGTCGTAACCCGATAAACAATGAAATATAACCGGAATCACGTGACTATCTTGATAATTAATGTTACATCTCATATGCGCCGGTCCCCTATAATACCCAGTTAAATGATTGTGATCGGCTACTTTGATGTCCGTCTCTTTGAAGGGCTCCTCACAGATATGACAGACCTGCGCGAGCTCGAATTCATTTTTTTGTGTCTCGTTTAACGACTCCATAGGTTTTATGTCGAACATGATTACATTAACTCGGTCTGAAATTTTTTCAAGTTCTTTAACAAACCAGTACTGACAGTCGGCGCCTCGGTACATTTTAAATTGCGATAGACTGTCATCATAGGAACATTTTAAGTAATACGCGACGCTAAAAGCCGTATGTTTCTGGTAATTTTGCGTATTTTGATTCGTGTTAGCATCACAGTCCTCTAAGATACATTCGAAATCTGCATAAACAGCGAACGGTACCCTTTCTTTATATCGGTAATTTTTAAATTTTAAAAACTTTTCATCCTCGTCGGGTAATTCAATTTTGCATGTATTAGTTTTTGAATTGCAGTCATTTGAATGTCGGTCTAGAAGTTCTTGAGTAGTAAAATGATTAAGACATCGGTTGCAGATAAATACTCGATGTCCGTCTGAAGATAGTTGTTTATTTAATAATCGGGACATATTCTTTATCCAAGCAAAATGATATTGCGTAGCGTCAGTAAAATTATCTGCAGAATTCGTAGGAATCATTAATAAATTTACGACGCGTTCAAAACTGTATTTACTTAAACATAACGGTAAAACTTCCCTTTTAATTACGGTGTATACGTTTATCGAAATATCATTTAAGCGTTCGAATTTTTTAATATTTCTTAATTCCATCGGAAATTCGATGCCGTCATATTTTAAAACGTCTTCAAAATGAGGATATGAAGTCACTCTCTCCCCATGCTTTTTAGCGGGGTATAATGCCGAAACTACTGACCATAAGAAGCAATATTCATCATTATTTTTAACGTTAATAACACACATTTCATTTTTTATAAAGCTTGGCATTTCAGCGTATGTTGATAATCCCACTGTTATAGGACAATATTTATTAACATTTACTCTTAGCCCGATAATTTCCGATAAGGCCCAGCCTGAATCTTTTCCTTGAAAGTCTTCTAGATGTTTCAATAACCGTTCGGATACATTTTCTCTATACCATTCCTTTAAATCCGTATTTAAGTCTATCACAGCGTTCCTTGTAGCAAATGTTTTTAATTCCACTGTGCCATTAGTAGGCTGTACGAAGTTACATTCAAAAATAACATTTACTTTAATTAGTCCATCTTTCAAACATTTTTTAATTTGAATAGAGAAGCTCCTAAACGCTTTTTTAAAAAATAATACCGGTTCTTTAATTTGTACGTTAGTTATTATACCGGACTTAACACGATTTTTAAAACAAGATTCTACCTCTTGATATACTAAATATTTTCGTGCTGCCGGCTTTAAGGAACCGCCTAATATTTTATTTTTTAATTTTAATTTTTTCAATTGCTCTCGGTAGTATTTTAAAAGCGCTAAATTATTTTCCAATTTAAATATATTTTCACCTTTATTATCGATATGAATTTTGATTTTAATTGCCTTGGCTACTAGTTTAATATTGCTATTAATTATCGAAATATGTTGGTCGATTTCATCATCGGTCTTTAAGAGCAGCAATGATTTTTTAGTTAAATTAATTATATCAGTACTGAGTTTAGATACGGTCTCGGTAGACGACATACTGTTTCAATTAGACAACCGTTCACCGCGAGAGATAAACAGCTAATGATCGAGGTGGGGAGATGACACTGCTTTTATACTCGGCGGTCGAGGGTCACGTGACTTTCCAATGGACGATTTCTAAAAGGCCCCCGAATTTTCATAATCTGTTCGTCTTTTACATATAAAACAATGTTAAATTGCTATATCGCTGCGGGGTGGCTACATATTCCCATAAGAAACCATGTATTGTAAGACACAAAATTCTTCGCATGCATCTTTACCGTATACCTATCTTATGTTAGTAGGCTATCAGAAATGATTTCATTTGTTTACATTAACAATTTCTCGGAATCCGATAACAGCTCTGCATTATATTCTTATTAAATTGAAATCTAAACGTAGAGAAGCGAATGAATATTTATCTTATATAAAACTCAGGCTAACAAGTCTAGACTTGTCTGAAAAGCGTTTATATTGGGTCTCGATATTTCCTTTGATCTAGCCGCTGTAGTTATCTAAAGGTAATTAATCACGTTTTAAATATACATATAGCCGTAGACAGTCGCATTTATTTACATTAACAATTTCCTGGAATCCGATAACGTCTCTGCATTTGACCGCAGTTTTACATTCAAATCTTAACATATAGAAGTAAATGAATATTTATCTCATAATTATAAGACTTGTCTATTTAATCTCAATGATGGACGTCAGTAGCCATTTTCTTAACGCCCACTAACGTAAACATACAATACTATTAGTCAATAAACGGCAGCCATCTTATTTTAGACACACCCTGTATACTCTCAGCCACGTCCTTTTAGATATAATCTCTTATCTAAGATTGGATTTCCCATCTCCCCCCTCCCATTAGGTCCTATCACCTATGAATGAATGAATGCTTTATTCAGCCTGAAGCTGTTTACCTTACAAATACCTAAATGTACATTATTAAAAACAAAACAAAAAAGACACTATTATAAACATGTATAAATAAAAAAAATATATATATATATAATCAACAACATACATAAATTCATCACATTAAAAGGTTAACTTTACATATATATTAGCTGCTCTTTTAAACTGGTTTATGTTTGTTATCACTTTTATTTCACCTGGTAGGGCATTAAACATTTTCAAACTTTTAAAATACAAATAATTCTGGGAGTAATTTCTCTGTTTATACTTTATATAAAAATCATTTTTTTGACGGGTATTGTGGTCATGTTTTTCTTGGACATATTCAATCCTTTCTTTTAAGTAGTTAGGTAACAACCCTTCCCTAATTTTAAATATAAATATTATTGTATTATAGTATATTCTTTGCTTAACAGACATAAATTGTAGCGTTTCTAACATTAGTGAGATTGGCGTATATCTATCACATTTTAGTATTATTCTCATTGCACGATTTTGAAGTTTTTGTAACAATTGTAAGTCTGTCTGGTTGAGTAGATATAGAATTGTACCACAGTACTCAAAATGAGGAGATATAATACTTTTGTAAATTGTTATTCTAGTAAACAAAGATATATAATTATTGATTCTACTGAGAAAATTAATCTTTTTAGCAATTTTTTTAGTAATATATTCAACATGCAACTTGAAGTTTAATTTAGAATCGACTATTACTCCTAAATATTTTATTTCTGAGACCTGTTCTAATTTTTCCCCACTCATTAATATATTTAACTGTGGACTAGAGCGAGCTCGAACACTACTTATCAACATACATTTTGATTTTGTGGAATTAGATTTTAGAGTGTTAAATGCCAACCAGGTGTCAATTATTTTAAGATCATCATTTAATTTTTGTTCAATAAGCTGAACATCTTTTTCACAATAAAACAATATGGTATCATCGGCAAACAGATTAATAGAACAATTTTGAATAGCACATTTTATATCATTAATATATAATGTAAACAGTATAGGACCCAAAACTGAACCCTGTGGTACGCCAAATTTAATTTCTTTTTCCACCGACATTTCTGATAGATATTTAGTTTTTTGAAAACGTTCTACTAAGTATGTTTGAAACCATTTTAGCACTTGTCCACTTATTCCATATAATTTCAATTTTTCTACTAATCTTTTCCTGTCTATCGTTTCAAAAGCCCGTTTAAAGTCAATAAACACCACACCAATTGAGCACCCCATTTCCAGGTTTTCCTTCCATATCGATAATATATTTTGCAAGGATGTTTCGCACGAATGATGTTTTCGGAAGCCCGATTGTTCTTCTAGCATTATCTTGTTTTCCTCAAGGTAGTCATCAAGTTGTTCTTTCACTACTATTTCCAACACTTTTTCATAGACAGGCAAAACGTTAATTGGTCTGAATTCTTCACACTTACTTGTTCCACTAACTTTAGGAATAGGTATTATGTTTGATGTTTTCCAGTATGTGGGAAATTGTCCTGTTTTTAGTGAGTAATTTATAACCTTAAGCATAACATCTCCATTTATTTTAAAAGCATTTTTAAGTATAGATACGCTAACACCTTCATCCGTACCTGCTTTCATAGGTAGGTCATGTACAATTTTTTCCAATTGAGCATAATTTATTTCTTTAAATTGTTGCCACTTACTATTAACCTTATCTTTACTTTTGAGAATATCCTGTTCATTTAAAGGCAAGTCAATGGAGTCGACGATATCACTTATACTATTTATAAAATATTGGTTAAAATTTTCAGATATGTCTTTTTCATTTTCTATTTCCCTGTTGTTAAACATTATTTTATTTTTATTAATCTGTGTATTGGGTTGCACTAACGTTTTCAATACCTTCCACATGGCCTTTGGGTCTCTTTTGTTATTATCAATTTCATTCTCATAGTATTTTTTCTTACCATTTTTTATTAATGTTGTAACTTCATTACGTTTTTTTCTAAAATTTATCCAATCTTGCTGTAAGTTTGTCATTTTTGCTCTTTTATAGCAGTTATCTCTCTCACGAGACATCCTTCTTATTTCTTCTGAGTACCATTTATTTTGAAGGGTTATGTTATTAATTTTTACGGTCTCCACAGGGGCAATATTATCGAGAGTAGTTACAATGTCACTTACAAAAATATCAGCATTTGAGTGATCTTTTACACATATTTTTGATAAATTTTGCTGGAATAGTTCAACATTAAAATTCTTTCTTCGTTTAATTTCTGTGAATAGGTCAGCCTTATCAATATTAACTGCTGGAATCAAAACTGTTATTATGCTATGATCTGTCAACTTCGGTGTGTCCAATGCATTTACTTGTACATCTGCATTAGTGATAACAAGGTCTATTAACGTTGCTGATGTTTCAGTTATCCGGGTATTTTGTTCTACCATTTGTTTCATTCCAAACATTCTTATACATTCTTTTAACTTGTTTGCATAATAACTTTCAGACGTCATATTAATGTTAAAATCCCCGATAAATATACATTTATTAGTATGTAGTTCTTCAAAAATTTCTTCAACATGACCTATAAAAGCTGCTTGACTAGATCCAGGTGAACGATATATTGTTGTCAAAGTTATATTCTCATATCCCTTCATCTTAATCTTAACACAAATTAGCCAATACGTAGAATCAACAGATTTATTTTTTATCACAGAGTATTTTATGTCGTTTCTTATAAATAATAATACACCACCAGTATGTCTGCTTTGCGAATCACAGCGTTCACTTTGATATCCATTTATGTTAATTTCGATATCACTAATATCATTGGTAATATGTGTTTCTGAGATACAGACTATTTGTAATTTGTTGTAACATATAAAATGAATTATTTCTTCCTTGTTTGCTAAAAAACTTTGTGCATTTATATGCACTATGCTTGCACTCTGACCCTTAAATTGCTATAATGAATACTTTGTTTTTTCACTAATCGACTTTTGTAGTTTTTGTAGTACGGGACAACTGTAATGAAATACTGAATGATTCACATCTAAATTGAGTTTAAGTTTTATATTATGCTCAACACAGTTACTACATTTACTACTATTTTGGCATGTCTCTGTTTTGTGTTCTCTGTTGGCTTCACCTCCACATTTTAAACAAATTTCGTTATTTTCACACTCAGTTGCTTTATGAAGAAGATCCCACCTCACACTACAACCTAGATAATAGGATCTATCATCTAGCATTATCTCACCTCACACTAGAACCTAGATCATAGGATCTATCATCTATCACCTGCGCGCCACCCGCGGGGCTGCGGGCGTGCTGACGTCACAGCTCCAGCTTGACCTTGAAGTGGGCTCATATTGGTACTGTATAACTACTCATGGATACAAATATTTTTATTCAATATACACGACAATATGTGGTTTTGAGCGCTGACATGTTTAAATTCGCACGCAACTTCGACACCACTACAACTCCCGCAGAAACGATTTTGTTTTTTTTTTTTACATTGAAGCGCTTGATGGACCAATATAAATTGACCATTATTTGAAAGTTTGAATAATCAACAATGAAATGAGGTATAGATTTTCTTGGTTCACGAGTGCATCTAACTGAAATATGCATTAAAAGTTCGGCAAAACATCAAAAATTACAAATAAACTGCAAACATACTTATTTTGAAATGCTATTATTACGACTAACTGTTGTTTTTTAAATGTAAAACATATAGAAACATAAATATCATATGTTCAACTATAAATCAATAACGTTTAATGATTTTAAGGAGAACTTTTTATTTTTATGAAATTAGTGGACGAAAGTTTATAGCTTATCTATCCTTGTCCTTTGTCCTTATTATTATTTATATTATAAATACGCACGTGTGTATAATAATAATAATAATAATAATATGCTTTATTTGACAACATTATGTATACTATAAGGTCAATGATCCTATGTTTAGCTGTTTAAGTAGGTTGAATATTTGCTATTTGTAAATCTATTGTAAATTCCGTTAAGACTGCACTATTGCACACTAAGGGCAATTGTCTTTTCTCTAGTGAGAATCTAAATAGATTTCGTTTAAATTACATGGTAAAAAAAGAGTGACAATATAATCCAGGCATTTTAGTTGTAAAAGTGACCTGTGCTAAATTCGTGCCCTACGAAAAATTTTTATTTGTGTTTATTTGGACGTCTTGAATAACACTTGGTAGTTACGCCACGATACACCCGGAGGATATCGTGAAAACCGCGTCGGAAGGTCGCGGAAGCCGCGGATTTGCGATTAACTCAGTTTTTATGGCCCAAACGGTAACAACACCCATTATAAAAGTTGTACATCTGTAAATTCTCTACCTTAAAGATCCTATACATTTTTTTTGTACCCCTAACCGTTTTGGAGATACGACGCAGACTAAGTGAAAAATGCATTGTTTGTTATTTTTTTATAATTTTTAATATATTTTTTTATATATTGGACAGCGCAGAATTATTGAGACGTGCTATTGATTCTATCAAGTGGCCTTGAATCGCTTACAGCTGCCACATTACTATGAACCCCCTAGCAGTAATATCATTTTCAAAAAACCAGGAAAAGGAAAAGTGGAATCAGAACATTATTCTACTACCACCATGGACAAATATCCAAATTGCTTAAAGCACATTTTGTTTTTGCATACCCTGACAGGATGCGATACCACCTCCGCCTTGTTCACAAAGGGAAAACTCAACTGTTCAAAATGTTTGAGAAACGGTCGGATTTACACCCTGCAGCACGTGTTCATGCAAGAAAATTGCCCTTCGTACGAACTGATTTGTAATGGAATGAAGATTATTCTTGCAATATATGGTGCTCCCAAAACGGAAACTTCCATGGAAAATTCGGTGTTTTCATAAATTTTAAAATCTCATTGACTGTGAAGGTAATACTTAATTATGACTAAAAACATTTGAATTTCCACAACCAGTAGATTAATATCCAAGAAAAAGTATTTTTAAGTTTGAATTAAAATTTTACCGCCCAAAACACTAAGCTATATTGTTTACGTCATCGGTCATAAACACCCAACCTCAAAAATACATATCTTTTAAAAATTTCCGAGTAATATGTCACTATTAGCACTATTAGGAAAATTTCCGCTGGGTTTTCGTATTTTCAACTAAAATCTTGTTCAATGTAATGTTCATAAAGTTTTAAATATCTTCTTCCAATGAAATAAGGCGATTTTTGTAGGTTGGAAATCCAACCATTAACTAGCGCCCATTTTTAGTAATCAACAATATTGAGACATCATATGCGTCAATTTTTAAATGTTTGCTTGAAGCCATACTGGTTTCAAATGAGAAGTGCGGATATAATCATTAAAAATGACAATAAACTTAAAAATCCTAAAAGTTGAGGTTATGTTAATGCAACCGATGATGTCACAGCCCGTTTTGTATAATACCCGTTCAGTTATTCAGTTTTAATATTTATTTGTTGAAATTTTAAATTGATAGATGAAAGAATGGTGTTTAAATATTGGTAAGTGCTTTAATGTATGGAGTACTTCATTTTAATATCAAAAAAGCAAATTTGCATACAGTGAAAACACCTAATTACCGATATTTAACATTTGCCAAATCTACAAAACTTTCACCAGCTGTAAAATTATCGTCACTTCCTCCAATATCTTCAGCAGCTCAACAGCATATGTGTAGAGTGTATTATCAAGTTCAAACCTCATTGGGAAAAGACTTGATCCTGAGCAGTGGGGCTGGATTAGTAAGAATGATATTTTGCAGCCAGTATCAACGCAGTTACCACCAGCACCAGACATATTGTTGAATTCAATTTTTTGCAACTGTACGAAGGGTTGTGCAGGAAAACGTAGCTGTAGGAAAGTAGGACTGAATTATTCAACGGTTTGATGGCCATTGCCAAGGTCACTCATGCTTGAATACCGCACCTATAACTGCTATGAATGACGAAATGTACGACGTAGAATCTTATCAGAATAAAAGTAATGACAACGATTTGTCATTGGACGATAACGTTTCCGATACCGAAGGAGTCGGAAATATTGACTATTTTAAGATCCGGATTTGACCTCCTAGGGAAACCAAGTAAAAAAAGCGCGCCAAGCATTTTACGTCTAAGGTGATGCGGAAACGAATGCATTTTTTGACTTATTCACTGTAAATAAATGTAAATAAAATGTATAAGACATTCTGGTAGAGAATAAAGATCACCGAGCTCTATAGCAGCAATATTTAATTTTCATTCTGAGACATAGAAAGCAAGATAATTGTGAAATATGTGGTGCGAAAGAGGTTTGGCGTACGAAAAAAATGTATAGGACCTAGGTAGAGAATTTATAGATGTACAACTTTTATATATTGTCCCTGTTTGGGCCACAAAAACTGACTTAATCGCGAATCCGCGGTTCCCGCGACCTTCCGACATGGTTTTCACGAACTCCTCCAGGTGTATCGTGGCGTAACTACCAAGTGTTATTCGAGACGTCCAAATAAACACAATAAAAAATTGTTTTTTCGTAGGGCAAGAATTTGGCAGCAAAAGTGTAAAACGCCTGGAGTAATAATGATTTATTAGAAGTTTATTTTCATTCATGTACTTAGTTCTCTTTTACTAGTGGTGGGAGTGATATATTTACATAACCTTTTTTATATATTTTGTTGCTCTGATCATAATTTGTATATATTATTTCCAATATATTAAACGTTGCACGTTGTCACTGCAAATATGCTGACATATCATAAAGTACCAACATAAAATTAACTCAACATGCTAATTCCATATACATACAGAATCGGCAAATGTAGTTTTATATATCCTGTGATAAACGAGAGCATGAAAGAAAACAGAGAAATTAGGAAAGTAAGATAGATGTACTGCTCCCTGCACCTTGTCGTATGTCAACGTAGGACATAGGTACTTATCGCTTCTAACCGCCTATGCATTGTAAAGCCTGTTCGCTGATAGAATCCCGGTCATATAGTGTAAGGAATATCGTTTGGAGCTCTATCCTTCCTTGTCTTTATTGAAATATTGTTTGTAACCTAATTTGTAACGTAAGATTTAATCTTTGTGGTCGAGTTACGACCGACGTGTAGCATTTCTATGGTTCGACAGCAAACCAATTTGCGTAACGCCTGTTGACTTAAATGAAACAATGAATAAAAAAGTATTAGTCTTCCAAGGACCATCACCATAAATTAGGTATGAAAGAAAGCCGCTTCTGGCTGCCATCCATATCGCTCGATGCGTTGTTTTGGCTTCAATGGAACTGTCGTATCAGCGACTAAAGGAATATTCAAAAGAAAAAAATTTTGCCACCCTGGACACCTGCCCAGTGTGCCCACTGGTAAAACCGCCACTGAATACCTCGATAAAATTTAAAATGTTGCAAATCAACACGAAGTTAGAACACATCTGTCATTTGACTAGCCGTTGACATTGTTGCCATATAATGCTAAATATGTTTTAAAAAATCTAATTGGCATTAAAAATTATTTAAAATATTTAATAATTCACGCTTATTATTTTTTATATCACAAAACTAAATTTTGTGGATAAATATATTAAAATTGATTTAATAAATTATACTCATACTCCTGTTTCCTTCAATCATCTTTACTAGAACTAGAGGAGAAATTTCAACATTGTTTTGCATAAAACCATTCTATCAACATACCAAATCAGACTACCTACATCATCGGCAGATTACCTATGTCACCAATTTAAAACGCTTTTCGCGCCACTTATTTTAACTTCTGTTTTCACAAAAAATTGATAATTATTTTTGCGGAAATCTGTATTGGAAGGCTTGTTTATACACATTCTATATTACTCAATAAAAAAAAAAAGGAAAATACCCCATTAGAGAGCCTGGACATGAAGTACTGCGGCTTCCACCATATCGCTGTCAGTTCAACCCAATAGAACTTGTTTGAGAAATTTGTAAGGAGTATTACGACAAACACATTGGGAAAGATGACTTTAGTGACGAAGCCATTCTTGCTATGTGCAGAGCTGGGCGAGTACCGGCGTTAAAGTACTCACGAGTATTTCATGAGTACCTTTAAAGTGTACCCATAACTACTCGAGTACAAGTACTTATTTGAAAGGTACTCAAAAAAATGAGCACTTTTGCAAAATTTAGAAAGTGAGTAATGAGTACAAGTACTTTATAAAGTACTAATTAGAGATATCGAATTAGAACTAATAGACAAAAACAAGAATACCAGTAATATGAATGCTTTATTTATGGTACTTTAAGTAATAAAAAAAGGTAAGTAGGTAACTACAGTCAGGGCCGGCGGAAGGGGTGAAACAGCGAAGCAGATGTTTCAAGCGGCAGTTTTTTAAGGGCGGCATTTTAAGACTTGATTATTACCTTTTTACAAATTTCAGAAATTCAAAATTGCACAAAAATCTCAAAAAAACATTTTTTGACCCCGAAGGGTGTTTTATTGTGGAGCATTAAATATTCTAATCCGTTCTCCGTACTTATTCGTTTACTTGTACTAAACATGTCAACGTCGCACTGGCCGTCGGCCGCTTTTGTCTGAAGGACAAGGGGCAATTGCAATTTCTGTCTGTTTTATTTTTTATAGAATGTTTCTTATAATCTGTTTTTTTTTGCTAAAATATTTTTTAATTTTTTTTGTCTATTGGAATGTTTCTTTTATTTTTCATAAGTTTTTATTAATAAATTTGTCCTAACTTGTAAATATATTTTTTTTTAGGGCGGCAAGGAAATATTTGCTTCAGGTATCAAACACCCTGGCGCCGCACAATCTGGAATTTACGTATTTTTTTGGACAAAATTACCTTCGGCCCTGAATTCTTAACCGATTTTGATGTACTTTGGCTTAAAATGTAGGGAGACAAATATACTTTTAGATGTGACTGCCACTTTTCCATTTTGCGGACGATTAATTACTTGACTAAGGGATGCTGTCAAGAATTTTTTTTCTCCACATCTGAGCCAAAGATGAATAAATATATATATATATGGAAACAATAGAAGATGATTAAATTTTTGGAGAAAAGATGTTAATATAATTGGAGTTGTTGAAAAAAATACTTTGTAGTATTTCTTGTATTATATACCCTTATAATTCACCCCCAAATAGAAAAACAACCCCCAATTAATCATCCCCAAAATGGAAAAGTGGCAGTCACATCTAAAAGTATATTTAATTCCCTACATTTTAAGCCAAAGTACATCAAAATTGGTTGGGAATTCAGGGCTAAAAAATACGTAAATTCCACACTGTGCGCCGGCACTGACTACAGTTACATTTATTAAAAATGTATATAAAAATATCACACCTTACACTTGTCATCTTTATATTGTATCTGACTGATTGCACTGCACACAATGTATGGCAAACAATATTCCCAGCAAACATTTAGGTATTATTTGACGTCAAAACTACCTAAATTATATATAATAAATTTAGTCGCAAAACTAAAATTAAAATTAACCGTTTTAATAAAATTTACATCGACGCTATGTGGAATCGACATAAGTGGAGAATAAGACGACGTCGAAATTAAGTTATATCGACTAAGACAGGTAAAATTACACTTAAATCGTACTTGTAGTCTCACAATATATTTGGTTCCTAATACCTGTTTCTATTAATAATTTAGCTTCAGAATTACTATTTTATAGTCAAGTTCACTTTGAGGTTGATTTGCCAGGTTACTGCTAAATAACATTTATTTCTTCAGTCATTTTAAGGTCAGTTTAAGGATAATATTGACTTAACTGTTGAAATCAGGTAGATATACTAGGTAGAATTTATCACCTCTATCAACCTAATATAACTTCAAAGGAGTGTAATAAAAGTGACCAAATAGGTTGCTATTTAGGTATACATTACGTAGGATTTCCAACAAAATCTACTTAGTAAGGTATTTGACTATTAGGAATATTTTTAGTTGATAAAAAGGTAAATACTACCTAATTACATTACCTATTTCGGCCTTACTGGAAATTTATCCCGGAGGCCATTTTTGGTAGATTTTTTTTAGTAGTTTTTCTCGCACTGCTTTAGTTAAGTTTACTTTCAAAGACAATTGTGTATGAGGTAGATTAATTGGTTATCATTTACTTAAATTGAAATCTAATTTCAGACCAACTGGTCAATTTTTATCAGAAGTATTCTTCCAGTCAACTTTACGTCATAATCACCTCAATTAGTAAATTCCTTTTTTACCAAGTCGAGTTGGAGCTAATTTTATAAAAAATGTTTGCTGGGTTGGGACAAAAAATAAGCTCAGACTTGTCTGTGTTGCGCATCGGTACTCGTACTCGGTACTCGTCACATATGAACATCAGAAGTACTGAGTACTCAATAATGTAAAGTACTCGAAATTTTCGAGTACCGAGTACAGTTAAAATAAAAGTATTCATGAGTATCTGGTACTGAATACTTTGGGTACTCAGTACAATTATGAGTATAATTTACTCGAGTACTACCCAGCTCTGGCTATGTGGAATGAGGCTCTATCTAAAGTGTCGAGCTCAATTTCGTCCAAGTGTGTAAGTCACAAAAATAAATTGATTTTAGAGACATATGATCGAGACGTTCATACTGAAGAAGTTATGCCACTCATTATAAGTGTTAATATTGAAAGTGACGATGAGAACTCGGAAGAATTAGACATTGAAGAAAACTAAATTTATTTATTTATCTTATACAAGGTATTTGTATTTTACTGTCATATTTAATGTAGCCCCAATAATGTAATTATTAGGGCTACTTGAATTATATGTGATTGTTAGATATGTTTTTTTATTTTTTGCTTGTATGGTGGTGTAGAAGAACGTTCAAACGAACGTTACCCTTTGTGGTGTATATTGTATCTATGTGTACATTTATATATAACACAATAAATATTTTTCTATTCTATTCTATTCTATATTTGTTTTATATCGGGTTCTAATTAAATACATCAAGTAAAATATGAAACAAAGCGACGCCACTGTGCATTCGGAAACATAAACGAGCCTACGGCATCTTAGTTCAGACGTTCGTGACGTCACACCGGGATTCTTTCAGCGAACAGACTTTAGTGGGAATAGATACGTGTGTCTTTTCCTAATTTATCAGTTTTCTTTCTTGCACTCGTTTATCTCTCAGGACCATATATAAAACTACATTTGGTGAATCTGTATACAGAACACTTAAGTTCGTATAGCACTGCAGCTTTATTTACATGCTATATTACCACGTGTTGCTTGAAATAATTAATAATTGTCATTTGATGGAATGATCGGAATTTGGGTTTAATTCCAGTGGCGCATATAGGTAGGTATATAAAATTTTACATCAAAAACTTAAAGTTTGTTCTTTCTTACAAAATTAAATCGAAATTAAATATAATACGAACCTACCTTAAGAGTTTCTCATTTTTTTTTGGCATAATAGAATAAATGTATACATATTTACAACTAATAATGTATGCATATTTTAATAAATTCTTGTAAAGACGCACCTGAAATTAAACCCAAAATTCCGATCACTGTTTATTACTAAAGATTTAATGAAGTAACTTTGATATCATGTAAACAAAGTAAAACTGTGACTTCATCTTAGTGACGTACGATGATTGATACATTGGGATCGCTATATCAATTTTTTTAAATAAACAATAAACTGTAGGGAATTCTTACCATCTTTGTCTCGATTTTGCATTCCCACATCTGGAGATAATGTAGTATGAGATGGGAGAGGATCTATTATCTTCAAGTTTGGATCTGAAATAATTATTAATATAGAATAGAATAGAATAGAATTTTAGAATAGAATAGAACTTTCAAAGATCATGTTTTTCATTAGTTGTTTCCCTTTCACCCCTTTGCACCCTACTTAATCAAACATATTCTTCTTTGTGATGGATTAGGGAGACCTAGGTACGAATATTTCTTTATGAACTGATAAAGAATGAGAAGTAACTTAGCTTTGCAAAGCTACAAGGTAAAACGAAAACAATTATAACTGTATTGATAGATTAGACATCTTTGGGTACTTTTTGGTTATCCAATATAGTTCGATAATGGTAAAGTCAAAACAAGATGGTTGATGAAGCAGACCCACTATTAAGTGTGTGTGAATATTGTGATTATTGTGAGAAAAAAGAGATCAACAAAGTTAAATGTGTGAACTGTGGAGCAGTATTCCACAAAAGTTGTTTCTCAAGGAAAAAATGTTGCAATAAGCAAGATATATCTAAAGAAATACAAATAAACATAACCTGTGATGACAGTGATACTGGAAGTATCAATGAAAATCCAATGGAATTATTCAAATGTGAAAATAAGTTATTAAAGGAGCTTAATTCAGAACTGAGACTCACAAACGACCTATTGAAGGAAAAAATACTTACCCTGAAAGAGGAAATAAATCGCCTGAAAACTAGTATGGTAAAAACAACAGAAAATCAACAAACTAGTAAAGAAGAAAAAAACAATAACCTTACGAAAACTCTGATACAGGAAGAGGTGCAGTCCTACTTTAGAAAACTAAAAAACAGTGAATCTAACTATGATATAATCAATGTTAATAACCATTTTGTCTCTGAAAATAACAAGCAGATACAAAAAACACCTCCTGCCAGCAGTAAAAATAAGAACAAAAACCAACAGCAAAAAACATTTAGTCAATCAAGCAAACAACAGGCACAAAAAAATGTAAATTTATCAGATATGGAAGAAAAACAAAGACAGATAATGCAAGGTATTATAAACTTGGAAGGAAAAAAATGAAGAAGCTCTAGTAAATAATAACAAAAAATTGTCAACAAATAGTTATTTGGATATAAAAATAGATGCAGTTGAAGAAAAAAATAATGCTCAAACATATAGCGATATCTTAAAAACCAGAAAAACAAAATCTAAAACTACCATGCAAATTGGAGATGGAGGCACAGATGAAGGTTTTGAAGGCGTACAAAAAATAATTTGGATTTTCTTATCTAGAGTAAAACTACAAGTTACTGCCAAGAAAATAAGTAAATACTTAAACCAGAAACCAATTATGAAAGATAAAACAGTAATTGTTGAAGAGCTTCAACTAAAACGAACGAGAACTAAAGCATTTAAAGTTGGATTAGACCATGCATTAAAAGATGATGCGTAAAGTCCAAATTTCTGGCCTAAGGGGGTTGGCTTCTGCAGATACACCTTCTCAAAAAACAATCAGGATGACAATCACGAACAAGAATGGGAACAATCAACAGCTACAAAAGATAATTTTTGAATAAAAATGGAGGCAGGATCAGTGATGAACCTATACAAAATAAAAAAGATTCTAACAAAAAGACACTACCCAGTAAACAAAATTGATAATAATCTGACACAACGCAATGCGACTGAATTTCTCACGAATAAATCTATTGCAAACACACCACCCCCTACAAAGTCGTTAGGAAAAAATAATAATAAACTGAATCATCTATCAAAAAACACAAACTATAAAAAATCTCTAGAGGTAATGCATTTCAACATTCAAGGACTGATGGGCAAATATGATTCACTCAGTATCCTACTAACATCGCACAAGATAGATGTCCTAGCCTTTGTGAACATTGATTGAGTGAAAGTGAACTTACAGTCACAGTGATTGAAACTTTCAACCTAATAACATACTTTACACGTACGAACAAATCTAGAGGTGGAGTTTGCATATATGCCAGACGTAATGTCAATATAAAACCAATGGAGTATAGAAAATGCGTGGAACAAAATTTTGAGGCTTGTATAATAGCCGTTATGCAAAATATTGACCAAACAAATATAATTATAATCTGTGTTTATAGGACACCTAATGGTGATTTTAAGGACTTTATCCATAGACTTAATCTGTTGTTACACAAAGTATTCAACAAAAATGATATATATATAGTCGTTGGTGACATAAATATTAATTTCTTAAATAACTCTCCAAACAAGGAAATTTTGATAAACATACTTTCTGAATACAGTATTAATATCACATCAATATCGCTACCCTGATAACCCCTCACAGCTCTACGTGTATAGATAACATGTTTTCAAATATCGAGGTGAGCAATATGAGAGTATGCCACTCATTTGTTTCAGATCACACATATCAGATATGTTCTTTCGATACATTTCAACTAAAGCAAAATCTTGTGTTTAAATACATAAGGAACTACAGCGACAATAATAAACAAATTTTTCAAAGTAATATTGCCAGGGAAACTTGGGCCGAAATGTATGAAGTCAACAGTTTTAATAATAAATTTAGTGCATTTTATAATACACTTTATCTACTGGTATAACTGTTCCTTCCCAATAACTAAAACTAAATTTGAACTTAAAGTCAAAAATTGGTTTACACCTCAAATCAAAGACATGCATGAGCAACTTTGTCAAATGGAAAAACTCAAAAAAGAATTAAACAATCCGGAATATACCTTAAGATATAACCAATTTAAACAGTTATATAAACAAAATGTAAAATCCCTAAAGAAAATAACTAATGACAAACGAATTAATAATACTACAAATATTATGCAAGAAAACTGAAAAATCATAAATAGTAATAAAAAATATAAAGACAACCATACCTCCATTAAGATATGTGATACAGATGGTCAATTAAATACTGACTCAAAAGTCTTGGCTGATCATTTTAACAGCTACTTCACAAATTTTTTCTCTTACACAACACCAAACCTTAACCTCAATAATAAGAACAGTCATAATATTCCAACTCTTTTCCTGACTCCTACAACACCAAATGAAATCATGGATCTGTTAAAAAAAACCTGTTCCAAACCAGCGCGTGGAATAGATGACATAAATGGTAACATGTTAAAGTCAGTCAGTTATCTGATTGCTGAACCATTATCCTTCCTAATAAATAAATCATTCACCTCGGGGCAGTTCCCTGATCTGCTAAAAGAATCAAAATGTGTACCTGTATTTAAAAATAAAGGCACAAGAGATGACATCACCAATTATCGATCTATATGTATGCAGAGCCAATTAGGCAAACTCTTTGAACTGGCTTATAACATTAGGTTATGTAAATTTCTGGAATTTCATAAATTATTGTCTAATATTCAAAATGGATTTAGGAAAGGGAAATTCACCTATAATGCTATTTTTGAATGCCTGGAATTTGTATACAATGCTCTAAATGACAAAAATCACACCCTAGGTTTATTTTATGATTTAAAACGTGCTTTCGACACAATAAACCATGAATTACTCTTACTGAAATTGGAAAATATAGGGATTCGAGGTGTGGCACTCCAATGGGCTACCTCATACTTAACAAAACGTACACAGACTGTAGTCTTAGACAATTTTAAATCAGATTTAAAAAGAAATACATCTGGGGTGCCCCAGGGTTCTATCTTGGGTCCTCTCTTTTTTCATAATATTTATGAACGACTTGCCAACTGCTTGTATTACATCTAACAAAATTATCCTCTCCGCAGACGATACAAATATTATTATGTCCAATAAGAATATAAGTGTGATTCAAAACAGTAATATAGCTTCAAATGAATTCAGTAATTGGTGTATTCAGAATGGCCTCCATCTTAATGCTAAAAACGCTCTATATGAGATTTTTACCAAAAAATATAAAACCAAATTTTCATCCTCTTATTATGATTGATCGAAAAACAATAGAATCCACTGAAAGTATCAAATTTTTAGGAATAACAATAGACCAGAAACTCACCTGGGAAAATCATATAAGTACAATCTGTTCAAAATGAGGTAGTATATGTTATATAATAAGAATGCTGAGAGACACGGTCACAATTGCTTTATTACGGTCTTGTACAGTCTGTGTTACAATATGGACTGATATTCTGGGGCTCTTCTCCTTACCTCAATAAGATATTCATATGTAATGAAGCATTCTTTAAATTCATGTTCCATTACTAAAGTTTCCAGATTTACACACGACACCAATGTGCACACGGCTCGCAAATCTACCCAGCTTCCGTCTAGAGGCACGGATTTGCACACGACACTAAACTATACGCAGTTCTACGTCATCAGTAAGCGAGGATTCTCGAATATAAAAGCCCAGCCCCAAATTAACATAACTCAGAGTGTGAACAACTCTGACAATCTGTCTACAGCGTGCTGAGCTGGACATATTACAGTTTTGTACATCTCCCGACGCAAACACGACGGAACGAATGCAATCTGACCCTGGGAATTCTGGAGCGTGTTGAGCTGGGACCCTTCGAGTCGTTAGTCATTCCCCGACGCCGTTTCGCTGCCAAAACCAGAGCGAATGAGCCTGACCTGGAGACCTCCTACAGCGTGTTAAGCTGGGAAACTTCTTGAATCGACGATATTCACCCGATGCCACTCCAGTAGCAACAGCAAACGTCGCATCGCAATCGTTACACTCTCTCTCTTTCTCTCTCTCTCAGATAATAGAAAATGTTGTGCTAAGAACCGTAAAAGATACAGATATATAACCTGTACCTGTATGTTATGTAACACTGCCTGTTTGAAGAAGTAAATAAATTGTTTATATTTTTATTGGGCTGTCTTATTAACTAATCTGGACCCTGATTAATCTCCAAACCAGCTACCCGACAACAAACTGTTACACATAGTACAAAAGAAAATCCTAAGATGTATGAATGATGCCCACCCACTTTCTCATTGTAAACCAATATTTAAATCATATAGTATTCTCACGATACCAAGTCTCTACCTTTATCAGTTGATAATGTATGTGAAGGAGAACGAAACATCCTTCTTAAAGAATAGTGACACACACTCATATTGTACACGAAACACGGAAAAGATACATCAGCCATATTCTAGACTCTCAATAAGCCAATGTAATCCAACTTATACAGGATAAAAAGTATCTTAGACTTTGATAATGTAAATTTATTTAAAAAAGAATTACACGCTTTTCTAGTAAATGAGTCATTCTATTCTGTGGATGAATTCCTTAAAAAAAATTTTTTCTAAAGAAAAATAATGTATTTTTTATGTACTTTATTCACGTTTTTATATATTTTATTAAATAACATCTTATGTATTCTACCATATCTTTTATCTTGTATGTCTTGAATTTTAATTTTAGATTTAATGTGTATTCTGTTAGTGATTTGTCTTTTAGTTTTTAAGCTTTTGTTTGACTAGTCTGATAACTGATGCTGTACATTGTATCAATTTTGTGATGAATAAAGATTTCTAATTTCTGAATATCCAAGAGACATTAAATGTTTTAGTTTAGTAGAGTAGCAGAAAAAATATAAAACAAATGGATAATAATAGAAAGTTTATATCATACAATACAATGCCTTATCTAAGATTGACAGATAAAGTAGACCTTTTTGCTCACATTTGACAGCAAACAGTTGACGTTTACTGTGAAGCTATGAGTAACCAAAATTTGTATATAATAAAGTTCCCTCATATTCTGCTTTTAGGCAAGACGTGAGTGAGGCGATGAAAAGTCAGACTATCCTTGTTCTTATAACAGTAGCGGCGCAGTTATCTCGCTCTAGAAGGACGGTCCGTACTGGCCCGAAATATGGTCTAAAGTATACTATGATCTGTAGTGTTACATTCTGCAACTTATCCTGATTACCACCATGCAAAACAGTGACCCAAAATGTGAGGATAATTACCCCCCGACCTCAAACAGGTCATTGCGAGCCCGTTCCAGTTACGAGTTCTTTGCTACACAAATTCTTACAATATTTTGGATCTGATCCTGCTTCTGGTGTGATTCCATACCAACTGCTCATTGGCTAATGATATTTTTTGGTGGGGAACATCAGTTAATAGGCAACTTTATAGTCTACAAATCTTGATGAGTAACGTCACTTTAACGCTCACCTTTCATGACAACATACAACACAGATCAAACATTTTTTGAATGTGTATATTACAACAATTGACTACCGATGCTATATATTTTCCTATTAATTTTTTTTTCATGTATGAAGAAAATTCTACTTTGGTGAAAGTAGACAACACTAACTCCGATAAATGTTAGTCGGCAAAGGCGTCAGACAGGGCTGTGTTCTGTCATTAATCCTCTTTAACATCTACAGTGAACACGTAATGCAATGGGTGCTGGAGTAGCTATAGGCAGAACCAAGATATCTAACTTAAAATTTACAAATGATACCACCTTAGATGCAGCAAGCGAGGATGAGCTCATGTACCTGTTGGGCAGGCTTCAGACAATAAGCTCTGATTATGGTGTAGGTGTAAACTACAACAAAATGAAAATTATGATTGCAGACCGAGCGAATCATAACCACCCAACATATTAAAGATGGGTGAGTGAGGTAGTAAACAAGAAGGTATACCTTGGAGCCCTTGTGGATAATACTGGCTACAGCGAATATCAGATTCGGAGAAGAATATAGATGGCAAGATCGGCAACTTTCCAGTTGAGCAAAATTTGATGTGACAGAAATATCACGAGGGTATAAAGATCAGACTTGCTAACGCCATAGTTTTCACCATCTTTTTTTTTTTACACCTCTGAGACATGGAGCATTGGAGAAGCAGACAGACAGTGCACTGATGCTTTCGAAATGTGGGTCTGGAGACGTTTGTTATGAATTCCCTGGACAGCCCATCACACTAATACCTCGATTCTCCAAGAAGTACGTCCCCAAAACTGACTCTCCAGCATCGTATTCTCTTGAATCCTCTCATTTTTTTTAGCCACATCAACCGGACAGATGACAATACAGGCTGGTTGATAGTTCAGGAAAATCAAATGATAAGAGACAAAGGAGACGCCCTCCAAAAGGTTGGACTGATGTCACCAAGAAGCTGATGTAAAAGAGCTTTAATGAGGCTATGCGCCTAACAGGCAACTGCGACAGATGATGTGATGCCACCAGGGGTGCTATAAGGCAAGCAAAGGCCAACTAGAATAATTTTCACGAATAACAAAATGTCTGGCAAGATGTGAATTAACATATATTAAAATTTGAGAGGGCTGAGCCCCTCACTCTTTCCAAATTTACTGCAGCAAAGGCTTTTTTCGCGCTCAATTCTCTGGACGCGGAACGGTATTGACGGACACACAATAAAATGCTCGATTCCATTTAACGATTAACTTCTTAATTAACTAATTAAATTCGTCCGTCTCTTTCTGGACGAATTTTTGCTACCCTCACTTTTTATTCACGATGCTCCCTTTGTCGTGTCGTTGTATTTTGCAATTTTGTTGAAATGTCAAAAAATGTCACTTTTCATACATTTGTGCCGTGCCGAATTTTCGATTTGCCCTATGAAACTTACGATGCGGTTCAACTAGAACTCTTCCTCTTTCCATTGCGACATCATACGGTCGTTCTGCTGGTGTATTTCGAAAAATATGAACATTTTAAGATTGCATGTTTATGCACTTTTTTCGGCTCCAAAACGCTACTTTTTTTTCGCCGTTTTTCGTTTATATCTCGCAAACGGCTGCACCTAGCTCAAAAATAAATTTTCACAAGGGTCTAGATAATTTCTTGAGAAATCGCCCAGTTCCATCAGAATTAAATACTTTCGTTTCGGAGAAATCGACCCAAATGTGTGGCGATGCACGACTCAAAATGGTACATTTTTTGCTTAAAACCTCCATAACTCCTAAACGGTGGCTCCTAGGCCAAAAAACTTCGCCCTATCGAATTTGTAAATTATCTAAAAGTTTTTCTTTTTTTAATTGTCCTGCTTCAAGAATTAATTAACTGCAAACGGCCAAAGTGGAGGCTGTTTTAAATTTTTTTTCATCCCGACCCTGCCTACGTCATAGCTAAATATCGAAACGTCCAATCAGATTCGTCCACAGCTGTCAATCTGTGAGGCGACAAAAAGTCGTATACAGGGCGATTTGTCTAAATTGACATTTGTTTCGTGTTTTTGTGCAATGCAGATTGAAACCAAGGACAATTGTATAAACTGTCGATCTGCATAAGCGCCCTCAGTCTTAAGAGATATTGACTTCATATTTGAAACACAGGTGGAACTATTGAAGAAAAACGAAATTCGAGAGAATCAAAAATACACTCACGTCACAAAAAAGAAAATCTCTTACTACACACGAACGGATAGAGATAATGACGTCATATTTGAAATGTAGGTGACACTATTGAAGAAAAAACGAAATTCGGGTGAATCAAAAATACACCTACGTCACAAAAAAGAAAATCTCTTGCTACACACAAACGGATAGTGAATCAAAAATACACCTACGTCACAAAAAAGAAAATCTCTTGCTACGCACAAACGGATAGAGATATTGACTTCATATTTGAAATGTAGGTAACACTATTGAAGAAAAAACGAAATTCGAGTGAATCAAAAATACACCTACGTCACAAAAAAGAAAAATCCATACCACGCACAAATGGATAGAGATATTGACTTCATATTTGAAATGTAAGTAACACTATTGAAGAAAAAACTAAATTCGAGTGAATCAAACGGATGGAGGTACTGACTTCATATCTGAAATGTAGGTGACACTATTGAAGAAAAAACGTAATTCGAGTGAATCAAAAATACACCTACGTCACGAAAAAGAAAATCTCTTAGTACGCACAAACGGATAGAGATAATGACTTCATATTTGAAACGTAGGTGACACTATTGAAGAAAAAACGTAATTCGAGTGAATCAAAAATACACTTATGTCACAAAAAAGAAAATCTCTTACTATGCACGAACGGATAGTGATAATGACTTCATATTTGAAATGTAGGTGACACTATTGAAGAAAAAACGAAATTCGAGTGAATCAAAAATACACCTACGTCACAAAAGAGAAAAACCCATACTACGCACGAATGAATCGAGATACTGGCTTCATATTTGAAACATATGTGGCACTATTGAAAAAACACAAACACCTACTTCACAAAAGAGAAAGATTCTTACTACGCAGGAACGGATAGAGATACTTACTTCATATTTGAAATCTAGGTGGTACTATTGAAGAAGAAACGAAATTCGAGTGAATCAATAATATACCTACGTCACAAAAGAGAAGAACTCTTACTACGCATGAACGGAGAGAGATACTGATATCATATTTGAAATGAAGTGGCACTATTGAAGAAAAAACGAAATTCGAGTGAATCAAAAATGCACCTACGTCACAAAAAAGATAAACTTTTACTAAGCACGAACGGATAGAGATACTGCCTTTATATTTGAAATAAAGGTGGCACTATTAAAAAAAAAAACGAAATTCGAATGAATCAAAAAAACAAAAATACTTACTACACACCAACGGGTGGAGATACTGACTTCATATTTGAAATACAGGTGGCACTATTGAAAAATGAAATCCGAGTGGATGAAAAATACACCTACGTCCTGATGACGTCATAGAAATGAAAAATTCTTACAATTGACGAACGGTTTGAGATATCTTCTTCATATTTGAAACGTAAATGGCATTATTGAAAAAGAAAGAAATTCGCGTGAATAAGAGAATACACCTACGTCACAAAATTGAAAAATTCTTACAACAGACGAACGGGAATAGATATCGATTTCATACTACTTATTGAAGACGGAATCTGAATGAGTGAAAAATAGACCTACGTCCTGATGACGTCACAAGAACGTAAAATTCTTATAACGGGCGAACCGGTGATGATATCAAAAAAATATTTGTATAAGATGAAAATTGTCAAAAATTCGAGAAAATATCAATTTTATTAAAAAATGTAACATCATTAAAAAATGTTAAATTTTCGGAAATATGTAAACTTTTAAAGAAATTTCAAATATACGGAAAAAAGACAAATTTTCATAAAACTTTAAATTGATCGAAACGTAAAATTGAGCGCGAAGCGCTCATTTGAGTGCGAAGCATGCAAGCCCTCCGCAGGAGGTAGAATGGGCTTTAGCCCATTCTAGTATCCATATGAAGAAGAAATTTTTCTTTTTCTTCACGAGTACCAGATGTATGTGTTTTTAGTAACCGATAAATTTGTTGATCCTCCATCCCCTATAAATGTTGTATTTATACATTTGTACACAAGATACACTGTTAAAAAATATCTCAGGCAGGGAGGGTTAACCACTTTCTGCAATAGTAATGAGCTTACTACTGCATATAATGCAGGTTCTGTTGATCTGTGATGAATTACTGAATTTATCTACTTTTAGCACAACTATAAAACTAATGCTAATTGATTCCATAGAAACTTATTGCTGCATGATTGTAGTTATACAAGTAAACTGTTTATAACTACATAAAATAAGATTTTTTCAGTAAAGTTCAGATTTCAACATTTTTGTAACCTGTAACGGCCGATGAACCTAGGCTAGACATATTTTAGCATTAGATATAGCTATACTTTAAGGCATGACACCAAGACTAAATGAAAAAATTTGCAAAAAAATTTAGAATCAGGAGGAAAATTGATTGACATATTTCATCAAATTTTATTAAATTTTGTTTTTTTCTTTGTAAAAGAAGAACTCATATCTTTAATCAATTGGTATGGAGTACCTCAAGGATTAGTGCTAGATCCGTTATAATTTTTAATGTGTATTAACATTCTATCAAGTAGTGATCCCAGTACTGACTTCACCATGTTTGCCGATGATACTATTGAAGACTAATAATATAACATAAATATGACACCACACTCGGAAATGAACCACGTTTCCTGAGAGAGATAGACAAGATTTCAAATTAAATGTCCCGTCGTTCTTTTATGCATGCGTCAGCAGGTTAGCATTCACGGATCTTTGTAAGAAATTCCAGAGAGGGCTTTTACATAGATATTATATCGTAAACATCCAACGAGACATTCCCAAATGATATAAAAAGGCAAAATGAAGAAATATTGGCAACATTTCATACAAGTTTTTTATCCAAACTCATCGAACCCTATATGGTACTAACCTTGGTATCGACAGGATAATGAAAAATGCAAATACTGCATGTCTAGATTTTTTCAATGTTTCACTATACACATTAAAAAACAATTTGTGATATGATTAATTAAGTAACATATTTTGTGTATCTAACTGTTCTATTTTACCCGAATCAATTTGTTATTTATTTTACACTCTAGTCATATGTGTCTACTTAATCTGTTTTTTTTAATGTATTACTATTTATGTGTCTTTCTTTTGTATAATGTATTTTTTGTGTACTCAATGGGCTCTCCCGTAAATAAATAAATAAATAAATAAATAAACATTTCATCGCCTTGTGCACAAGAAATTCTTAATGAAATATGAAATCTGTTGATCAATTCTCTTCCTGATGATTTTGAAAAGAATATATATTGTAAGCATGTAAAAATATTTCCATTAAAAATTGGCTCAGCAGTCCAAAGAAATTTCTTTTTTGCAAATTTCAAGTACCATTTTTCTGCTCGCAAATTTCTTCATTTAATCTTGTTAGGATATCACACTCCAATAATAAGATATGGCTAATTTAAATTTCACCGGCCACCACACTCTTTATAATGTAACTTCAGAATTTACCTGAGTGATTGTAATCGTGCTTTGAGACATCCAAAACGCACTTATCTAAAATTTCTGCATATCTATCTGTAGTGTTTGCGAAATTTTTAACGTTGCCATTTACAGTTAAGTCAGCTATACACCCATGGAATGGTACCGCTGAACCAACAGTTCCCTGCTTTGGTTCGATCCTTCTAGGTAGGCCTCCCACATACATATTGGCATACATCACATGTAATGGGGTAGGTCGAGTATCCGTGCTAGAAACATTAATACAATATACAGGGGATGGTATTAAATAAATGAGTTCATAATAAAATTTATTGATAATAGTTAAAAAATTATCCTAAATATTTATTGAGACATTAATTATTATAAAATATTTTCCTATAGAAACACAGTGTGCTTGCAATAAATGCTGGTGAAGGAAAGTTTGTTTTAATTAAAGGAGTCCTGCCGCTTCGAAACGTATCCAGAGTCATTTGCGTATCATTTTCGAGCTTTTGGCTCTCGTCAACGCAATGCACACTCGGACACCTTTGACACTATAGGCTCCTCTTGCTCTTAATAAAGTTGAGCAATACAAAGTGAGTGACTTGTAAATAATTTGAGTGAGTCCCTCCAATGGCATTTGCAGCAAACACTTTATAGAAGCCTGGTCTAGGCAAATATAACTAAAGAAGTAATAAATATAGAAGAATGCTATACAAAATATGTAATTTTGTTGTATTTCTCTTGGTTTCCTAATTCAACGATTAGGATGCACTTTCTGAATGATATTACCATCATTATTAGAAATGCAAGGAGTCCCACCGCTTCGGCTCCTTTAATCTTAACAGTTCCCTTCACCAGCATTTGTTGCAAGCACACTGCATTTCTAGTAATGATGGTAATATCATTCAGAACGCACATCCTAATTGTAGAATTAGGAAACCAAGAGGAATATGACAAAATTGCATATTTTATCTACCATTCCTCTATATTATTACTTCTTTATTTTTAACTTTTTAACCACTAACTTAAACATCCATCTTTCTAATGTTTTCTAATCTCTCTTCAAGTTATCAATTCTCTCAAGTGACGATGCCAATTTAACTTTTAGAACACAAAGTGTGACTGACATTGTATCAGTCATCAATGTCTGTTGTTTTTTGAATTTCGTTATATTTTATATTGCATACAATGCAGATCGGTACCTTTAATATCGTTGCTCTTTTAATTGAGTTAGTTGTAAACCCAGAATTGTCGTACATTTTTTTCTAATTTGGAATTTTTAAATTTGAATTCAAATTTTACTGCCAAAAACACTACGTCACGCTAATGGGAGCTGATGACATCATCAGTTAGATTGATGGTAAACAGCTAATCTCAAAAATACATATTTTTTAAAATTTTATGTCCTTATTATCAAAATTTCCGCTTGGTTGCCGCACTTTCAACTAAAATCTTGTTCAATGTAATGTTTATGAAGTTTTAAATACTTTGTCCCAATAAAATAAGGCAGCGACTACTACATTGTCTAGACGGTGTTGCTTAAAAAATAGCTGCACTCTCCAGACAGTTACAATGAAAAATATGAGTGTACTGTCTAGACGGTGCTGCTTAAGAAATAGCTACACTTTCCAGACAGCTACGAAAAAATATTAGTGCACTGTCTGGACAAAAATTCATTGTGTCCGAGATAAGGCCAGATTCTGAAAGCTCAAAACATAAAGGAAAGTATCTTTAAAACATTAAAAAGTGGTTTTCCGCATGGCGGGGGTCTGGTAAAATTTAGGATTTTGCAAATTTTGTAAAAAGTAGTGAATAGTATATGATAAATAGAGCACATTTATGAAAAAAAAATTATGGACTAACCATACAATTAAGAGGAAAAAATGAGAGTTACGGGACAAGTAACATAACACAACCTTACCTTAACCTTAGAGAGCTCGCGCATAAATCATTAATTTTTCATCCATAAATTTTTTTTCGTAAATATGCTCTATTGACCATTACTTTTTAGAAAATTTGCAAAATCAGAGATACCTAAAGTTTATACCAGACCCTATTAGTATTATGGGAATATCACAGAAGACATCCACCAAACTATTTCTTATTTTCTTAACCTATATTGCGAACCATAAACAAACAGAAATCGGAATGGGTATTTTGTGCATGTCAGAACAGATTGGACAGTGCAGCTATTTTTTAAGCAGCACGATCTAGACAGAGCAGTAGTCACTTTCATAAAATAAGGCGCCTTTTGAAGATTGGAAATCCAACCTATAATTAGCCGCCCATTTTTATTAATCAACAATGTTGAGACATCATTTGCGTGAATTTTTAAATGTTTTATTGGAGTCATACTTAAGGTTCTTTTTCATAATCGCGAAATTCGCTACTTTTAAGCGAAATGTTATAAAAACTAATTCAAATATATTTGCGGCGGGAAATCTTAACTTTATTGCGGCGAGAAGCTTGGAGATTCATAAATTAAAAAAAGATAGATGTTGATCAAAGGTGTGTCAAAGGTATTGCTTTGAAATATAAAATTATTCATATTCTTTATATATAAAGCTCTGCATGTTATATATTTGGCATTTACGCCACAAAAAAAGAGTGAAAGTGTATAAGAAAAAGGCATTTTGAGTGACAAAAATATTTTTGCAAAGAAATGAACAAGGGGACTTCCACAATTTAATAATAGAAATGCGTGTAAGTGATGCACCCAAATATCTAAATTATATGAGAATGACTTCATGTCAATTTGAAATTCTTTTGCAAAAAGTGGGACTAAAATATATCACAAAGAGGACAAAATTCAAGTTGTTAGGTTAGAATGTTAGATTTTATCGCGAAAAGTTCAACTTTTTTGCGACATCGCAAATGCGTTAAAGCGAATTTCGCATTGTGTGAGTATGGGACAAAATAAAAAATATGTTAAAAACCGAAATTCGCTAAAAACTTGCGAATTTCGCGACTATGAAAAAGAGCCTTTAATATAACTACAATAAACATCTCTCTATTCTATCCTTGTATGTGAGTGTATGAACCTAGTAAGATTGGGCACCTACTAAAATTGAGCAAAGCCAGGGTGAAGTGGCAATAGATACAGGAGGTAAGACGAGTTTGGTATCGTCATACCATTATATGTGTTCCGAATACAACATAAATTTTCATTAGATATATCTATAAAAATATAGTATACCAATAAATAATCTTACACTTTATATCCGTAATCATCGAAGTCAATTCTTAACATCATATCATTGTGTATGACTGAAACAACATGCCACTGACTGTTTGGTATCGTCATACCATTATATGTGTTCCGAATACAACATAAATTTCAAATTTTCATTAGATATATCTATAAAAATATAGTATAACAATAAATAATCTTACACTTTATATCCGTAATCATCGAAGTCAATTCTTAACATCATATCATTGTGTATGACTGAAACAACATGCCACTGACTGTCATTGAAGGTATCTTTAGAACTAAGTTCTATTTTTTGACTTATGACAACCAGATGTCCATCTCTTAATGCCAACGATATACCATTTTCTTGATCATCATCAGTTACATAAAATATGAGACCTTCTTTCTCTTCAGTTTTGAATTTAAGACTAACTTTGAAGTTGTTACTGATTGACAGGTGATCCCAACCCACATATCCAGGTCTGTTTTTGGTGAATGAAACCATTGGTGCAAACTATGAAACACTGTCATTAAAAAAACATTTTTTTTTTAAATTTATTTAAAGATACCTTAGCCGGACAACCAGGGATTACATCATAAGCTTGAATATTGGTACGAAGGTCAACAGGTTCGCCCATAATGGTAACATTATTGATGCATCCATCAAATTTAACATTAGTAACTTCATTGAAATCATGATCATGTGGATATCCGCCAAACGAGATTGTTTCGATAAGATCTACTTGGGTTCCAGTAATTTGTCTGGTACTATCAATTACATCCTCATCATCAACTTCAAATTTACCATTTGCTTTGTCTCTAGTAGCAGTAACTTTATGCCATCTTCCATCATTGTAAGTTTTGGATGTAACCCATACTTTTGTAGAGGCTCCTAAGTTATACTGAAAAAAAAAACAAGAGGTCAAGATCTTTTCTTGTGTCGAATATTTGGTGGTTTTTGTTAATTAGGTGTTTTCACTGTATGCAAATTTGCTTTTTAGATATTAAAATGAAGTACTTCATACATTAAAGCACTTACCAATATTTAAACACCATTCTTTCATCTATCAATTTAAAATTTCAACAAATAAATAACAAAACTGAATAACTGAACGGGTATTATACAAAACTGGCTGTGACGTCATCGGTTGCATTAACATAACCTCAACTTTTAGGTTTTTTAAGTTTATTGTCATTTTTAATGATTATATCCGCACTTCTTATTTGAAACCAGTATGGCTCCAAGCAAACATTTAAAAATTGATGCATATGATGTCTCAATATTGTTGATTACTAAAAATGGGCTGCTAATTATAGGTTGGATTTCCAACCTACAAAAATCGCCTTATTTTATTGCGAGAAGATATTTAAAACTTTATGAACATTACATTGAACAAGACTTTAGTTGAAAATATGAGAACCAAGCGGAAATTTTCATAATAGTGACATATTACTCGGAAATTTTTAAAAGATATGTATTTTTGAGTTTAGGTGTTTATGGCCGATGACGTCAACAACATAGCTTAGTGTTTTGGGCAGTAAAGTTTTAATTCAAATTTAAAAATACTTTTTCTTGGATATTACTCAACTGGTTGTGGAAATTCAAATGTTTTTAATTATAATTAAGTATTATCTTCACAGTCGATGAGATTTTAAAATTTGTGAAAACACCGAATTGGGGTCACCTTTTAACTCTCTGTGACTTAAAAGAAGGTTATCCCAAGTTAGCATTTTAAGGAACATTTTCACAGAGATGGGTCAAGGAAACTTTCCATATTTCATAAAAGTCTGTAAAAGTCATGTAAATAATGTAATTGTATGCACTTATTTGGTATCAAAATAAAGCGTGCATCATCACGAGTCAGATTTCACCATAAAATAGGCTATCAATATACCCAATGGAAAGTTTTGAAAAGTCTTTATGGTAATTTTGCCACAGTGTTTAATGGTAATTGAAAAACAAAGAGTATTTTCTGATCATAACCAAACAAATTAATTAAAAATAAAACACACCAACAGATAGAAGACAACCCCAAATCCAAAGCCAAGGCTGTGTGGAAGGGAGTTACACATTTGGAAAAATTCAGACATACATCCACACCCACCGGTGTTGTCAATACCGGGGCTGGGCGTCGAACCCAGAGCGCGGTAGACAGTCGATCAGCATATTCGCCACTCAATACGCCTTAACCGTGAGCTACCACGCTGGTCTGTATATAAAGACGTACACTCGTACAAATCCGAATTTTTTAGTAAATTAGAATTACTTTACTTGCTTCTGAAAAATAACTGCTTACCATTAAAAAACTTCAAGTTCAAATTACATCTATATGTTTAATGTAGGTCTACATATTCTCGATTTTTTTAACAGAAAATAGCAATTTTCTACACCAAACGGCAGCACTATCTCAAAATTAATGAAATGTCGCTTAGTTAAGTGATGCATAATGCAGTCCAATTATTCTCAATATCACAATGGTTTATTTTAAACAATCAAACACTTCAGTCCATTCAAAGAATGGGCATTTCGGTTCATTTTAAATAAAATGAAAAGTTAATAGTAAAACTGTATTTTAATTCAAGCGAATGAATCTAACCTTGGTGTATTGTTTTGTTGCTTTGTATGTGTTAAATCAATAAAATTATATCCTACCTGGTACATAACCTTTCCATTTCTTAATTCAAGTGATATAAAAGTCTTTCCTTTACCAGCCAGGAACAACAAACCTGTCGTAGCAAATGTCTTAAACATAAGTTGTACAGTAGATCTATATTTGAATGAAAATTGTCTTGCGTCTAAAATGGCGTAACCATTACCATTAAATCTAAAGCCAGTACTTGGTGCCAGGACTACCAATTTGTTCCTAAAAGAGGTTAACATTAAACAAGAATTGTCATTTTTCTTGGATGTAGTACTGCAATATATTTGAAGTAAAATGTGTTTTATACAATACCTCTCTTTGGCTCCATGTGTTTCATAGCCATGGTTGAAGTTCCAAAGCGATACAGGTGTATTGCCAATAACCAAATCTTCCACTTCTCCCTCAAAAGAGTTAAAATCGATTCCTTTTTGCATTTCATAATTTTGGGGTGGAAAGCTTCCCACAAATATTTTAGATTTTTCTTTGTCCAAATTAAATATCGTGTATGGACCTCTCAGTGTTTTTTCGGCTACTATGCTGTTTTCAACATCTTCAGGAAGTTCTTCACGAATTGTTAATTTTGCGTTGTGACCAATTCTAAGGAAATATGAATCAAATAATATATTCTTGGGTAATATCGTTTTGTGCCCTTAGTATTTCATTTAAATGACATGACATCTATTTGCAGTAACTCACTTGTATGCATAGACAATAATATACTGGGGATTCTGCATTCTTACTGTGTGCGCAAAAGCAGACGAACACAAGGGAGAGGGAAATTGAGAAGCATATCCCAAGTAGAAATGAAACCGTAAAAAATATTGGGTTGATATTTAATAAATATTAAATATTCAACATTGGTACTCCTATATTGGGGAGATATCATTTTTACTCGTTCCAACTCAGGATGCATACAGACAATGAAACAATATTGATAAATAGCTATATACATTAATTTTACAATATTATATGATCTATATTCATCCCATATTTGTGATGTCCTTTCTAAACTATATTGTTTAACAAATATTTATCCACACAAATAAATAATCTTATTGCAATATTGAACATTCTTTATTTATTCCTGTTATTTTGATATTAATTGTCAATATTGTACATTTAATATTGATTTATAATGACGAATATTGATTTTCAAATATTGTAAAATTCATATTTCTCATATTGGCGAACACATAAAATCATATTGTTTAAGCAATATTTTCCAACGCAAATAAAGATTGATATTACAATATTGAAAAGTCTATATTTACTTCACCATGCTATTACATTTTTTAGCAATATTGTACTACAAATATCTATTAATAATCACAAATATTAATTTTAAAATATTGAAGAATTAATATTGAGATTATATTGGTAAACTCTCTTTTAACTCATATTACAAATAAACATTGCTTTTATGATAATGAAAAGTATACCTATGGTGATCTCATGTTAGTTAACAAATGTTATTTAATTTATAACGATAAATAATAACATAAATTGATTTTACAATATTAAAAATCTCATATTCGTCTTTTACTGATGACAAAGTCATGATTTTAAAACATAATGTTTTAGATATTATCACAAATATAAACTATTATATTGTTTTAGAAATTTTTGTTATTCTAAATATTTCTTTGCTGGGTCGCGTTACAATGACTTTTGTTTAGTTACTAGTGGTCGCTCACCTATATTCATCTTTAACTTTGAACGACTCATTCCATGAACGAGCTATCATTATGAAATGATATTATTATTGAAATGTGTCCTTTAAAAACTACAAGAAGTGGTTAATTGATAAGACATAGCTAACCTAAATTTCACTAGCCACCATTGGTAAAATGTTAGGAATATTTAGTCATTGTGCGGGTAGGGAAATGCACGCAGGATGTACCACTGCAAAGAAATGTCAATGGCATAACATCGCAATGAGTAACCATCTTTTAAATGGTGAAAGTATGTATCAGTAAGATGTATAAAAAAATATTTTATTCACATAGCAAAATTAAAGGATAAAATTATGGCATGATAATGATTGACCCATTAATAATAGAAATTTACTTGATATAATAAAAAAGAAAATAGTTATTTTGTACATACCTTTCAATAATAAATTGATACCAGTTATCATCTGAAACAAATTTTTCACTAATCACTTGTTCTGGATCATTGCCGATGTCTAATTTGAGTACGGGATAACCATTTTGAATTATCAATGCCATATAGTCATCCTACAATAAATAGAACATAAAATTCCAATAAGTCTAGGAATACATGCCACAATATTTCAGGCCGAAGTGGCCGCTATACGGTGATATGCAAAGGAAATAATAAAGCAAGGAACTGTAAATCAGTCAATTGCCATTTTTTCCGATAGCCAAGCAGCGCTAAAGGCACTCGATTTCCATGCAGGTCGATTCAAGACTAGTATGGGATTGTACAAATGCCCTTACGGACCTAGGAAGTCAGAACAAAGTGACCATGGCATGGGTACCAGGACACGAGGGACACAGGAGAAATGAGAAGGCTGGTGAACTGGCCCGGGAAGGCGCATCTAAGGCCCTAGTAGGACCCGAACCGTTTTGCGGTGTGGCTAAGCCATGCATACGAACATCCATTAATGAATGGGTACAAAATAAATCTCTAAAGTGGTGGAAGAATTTCCCACGACAGAGACAGGTCAAAAAGTTCATTAAAGAACGATCGGCCAAATTCACGGAAGGCCTACTACGCCAAAATAGAAAGGCTATCCTAATAGCCTTTCTTATCCTAATAATGGTAGGTCTTCTAACTGGACATTGTAGGCTTAACAGACATGAGTCTAATGGGCCTGGCAGAGGATGTATCATGCAGATTTTGTAAAGAGGAAGAGGAAACCTCAGTACATGTACTGTGCCATTGCGAAGGCCTAGCCAGACAGATTCCAACTACTTGGCGAAGAGAAACCAAGGGCAGATAGGTATACCAAGGAGTGCCACAATAGATCCTCAGGGGTCGCGCAGGTCAAGACCAATCAGCCAGCTTCTTTTTCAAATCTAATCTAATATTGAACTCTTTGAAAGGCATCAGAGAAAGACTCGCTGAATATGTCACTTCGAAAATTTTCTGGCAAATATTTTTTTAAATTTTTAAGGTCATTTTATATAAATGATTCTCAATAACAATTTTAATAATAATTGCTTTATGTAATTTGTTAATTTCTATATTTGTTGTACTCTAAAAATAGTGTACTTTTAAAACCACTGTGAAAAATATGGATAGCCGTTGAAAAAAACATTACATCGCCATTCACCTATGGCGTAACAACTCAACAATTCAAATAATATCAGCAGGTGCTACAGATAGGTATTCGACATTAAACGTTTTAGAAAAAAAAATGAATAAGAAGCAAAATTAGCAGAACCTAGAGATCAATAAGCACGGTCATGTGGAATGCTAGTTTTATTAGAGTTAAAAGGAATCTATACAGATCGGTCCATCTAAGTGTGAACCTTATGTGGTCCAAAAATGACTTAATTTTTTATAGAGGGTCTCGATCCCCCTAATTTTTTTCCAAATCCGAAAAAAGTAAGTACGTATTTTTTTGTTTTTCAAAATTTTTATTTTAAATGGTGCCTTTGGAGACATGAAGTTTCCCCATTTAAATTGTATGGGGAAAAATCACTTTTTGGGATTTTTTGAATAATTGTTCAGGGTTAGGGAAAATCTTGCATTAAACTTATAGGACTTGGAGAGGACTATCCAATGAAATCCAACAGAAACTGAGTGGCCCCCCGCCAACGTTTTCAGGGTCCCACTCTCTATAACGAGTGGAAAATGATAATTCTTATCTTCATTACTATTAGGTTAGGTTTGTTAATTCTTATCATGACGCCGAAATTTTTTTACTTTGTTGTGTCTACTACCCATAGGTTTTTAAGTTTTTATTAATCAAAATGTAATAATTCAATAATTATAAAAATAACATTATTTATGAATTTAATTCATTAAATTATGAAATGAAATACATATCTGTAAAACCAAAGGTGGCCGCAGAGTTTTGAATGGGGGTCGGCCATCCGGCCATCTCTCGTGGTGCGGGGTCTGCGGGGGTGTTTGTCACGCCACTGATACATATGGGTTTGTTGCCCCTAACACACGTCCACGGTGCCCTGAAAACTACCAGAAGAACTTACATTTTTTGATTTAAAGGTAGATTTTGGAGCACCATGGATGTGTGCCAGGGGCAACAAACCCATATGTATATATATCAAATTCTTCGTTGGACAGTCCTCTCCAAGTCCTATAAGTTTAATGCAAGATTTTCCCTAACCCTGGACAATTTGGGGTTTTCACAAATTTTAAAATCTCATTGACTGTGAAGATAATACTTAATTATAACTAAAAACATTTGAATTTCCACAACCTGTTGAGTATAATATCCAAGAAAAAGTATTTTTAAATTTGAATTAAAATTTTACTGCCCAAAACACTAAGCTATATTGTTGACGTCATCAGTCATAAACACCTAACCTCAAAAATACATATCTTTTAAAAATTTCCGAGTAATATGTCACTATTATGAAAATTTCCGCTTGGTTTTCGTATATTCGACTAAAATCTTGTTCAATGTAATGTTCATAAAGTTTTAAATATCTTCTCCCAATAAAATAAGGCGATTTTTGTAGATTGGAAATCTAACCTAAAATTCGCAGCATTTTTGGAGCCATACTGGTTTCAAATGAGAAGTGCGGATATAATCATTAAAAATTACAGTAAACTTAAAAAACCTAAAAGTTGACGTTATGTTAATGCAACCGATGACGTCACAGCCCGTTTTGTATAATACCCGTTTTGTATAATAACCGTTCAGTTATTCAGTTTTGTTATTTATTTGTTGAAATTTTAAATTGATAGATGAAAGAATAGTGTTTAAATATTGGTAAGTGCTTTAATGTATGGAGTACTTCATTTTAATAATATCAAAAAAACAAATTTGCATATAATGAAAACACCTAATTATTAAAAAAATCCCAAAAAGTGATTTTTCCCCATACAATTTAAATGGGAAACTTCATGTTTTTATAAGCACCATTTAAAATCAAAATTTTTAAAAACAAAAAAATACTACTTACTTTTTTCAGATTTGGAAACAAACTGATGGGGGATCGAGACCCTCTATAAAAAATTAAGTCATTTTTGGACCACCCTAGTGAACATAGATACGAAGATTAACAAGCTTGACTTCAATGCTATCGATTGGAGCTTCTGCTCTGTCTGTACATCCCCCCCCCCCCCCCTCTCGTTCCCTCACACATAGTAATAATGCCCTTAACAGATAAACGTCAATTGTATTTCTTCGCAGGTGTTCACAATGTTTGCATTACGATGGACCGATTTGTATATAAAAATACCTAGAAATTTATTTTTATTTTAGCCCCAAATTTGCAACTGGAAATTAATTTGATTCCACTCAAATCAGTGATTTAATTTTTCTACAACTTCTATCCTTTATAAAAAAAAACACTATACTCACAGATTTCGTTTTCGGCAAGTTTGTACCTACTGGATTACCAACGTATAACAAAAGTCCGTTCAATTTATCTGTTTTAAAGTAACCTGAGAACTTTGTTGATGTAGTCAAATCTTCAATATTCTTTGGATTTCTCAACTCCAATGTCGTATTAGGATAGAATTTAACACCAACTTTAATTCTATTAGCGATATCCCTTGCAAGTTCAATTTGTTGGTTTAACTTATTGATATTAGTCTGAATTCCATTAGACATTTCCCTTTGAATAGCCTGTACGTTAGGCAGCTCATCTAAACTTTCTATAACAGGTGGTAGTTTTTCATTCGCTGTGTTGATTTGCTTCTCTGTTTGAATAAGATTACGTTTTATGTCGTCTAATTCTTTTGGAAGCTGTTGTGCCTGCTCTCTCTCTTTTGGTAGCTAAAAATATATTATGAGAAAAAGGGAAAAATATATACCAGATATTTAAATATAAATTGGAAATTATTATGGCGTCAATAACATTTCCAAGGAACAATTTAAAAGTCATTTGGCTTGTGGAGGTTTTAAGAAAGGTTTGTCTGGGTTAGGAAATAGTCTTGTGCTTTATTGATGTAGTTAAGGCCTTATAGGCTTCAAGTATACTTGCTCTTATATGGTAAGTTTTAAAGCATTCTGTAAGACCTAATTATAAATAAAATTAAAATTTGCTTCTAGGATAATATGTATTTGTAAACTAGACTCTTAAAACATCCTTGACAAATGTGATGAAACCGTTATGAAGAAAAAAAGGCCTCTATAAATCTAAAATGTAAATTTTAATTCCATAAAACACTTTCTAAAAACTCAATAAAACATTTATTATAAAAATAATAAACAATATGTCTGCCTGAAGTGTCGTTGATGCATGTGTGTACACGTATATTTAGAACACATACGCGCGCGTCACACTGTCAAATTATTTTGAGGTTAAGTTTTAAGTTTTTTGTATCAAATGGCAACGCGGTTCGTCTTGGAGGCGGTTCTTTTAAATCCCACGTTTTATTACAGCTTTTATCAAGTTCATGTAATCTTCGCCAAGTGCATTTGCATTTATGTAAGGAAGGGATTATTTGTGATAATATATAAAAAGACTAAAAGGACTTCATTTAGAGTAAATGTTCTAGGTCATTACCATTATTAGAATATATAGTTTAATGAGAGGACTGTAAAATGACAATTAGGATTTTAGTTGGCCGGCCATGTTTTTCTTGTTATATAAAAATATTCAAGGTTAATCTCACAATTATAATTATTAATAATTATCACTTTTTCTTTAGCAAATTAAGGTAAAATTACAAGAAACGACTGAAAATTACCGTGGGATCCGAGAAGCAGCCTACTTTTTAAATTTGCTGATTGCGCGTCTATGCAAATTTTGTATGGATATTAAAATCATTATTATTTCTGAGGTGCCCTTGTTTTCTTGGGCCTTTCTTTTGTAGTTTTAACGATAAACTGATGTTGGTTTTAATTTTTTTGTCATAACTGATGTCTTTTTATTACCTTTTAAATTGGCCTTAGAGAGGTTAAAGTGCCATTCTATGCTTTATAAATTTCAAATTCAATTTTATCTTCAATAAGTCTGATGATGTGTTTGCTTAAATCAGTTTAGAAAAAATAAATGCAATAATAAAATTATTTGGATTCCTTCGTGGACATCCCAAGTAACACATAAAGTCGCGAGAACGTATCAGCAACTATAAAAGCCACGATAATGTGGACCGCTAACCATAGGCTGAAACATCCCTGCTACGTGGCGTAGCCGCCACTAAAATGGGGAAAAATTTGTAGTCGCCGGGTAGTGTTTCGGGTAGTCCCAGCCTCTATAGATGTGACTATGTTTAGTTACTATAAAGGATCGGGGTAGTAGCGGGTACTACTCCGTGACTCGCCGGCCTAGTAACCGCTACGTGGCTGCCTAATAACTGCCACTATCACTTTTTAAAATGGTGTTTATCTTTGTGTTTTTTTTCTTGTATAATAATGGCGCAGTGAAATAATATTATGCCAAAAAGATGTGTACTTTAGGCGCGTGTTTAAAGTACTTCTTTAGCCATTTTTTCAAACGCAAGTTACTTTTTCGATATAAGTTGACATATTAAATGATAAAATTTCAATGCGCCCTCAAATAACCTTTTTTTGTAATTTTTTGACAAAATAATTTAAAAAGGCAAGCTTAAAAAATTTAAATATTTATTAGGGAAACATTTGAATACTTTCAAAATCATTTTTCGTAAAAGTTTATGATAAGATATTAACATAACCATTGTCTATTTTTGATTAAAACCAATTTTTTTTTCTAAAAATTTTAACAACTAATAATGGCCGATTTTAACAAAGGTACTATAAAGTTAGACCCTCCACTATAAAGTATAGGGGACTACCCCCATTTTACCTCTAAAAGATCTGTGACTTTGGTGACCCAATAGCAACTATCCTGATGTGACTCTATAGTATCAGATTCTATTTTGGAACTGTAAAGTACCAACAGGAACTATTTCGCTACCCATGTTGCCACTAAAATGCCGCGATACTTTAAAGTTCCAAGTGATGGTCACTGGAACTATTCTGGATTGCCTCTCTATGTACCCAGTTACTTTATTTAGGTATCTTAGTGGCACTGGTGGGTGGCAGTAACTGATTCACTGGTACTATATAGTTTTTGCCACTATAGAGTAACAATAAAATGATACTGCCTAGTTCCAGTAACTACCCAAATGTTACTTGTTACTTTGACTTTGGATGTTTACAGTTCCAATAAATGGTATCGGTGTAGTAACAGTTACTTTAAAAGAACCATGATTGATCATAGGAAACTTTACAAAAAAAAACTAAAGACATGAATATTATTACTACTTAATACCTAATAGTATAATTGCACAAAAATGGTGCTTTACCCTTGATGGCAAAGAATAATATAAGTAAGATATGAGTACTTGCATATTTAACAACTATAAATTTTAGGTAGGTAGGTATAGATAAAATCATTGATTGCTAACATTTTGATTTTAGTAAAACCAAACCAATGAATCTCCTTCAAAATGTTTGAACTCTCCAGCTTTCGACAATCACTGTTCTGCTTTAGAAAACAAATGGTTATACCTTTTGACCAGAAAAGGAGGAGAGTAAAATAGGCACATGATTAGTGCATGCAACAGATCCTATTGACGCTTAACAAATTTAAGGGGGTGTATTTCAAAATAATTTTTACAAAGGCTTATCAAATCAACATTGCTCAATGACATGTGCTGTTTGACACTACTGACAGTTCAATTCATCACTATCGTCCTTTCCTGGATAAGGTATAAGAACAGTTGACAACAAATCAATAACTGGTCAGTTATGCTGTTTCTTACAGAACAGGTTTACTTATATATATTTTTTTACTTACCTCAGTAAAAGAGTCATTAACCAGTTTTTCGACAACTGAAATGGTACCAGAAGCTCCTTCAGCATTGTCAGCAGCATTTTTATAAGCTTTACCAAAATCTTTGACTTGAATGTTGTCCAATATTTTCTCAATATCTTTCAACAATTCCTCGTTCTTTTCATGAGTGTCCCTAACAGGTTTATATTTAGATATAGCCGCATTCAACAACGGTTCCAATTTTTCATTCGTAGATTGATTTGATTCATATGCATCATTTAAAGCTTTAGAAGAGTTTGTTTCAGCATCATTAGTTCTTTCCTGAACATTATTTAATATCTCAAATGCATTATTTGTATTGTTTTCTGCACTTTCTGCTGCTTCTCTTGCACTGTTGACTGCAGCCACAATATCTTTGTATGCCCTGGCTGCTTTAACTGCATCTTCTGATCCAATTTGAGATTCACTCAAAATATATTCAAGTTGTTGAACGCGGTCAGATAGATTCGAAGCATGATTTTGAACCTCAGGCTTTAGTTGTTGAATGCTGTCGATTTCGAGTCTGTTATTTTTTAGTTGATTATCGAAGTTAATATTGTTTGACTCTAGCGTTTCAGGAGCATCTTGCAATTTATTTAATTTTTCTAAAGATATGTCGATCAAGTTGGACGCATTAGAAAGAATTCTGTCAGAGTCATCTAGGTTGAATTTTGACTGGGTAATTTGATTTTCTATGTTTTCCAATTTACTGGTCAATCGATCTTTCCTACAATTATGTTATTGTTATAAAATAAATTATATATCTCTTATTCACTATTAAATAATAAGTTGTACTATAACCTTTGCAATTGCAATATAAAATTTGGTTTAGGGATTACCACTAGTCAATAGTGAGGTGTATGAAAATATAAGAATTGCAAAGCAATTTATCTTCACGTATAAAGATGGAAACGTATGACCCTATGTGACGAATCAAAGAATTATCCCAAGGTTCTGTTAGCCATCAGCTTTCATTTTAAAATTTATTATTTTATTTTATATTTTTGAATATTTAGTTGTGTTTATAAAAGAAAATACACGCCCCCTCCCCTAATACCTACTATTTCCAAATACAAAAACAAAGAGTATATTACATGTGATTGGCACGTTTCTAAAACTGTAAATATATCGTTTGTAGAGAAGAATTCTTCGTATTCTTGTGTCAATCATTGAATTCTGATTAACTTTCGAAAATATCCATCTGCCTGCCACTCCTCTTGTAAGCATAACTTGAAATTAGAAAGTAAGTTCATATTGAAATTAGGATATATGTCAGTGTTCGCTGGAGGAAGCACCCTCTATTGAAAATCGATTAGTAAATAATAGTCCACAATACAGCGCCTTTTTTTAATGATTAGTAACAGGCTGAATTTTCGTGAGTAGCTTCGTTTTGATGAGACGCCCAACTTTTCTCTCTGCGAAAATTCTCGGTAGTGGTAGCTAATAGCTGCGCTTGGGTGTATATATGTCGATTGGGTGATTGTTAAAATTTTATTAGTAACAGTTAGTTTTTTAGTTAGATCTTGAGATAATTTGATAAAAAACACGAAAAAACGTTTGACCGATGGTTTGATCGAAGCGTGTCCCACCCTCAACATGTCCAAATAAAGAGGTCAAAAAAAGTAGTAAGTAACCAGTTGATTTTTTTACTATTGCTTAATAAATGTTTTTAAAATGAAATGGCCACATTGTCCTACAAATTGAATGGTATGTTTTTCCAGTCCTACGCTCGGAAATTATCAGTTCCACGGTTAACACTTTTCTCATTAGTAACAACCTAATTTTCGTTTTTTTCTCTTGGGAAAAAAGTGTGGAACACGATTTTACTAATGTCCTACAAAAAAGTGGTATATATTGATAAAAAATTAAAAACACTTATTTTGAAATTTCATTCCATAAGTAGGTAAAGTTTTATATTATTTTTCATTCGTTAAACATTTGTTAAAGAGTTTGTTTTTCGGTTGCCTTGGCTATGTTTGCGCGAGTTAATTAAAATAAATGCCGAGTTTGTCCACAACAACATATTGCCAAAATAATTTGACAGGTTGTCGGATTGTCTAATTTGTGCGAAATAAATAGTGACTATGAAGTGTTCTTTAATGCAATTTACTGTGTGGAAAACCTAATTTTAAGGAAAAAAGAAATGTCATTAAACAATTTTCTAAAGAAATTTTCCTCTTGTAGTCGAACATTTAATAAAATATATAGAAGTGCATGAAAAATTCAAATATTCACGACGAATATAAAGGACCCCGGAACAAAACCCATGAAAATGTTGATTCGGTGGAATCGGCTGAAATTTTGGTATTTTGTAGTTCAAGTCATGCTGATTAAAAGTTCTTATCACATCGAGTCAATCCTATGGATAGTTTTTGAGATACAGCTTGTCAAAGTTAGGTAATTTGCGTCATTTTAGACATTCAAGAACTTTTTACTCTTAAACTATTAACTTTAGCAAAAAATTGCAAGGGTTGAAATGTTTTTGTTATTAGGACCTTCCTGGAGCGAAAACCACTCATAGGATCGACTCAGTGCAATAGGATTTTTCGATCAGCGTGACTTTAACTACAAAATAGCAAAGTTTCGGCCAATCCCACCGAAGTATGCCAAAATATGACATATATATATATTTTACCTAACCTAAAAATTGAAAAAAAATTCTTGAGCTTTATTGGACTTGAACAAAAATATTTCGACCCTTGCAGTTTTTTGCTAAAGTTAATAGTTTAAGAGTAAAAAGTTCTTGAATGTCTAAAATAACGCAAATTACCTAACTTTGACAAGCTGTATCTCAAAAACTGTCCATAGGATTGGCTCGATGTAATAAGAACTTTTGATCAGCATGACTTGAACTACAAAATACTAAAATTTCAGCCGATTCCACCGAATCAACATTTTCATTCTTTGCAAATTATGGTTTAAAATCAAGGAAAATGTTGTTTTTTGATAATCTGAATGTATGTACTAAATTTGGTATATATCAGAATTCCGCTTAAGTAATAAAAGTATATTAATTTACTAAAACCGCAATTATAAAATAATTCGTTATTTAAAATAATTTTTGTCAGACTAGCGATACATACCAATTTTATTTTATTTGGGCAGAGAATACACTAATCTATCATGTGTTATCTTTTTCCTACAGTTACTAATGAGAACAATGTTACCATGGAACTGACAATTTCCGAATGTAGGACTGGAAAAACATATCATTCAATTTGTAGGACAATGTGGCCATTTCATTTTAAAAACATTTATTAAGCAATAGTAAAAAAATCAGCTGGTTACTAATCATTTTTTTGACCTCGTTATTTGGACATGTTGGGGGTGGGGGACGCTTCGGTCAAACCATCGATTTTGTAGGACAAACGTTTTTTCGTGTTTTTTATCAAATTATCTCAAGATCTAACTAAAAAACTAACTGTTACTAATAAAATTTTAACATTCACCCAATCGACATACAGTCGGGCCCGCTTATAACGAGTGTGTAGGTGACAAAAAAAATGCTCGATATATCCGAACGCTCGTTATAAACTGTTTTTTAATGGATCCGGTTATAACGAATATACTCGTTATAAACAATTTTTATTGGGTCCTAATATAACGAGTACGCTCGTTACAACCGGTACGCACGTCTCTACAGGTATGTAGTCTTAAACGGTTACATATACATCTATAAACGGTCTATCCAGCTTTTCGAGCACAGTCGCCTCATTATTAGGGGAAAATAATTTAGAAAATTGTTCTCCTTTTTCTTGCAATATGGCCCCAGTTACAGGTATCTTTTGAATTCTTTTCTGCTTAAACTACTCAAGCAACGCCTGATCAACTTGCTTTTTCGCTGGTTTCCGGATTTGTTTTAACTTTGAAATGTTTGAATTTAAAGATCCTCTAATATTATCCCGGTTTTTCCAGTCAGTAGAAACAGTCGAACTGGATAATTTGTAATTTTTACACACATCGGCATTAGATATGCCACTGGCAATAGCATCAATTATTTTTATTTTGTTCTCTAATGTAAGGGACTTTCTCTTACAGGATATGGCTGTTATATAAATCAACGAACATCGGCGATTGATGACAAATCATTGAGTAAATAGTAAAGACCCGACCGTCGCGCTTTGGCTAAATTATGTGTAATAACTTCCTAAAAACATTACATCTACCTACTACTAATATAATAATAACTAGTCATGGCAAATTTGTTGGAATACTAGCAAGCACTGTTTCGATACAATAAAAGCACCGACGTTTCATATCTACCGCCCTCAAATCACCGACTATTAAGTCGGTGTCCGTTAAATGGCAGCGTTCACTCGTTATTAACAAAGTTAATTCTCCAATGAATCATCGAGTCCTCGTTGTAATCGCAGCCGCAGAGAATCTCCGTCATCCCTACAAAGGTGCTCGTTGTAAGTAACATATTCAGCAATTTATGAGAAAAATATTACTCGTTATAACAAAAGCGCTTGTTATATCCGAGCTCGTTATATTCGAACTAAAATTGTGTTGAGCTTAATGGATGATTTTTTGTGTCTATGGAAATTACTCGTTAAAACCGAACGCTCGTTATAAGGTGTACTCGTTATAAGCGGGCCCGACTGTATGTACACCCAAGCGCAGCTACCACTACCGAGAATTTTCGCAGGGAGAAAAGTTGAGCGTCTCGTCAAAACGAAGCTACTCACGAAAATTCAGCCTGTTACTAATCATTAAAAAAAAAAAGTGCGCAGTACTGTGGACTATAACAGGTATTAAACATTTCAATAAAAAAAGAGGGTTTATTTATAGCCTTTCATAAGATTCTACAAAAAAAATACACTGCATGTAATGAGCGTTTTGGGAGATGACTAAAAGAAATGGCTATGTAAAAACTTTCTCGCACAACTCAAAAAACTTTGTTCATTAGTAAACCACCTTATAAATTTCTTTGGAAAACCAACAATGGCATATTGTTAAAGGTTTATAATGTATACCATTAACTAACAAAATTTAAGCAAAATTGTTAGAGCCATCTTTGAGAAAATCGAGATTTTATATTTTCTCGTATTATCAGTAAACTACCCTTAATTTTAAGGTGAAAAATTCATCATAAACTCGAAGTCGAATTAAGTACCCAAGTAGCAAGGTGTCATTATGAAGTCTTTTTAAGGTGATCTGCCAGGAGCAGACGTCATTCGACCAGATAATGACGTGACATTAGAGTCGTCATATTGATGCTATAAAAATGTTGTCATCTAGACGTCATTTTTAGGGTAGTTGTGGTAGGGCAACATTGTTAAGTGATGCAAATCACATTACAAATTAATTAAAAAGTAAACATAAATATTACACCTTGGCATTGCAAACAAAAAATGTTGAATGCAAATAACAGTTTTTCATATGGAAATATATCAAGAATACACACTATTTTATAAAGTACATATGAAAGGAACTTCTTTTGATAAACTATATAAAGTTTGCATTCTACTATATAAACTTTATTTTTATTTTGGAAAAACAAAGTAAGTTCTCCAACTCAAATTGCATAACACATTCATCAGGCACCGGCAGTTTTCAATGGCTGACCGCAATTCTTCTTCATTTCTTGGTTTGAAGTTTCATTCATAAATTTTTTTTACTAAAATTTCTCAGACGTTCTTAATTGGGTTTATATCAGGAGTGTGCGCAGGCCACGGTAATAATCCAATATTACTGTTCCCAAACCATCGAGTAATTATCCTGGCAGTATGAATAGGGTAGTTGTCTTGTTGATAAATGAAGGTGCTGTTAGAATATAATTGCTCCTTCGAAGGAAGCATAACATTTTCCAAAATATCCCTATAAACCTGGTATTTGCAGAATGGTACACCCGAATATGTCTGTCATTACAAGACTAAAAAACTTTTTCATCGGTGAACACACACGGTGTGCTACAACCTAATTTAAATCAAAGTTGATGCCACTGGGAATTTTTTTTTACACATTCTTGGATGTATACAGAATCAATTTCCACGATATTTAAAATCATTCATAGCAGAATTTTTTTTTTTACAAGTATTTTACTTTTTTTGTTTAATGACAGCCACACAAAAAAAGTAGTCTGGCCTGCGGTCCAGACCAGTACAGTGTATCTTTATGTATGTGGACCCGCTGAAACCAAATCCGAAGTCAGAATTATCAGATTGGCTCGTTTTTCACCCCTAACCCCAAAAAAACACAACTCTAAAAAATGGTCTGTCCGGCGGACCAGTGTATCCTTATGTATTTGGACCCTCTGAAACAGAATCCGATGTCAGAATTGTCAGTTTCGCTCGGCTTTCACCCCTGACCCCAAGGCAAAAAAGTGATCTAGCCTGCGGACCATCAGACCGTGGGTTCTTATGTACTTGGACCCACTGAAACCGAATCCCAAGTCGAAATTGTCAGATTGGCTCATTTTTCAGTTTTTCAGACCAGTGTATCCTTACCAAATTCATAGGGATACACTGGTATGATCCGTCGGACAGACCATTTCTGACTTCTGATTCGATTTCAGCAGGTCCAAATACATATAGTCTAGGTGCCCGCGTACATAAATGCAATTTATACATATCCTCGTATAACTTCTTGTACGGCATGATTGAGCGTAGTGTATCACTTTTTTCCTCTGCGAAAATTTTCGTAAACGCAGCTTTCCTCCTCGGCATGAAAAAGACGATTTCCACGTGTCGGACTGAAAAATCGGCAAATATATTTTGTCGGACAATTTGAAAATTGGATTCTACATATATATTCTATATATTTCTACAAACTGTTCGACAAAAATTTTGGAACGTTAAGGGTGTCTACCACCCTAAACATACTATAACATAACTTTAAAACATTTATTGATAACCAATTGATTTTTTCAAGATTGCTTAATAAAAATATGTAGAATCCAATTTTCGAATTGTCGGACAAAACATATTTGCCGATTTTCCAGTCCGACATGTGGAAATCGTCTTTTTCATGCCTAGGAGGAACGCCGCGTTTACGAAAATTCTCGCAGAGGAAAAAAGTAATAGACTAGGTGCAATTATACCGTACAAGAAGTTATACGAGGATATGTATAAATTGTATTTATGTACGCGGGCACCTAGACTAATAAGGATACGCTTTTTTGTGTGGCTGTCATTAAGAAAAAAGTAAAATACTTGTGTAAAAGAAAATTTCTGCGATTAATGATTTTAAACAGCGTGGAAATTAGTTCTATATACATCCAAGAATGTGTAAAAAAAAAAAAAAAATTCGAGTGGCATCAACTTTGATTTAAATTTGGTTGTAGCACACCGTGCACAACATTGTTCCAAAACTCCAACGGCCGATAGACATAATTTAAACAAAACAGAATGCGGGCTTGCTTCTGTTCTTCTGATAATATGGTTTTCTTGGCACTTGTACAGTTTTTTATTTCCGATTTTCCTATCCTTCGGCTAGCTGTTGACCTCAATGCTGGAAATTTGTTATGAATAACACAGCGTCTCCTGCAGTTTGAAATGGATTTTCCCTCAAATAGCTAAGGAGCACTTCATCTTGAACGAGATTTGAACTTCTCGATCGACTTGAACCACCTTCTATCTTTACGCTACCTTCCTCCTGCCACTTTTTTTTCACACTCATAACAGTACTTTTATTCAATTAATGATGGTTAGCAACTGCTCTGACAGACCATCCCTCTTCAATTTTGGGGAGAAATGAAATTATTTCATGTTCAGTTAATTTTGGCATTGTGAAAATATGACACTGACACAGACAAATAAATGAAGAATGATTTAATATACTTACTTAGCAATTTCATTGCCCAGAAGTGTACATTCCAAATTTTTTTCATTAAAAACTTTATTAATAATTGCAGAAAAATATTGTGAAATTTGGTTCACATCCCTTATCGCAAAACCAAGATCCACTTCTTCAAATACTAGGAATAGTTACCAATACGTCATATTGACGTCAATTGTCTATATAAGTCATGATAAAGATGATCTCGCCGTCATCGCTGACCAAAAATTGACATCAAAATGATGACACCTCTTGCTATTTAGATATTGGATGATTATAACACTTATTCTTCACCTTCACTCTTCGCTTCTAGTGTCGCTCGAAAGTAAATAAAATCACTGCCTAATAAATCATCAGAGGTAAATTCGTTGTTCCAGGGTTAATATATATTTCGGTAATCAGTAATTAATATTTTTATAGAAAATACAGAATACCGAATAAATATCTATTACGCCGACATTGACATTAATCCACTGCATTACTTGATGTAATCTCATCTGTATATGAAGAATTTAGAATAAAATTAGAAAAATGTCAACTAGTAAGGGACGTCCTACATGTGGAATAGTTTTCAACTTACTTGAATAAAGTGTTTTTTTTGCAACTAAATTCCCATATTTAAGCTTTTCTTCATAATTGAAAAAACTTCGTTAAATAAAATTTTCAATAAAAATGTTAAAAAAAGGGAGGTTTTGGTTAAAGTCGATTTCATATTTTCTAATTTTTAGATTACCCTGTATAATTTATCTTAAGTTTGACAACTGTTTATACCTTCGTAAGAAAAGCAAAACTTTTTATAAAGAATGATTCTTCTCGGCAAATCAAAAATAAGAAAGTTTACAAAAATGTGCAGTATCTCATCCGAGGACACTATATGCCAACGATTATTTCGGGAACCACTTAACCGATTCATTAATTACTCATTATTTCGATTTAAATTAAACTTAAATGAATAGCATATAATAAAAAATTAAATGTTATTTCTTCAGATAAATAAAATTACACCCAAAGTTTTTCATATTTCTTTTCAGTATTTTACAGATTCATATACAAGATATGAGAGGTCATTAGACTTCAATTATTAAGCTTTGATTTAACATTTTTAAGACATAGCAAAAGCAATGAATTTATCAGTATATTTATTCTCTTGAATAAGCACAAGTTGAAATCGACCGCAATATCTTTAACGATTTCGTTTCTCCTTGAACCCAAATAACATCTGGCACACATACGTGGTCGTATTAAGTTAAGATAAACAGTCTTATTTCCGCTGCCCCATTACTCAAATTACGGGCTGGCATTAAAACATCATTCTCATTTTTAAAATTTTACGATTCCACGCGTTCAATCGTAGAAAGTTAAATCTTGCCAACCGTAAAGACTGTACTTGGAATCCAATGATGACGCGAAATTGTATAAACCCAACTGGTATTGGTTTTTGGTTGCGACCCAGAGCAAGTACTTCGTTATTTAAATTTACCGCCAATTTCTCAATCACATGACCATTGTTATGGTGTCATTTGTCAAAAACTGACGATAAGGTTATGTAGTAATTATAATAATTATTCTCTAAACAAAATGAGACAATAGTGTTTAATAATTATGCTGCCCACTAAAGGCTATTTTCAAGATATCGAGTGTCCGTATTACGACAGCTCCTGCGGAAGACCTTACTGCCATTTTAGACATAGAAAAAAAGCTACAGAAAGTATAGAAGAGAGTGCAAGTGAACCTGAAAAGGACGAAATCGCAGTGATTCCTACATATAAGCCTACTCCTAAGAGCGAATTAGCTAATATACATAACAACAAAAGCCACATCCCAATAAGTTATGTACCTGACCTTGCATTTAGACCGGATCGAAAGTCAAGACCCTTGCCAAAATTTGACAAACCAACTTACAAACCCACACCGTTAAGTATACTTTCATCAGCTAATAAAAGAGAAAGTTCTATTTCTGAAGAAAACGGAGAACATACAAAAGCTATCAAGGAAATTAAGCAAAATATTGCCAATGTTGAGTATAATCCAGCAATTTCTCTACAACCTACGAATGACATCGATTTTGAGGATTTATCGACAGAATTTGATCTAATAGATGAAATTATAAATTCAACTGAAAAAGTTCAAAAGAACACTACCGAAAGTGTAAATGAAGTTGATAATGTCGTAGAGCAAAACAAAAGTGACGTTTTAAATAAAACTGGTGAAGATCAACCAAAATTATTAAATGAAATTCCAGCGAAGCATCCCGATCTGAATCTAGCAACACTTAAATCTGAAGAAAAACAAGACGAACGAAAAAACAAACAGAAACTAAGCAGTGAGAAAACTCCAAATAAGTCTGAAAAAAGTAGTGATCGAAAAGAAAAATACGGTGAGAAACAACATCCTAATAGAATTATTGAAAAATTGGACGACAAAAAAGAAAAGAATAGTGAAAAACATTCTAAAACAGGTGGTGACAAAACTAGTGATAAGTCCGATAAATATGGTGATAAAAAGGAAAAATATTCCGAAAAAAATATTGAAAAATCCTCTAAAGATAGTGATAATAAGGCCAAGAATGGTGATAAACATGTGAAAGGTGAAATATCAAAACAAAACAAGAAACATGATAAAAGCACTGATAAGCCCCAGAAGAACGAAAAACCAAAACATAAAAAAAATGAAAGAACTGAAAAAACTAAAAATTCAGAGAAATATAGAATTTCTGATAAAGAAAAGTGTAGTAGTTCTAAAGTAAAGTGTGTCAAAGAAAAAAATGAAAAGAGTGAAAAATCGCATAAAAGCAGTAGTAGAGATAAACATCGCAAAGAAGAAAAGAGGGATAGGAACAAAGAAGAAAAGAACTCTAGTCATAAAAGCAAGCATAAGAGTAAAGACAGGAGTCGAAGTAGAAGCAAAGAAAGAAGAAAGAGTAAAGATCGAGAAAAGATAGACAAAGATAAAAAACACTGTGATAAAAACCATAAAAACAAATCTAAAAATAAAGATAAACACAAAGATATTGACCAACACAGAGAAAAAACTCATAAAAAATCTAGTAAAGACAAAAAAGAAGATGAGAAGAAAATGCAACTTGCGGAAAGTAGTAATGATAGTGATGAAAATGTTCCTATGTTATCTAACAATTTTGAACCCAATTCATCCGATTCAGACGATGATGAGGACGAAACTATGTTGGAGTGTTATAAAATATTTAATGAATATAAACCACCAGTAAGAACTGCATTGGAGCCTGAATCAGAGAAGAAGTTGTTTGATGATGATTTTTTAACAGATCGTAGAGAAGATACGAATAGTGCATCTTCAGGGAAAAAACGAGTAGCTCATGCAAATGTTGAAAGTACTGTAACTTACTCACAACTTCATCCACATAATAAACCAAAGAGCGTGTATGCACCTGGCCAAACATTAACAAATCGCTATAAGATCGCAAAACTTGCTCAAGCTAATAGAGAACAGGAATTTATCATGAACGAAATAAGACAGCCAACAGCCTCAATTAAAAGACCAGCTCCAACATTATTAGAAGCTGCCAGGGAGCATAAACTTCGAAAAGAATATATTCAAGCTACACATACACAGGCAAGCTGCCTAGTAGATGATATAATAAAAGGTGCTTCAAAACCGAACGTTTCTCAACCAAAAATAACTACAATCAAAAGAATTGCCCCAGCTCAAAACGTCGGGTTGATGGAAAAAGCGAAAGAAAGAATTTCAAAAATAAAACAAACGACACAAATCAAAACAGTTGCACAAACTCAGAAAAGTGGTCGGGTTGCACATGTACCCGAAATTTCTTTATCAGATATTCCAGATGTGCTTCAAGCCGAGAAATCTAAATTACCAGTAAATGTCAGAACTAGATTTTTAACTATGTTAGCGGATGAATGTGTTAAACTTTATATATCTAAAGAAGAAGCTTTTGCAAGGGCGCTGCATGAAGAGTTTTCATGCTATGAAAAATGTAAAGTTTTGGCAACTTATCGGAATTCGGCAATGCTGGCTGTAAATCGCTTAAGGAAAGAAATACAAGAAAGGGAGAAACTCGGATTAGGATTTATTGGCCTAGGAGAGGATACTGGGAAAGATGCATCATCAGAATTTTCTGGACGGACCTTTTACAATAATGTCATAAAGTGGATATTAACAGAGGAGGAACTAGATATCCACGGCTATCCTCGTGAAAGTGAAGAGCATCATGGACGTGCAGTTATAAAGAATCGAAAAAATTTAGCCCCAACGAATTTAGATGAAAATCAAAGGATATGTTCGAGGTGCCATAAAATATATCAAGTAGATGATGATGGCTGGCCACTTTTTGAGGAAGAATGTTTATATCATCCATTAAAGAAAAGAACTATAAGGGGCGAACAAACATACTTGTGTTGTCGAAGTAACGATGGCATGGGATGTGCTACATCTGATACTCATGTGTCTGAAAGTATGAACGAGGCAGAACTAGAAGGTTATCAAACTACTATGGATCCAGAATATGAAGACGATACTAGAAGTTACGCTGTTTATGCTTTGGACTGTGAAATGTGCTATACCACTAAAGGACTAGAATTAACACGTGTAACAATTGTGGACACCGAGTGTAAAACAGTATACGAATCTCTAGTAAAACCTTTAAATCCTATAATAGACTATAACACAAGATTTTCAGGGATTACTAAAGAGCAAATGGACAAAACTAGTACTAGTATATTGCAAATTCAAGCAAATATTCTGCATTTGTGCAACTCGAAGACAATTTTAGTGGGGCACAGTTTAGAATCTGACATGAAAGCTTTAAAAATCGTGCACGGGACAATTATCGATACCTCAGTTCTATTTCCGCATAAAATGGGATTACCGCATAAGAGAGCATTAAAAGCCTTAGCAAGTGAACTTTTGCGAAAAATTATTCAAAATGACATTAGTGGTCATGACAGTGCAGAAGACGCAGTGACGTGCATGGAACTCATCAAATGGAAATTAAAAGATGAACTTAAAGTTCGCGGGTCTAAATAATTATATTTTAACAATAAAAACAAAGTAATAATAAATATCTTTGGTACTTATGTTACATTGATTTTAAGAATAATTTATTAAGTTATTTTTGTACACCAATCAAATGTTTTTGGTGATGTATTTATTTGTAAATTAGTAATTGTAGCGTAATTTTTATACCTAAGTATTATTATTATTGATTCTAATTGCTATAATATTAAACACGATTGGTAACAAGCTACGTATATTAATTAATGTCAAGAATAATGTACATTTTATGTATATAAACTTTTTTGAAAAAAACATTTTTGTTCTAAATAAATAATCCTTAATAAAATGACAAGGAATACGAAAATGTACCTCATACATTGTAAGAATAAATCGTGGAATAAATAGAAATGATTGGAACTTGTTTTGTAGTCTCCTGACAAAAATTTAGTTAGAATTTGTGAACAATAATGTAAAAAGTGTCTGTTTATTAATTAGGTACCAATTTTGCTCAATGCCTAATTATAAAATAAACAGACATGTTAAATGAAGTGGATAAAATTAAGAATTTGGTTTGGAATATAATACTAAATTTAATTTTAATTTGCACATAGAAAATATAAAACGTTGATCTCTTCACACCTTACAGGGTTTCGTATAAGACAAACTAAAGATTTTACCAATATAAATGCCACAATGCCACAAAAATATTATATTTTAGAGACCAAAACTGGAATATGCATCTAATGTTTGACATCCACATGAAACTACTTACAAAACTTATTAGACAATCCAAACCACGTGACATCCAACATATGGCGTTTGTAGGCGTCGAGGCAAACATTCATTTTCATTCGTTAAACGTTTGTTTTTCTGTTAGCTTGGCTACGTTTCCGGAATTTAGTAGAAATAAACCCTTGTTTGCCAATTGATTGCCCACAACGCCATATTTTGACAGGTCGTTGGATTCCCTAATTGAAAAAATTCAAAGTAATTTTTAGGAAATAATTTCATATACTTACTGAGCACAATTTACTATTTAATAATGTTTGCATTTAAAATATGGTGCTAAAATTTTGTCTTTATTTAAAAGTGGCTGCAAGATCTACGAAACTTAATTCCTTCTTTTATATACCTTGATCGACTCTCAGCAAAAAATGTCCAATAAATAATATTACGTATATCATTTGAAATGGGACAGCATTAGACAAACTGACGACTAAAGTATAGTTATACCATCGCACATTGCATAAGGACTGGTAAACTGACAAATAATACTTCGTTGGTGTTGTTATAGGCTATTAAGCTAATTAATTTGAGATTCGTTAAGAGCTTTATTACTGCAATAGCGCACACTGTTTGAAGCAGAATTTATTTATTTGAACAATAATAACATTTATTCGTTATATAAATTGATTATAATCATTTTAGTCAAATTTTCTGACATTTGTAATCTTAGTTTGTCTTGCACACAATAATAAAGTGGTAACTTATTATTTTCATCGATGAAGATAAAATACTGAACAATACACATCTGATTATGGCTTAAGAGCAGATAATGCCAATCACAAAGTTTCATCGGTAAAGCTAAAGCTGAAGTGGGGCGAAGGGTAGGCAGTGTGGCTATTATAGGGCATCTGCACGTGACGTCACAGCTAACCTCAAAAATATGTTTCTTAAGATTTGAGAGTATTACGCAGCTATTATTAAAATTTCTGCCAGGTTCCCGTATTTTGAACTAAAATCTAGTTCAGTGTAATGTTTATGAAGTTCTAAATACTTTGTCCTAATAAAATAGGACTCTTCGTAGGTTGGAAATCTAACCTGTAATTAGCAGTCTATTTTTATTAATCAACAATATTGAAAAATTATTTACGTGAATTTTTAAATATTTGCTTGGAGCCAGTACGGCTCCAAGCTAAAAATGAGAATAAACTTGAAAAACTTAAAATTTAAGGTTATGTTGGTTACATGATGCAGATGCCCTATTGTAGTGCTGTAGATGGCACCACCTATTAAAAATTACTGTACTAAAAATCTTGACTGGGAAAAAGCAGTTTATAGCCAAATGGCTGGCGTTGTTTAAACTGAAAAAAAGATATTCTTGTAAGTAAATGAATATTACACTTCCATTGAGAAAGTTTTTACCTAAAATTTGTTTATTACGAAGATCTCTTTTCACATTGGCTCATAGCCGCCTGCTCCCCTCTGATTTGATCGCCTTGCTCCCTCTTAATGAATTTCGTTTGATTGCTGGAGAACTCGGCTCGTTGCCCGGCAATCCAACTCATTCTGTTAAAAATGTCATAATCATACTCAAGTTTATTTAATTGCTGTTTTGAATAAATTTTGACTTTCAAAAATGCGTTTATTAAAATTTCATTTTCTTGGATTTGTTACGTGTTTATTGTGGAAAAATTTACTAATATTTCGTAAGTAAATGTCAATTTTGTAGTAAATTGAAAAAATAAAACAGTTATACATTTTATTTGATAGCGAATTAGAATTTTTGTCAACAGTAGTGTAAAGAAGTAAAAGTGTTCCTTGAGTTTGTTCTCAGTTGTTCAAACAATCTTATCCATTGCTACCATCCACAGTGTTCCATCTAATATTGCATCATTTTATATTAGAGAAGTATCAAAGTTGAATTGAGCTGGTACATTCACTTACCTTATAAGTGGAGTTAAGTTTATAGTATTAAAAGTAAGTATACTGTCTATAGATTGTCCTAAGGTAGGTATGTGAATTAATTAGGCCAAACTTGTGGTTTCCGTAATAAACAAGTCTTTTTTGGGGTTTGGCGTTCGCTTTTAGCGGGGAATGTGGCAAAATGAACGTCGGGGGTAGGGAGTTCATAAAAATTGAACGTTTTGACAAATATTTTGATTGGAAAAAAGCTATATTTAACGTTTGTTTAAAGGATGTTTCACAAATGTACGGAGGGGGGGGGGGAATATAGCCCATTATTACGAACGTATTTGTTAAATGAGTAAATCTGCCAAGCTGATGCACATTCAAAAAATTTGCTGTAGGTACTGTGGTAATCAGTTTTTAAAAAAGCGAAATACGGTATAAGGGGACATTCACGTACACTGTGTGTAATGGCGGGCTAGGTATAGGGAGTAAGAATTACAACATCGCGTATGCCAGCTGGCTGAAATGAAATAACTGAGAGCTGAGATCTTCGCGGACGGGCGAGTTGCTCTGCAGTGTTGTCATATCTCTCGCGCTACGTGAATGTACATACCTAATGGGCAATTACACGCACTGTATAATGTTACACATATAGGAGAGCGAGGGGGCTGCAAAAATATGTCATAAAATCTGGGAACTTGACAATACGGAGCTAGTATTTTTCAGTAGAGTTTGTATGATTTTATCATGTCCTTTTCCTAATTGCTTCCACATCCATGTAGTGGAGTGGAAATATAGTAACAGTAACAAAAATTTTGAAAATATGTCAAAATGTCATGAAACGTCGTGATTTTAAATTTAACTTTTTTATGCGCGGGATTACTCTGGAACAATTTATGATATTGGCTTGAAATTTGGTACACCTATGTATAACTAGATCTGGAACTAGATTATATTTTGATCTTATTCTGTTCAAGGGTTTAGGGGTAAATAGGTGAAGCAAGTAATTAAGAGTCCATAAAACGGATTTAGTGTATGTAGAAAGTGAGGCTACACTTCAAGATGGAATACGGTTTGATCAGCCATTGCACATAATCACTGGGGCTATTGTGCTTGTAATAGGCGTAAAAAATTGAGAGTTGGAGACATTAGAACCTAGTTGAGACATGTTTGCGATGGATTGACATCAATTTAAATAAATAAATTAGTAAGACAAATATCTATTTTAGCATTAATAGTTTTTTTTATCTATGAATGTTAATAGTAACACAATATATTGAAAAAATAATGTTTATAAAACATTGTATTAGTAATTGATAGATAGCATAGAAAATGGAAAGCAGATAGATCAGCAAGTCATGACCGCACCTAGCCAGGTATGGCATGGCATTTAACGCCAAAAGGGTTAAATGCCATGCTTTAACACGTTCAGCGCCAGTGTATCTTTTTCGATACACATTGTTAAAACATTGTGTATCTAAAAAGATGCACGAACTAATATTCTGTTTTGGCCGTGTGTATCGCTAACGCACACGCTATATATGTACACACTGTATATTTTATATGGGGAATCATAAGCTCTGGTCTACTAGAATTTCCTCTGAAATAGAGGTGTAGGTTGGATGAAAGTTTTCACATAAATTCTGTAAAAGTTCAAATTAAAACAACAGGTGATTATTATATTAAATTAAAAATAATGAAAATTCGCCCTGAGAGCTTGGCGCTGAACGTGTTAATAATGAAATTAGGAACTATTTTCATTGACAAACTACAATATTCAAGTACAACAGAAAACGATAAAAGATATATATAGTTGTATTTGTTAGAACAATAGCAAGCACTTATCTAAAACAGTTTTACAGATTTACTACGTTTGATTTTTTAAATATTTATAGTAAATCGAAAATAAACGTGTATTTCCTTCTCACTTCTTAATTTTTATTTATAATTCAAATCAGTTTCTTTCAAGATTGTGATTTAAAAATTTCTATCTACATTCCTAGAATCCTACTCGTATACATTTTATGGGAAAGAGATTTTTATTTAGAAAGTATAAGATTCTCAATGGCAGAACTAATTCACAATTTTAAATCTCTTGAATCAAATAAAGTTTAAATTGGAAAAATCTTTAAAGTAACATCATAGTAGAGGTGATAGAGTATCACATTGTGAACAATTGTTACATTGGGTGAGGGATGTTAAGAAATGTCACAAATCGTGTGACATAGTGTATGTGAATGGTTCCTAAATGAAGGGTAAAAAAAATCGATATTTTTTATTATCTTTTGGCTTATTAACTATATCTACAAAAGTGGTACACAAAAGTTGTAGACATCAACTTTCGTATAAGGACCGGTTTAAAAATACAAAACTTATATACAGTAAAAAATTAATATTTTCATAATTACTTAAATTGGCACATCTTAAACATCGATAATAATTAAAGTAAATTTGATAAGCAAGAAAAATAGCATTTATTATTTGTTAAGAATGTGAAAACCAAAAAGTGCTCTTCAAGCTTTTTCACCAATAGAAAGAAAATTATACGCCTTAATATTAAAATACACTTTTTATTATTACCTATACTGTAATTTTTTTTTTTGGCTATCAGTTTTTATTATTATAAAATCCACAAAACAATCCCTATAAGGTATTTAATATTTTTCAATAATTTATGAAAGCAGAAATAAAATATGTAATTTTTAAATAATATATACTCTATTACTTACCTAGACGTATCCCAGGAGTTAATATTGATTAATACCTGTTTTGATATTTTCTACTTTTCCATAAATCTGATATTAACATTACTTAACTTTTTATACATATATAAATTTAAAATTATTGATAGACAACTATACCAATGTGCCTAATCTACTATTAGATAGATATATAGATAAATAGATAGACAGACAGATATAACTTTATTTGTTCTTTGTATAACAAAACTAGGTGGATGTAGAACATGTCAATACAAGATAAAACAGAGAATAAAAAAGAACAAAAAACCGCTGCCCAAGGAATCACTACTTCCACATCCAGATTCTCTATCCAAGTCACTCACATCGAAAAAACTTTGTATGTGAAAATAATTGTTTAAGGAACTTTAATAATATAATATTTGAAATCCTCTACCCCAAAAACTCATAAAACGATACCCCACATCGGTAGTGGGGTGGGGGTGGATGATGTAAAAAAATATTTTGAGGTTTCTGGTTCTTGTACATACACTAAATCACATTTTTTTTCATCCCCTTTAATAATGGGGTGGGGGTGGTAATAGGGGTGGCTAATGCCAAAAATTTTTTTAAGACCTTAACTTCTCTTGTATATACTAAATACCAATTCTTACCTGCTTGATTTACCCATTTACACCAAATTTACCCCAATTTACCCCCCAACCCTTCGACGGAACAAGATGAAAATATAATCTAGTTCCAGATCTCGTTAAAGTACATATGTGTACCAAATTTCAAGTCAATATCTTAAACGGTTTCAGAGTAAACGTGCGCACAAAAAAAGTTACAGACAGACCGACAGACAGAATTTTTTTTTTCGCTCAAACTTAAAATCTCGGCGTTTCATGACATTTTAAGCCTATTTGAACACTAAAAATTTTTTTGTCGTTACTATACTTCCACAGTGAATTTTAATAAAGCCACTTGTATATATATGATGCATTAAATTGAAGTAAACGGGTGTTGTGCATTCGAAAAACGTGATTTGACGCCACTTCCGGCAAAATCGGAAGTTCAGGCGCATCAATCTAAGACCAAATAATGGTAAATAGTCTGATTATTCATTTCCAGTAGTTATGATTTCAATACCTGCAGGACGTTTTGAGAAATCGTGGAAACAGTATGGGGGGTAGGTCCAGTCTTTAGACCCACCTATTGGAAAAACTGTCCATAAATTGAAGCTTTGCCAAAGGAACTTATTGTTCAGAATATATATATCAAAAATTCATAAAAGTTGACAGGTCATCAATTTACCTATAAAACGTGCGGTGTCCTTTCACATGAAAATGTCAGTGGCAGAATATACAGTGTGTGTAGTGGCGGGCTGGGCATAGGGAGTTAGAATTGCAACATCGCGTGTGCCAGCTGGCTGAAATGAGAACGGGATGCTTCAGTGGTCTAGCCGCCGACGGGCGA